>CM066035.1:553951765-555364270 GCA_033557465.1 Ichthyophis bannanicus
AGATTTTGGAGGTCATAATGGAATTGGGGAGAGAAACAACTAGAAGTGAAGGAGGGGAAAGAATCAAGAGTGTCAAGGACTATTAATTGTACATTTACATTTTTGTGTTTGTAAAAAAAATTGTTCAATTAGTGTATCGAATGGTAGATAAAGGAAACTTTGCAAATAAGTGTGGGTGACATATATATACTGATAACCAACCCAAATAAGGGACACTTCATTGGGACTGAGTGGAAATGGCAAAAGAATATTGTCAGGCGGAAGAGGGTTATAAATCCACAATTACACCAACATCAAAAGATATTTAAAGACCTTGTTTGCGATCTGAAATAGGGAACAACATGGAGCACCTTTGAGATAACTTGTGATCACATGCTAATTATTTACACGTGTGTAAAACCACGGCATACTACTAGATCGTAAGATCGGGCAGTTATCGTCGTACAGGGGGGTTTTACAGTATAGCCCGGATTGTTCACAATTGGGTTGAAAACACAAACAAGCAACCATTGTAGTGGATTGATTCTCGAATGTTGGACTTATGAAAAACATCAGAGAGAGAGATAAGCCACAGAAGACTTAATTGAAAAATAAGTTTCGTCATGGGTTGGTCTGAGATACGAGGGCAGGGTGGTACGAGACGGAGGCGCAATTTTAATGATTAGATATCACTGCGGTCGTTGTTACATCCAGACCAGAGCTAGAGCGTACTCAGTGACCAAGGGTTCCGCAACGCGTTAGTCAGGTCACGTGCATCGAGGACGAAGGAGGGGCCCTAGGAGGAGCGGTATGTCCACAGCTTTTTCTCGGACAAGAAAGACCTTTGGAATTCCTGCGCAGACCAGAAGCGCGGTGCCGGGTGACGGGAAAAATGCGCGAGGTCGATACCTTCCAGCACGAGTGCCATCTTAGTCTAGTTCCTCTGATTGTTGGATCCACCGCGAGAGAGCCGCTAAAATGTCCCACGTCTTGGATACCCGCCAAAAGTAGACTTTTCGGTCACCGGGTTATGTTCAAGTGTGTCCATCCGTCGGAGTGTCGGGTCCCTGCCGATACAGTACGCGACGATCTCCACGCCACACGCACAGACGAATGACGCAACAACGACGGCCTCAATCGACTCGACAGTCACACAGACGTCACCTATTACGTTTCGGTCTTTGGTTGTTTTTGTCGGGTTTGCTGGAAGCTTTGGGTCTGGGTCACCAGGGCAGCTTGCGATTTTATGGAAGATCCTGTGATTTTTTTGTCCACCAAATAGGACAACCGCGGGGGGAAAGCATCTGGCATTTAGGCGGGCGCCTCATAGCCTCAGGCAGCTCCATATTGGTGGGGGGTAATATTGCATAAGTACACTCAATTTCATCAAAAAAGCAAGCTGGATTTCGTGGGTTCCTGGGGCGAAAGCAGACAGGGGGGCAATAAACCGGAGAACCACAAATCGTCGTTACAGTGGCCAACGCACCCAGATGGGGGCCCCATCCACGCGCACAGAGAGGTCGAAGAGGAACACAAGGACCCGAAACGAGGGATCGCGCAGGTCGCATGCTCCGAGCGAAATAGGAATACAATTTAAAGGACCGAGGAAGACAACAGGGCTGGAAAACCAAAGCTCAGAGCGAATCCTACTGCCACACACAAAAAGGAACACCCGACGTAGGACAGGAACTAAGACCTCACGCAAAACGTACCCAGGAAACCCCGGCGGCAAAAGCCCGAAGAGTGTAACAGACCACCAGGGTCCAACTAGTAAGAACCGCGGTACAAATAGAGTGCATGGATTCGACATACGACGTCTAGTCTAGTAGGCGGCGTCGGTGGGACGCTCCTGGTTCCGCGAGGGCCAGGTCGCATAGCCCCGATAGCCGCCCCCGGGTCCTTGGAGAAGGAACACCTCCCGAAGCGACCTCGCCTGGAGTCGGAGATGCCTGCTCGGGTAAGTCCTGTAGTCCTTCTGGACTCGCCTCCGCGACAGCCGACGTCGGGCCCGACGCCGTCGGGGCCCGAGTCGAGGGCTGCTGGGTCACCTGAGCTCGGACTCAGGTTGACGGCCTTGGAGAGCAGACTGTCTGCCTTCATGGACCAGCATCGGGCACTGCTCGCTGGCCTCGCTGGCGCCGCTGCCCCCGACCGCCGGGACGTCGACGTCCAAGTCGACCCCGGAGACCGAGCCGATCCTCGAGTCGATGAGAACTCGAGTCGATCCTCGGTCGAGGTCACCCTCGGCCTCCCATTCGGGACCGAGGTCGCCGACGCCGACTCCCTCGGCGTCGGGGCGGCAGGCGCCGCGCCCTGCCCGGGCCGACCCCACCGAGTCCTCGTCGGAGTCGGTCTGGGAGTCTGAAGAGGAAGAGTCGCCTGATTCTTTCCGGACTCGGTGTGTCCCCTCGGACTCACCGGAGTCCGAGCCTCGGAAGCAGTCCCCCCCGGAGGATGCCCGGTTCTCGGACTTCGTTAGGGATATGGCCAAGGCTTTGGCCTTCCCTGCGGATCCCGAGGAGGAGCCTCGAGCCGAAGAGCTCGACGCCCTCCAGTATGACTCTCCCGCGAGGGAACACTTTACTGTACCGGTTCCTCCTATGCTGGAACGACTACTCTTCCGCATGTGGGAGAGTCCGGCCTCCTCGCCGGTCCTGAGCAAGCGGGTCGATTCTATCTATCGAGTCCGCAAGAGCCCTGGCTTTCAAAAGGCACAGCTACCACACCATTCCATGGTAGTGGAATCGGCCATGCATCGTCTTAAGAGCCAGAAGATGCACTCCTCGGTGCCTCCTGGCAGGGAGGCCCGTAACTGGATGGCCTTGGTAAGAAGTGTTTCCAGGGCTCTATGCTCGCATGTCGTGTCCAGACTTACCAGCTATACATGGGCATGTATCTCCGGGATCTGGCTAAAGAGCTAGCCGGATTCTCCGCTGGTTTGTCCGAGGAACCCTTGCGGAGGTTCCTGGCCTTGTCCACTGGCATTCGGGAATGCTCAAAGTTCATGTCCCGAGCAGCCTATGATGGCTTTGAAGCATCGGCTCGAGTGGCCGCAGCCGGCATCGGTGCCCGCCGACAGGCTTGGCTTCAGTCGTCAGACCTTGAGCCCTGGGTGCAGGACAAGTTGGTCGATGTCCCCTGCCGAGGCGAAAACCTCTTTGGCAAGCCCATGGCGGAAAAGGCTGCACAAATTGAGACTGAGACTCTCACCAGGACCAGGCTTTCTAGGAAGACCTCCGCCCCTTCCCAGAAAAAGAAGGGCTCGGGGAAAAAGTCCTTTTACCCGAGGAAGGCGGCTGCCTACAAACAGTACCCCCATTATCAGGCCCCTGCAGCTCCCCAACAGGGCCAGCAGGCCAAGGGACGGGGTAACGGGTCCCGTAGGCAGCAAGCCCCCAAGCCTGCACCACCAGCCCCTGCTCAGCAGGGTGGGGGTTTTTGACTCACAAAGCATAGCCTCTCCCCCCCCGCTGGTTCCTCCCAGCACCGGAGGCCGGCTGGTTCACTTCGCCCACAGGTGGTCCAGCATCACCGCAGATGCCTGGGTGCTTCAAGTCGTGCGAGAAGGCTATCTTCTCCACTTCCATCAGGTCCCTCCCTCCTATTTTCCGGGAGAACCTCCGCGACCCCCTCTGCACAGGGAATTACTCCTTCAGGAGTTAGCAGGTCTTCTACAGGAACAGGCGGTGGAACCGGTGCCCCACCACCTGAGAGGTCAAGGCTTTTATTCCAGGTATTTTCTGATACCAAAGAGAACAGGGGGCCTCAGACCTATCCTGGACTTGCGCAACCTCAACAAGTTCCTTGTGCGGGAGAAGTTCAAAATGCTTACCCTTGGAATCCTTCTGCCCTACCTCCAGCAGGGAGATTGGCTATGCTCCTTGGATCTAAAGGATGCCTACACGCACATCCTCATCCACCCAAGCCACCGCCAATACCTAAGGTTTGTGGTGGCAGGAAATCATTACCAGTACAGAGTACTGCCCTTTGGCCTGTCCTCCGCACCGCGAGTCTTCACAAAATGTCTCGCGGTCGTGGCGGCCCATCTCCGGCTTCACGGCCTCTATGTCTTTCCGTACCTCGACGACTGGCTCATCAGAGCAGCGTCCGCTCAGGAGGTCACCAACGCCACGTGCCGCACGGTGACTCTTCTGCAGCACTTGGGCTTTGTTATAAACTTCGCAAAGTCCACTTTGCTCCCCTCACAGGATCTCGAGTTCATCGGCGCGAGGCTGCACACGCCTCAGGCGCGAGCATACCTACCGCTCGACAGGGCTCAACGGCTCATGGACCTAGCCGACCGCTTTCGCAGCCAGCCCCTGGTCTCCGCCAGGCGCTTCCTGAGACTGCTCGGCCATATGGCTTCCACCGTCCATGTGACCCCCAATGCCCGCCTGAATATGCGGTCTGCTCAATGGTGTCTCCGCCAGCAGTGGCGACAAGCCACAGGCGGCCTAGCAGACCTAGTGCGCGTCTCCGAGCCGCTGGTCTCGTCTCTCCGGTGGTGGCTCCGGCAGCCGAACCTGATATTCGGAATGCCTTTCCAGTCACCTCAACCGACCCGGGTGCTGACCACCGATGCATCCCTCCTGGGCTGGGGAGCACATTGCCAAGAGGCACGTACTCAGGGCCTCTGGACCACGTGGGAGTCTGCTCAGCAGATCAACTTCCTGGAGCTCAGGGCGATCCGCCTAGCTCTCAAGGCCTTCTCCCACCTGACTTCCCAACAGTCCGTCCTTGTCCAGACGGACAATCAAGTTGCCATGTTCTACGTGAACAAACAGGGGGGCACGGGCTCCTTCCTCCTCTGCCGGGAGGCACAGAAGCTCTGCTCTTGGGCCGTCAGTCACGGCATTCTCCTCAAGGCAGTTTATCTCCCGGGCCAAGAAAATTGCCTTGCGGACAAACTCAGCAGGGTCCTCCAGCCGCACGAGTGGCGTCTGGATCCCTTGGTAGTTCAGAAGCTCTTCCTCAAGTGGGGCCTCCCCACGGTGGATCTCTTTGCCAGTCCTCACAACCGGCAGCTTCCTCGCTTCTGCTCTCGTCAGCCACACCCCCTTCGGGTTGCGGCGGACGCCTTTCTGATCTCATGGTCGGGGAGCCTTCTGTACGCTTTCCCTCCCATCCCGCTAGTCTCTCGGACTCTTTTCAAGGTTCTCCGAGACAAAGCCTTCGTGATCCTGGTGGCCCCTCGCTGGCCCAGGCAGCCGTGGTTTCCGCTCCTGCTGCAACTGGCGGTGGAGGATCCAATCCCTCTGGGGGTACAACCGGATCTCCTCACTCAGGATCAGGGGTCCCTACTGCACCCCAACCTCAGGTCTCTCAACCTCATGGCCTGGCTGCTGAGAGGGTAGTCCTTGCTCCCCTTCTCCTGCCGGCGGAGGTGGAGGAGGTCGTCTTGGCTTCGCGACGGCCTTCTACCCGCAAATGCTACGCCCTTAAATGGCGTCGCTTTGCAGTCTGGTGTACCCAACAGTCTCAGGATCCCTTCTCCTGCCCGGTGTCGGTGATCTTGTAGTACTTGCTGCACCTCTCTAATCTGGGTCTTAAGTCCAGCTCCGTCAAAGTTCACCTCAGTGCTCTTTCTGCACATCATGTGCCGGTGGATGGCAGACCTCTCTCCAACGACCCTCTCGTAGCGAGGTTTCTCCGAGGTCTCCTTCTACTTAAACCACCTCTGCGCCCGCCAGCGCCTGACTGGGACCTGAATGTGGTTTTGCAGCGGATCACCTGTCCGCCTTTTGAACCTATGGCTACCTGTTCTCTCCGTTTTCTGTCTTGGAAAACACTGTTCTTGATAGCCCTCACTTCCGCTAGACGCGTAAGTGAATTGCAGGCCCTCGTGTCTGATCCCCCTTACACTAGGTTCTACAAGAATAGGGTAGTCCTACGGACTCACCCAAAATTTCTGCCTAAAGTGGTCTCCCCTTTTCACATCAATCAGGAGGTGGTACTTCCAACCTTCTTTCCCAGACCACACTCCAGCCGAGCTGAAACGGTCCTCCATACCCTGGACTGTAGAAGGGCATTGAACTTCTACCTTGACCGTACGCGGGAGCACCGTAAAGCTGCTCAGCTTTTTGTGTCTTTTGACCCCAATAAATTGGGGCTCCCGGTCTCCAAGCGTACTCTGTCCATCTGGGTTGCGGACTGTATCTCTTGGGCTTATGGGGCAGCCGGACTCTCCTTAGAAAGTCGAGTCACGGCTCATTGCGTTCGGGCAAAGGCCACGTCAGTGGCTTACCTCCGCTCTGTTCCGCTGGCAGACATCTGCCGGGCCGCTACTTGGTCTTCGAGCCAGACTTTTGCGGTCCATTACTGTCTCGAGAGGGAGTCCCGTAGGGACAGTGCTTTCGGACAGGCAGTCCTCCGTAATCTCTTTGAGGTCTGAGCAACTCCTACCCTCCATCCCGGATGTGGGCTACCGGTGGGTGATAATTCAGCGAAGATTCTATCCTTCTGTGCTGCTGAGCTAGAGGGAGCTCATTTTTGTGCTTAGGGTCTCCGGTAGCCTTGAGCTTGGGAGTCCCATAAGTGAGGACTGACTTCCTGCTTGGTCCTGGAGAAAGCGTAGTTACTCACCTGTAACAGGTGTTCTCCAGGAGCAGCAGGAATCAGTCCTCACTACCCTCCCTCCTCCCCTTGGAGTTGCAATCGTCTGCTTATGTTCTTTTTGCAAATTTTTATGCTGTCTTTTTTAGCTATGTCATCTGACTGGCTAAGATGGCACCCTCGGGCGGGAAGACGACCGCGCATGCGCGCTGCAATTCCCAAAGGCTTTCTTTGAAAGCTGGGGAAAATTGCTCCGCGAGGGCTCCGTCGGCGCCGACGTCACCCATAAGTGAGGACTGATTCCTGCTGCTCCTGGAGAACACCTGTTACAGGTGAGTAACTACGCTTTACTTACAAACATAATATCCTTACTGATCTTATTATACCATTGCAACCCATTTTTAATAAGTTAAGGTTGCACTACATAAAGACAGGTTTATTTAAAGAACTAATAATATTAATGTATCATAGGTTAATATTTTGACTATACGCAATATGCAAATCATTTAGAAACAAATACATTCAAGGTTCCTTCAATCATTTGAAGAAAGTATGTGTAACGGTCATCCCCATTGCACATAGAGTGGATCCATATATACATATTTTTTATACACAATTCCTTATTTGCATTAATATGCATCATCAACAGTTCATGCATATTTTTGTGATTAGTATTTTTTATCTAGTTTTATGGATTAATTGAATGTATGCACTACGTCTGACTACCTGTTCCTTCCCCCTTATTTCTTATCCTTTCTCTTCCCCCCTCCTTCCTCCCTCTTCCCCTTCCTTCCTCCCTCTTCCCCTTCCTTCCTCCCTTTTCCCCCCCTTCCCCCCTCCTTCCCTCCTTTTTCCCCCCTCTCCCCTTCCCCCTTCCCTTTTTCCTCCTTCCCTTTCCCCCTTCCCCCTTCCCCCCCCCCTTTTTTTTAGGGTGGTTCTTAGTATATTTATTACTATTATATTTTATACAGCATTTTAGTTGTTAACATTATTTAGTGCTTACGATTTTTTAACAAGTTTGAGTTAGTTTCTCGACATGCTTTTACATTAATATGTCTGAAAAAAATTTTAAATACTTTTTTTAAGTACATGCTGCCTTCCTTGTCCAGAAGTATTGGCAGTTCACAAATTTACAGAAGGTTGTTTAACTTTCAGTGCAACAAATTAACCTTAGTGACATATCCCTATTACGTTTTTAAGTATGAGGTGAGCCAACCCCTGAAGAAGAATTTATCGAAACACGGCCTGTGTCGGGTCAGGTCTCCCTTTACATATATGGATCAATAAAGTATTGGTGAGAGTTCACACCTGCCTACGTTTTTGTACTGTTTGCTGGTTGCCTGCGTGGCAGTGTGCTGCTTTGTCTTGGTGACTACAGTTTTACTGTAAGTCACTACCCAGTACAGGATGAGTGTACGGCTATATGCTCTAGTTTCCTATTCATTGTCCAACATCGAGAGCTTAGCCACGCCCCCTTTTTTGGCACAGTTTTCTGGCGTTCTTTAAAAGGTTTAGCTTGGTCAGCACTCGGGTCTCAAAGATCACATTAGACACAATGCTCCTGTGGTTTTTCTGAGTGGCATCGTGTCGGGTAACTTTTTGGATATATTTTTCACTTTATGCATCATACGTCAGTGTTTTAGCATGTGCTCTCTTTTAAATAGTTCTTGCAATTCTTGCTTTGTAGATGCCGGACAGTTGATATTTCAAGGATTACAAGATTCATACACGAGTGGCTGATCGTGCAGTTTTACAATTCTTTTATCTCCAGGAACAAGCAGGAATAAGTCTTCACATATGGGTACGTCGGTACCGACGGAGCCTGCACGTCAATGCTCCCCAGCATCCATTCAGAAAGCTTTTGGGAGCATCCCTCGCGCCTGCGCGGTGACTTCCCGCGGTGACTTCCCACCTTTCCCATTGCCTCTCCTCAGTTTTCGTTTTTCCGCGGAGCCAACAGGACGTCCTCCTGTCACCGCAGAAACTTTTTACTTTAAAATCCTTATTTTCTTGTTTTCTTGTGGTCGCGGCTGTCTTTCCTACCGGTACCGCCGGTGCTTTATTCTTTTCCTTTTCAAACTTAGAGAAATATTTCTCCTCAGTTTTTTGTTTTAACTTTTTTGGGCCTACCAGGCTTTTCCAAGATGGAGCCTTCTTCCCCTAAGAAGTGCCTTCACTGTGGAAACTTAGTTTTCTTTTTAGACTCCAATGCTTGGTGTCTAACCTGTTTGGGTCCTGACCCTTTTTCCCCTGATACTTCAGGCTATATGATTGGGAGAAGACCTTCCCTTTTTCGAGTTTCCCTCGATACCGTTTTTCCTCCTGAGGTGAGGACACCGGTTTATTCTTCTCTCCAGGATCAGGTAACCCACAAACAGTCTGTTAAGACTAGCCAATTCTTGAAGGGTAAGTCTCATGCACAGCATGATGACGGCTCCGGCCTTGCCCTCAAGATCCCATTGGCAATAAAACCCCGGCGGGAGTCTTCGGGCTCCAAAGCATTCACGGGGGTTCAGGTTGTTCCTGGGGCTCACCCCTCACAGAACATACCTGAGCCGTTCCAGGGGGTGGTATCCGCTTCGAGAGGTACCGATAACCCGGCACAGGCATCGGTGTTGAGTGCTGTGCTCTTCACCAGGGATCGTCATCTGGTGTCCTTTGTACCTTTGGGGCCGATCGATACGACCCAGATTGGCTTTCCTGTATCCCAGCCATGCTCGGGGTTGGTACCAGCTTCAAGCGGTACCGATACCCTGGTATCGGCATCGGTATCGAGTGTTCCACTCTTTACCTGGGATTGTCATCTGGAATCCTCGGTACCTTCGGGGCCGATCGATACGACCCAGATTGACTTTCCTATATCTTCACCATGCTCGGGGTTGGTACCGGTTTCGAGCGGTATCGATACCCCGACATCGGTGCCGGTGTCGAGTGTTCCTCTCTTCACTGGGCATCGTCTTCGAACGTCCTCGGTACCTTCGGTGCCGTTCGATGAGATTCCAATTGACTTTCATGTATCGGCATCGCTGATACCACCACCAGCGTCAGTACCTTCTAGACATGCATCGATAGACTCGCTCGCTTCGATGCCGAGTCTAGAATCGATATCCAGTCTAGATGACTTGGTACCGATGCGTTTCGGAACCGATCCATATCGTTTCCGGCTACGCAGTACCGAGGATATTCACCAAGGCTCTCTGGTTACCTCGGTACCGCTTCAGCAGCCCTCGATTACTGCTTCGATGACATTATCTCCGATACCGGTACCGGTGTCAGGGTCGATTCCTGCAGTTCCATCGGTGCCATCGATCCTTTCTATGCCTAGTTTGGAATCGATACCAGGCACTGACGATGCAGTACTAACTGCCTCAAATCAGAACTGTCAGTATCACTCTCCATCGAGCAGGATTCTTTTTCTGCACCAGTCCAGTATATCTTCTGGTGCTCAAGCTGCTCCTTCAACCTCAGCTTGCCCAGGATTAGTTCCTATTGGAAATCCTTCTTTTCAGAAGTTTCTCCTTGACATGGCAGCCTTTCTTGCCATTCCTATTCCTGGTTTTTCTCTTGACCAAGATCCTGCAGAAAAGGAAAATATAATGCTTCCTTTACATCATTCTTTACAGGATCTTCTTCTGAGGATATGGGAATCACCCTTAAAGGTTCCTTTGCCTTCTACAGCCATTAACGTTCTGTATCAGGTACCTCCCTCTCCAGGGTTCCAGAAAAAACAACTTCCACATCATTCCATTGTAGTGGAATCAGCAATGAGGAAGGTAAGAAGCAAGAAGAAGCATTCTTCTTATCCGCCAGGTCGTGCATCTAAAGCACTTGATGCCTTTGGACGTCAAACCTTCCAAACTTCTATGCTGGCTTCAAGAATTATTTCATATATTTTTTATATGAGTCTGACACTTCAGGAGGTCACAGAGAAATTATCTCTTTTGTCTCCTTTTTTGTCAGAACCTAAGGCCTCTGACTATTCCTTGCTTCTTAATCATAGCAGGAATATCTCTTGGTTCCTTTCTCGTGCTTCTCTAGACTCTTTTGAGTCTGTTAGCAGATCCTCTGCTATTGCCATTGGAGCACGTCGTACAGCCTGGCTGCAGGCTTCAGACTTGAGCAGAAGGGCACAACATACACTGGGTAATTCTCCTTGTACTGGAGAAAATCTCTTCAATAGAGAGGCTTTACGTCAGGTTGCTCATTGCTCCACTGACTTTCCTAGTTCTGGAAACCGTCCTAAGCCTTCTTTTTCCCCAGGGCGTAGGAAATGTCCTACCAAACCTTCTTTCCCTAGGAAAAGAAAGTTTCATCCTTCTTCTGCCCATCCTCCAGATGTACCCAAGCAAGGGACATCTCATCCTCGTCTGAAGTCTCCAGACTCTAACCAGGCTAATCATAGCCAGCAACCATAGGTTCCTGTATGTTGCAATCTACAGTTAACTTCTTCTTACCAGAAGTTATTCTTCAAACCCTACACTGGTTTTTCTTTTCAGTATGCTAAGCTGTTAGGATATTTTTGTCCATGGGTTACAGAATTCTCCCTTTCTTTTTATTATAAAGGGAGATTACAATTATCCCATGATAGTTTCTGTCCCCACAGGGACATTTTTTCCTTCAGCTGACTTACCATATGGTACATCACCTTCCAAGCCCCTCTCTTCCAGGGTTTCCCCTGCTCAAGTTGGTACCATACTGAAACACTTCTCTTTCTTTCCAGTGTAGACTTTTTGCTATCCTTCAATGCATGCTCTGAACAACTCATCAGACAGGGACGGGAATATCTCCGCTCCCTCTGTCTGTTTTTCTCCCTGTTTTTATACAGGGGGATCCCCTCTGCTCTTTTGTTCAGTTGCTGTACAAGCAGAAGTTCCAGTGCTTACTTTAATGTTTCTTGCAAGTTACTTTCAACTATCTTGCATGATACTACTCACTGCAGGTTATCTTCTTCTTGCCATATCCTTACCTAGGATGTGGCACCACATTTGACTGCTGTCAGTTTATCTCATAATTCTCCTGCACAATGCTCTCTGCAATCTTCAGAGAAGCTTTCTACTATGGGCCCTTGCATTGAACTTTGTCTCTGAGGGTTTTCCATATAATAGGAAAAGCTTATATAGTCATTCCATGGCTATATAGATTCTTTATACCCTCTTGTCTCCTATTGTGATACAGAAGACAAGCTTTTTCTGCGTGAATGTCCAAGGAGTTCCCAATCTGGCAGGAATCTACCCCTTTTTTCCTTACAGCTTGGCATTATCCTTTCTACTCCACTTGGACAACGCATACTCTTTTACTGTACATGACACCCCTGAGTCCCTTGGCTGGGTCATCCAGGTGTCTTAGTCTATGCGTTTTCTTGTCCTTTGGACATGTCAAGAGTCCTCAAGTACTCCTGACATGCTCTTACCAGACTGCTATTATCCTCTGTTTTTCACGCAACCATACTGGTTATCCACTAAAATATATTCCTGCACCACGGAAATAGATTCTCTATATATCTTCAGGTGGTTTTCACCCCCTTATTATTAGATGAATCTTTTCCCATCACATTCCCCATGTGAATGTTTTTGTGGGACTCAGTTGCAGACATGTATCCTCAGACTTATGTTCATGTCTGTATATGTCCTATACATACATATTTTTGTAATCTGTATGGGCATAAGCCATGCCCATCTATATCTATCTATCTTTATATATATATATATATCTATACCTATATATATATATATATCACATATCTGGACATATATGCACATATATATAGACATGTATGTATCTCCATATATATATATATATATGTGCCCTTGGGAGATGTCCATAGGACACTAGGTATTACCTACTATCTCCCTAACTGTCTGTGCTATAAAGTTTTTAACCTTCTTAAGGGGTCCAGACAGTCAACTGGCCTATTCTCATACGGCTCAGTAAGTGGGAGCAGTTATACACACAATTACTGCTGTGACGTCAACAGCTTCTATTTTTGTTATAGATCTCCCTATCCATGAAGTATCAAACTTCATTGTCTTCCTATCTCTTACCAGCTAGGAATGACAGTGTACATCTTCAGTATTTCTGAGTACACTTCTGTTCTCTCCTTGGGAATAGGGGCTTTTTTCCATACCCCCTCTTCCCTTCCGGACTGGGCTACTTCTCCAGATCGGTCAGTCTTCTTCTTTTAGTCCTCAATGTTAATAACTCTGTACCTAAAAGAGTTTTCAGCTTTTTCCCATAAAGCTTTCCATTGAAGACCTGCCGTTCTTCTCCTGCCCCAGTTGACACCTGGGTCACCTGCCCATTCCAAGTTTGGAACTTCATCCTCACTGCTGTGAAGTTACCTTGAAGATTCCGCTACTGCATCTACAGTACACTCCATCACAGTTCTACTTCCTACAATCCAGTAGGTAAGCTCTATATTGTACTAGTTCATTAAATATTTTAATGATACTTGACATACATTCTAAAGACTCCTCTCTCCTGTAGTCTTTAGATTTGTTGTTCCTTGCAGCTCTTCTCTATTCAACTCCTACCACCCATTCCTCAGGGGATGCCGGGGATCCAGGTTTGGAAAATGCCGTTCTGTCCAGGAATACGCATTTTATGGGATCTCCCCTGTCACCCACAGCTAGGGAGTCCCCATATGTGAAGACTCATTCCTGCTTGTTCCTGGAGATAGCACAGTTACTTACCTGTAACAGGTGATCTCTGGGAACAGCAGGAATTAGTCTTCACAACCCATCCACCTCCCCTAGGAGTTGTATCTATCTATCTCCTTTCCTCTTTCTCTCCTTCTGTCTCAGCTATGAAACTCAACTGAGGAGAGGCAGTGGGAAAGGCGGGAAGTCACCGCGCAGGCACGAGGGATGCTCCCAAAAGCTTTCTGATTGGATGCTGGGCAGCATTCCCGTGCAGGCTCCGTTGGTACCGACGTACCCATATGTGAAGACTAATTCCTGCTGTTCCCAGAGATCACCTGTTACAGGTAAGTAACTGTGCTTTCTCCTCCCTCCTCTCATTTTTAGTCAGGAAGTTCGCATATTTGTAGATATTTTAGTCAGTGTATAACAATTCGGTACAATCTTTTTTGATACGGTTATATATCGCAAGGTCTGTACACACATTTTTTCCACAAAGTTCAGCAGCAACAACGCTTTGCTACACCAGCACATACAAATATGATTTTAACATTTCTATATATTTATTTTTTTAGTTTAAGTTTTATCTACAAGTAATTATTTTGTTTTTTAAATGCATGTCCACATGTTTCAGTTTATTTTCATGAAATTAGCCATGCTCCTTTTCTTTAGTGTTTAATTAAAGGTCTGGTTAGCTCAGCGCTTGTTTTTTCAAACTAGACAAACGGACACAGCGTTTGTTGAAAAGTTTCATGTTAAGTTACCTCTTTGGCATGGTTTCTATATTATACATCACATTTTATTATTTTTGCAATATGTTCCTTTTTAAATATCCCTTGTATTTCCTATTCGTCTCTCTGGGCCGGGCCAGTCCAGAACATACGGGTAGTCAATCCCTTCCAGCAGCTGAGGACTGAAAAAAACTGACTCTTGTTGCCAGGTTACCCAGCTCCCCCTGGTGTCAGACAGGCAGTCTTTTAGTCCTCAGCAGCTGGACTGGATGTGTGGATGACGAGCTCCCCACAAAGGCCTTAGAGACTTTGTTTTGTTCAGTTCTTTACAGGCTTTGGCTAGTATTAGAGATAGAAGAGGAGTGAGAACAAGGAAGTTTGTGCCTGGTTGCCCTAGCAGGGTGAAATTGCACAGAAAGTGTTTCTTTTCCTGTTTCCTGTTAATCGATCAGGACAAATTAAATCAGTAAGAATTGCACTGTTATTGTCAGCAGGCGAATCGGCACGGGGATAAGAGGCAGAGCCTGTCTCTTCCCTCCCCGGTCGATCGCGGCGTCAGGAACAGTTACTGTTTCCTGCGGCCCTATTCTGTGGCCCCTGCAGCCGCTAGCAGCGGCAACGCGGGGAGCGAGAGTGCCTGTGGTGACTGGATTAATCAGGTAATCAGAGTTCGGTTATCTCACCGGCACTGCCGCAGGGGTTAGAATCTGCAGCGGTTTCTCTGTTTCTGGCGATCGGGGGGATTTCACGGGCTCTGGGAGAGTTAGTCCAGAATATGGAAGGACAGTTAGGGGCCGAAGCAGAGGCATCGGGCCAGCTTCATTCTTCGTCGGAAAGAGCGGGAACGGCGACCATTTTGGAAGGGCCGGCCGGGTCTCCCGCGCTTCCAGCTAAGTCGGGGAAGAGAAAGGCTAAGTCCCACAAGCCGCATTCGACAGAGGATCAGGACCGATCAGCGTTAGCCTCGGTTCCAGGGGCCCTAGACTCTTTATTAGCTCCGGAGTTTATTTTAGCACTTCACAGTGCTTATCTGCTCAAAAAGTCACAGAATACTGTCAAAGATCCCTCTGACTCGTCGTTGGGGTTTCCATTAGGGGACTCGTTGCTGACAGGCTCTAGTGAGGAGGTCTCCCCTGTAGCAAAGGTTATGGAGCCTAAGGGGGAACAGGCGGTTCCTCTAGCTGCGGAGGCACAGGGTCCAGAGGAAGGAGAGCTGTTGTCAGAGCCGGGGTTGGATTCCTGGTCAACAGATTTAGAGGAAGGAGAGTTAGGGCCAGGAGAGGATCCTAATATTTTTAGAGTCTTCAGAAGGTAAGAGCTAACGGCCTTGATTACACAGTCGCTAGCAGCGCTGCATATTGTTCCTCTTGTGGTTCAGCAAGAGCCATTGGAAGATCCCTTGTTACAGGGATTTAAAGCTGAGCAAAGATGTTTCCCACTGCACAGGGTGATTAAACAAATGATAGAGTCTGAGTGGGAATGTCCTGAGGCGTCCTTGCGTGGTGCACGAGCTATGGCGCGCTTATACCCCGTGCCCCAGGAAGAGAGAGAGTTGTTGCGTATACCCAAGGAGAGATGCGCTAGTGTCAGCGGTCACCAAAAAGACCACGATTCCGGTGGACAGGGGTGCGGCCCTTAGGGATATTCAGGATCGTAGATTAGAGGCGCTCTTGAAGCAAGCATTTGATGCCAGTGCGCTAGCGCTTCAGGCATCGGTGTGTGGGGCGTATGTGTCGAGGGCCTCTATCAGATGGCTTCAAATGGACCGAGGACACGAAAGTGAAGCGGCTCCTTCGGTTGAGGGGGCGAAGTTAGAGTCCACGGCGGGTTATTTAGCGGATGCTTTTTATGATTTAGTACGGATTTCAGCTAAGTCGATGGCTTCAATTATTGCTGCCCGGCGTTTTCTTTGGCTGAGGAATTGGGCAGCGGATGCCTCGTCAAAAACTCGGCTCAGTAAGCTTCCCTACAAGGGTAAGCTACTCTTTGGGGAGGCGTTAGAAAAGATTGTAAAGGATTTGGAAGATTCCAAAGGGGGTCGTCTTCCCGAGGACCGGCCAAGGGCAGCTAAGATGGGCTCCTTCCAGAGAGGGCAGGGGCGTGAGTTTCGTAGGTTTCGTGGGCCTCATTTTTCCCCTTATCAATGCGGTCGGTATGTAGCGAGAGGGCAGTCCTTTCGAGGAGCCAGAGGTACCAGTAGGGGCTATTTTAACGCCCAGCAGGCCTCTGCTAAGATGCCGCAATGAAGCGAGGCTGGCCCAGGAGGAGACTCCGGTAGGAGGGAGGTTACAGATGTTTTTCTCTGCTTGGGCCGCCATAACTACCGACCAGTGGGTTCTACAAATTATCAGAGAGGGTTATGCCCTCGAGTTCGACCAGCCACTAGCGGAAGCTTTTGTTTTTTCTCCGTGCGGTCCTCGGGCAAAGAGGACGGCCGTCCACGACACGTTGCAGCGTTTGCTGCGGCTTCAGGCAGTAGTACTGGTGCCACCAGACCAATACGGCTTCAGTCGATACTCGATCTATTTTGTAGTTCCCAAAAAAGAGGGTTCGTTTCGGCCAATCTTGGATTTAAAGCACGTAAATCGGTGCTTACGCGTTCCTCATTTTTGGATGGAGATGTTAAGGTCGGTTATTCGCTCATTCACCCGGGGGAATTTCTGTCCTCAATAGATTTGACGGAGGCCTATCTGCACATTCCTATCAGGGCCGAGCATCAGAAGTTTCTCCACTTTGCAGTTCCCATGGGTCACTTTCAGTTCCTGGCTCTGTCGTTCGGCCTGGCGACGGCGCCACGCACCTTTACCAAGGTGATGGTGATGGCAGCGGCAGCTCTGCGCAGAGAGGGAATCAAGGTTTATCCATACTTGGACGACTGGTTAATTCGAGCGGAGTCTCTGGAAGAGGCAGTCAAGGCCACGGCTCGGGTAGTGGCTTTTCTCCAGGATCTCGGCTGGGTTATCAACCGGGCAAAGAGTCGTTTAGATCCGGTGAGGCAGTTGACTTATCTGGGGGCCGCCTTCGACACAGCAAGAGGAGCGGTCCTTCTGCCTCCGGACAGGGTTCGGAAGTTGGTATCGCAGGTAACTGCTTTTTTGCGAGTCAAGGCTCCTTCGGCATGGAGGTACTTGCAGTTGTTGGGTTCGATGGCGGCGGCCTTAGATCTGGTTCCTTGGGCCAGGGCCCACATGCGCCCGTTACAGCAGGCGCTTCTCTCGCGATGGTCTCCGCAAAATCATCCGCTCTCTCGTCAGTTAGTTTGTCCGGATCAGGTGCGCGTCAGTCTTCTCTGGTGGTTAATTTCGGAGCACCTGCAAGCGGGGGTTCCGCTGGATCTGCCCGTGTGGATCTTGCCCACTATGGATGCCAGTCTTTCCGGTTGGGGGGTGCATTGTGTGTCTCAGATAGCGCAGGGTGCTTGGTTGGAGGAAGAGAGTCATTGGTCAATCAACCGGCTAGAGTTGAGGGCGGTACGCCTCGCGCTCATGGAGTTTGCAACCTTGCTCGAAGGGAAGGCGGTACGCATATTTTCCGACAACCTGGTGACAGTATCGTATATCAGTCGCCAGGGAGGCACAGGGAGTGCGCTTCTCCTAGAAGAAAGTCAAAAGTTGTTCCAGTGGGCAGAGATACACCTCGAGGCGATTTGGGCAGCTCACGTAGCCGGGAAAGACAACGTCCAGGCAGACCATCTAAGCCGATATCAGCTGGATCCCGGAGAATGGGAACTCAGTGCAGCGATCTTTCACGAGATCATGCGGCGATGGGGTCAGCCAGTTATGGATCTTATGGCGACTCTGGCCAATGCCAAAGCGGCGTGTTTTTTCAGCAGACGCAGGGAGCATATGTCGGAGGGTCTCGATGGCCTAGTACAGCCCTGGCCAAGGTGGCAGCTGCTTTATGTGTTTCCTTCGTGGCCGTTGCTGGGTCGTGTCATTCAAAGAATAGCGAGGCACGAGGGGCTGGTGATCCTCATTGCACCAGATTGGCCCAGACGGCTGTGGTACGCGGCTCTGTTGCGCCTTCTGGTGGAGCCGCCGTGGAGACTGCCAGCACGAGTCAACTTGTTGCACCAAGGGCCCGTTCTGATGCCACAGGTGGATCGATTCTTGCTTACGGCTTGGCTCTTGAAAGGCGCTTGCGGCGCAAGGGTTACTCCGGGGCTGTGATAGCGACGATGTTGAAGTCTAGGAGGCGCTCTACTTCATTGGCGTACATTAGAGTGTGGCGCGTGTTTGAAGCATGGTGTGGAGAGCGCGCAGTTAGGCCAGGGAAAGCATCTCTACCAAATATTCTGGCCTTCCTTCAGAGCGGTCTAGAGAAAGGTCTAGCTCTTAGCACGCTCAAGGTTCAGTTAGCGGCTTTAGCGGTCTTTCGGGGGGCAGTGCAAGGGCGTTCCCTCTCGATTCATCCGGATGTAGTGCGTTTTCTTAGAGTGGCCAGGAACATTCAACCTCCAGTTAGGCAGGTGGTGCCTCCTTGGGACTTGAATTTGGTGTTGGAGGCATTGACGGAGTCTCCCTTCGAGCCGAGTGGGTCAGTAGGTATACAAGAGTTGTCTTGGAAAACAGCCTTCTTGGTGGCGTTATGTTCGGCCAGGCGAATTTTGGATTTGCAAGCGCTTTCGTGTAGGCAACCGTTCCTTCATTTTTCAGCTGAGAAAGTGGTCTTGCGTCCGGTGCCGTCATTTCTGCCTAAAGTGGTGTCCGCATTTCACGTGAATCAGACAGTATCGCTGCCCACCTTCGGAGTGCGGGGGTCAGGTCAGTTCAGTTAGACCGATCTCTTAGAAAGTTGGATGTGGGACGGGTTCTCCGTAGATACCTTAAGGAGACCGAATCGTTTCGGAGGTCGGACAGGTTATTTGTGCTGTTTGGAGGGCTGTCAAAGGGACAGGCGGCCACCAAGGCGTTGATAGCTCGGTGGGTGAAGCACGCTATACGGGTGGCTTATGAGGCAAAGGGCCGGTCAGCTCCGCCGGGGCTGCGAGCTCATTCTACCAGAGGCCAGGCGGCGTCCTGGGCGGAGTTTGCCTTAGTGCCACCGGTGGATATCTGCCGGGCAGCGTCCTGGTCTTCTCTTCATACGTTTACGCGGCATTATCGGTTGGATGTACAGGCAAGGCAGGATGCTAGCGTGGGGGCCTCGGCCATTGTTGCGGGGCTCACAGGTCCCTCCCGGGTTTAGGTACTGCTTTGGTACTACCCGTATGTTCTGGACTGGCCCGGAGAGATGAATAGGAAGGAGAAATTAGGCCTTACCTGCTAATTGTCTTTCCTGGAGTTCTCTCCGGGCCAGTCCAGGACCCACCCCAGATAATTTTTCTATATTCTGTGAGCAATAGGTACCGTTCGGCTTCAGACTTTAGTGTGAGATTTCAAAGGCTCCTATCCAGGGGAAAAAGTAAAAAAAACAACAAAAAACAAAACTATAATGGCATTCGAGGATAATTCCTCACAAGAAGAAAGAGGAAAAGAAACCTTTAAAGTACTCTTGCTGTGTTTGTACGGACAGGAGTTAGTAGTCAGCATAGATTTTTTTGTTTTTAAGTTCCTGTTGAAGTTGAGAGTTTTTACTGCTTGGATACCAGGAGACTGCCTGTCTGACACCAGGGGGAGCTGGGTAACCTGGCAACAAGAGTCAGTTTTTTTCAGTCCTCAGCTGCTGGAAGGGATTGACTACCCGTATGTTCTGGACTGGCCCGGAGAGAACTCCAGGAAAGACAATTAGCAGGTAAGGCCTAATTTCTCCTTTTTGCCCTGTAGATGCCGGTCAGTCAAGAATTTAAAGATACTGTATATGAGTGGGTGGTTTGTGTATTTTCATCAATTTTCCTTCTATTTTCATTTCTAAAACAAGGACTTTATAAATTTGGCTATGATTCGGCGTAACACATTGTATTAGTTGTTTATTATTAAGCAAATAGGTTTCTTTTATTTAAACATAAATTTTTTAAAATTTAAACATAACATTATTTTATCTCCTCTGAACACATAAGATATTTCGTGCCAAGGGTCATTCCTTAGCATCTCTCCAGTCCGGTCCCTTCTACTGGGTTGTGCCCCTCTACCAGCAGCTTGTGGACTGAGCACATCATCCTTTGATGACCCTGGGGTATAAGTAGACTGGCACCGCCCACCAACTCCAGTTTTTGTGCTCAGTCTGCTAGCAGCTGGTAGGGGTACAGCAAGCCAGGGATCTGGCTTACTAGAGAGACTAGCTTAGGCAGATCTTGGGTTTATTTTTACTTTATTTTTGCTTCTATTTATTTACCTTTATTTCATTTATTTATACCCATTTGGAGACTTCCCCCCTCCCCTCCCGGTGTGCTAGCGGTCGGAAGGAGGCCTTACCGCCGAAGAGGGAGTTGGATTGAGGCCGGCAGAGCTGGGGCCGTTCCCTCTTCCTCGCTGGTGAGGGGAGACAAGCCTTTCCGTCCTTTCCGCCTCGCCGCGGAAGCCCTTGAGGCGGCTGAGCGGGCGGGCGGAAGGCCGAAGAGCCACCGGGCTTTGTGGCGCAGAGGAGCAGCGCGCCTGAAGAGGAGGTTCGCGGCAGTGCGCCGCCGGAGAAGCGGCTCTCCACGCGGTCGCGGACCGCATGCTTGGTGAGGCCCGCGTGTCAGGAGGTGAGTTCCATGCTGTTTTTTCCCTCATGTGGTGAGCGCGCGCGCGCGAAATTAGAAGGGGCTGCAAGTCTCCAGTACTTTTGGCATTAAGGGGTCGTTGGTTCTTGCAAAAAAAAAAAAAAAAAGGAAAACAGAGGGACTCGAGGGGCTAAAGAGGGAGTCAGCGAAGAGCTAGTTTAAAAAAAAAAAAAGAAATTAAATTACATACACTCTAGCAAGTAAAGAGAGTGAGGAAAGGGGGTTTTAGGCTTCGGCCTGCCTCTGTTTCCCGCCCCCTCGTGTTCTCTCTCAGCCCTAGTGCTAGCTGAGGTAACTATGCCAGCTAACGCCCAGTGCATGGTGTGCGGGTCCCGTAAGGGGGGAGCCTTAGACTCAGGCATCTGCAAAGCCTGTATGGCAGAGGCGGCCTCGGGGGAGTTAGGGAGCCGGGCGGGGAGCCGGCAGGATCTTCCTCCCTCTTCTTCCCAGGATTTGGGTACTCCTTCTGGGGAGGTAGGCCGTCCTGAGTCCCCCTTGAATATGCCAGGGGACTTCCCCACTCAGCCACCTCCCAAGCCGGGTCCCTCCTCCGCAGGGCTGGAGATGGAGGAGGAGGTAGCTGGCGACTTCTCCCCGGAGTTTGTTGTTCTTCTGCATAAGGCGTTTTGCCTCCGCAAGCAGGGGCAGCATGGGCAGGAGCCGGCTCAGGCGGGGGCAAAGGCCCGGCAGGCGGACACCAGGGAGCTGGCAGAGGTAGGCCCGCTGCCGGCAAAGCGTCCGAGAATGTCACAGGAGGAGGAGTCCCACCCCCCATTGCCAGAGTCCTTGGAGGGGGATCTGTCTGACAGGGAAGGGGGACGAAGAGGAGCTGGAAGAAGGTGAGATCCCCGAAGAACAGGCCAAGATTGTTCGGGTCTTCCGCAGGGAAGAATTGCCAGCTTTGATCGGAGAGGTCCTCAAGGTCCTGAACATGTCGGCCGGGGGACCAGCGGAGGAAGGCGCTGGAAGATCCTTTGATTCAGGCGGTCAGGAAATCTCAAAAGGTTTTCCCGGTTCATCGGGTGGTGCGCCAAATGATCCAGGAGGAATGGGATCAGCCGGAATCGGCCATTAGGGGAGCAAGGTCCATGTCTAGATTGTACCCGCTACCGGAAGGGGAGAAGGAGTTGCTGCGCTCTCCCAGGGTAGACGCGGCGGTGGCAGCTGTCACCAAGAAGACCACAATTCCGGTCGAGGGCAGTTCGGCCCTTAAGGATTCCCAGGATAGGAAGCTGGACACGCTGCTGAAACAGGCTTTCGATGTAAGTGCCCTAGCGCTTCAGGCTTCGGTATGTGGGGCATGGGTCGCCCGGGTCTGCTTGCGCTGGTCCCAACAGATCCAGCTGGCGGGGGAGAACCCCGTTGAAGGCACAGGGGAGGCAGCGAAGATTGAGTCGGGCGCAGCGTATCTGGCTGATAGTCAGTACGATCTCATTAGAAGCCTAGCGAGGAATATGGCCTCGGTAGTTGCGGCCCGGCGGTATCTGTGGCTCCGCAATTGGGCAGCAGACAGTTCTTCAAAGGCTCGTCTCGGTAGGCTGCCCTTTAAGGGCAAATTATTGTTTGGGGAGGACCTGGATAAGCTGGTGAAGGAGCTGGGGGATTCTAAAGGGGGTAGACTCCCGGAGGATAGGCCGAAACAGAATAGAGCCCCCTCCTTAGGGAGGGCTCTGCCTCGGGAGATGAGGAGGTTTCGGACCGCTCGCTCCTCGTCCTTTCAGAGAGGGAGGTTCTCCCCTAGGGGACAGGGCTTCCGAGGTTTTCGGGGGGCAGGAAGAGGTTTTGGAGCCTCGCCCTCATCGGTTGCCAGGAAGTCCCAATGAAGCCACGGGGGCCCGGGGAGAGGACCTGCCAGTGGGGGGGCAGACTGAGGCGGTTCCTCTCCGCTTGGGCCCGGGTCACGACAGACCAGTGGGTCTTGGAAGTGGTTCTAGAGGGTTATGCTCTCGAGTTCGCAAAGCCCATGTTCCCTGTAAAATAGTTATCTCCAAGTTATAGTGCCCTGTTCAATGTAATTTCAGTTTGTTCAATGTAAACTGCACTGATGCAGAATAGCACGGTATATAAGAGAATGTAAATAAATAAATAAATAAATTTCCTTCCTTTGTTCTTTCCCCTTGCCGTTCTCCGTCGAAGTGGGCCGCGGTAGAGGTGACGCTCAGGAGACTGCAGGCGCTGGGGGCGGTTGTTCCCGTTCCCGCGGCTCAGCACAGGACCGGACGGTACTCCATTTACTTTGTGGTGCCCAAAAAGGAGGGCTCCTTCCGTCCGATCCTGGATTTGAAAGGAGTCAACAGGTGCCTACGGGTGCCACATTTTCGCATGGAGTCCTTAAGGTCGGTGCTGGTAGCTGTACGACAAGGGGATTTTCTGACTTCTCTCGACCTCACGGAGGCATATTTGCATATTCCCATCCGCGAGTCCCATCAACAGTTCCTGCGGTTTGCGGTTGCGCAGGGACACTTTCAGTTTCAAGCGATGCCGTTTGGCTTAGCAACGGTACCACGCACCTTTACAAAGGTCATGGTGGTGGTAGCGGCGGCCCTACGCAAGGAAGGGATCTTGGTCCACCCATATCTCGACGATTGGCTGATCCGAGCGAAGTCCGAGCAAGAGAGTCGAGAGGCCACACACCGGGTAGTCACCTTTCTGGAGAGCCTAGGTTGGGTCATCAATGTCTCAAAGAGCAAGTTAGTTCCCTCCAGAGAGCTGGAGTATTTAGGAGCAAGGTTCGACACGGGCAGGAGCAGGGTGTTCTTGCCGGAGCGCAGGATAGGGACGCTTCGGGAGTTGCTCCGCCAGTTCCAGGCCTTGAGGGCGCCCTCGGCGTGGCACTACCTTCAGGTGCTGGGGACCATGGCGGCGACAATAGAGCTGGTCCCGTGGGCCAGAGCTCACATGCGGCCCCTTCAGCAAGCTCTGCTCCGTCGGTGGTCCCACGAGAGAGAGGCCTTGTCAGTAACACTGACCTGCCTGGTGTCAGTCAAGGAATCATAAGAACATAAGATATGCCATACTGGATCAGACCAAGGTCCATCAAGCCCAGTATCCTGTTTCCAACAGTGGCCAATCTAGGTCATACGTACCTAGCAGTTTCCCCAAAAGACACAGGTTCCACAATGCTTGTAATGGGTCAAGCATTGATATCCTGGGTCCCTTCTTAATAATGGTTTATGGACCTTTCCTCCAGGAACTTGTCCAAACCTTTTTTAAACCCAGCTACACTAACAGCCTTTACTACATCCTCCGGTAACAAATTTCAGAGTTTGATTACACATTGAGTGAAAAAATATTTTCTTTTATTAGTCTTAAATAGTTTACCCTGTAGCTTCATTGCATGTCCCCTAGTCTTTCTATATTCTGATAACGTAAACAATCGATCTACGTTTACCTGTTCCACTCTGTTCATTAATTTATAGACTTCTATCATATCTCCCCTCAGCCGTCTCTTTTCCAGGTTAAAGAGCCCTAGCCTTTTTAGCCTTTTTTCATAGGAGTATCCTTCCATCCCCTTTACCATTTTGGTGACTCTTCTCTGAACCTTTTCTAATAATGCTATATCCTTTTTAAGATACGGCGACCAGAATTGCACACAATATGCAAGGTGCAGTCTCACCATGGAACGATATAGAGGTATTATAATATTTTTTGTTTTATTTTCCATTCCTTTCCTTATGATACCTAGCATTCTATTTGCTCTCTTGGCTGCTGCTGCACACTGGGCGGAGGGTTTTAACATGTTATCCACAATGATGCCTAAATCTTTTTCCTGGGTGGTGGTTCCTAATGTGGAACCTTGCATCGTGTAACCATAGTTTGGATTGTTCTTCCCTAGGTGCATAACTTTGCACTTGTCCACATTATTTAAACGTCATTTTTATTGTTTCTAAAACACTCAACTAACATTCAACAATACATATTAATCATCATTACCCCAATCCCCTCTTCATTACCTTGTAACATTGCAACCAGCATCGATACAAATCCAACTGTACGTTGTCCATATCACTACCCAACCCCAACAAGCTCCCACCGTGACTGTCCTAATACATATACAGATACCCATATATGTCTAACTACAAATGCAAATACAATACAAATACAGATACAGTTGCTGGAGCAGTAGCATGGCCTAGGAAAAGTCCTATGCTCAAACTTTAACAACAGCTCCCTTCGCTCCCCTGGAAGACCACAACCGAGCAAGGACCCTTACTCAGTACATGTCTCCCTCTTAGCCCCAGGGGCACGATAACGAACTTGCCCTCTACCCCATCTACTCAATTCCCCCCCAAGCTCCCTCCCCCTTTACCTCCCCTACCCAGCAACCCCGCATCCAGTCCTCCCCCCTACCCACTCTGACCCATCCCTCTCTAACTCCCCAACTTACTCCCTTCCCCTCCCCCCCTCTCTCATTCAAGGACTCGCGCACTCCCCTCAGTCAGTCCATCACATGCCATACCTTCCATTCTGTCTATAAACCTTCCCACCGGTTCTCGATATAAACAACTTAGGTACTCTTCCACCCTCCTACCCCTGGTTGTGAGGCTTCTATTGCACTGAATGCCATATTTTACCGAATTCCTCCATTTTATTTTTCCCCAATATCTGGGCTGTTCTCTGCTCCATTTCCTTTAGAGCTTTCATCCCTTGTTGCCACTCCTTGATTCCTGGGGGTTTATCATCTAGCCAATGTTTTAGAATACATTGCTTCGCTATTAGAAAGCGTCTGTCATAAAGTTTCCTACTATGAGTGCCCATCATTCCTACTCCTTCTCCAGGGGCACCGAACAGACACCACTCTGGCGAAAATTCCCTACCTTGTGGCCCCCATACCTGCAGTGTCTCCTGTACTGCTTTCCAGAACCCTTGTATCTGCTCGCATTCCTAGAAACGATGTACCAGCGTCCCCTTTTCAATCCCACAGAGCCTTGCAATGGTGGCTCCTCCCAGGGCCCTTGGAACTCGGGATGCCCCTCGAACCGCCGGAGTGGTTACAGGTGACGACGGATGCCAGCCTCTCAGGTTGGGGGGCCCACTGCGAGGGTCGGATCGCTCAGGGGCTTTGGAGCATGCAGGAGGCACATTGGCCCATCAACAGATTGGAACTGAGGGCGGTTCGCCTAGCCCTCAAGGAATTCGGAAGCTGGATGGGCCGGAAGGCGGTCAGAGTTCTTTCCGACAACATGACCGCCGTGGCATATATCAATCGTCGGGGTAGAACGAGCAGCCCCGCCTTGGAGGAAGAAGCGGAGGAGCTGATGGCTTGGGCCGAAGCCCATCTAGTGGCCCTATCGGCGCAACACGTGGCAGGAACAGAGAACGTGACAGCGGATTACCTAAGTCGTCACAAGGTGGATCACGGAGAGTGGCAGCTGTCGCAGGAGATCTACCAAAGGATAGTGTACAGATGGGGTTCCCCCATCATGGATCTGATGGTGACGTGGGAGTCAGCCAAGACAAGCCGTTTCTTCAGTCGACGGAAGGAGAGGATGTCCGAGGGCTTGGACGCCCTAGTGAGAAGCTGGCCGACCGACGGCCTCTTGTATGTGTTTCCGCCGTGGATGCTCATCGGCAGGGTCATTCAACGGATAGAGGCTCACGCGGGGATGGTGATCCTTGTCGCCTCGGACTGGCTGCTCCGTCCGTGGTATGCCGACCTCATGCGTCTTCTAGCCGATCGTCCGTGGCGCCTGCCGGTGAGGGACGACCGTCTGTTCCAGGGGCCGGTGCGCATGCCGCAGGTGGATCGATTCTCGCTTACGGCCTGGCTATTGAGAGGGCTAGGCTGTAAAAGAGAGGTTTCTCAGGGGCGGTGATCTCCACCCTGCTAAGTTCCCGCAAGCGTTCAACCTGTCTGTCCTATGTGAGGGTCTGGCGTATCTTTGAGGCCTGGTGTGCAGAAAGGAAGATGAGGCCCCTCTCAGTTTCGGTTCCTGAGGTTCTGGAATTTTTGCAGGCAGGCTTCGACAAGGGACTAGCCGCTAGTTCTTTGAGGGTGCAGCTGGCGGCTATTTCCTGTTATATGTTATAGGGGCAGGATTCAGGGAAAGCCCTTGGGCGAGCATGCAGACGTAGGTAGGTTTCTGAAGGCGGTACGGCGGCTTAGGCCGCAACAGAGATCGCTGGTTCCCCCGTGGGACCTCAACCTCATTTTGGACGCCCTTTCCGCTGAGCCCTTTGAACCCATACAGTGGGCGTCTCTGAAGGATCTTACTCTTAAGGCAGTGTTTTTGGTGGCCATCTGTTCGGCCAGACGCATTTCGGAGTTGCAGGCGTTATCTTGCTGTCCGCCCTTTCTGTTTTTTTCTAGGGAGAGGGTGGTCCTCCGGACGGTCCCGTCCTTCTTGCCGAAGGTGGTTTCGGCCTTTCATGTGAATCAGTCAGTTTCTCTCCCCTCCTTCGCGGATCGCCGGGAAGGGAATGACGCTCGTCTGCGTCTCCTGGACATGCGCAGAACTCTAAAGCGATACTTAGCTCGCACGGAGCCCTTCGGCAAGTCGTAACGGTTGTTTGTGCTGTTTGCGGGGCCGCGTAAGGGGGAGGCGGCAGCGAAGTCCTCAATTTCCAGATGGATCAGGGAGGCCATTTCTTTGGCTTACATTTTGAGAGGTAAACAGGTCCCGGCGGGGCTCCGCGCGCACTCCACTCGGGCCCAAGCGGCCTCGTGGGCGGAGTTCAGCCTGGTTCCCCCGCTGGACATCTGTAGAGCGGCGGTTTGGTCATCCCTGCATACCTTTGCTAAGCATTATAGGTTGGACGTTCAGGCGTCTAAGGAAGCAGGTTTTGGGGGCGCGGTTCTTCGGTCCAGCATTGCTGGGCCCTCCCGATTTTGGAACTGCTCTGGTACATCCCAGTAGAAGGGACCGGACTGGAGAGACGCTAAGGAAAGAGTAATTAGACCTTACCTGCTAATTAGCGTTCCTGAAGGATCTCCAGTCCGGTCCCTGTTCCCCCCAGATCTTGGATGTCTTTTTTCAGGTATGCTCGGCCCGAAGAAATAAGCGGAGATAGGAGCGGTCGGTTGCTCCTCTGGGGCCTTTTCGGTGAGGCGGGCTGGATGGTCAGGCGTCTCGCCGGTGCAAGCGGGTCAGGTAAGCCTTTCTTTTCCGGGGACAGTGGGAAGTCCTCCCGGGGGAGGGGGTCTCAAAGTTTCTTTTGTTTAAAGTTTCTAGTGCAGTTTGTGTTAAGTTTGGTATGTAGTCACTTGTCTCTCCGTTAAGTCTGCTTTGCCAATAGGTCACTGGAGTTGGTGGGCGGTGCCAGTCTACTTATACCCCAGGGTCATCAAAAGATGACGTGCTCTGTCCACAAGCTGCTGGTAGAGGGGCACAACCCAGTAGAAGGGACCGGACTGCAGATCCTTCAGGAACGCTAATTAGCAGGTAAGGTCTAATTACTCTTTTCTCAGGCTAAAGATTAACAGATAAAATACAGGCTGTCTTCTTTGTCAATGTTACACTATACCACACAATTCTCCTAAATATAGTTGTATTTAACAATGATTCCCTTATGTTTTGTAAATTGATTTATAATTAAGTCTGTACTACTTTTGTTGTCAGCTCCAGCAAGTTCTATAAACAGTATCACTGATTATAGAAAAAACGGTTGCGCACCTAGAGTGCATCATTGTAAGTAGTTTTCTTTAAAATATTTCAATACTTAACATTAACTTTTAGACTTACCTGGTTGATACATTTCTTACATTTTACATTGTTCTATGACTTCATTTTTGCCCTGCGTCTATTTAAACTAAACACAATATGTACGTTATGATTTATCTAATATCTGAAATTCCTTTTGAGTGTTGATTATATATGGATCTTTTTAGTGGTTCTTTTATCTTTTAGAAGTTGATGTGATACCTGTTTGTTTTTTAGTTGTTAATTATGTTTTTCAACAAATGTTTTTAATGTCTCTATTTATTAATTTTATTTATTAATCTTATTTAGTATTATTTTTATTTTTTATTTATTTATTATGTTTTATCCCTTGTTAGCTGCCATCTCCCCCTGAAGAAGGCGTTCGCCGAAACGCATTGGGGTTTCTTAATAAAACAACTGTGTTCTCCATTCACTCTTGCTCCTTGTGTATCCTTAGAAGCCACTAACAGTACAGGGTTCTGCCCTTCAGCTTGGCCTCAACCCCAACAGTGTTCACTAAGTGCCTAGTGGTGGGCGCAGCCCATCTGCAGCTGCAGGGGGTGTTCGTCTTTCCCTACCTAGATTACTGGCTGGTCAGGGGAGGCACTGCCATAGAGGTGCAGCGGGTAGCACGCTGCATCATTCTCACTGTGGAGTACCTGGGGTTTATTATCAAGTACCCCAAATCCCACCTGCAACCAACCCAAAGCCTGGAGTTCATAGAGGTGCTGCTAGACATGATCTAGACCCGAGACGTTTTCTTCCTCGACTGGGCCCAGCGCCTGGCTGTCCTCGCAGGGGAGGTTCAGGGCCGACCCTCAGCCTCTGCTCAGCTTGTGCTGCGCCTCCTGGGACACATGGCCTCAACAGTTCATATCATGGCCAAAGTCCATCTCCACATGCGGCTGGCCCAGTGGGCCCTTTGCTGCCAGTGGTCCCAGGCAACGGGGTGCCTGCAGGACAGGGTGACCATCACCTGTCCCTTTGCTGAGTCCCTCGACTGGTGGCAGCAGCCACTGAACCTGCAGGCAGGGATGCCCTTTGAGATTCTGACTCCTCAGAGGGTCCTCAACATGGACGCCTCCAAGTTGAAAACAAAATATGCCCAATATAACAATGAGCCTTTTAGAAAGTATCCCCTGATCTCTCCTACTTAAGATCATCGGAAATTATCCAACTACCCAAACTAACTGTTCTATGCAACGCCCACAAACATATAACTCCCTTGTAAATAAGTTGATTGTAATATATGTTTTCTGTAAATATTCTGTGTTCTTACCTGTATGCAATCTACAAATTATTTCTTTATAACATCACTGTTCCAAATTTAAGTTCTAAGTTTATTTTAAGTTTAATATAATTGTTAATTGTAAACCGCCCTTGATCTCTGGAAGGGGCAGTATAGAAAAACACATAAATAAATAAAGTTGGGCTGGGGGGCCCATTGCGGTGACCTCTGCACTCTCAGGGCCTGTGGTCAGCGTTGGAGAGCCTTCAACAGATCAACTTCCTGGAGCTCCAAGCGATCGCCTGCACTCTCCAGGCTTTTCAACACCACCTGCAAAACTAAGCCATCTTAATCCAAATGGATAATCAGGTGGCTATGTTCTATATCAGCAAGCAGGGGGGCACTGGCTCGTCCCTCCTATGCTTGGAGGTGGTCTGTCTCTGAACGTTCACCAGCGAGAGCAGGATGCTCCTCAGGGCGTTATACCTTCCCGGACAGGACAGTGTTCTGGTGGACCGCTTGAGCCGTGTTGTTCAGCCCCACGAATAGCGACTCAACCCGCGAGTGGCTATCTGAATCTTCCGCTGTTGGGATCTTCCTGTTCTAGATCTCTTTGCCAGCCTGGCCAATGCTCAGCTGACCTGCTTCTGCACCAGAATGCCACACCTCTCCCAGGTGGTGGCCTATATTTCTCATTCTGTGGATGAAAGGTACTCTTTTATGCCTCCCCCCCACACCACACATTGCCATGACACCCTTCAAGGTCCAGCTTGACCGAGCCACCCTGATTCTATAGCACCCTGGTGGCCTCGGCAGCCCTTGCTCCCGCTTCTTCTCAGCCTTCTTGGGCGCCTCAGGACCTGCTCTCGCAGGAGGCAGGCTCTCTCCCGCACCCCAACATGGGGTCCCTGGCCCTGATGCCTGGCTGATGAAAGGGTAGCCCTGGACAAGTTTGACTTGCTAAGAGAGGTGGAGGAGGTCCTGCTGGCTTCACGCAAGGACTCCAACCTGTGGGCGTATGCCTTCAAGTGGCGCTGCTTCTTGGTTTGGTGTGTGGAAAGGGGCGCCAACCCCTTCTCCTGTTCTATCCAGCTGGTGCTACATTACCTGCTGCACCTGTCTAATGGTGGTTTGAAATCTAACTCCAGCAGAGGATATCCTGATAGTGTCACCCGCAGCCCCCCCTAGTGGCGGCGTAGTTTTCCACAGAAGGGCTGGGGGACACAAGATTGTGATGATTGGGGTTGGACAGGTGCGAGGGTCAAGGGTGGCAGCCCCTTGTGCCAGCCTCGTAACCAACTTCCCAAAGAGAAACAAGTCCGCACGAAAATGGAGGGAAAATGAAAAGGCTTTATTTCCCCTTTTTGCACAAATGGTTCAAAACAGGATAAACGGATTGGATGGTATCACAACTGAACAAGTACCTTGCATCAGGTTTAAACCATAAATGAAAAAGATCAAAGTAATGACTGTTAACTTCACAGTAGCTTAAGGCAACACAATATACTGCATTCATTTATTCATTCCTAGAGCTAGGGATAAACTCCAGATTCTCTGCTGTGCAGTATGTGCATTCCATCGGCTGGTCAGACTCTTCGCCTGCAGATTCCACTTGCATGAATTCTACCTCTGACAGTTCTGAATCCGTTGTCTCCACACAACTATACTCTGGCTTTTTAAAAGCTTGCTGTACTGTTTTCCAGTGTCTGGCAGATAGCTTAGGGCGTCGGTTTCTGGCCACTGGATAAAACAAAGGCTCCTCTTCAGTTAGAGTTTTAAAAGCCTGTTCAGCGCAATGCTTAGCATTTACAGTCCTCTTTTTAGACCAATTGTTTTCAAGCTTTTGCTTATAAGTATCTCGGTTACAAGGAGAAGCTTCCTTCCACTGTCCTTCTCTTATGTTAGGATTATGTAGACAATTACAAGTAATAAAAGTTTTACCTTTAAGTTTTCTCCTTTCCTTCTCTGAGAAGGCTTGAGGCCCACCCCAGTCGGCTTCTAGCTTAGCATGTTCCAGGTTCTCCAAGGGTATCTCTCCTTCCTCAGTATAGGGAAGAATCTCTCTGTTCCAAGGCTGCAGCTGTTGCCATCTGCCAGATTTTTGCTTACAGTTTGTTTCTCTGCCTCTGTCCTTGCCTCGTAGCCCAGCTCCTTCAGCTTTTCTGTGCACACCGGTTCTTTGTGTTCTCCACTTGTCTTCAAGGCCAGCACTCTCTTTGCCTCTCAGGCCTGCTTTCTCTCTGCCTTTCGAGTCTGCTCTTTCTTTGGCTTTTGGGTCTCCTTCCTCCTCTGATTCAGACCTGTCTCTGTTTAAATCCAAACTGACTGGGCCTAAATCCTGCACATAGAGGCGTGGTTCTTCAGACTCTGTACTGACTCTCGTGCTCCCTCTAGGTGGATCCTCAGGACATTGCAGGCTATACCTGTCTTTTCCTGGATTTAAAACTTTTTTTCTCTCTGCAAGAGGGTCCGCCGCATCACAATAGTCATGGGTGATTGGAATACAAAAGTTGGCAACAAAGAAGGCGGCAAAGTGTTTGGAAAATATGGACTTGGCAACAGAAGCGAAGCTGAAGAAAAACTGATAGAATTCTGCAAGACTATTGATTTATTCATCTCAAACACCTTCCAGCAACACAAGCTCTGATTGTACACATGGACTTCACCCAAGGGATTGCACCGAAATCAAATTGACTACATCTGTGGAAGTCAACAATGGAAAAGCTCCATAACATCAACAAAGACACAACCTGGAGCTGACTGTGAGATCACCAACTACTAGTATGCAAACTCAAGCTAAAGTTGAAAAACAGCAAGCCACTCATGAATGTAGCAAAATATGACCTTGAGAATATGCCACTGGAATTTAAAGACTGCCTGAAAAATCAATTTGCCGTTTTAGATACAAATGCAGAGTTCCAGAAGAGTTATGGGATGACATCAGGAAGGTTATTTTGGAAGAAAGCAAGAAGTCTCTACATAAGTTGAAAAAGCAAAAACAGCCAAAACAAATGATTGAAGAAACTCTGAAAATTATCCAGAAACACAAAGAAGCTAAAGTCAGAGGAGGAGCAGAGCCATTGGGGAACTCAATGGAGCTTTCCAACATGCAGCAAACCAAGACTAGGAAAAGAACTACAAAAACACATCCAAGGAAATAGAATCAGAATCTATTAGAGGAAGAACAATATTGGCTTTTCTAAAGCTACGAGAGTTAAAGAAAAAATTTCATCCTTGAAGTGGAATGCTACAAGATGCTCAAGGATCCATGTTGAATGATGCTGAGAAGATCAGAAAAGGCGGAAAGAACATAGAGTCATCATACCATAAAGATCAAATAGACCAACAGCTGTTTCAACCTGTTCCTTTTTATCAAGAACCATTGATGATGAAAGAAGTCGAAGCAGCACTGAAAGCCTTGTCAAAGAACAAAGCACCAGGCATTGATGGCATTCTCACTGAAGTATTACAGCAGTCGGATGAAGCTGGCATTTCCTGGCAGAGCCTGCCATTCTTACAAGGCTCTGCCAGGAAATTTGGAAGACAAATTCATGACCATCTGACTGGTTAAGATCTGTGTTTATACCAATACTGAAGAAAGATGAGCCAACTGACTGTGGAAATGATCGCACAATCGCTCTGATCCCACATGCCAACAAGATTCTACTCAAGATCATTCAGCAGAGACTACAGCCATACGTGGAACGAGAAAGTGCAAGCAGGGTTTAAGAAAGGGCAAGGAATAAGAGACATCATTGCGGATGTGAGATGGATCCTTGAAAAGACAAAAGGATATCCATATGTGTTTTATTGACTGCAGCAAGGCTTTTGACTGTGTAAACCATGAGAAACTCTGGGCCACATTGATAAGCATGGGTATACCAGAACACCTGATAGTTCTCTTGCACAACCTTTACATTGATCAAGAAGCAACAGTTGAACAGAACTAGGAGAAACAGAATGGTTTAAAATCAGCAGAGGTGTACGACAAGACTGCATACTTTCCTCCTACCTCTTTAATTTATATGCAGAACAAATCATCACTGTATGAAGACAACCGAGGTGTGAAGATTGGTGGAAGACTCATCAGCAACCTTCGCTATGCTGATGATACCACATTACTGGCTGAAAATGAAGATGATCTGAAACATTTGCTTCTCACAATCATAGACTCAAAATGGGCCTGCACCTTAATGTAAAGAAGACAAAGATCATGACAACTGGCAAAATCAACAAGTTTATTGTTGAAGGAGAAGAAACTGAAATTGTGGACAACTTTAACCTACTTGGATCAACTATCAATAAAGAAGCAACAAGCAGTCAAGAAATCCGACAACACATTGCTCTTGGCAGAATGGCTATGAAAGACCTAGACAAGATTCTCAGGAGCAGATATGTCTGTCTATACAAAGATTTGACTTGTCCAGGCTGTGGTATTTTCAATAATGACATATGGATGTGAAAGTTGGCAGTGAAAAAGATAGACAGAAAGAAAATTGGTGCCTTTGAATTATGGTGCTGGCAATGAATACTGTGTATATCATGGACTGCCAGAAGAACAAACCAGTCAGTACTAGAGGAGATCAAACCTAAGTTTTCCTTAGAAGCTCAGATGACAAGACTTTGACTTTCATACTTTGGACACATTATGCGAAGAGAGAGATCGTTGGAGAAAGACATAATGCTTGGGAAGGTAGAAGGTCACCGTAAAAGAGGAAGGCCGGCAATGAGATGGATTGATACAATAACAGCAACTATGGATAGCATTCTATCAACAATGAGTTGCTTGGCTGAAGACCGAACAGAGTTTAGGTCAACTATCCAGAGGGTTGCCAGGAGTCGACAGAGACTCAATGGCACTTAATAACAACAGAGTTCATCTCTGTGTTTTTTCGGTGCACCACCACCACAGCAAAGGGAAGCACCTCTCCGCCCAGCTTCTTGTAGCTCACTTCCAGAGGGGCCTCCTGCTCTCTCAATTCCCCATTCGTCCAATGGTGGTGGCATAGGATCTCAATATGGTCCTCTCAAAGCTCATTGCTCCACTCTTTGAGCCACTGGCTTCCTGCCACCTCAAGTACTTGTCCTGGAAGTTGATCTTCCACAGGGTCAGTGAACTCCAGGCGCTGGTGGCTCATGCCCCCTATACCAGGTTTCACAGGAACAGGGTGGTGCTTCGGATGCACCCCAAATTCCTCCCGAAGATGATCTCTTCATTCCACCTCAACCAGGAAATGGTTCTTCCCACCTCTTTTTCTGCATCCTCATATCAGTAGGGCAGAGGCCGTTCTCCATACACTGGACTGTAAACTGGTATTGACCATTACTTAGAGCGGACCAAGACCCATCACTGCTCCTCAAAGCTGTTCATTTCCTATGACCCTAATCACCTGGGTGTAGCAGTCTCCAAGCATACTCTGTCCACCTGGGTGGCAGACTGCATTGCCTCCACCTACGGTTAGGCCGGTCTTTCACTGGAGCATCATGGCACAGCGTCTGGGTCATGGCAGCCTCTGTGGCGAACCTCCGCTCGGTTCCCTTAATAGAGATCTGCCGGACTGCCACCTGGTCCTCAGTTCACACCTTCACAGTGCATTTTACCTTCTGCCAGGCAGTACCCCGTCATTTGTTTGAGATTTAAGGCAACTCCTACCCTCCGGCCCTTCTGTCTGTCCAGGGTACCGGAGAGCTGGTTTCCCCTGTCAACAATGGGGTCGCTGCTGAGGTCTTGAAACCGAAATGTACTCTTATTGTTCTTCACGGTCATTTTTTGGGGTCATCCATGGCTTACAGGTTTTTTTCAATGGCCTGTAGCTAGGGAGTCCCATATGTGAGTACTGACTACTGTTTGTTCCTGGAGAAAGCGTAGTTATTCACCTGTAACAGGTGTTCTCTGAGTTCAGCAGGAATCAGTCCTCATGACCCTCCCACCTCTCCACGCTGTTGCTTTTCTTTTTGTTGCCATCTTGAGCTGTCATCATACTAAGACAAGATGGCACCCTTGTGTGGGAAGGTAGTCGCGCATGGGTTGCGGATCTTCCAAAGGCTGTCTTTGAAAGCTGGAGAGAGGTTATCACGTGTGCTCCATTAGTGCCAGTGTCACCCATATGTGGTGAGTAACTACTCTAAATAGGCATTTTGTGTATGTAGTAGTTGCAAAACCTTAAAAGTTATTAAAAGTATGTTAAATGCCATTCAGAAAGATAAAGGAAGCCAGTATTTAAGATGACAAGGAGGTATAACATGTTGATTCCTTTTGAAAATTTGAAGCAAACATACAGCTATGCTTTGCAAAATTTCTAACCTCTTGACAGTAGAAAGATTCAGTCCCAAATAAAGAAAATTGCAATAATCTAAATGGTTTAGGACAAGTGTGACCAGTGTATGCAATTATGATTCCTCCAGTAATTGAAATTAAATAAAAAGGGGAAAAAATGAGAATAAGGTGATAACCCTTTTATTGGACTAACTTAAAACACACACAAACACAACCATGCACACAAACACAACCATGCATGCAGACACACGCATACGCAAACACTACCATGCACATAGAGACACACACACACTCGCACATATAGAACCATGCACGTAAGTATACACAAACAGATACATGCACAACCATGCACATAAGCACATACACAGAGACACATGCATAGCCATGCACGTAAGCGCACACACATACACAGCTATGCATGTATATGCACGCACACACATGTGTGCATGTATATGCATACATACATACACCACTACTACTACTTATCATTTCTCCAGGACCAAGCAGGAAGTCAGTCCTCACTTATGGGTGACGTCGGCGCCGACGGAGCCCTCGCGGAGCAATTTTCCCCAGCTTTCAAAGAAAGCCTTTGGGAATTGCAGCGCGCATGCGCGGTCGTCTTCCCGCCCGAGGGTGCCATCTTAGCCAGTCTTCTTTTTTTCCGCGGAGCCCTGCAGACGTCCCCGTCTTGTCCCCGCGAAAAAGTTGATTTTCCTCTTTATTTTATACTTTTTTCTTTCGGTTCGACGCCGATCGTTTTTCCCGCCCGGACTCGCGACGCCGGTCTCGAGTCCTCTAGCGTTTTTTCGGTTTTTCTGACTTAGTCAGCTTTCATTTTCGTTTTCCCTGGCAGCCCGGTCCTTTGACCTCGCAGGGGCCCTTTTTCCTCCGATGGCTGCCAGTGGCTTTAAGCGGTGTGGTCGGTGTGACCGAAATATGTCACTAACCGACACACACGACTTTTGCCTCCGCTGCTTGTGCCCGTATCATGAGGAACTGATCTGTGGGCCCTGCAGCAAAGTGTCCTCGAAGGCGTTGAGAAGTCGGCGGCATCAGCGCGAGAGAATCTTCGCTGACCCCAGCCGTACCCGGACCTCGTCGGAGGCCTCCGTGTCAAAGGGCTCCAGCTCGGACCGTCGCCGGAGCTCCTCCGACCGGGGTTCTCCCTCCGGGGACCATCGTCGGAAGGAAAAACCCGCGAGGGCGGCGTCGGTGGACGCTCCTGGCTCCGCGAGGGCCAGGTCGCATAGCCCCGACAGCCGCCCCGGGTCCTTGGAGAAGGAGCATCTCCCGAAGCGACCTCGCCTGGAGTCGGAGATGCCTGCCCGGGTAAGTCCTGTAGTCCTTCTGGACTCGCCTCCGCGACAGCCGACGTCGGGCCCGACGCCGTCGGGGCCCGAGTCGGGGGCTGCTGGGTCACCTGAGCTCGGACTCAGGTTGACGGCCTTGGAGAGCAGACTGTCTGCCTTCATGGACCAGCAGCGGGCACTGCTCGCTGGCGCCGCTTCCCCGACCGCCGGGACGTCGACGTCCAAGTCGACCCCGGAGACCGAGCCGATCCTCGAGTCAATGAGAACTCGAGTCGATCCTCGGTCGAGGTCACCCTCGGCCTCCCGTTCGGGACCGAGGTCGCCGACGCCGACTCCCTCGACGTCGGGGCGGCTGGCGCCGCACCCTGCCCGCGCCGACCCCACCGAGTCCTCGTCGGAGTCGGTCTGGGAGTCTGAGGAGGAAGAGTCACCTGATTCTTTCCGGACTCGGTGTGTCCCATCGGACTCACCGGGGTCCGAGCCTCGGAAGCAGTCCCCCCCGGAGGATGCCCGGTTCTCGGACTTCGTTAGGGATATGGCCAAGGCTTTGGCCTTCCCTGCGGATCCCGAGGAGGAGCCTCGAGCCGAAGAGCTCGACGCCCTCCAGTATGACTCTCCCGCGAGGGAGCACTTTACTGTGCCGGTTCCTCCTATGCTGGAACGACTACTCTTCCGCATGTGGGAGAGTCCGGCCTTCTCGCCGGTCCTGAGCAAGCGGGTCGATTCTATCTATCGGGTCCGCAAGAGCCCTGGCTTTCAGAAGGCACAGCTGCCACACCATTCCATGGTAGTGGAATCGGCCATGCATCGTCTTAAGAGCCAGAAGATGCACTCCTCGGTGCCTCCTGGAAGGGAGGCCCGTAACCTGGATGGCCTTGGCAAGAAGTGCTTCCAGGGCTCTATGCTCGCATGTCGTGTCCAGACTTACCAGCTCTACATGGGCATGTATCTCCGGGATCTGGCTAAAGAGCTAGCCGGATTCTCCGCTGGTCTCTCCGAGGAGCCCTTGCGGAGGTTCCTAGCCTTGTCCACGGGCATTCGGGAATGCTCAAAGTTCATGTCCCGAGCAGCCTATGATGGCTTTGAGGCCTCGGCTAGAGTGGCCGCAGCCGGCATCGGTGCCCGCCGACAGGCTTGGCTTCAGTCATCGGATCTTGAGCCCTGGGTACAGGACAAGTTGGTCGATGTCCCCTGCCGAGGCGAAAACCTCTTTGGCAAGCCCATGGCGGAAAAGGCTGCACAAATTGAGACTGAGACTCTCACCAGGACCAGGCTTTCTAGGAAGACCTCCGCCCCTTCCCAGAAAAAGAAGGGCTCGGGAAAAAAGTCCTTTTACCCGAGGAAGGCGGCTGCCTACAAACAGTACCCCCATTATCAGGCCCCTGCAGCTCCCCAACAGGGCCAGCAGGCCAAGGGACGGGGTAACGGGTCCCGTAGGCAGCAAGCCCCCAAGCCTGCACCACCAGCCCCTGCTCAGCAGGGTGGGGGTTTTTGACTCGCTCAGCATAGCCTCTCCCCCCCGCTGGTTCCTCCCAGCACCGGAGGCCGGCTGGTTCACTTCGGCCACAGGTGGTCCAGCATCACCGCAGATGCCTGGGTACTTCAGGTCGTGCGAGAAGGCTACCTTCTCCACTTCCATCAGGTCCCTCCCTCCTATTTTCCGGGAGAACCTTCGCGCCCCCCTCTGCACAGGGAGTTGCTCCTTCAGGAGTTAGCAGGTCTTCTGCAGGAACAGGCGGTGGAACCGGTGCCCCACCACCTGAGAGGTCAAGGCTTTTATTCAAGGTATTTTCTGATACCAAAGAGAACAGGGGGCCTCAGACCCATCCTGGACTTGCGCAACCTCAACAAGTTCCTTGTGCGGGAGAAGTTCAAAATGCTTACCCTTGGAATCCTTCTGCCCTACCTCCAGCAGGGAGATTGGCTATGCTCCTTGGATCTAAAGGATGCCTACACGCACATCCTCATCCACCCAAGCCACCGCCAATACCTAAGGTTTGTGGTGGCAGGAAATCATTACCAGTACAGAGTACTGCCCTTTGGCCTATCCTCCGCACCGCGAGTCTTCACAAAATGTCTCGCGGTCGTGGCGGCCCATCTCCGGCTTCACGGCCTCTATGTCTTTCCGTACCTCGACGACTGGCTCATCAGAGCAGCGTCCGCTCAGGAGGTCGCCAACGCCACGCGCCGCACGGTGACTCTGCTGCAGCACTTGGGTTTTGTCATAAACTTCGCAAAGTCCACTTTGCTCCCCTCACAGGATCTCGAGTTCATCGGCGCAAGGCTGCACACTCCTCGGGCACGAGCGTACCTACCGCTCGACAGGGTGCAACGGCTCATGGACCTAGCCGACCGCTTTCGCAGCCAGCCCCTGGTCTCCGCCAGGCGCTTCCTGAGACTGCTCGGCCATATGGCTTCCACCGTCCATGTGACCCCCAATGCCCACCTGAACATGCGGTCTGCTCAATGGTGTCTCCGCCAGCAGTGGCGACAAGCCACAGGCGGCCTGGCGGACCTGGTGCGCGTCTCCGAGCCGCTGCTCTCGTCTCTCCGGTGGTGGCTCCGGCAGCCGAACCTGATATTCGGAATGCCTTTCCAGTCACCCTCAGCCGACCCGGGTGCTGACCACCGATGCATCCCTCCTGGGCTGGGGAGCGCATTGCCAAGAGGCCCGTACTCAGGGCCTCTGGACCATGTGGGAGTCTGCTCAGCAGATCAACTTCCTGGAGCTCAGGGCGATCCGCCTAGCTCTCAAGGCCTTCTCCCACCTGACTTCCCAACAGTCCGTCCTTGTCCAGACGGACAATCAAGTTGCCATGTTCTACGTGAACAAGCAGGGGGCACGGGCTCCTTCCTCCTCTGCCGGGAGGCACAGAAGCTCTGCTCTTGGGCCGTCAGTCACGGCATTCTCCTCAAGGCAGTTTATCTCCCGGGCCAAGAAAATTGCCTTGCAGACAAACTCAGCAGGGTCCTCCAGCCGCACGAGTGGCGTCTGGATCCCTTGGTAGTTCAGAAGCTCTTCCTCAAGTGGGGTCTCCCCACGGTGGATCTCTTTGCCAGTCCTCACAACCGGCAGCTTCCTCGCTTCTGCTCTCGTCAGCCACACCCCCTTCGGGTGGCGGCGGACGCCTTTCTGATCTCGTGGTCGGGGAGCCTTCTGTACGCTTTCCCTCCCATCCCGCTTGTCTCTCGGACTCTTTTCAAGGTTCTCCGAGACAAAGCCTTCATGATCCTGGTGGCCCCTCGCTGGCCCAGGCAGCCGTGGTTTCCGCTCCTGCTGCAACTGGCGGTGGAGGATCCAATCCCTCTGGGGGTACAACCGGATCTCCTCACTCAGGATCAGGGGTCCCTTCTGCACCCCAACCTCAGGTCTCTCAACCTCATGGCCTGGCTGCTGAGAGGGTAGTCCTTGCTCCCCTTCTCCTGCCGGCGGAGGTGGAGGAGGTCGTCTTAGCTTCGCGACGGCCTTCTACCCGCAAATGCTACGCCCTTAAATGGCGTCGCTTTGCAGTCTGGTGTACCCAACAGTCTCAGGATCCCTTCTCCTGCCCGGTGTCGGTGATCTTGCAGTACTTGCTGCACCTCTCTAATCTGGGACTTAAGTCCAACTCCGTCAAAGTTCACCTCAGTGCTCTTTCAGCACATCATGTGCCAGTGGACGGCAGACCTCTCTCCAATGACCCTCTCGTAGCGAGGTTTCTCCGAGGTCTCCTTCTACTTAAACCACCTCTGCGCCCGCCAGCGCCTGACTGGGACCTGAATGTGGTTTTGCAGCGGATCACCTGTCCGCCTTTTGAACCTATGGCTACCTGTTCTCTCCGTTTTCTGTCTTGGAAAACACTGTTCTTGATAGCCCTCACTTCCGCTAGGCGCGTAAGTGAATTGCAGGCCCTCGTGTCTGATCCCCCTTACACTCGGTTCTACAAGAATAGGGTAGTCCTACGGACTCACCCAAAATTTCTGCCTAAAGTGGTCTCCCCTTTTCACATCAATCAGGGGGTGGTACTTCCAACCTTCTTTCCCAGACCACACTCCAGCCGAGCTGAAACGGTCCTCCATACCCTGGACTGTAGAAGGGCATTGAACTTCTACCTTGACCGTACGCGGGAGCACCGTAAAGCTGCTCAGCTTTTTGTGTCTTTTGACCCCAATAAATTGGGGCTCCCGGTCTCCAAGCGTACTCTGTCCATCTGGGTTGCGGACTGTATCTCTTGGGCTTATGGGGCAGCCGGACTCTCCTTAGAAAGTCGAGTCACGGCTCATTGCGTTCGGGCAAAGGCCACGTCAGTGGCTTACCTCCGCTCTGTTCCGCTGGCAGACATCTGCCGGGCCGCTACTTGGTCTTCGAGCCAGACTTTTGCGGTCCACTACTGTCTCGAGAGGGAGTCCCGTAGGGACAGTGCTTTCGGACAGGCAGTCCTCCGTAATCTCTTTGAGGTCTGAGCAACTCCTACCCTCCATCCCGGATGTGGGCTACCGGTGGGTGATAATTCAGCGAAGATTCTATCCTTCTGTGCTGCTGAGCTAGAGGGAGCTCATTTTTGTGCTTAGGGTCTCCGGTAGCCTTGAGCTTGGGAGTCCCATAAGTGAGGACTGACTTCCTGCTTGGTCCTGGAGAAAGCGTAGTTACTCACCTGTAACAGGTGTTCTCCAGGAGCAGCAGGAATCAGTCCTCACTACCCTCCCTCCTCCCCTTGGAGTTGCAATCGTCTGCTTATGTTCTTTTTTTGCAAATTTTTATGCTGTCTTTTTTAGCTATGTCATCTGACTGGCTAAGATGGCACCCTCGGGCGGGAAGACGACCGCGCATGCGCGCTGCAATTCCCAAAGGCTTTCTTTGAAAGCTGGGGAAAATTGCTCCGCGAGGGCTCCGTCGGCGCCGACGTCACCCATAAGTGAGGACTGATTCCTGCTGCTCCTGGAGAACACCTGTTACAGGTGAGTAACTACGCTTTATTAGGCATATGCAGCACTTTACAATTACATAAAAAGAGACAGTCCCTTCTCCACACTGACAGACAAACAGAACAAGTGGGAAGAAGGGAATTCTTGAAGAAATGACTAAAATACAGATGGCTGAAAATAGGAGTATAAGGATTCCGGATCCAAAGGCAGCCTCGAAGAGATACGTTTTTAGCCTGGATTTGAATAGGACCAGGGATGGAGCCTGACATACTGACTCAGGTAGTCTATTCCTGGTATACGGTGCTGTAAGGTGAAAGGTATAAAATCTGCAGTCGGCATCAGAAGAGATTGGCATAGATGAGTGATTTGCTTGCTGAGTGGAGTTGCCAGGGAATGGTGTAGGGAAAGATGAGAGGTAAGGTAGCGAGGAGCCGCAGAATAAATGGATTTGTAGATCAACAGGAGAAATTAGAATGGTATGCAGAAACAGATAGGGAGCTAAGTGAACTGAGAGAGAGGAATGAATGTTGATGATATTACAGAGAAGAGAATGAGAGGTTTTTGTTGTCTGGTGGAAAGAGAAAAAAGAGTCAGATGACCACAGAATTGTGAGTTGAGGAAACAGAGGATGACAGTTTAAATGAAAAAATAAGGAAGGGGGAGAGGTGGGTTAGTGGGAACGATCAGCTCTGTCTTAGCCATGTGCGGTTTCACTCCAATGGGGGCATCCAGGGAGTGTTGTCAGACAAGTAAGTTGAAATTCAGGCCTGGATTTGTGGAGAGATTTCAGAGGTTGGGAAGTAAATCTGAGAGTAGTCACCGTAAAGATGGTAGTCAAAACCATGCAAGGAGATCAGGGTACCAAGGGAACAAATATAGAAAGAGAAGAGGTCCCAAGACAGAGAGCCATGAGGTACACCAATTGAAAGCAGGATAGCAGTGGAGGAGGATCCACCAGAGCATATGCTGAAAGTGTGATGCAAGATATAAGAAGAAACCCAAGACAGAACAGAGCCCCGAAATCTAAGTGAAAACGGTATCAAAAAGAAGGTGGTGATTAACTTTGTCGAAAGCAGCAGATGGGCCAAGAAGGATAATGGTCAAATAAAGGTTCTTGGATTTGGCCAGGAACAGGTCACTGGAGACTTTGGCAAGGGCCATTTCTACAGAGTTTAGAGGGTGAAAGCCAGATTGCAGAGGATACAGAATGGCTTGAGAGGATAGGAAGTCAATACAGCGGTGGTGAAACGCATGTTCAAGTAGTTCGGATGCAAAAAGGAGGAGAGAGATGGAAGGACAAGCTGGATCCTGGAGTAATGTGATCACAGCAATCTCCAGGAACAAGCAGGAAGTCAGTCTTCACATATAGATGACGTCGGGAAGGCAACCACGCAGGCATGGAGGAATGCTTCCAAAGGCTTCCCTATTGGATGCTGGGGAGTGTTCCCGTGCCGGGCTCCGTTGGTGTCAATGTCACCCATATATGAAAACTGATTCCTGCTGTTCCCGGAGATCACCTGTTACAGGTGAGTAATTACACTTTATTTGAAGGCAGCAGGAACAGTTGCGGTGGAAAGTGAGAGGTTGAGGATACAACATATGGAAGGGATGACAACTAAAAACAGAGCTTTGGGGGGGGGGGTGGTCTAATCAAGATGGCCGTTGGAGTGAGCACTGTGTAGACCATGCCGAAACGGAAGGGCAAGTTGAGGGTGTACCCGCCCAAGACTGTCAGCGGCCCCATGGATCAGTTTGTTCATTTGACTGAAGAAATGATACAGGAGATCAGAGCCGGGCATGGAGGTTCGCTAGAGGAGGCGATTTCTCCTGAGTGCCTGGACACCACACTCTCTCCTGATACAAGGTCCCTGCCGCTGCCTCCGGCGTCTTCTCTGCTCGCCTCTCAGGCTTCTCCTGCGTGCAAGCCGTAATGCAGTGTCTCTGCTTGGGCGTGGCAGGAAGCAGAAGAGGCTGTGGCGGAGAGTGAGAGCAAGGGCGTCGGAGTGGGTTTGGCGGCAGAGGGTTCCTGACAGCTTGACCTGCAAGCCCCGCTTCAAGGTAATCAAGGTATTTTAGCTCCTGCTGAAGTCCCTACTTTTTCTTTTGAGTTAACTCGCCCTAAGGTAATAACTTTAGACACAATTTGGGACGCAATAGTTATGTTATCTACGGCAGTCGCTACCCAAGTTGCTGGGTCCTCAGCGAGAGTATGCCAAATTGAAGAGAAAGTACAGAGTTGCTGCTCTGATGTGGATTATCTAAAAACGCACATCAAAAATTGGAGTTTCTTTCTGAGACTAATGTGGCCCTTGTCAAGGACAATAATTTTCTTCGTGTGAAGATGGAAGGCTTGGAGAATGCTGCAAGAGCTGCAAACTTGAGAGTTTTGAACTTTCCTATTATACCTGGAACTACTCCATTGGAACTCTTTAAGAAGTATTTACTTGAGATATTGGCAGTGCCCAATGAATTAATTCCACCAATTTCAAAGGCGTTCTATTTACCTCAATCAAAAAAGGAACCAGGATCTACTATGGATGACGTGACTACAGATATATTAAATGTTTCAGATTTATTATTGTCTCCAACTGAAAGTTCTATCAAAGTCTCGACATTGTTGGTTTCTCTCACTCTGGTTTCAGACAGGGAGTGGCTGCTAAAGTTATTCTTCAAGAAGCTTTTTTCCTTATTTTATGGTGTAAAGGTTTCTCTGTTTCCTGATATTAGTAGGGACTCTCATAAAAGGTGTAAACAATTTATATTATTAAAGTCTGGGGTATTGCAGATTGGAGGGGGGGGGGGACATATCATTTACGATTTCCATGTAAATATGTTGTTGCATATAATTCTAAGAAATGTATATTCTTTCAGCCTGAAACACTTTCTGCTTTTATTAGGTCTCGGATGCCCCATGTTACTTCTTTAGCTGTTGGTTGAAGTACCTTGTTAAATGGTTAGATTCCTTTACTCAAGGCCATTCTGTTTTGCTTCTTGAATTTACTTATTGGGTTAATCAAGGTGGTTTCCTCATACACCATGTGATTTGTTTCTTGCTCACTTTCCCCTCTCATGTGGACTATAGGTGGTCCTCTATGTTTAAAGTTTCCTGTAATAATATTTGATGATGTGTTATTGTTGGATGGTACCTCCTTTTCTGACAAGCATGTTTGCTTGGGTTATATTGTAAAATTTATAAATATTAAATTCAAAAACAAAAACAGAGCTTAATAGATAGGTGGGAATGAGGGAGAGATGTCAGCAGACTAATGGCTGCTTGGATTTAGAGCTCCTGAACTCCATTGGTATTATTTGCTTGTCCACAGTGCTCACAGTTACTTTTTAACTGGTGTTTGCACAGGAGAATAGGTGACCATTAACCCCCTTCTGCCTTTCCTGTGCTAGCATATGGCAACAAAGAAGAAAGTATTTTCGTTGCAAGGATTTGCTTATTCTGGGAGAGGCCAGGCATGCCGTGAGCAAATAAAGATGGTACTGGTGGAGGAGAGTGGCGTTAGCAGACTGATTGGGGCGAAAGGCTCCAAGGAAAATCAGGCTGAGGCTGACCTGAATGACAACCTGCTGTGAATACAAGGTTGCTTGCTGGACATTAAGAATGAAATTGCTGGGGGTATGAGTTGAGATTGTGACCCTGGGCACTGATTTAAAGGGAGAGCTGCAAGAGTTAGGCCAGTGCATCAGAGAGATTGAGCAGTGTGTGGATGCACATGAGGATGCTGTCAGGCCTTGGAAAAAGGTTTGGAGAAGGTGCATTGGCAAGAAAGAGAATTAGCATAAAAAAATTAGGATTTGGAGAATCATAATCAGAGGTGTAATCTCCGATTTCAAGTCATCCTGGAAGGATTTGTTATATGTATATGAGTAGTAGTATGGCTGGATTTGCATTGGGGGTGAATTTTGGTGATTATGTGGGTAAGGGGGTGATGATCTGCTGTCTGAGCTTTCTCCGAGTGTGTTTGCTGAGGGTGAGGAAGGATATGGTAGGCTTGGAGAGTGAGGGAAAGGGGGGACTGAAAGTTTGGGGAGCTAAGGAGAGGGGTTCAGGAAGGGAGTTGCAGAGGGGCTAGTCTGGGAGGGGGCTTCCGGGTTGGAGAGTGATTCAGGGAATCTTTAATAGTAGATGGGGGGAGGCCTAAGGTTAACGTAATCTCCATTAATGCAAGGGGGCTGAACTCTCCATTTAAGAGGCAGTCCTTGCTGAAAGAAATTAACAAATTGGAGGGGCACTATTTGCCTGATTTAGGAAACACATTTGTTGAGAATGGATGAGCACTTAGTATGTAGGATCATGCACATGGAGGTATTCTTTGTGTTATGCTCTAGGTAAGGAGAAGGAGAAAGTGGGGATCTTTCTAGCAGAAACCTTAATTGCAGAGATTAAGGAGGTGGTGAGAGATGGAGGTGGTAGATATTTAGTGGTAAAAGCTTTGTAGGGTGGGTAGTTTATAATTTGATTAGTGCTTATGCCCCAAATGTGCAATAGGAGTTATATAGGTAAATGAATAGGATAGGGATGGGGGAAGGAACATGGTTGGTGGGTGGTGATTTTAATCTCGCTTTGGCCCTGAAGCTGGATTCCTCTACACAGACTTTGGGTTGGGAAGAAAGACCGGCAGGAATTTTGGTTTCTCCCGGACCAAGCAGGAAGTCAGTCCTCACATAAGGGTGACGTCGGCGCCGACGGAGCCCTCGCGGAGCAATTTCCCCAGCTTTCAAAGAAAGCCTTTGGGAATTGCAGCGCGCATGCGCGGTCCCCTTCCTGCCCAAGGGTGCCATCTTGCTCAGTCTTCTTTTTTCCGCGGAGCCCTACAGACGTTGCCTGTGAATCCCCGCCGAAAAGTTGATTTTTCTCTATTTTTTATTCGGTTCGACGCCGGTTCTTTTCCCGCCCGGACTCACGACGCCGGTTGCGAGTCCGTCCTTTATTTTTCGGTTTTTTGTCCTTCGTGACAGATTTCGCGCTTTTTTCCTTTTTCCCTGGCAGCCCGGTCGTTCGACCTCGCAGGGGCCCTTTTTCCCCCGATGGCTGCCAGTGGCTTTAAAAAGTGTGACCTCTGTAAGAAACTTATGTCGCTTACAGACACTCATGACTTCTGCCTCCGCTGCCTCGGCCCAGATCATGACCCCATGATCTGTGGGCCATGCGGCAAAATGTCCTCAAAAGCGTTGAGGAGTCGGCAGCACCAGCGGGAACGTATCTTCTCTGACTCCGGCCGGGCTCGGACCTCGTCAGAGGCTTCGACGTCTCGGGACTCTGGTCCTGAGCATCGTCGGAGTTCCTCTGAAAGGGGGTCTCCTACCCGGGAACATCATCGGAAGAAGAAACCCACGAGGGCGGGATCGGTGGACGCTCCTGGTTCCTCGAGGGCCAGGTCGCATAGCCCCGATTCCCGTCCCGGGTCCTCAGAGACGGAGAGGCCGTCAAAACATCCTCGACTCGAGGTGGACTTGCCCGCTCACGTAAGTACTGTTGTCCTCGTGGACTCGCCTCCGAAGGACCCGACGTCGGGCCCGACGCCGTCGGGGCCCGAGTCGGGGGCTGCTGGGTCTCCTGAGCTCGGACTCAGGTTGACGGCCTTGGAGTGCAGTCTGTCTGCCTTCTTGGACCAGCAGCGGGCATTGATCGCTGGCCTCGCCGGTGCTTCTGCCCTGACCGCCGGGACGTCGACCTCCAAATCGACCCCGGAGACCGAGCCGATCCTCGAGTCCATGAGGGCTCGAGTTGATCCTCGGTCGAGGTCTCCTTCGGCCTCCCGTTCGGGACCGCGGTCGTCGACGCTGACTCCCTCGGCGTCGGGGCGGATGTCATCAGTGCCCGCCCGACCGGAGCCGATCGACTCCTCCGACGAGGAGTCGGCCTGGGAATCTGAGGACGAAGAGTCACCTGGTTCCTTTCGGACTCGCATGTGGGAGAGCCCGGCGTCGTCGCCGGTGTTAAGCAAGCGGGTCGATTCCATTTATCGAGTCCGCAAGAGCCCTGGCTTCCAAAAGGCTCAACTACCGCACCATTCCATGGTGGTGGAATCGGCCATGCATAGACTCAAGAGTCAAAAAATGCACTCCTCAGTGCCCCCTGGTAGGGAAGCCCGAAGCCTGGATGCCCTCGGTAGGAAGTGCTTCCAGGGCTCTATGCTTGCTTGTCGAGTCCAGACATACCAGCTCTACATGGGCATGTATCTCCGAGACCTGGCTAAGGAAATAGCCGGGTTCTCTGCTGGTCTCTCCGACGAACCTTTGCAGAGGTTCCAGTCCTTGTCTACTGGTATTCGAGAGTGCTCCAAGTTAATCTCTCGAGCAGCCTACGATGGTTTTGAGGCGTCGGCTCGAGTAGCTGCGGCTGGTATCGGTGGACGCCGCCAGGCTTGGCTTCAGACGTCTGACCTCGAGCCTTGGGTACAGGACAAGTTGGTCGATGTCCCCTGCCGAGGTGATAACCTCTTTGGCAAGCCCATGGATGAGAAGGCTGCACAAATCGAGACGGAGACTCTCACCAGGACTCGTCTCTCGAGGAAGACCTCTGCCCCTTCTCAAAAGAAGAAGGCCTCGGGGAAAAAGCCCTTTTACCCGAGGAAAGGTGCTGCCTATAAATACTACCCTCAGTATCAGGCCTCAGCAGCTCCCCCACAGGGCAAGCAGGCCAAGGGACGGGGTAATGGGTCCCGTAGGCAGCAAGCCCCCAAGCCTGCACCACCGGCCCCTGCTCAGCAGGGTGGGGGCTTTTGACTTCCTCAGCATAGCCTCTCCCCCTCAGCTGATTTCTCTCAGCACAGGAGGCCGGCTGGTCCAACATCACCACAGATACCTGGGTACTTCACATAGTTCAAAAGGGCTATCTTCTTCACTTTCACCAGGTACCTCCCTCCTACTTTCCAGGGGAGCCTCCCAGACTCCCTTTGCACAGGGACTTACTCCTTCAGGAGTTAGCAAGTCTCGTTCAGGAACAAGCCGTGGAACCGGTGCCCCACCACCTCAAGGGTCAAGGGTTTTATTCCAGGTACTTCCTGATTCCAAAGAGAACAGGAGGCCTCAGACCCATCCTGGACTTGCGAAACCTCAACAAGTTCCTTGCAAAGGAGAAGTTCAAGATGCTTACCCTTGGAATCCTGCTGCCCTACCTCCAGCAGGGAGACTGGCTATGCTCTTGGATCTAAAGGATGCGTATACTCATATCCTCATTCATCCAGACCACAGACAATATCTCAGATTTGTTGTGGGAGGAAATCATTACCAGTACAGAGTACTGCCCTTTGGCCTATCCTCCGCCCCCAGGGTGTTCACCAAATGCCTAGCAGTGGTGGCGGCCTATCTGAGACTTAAAGGTCTCTTTGTGTTCCCATACCTGGACGACTGGCTCATCAGGGCCCAGTCTGCCCAAGAAGCCACTCAGGCTACTCATCGCACTGTGACTCTGCTCCAGCACTTGGGTTTTGTCATAAACTTCGCAAAGTCCACTTTGCTCCCCTCTCAAAATCTCGAGTTCATAGGCGCCAGATTGGACACGCTTCAGGCGCGGGCCTTCCTCCCTCTGGACAGGGCCAAACGGCTCATGGATCTCGCCAGCCGCTTTCACAGCAATTCCCTGGTCTCCGCCAGGCACTTTCTGAGACTGCTCGGCCATATGGCTTCCACGGTCCATGTAACCCCCAATGCCCGCCTGAACATGCGTCCTGCTCAGTGGTGCCTTCGCACTCAATGGCATCAGGCCACGGGGAGCCTAGCGGACTCCGTACAGATCTCCGACCAGCTGGTCTCGTCTCTGCGATGGTGGCTTCATCTGCCAAACCTAGTGCTAGGGGTGACTTTTCAGCCCCCTACACATTCTCAGGTCCTGACGACCGATGCTTCTCTCCAGGGTTGGGGAGCACATTGCCAAGGGACTTGTACTCAGGGTCTCTGGACTCCTTGGGAGTCCGCTCAGCAGATAAACTTCCTGGAGCTCAGAGCCATCCGCCTAGTGCTCAAGGCCTTCTCTCACCTGATTTCTCACCAGTCCGTACTTGTCCAGACAGACAATCAGGTTGCCATGTTCTACGTGAACAAACAAGGCAGAACCGGCTCCTTCCTTCTCTGTCAGGAAGCACAGAAGCTCTGCTCTTGGGCCGTCCATCGCAACGTCGTCCTCAAAGCTGTCTATCTCCCAGGTCAGGAAAACTACCTGGCAGACAAACTGAGCAGGATCCTCCAACCGCACGAGTGGAGATTGGATCCGCTTGTGGTTCAGCGGATCTTTCTCCGGTGGGGCCTCCCCACCATGGATCTGTTCGCCAGTCCTCTGAACCAGCAGCTTCCCAGATTCTTCTCTCGGCAGCCGCATCCTCTCCAGGTAGCGGCGGCTGCTTTTCTGATTCCATGGTCCACAGACCTCTTGTATGCCTTTCCACCCATGCCTCTGGTGTCTCGGACGCTCTTCAAAGTTCTCAGAGACAAGGCATCGCTGATCCTAGTGGCTCCCCGGTGGCCGAGACAACCTTGGTTCCCGCTTCTGATGCAACTGGCGGTGGACACCCCTCTTCCTCTGGGGTTTCAGCCCGACCTCCTCTCGCAGGATCAGGGGACGCTCCTGCACCCCAACCTCCGGTCCCTTCATCTGATGGCCTGGCTGCTGAAAGGGTAGTCCTTGCTCCTCTCCAGCTACCTCCAGATGTGGAAGAGGTCGTCTTGGCCTCCCGGAGGCCTTCCACCCGGAAGTCCTACGCTCTTAAGTGGCGTCGGTTCTCCGTCTGGTGTACTCAACAGTCTCAAGACCCCTTCTCCTGTTCAACATCTGTGGTCTTGCAGTACTTGCTTTCTCTTTCCAATCTTGGACTTAAGTCCAACTCGGTCAAGGTCCACCTCAGTGCTCTTTCTGCGCATCACATGCCGGTGGATGGTAGACCTCTTTCCAGCCACCCTCTGGTGGCTTGTTTTCTCAGAGGCCTCCTTCTCCTTAAACAACCTTTGCGCCCGCCAGCCCCGAACTGGGATCTCAATGTGGTTTTACAGCGGATTACCTGTCCGCCTTTTGAGCCTATGGCTACCTGTCCTCTTCGTTTTCTTTCTTGGAAAACCTTGTTCTTGGTGGCCCTCACTTCTGCTAGACGCGTTAGTGAGCTGCAGGCCCTAGTATCTGATCCTCCTTACACTAGGTTCTACAAGAACCGGGTAGTCCTACGGACTCACCCTAAGTTTCTTCCCAAAGTGGTTTCCCCTTTTCACATCAACCAGGAGGTGGTACTTCCGACCTACTTTCCCAGGCCCCACTCCAGCCGAGCTGAAATGGTCCTGCATACCCTGGACTGTAGAAGGGCGTTGACCTTCTACCTTGACCGTACGCGGGAGCACCGAAAGGCTGTTCAGCTCTTCGTGTCTTATGACCCCAGCAAGTTGGGGCTCCCTGTCTCCAAGCGTACTCTGTCCATCTGGATTGCGGACTGCATCGCTTTGGCTTACGAGGCTGCGGGCCTCGTGCTGGAAGATAAAGTCACGGCTCATCGTGTTCGGGCGAAGGCTACGTCAGTGGCTTACCTCCGCTCTGTTCCATTGGCAGACATCTGCCGGGCCGCTACTTGGTCTTCAAGCCAGACTTTTGCAACCCATTACTGCCTGGAGAGGGAGTCCCGCAGGGACAGTGCTTTCGGACAGGCAGTCCTCCGTAACCTCTTCGAGGTATAGGCAACTCCTACCCTCCGTCCCGGTTGTTGGGCTACCGGTTGGAGACATATTCAGAGAAGATTCCTTCCTTCTGTGCTACTGACCTCGAGGGAGCTCATTTTTGTGCTTAGGGTCTCCGGTAGCCTTAAGCTTGGGAGTCCCATATGTGAGGACTGACTTCCTGCTTGGTCCTGGAGAAAGCGTAGTTACTCACCTGTAACAGGTGTTCTCCAGGAGCAGCAGGAATCAGTCCTCACAACCCTCCCTCCTCCCCTTGGAGTTGCAGTTCTATGCTTTCGTTTTTTCCTAATTTTTTGCTGTCTTTTCGCTATGTCATCAGACTGAGCAAGATGGCACCCTTGGGCGAAATTAACAAATTGGAGGGGCACTATTTGCCTGATTTAGGAAACACATTTGTTGAGAATGGATGAGCACTTAGTATGTAGGATCATGCACAGGGAGGTATTCTTTGTGTTATGCTCTAGGTAAGGAGAAGGAGAAAGTGGGGATCTTTCTAGCAGAAACCTTAAATGCAGAGATTAAGGCGGTGGTGAGAGATGGAGGTGGTAGATATTTAGTGGTAAAAGCTTTGTAGGGTGGGTAGTTTATAATTTGATTAGTGCTTATGCCCCAAATGTGCAATAGGAGTTATATAGGTAAATGAATAGGATAGGGATGGGGGAAGGAACATGGTTGGTGGGTGGTGATTTTAATCTCGCTTTGGCCCTGAAGCTGGATTCCTCTACACAGACTTTGGGTTGGGAAGAAAGACCGGCAGGAATTTTGGTATTTTGTAGAGTGAATGGGATTATACGATGTTTGGAGGCAGTTGAATCCGTGGGAATGGGTGTACACTTTTTTCTCGCAGGTGCATTCTACATCAGAATTGATTATATTTTTCTCCAGGAACAAGCGGGAAGTCAGTCCTCACATATGGGTGACGTTGGCGCCAATGGAGCTCTTGTGTGGAGCAATTCCCCAGCTTTCAAAGAAAGCCTTTGGGATTGCATCGCTCATGCACGGTCCCCTTCCCGCCCAAGGGTGCCATCTTGCTCAGTCTCCCTTTTTCCGCGGAGCCCAATGGACATTGTCCCTAATTCCTCGCGGAAAAAGTGCATCAGAACTTCAGAAGAATTTCTCTCTTCGACCGGTTCGACGCCAGTTCCCCTTCCCGCTACGGCTCGGTACACTGGCATCGAGTCCGGTCAATTTTTTTGCATTTTTGTCCTTAGTGACTAACATTCGTGCTCTTTTTTTTTTTCACTGGCAGTCCGGTCCTTCAACCTTGCCCTTTTTCCCCCGATGGCTGCCAGCGGGTTTAAAAAGTGTGATCTGTGTAAGAAGCTAATGTCCCTCACCGACACATATGACTGCTGTATCCGATGCCTCGGGCCCGACAATGACCTGAAGGTTTGTGGCCCGTGTGAGAAGATGTCTTCTAAGGCACTTCGAAGTAGGCAGCAGCAGTGTGAAAGTATTTTCTCAGAGTCTGCATCCCCCCGGATCCGGACCTCATCAGAAACCTCGACGTCTCGGGAGCTGTCTGAACCAGAGCACCGTCGGGGGTCTTCTGAGCAGGGGTCTTCCTCCCGGGAACACTGGAGGAAGAAGAAACCCGTGAGGGCAGTGTCATTGGATGCCTCCAATCGCCCTGGGCCCTCGAAGGCCAGGTTGCGGAGTCCTGACCGCCGCCCCGAGTCCTCTGAGCCGGAGCGGCATGCAAAGATACCTCGCACGGTGCCGGAGATGCCGAGGTGGATAAGCGCAGTTGTCCTCGTGGATTCCCCTCCAGGAGAACCGGTGTCAGAGCCGGAGCCGGAGGCTGAGGACTCTTCTGACCTCGGTCTCAGGATGACGGAGCTGGAGCGCAGCATGTCTGCCTTCATGGAGCAGCAGCGGGCACTAATAGCCGGTCTCACCAGTCCATCCACCCCGACCGCCGGGACCTCGATGTCCAAGTCGACCCCAGAGGCTGAGCCGATCCTCAAGACTCTTCGGACTCGAGTCGATCCTCGGCTAAGGTCTACCTCGACCTCCCACTCAGGGCCGAGGTCGTCAACGCCGGTGCTCTCGGCATCGGCGCGGTCGGGGACAAAGCCCTCGTGGCTGGAGCTGCTCGATTCCTCCTCGGGGGGATCAGCATGGGATACGGAAGATGAAGAGTCCCCAGACACCCATCGGACCCGGTATGTCCCATCGGACTTACCAGGTTCGGAGCTTCTGAGAAGGGTGCCCTCCGGAGGATACCCGGTTCTCGGACTTCGTCAGGGACATGGCCAAGGCTTTGGCATTCCCGGCAGATACCGAGGAGGAGCCTCGAGCTGAAGAGCTCGAGGCCCTCCAGTATGACTTTCCGCCGAGGGAAGCCATTACTGTGCCCGTTCCTCCAATGCTGGAACGGCTGATGCTCCGCATGTGGGAGTAGCCGGCCTCGATGCCGGTGCTCAGCAAGCGGGTCGATAACATCTATCGAGTCCGCAAGAGCCCTGGGTTCCAAAAGGCACAGCTGCCGCACAACTCCATGGTTGTGGAATCGGCCATGCACAGGCTCAAGAGCCAAAAAACGCACTTCTTGGTGCCTCGTGGCTGGGAGGCCCGGAACCTGGACGCCCTCGGCAGAAAATGCTTCCAGGGCTCGATGCTGTCATGCCGTGTCCAAACCTACCAGCTGTACATGGGCATGTACTTGAGGGACCTGGCAAAAGAGATTGCCGGGTTCTCAGCTGGCCTCTCTTGCAGCGCTTCAATGTCTTTTCCACCGGGATTCGGGAGTGCTCGAAGTTCATATCTCGAGCAGCCTATGACGGCTTTGAGGCTTCGGCCGGCATCGGTGCACGCCGCCAGGCCTGGCTAATGTCATCGGATCTGGAGCCATGGGTTCAGGACAAGGTGGCTGATGCCCCTTGCCGAGGTGACAACCTCTTTGGCAAACCCATGACTAAGAAGGCTGCTGAGCTCGAGTCAGAGTACTTGACCCAGACAAGACTCTCAAAGAAGACTTCTGCCCCTTCTAAGAAGAAGGGCTCGGGTAAAAAGCCCTTTTTCCCGAGGAAGGGTACTGCTTACCGCAACTACCCCACTTACCAGGCCACCCCAGCTCCCCAACAGGGGCAGCAGGCCAAGAGACAGAGGCATGGCCCGCATAAGCAGAAGACCCCCAAGCCCCAGGCCCTGGCTCCTACCCAGCCGGGAGGGGGTTTTTGACTCCCAAAGCATAGTCTCTCTTCGCAAGTGGTAAGACCATGTACAGGAGGCAGGCTAACCCTGTATGCCCACAGGTGGCTGCCATCACCTCAGATATCTGGGTCCTGCAAATAGTCCAAAGGGGCTATTTGCTTCACTTCAGCCAGATACCACCCTCCTTCTTTCAAGGAGAGCCTCTCAGACCCCCTCTTCAATGGGACCTCCTCTTGCAGGAGTTGGCAGGTCTTCTAGAGGATCAGGCAGTGGAACTGGTGCCCCACCACCTGCAGGGCAAGGGCTTCTACTCCAGGTATTTTCTCATACCAAAGAGAACAGGAGGCCTCAGACCTATCTTTGACCTAAGAAACTTAAACAAGTTCCTGGTGAGGGAAACGTTCAGGATGCTTTCCCCTGGAATGTTGCTGCCTTACCTAAGCTCCTTAGACCTGAAGGATGCCTATACACACATCCTCATACATCCAGACCACAGACAATATCTGAGATTTGTAATGGGAGGAAAATATTTCCAATACAGAGTTCTACCCTTTGGCCTAGCCTCTGCTCCCAGAGTGTTTACATAATACCTGGCTGTAGTGGTGGCCTTCCTCAGAAGTCAAGGAATTTTTCTCTTCGCTTACCTGGATGACTGGCTCATCAGGGGCCAGTCGCTTCAAGAGGCCCAATAGGCCACTTCTCGCACTATGAACCTGTTGCAACGTCTAGGCTTTGTCATAAACCACGCAAAGTCTACTTTGCTCCCCACTCAAAACAGAGTTCATAGGAGCAAGACTGGACACCCTTCAGGCGAAGGCTTACCTGCCGGAGGACAGGTCACAGAGGCTGCTAGCACTGGCACAACAGTTCAGGCTCAGGTCTCAGCGAGACACTTTTTACGTCTCCTGGGCCACATGGCCTCCACGATGCATGTGACCCCAAATGCCCGTCTCCAAATGAGAACAGCTCAGTGGTGCCTCAGAGATCAGTGGACACAAGCCACCAGCAACCTCAGAGACGGGATAACAGTTTCCAGGCTTCTGGTGAACTCATTGCAGTGGTGGCTTCAGCCACCCAACCTGCTCGAGGGAGTGTCTTTTCAGACTCCCTCACACACAAGAGTGCTAACGACAGATGCCTCCTTGCTGGGCTGGGGAGCCCATTGCCAAGGATCATGCACTCAGGGGTTATGGTCTCTTCAGGAGTCTGCACACCAAATCAACCTCTTGGAGCTGCGGGCAATTCGCCTAGGTCTTCAAGCCTTTTGTCATGTCCTCTCACATCAGTCTGTATTGATACAGACGGACAACCAGGTAGCAATATTCTACATGAACAAGCAGGGAGGTATGGGGTCTCGTATCCTGTGTCAGGAGACTCTGGACCTCTGCTCCTTTACCATTAGGGAGGATATGTCTCTCAAAGCAGTGTACCTGCCTGGTCAGAAGAACTGCCTAGCAGACAAACTAAGCAGGATTCTCCAACCTCACAAATGGCAACTGGATCCGGTGGTGGCCCAGCAGATTTTCCACCGCTGGGGACATCCGTCCATAGATCTATTTGTCAGTCTGCAAAATCACCAACTGTCCAGATTTTGCTCCAGACAGGCACATTCTCTGAGGGTGGCTGCAGATGCTTTCCTGATCTCCTGGTCAGGGGGCCTCATGTATGCATTTCCTCCCACACCTCTGGTGGCCCGGACTCTGTTCAAAATCCTTCGGGACAAGGCCTCTGTTATTCTGGTAGCCCCCAGATGGCCAAGACAGCCTTGGTTTCCACTTCTCCTCCAGCTGGCAATTGAAACCCCACTACCACTGGGGACGCAGCCCGACCTCCTATCCCAGGAGCATGGCTCTCTCTTGCACCGCAACCTCAGGTCCCTCAACCTGATGGCATGGCTGCTGAAAGGGTAGTGCTGGCTCCTCTCCTCCTACCTCGGAATCTAGAAGAAGTGTTACTGGCCTCAAGGAGGCAGTCCACTAGGAAATCCTATGCTTTCAAGTGGCGTAGGTTTGAGGTGTGGTGTGACCAGCACAATGAAAACACTTTCTCTTGCCTTGTACCAGTTATGCTTCAGTACCTGTTTCACCTCTCGGAATTAGGTCTCAAGTCTAACTCTGTCAGGGTTCACCTGAGTACTTTGTCAGCAAACCACTCACCAGTGGAGGGGCAACCTCTTTCGGCTCACCCTCTGGTGTCCAGATTCCTCAGAGGTCTGCTTCTGCTGAAACCCCCAGTTTGTCCTCCGGCAACTGAGTGGGATTTAAATGTGGTCTTGCAGCAGCTTACTCGCCCATCTTTTGAGCCGATGTCCTCTTGCCATCTGCACTTCCTCTCCTGGAAGGTGCTCTTCCTGGTGGCACTAACATCAGCCAGACGTGTGAGTGAGCTGCAAGCTCTCGCAACTGATAAACTATACACACAGTTTTATAGGAATAGGGTGGTCCTCTGCACTCACCCTAAGTTCCTTCCAAAAGTGGTCTCTTCTTTCCACCTCAACCAAGAGGTGATTCTTCCAACCTTCTTTCCCAGGCCTCATTCCAGCCGGGCAGAGGCAGTCCTGCATACCCTGGATTGTAAGAGGGCATTGTCCTTCCACCTGGAGTGTACAAGGGGACATTGAAGGGCTACTCATCTCTTCGTCTCCTATGACCCCAGTAAGCTGGGGTTACCTGTCTCCAAGCGCACACTGTCTACCTGGGTGGCAGACTGCATTGCCTGGGTGTACAGGGTGGCCAACCTCCCATTGCAGGGTTGAGTAACGTCCCACCGTGTCAGGGCTAAGGCCGCATCAGTGGCTCACGTCTGCTCTGTTCCACTGGCAGACATCTGCCGGGCCGCAACTTGGTCTCAAGCCATACTTTTGCGGCCCATTAATGCCTGGATAGGGCGTCCCGACAAGACAATGCTTTCACCCAGGCGGTACTCCTTAACCTATTTGAGGTTTAGGCAACTCCAACCCTCCAACCCTTTGGTGTCAGGCTACCAGGGGGTGTTGCGTTCTCGGCTGAATTCCTATTGCAGCTGCTGTGGCCCTTCTAGAGGGAGCCATTTTTCAGCTTTGGGTTCTCGGTAGCCTATAGCTAGGGAGTCCCATATGTGAGGACTGACTTCCTGCTTGTTCCTGGAGAAAGCGTAGTTACTCACCTGTAACAGGTGTTCTCCAGGGACAGCAGGAATCAGTCCTCACGACCCTCCCTCCTCCCCTGAAGTTGCAGTCCTATTATTGATTTTTATTCATTTTTCCATCTTTTTAGCTATGTCATTTGACTGAGCAAGATGGCACCCTTGGGCGGGAAGGGGACAGCGCATGCGCAATGCAATCCCAAAGGCTTTCTTTGAAAGCTGGGGAATTGCTCCGCACGAGGGCTCCATCAGCACCAATATTACCCATATGTGAGGACTGATTCCTGCTGTCCCTGGAGAACACCTGTTACAAGTGAGTAACTACGCTTTATGGACAAGGAATGTGATGCTAAGGTGAGGGGACAGGCATAGAGGGAAACATTTGGTCTGATCACACCCTGATTTGGGTTGAGTTAAAACAAGGGCAGGAGGGACTAGGGGTCAGGTTCTGAAAAATGAATGAGTATGTTTTGGAGGACGTGGGAGTTACCCTTCCAGACCCCGCAGCTGACAACGGATGCCTTCCTGTTGGGTTGGGGAGCCCACTGCGGTACATTGTGCACGCAGGGGCAGTGGTCGCCTGAGGAGTCTCAACAGCAGATAAACTTGCTCAAGCTCCGGGCGGTTCGTTGGGCCGTGAGGGTCTTCGAGGATCACCTCAGGGGAGGTCGGTAGTAGTGCAGACCGACAACCACATGGCAATGTTCTACATCAACAAGGAAGGAGGTACCAGATCACACCCCCTCTGCCGGGAAGCGGCCCTTCTCTGCTCCTTCACCTTCCGTCGGAGGATGGCCCTCAGGGCGGTCTACCTCCCGGGCCAGGAGAATGTCCTAGCGGACAGACTCAGCAAAATCCTCTGCCCTCACAAATGGTGGCTGGATCCGGGGGTGGCTGGCTGGCTGTTCATCTGTGGAAGATCCCGACTATGGACCTATTCGCCAGCCCTCTGAATGCACAGCTGCCCCGCTTCTGCGGCCGGGCACCAACCTGGTCTTCAGCGAACACCTTCACTGCTCACTACTGCCTGGAGAGGGAATCCTGTCGGGACAGTGCCTTTGGACAGGCCGTACTCCATAATCTGTTCAGGGTATAAGCAACTCCTGCCCTCCGACCCTTCTTACGGCTACCGAGGGCTTTGCCCAGAGGACCCGAGGACTCGGGCGCCTTTGGGCATCGGCTTCTGCCACGACCTCACGGTCCCTGTAGCTGGGGAGTTCCATAAGTAAGGACTGACTTCCTACTTGTTCCTGGAGAAAGCGTAGATATTCACTTATAACAGGTGTTCTCTAAGGACAGCAGGAATCAGTCCTCACTACCCTCCCACCTCCTTTGATGAGTTGATGGATATTTATCCTTCCTTTGCCATCTGCTTGGTAGGGTTCGAGCTAAGGGACCTGACTGAGCAAGATGGCACCCTTGGGGAGGAAGAGGACCACGCATGCATGGCAGCAATCCCAAAGGCTTTCTTTGAAAGCTGGGGAATTGCTTCACGCGGGCTCCGTCAGTGCTGACGTCATCCATAAGTGTGCACTGATTCCTGCTGTCCCTGGAGAACAACGGTTACAGGTGAGTAACTATGCTATCTCACCACAAGTATAAAAAGCACGTATTCCTTTTGACTGTCCACGTCCTCACTGAGAATTCACATAACCTTCTCACCCTCTGGCTTTACCCCTACCCCTGCCCACGGGTGGCTGCATAGAAGCAATCAGTAAATTGAGCAGTTTAGTCTTTTTCATCTCTATCTTGGTTTGCTCTTCTTGCTGTTCCTTGATAAATTTCAAATCTCCAGGAACAAGCAGGAATGTAGTCTTCACATATGGGTATCGTCGGTACCGACGGAGCCTGCGCGGGAACGCTCCCCAGCGTCCAATAGGAATGCTTTTGGGAGCATCCCTCAGCACATGCGCGCTGCCTTCCCGCCTTTTCAACTGTCCCTCTTCAGTTCTTCGTTTTCCGCGGAGCCAACAGGACATAGCCTGTCACCGCAGAAAATTTCTTCTTTAAACTTGTTTTCTTGTGGTCGCGCCTGCCTCCGCACGACACCTACCGGTACTGCCAGTTCTTTCTTTTTTTTTTTTTTTTTAAATATATATTTTTTTTTTAACTGTTTCTCTTCAGAAACTTTTTCTTTTGGTGCTAGGTGCTATTTTGGGCATTAGGCCACATTTTTCCCAAAAGATGGAAAAAACAGCTGGTGGTTTTAAAAGATGTACTAAATGTGGCGGTACCATCTCCGTCACCGACACCCATGACTGGTGTCTAAAATGTTTAGGCCCTGACCATTCTCCATCTGAGTGTTCCTCCTGTATGGGGATGACTAAAAGGGGAAGACAGAACTGAGCTGCAAAGCTCGGTACCCTCTTTTCTTCGGATATCAGGTCCATTGCATCGACATCTTCAAGAGCCTCGTCTTCCTCCCATGGATCTCAGGTAACTAAACATAAGAGCCGGTCCTCAAAGGGTAGCTCTCCTTCAAAGCATCGAGAGGCCATTGGCATTGCCCTTGAGGAAACTACACCGGCAAAACAGCCCCGGCGGGAGTCTTCAGCCTCCAAAGCATCAATGGGGTTCCAGGATGTTCTGGAGGCTTCGACCTCGGCAGAACTACTGGTGCCATGCTCAGGTGTTCCAGCCGCTTTTACCGGTACTGATACCCAGGCATCGGCAGTGTCGATAGACTAGAGATTCCTCACTATTGAACGCAGTCTTGCAGCTCTCCTTACAGCTGCGGTACCGTTGACACCAGTGGTTAAACGGGCACCGGTACCAACACCAGTACAAGCACCGGTACAGATACCGGTACCAGCTCCGGTGGGAAGTCTTCCCATGCAGACTTTTTCTGGCATCGACAGATCGGTACCGGACCATTTTGGTACCAACTTTGATCGATACAGAGACCGTGCTTTGCATGAACATCGGGATCAGAGATACTTCGAATCCTCCGATTCCGATGACTCTGATAATTCTGCCGGGTACCAGAGTGCTTCTTCCGGAAGACTCCTTTTCTCCCCAACGCAGAATGTCTCCTCCGGAAGACATGTCTTTTCAGGATTTTATTCATGATGTGGCCCGAGGCCTTTCAATCACGGTAGCTCCTGAAAAAGAACCTAGAGCAAAGGAATTGGAAATTCTCCAATACCCTAAAGCTCCCAAGGAAGCAGCCACTCTGCCCATTCATGAAATTCTTCATGATTTGATCCTCAGAATGTGGGAGACACCTTTGACCACATCTCCTCATTCTAGGAGACTCAATACCATGTATCAAGTTCCACCATGTCCTGGTTTTCAAAAGACTCAGCTGCCACACCATTCAATGGTAATGGAGTCAGCCATGCGTAGGATGGAAAGTGCAAAGAGACATGCATCCAATCCTCCAGGTCGTGAATGCAGGACTCTTGACACTTTTGGGCGTCGAACATTTCAGGCTTCCATGCTTTCAGCTAGGATCAGCTCATATATTTTATATATGGGAATGTTCCTCAAAGAGGTCACAGGAGATTTGGAGCTTATGAGCCCCCTTCTCCCTGAGGACAAATGACAGAACTTTCTCCAGGACCAAGAAGGAAGTCAGTCCTCACATATGGGTGACGTCAGCGCCGACAGAGCCCCCGTGCGGAGTATTTCCCCAGCTTTCAAGGAAAGCCTTTGGGAATGCAGCTCGCATGCGCGGTCCCCTTCCTGCCTAAGGGTGCCATCTTGCTCAGTCTTTCTTTTTCCACGGAGCCCGACAGACGTGAGTTCGTGTCACCCGGAAAAAGTTGCTTTTTTTCTGCGATTTTTGCGTTGTGTTCTCCGGTTCGACGCCGATTCCCCTTCCCACCTTGGCTCGGTACACCGGTATCGAGTCTGGACTTGTGATTTTCGGTTTTATCCTTCGTGACTAGCGTTCGTGCTCTTTTTGTGTTTTCACTCGCAGCCCAGTCTTTTAGCCTTGCAGGGGCCCTTTTTCCCCCCGATGGCTGCCAGCGGGTTTAAAAAGTGTGATTGGTGCAAGAAACTGATGTCTCTCACCGACACACACGACTGATGCCTCGGGCCCAACCATGACCCGCTGGCCTGTGGCCCGTGCGGCAAAATGTCGTCGAAGGTGCTTCGGAGCCGGCAGCATCAACGTGAGAGGATTTTCTCGGACTCCGCATCCGGCCAGGCCCAGACTTCGTCAGAGGCCTCGACATCTCGGGAGTCTGACACCGAGCACCATCGGGGTTCCTCTGAAAGGGGGTCCCCCTCCCGGGAGCACCGAAGAAAGAAGAAGCTTGCGAGGGCAGCGTCAGTGGAGGCGCCTGGTTCCTCGAGGGCCAGGTCGTGTAGCCCTGACCGCCGCCCCGGGCTCTCGGAGTCGGAGAGGCCTTCCAAGCTGCCTCGTGTGGAGCCGGAGTCCCCGAGTCACGTAAGTGCAGTTGTCCTCGTAGACTCTCCTCCGGGGGAGCCGTCGGGCCCGACGCCATCGGGGCCCGAGTCGGGGGCTGCTGAGTCTCCTGAGCTTGGACTCAGGTTGGCGGCCTTGGAGAGCATCTTGGCTGCCTTCATGGAGCAGCAGCGTGTGCTGATCGCCGGTCTGACCGGTGCATCTACCCCGACCACCGGGACTTCGACGTCTAAGTCGACCCCGGAGACCGAGCCGATCCTCGAATCGATGAAGTCTCGAGTCGATCCTTGGTCGAGGTCTCCCTTGACCTCCCGTGCGGGGCCGAGGTCGTCAACGCCGATACCCTTGGTGTCGGGGCGGGTGGTACTGAGGCCCACACAGCCGGAGCCACCCGGTGCGCCCCTTCGGACTCACCAGAGTCCGAGCTCGGAGAAGGTTCCCCCCCCCCCCCCCCCCGGAGGATACCCGGTTCTCGGACTTTGTGTGGGACATGGCCAAGGCCTTGGCCTTGGCCTTCCCTGCGGACACCAAGGAGGAGCCTCGAGCCGAGGAACTCGATGCCCTCCAGTATGACTTTCCTCCAAAGGGAAGCCTTTACTTTATTGGTTCCCCCGATGCTGGAACAGCTGCTCTTCCATATGTGGGAGGCACCGGCCTCGACACCAGTTCTGAGCAAATGGGTTGATTCCATTTATCGAGTCTGTAAGAGCCCTGGGTTCCAAAAGGCGCAGCTACCGCACCACTCCATGGTTGTGGAATCGGCCATGCACCGTCTGAAGAGTCAGAAGATGCACTCCTCGGTGCCCCCCAGCCGGGAGACCCGGAACCTGGATGCCCTCGGTAGAAAGTGCTTCCAGGGCTCTATGCTGTCTTGCCGTGTCCAGAGCTACCAGCTGTATATGGGCATGTACCTACGAGACCTGGCAAAGGAGATTGCCGGGTTCTCAGCTGGCCTCTCCGAGGAACCTTTGCAGAGGTTCAAGGCTTTGTCAACAGGGATTCGAGAGTGCTCGAAGTTTATCTCTCAAGCAGCCTATGATGGCTTTGAGGCTTCGGCCCTGGTAGCCGCGGCCGGCATCAGTGCACGCCGTCAGGCCTGGCTACAGTCATCAGACCTGGAGCCATGGGTGCAGGACAAGTTGGTCGATGTCCCCTGCCAAGGTGAGAACCTTTTCGGTAAGCCCATGACTGAAAAGGCTGCAGAAATCGAGACTGAGGCTCTCACCAGGGCAAGGCTGTCCAGGAAGACTTCTGCCCCTTCTCAGAAAAAGAAGGGCTCGGGGAAAAAGCCCCTTTTCCCAAGGAAGGGTGCTGCCTACAAATCCTACTCTCATTATCAGGCCTCTCCAGCTCCCCAACAGGGCCAGCAGGCCAAGGGGCAGGGGCATGGGCCCCATAGGCAGAAGACCCCCAAGCCACCAGCTCCGGCTCCTGCACAGCAGGGAGCGGGGTTTTGACTCCCACAAGCATAGCCTCTTCTCAGCTGGCTCAACTCAGCACAGGAGGTCGGCTGACCCTGTACGCCTACAGGTGACCAGCCATCACATGGAATACCTGGGTCCTCAGCATAATCCAACAGGGCTACATGCTACACTTCCACCAGATACCCCCCTCCTATTTTCCAGGGGAGCCTCCAAGACTCCCTCTACACAGAAACCTCCTCCTTCAGGAGTTGGCAAGTCTTCTACAGGAACAGGCGGTGGAACCGGTGCCTCACCACCTGAAAGGGCAAGGCTTCTACTCCAGGTACTTTCTGGTACCAAAAAGGACAGGAGGCCTCTGGCCTATTCTAGACTTGCGAAACCTAAACAAGTTTATGAAGAGGGAAAAGTTCAAGATGCTTACCCTTGGGATACTGCTGCCTTACCCCCAGCAGGGAGACTGGCTATGCTCCTTAGACCTAAAGGATGCATATACTCACATCCTCATTCATCCACACCACAGACAATATCTCAGATTTGTGGTGGGAGGAAACCATTTCCAGTACACAGTACTTCCCTTTGGCCTAACATCTGCCCCCAGGGTTTTCACCAAATGCCTGGTGGTGGTGGCGGCCTATCTCCGAAATCAGGGAATTTTTGTCTTCCCATACCTGGACGACTGGCTGATCAGAGGTCCGTCTCTCCAGGAGGCCAGACAAGCCACTCTTCGCACTGTCTCTCTTCTTCAACATCTGGGCTTTGTCATAAACTATGCAAAGTCCACTTTGCTCCCCTCACAGAACCTAGAGTTTATAGGGGCAAGGTTGGACACCCTGCAGGCAAGAGCTTACTTGCCCGAGGACAGGGCCCACAGATTGATGGACTTGGCCAACCAGTTCCAACGCATTTCTGAGGTCTCCGCCAGACACTTCCTGCGGCTCCTGGGCCACATGGCATCCACGGTACATGTGACCCCGAATGCCCATTTGCACATGCGGGCGGCTCAATGGTGCCTCAGAGCTCAGTGGGCGCAGGCCACAGGAGGCCTCCAAGACAGAGTAAGGGTGTCCAAACCACTTTGGACTCCTTACAGTGGTGGCTGCATCTCCCAAACCCTCTCAGGGGGGGTACCCTTTCAGGCCCCAGCACACACCAGGGTGCTGACGACCGATGCTTCTTTGAAGGGCTGGGGTGCACATTGTCAGGGTTGGTGCACTCAAGGCCTCTGGTCTCCTCGGGAGGCCACACAGCAGAACAATCTTTTGGAGCTGCGAGCAATTCGCTTGGCTCTACACACCTTTTCCCATGCCCTCTCTCACCAGCCTGTCTTAGTTCAGACAGACAATTAGGTAGCAATGTTCTATGTGAACAAGCAAGGGGGTACAGGGTCCAGACCCCTCTGTCAGGAGGCGCAGGCACTTTGCTCCTTTGCAGTCAAGCCAGGCATATTTCTCAAAGCAGTTTATCTACCTGGTCAGGAGAACGTTTTGGCAGACAAACTAAGCAGGATTCTCCAGCCTCACGAGTGGCAGCTAAATCCACTGGTGGTTCAGCAGATCTTTCTTCGATGGGGACTTCCGTCCATTGATCTCTTTGCAAGTCCACTGAACCATCAGCTGCCCAAGTTTTGCTCCAGACAGCTGCATCCCCTGAGAATGGCAGCAGATGCATTTCTGATCTCTTGGTCTGCGGGCCTCCTGTATGCGTTTCCTCCCACGCCACTGGTGGCCCGAACACTATTCAAGATTCTACGGGACAAAGCCTCGGTCATTCTGGTAGCCCCCAGATGGCCGAGGCAGCAGTGGTTTCCACTTCTTCTGCAGTTGGTATTGGAAACTCCATTCCCTCTGGGGTTGCAACCCGATCTTCTGTCTCAGGATCAGGGTTCCCTTCTGCACCCCAATCTCAGATCCCTCAATCTAATGGCCTGGCTGCTGAAAGGATAGTGCTAGCTCCCTTACTTCTTCCAAAGGAAGTTGAGGAGGTGGTTATGGCCTCAAGGAGGAAATCCACCAGAAAGTCCTATGCACTCAAGTGGCGCAGGTTCTCAGCGTGGTGTGCTCAGCACAATGAAGATCCTTTCTCCTGCCTTGTGCCAGTAGTGTGGCAATACTTACTTCACCTGTCAGACCTAGGCCTTAAGTCCAACTCTGTTCGGGTCCACCTCAGTGCTCTTGTCACACCACTCACCGGTGGTGGGACAGGCTCTGTCGGTTCACCCCTTGGTGTCCCGCTTCCTCAGAGGCCTGCTTTTGCTCAAGCCTCTGATTCGTCCACCTGCCACTGAGTGGGATTTGAACGTGGTCTTGCAACAACTTGCTCGCCCACCGTTTGGGCTGATGGCTACTTGCCATTTACGCTTCCTTTCTTGGAAGGCACTCTTCCTGGTAACTCTTACCTCGGCCAGACATGTGAGTGAACTACAAGCTCTGGTTTCTGATAGACCGTACACACGGTTCTATAGGAACAGGATGGTCCTTCGGACTCATCCGAAGTTCCTTCCAAAAGTTGTCTCCTCTTTCCACCTCAACCAGGAGGTGGTTCTTCCGACATTCTTTCCCAGGCCGCATTCCAGCCAGGCTGAGACAATCTTGCATACTCTGGACTGTAAGAGGGCATTGTCCTTTTACATTGAACGTACACAGGGGCATCGAAGGGCTACTCAGCTCGTCGTCTCCTTTGACCCTAATAAATTGGGGTTACCTGTCTCCAAGCGTACGTTGTCCACTTGGGTAGCAGATTGTATCACCTGGGCTTACAAGGCAGCTGACCTTCCCTTGTAGGGTCGAGTCACGGCGACCATGTCAGGGTGAAAGCCGCGTCGGTAGCTCATCTCCGCTCTGTTCCGTTGGCAGACATCTGCTGGGCCGCTACTTGGTCTTCAAGCCAGACTTTTGCAGCCCACTACTGCCTCGAGAAAGAGTCCCGAAGGGACAGTGCTTTCGGACAGGTGGTACTCCGTAATCTCTTTGAGTTTTAGGCAACTCCTACCCTCCGGCCCTTGTGTTGGGCTACCGTACGGGGGCGTTCTCAGAGGATGTTCTTCTCATGGATGCTGAGGCTCTGCAGAGGGAGCCATTTTTTCTCCAGGACCAAGCAGGAAGTCAGTCCTCACATAGGGGTGAGGTCGGCGCCGACGGAACCCCCGTGCGGAGCATTTCCCCAGCTTTCAAAGAAAGCCTTTCGGAATGCAGCACACATGCGCGGTCCCCTTCCTGCCCAAGGGTGCCATCTTGCTCAGTCTTCCTTTTTCCGCGGAGCCCGACGGATGTGTTTTCGTTTCACCCGAGGAAAAAGTCGATTTTATTCTGCATGAACACGTTTTTCTTCGGTTCGATGCCGGTTTCCCTTTCCCGCCCGGGGCCCGATACATCGGTATCGAGCCCGGACCTCTTTTTTCGGTTTTTTTCCTTAGTGACTAGTGTACGCCCCATTTTTTCTGTTTTTACTGGCAGCCCTGTCTTTTGACCTCTCAGGGGCCCTTTTTCCCCCCATGGCTGCCAGCGGGTTTAAGAAGTGTGATTGGTGTTAGAAACTAATGTCTCTCACCGACACACATGACTGCTGCCTCCGGTGCCTTGGACCCGATCATGACCCGATGATCTGTGGTCCGTCTGGGAAAATGTCCTCTAAGGCGTTGAGGAGTCGGCATCACCAAAAGGAAAGAATCTTCTCTGACTCCGCGTCCGTTCGGGCCCGGACCTCGTCAGAGGCCTCGACATCTCGGGATTCTGGCCCCGAGCAGCGCTGAGGCTCCTCTGAAAGGGGGTCTCCCTTGCGTGAGAATCGCAAGAAGAAAAAACCCGCGAGAGCGTCGTCGGTGGACGCACTTGGCTCCTCGAGGGCCAAGTCGCATAGCCCCGAGTGCCATCCCAGTTCTTCGGACTCATAGAGGCCTGCAAAACAACCTCGTGTGGAGATGGAGTCACGTGAGTACTGTAGTCCTCGTGGACTCTCCTCCAGGGGAGCCGACGTCGGGCCCGGCGCTGCCGGGGCTCAAGTTGGGAGCTGCTGAGTCTCCTGAGCTCAGACTCAGGCTGACGGCCTTGGAGAGCAGCTTGGCTGCCTTCATGGAACAGCAGCAGGCACTGATCGCCGGTCTCACCAGTGCATCTGCCCCGACCACTGGGACATCGACGTCCAAATCAACCCCGAAGGCCAAGCCGATCCTCGAGTCCATGCGCGCTCAAGTCTATCCTCAGCCAAGGTCTCCCTCGGCCTCCCATTTGGGACAGAGGTCGTCGACGCCGGTACCCTCGGTGTCGGGGCGGATGGCATCGGTGCCTGCCCGACCGGAGCTGCTTGATTCCTCCTCCGAGGAGTCCGGCTGGGAAACGAAGGATGAGGAGTCACCCGACACCTTTCGGACTCGGTGCATCCCTTCGGACTCACCAGAGTCCGAGCCTCGGAGACTGTCCCCACTGGAGGATACCCGGTTCTCGGACTTTGTGCGGGATATGGCCAAGGCCTTGGCATTCCCCGCGGATCCCGAGGAGGAGCCTCGAGCCGAGGAGCTCGAGGCCCTACAGTATGACTCTCCTCCAAAGGAGGCCTTTACTGTTCCGGTTCCTCCGATGCTGGAACGGTTGCTCTACCGCATGTGGGAGGCGCCGGCATCAATGCCGGTTTTAAGCAAGCGGGTCGATTCCATCTATCGAGTCCGCAAGAGCCCCGTGTTCCAAAAGGCACAATTACCGCACCACTCCATGGTTGTGGAATCGGCCATGCATCGTCTGAAGAGTCAGAAGATGCACTCCTCGGTACCTCCTGGCCAGGAGGCCCGGAACCTGGATGCCCTCAGTAAGAATTGCTTCCAGGGCTCTATACTTGCTTGCCGTGTCCAAACCTACCAGCTGTACATGGGCATGTACCTTCGAGACCTGGCAAAGGAGATTGCCGGGTTCTCTGCTGGTCTCTCCGAGGAACCTTTGCAGAGGTTCAATGTTCTTCATCGGGTATTCATGAGTGCTCGAAGTTTATTTCTCGAGCAGCCTATGATGGCTTCGAGGCTTTGGCCCGAGTAGCCGCGGCCGGCATCGGTGCACGCCGTCAGGCCTGGCTACAATCATCGGACCTCGAGCCATGCGTGCAGGACAAGTTGGTCGATGTCCCCTGCCGAGGTGAAAACCTCTTTGAAAAGGTTGCAGAACTCGAGACAGAGACTCTTACCCGGACTAGGCTGTCCAGAAAAACCTCTGCCCCTTCTCAGAAGAAGAAGGGCTCAGGGAAAAAGACCTTTTACCCGAGGAAGTCATCTGCCTATAAACAGTACCCTCATTATCAGGCCTCTGTAGCTCCCCAACAGGGTCAGCAGGCCAAGAGGCAGTGACATGGACCCCGTAGGCAGAAAGCCCCCAAGCCACCAACACCGGCTCCTGCACAGCAGGGAGCGGGGTTTTGACTCCAGTGGCATAGCCTCTCCTCCTCAGCTGGCCCACATCAGCACAGGAGGCCGGCTGACCCTGTTTGCCCACAGGTGGTCAACCGTCACAAGGGATACCTGGGTTCTCAGTATAGTTCAAAGAGGCTATCTTCTTCACTTTCACCAGGTACCCCCCCCCCCTCCTATTTTCCTGGTGAGCCTCCAAGACTCCCTCTGCACAGGGACTTACTCCTGCAGGAGTTGGCAAGTCTTGTAAAGGATCAGGCAGTGGAACCGGTGCCCCACCACCTGAGAGGTCAAGGCTTCTATTCCAGGTACTTTCTGGTACCAGAAAGAACAGGAGGCTTCAGGCCCATCCTAGAATTGCAAAATCTCAACAAGTTCCTGGAGAGGGAAAAGTTCAAGATGCTCACCCTTGGAATCCTGCTGCCCTACCTCCAGCAGGGAGACTGGCTATGCTGCTTAGACCTAAAGGATGGGTATACTCACATCCTTATTCATCCAGACCACAGACAATATCTCAGGTTTGTAGTGGGAGGAAACTACTATCAGTACAGAGTACTGCCTTTTGGCCTAACCTCCGCCCCCAGGGTATTCACCAAGTGCCTAGCCGTGGTGGCGGCCTACCTAAGGCTTCAAGGCCTCTTTGTTTTTCCATACCTGGACGACTGGCTCATCAGGGACCAGTCTCCACAGGAGGCCAAGCAAGCCACCCTTCGCACTGTTGCTCTCCTTCAGCACTTGGGGTTTGTTATGAACTTCGCAAAGTCCACTTTGCACCCTTCACAGGACATAGGAGCAAGGCTGGACACCCTTCAGGCAAAGGCCTTTTTACCCGTGGACAGGGCCCACAGATTGATGGATCTATCCAGCCAGTTCCACAGCAATTCTCTGGTCTCTGCCAGGCAATTCCTGAGGCTTTTAGGTCACATGGCTTCCATGGTCCATGTAACCCCAAATGCCCGGCTGCACATGAAGCCAGCTCAGTGGGGCCTCAGAACTCAGTGGCACCAAGCCACAGGAAGCCTTGCGGACAAAGTGAGGGTGTCCACGTTACTAGCCTCCTCTCTGAAGTGATGGCTTCATCTTCCGAATCTACTGCAAGGGGTGTTTTTTCAGACACCTCCACACTCTCAAGTGCTGACCACCGATGCTTCTCTTCAGGGTTGGGGTGCACATTGCTAAGGAGCATGTACTTAGGGCCTGTGGACCCCTTGGGAGGCCGCACAGCAGATCAATCTCTTAGAACTGCGAGCTATTCACTTAGCCCTGCGAACCTTCTCCCATCTCATCTCTCACCAGTCTGTCTTGGTCCAGACAGATAATCAAGTTGCTATGTTCTACGTGAACAAACAAGGGGGCACAGGGTCCCTTCTACTATGTCAAGAGGCGCAGAGACTGTGCTCCTGGGCAGTCGATCACGGCATCCTTCTCAAAGCAGTCTATCTCCCAGGTCAGTTGAATTACCTGGTGGACAGGCTGAGCAGGATCTTGCAGCCGCACGAATGGCCATTGAATCCCTTAGTGGTTCAGCAGATCTTCCTGCGCTGGGGCCTTCCAACCATAGATCTCTTTGCCAGTCCTCTGAACCGTCAACTTCCGAGGTTCTGTTCCAGACAACCGCATCCTCTCAGAGTGGCAGCGGATGCATTTCTCATTCCATGGTTCACAGGCCTCCTATATGCATTTCCCCCCACGCCTCTAGTGCCAAAGACACTGTTCAAAGTGCTCAGGGACAGGGTCTCGATGATCCTGGTGGCCCCCAGATGGCTGAGGCAACCGTGATTCCCACTGCTTCTGCATCTAGCGGTGGACACTCCTCTTCCTCTGGGGATGCAACCCGATTTCCTGTCTCAGGAGCAGGGATCTCTCTTACACCCCAATCTCCAGTCCCTCAATTTGATGGCTTGGTTGCTGAAAAGGTAGTTCTAGCACCCTTATTGCTGCCTAGGGAAGTGGAGGACGTGGTCTTGTCCTCTAGGAGGCAGTCCACCCGAACGTCTTATGCCCTTAAGTTGCATAGATTCTCTATCTGGTGTACTCAACATAACGAGAATCCTTTCTCATGCCTGGTGCCAGTAGTGCTGCAATATTTGCTTCACCTGTCCAACCTAGGCCTTAAGTCCAATTCTATGAGAGTGCATCTTAGTGCTCTTTCAGCACACCACTCCCCAGTGGAGGGTCGGTCTCTTTCCAGCCATCCTTTGGTGGCTTGCTTCCTCAGAAGCCTGCTTTTGCTTAAACCTCCACTGCATCCTCCTGCCCCTGAATGGGACTTAAATGTGGTCTTGCAATGGATTACTTGTCCACCATTTGAACCTATGGCTACTTGCCCTTTGCGTTTTCTCTCCTGGAAACCGTTGTTCCTGGTAGTCCTTACCTTAGCAAGAAAAGTGAGTGAGCTTCAGACCCTAGTATCAGGTGCTCCTTATACTAGGTTCTATAGGAACAGAGTAGTCTTACGGACTCACCCTAAGTTCCTTCCTAAGATTGTCTCCTCCTTCCATCTCAATCAGGAGGTGGTTCTTCCGACTTTCTTTCCCAGGCCGCATGCCAGCCAGGCTGAGATGGTTTTGCATACCCTGGACTGTAGGAGGGCGTTATCCTTCTACCTTAGTCCTCGCGACCCTCCCTCCTCCCCTGGAGTTGCAGTCATATCATTCATTTTGATTTTTTGCTGTGTTTTAGCTATGTCATCTGACTGAGCAAGATGACACCCTTGGGCGGGAAGGGGACCGCGCATGCGCGCTGCATTCCCAAAGGCTTTCCTTGAAAGCTGGGGAAATGCTCCGCATGGGGGCTCTGTCAGCTCCGACATCACCCATATGTGAGGACTGATTCTTGCTGCTCCTGGAGAACACTTGTTACAGGTGAGTGAGTACTCTTTCTCACTCTGGTCAAACATGCTCAAGATGTCTCCAAGTTTGTAAACCATGCAGCCTTTGACTGCTTTGAATGCATCAGCAGAGCCTCTGCTATTGCCATTGGTGCACGTCGGATTGCCTGGCTTCAGGCATCAGACTTGGAGATTTGGGTACAGGATAAATTGGGAAACAATCACTTGTCAAAATCTACAGCCACTCCAGCTAAAAAGAAACCCTACAAAAAACCCTTTTTCAGCAAAAAGAGGAAGTTTTATCCATCCTATATCCATCAATGGCAAGCTCAGGGTCAAGTTGCCCAGAAGGATCGTCAACAACAATTCAGACAAAAGAAGCCAAAAGGCCTTTAGGGCTCAAACAGCTCCACAGGCCCAGCCCCCTCAAGGGCTTTGACTCCTTCACCTTCCTGCCTCTGAAGGGGCCAGAACCCCTAAACATTCCAGGCAGGTTGTGTCATTTGCCAACAGATGGCACCAAATAACAGAAAGCTGGACTCTCTCCATTGTGGGAGAGGGGTACAAGCTTCATTTTCACAGTATGTCCACTCCTACAATCGTAAGACAGTTCATTTCCCAAACCTCTACAGGCAATCTACTGGATCAAAAGGTCTCAACACTCCTTGCTCAAAGAGCAATAGAGGAGGTGCCCATTCTTCAACAGGGTGCAGGGTTCTACTCCCCCTATTTTCTTATTCCAAAGAAAACAGGAGGACACAGACCCATTCTAGACCTCAGAGAATTAAACAAATATCTGTTCCGAGAAAAGTTCAAAATGATTTCTCTGGGAACTCTTCTGCCATACCTTCAAAATCAGGATTGGTTTTGTACTCTAGATCTAAAAGATGCATATACTCACATTCTGATCCATCCAGATCACAGGAAATTCTTACGATTCCTTTTCAAAGGAAAACATTTCCAATACAGGGTTCTTCCCTTTGGTCTGGCTTCAACACCAAGAGTATTCACGAAATGCATGGCAGTAGTAGCTGCATTTCTGTGAACCCTGGGGATATTCGTCTTCCCTTACTTGGACGACTGGCTCATTCGAACCTCCACGGTTCCAGAAGCCAGATCTGCACTGTCTCGCACAATGCGAATTCTTCAATACTTGGGATTGGTCATAAACCTCCCAAAATCCCAACTTGCTCTGTCTCAGTCCCTGGAGTTCATAGGAGCTCGTCTAGATACCAGACAGTCAAGGGCTTTTCTCCCACAACCCCGCTGTCTTCGTATAATACAGCTAGCTTCTCAAGCTGCGGTGAAGTCCTCCCTAACTGCTTGAGAACTACTACAACTATTGAGACATATGGCATCCACGGTTCATGTGGTTCCCTACGCGCGCCTTCATATGCGAGCAGCCCAGTGGGACCCTATCCACACAGTGGACACAGGCCACAGGACGTCTGTCAGACAAGATATCAAACTCACAACGACTGATCTTGTCTCTACAATGGTGGCAATCGCTGGAAAATCTTTTAGTGGGGTCTCCTTTCCAGCAACCCCTTTTCCAGGCTACACTAACAGATGCATCACAAGTGGGATGGGGAGCACACCTGCATCATCTCTCTACCCAGGGTACCTGGACTCCACAGAAGGCTTGTCTTCACATAAACCTTCTGGAACTCAGAGTAATCTATCTAGCTCTTCGAGTATTCCATGCCCAGCTCAGCTACAAGACAGTCCTAGTCCAAATGGACAATCAAGTAGCTATGTTCTACGTGAACAAGCAGGGCGGAACAGGATCTCTGTTATTATGCAACCTAGCTTTACGACTATGGGCCCTCGCCAGAGAGCATCAAATTCACCTTCTCGTCGTATATCTTCCAGGCATTCAAAACCTTTGGGCAGACAAACTCAGCTGAGTACTGCTGCCTCACGAATGGTCTCTCCTCCTAGACCAGGTGGCCAAGATATTTCAGATCTGGGGAACCCCAGACATAGACCTATTTGCAAGTCCACTGAATGCCAAACTTCCCCGGTTCTGTTCCAGGATTCCGGCTCAAAATTGCCAGGCAAGGGATGCCTTCCTTCCTTCACTGGGGTCACAACTTCCTCTATGCCTTCCCACCCATTCCCCTCATCCCCAAAACACTCTTCAAGCTTCAGAGAGACAGAGGTCGTATGATCCTCATAGCGCCATGGTGGCCATGCCAAACGTGGTATCCCCTGCTTCTACATCTCTCTCAAGCTGCACCTCTGGAGTTAGACCTATGCTCCAGATCTCCTCTCCCAACAGAACGGGATACTATGGCGCCCGAATCCCCAGTCTCTGCATCTCAGGGCCTGGTTGCTGAAAGCTTAGACCTTCAAGATCTTAACCTTTCCCAACAGGTAAAGGATATCCTTCAGGCTTCTAGAAAACCTTCCACAAGATGCTCTTACGCTTTCAAGTGGAAACGTTTTATTATATGGTGTTCACATAAGGGGTTAAACCCCCTTATGATACCTTTGGAATCGATACTAGAGAATCTACTTCATTTATCAAATTCTGGTCTAAAGACCAATTCAGTAAGAGTCCATCTTAGTGCAATTGCAGCTTCCTATAAGCCTCTAAATGGACAACCAATTTCCTCTCATCCACTCATTACAAGATTTATGAGAGTTCTTCTGTTAACAAAGCCTCCCATCAGGCCACCACCGGTGGCTCAGTGGTTGGGACAGGTTACCTCAGGCCGGAGGGCCGGGGGTTCAATTCCCACATGGGGACAAGTAACCTCAGGCCGGAGGGACTGAGGTCTCTAGTCCCATGGCTGCTCCTTGTGGCCTTGGGCAAGCCACTTAACCCTCCATTGCCTCAGGTACACTTAGATTGTGAGCCCTTCGGGGACAAGGGAATAAAAGTACCTGTTAGTATATACATGTAAACCGCTCTGATGCGTAAGTAAAGGGCGGTATATCAAATGCCTAACCATAACCATAACCATAAACCTAGTTCTCGGGCAGCTCATGAAACTGCCTTTTGAACCTTTAGCCACTACAACCCTGAAGCTTTTGTCCTGGAAGGTCATTTTCCTAATTACAATCACCTCTGCACGTCGCATTAGTGAATTGCAAGCTTTAGTGGCTGATCCTCCTTATACTAGGTTTCACCATGATAAGGTAGTTCTTAGAACTCATCCACACTTTATGCCAAAGGTGGTTTCGCCTTTTCATTTAAATCAATCAATTTATCTTCCTGTATTCTTTCCGAGGCCTCATGCCTCTAATGCAGAAAGGAACCTTCATACTTTCGATTGTAAAAGAGCCTTGGCTTTTTACCTACAAAGAACACAGCGACATAGAAAGTCTTTTCAACTTTTTATTGCTTTTGATTCTAGTCATTTGGGACTTTCAGTCTCCAAGAGAACTCTGTCCAAATGGATTGCACAATGCATATCCTTTGCTTATGCGAGTAAGAGTCTTCCTCTTCAAGGCCATGTCACAGCTCATCGGTGCCGACATCGGTGCACGCCGCCAGGCCTGGTTACAATCCTCAGACCTCGAGCCATGGGTTCAAGACAAGTTGGTCGATGTCCCTTGCCGAGGCGAAAACCTCTTTGGCAAGCCCATGGCAGAAAAGGCTGCAGAACTCGAGACCGAGACTCTTACCCGGATGAGGCTGTCCAGAAAAATCTCTGCCGCTTCTCAGAAGAAGGGCTCGGGGAAAAAGACATTTTACCCGAGGAAGACCTCTGCCTATAAAACCTACCCTCATTACCAGGCCTCTGTAGCTCCCCAACAGGAACAGCAGGCAAAGGGGCAGGGTCATGGGCCCCGTAGGCAGAAGGCCCCCAAGCCTCCTACTCCGGCTCCTGCTAGCATAGCCTCTCCTCCTCTACAGGGCACAGGAGGTCAGCTGACCCTGTATGCTGACAGGTGGCCAGCCATCACAGGGGATACGTGGGTGCTAAGCATCATCAAAAGGGGCTATCTGCTCCACTTCACCCAGATACCCCCCTCCTACTTTCTAGGGGAGCCTCCAAGACCCCCTCTGCACAGAGACTTACTCCTTCAGGAGTTGGAAGGTCTGCTAAGGGACCAGGCGGTGGAACCGGTGCCTCACCACCTGAAAGGGCAAGGCTTCTACTCGAGGTACTTCCTGGTACCAAAAAGAACAGGAGGCCTCAGATGCTTCCTGGACCTGAGAAATCTGAACAAGTTTCTGGAGAGGGAAAAGTTCAAGATGCTTACCCTTGGAATCTTACTGCCCTACCTCCAGCAGAAAGATTGGCTATGCTCCTTAGACCTGAATACTCACATCCTCATCCATCCAAGTCATAGACAATTCCTCAGATTTGTGGTGGGAGGAAAGCACTTCCAGTACAGAGTGCTTCCTTTCAGCCTCAGCTCCGCCCCCAGGGTTTTCACAAAATGCCTGGCGGTGGTTGCGGCCTACCTCAGGAACCAGGGGATCTTTGTGTTCCCTTACCTGGACGACTGGCTTATCAGGGGCCAGTCTCCACAAGAGGCCAGGCAGGCCACCTTCAGAACCATATCTCTGCTTCAGCACCTGGGGTTCGTCATAAACGTTCCCAAGTCCACTTTAGTCCCCTCACAGGACGTGGAGTTCATAGGGGCAAGATTGGATACCATCCATGCAAAGGCCTATTTGCCTGTGGACAGAGCTCACAGGCTGATAAAGTTGGCCGGCCAGTTTCAGGCGAACTCTCTGGTCTCGGCCAGACACTTCCTCCGGCTCTTAGGTCACATGGCTTCCACAGTGCATGTCACACCGCATGCCCGGCTGCACATGAGGCCGGCTCAGTGGCACCTCAAGGCACACTGGTTGCAGGCCACGGGGAAGTTGTCAGACAGAATAAGGGTGTCCAAACTCTTGGTGGACTCCTTGTGCTGGTGGAGGCATCTCCCAAATCTGGTCAGGGGTCTTCCTTTCCAGGCCTCCCCACACAGGTACTGACGACTGATGCTTCCCTGCGGGGCTGGGGGGCACACAGAGCCTGTGGTCTCCGTGGGAGGCCGCCCAGCAGATCAACCTGTTGGAATTGGGAACCATTCGACTGGCCTTGCGGACTTTCTCTGAGATCCTGTCTCACCAGTCTGTCCTAATTCAGACGGACAACCAGGTGGCCATGTTCTACGTCAACAAGCAGGGAGGCACAGGATCCAGACTTCTGTGCCTGGAAGCACAAGCTCTCTGCTCCTGGGCTGTCATTCAGGGTATGACCCTCAGTGCGGTCCACCTCCCAGGCCAGGAAAACTACCTGGCGGACAGGCTAAGCAGACTCCTGCAGCCTCACGAGTGGCAGTTGGATCCTCTGGTGGTTCAACAGATCTTTCTGAAGTGGGGACTTCCGACCATGGATCTTTTTGCCAGTCCGCTGAACAGGCAACTACCCAGGTTCTGTTCCAGGCAGCCGCATTCCTCGAGAACAGTGCCAGATGCATTTCTGATCCCCTGGTCAGAGAGCCTGCTGTATGTTTTTCCTCCCGGACTCTGTTCAGAATCCAGCAGGACCGAGCCACGGTGATCCTGATAGCCCCCAGGTGGCCCAGGCAGCAGTGGTTCCCCCTTCTTCTGCAGGTGGCAGTGGATACTCCACTTCCTCTGGGGTTGCAACCCGACCTTCTGACTCAAGATCAGGGGTCCCTCTTGCATCCCAACCTCAAATCCCTCAATTTTACGGCCTGGCTGCTGAAAGGCTAGTCCTTGCTCCCTTGCTATTATCAAGAGAGGTTGAAGAGGTGGTGTTGGCCTCCAGAAAGCATTCCACTAGGAAGGCCTATGCTCTGAAGTGGCATAGGTTCTCTACTTGGTGTTCTCAACAGCAAGAGGATCCTTTCTCCTGCTCAGTCCAGGTGGTATTGCTATATCTGCTCCACCTTTCCAACCTAGGACTTCAGTCCAACTCTGTCCGGGTTCACCTCAGTGCTCTCTCAGCTCACCACTCGCCGGTGGATGGACAATCTCGGGCCACCCTCTGGTGTCTCATTTTCTCAGAGGCCTGCTTCTGCTTAAGCCTCCTATTCGTCCACCGGCCACTGAGTGGGATCTCAATGTGGTCTTGCAGCAACTGACTCGCCCACCTTTTGAGCCAATGACAACCTGCCATTTACGTTTCCTCTCCTGGAAGGTGTTGTTCCTTGTGGCACTCATCTCAGCCAGGCGTGTGAGTGAACTTCAGGCCCTGGTTTCAGATAGGCCATATACCAGGTTCTATAAGAACAGAGTAGTCTTGAGGACTCATCCTAAGTTCCTTCCCAAGGTAGTGTCCTCCTTCCACCTCAACCAGGAGGTGGTACTTCCGACGTTCTGTCCCAGGTCGCACGCCAGTAGGGCAGAAACTGTCTTGTATACCCTGGATTGTAGAAGGGCGCTGTCCTTTTACCTAGAACGTACGCAGGGGCATAGAAGGGCTTCTCAGCTCTTCATTTCCTTTGACCCTAATAGATTGGGGTTGCCTGTAACTAAGCGTATGTTGTACATCTGGGTGGCAGACTGTATTGCCTGGGCGTACAGGGCAACCGGCCTCTCCCTGGAGGGTCGAGTCACGGCCCACCGGGTCAGGGCGAAGGCCGCATCAGTAGCTCACTTCTGTTCTGTTCCGTTGGCAGACATCTGCCGGGCCGCTACTTGGTCTTCAAGCCAGACGTTTGCGGACCACTACTGCCTTGAGAGGGAGTCCTGTAGGGACAGTGCTTTCGGGCAAGCGATACTCCGTAATCTCTTTGAGGTTTAGGAAACTCCTACCCTCCGGCCCTGGTGTTGGGCTACAGTTCAGGGGTGGTCTCAGAGAAGATTCTCTCACTGTTGTTGAGGCTCTAGAGGGAGCTCTATTTTTCAGCCTGGGTTCCTGGTAGCCCAGAGCTAGGGAGTCACCCATATGTGAGGACTGACTTCCTGCTTGGTTCTGGAGAAAGAGTAGTTACTCACCTGTAACAGGTGTTCTCCAGGAGCAGCAGGAATCAGTTCTCACGACCCTCCCTCCTCACCTTGGAGTTGCAGTTGTATATAGTTCATTTTCTTTTTTGCTGTCTTTTAGCTGTGTGTCATGTAGAAGACCCTTCCGAGGCTATGAAGCTGAGTGAAGCAGAGGAGTTTGCTTCAGAAACTGACAGGCAGGCAGAGCACATGGCCCAGGGTTGCCAAGGGAAACATAAACAAAGTGAGTCACGAGAGGAGCAAACACGCCCAAGCTGCAACGTATCCCCGTGCTCAAGGGTTAAGGGAAAACACCTGGTTGGGGGAGGGGCGCAGCTAAGCCCTAAGAAACAGGGATATAAAAAGTACTCACTAGAATTAAGCCATAGAACCGAGGAGACGAGGAAGGGAGAGACGAGAAGCAGAACAGCAGAGAAAGCAGCAGCAGCAAAGAGAGGATCAGGAGACTCAGCACAGGAAGCCAGAGCAACAAAGACTCAAAGAGCCCGTGCCCAAAAGCCACGTGGGAGCAGCCCTCGACTGGGGTCCTATCGTGAAGGCGGCCAGTGGGAGAGACTGCCTGAGAGGCTGGTTTGGGAGCACTCAGAAACTCCTGAGAGAGAGAGGTGCTGGCCAGAGGACATTTGTATGTCTGAGGAAAAGGAGAAGCTAAAAGGCAGGAAAACACATCCAGTGTTTGGAACCCTTGCTGACCCAGCAGTGCTGAGAAGGTCTTTGCAAAAGCCAAGAGGTAGGCTGCACCAATTGTATAGAGAGAAAACTAGGTGTGAAAGTTTTCCTTGTAATTGCCAAGATCTGCTGGACTCTCCCTATGCTAACTCCTGTATATACGGTAATTCTCAACCCGGCTCATTAGAGTGCTGTGAAGAGAGGTCTCGGGGAAATAGAGAGGTAGTGAATGTGGAAACGCCGTATAACTGTATACAAACTTACCCAGCTGAGAGTGATTTGGAGGAAATGCAGACAGGGTCTGTTAGTGAAGATACAACAGATGAGCAAATGGACTGCACGCTATCACTAGCTGATCATATCATATCACTTTTGCTGACCTGGCTGTTAACAAGGCTGTTTGAACAGTAGTAAAGAAGCAAAGTGTTTCCTTTGTATGGAAAAGGGACTGTCACTTTTGAGTTTGTATTAAGCACTGCATATTTGAAGCTGAAAGCCAAAGAAGCTGTTTTTGGGTTATAAGTTCCTGAAATGTTTTCTTTATGCCAGAAGTATGGCTATTTTGTCCTAAGTTTCATTTGCAATTAATCCGCCCAGAAGGAGAAATAAAAACCTTGTCATTTTTGCCTAAACCACTCGACTGCAATTATTCCTGGCTTAAGAGAGTAAGAGGAACTACAGCTCCCAGAAGGCAGTGCATGACCAAGTGCACTACCCTACTTCCTAAGTTAGGATTTCCCAGGCTGACCTACCCTACATGCCCCTGGCTCAGGGGAGGTTACTGGTGATATATGTCATTTGACTGAGCAAGATGGCACCTTTGGGCAGGAAGGGGACCGCACATGCATGCCTGCATTCCCAAAGGCTTTCTTTGAAAGCTGGGGAAATGCTCCACATGGGGGTTCCGTCAGCGCCGACGTCACCCATATGTGAGGACTGATTCCTGCTGCTCCTGGAGAACACCTGTTACAGGTGAGTAACTACTCTTTCTGACAGCTCGGTCAGTACCGGAGTACTTCTCCCGGAGGAGCCTTCCTCTCCTAAACGTAGGATGTCTCCTCCAGAAGATATATCCTTTCAGGATTTTATCAGAGAGTTGGCTCGAGGTCTTTCCTGAAACAGAGCCCAGAACAAAGGAGTTGGAGATTCTCCAATATCCCAAGGCTCCTAAGGAGGCAGCCACTTTGCCTGTTCATGAGATCTTACATGATCTCATGTTAAGAATGTGGGAAACACCTCTTATCACCTCTCCTCACTCTCGTAGACTGGATATAATGTATCGAGTGCCTCCTTGTCCTGGCTTCCAGAAGACTCAGCTTCCTCACCACTCCATTGTAGTGGAATCAGCTATGAGAAGGATCAGGAGTGCAAAGAGGCATGCCTCTAATCCTCCAGGACGTGAGTGTAGAACTTTGGATGCCTTTGGACATCGTACTTTCCAGGCTTCCATGCTTTCTGCCAGGATCAGTTCCTATATTTTATATATGGGAATGTTCCTTAAGGAAGTCACAGGAGATTTGGAGATTTTAAGCCCTCTCCTTCCTGATAAGAGGCAGGATTTTCTCACACTGGTTAAACATGCCCAGGATGTTTCTAAGTTTGTCAATCTGCAGCTTTTGACTGTTTTGAGTGCATAAGCAGAACCTCTGCCATTGCCATAGGTGCATGTAGGATTGCCTGGCTTCAGGCATCTGACTTGGAGCTCTGGGTGCAGGACAAACTGGGCAATATTCCTTGTACAGATGAGAATCTCTTTGGCAAAAATTGGCAAGAAAAAGCCAATGAACTGGATGCTGATAACTCCACCTTGGATAGATTATCCAAAGCTACAGCTGATCCTGCAAGGAAGGAATCTTTCAAAAGACCATTCTTCTCCAAAAAGAAGAGGTTTTACCCCTCTTATACCCAGCAGGGACGTTCTGCAGGTCAGTCTGCCCGAAAGGGTCAGCAACCACCTAAACAAAGGAAAGCAAAGACTTCTAAGCCTCAACCGTCTCAGCAGTCTCAGCCTCCACAATGCCTTTGACTTCCATCTGGAGAACTTAACCTTCTTGGCCCTCACCGGACCAGAGCCTTCCAACATTCCAGGAAGGTTGTGTCATTTTGCCTCCAGATGGGGGCAGATAACAGCAGAAGATTGGACTCTCTCCATTATAACAGAGGGGTATAAGCTTCACTTTCTTTGCATGCCCCCTCCTACAATGGTAAGACAGTTCAATTCTCAGACCTCTCTCAACAACCTGTTAGATCAAGAGGTCACTATGCTTCTTGCCCAAGGGGCAATAGAAGAAGTACCCATTCCTCAATAGGGTACAGGGTTTTACTCCCCCTATTTCCTTATCCCAAAGAAAACAGGGGGACACAGACCTATTTTAGACCTCAGAGAATTGAACAAATTCCTGTTCAAAGAGAAATTCAAGATGATTTCTCTGGGAACTCTGCTGCCATACCTTCAGAGTCAGGATTGGCTTTGTTCTCTAGATCTCAAGGATGCGTACACCCATGTCCTCATCCATCCAACCCACAGAAGGTTCCTTCGGTTCCTTTTTCAAGGAAAGCACTACCAATACAGGGTGCTTCCTTTTGGTCTGGCCTCAGCACCAAGGGTGTTTACGAAATGCATGGCTGTAGTAGCAGCATTTCTTCGCACTCTAGGGGGTATGTTTACTAAACCGTCCTAATGTGCGCCCGGCGCTAGTGTGCAGGATGCCATATAAGGAGTGGGTGTTTCAGTCTTAACATAGCAAACCGGGATTATCACGCACTAATGTGCGCTGTGCGCTAATGTGCTCCGCGCACAGTAGCGCACGAGCAACGCGCGCAGGAAGCATAAGCAGGCACGCTGATGTACAAACAGAGGAACAGAGCTGCAGTACAATGGTGAAGACACTGACTGATGGTGCAGGGGTCATGGGTTCAATCCCCCACTGTGCCCAATGAATAAGGCTGGCTGAGGCACTACCTGTTATGTGTAATATTGCATTATGAGGCATTTTAATTTTATTTTAATTACTGCTGCTAGCAAACGCACTCTCAAAGCGCTGTAACATAAGGTGCTGCATAAGGCACCCCATAAGGTACCCCAGAGGGCACATTTTAAAGTGCACTGTCCGCCAAGGCACCCTAAAATGTTGCTTAAAGGGTGGCCTATAGGGCGCCATATAGGGTGCCCTATGAGGCACGGCAAGGTCATAGCACTGTTTTTGATGTGCATTTAAACGTATGAAAATCTTAAGTAGGTGTGCTGACATGCAAGGAGGAACAGCAGTGTAGCACAATGGTTAAGGCACTGACTGATGATACAGGGGTCATGAGTTCGATCCCCAGTGTGCCTAATACTTAAGGCTGGCTGAGGCATCAGCTTTGACATGTAAGTATTGTTTCCTGCAGCACTTTATTTGTATTTTATTAATTGCTGCCAGCAAACGCACCCTCACGTGCTGTAACCTAAGGTGCCGCATAAGGCACCCTATAAGGCACTCCATAGGGCACATTATACAGGTGCTCCTTGTGGTCTTGGGCAAGCCACTTAACCCTCCATAGCCCATGTTCCCTGTAAAATAGTTACCTCCAAGTTATAATGCCCTGTTCAATGTAATTTCAGTTTGTTCAATGTAAACCGCACTGATGCAGAATAGTGTGGTATATAAGAGAAAGTAAATAAAGTGCACTGTCCACCACGGCACCCTATAATGTCCCCTATAGGGCACCCTATAAGTCGCTCCATAGGATACTGTATAGTGCACCTTATATGAACAGTAACCATAAGGTGCCCTATAGGGCGCCCTATAAAGCACCCTCTGAGGCACCTTATGGGTACAGTACGCTGAGGGTGTTTTTGCTGGCAGCACTAATGTACATTAAAAATAGATAATGCTTTGGACAGCCCTATCAAATAACCCCACTGTGGGTTTGAACCCATGACCTCTGGCTCCACAGGCAGTGAAGTAACCAGTGGGCTACAGCTCTATAGCTGCTAGCAAAACCCCTGGCTGGCTGCAGAAGGACTGCACGTCACCACACAAACAGTCTGCTGTGGTCACCAGGATAGGGTTAGCCCACCCATACCCATGATGCACTGCACATGCAAATCAGCCGTCTACAGATGAACACAAGATGGGGTATGCACCCCCACAGCACCTCGGCCTGGTAGGGGCAACTGACCCGGATGCATTCGTGGTGTCTCTGTGCGGGTCGCAGGAGAAGAAGCTTGTGGTTCACTCCACTCTCCAGCGCTTACTATGTCTGCAAGCGGTGGTCCCCGTGCCGCCGGACCAATTTGGGTTAGGTCGGTACTCCATTTACTTTGTAGTTCCCAAAAAGGAAGGCTCTTTTCGGCCTATTCTGGACCTCAAGCATGTAAACTGTTGTTTAAAGGTGCCGCATTTCCGTATGGAAATGCTGCGGTCCGTAATTCGTTCCGTGCGTCCGGGCGAGGTGCTTTCTTCCATAGATCTCACGGAGGCTTATCTTCACATTCCGATCAGACAGGGACATCAGAAATTTCTGCGTTTTGCGGTGCCCATGGGGCATTTTCAGTTTTGAGTGCTTCCGTTCGGCCTGGCGACGGCTCCACACACATTCACGAAGGTGATGGTGGTGGTGGTGGCTGCCCTGCGAAAGGAAGGCGTCTTAGTCCATCCCTACCTAGACGACTGGCTGATTCGTGCGTCGTCAAGGCAGGACTCAGTCAAGGCGACGGCGAGGGTCGTGGAGTTGTTGGAGCAGCTTGGCTGGGTCGTAAACCAGGCCAAACGTCACCTGGAGCCAGTGCAGCGTCTAGTGTATCTCGGAGCGTTGTTCGATACGGCCGTGGGGGTGGTGTTTTTACCGGAGGACCGGATTCAGAAGATTTTGGGGCAGGTAGCAGCGTTCGTACGCACGCGGGCTCCGACAGCGTGGCGATATTTACAGCTGCTGGGCTTCATGGCGGCGACGTTGGATTTGGTCCCATGGGCCAGGGTGCACATGCGTCCTCTTCAGCAGGCCTTGCTGTCCAGATGGTCTCCTCAGACTCACTTGATGAGTCGGCGGTTAGAGGTGCCGGACTCGGTAAGGCTCAGTTTGCAGTGGTGGCTAGACATCAAGAATTTGTCAGCAGGGGTGCCTCTGGAATACCCGGATTGGGTCCTAGTGACAACGGATGCCAGTCTAGCAGGCTGGGGGGCTCATTGTTTGTCGCAAATAGCACAGGGAACCTGGCCGCTGGAAGTGAGCGACTGGTCCATCAGTCGGTTGGAGATGAGAGCGGTTCGCATGGCTCTTCAGAGTTTCCAAATGCTGGTAGCAGGAAAGGCGGTGCGAATTTTTTCCGACAATGCAGTCACAGTCTCTTACATCAATCGGCAAGGAGGTACGGGCAGTGCAACGTTGCTGGAGGAGAGTCAGTTGCTCATGCAGTGGGCAGAATCTCATGTCGTTGCATTGTTTAATGTATACCCAGCTTATTGTCCTGTTCATTGTAAGCACTGATCAATCTTTGTGACGTGTAGTTTTATGTTCATTGTAAACCGCACTGATGTCAAATAGCGCGGTATAAAAGAAACTGTAAATAAATAAAATAAATAAATAAATTGTCAGCGGCCCATGTGGCAGACAAGGAAAATCTGCAGGCCGATTACCTCAGCCGCAATGTGGTGGATGCAGGAGAATGGGAGCTGAATGCAGCGGTTTTTCACGACATTGTGCTGCGTTGGGGGCAGCCGGTCATGGATCTTATGGCCACGTTTGCCAATGCAAAGGCGCCTCGGTTTTTCAGCAGGTGCAGAGAACCCATGTCCGAGGGGCTGGACGGCTTGGCGCAGCCGTGGCCGACGTCAGGTCTAATCTATGTGTTTCCGCCGTGGCCGATGATTGCTCGGGTGGTTCGGCGGATAGCCCAACATGCGAGAATGGTACTCCTCATTGCTCCAGATTGGCCAAGGAGGCCCTGGTATGCAGATCTGTGGCGACTGCTGGTGGACGCTCCTTGGAGGTTGCCCAGTCGGTCCAATCTGTTGCACCAGGGTCCGATTCTGATGGATCGGGTGGATCGCTTCTCGCTTACGGCTTGGCTATTGAAAGGGAGCGGCTGAGACGTAGGGGATACTCGTCCGCCATGGTAGCCACTCTGCTGAAATCCAGACAGAAGTCTACATCTTTGGCCTATGTTCGCATCTGGTGCATTTTTGAAAGGTGGTGTGTCCAGGGGGGCATTCGGCCTTTCTTTTCTATGGTACCTCACGTGCTGTCCTTCCTGCAGAGCGGCCTGGAGAAGGGTCTGGCTCTCAATTCTCTGAGGGTTCAGGTGGCGGCGCTATCCGCGTTCCGGGGGAGAGTTCAGGGAACAGGCTTATCTCAGCACCCGGATGTGCTCAGGTTCTTCAGGGTGGTTAAAAATGTCCGCCCTCCAGTGAGGTCGGTGGTGCCGGCTTAGGACTTGAACCTGGTTCTCGAGGCGCTAAAACGGCCTCCTTTTCAGCCGGCGGATTCTCTCAAGGAACTCTCTTTGCGGACGGCGTTCTTAGTAGCCTTGTGTTCCGCTAGACGCGTATCGGATCTGCAGGCGCTATCGTGCAGGGAACCCTACCTTCAGTTTTCTGCGGAGAAGGTCGTCTTGCGCCCGGTGCCAGCTTTTCTGCCTAAAGTGGTCTCTGGCTTTCACATGAACCAACCAATCTCCCTTCCTACATTTCAGGGCAGTGAAGGGGAGGCTTCCTTGCGTAGCCTAGATATGGGCAGAGTGCTCCATCGTTATTTGCGGAAGACGAGAGCGTTTCGGAAAACGGACAGATTGTGCTTTTCGGGAGACCGGGAAAAGGAGAAGCGGCATCCAAGGCTTCAATTGCTCGCTGGGTGAAGTTAGCGATTGTTCGAGCTTATCAATCAGCTGGACAGACGGTTCCTGAAGGCCTTCGGGCGCATTCCACGCGGGCCCAAGCATCTTCTTGGGCAGAGTTTGCTTTAATTCCTCCAGAGGATATTTGTAAAGCGGCTATGTGGTCATCCCTTCATACGTTTGCAAAGCATTACCGGCTAGATGTTCAGGCGAGGAGTGATGCAAAGGTGAGAGCCGCTGCCATAGTAGCAGGTTTAGCGGACCCCGCCCCCCCTCCCCCATATTGAGTACTTCTCTGGTACTTCCCTACTGTTCCTGGACTGGCCCGGAGAGACAAAGAGGAAGAAGAAATTAGACCTTACCTGCTAATTGTCTTTCCTTGAGTTCTCTCCGGGCCAGTCCAGGGCCCACCCGTTTCAGATTCAAGCTTCAAACTATGGCTCACTGGTTTTGGCAATTGCTTCGGTTGTACGAAATCTCCGTGCCCGATTGGGAGGACATAGTTAGGTTTCAGGGAGCTGGCGCAGGGGGTCTGACTAGGGGGCTCCCGGTTAGATCACGGAAAAAAAAAAAAGAATACATAACCGGTAGCAAGAACAAACAGGAATGCAGTAACAAGACATCATTGTCTCGATGAGTTGCAGTTGGATCTTTAGGTCTTTGTTTAAGTTGATAGTGCTACAGTTGCGTAGGTGTTTGGCTGTTCGTAGAGTGTCGTTTCTGGCTGCTTTGACAATGGCAGACTGAGCCTCTCACACTGGAGGGAGGAGCTTACCCTGTCAGAAAGACTTGAGAATTCAGTCCTCAGCTGCTGGAGAGGATTGACAACACCCTACTGTTCCTGGACTGGCCTGGAGAGAACTCAAGGAAAGACAATTAGCAGGTAAGGTCTAATTTCTTCTTCTGTTTCACTGAATTTCATGCAGACCATATTTATACTTTTATCCATTGCCCTGTGTTAATCTTTCTGATCTGTTATAACACGCTTTGAGCTTTTGTGTTGGAAAAGCGTGAAATAAACGATGAATATAAAGAATTAATGCTAATACAAAATGGCACTCTCATTAATTGAATTGTATATTAGTATTACATAAAATTTGAATAATGGAAAAATAATTTGCATAGTTGTGTGTGGGTCTGTTTTGAGCTACTTACTTTTCATTCTGTATATAATAATCATCTCCAGGAACAAGCAGGAATGCAGTCTTCCCATATGGGTGACGTCAGCACTGACAGAGCCCGTGCGGGACCGCTGCCCAGCATCCAATAGGAAAGCTGTTGGGAGCACTCCACTGTGCCTGCGTGCCTGTCTTCCCGCTTCCCAACTGCTTTCCTCAGTTCTTTGTTTTCTGCGGAGTCAGCAGGACACACCATTCCTGTCACCGCAAAAAAACGTCCCTTTTTTGGTATAGCGTCATGCTTCTGCCTTCCCGTCTATGCCGGTAAAGTCATATCAGACACCTGTCCCGATAAAAATTTCTTTTCTTTTTTCTTTATTTTTCTTTTCTTTGTGGTTTTCACTGCCCGACTAGACCTCATGGCCTCCATAGCCTTCTCTTCAACTTGACGATGTTTCTTTTTCAAGATATGGACAAACTAGTCACTGGTTTTAAGAACTGTACAAGGCGTGCCGGTACTATTTCAGTCACTGACAAACATGACTGGTGTTTAAAATGTTTGGACCTGACCATCAGCCCAACTTTTGTCTTTCGTGTCAGCAAATGACAAAAAGAGGCCTCAAGAACCAAGCCAATAAGTTAGGAAAGTTGTTAGCCTCGAACTCTGTTTTAGTGGCCTCAACTTCATTGAGGGCATTGGCTTCCTCTCTAGGATCTCAGGTTTCTTGTAAATCCAAACGCAAGAGTAAGTCACAATCTCTGGCTGCACCTTGGCATCGGCATCGAGAGACGATACTGAGGCAGAGCGCATAAGTATCGAGAGTCCCCTAGAGGTGCTTGCAATGCAGACCAGCCAGCCAAACAGCCCTGGTGGGAGGATCACTCCTCCTAAGCACAAATGCTCGCTGCCTTACCCCTGGCTTCTCTGCGATCTCTGTTCCTCGCCTAGGCCGATCTGGCGGTGGCATGGCTGCTATCTTACGCTCAACCCTCCCCTTCAATCAGGTCCTCTCTCCTTTGCTACGCTATCCTGAATCTCTTCTACTCCATCTTCACACCTCACCCTCAACACACGTACTTCTCGTCTACTCCCCTCCTGCTGTCCGTTCTGATCTCTGGGATTCTCTCCTTCTAACCATTACTGACCTTTCCTTAGCCTTTCCCTACTTGCTTATTGCAGGTGACTTCAACCTACATCTGGAGTCTCCTATTTCTTCCAGGGCTCATTCCTTTGTATCCCTCCTGCACGATTTGTCCCTTTCACAACATGTTACTTTTCCCACTCACCTTGCTGACCATACCCTCGATCTACTTTTGACTCCCTCTTCCTCTTCACTTACTCTCCAAAACCTTTGCTCTACACATCTCCCATGGACAGACCATTTTTGTCTCTCAGCCTTATGTTCACACTCAGGAGCATCCCTTTCTCCCTCTCCCTCCTCTTCCTCTGCGTCCCCTCCTCCTCGGTTGTCCCGTATTATCACCCTGTCTACGATCCAGCAATTCCCTCCTGCCACAGAGCTCCTGCCCTCTGATTTCTCCTCTCTTTCCCCCAATTCTCAGGCCTCCCTCTGGTCCTCTACCCTTTCCACTACCCTTGATCATTTAGCCCCCCTGCAACCGCAGCCCCCACGTCGCCGTCCCTCACACCCCTGGTATCACAACGGTCTCCATCTACTTCGCTCCCACCTTCGCAGAGCCGAGCGACTATGGCGCAAGGCTCCCTCACCAGCCACTCTGGCATTCTTTAAGTCAAACTACTCTCACTACCGATCTGAAGTACATCTTGCAAAGCGTACTTACTTCTCCGCTGCCATCTCTAATGCCCCTAATCAGACCCGATATCTTTATTCCACACTTAAGTCTCTCACCTCTCTTAACTCACCAACCCCTGCTGCCCCAGCCCACCCCTCGCCCCCTCCTCCAGTTCTTGCCTCCTTTTTCAGCAATAAGATCTCCTCTTTAAGAGCTTCCCTCCCCTCTTGTCCTGCCCCCATTCACTCCCCCCCCTGTCGCCTCTCCCCCTCCAGTCTCTCAACTCTCTCATACATGGGCCTCTTTTTCTCTAATTACAGCCCCTGAGCTCCACCAACTCATCTCTTCCTCTAGGAAAACCTCCTGTACTCTTGATCCTATCCCATCCTCCTGGCTACTTACTCCCTCTTTAGCCCTCCTTCCCTCTATCCTTTCTATGTTCAATTCCAGCCTTTCCACTGGGACTTTTCCCCATTCCTGGAAGCATGCCTTGATCCTCCCTATCCTCAAGAACCCCTCACTTGATCCTCTGGTTCCCGCTCACTACCGCCCGGTTTCCAATCTCCCTTTTCTATCCAAACTCCTAGAAAAAAGTCTTTGCACAGCTTTCACATCACCTTGACTCCACTAATTTCCTCCACCCTCGTCAATCTGGATTTCGTCAGGGACACAGTGTTGAAACTGTTTTGCTCGCTTTCACTAATGCACTGCATGCGGCTCACGATCATGGGGGCATTTCGGTGGCAGTGTCTCTTGACCTATCAGCTGCTTTCGATCTAGTCGACCACTCTCTTCTTCTTCTCCGCCTACGGGAAGCGGGTCTCTGTAGTGTTGTCTACTGTTGGTTTCACTCTTTCCTCTCCTCCCGGTCCTGTGCAGTTCTTTCCCCCTCTTCTTCCACCCCCTCTTCGGACCCTTTTCATCTTCCATGTGGGGTACCTCAAGGGTCTGTCTTGGCACCGCTGCTCTTTAACCTCTTCCTGGCCCCCCTCGCTCTATTAATTCAGCAATCTGGGATATCCGCTTTCAATTACGCAGATGACATAGTCCTCCTGCATCACACCTCCCCTTCCTGTCCAGATCTCTCTCCTCTGAATCTCTGTCTTTCCAAGGTGGCTGACTGGCTAACACTAAATTGTCTACACCTCAACCTAGCCAAGACCATTGCAATCTGGTTTTCTCATGGCAGCCCCTCTCCCTCAGTGGCCCCTTCCTTCTCTGGTACCTCAGTCCCTCTGGTTTCCACCTTCAGATATCTAGGTGTACATTTTGACTCTGATCTATCCTTTCACGCTCACATTTCACACGTCACCAAGACTTCCTTTTTCTTCCTCCGTCAAATTCGTGCTATCCCATCTGCTTTCTTTCCCCATCTGCTCTTACTACCCTGCTGCTTTCTCTGGTCATGTCACGTGTTGATTTTTCCAACTCCATATTTATCGGTATCCCTAAATCCCAAATGACTCATCTCCAAAGGATTCAAAACACTGCCGCGCGACTTATTACGCATTCCACTTCCCGTGACCATATAACGCCCCTTCTCCTCCACCTCCACTGGCTTCCTGTCTCTTTCCGCGCACAGTTCAAACTTCTCTCTCTGGTTCATAAAGCCCTCCATACCAGTACTCCACAATATCTCGCAGACCTCATCTCCTTCCACTCCCCCAGGCACACACCACATTCTTTCCATCTCAACCGCCTTACCCTTCCCTCGCCATCCAGCGCTCACCTACAATCCACACGTTCCTCTGCCTTCTTTTTTGCAGGCCCCGCCCTTTGGAATGCCCTCCCTTCCTCCCTTCGTCTGGAACCCCACCATCCCACCTTTAAACGTAACCTAAAGACTCACCTCTTTTCCTTGGCCTTCGACCTACCCTCCCCTTTTATGTGATTTGCCTCCCTACAACCGCTTCTGTATCCCATCCACTACTATATTTACCTATGTCCTGTCTTGTTTCTCCCTTCCTCTTGCTGTCCTATCAATGAATTGTAATTTCCTTTCAATTTCGTTGGCCTTGTGCCCATTTCCAATTTTTTTTTTTGTAAATTGTACACCGCTCTGCTCATTACTGAAGGGCGGTTTATCAAATAAAATAAACATAAACATAAATGAGGCTCTGGGACGTTCCCAAGGCTTCGACCTCTGGAGAGCTACTGGTGCCATATTCTTTGATGGTTAAATATAATATAACCCCGTATATCTCCCACATCAATATCTAAACCACAAGGGAAACACAGACACACACAATTTTTGTCGGAATTGCAATTGCACTATATTACGTTGTGTCGTGGAAAAGGATTAGATGGACAACGTCACAGGGTTTCATCGGCTTCAGTTAAGTACCCTTTTGGGTTTTATACAATTCTGAACTGAAGTTGTGTTATACGGTGCATTGCATACACTGTTTGGAAGCCAACGGCGCTTCAGCCAAAAGGACCTAAGGGTTTGGGGATCTCTCTAGTTGGTGGTGTTGAGGGCTTTCTCTCTCAAGATCATATAGGGCTGGGGCCCTGTCTCAAAAAAAGATAAAAAGGAACATTATACCTCGAGAGGAATTTTATTCTTCATGGTGGAGGTTCCGACAAAAATTGTGTGTGTCTGTGTTTCCCTTGTGGTTTAGATATTCTTTGATGGTGGCGCACAGCCTCATAGGTGACTCCATCCAGACATCGACAATCTCCCTGAGCCAGCGCATGCTGGCCCTCGAGAGGAGTTTGGCAGCACTCCTAGCAGCCTCAGTACCGATAACATCAAGAGCTTCAGGAATGCATGCTTCGGTATCGGGCCTGCAGCCAAGCCTACAGGGCCGATGCCAGCACTTGAGATGTCATCGTTGCTACCCTCATTGGAACCAATTGATACCCACGATGTCCAACAGACACTCTGTTCCGATACCTCTGAGTATCAGTATTGGCATCAATCTTCGATATCCATGAGGGATCAAGGTCGAACCAATAGTTGCCAATACATTGATTTCTTATTGGACTCAGATTGTAGTTCTTCCAAATCTGACGGGGACTCACTCTGTTCCTGAGATCTTCCAGACATCCCTTCAGACCTTTTACCCTCTCAAAAGCAGCGTCGGTCCCCTCCAGAGGATTTGTCCTTTCAGGAATTCATCCAGGATATGGCAGCAGCACTCGCCATTACAGTAGCCTCTGAGAAAGAACAGAGAGCAGAGGAATTGCAGATACTTCAATACCCTCCAATGCCCACTAGGCCGCTATATTATTGGTGCATCGTACCCTGCAGGATCTAATGCTGTGCATGTGGGAGGCCCCGCTCACGGTTCCACCTGTCAGTAAGTGACTCGATACCATGTACAGAGTATCACAGTGCCCAGGCTTTCAAAACCTCAGCTCCCACATTGCTCAATGATGGTGGAATTGGCGATGTGCCAAATTACACAGGTCTGCAAAAAAGTTTTTTTCAAGAGCTGTTTTGGTTATTCCATGTAATCTTTGTTTTTTGGTGCGCTGAATCCGAAAATGACCTCCATTTTGTCATAGGACATCACGTTTCCTGACAATTTAGGTAACTATGTTAAATAAGGCAATACCTCAAAATAAATGGAAATAGACTTATAAAATTAAAGTTTTATTACAATATTTTCATGAAAATCCTTTTTTGAACTGAAATGAGCTCACCTACACACACTAAACTCGATTCTTCTTCCTTGTGAGGCTCCTCTTGGTGCATTTACGCTTGTGAGTAGCATCTGGAATGTCTCTCTGACGCATCCAACAGTAGTCTGGCATCATTGTAATGCTCCATTTTCCCTGGTATCTCCTTTCCATCTCTTTAATGTCTTGGTGGAATCGTTCACCTTGTTCCTCACTCACAGCTCCCAAATTTTCAGGAAAGTAGTCAAGGTGGGACTGGAGGAAATGCACTTTCAAACTCATCAGGCAACCTAAAGCTTGAAATGCTTTCAACATTCGTCCGACGATCTTTTTGTAGTGAGGATCATTGTTATTGCCTAAAAATTTCTGTACGACTTCTTTAAATGCAATTCACCCTTCTTTTTGAGGATCCGTCATGGTATTGACAAACTCTTGATCAACTATAAGCCTTCTAATGTCTGGTCCGACGAACACACCTTCCTTCAATTTTGCCTCCGACAGGCCGACCAAGTATTTGAAGCATTCTCCATCTCTTGGAAGTGATTTTACGAATTGCTTCATCAATCCCAATTTTATGTGGAGAGGTGGTAGAAGAACTTTATGGGAAGGTACCAAAGTTTCTCGGAGGACATTTTTTTCACCGACTGTTAGCACCTTCGGCTGCCAACTCTTCTTGGTCCAGTGATTTTGTCGGTCTCGACTGTTCCATAGACACAGAAAACAAGGATATTTGGTACACCCAGCTTGTTGCCCGAGCAGCATGCACAAGACCTTCAAGTCCCCACACACTTGCCAACCATGGTCTTCATGTTTAAGTTTACGAAGAACCAATTCCAAGTTCTCGTAGGTTTCCTTCAAGTGTACAGAATGACCTACAGGTATGGAAGCGTAAAAACCGTTGTGGAGTAAAACTGCTTAGAGACTTCTTTTTGAAGAATCTATAAAAAGACACCATTGCTCTGAATCATATTGGATTTTAAATTGACCCATCAGACCTTCGACATCGATGCAATAAACCAACTTGTCTTCCTGGGCGAAGTAAGGAACAAACTCCTTTTCACGTTGTCTGAACCATAAAGATGACACTCCTGGCAACAATAAATTCCTGCTTTTCAGCCTTGATCCGAGTAACTCAGCGGCATCTTTGGGAAGATTCAAGTCTCTTACCAAATCATTCATCTCCTCCTGAGAAAACAATTTTGGTCTTGTATCATCTTCAAAGTCAGAACTTGATTCGTCATCTGGTTCAGGTATGACTTCACCTTCATCGGAGCTAGGTATCTCTTCCAAGGTAGCAGGGGGCTTGGGTACTGGTATATCTGTGCCATGGGGGATGGGACGAATTGCCGAGTGAAGATTGGGGTATGAAATGGAATGCTTCCATTTGGAATTAAACCCTTTCACATCGCATGAACAAAAGTAACAGTCGTCACTATGGTTCTTTTGCTCTCGCCATACCATAGGAATCCCATAACGGAAAGATTTTTTCTTACCCTTGAACCAGTTTTGGAGGTCCTCAACACACCGTTTGCACACTTTATGAGGCGCCCAGACTTTATCTTGATCTCCAATTTTTAGTCCAAAGTATGTAAAGTATACTTTTTTCACAAAGTCTGTAATATTCTGCTGTTGCTTCAACACTGTATATTCACCACAGATGAAACAGAAACTGGCGAATTAATACACTTTCGCGGAGCCATAACATAACGGTTGAAGAATGACGAGCTAACACAAATTGCGATGAAAAAGTGTGAACAGCCTAGAACCAAGAACCTGATGATGATTCGTGCGCAAGTGTGGCATGCAGGAGAGAGCAGCTCTATGTCTGTACACGAGACGTCACAGTGCTGGCCACGCCCCCCTGCACTGACCGGAGCTGCTGCTATCTGCCCTGTGTCTCCCTCCCAATGGATTCTTCAGGAAAGATTAACCCCTTCTACCATTAGAAGCACGGACTTAAAACTTGCTTAGCTTATGTATATATTGCTGACCATCAGATTTACAGTGCTATATTTTTTTTTTACATAACTCGGACAACCCCTTTAAGCTTTTTTGGCATTTTATATCTTAAATGTACTTATGTGAATTAATTAATAGTAATTTGAATTAATTAATAGTAATTTGAAAAAATTTGATAAATTTTAAGACAATTTTGCATGTTGTGGCAAATCATGACGTCTAGGAGTTTTTTCAATATTTTATTTGTTTTCAGCACACCAAAATGCATGGAAATTAGATGAAAATAATCAAACAGCTTTTTAGTCGCAGACCTGTGTTATAAGATCTAAGAATCATTTGTCCATGCCACCTGACAGAGATTCCAGGACACTCGATGCCTTTGGGTGAAAATGCTTCCAGGCATGCATATTAGCCTCCAGAATAAACTCTTACATGCTATACATGGGCATGTTTCTGAAGGATGTTATCAGAGATCTGGAAACTTTAACTCCTCTCCTTCCTGACGATACCTCTGGAATCATTACTGGAGTATCTCCTTCATTTATCAAATGCAGGGCTTAAGACCAATTCAGTGAGAGTTCTTTTGAGTGCTGTTGCAGCTTCTTTCAAGCCTCTAAATGGACAGCCTATTTCCTTTCATCCTCTCATAGCGAGATTTATGAGAGGCCTTCTTTTAACTAAGCCTCCCGCCACCACCGGTGGCATGGGACTTAAATCTGGTTCTTAGGCAGCTCATGAAGCCGTCTTTTAAACCAGTAGCTACTACTTCTTTGAAAGTCCTTTCCTGGAAGGTCATCTTTCTTATTGCAGTCACATCAGCACGTCGCGTCAGTGAATTGCAAGCGTTGGTGGCTGATCCTCCTTATACAAGGTTCCATCATGATAAGGTAGTCCTTAGGACTCATCCACACTTTATGCCAAAGGTGGTATCACCTTTTCATTTAAACCAAGCAGTTTGCATTCCTGTATTCTTCCCAAGGCCTCACGCCTCAAATGCAGAAAAGAATCTTCATACTTTGGACTGTAAAAGGGCTAATTTGCAAAGGACACAGCAACATAGAAAGTCCTCTCAACTCTTTGTTGCTTTTGATCCTAGTCATTTGGGACTTCCAGACTCCAAAAGAACACTGTCCAGCTGGATTTCACAATGTATATCTTTTGCCTATGAGAGTAAGAACTTTCCTCTTGAAGGCCATGTCACAGCTCAAAATGTGAGTGCCATGGCAGCCTCTATGGCTCATCTTCACTCTGTGTCTATCGACGACATCTGACGAGCAGCTACTTGGGCTTCGGTTCATACCTTCACAGCCCATTACTGCTTAGACAAGGACTCCCGCCGGGATGCCTTGTTTGGTCAGGTTGTTCTTCAACACCTGTTCCATACTTAATCAACTCCTACCCACCATCCCTGGTAGGATGCCAGAGATCCATGGGGGGAAGTGGAGCCCTTTCACAGGGGCACACACCTTCTGGGACCTTCTCCCTGGCATCTGCAGCTAGGGAGTCCCCATATGTGAAGACTACATTCCTGCTTGTTCCTGGAGATAGCATAGTTACTCACCTGTAACAGGTGATCTCCGGGAACAGCGGGAATTTAGTCTTCACAACCCACCCATCTCCCCTAGGAGTTGTCTCTCTCTCTTTCTCTTTCTCTCTTTCCCTCTCTCTTTGTCTCAGCTTTAAACTCAACTGGAGAGGGACATTTGGGAAAGGCAGGAAGGCAGCATGCAGGCGCTGTGGGATGCTCCCAAAAGCTTTCCTATTGGACGCTGGGGAGCATTTCCGCGCAGACTCCGACGATACCCATATGTGAAGACTAAATTCCTGCTGTTCCCGGAGATCACCTGTTACAGGTGAGTAACTATGCTTTCCGACCAATAAAAAAAAAACTGGATGCGAGAAAGCCAGATATAGTAGTTAAGGAGAAAAACACCAGAATGGCATTGATATTAGATGTGTCGGTGCCAAGCGACTATCTGTGAATTGTGTGGAGAGGCAAAAGATCCTGAAATATCAGGAAATGCAGTCAGAGACCAAGAAAATATGGCAGAAAGATACAGAAATATTTCCCATTGTGTTGGGTGCCACTAGCTTGATAAAGAAGAATTTCCAAGCATATCTTGACAAACTACCCATACATGTTACATCTTACGAACTCCAGCGGGAGGCTGTCTGGCACAATGCAAGTATTATGCCGAGTCTTAGCAGTAAATCTGAGAGACTGAGATCATACTCCCCATGCCCTTCTTTAGAAGTGAGGTTCATGCCTGTTATGGCAAACGCAAAACTAACCCATTTGGAGAAACTGCCCCAGACGGACTTTGCCATTATGCCCACAGGTAGCACCTCATAACATCAAAGCAATAGACACTCCAGATTGTCCAAAGAGGTTATCAACTTCACTTCAAGACCCTTATCCCCCACAGGGGATTATCCCACACAATCCCTTCAAAGCACTGTGTTATGCGAGGAGAGACCACGCTGTTGTCCCTGGATGCCATAGAATTAGTTCCTCCTACTCAAAAGAAGATGGGCTGCTTCTCTCCATATTTTCTAATTCCAAAGAAAACAGGAGGCTTCAGGGCCATCTTAGATCTGAGATTTAAACAAGTTTCTGGTTCGAGAAAAATTCAAAATGATTTCACTAGGAACTCTTCTACCATACTTCCAGAGACATGATTCACTATGTTCTTTAGACCTCAAAGAGGCATACATGCATTTACTGATACATCCTTCCTACAGACAGTATCTGCATTTCATGTTTCAGGGAAGCCGTTATCAATACAGGGTTCTCCCCTTCGATCTAGCCTCTGCCCCAAGGATCTTCACCAAATGTATGACAGTAGTCACTGCCTATCTCTGCACCTTGCTCATATTCATTTTTCTTTACTTAGACGACTGACTAATCAGGGAAGACTCCCTTCAAGAGGTAAGACTCTCCCTTCATCGCACCATCATGGTGCTCCAACACCTATGCTTTGTCATAAATTTCCCAAAGTGTCATTTCGTTCTAACGCAATGACTGGAGTTATTCAGAGCGTTTTTAGATACCCCGCAGGCCAGAGCTTTCCTTCTACAGGATCACTCTGCCCACCTCATCGAGCTGGCAGAGCACCTGCAAAAGCAGATCCATGTCACAGCTCGAGAGATGCTACACCTCTTGTGACACATGGCCTCCATGGTCCATGTCATCTCCTATGCTAGATTACACATGCAGGAAGCCTCATGGATTCTGTCTTTCCAGTAGATGCAAGCAAAGGGGCATCTCAGAGACAAGATCCACATCACCCCTCACCTGATCTAGCCCTTCATTGGTGGTGTTTCCCTCAAAACCTATTAGTCTGGTCACCTTTTCAGATGCCTCCACTTCAATGCACCCTGATGACGGATGCTTCCAAGCTGGGCTGGGGAGTGCATCTCAATGATGTAATCAGACAGGAACTAAGGACACAACAGGAATATGCCATGCAGATCAACTTGCTGGGACTACGAGCATTGAGAAATGCTCTTTGGGTTTTTCAGTCCCAACTTTCGGGGCAACTTGTTCTTGTCAGAAAGGACAATCAAGTCGCCATGTTCTATGTGAACAAGCGGGGGGGGGGGGGGGGCGGAGTCCCCTCCCCTCCCCTCCCCTCCCATCCCCTCTCCTCTGCGAGAAAGTGATTCTCCTATGGTCCTTTGCCATTTCACACCGCATTCACCTCAGAGCGGAGTATCTCCCGGGCGAACTCAATGTCCTTGTGGATAGGCTGCCATATCCTTCATCCATATGAATGAACCTTGCATCAGGAGACGGCTTCTCAGATCTTTCAGATGTGGAGAACTCCACTCAAAGATCTTTTTGCCACTCTGAAAAACACACAGCTTCCTCTCTTCTGCTCCAGGGTTCAGTCACTACACCGACAGGTGCCAGATGCCTTCCTTCTACACTGGGGACAGGATCTGCTTTACACGTTCCCTCCCATCCTCTTGATTCCCAAAACACTGTTCAAGCTACAGGCTGACAAGGGCTTCATAATCCTCATAGCTACATTTTGGTCCCGTCAACCATGATTTCCTCTGCTTCTTCGCCTGGCACCTACTCAGCCACTCAACCTGGGATGTGTGCCCAACCTCCTCTCTCAGGACAACGGAACGCTCCTCCATCCCAACATCCACTCCCTACACCTGACAGCATGGCTGCTGAAGGACTAGTGCTTGTTAACCTCGACCTGCCACAGGATGTCAATAATATACTCCTTGCATCATGCAAAGACGCCACCAGACGATCTTATGCATTCAAGTGGCATAGGTTTGCACTTTGCTGCTCCCCAAAGGGAATGGACCCCTTTTCCTGCTCAGTGGAGTTCCTTTTACAGTACCTATTTCACCTGTCCTTAAAACTTCTCAGTCATAGTGCATCTTAGTGCCATGCGGCTCATCACGAACCATTGCAGAGACAGCCTATTTCTTCACATTCATTAGTAGCATGCTTCATGCTGGGTCTCTTGCTGTCCACCTCCAGTGGCCTGGGATTTCAGTGTGGTTCTTATGCAGCTACTAAATCCTTCTTTCGAGCCTTTGGCCACCATTTCACTGAAGTTTCTATCATAGAAGGTACTCTTTCTTATTGCCCTCAAATCAGCTTGCCGCATTAGTGAACTGCAAGCTCTGATGGCGGACCCACCTTATACCCGGTTCCACTATGACAAGGTAGTTCTGCAGATCCATCCGCATTTCCTTTTGATGGTTGTCTCCTCCTTCCATCTGAACCAGTCTGTCATCCTACCGATTTTCTTTCCTAGTCTACTTGTGTCTCAGGCGAAAGCAGTGCTCCACACTTTAGACCTCAAGCGAGCGCTGGCTTACTATTTGAGTAGAACTAAGGATCAGCGACGATTCTCCCAGTTATTTTTCTCTCTTGTTCCTAGTCACCTGGTCCTCCCGGTAACAAAATGTACTCTATCCAGATGGATAACAGATTGCATTTCTTTTGCTTATGCTCAGGCAGGACTCTCCCTGGAGGGTCAAGTTACTGCTCATAATGTACGGGCTATGGCAACCTCTGTAGCCAATCTCCATTCAGTATCCACTCAAGAGATCTACCATTCACACTTTTGCTGCCCACTATTGTCTGGACAGAGACTCCTGTCGGGACGCTGTCTTTGGCCAAGCTGTACTCCGGCACCTCTTTGGGACTTAAACTCCTGCCCTCCACCTGGACTACTACAAGAAACTAGACTACCTTTAGAGAGAGTTGCCACCTACTGGAATTGAGTCCAAGATCCACAACTATTCAAGACTTTTCAGCTGCAATCTTTTGGCCTCAGGGATTGCATTGCTCTACTCCCATGCCTGTCTGGTTCTGGGGAGTTGGGGAATCCAATATGTGAAGACTGCATTCCTGCATGTTCCTGGAGAAAGCACTGGGAACAGCAGGAATCAGTCTTCACAACCCATCCTCCTCCCCAAGGAGTTGTACGATTTTTTTTGTTTTCCACTTTTTCTCAGCTACAAACTCAATTGAGGAGAGGAGTTGATAAGACAGGCACAGTGCAGTGCTCCCAAAAGCTGTCCTATTGGACACTGGGGAGCGTTCACACACGGACTCCGTCTGTGCCGAGGTCACCCATATGTGAAGACTGATTCCTGCTGTTCCCGGAGATCATCTATTACAGGTGAGTAACTACGCTTTTTTACAAGTTGAAAAAGATGGTTCTCATTTCTTTTCTTCCTTACCAAAATATGCTAAGTATGCATTTTGAATGTCATTTTAGAAGACTTGTGCAATATTTGCAGATGTAAATAAGAGATTTACATGTATAAATGGCCCAATGTGTATAAGTAGCAATTCTATAAAAGCTGTGCCTTAACGCGTGTATGTGTTCAGTATGAAGTTTTAAAAGGGGCATGTATGTTCTGAGTATGCTTTGGGCAGACCAGAAAAGTATGTGTGAGTTTCTGATTTTATAAATGTAATGCATGCATACTTAAAAAAATTCTAGACATTGGCATTTACTCAGGCATGTGCAGGGCACTACTTATTTGGATCTGGGTTCTGCAGGAGAAATGGAGATAACAATTGTGCTTATTTCTGTGATGTTTACCACTACTTACTTTTAATCTAAAAATTTGAGTTTCTAGCATGGCTCCTTAATTGGCTCTACTTATATGTCCAATTTGTAAAATTTGGCATTTATGAGTGTATGTGCTGGCACATTCACAAGTAGGTTGCAAAATTGCCCCTACTGTGTAATTACTTGCAGATATGCATACAAAACCATTAGTGATAACTCTGTTTTTATGAACCTTTTTTTTTTGTAAAATGGCTGTTGCCGCTGTAGATTCTGTCAGCTACATGCATTTCCTGCGGCCTTATAGGTACTTAACAAAAGGCTCTGTGTTCAGCAAACCCTTGGTTAAAAAAGAAAAAAAGTACTCAAGGAATTTGTTAAAGTCCTGTCTTGGATGACCTTTTTCTTACCCTGAGTGACCTATGCAAAATTGACTTTTTATCTAATAAAGTTTACTTTTTGCCAAGTGTAGTGTGCCATCCCCTTTTTTTATTACTCTTGTATTTTCCTTTTAGAGAGAACATTTAGTCAGCTGCTACTGGGGAGAGACAGGTCCATTAATTCAGCGACATGATCCAAGCAGACCATATGCAGAACATTACAGAATTGATTGTCAACAGTTCATTAATCTGTTCAAACTCGTCTCACCATGGATATGCAGCTCACATACCGACATTCTGGCTGAAAGGGCCTTCCGGCTTCTTGATGAAAATATGGATGGTCTTATTGAATTCAAAGGGTTCATCACATTCTTAGGTATTGCCTCTGTGAACCAATTTATTACAGCAAGTGCTGTTGATCTGAAAATATTCACTGAAAGTCTCATGTGGAATTGTGACAAAAAACATTAATTGGTTTAATAAGCATAAAGTTAAGCTGATTTTAAGCTGCTTTTAGTATTTCTAATGATATCTTTATTACATTTTTTCCTATGCTGAAGGAACAAGATATAATATGAATGATTTAAACAAAACACTTGGAAAGTTCAGGATACAGCATACTGCATATTTGTATCCTTGCTGGTATGATGGCATGTAGTAACTTCAAGTACTTCATTCTATAAGAAGTATACAGTGCATATGTCCAGAGTATTGACAATCTCCAGGAACAAGCAGGAATGAGTCTTCACTTATGGGTACGTCGGTACTGACGGAGCCTGCGCGGGAACGCTCCCCAGCGTCCAATCAGAAAGCCTTTGGGAGCATCCCACAGTGCCTGCATGCTGTCTTCCCGCCTTTCCCAACTGTCTCTCCTCAGTTCTTCTTTTTCCGCGGAGCCAGCAGGTCGTGTTCCTGTCACCGCAGAAGAATTTCCTTATTTTTTCTTTATTTCTTTTGTGTCGCGTCTGCCTTCTTCGACGCTGTACCGGTACCGCCGGTCTTTGTTCTTTTCTTCTTGTAAAAAAAACAAACAAACCTTTTTTCCGTTCTTTTTCTTCAGATGCACTTGCGTTTTGGGCCTTAGGCCCAAAACATTTTTTCATTAAATATGGAAAAGCCTGCCTCAGGATTTAAAAAGTGCACAAAATGTGGCGGTACCATTTCCGTCACGACACCCATGACTGGTGTCTAAAATGTTTAGGTCCTGACCATTCCATAACAGATTGTGTGTCCTGTTCCATGATGTCTAAAAGAGGTCAGCAGAACCGAGCTGCCAAGCTCAGTACCCTGTTTCCCTCTGATGCAGCTTCGGTGGCATCGATGTCTTCCAGGGCTGCTTCTTCCTCACATGGATCTCAGGTAACTAAACATAAATCCAGCTGGTCCTCGAAGGGTAGATCTCCTTCTAAGCATCGAGATGCCTCTGGCGTTGCCTTCGAGGATTCTGCACCGGCAAAATTACCCCGGCGGGAGGCTTCGGCCTCTAAAGCATCATCATCGGGGTTCCAGGATGATCTAGATGGCGTGGCCTCGACAGATCTCCTGGTGCCATGCTCTGGGGTACCGGTGGCTTCCTTAATTGGCTTCCACCGGTACCGACTTCCAATCATTGGCGGCGTCAATGGATCAGAGGATTCTGTCCATAGAACGCAGTCTGGCGGCTTTCCTTGTGGCATTGACACCCGTGGTACCGCAACAGACTACTCCGCTGGTACCGGCTCTAGCATCGCCATCGGTACCGATCCCGGTACGGGTGGCATCGACATTGGCATCGGTGTCCGCTCTGCTGGTACTCTGTCCTCTGAAGCCCTCCGGTACCGATACCCCGGTGCTGGTTATTCCCGATACCGATCCCAGTCAGTACGGGTATCGGACTTTGCAAGAGCATCCGGACAGACGATACTTCGATTCCTCTGAGGATTCTGAAGAGTCGGTCGATGCAGTGATGCTTCTTCCACAGGAGGAGTCCTCTCCTAAACGAAGAATGTCTCCTCCAGAGGACTTGTCTTTTCAAGACTTTATCAGGGAGGTGGCTCGGGGCCTCTCTATCACAGTGGCCCCTGAGACAGAGCCCAGAGCCAAAGAGTTAGATATTTTACAATATCCTAAAACTCCTAAGGAGGCAGCTACCTTGCCTGTTCATGAGATTCTGTATGATCTCATGTTGAGGATGTGGGAAGCACCTCTAACCACCTCTCCTCATTCTCGCAGGTTGAATACCATGTATCGTGTCCCTCCTTGTCCTTTTTTCCATAAAACTCAACTTCCTCACCACTCTATTGTGGTTGAGTTGGCAATGAGAAAGATTAGAAGTGCCAAAAGACATGCCTCTAATCCTCCAGGACGTGAATGTAGAACCCTGGATGCTTTTGGAAGAAGAGTCTTCCAAGTTTCCATGCTTGCTGCGAGAATCAATTCTTATAGTCTCTACATGGGAATGTTCTTAAAAGAAGTCACTGACCATTTGCAGACTTTAAGTCCTTTTATATCTGAAGATAAAAGGCAGGACTTTCTCACTGGGCTCAAACATGCCCAGGATATCTCTAAATTCTCCAACCGTGCAGCTTTCGACTCCTCTGGATGCGTAAACAGAGCCTCAGCTATTGCCATAGGTGCACGTAGGATTGCTTGGCTTCAAGCATCTGATTTGGAGATCTGGGTTCAAGATGAATTGGGAAATATCCCTTGTACAGGTGAGAACCTGTTTGGTAAAGATTGGCAAGCAAAGGCCAATCAGATGGATGCTGAAAATTCTGCTTTGGATAGACTATCCAAATCCACAGCTGCTCCTGCTAAGAAAAGGTTATTCAAGAAAACACCTTTTTCTAAAAAGGGAAGATTCTATCCTGCTTATGGTCAGCGGGCATCTTCTGCAGCTCAATTCCCTACCAAATGTCAGCAATCCTCCAAACAAAGCAAAGCAAAGGCTGCTAGGCCTGCTCCAGCCCAGCAACCTCAGCCCCCTCAGGGCCTTTGACTGTAGCCTTCCTGGCTCTAGAAGGACCAGAGCCCTCCACCATTCCAGGAAGGTTATGTCACTTTGCTCCCAGGTGGGGGCAAATTACAGCAAAGCATTCATTTAAAAAGAAGCGCCGGCAGGCGCACAGGCCTCTCCATTGCCTGCTCCCCTCCGGCCCAGCCACTGCTCTCCCGATCGGGGAGGAGCATGCCGGAGCAACGCTGCTCCCACAGCCTGCTCTCCCCATTCGGGGCCGAGCAGCCTTCATTTAAAAAGAAGCGCCGGCAGGCGCACAGGCCTCTCCATTGCCTGCTCCCCTCCGGCCCAGCCACTGCTCTCCCGATCGGGGAGGAGCACGCCGGAGCAACGCTGCTCCCACAGCTTGCTCTGCCCAATCGGGGCCGAGCAGCCTTCATTTAAAAAGAAGCGCCGGCAGGCGCACAGGCCTCTCCATTGCCTGCTCCCCTCCGGCCCAGCCACTGCTCTCCCGATCGGGGAGGAGCACGCCGGAGCAACGCTGCTCCCACAGCTTGCTCTGCCCAATCGGGGCCGAGCAGCCTTCATTTAAAAAGAAGCGCCGGCAGGCGCACAGGCCTCTCCATTGCCTGCTCCCCTCCGGCCCAGCCACTGCTCTCCCGATCGGGGAGGAGCACGCCGGAGCAACGCTGCTCCCACAGCCTGCTCTGCCCAATCGGGGCCGAGCAGCCTTCATTTAAAAAGAAGCGCCGGCAGGCGAGCCCGCGTCTGGCGGGCCCGTGCCTGAGGGCCTCGCCAGAGGGCCCTTTGGCGTGGCCCTTAGGCGGGGCACTAGAAAGGAGACCCAGATCAACGATCAACTCAACTCAAGACCCAGAAGTACAGACATTTTGGACACACAAACCAGATCATGTCAACCTGCTGACCACTGCAAGTATACCACAGCCAAGTAAACCGCCTGTATAATATTGTTAGCATACCTAGTCATGCCTAGTCATACCATTTTCAGTAGCCATTCCTAATCTAGCCAATACATCATTTGTACTATTGCTGTAACTAATATAGTGAATAGCTTGTATCTATTATTGCACTGCCTGTCTGATATACATCATTTAGAACATTTTCTCCTTCTGTAATCTATCATTATAGTACTTCCACCTTTCTATGCCTACTGAGATAATGTAAAGCAACAAAGTGTCTAATTCCACTATACTAAGGAAACAAACTATACAACTGGTTGTATAATCTGTTTCCATTGCTGTGCCTCGCTTTCTCTGTTGACTATTCTAGGGCATTCAAACAACTCCTTTTCATTTTAATACACGGCTTATAATTATGTCTCCCATCATGTATCAAATACTCCACTTGGTACTTATTCTGCTTATCGCAGCAGCTCCTGCCCTAACACTCGCACTAGATCCTGGAATCAAGCGGATCCCTATCCTTTATAGCATGGGAAGGCGCTCAACGGAATATCCGTGCCACGCCACCTTGAGAACCAAAATACCATATGCACACCTCCTACATATCCCGTTGCTGCCTACTGACAAGGACCCTACTGAGAAATATAAGACCAGTCGTCTACTCAAGTGCGCCTTAATTAATGCCAGATCTATACGCTCCAAATGGCCTGCAGCTATTGATCTGATAACAGCACATAACCTGGACATATTGCTGATAACTGAGACATGGCTAAACGACAACGTCCTCATCAACCAGATGATTCCGCCAGAATTTGCCATCTTCACCTGCCACAGATCCAACCAGAGAGGTGGTGGCATACTCATTCTCACTAAATCGGACCTCCAATTCAAACAGAACAATACCTCCAGCACATCACACCTTGATGCCCTAACCATATCTAATAGGTCATGTACAATCAATCTACTCTATCGAGCACCATCACCTTCCTCAGATGACCTTCCATCAATAATCAATATGGCATGTAACTTCCCAAACCCACAATCTTCTAACTGGCTAGTAGGCGATTTTAACCTACCTTCGTTACAAACCTCACACTCCTCAGCATTCCTTGAAGCTATGCTCCAACTAGGATATGAACAACTTATTGATGCTCCCACCCATACCAGAGGAAACACATTGGATTTAATATTCGCTCCTCAAGTGATAACCAACACATCCCAGAAGCTTCTGACTTCCATATCCCCTGTACCCTGGTCTGATCACAATCTACTCCTCTTTAACATCCCCACCGAACATTTCTCCACTGACAACAACAAATCAGGTCGCCCCCCAAGTGCCCTTGAAACACGCTTCCGTCCTTTCAATAAGATCGAAGTCCTGGAGAAAATCCTACCTGCTCTCCACAAAGACTTACCTTCTCAAGATGACTTAGTAACCAACTGGGACAATACATTGAAAGCTGCTGCCTGCATCTCTGCTACCAACAGGATCAAGACCAAGGTTAAACATAAACCATGGTTCTCCGCGGAACTACAAGAATCTCTCCTACACCTGCGTAGACTTGAGAGACGCTGGCGCTCCTCTCGGTCTCCTGACGCACTCTGCTCATACAATTCATATCTACAAACTCACCGGAGGATGACAATGGAGAGAAGAAAGAAATACCACTCAGATACATTAATGCGATCCTTAAACAAGCCACACGACCTCTTTAATATTGTTAAATCCTTAACAGGTGATCCAACCTCAACCCAACCACCTATGCCACACCCTCAAGAATATGCCATATACCTACAGTCAAAAATGATACAGACTAGTTCGTTCCTCACAACATCAGCTCCTTCCAACCCACAGAATGTGATCCAATTAGCATCACTTGTCAAATTCTCCCAGGTATCCAACAAAGAGATCGAAGATATCATAGCAGCTATTAATTTAACTACCGCACCTAATGACCCCTGCCCAGCCAGGTGGGTCAAAGAACTACGACATGAACTTAGCCCAACTATTAGCAAGATTGTCAACTACTCCTTCTCAACTGGTTCCTTCCCACAGAGCCTGAAGCATTCATCAATCCGTCCGCTCCTGAAGAATAGTAAGCTTGACCCAACAAAAGTTGAAACTTTCAGACCCATCTCTAGCATCCCTCTTTTAGCAAAAATCATGGAAAAAGTAGTCCAGCGACAAATACAACACCATGTTGACTCCGAATCTCCTCTGGACCCCTCACAACATGGTTTTAGAGAAGAACATGATGTTGACACCCTTCTCACAACACTTTTCAATATCCTAATCATAGGCATTGACAACATCCACCAAGGGTTCATCCTCATCTTTCTCGACATAGCTGCAACATTCGATTCAGTAAACCACAACACTCTCCTACAGCGTCTCCAAGACAAGGGCATTCAAGGGCTAGCCCTGAGCTGGTGTAAATCCTACCTATCTGATAGACAGCAGCAAGTCAGAACTGGAGAAGCAACGTCTGATTCATTCCCCCTTAAACAAGGGGTCCCTCAGGGTTCCTCCTTGTCCGCACTAATGTTCAATATCTATATGCAGCCAATCTGCGATCTGATACGCACTTTCAATATACAATGCCTTGCATATGCTGATGACATCCTGATGTTTGCTCCATTCAACATAAAACAACCAGATTTTGCACCAATAGTTCACTGCTTTGAAGCTGTATCAAACTGGCTCCTCAAATAGAATTTACGGATAAATCACAACAAAACAGATGTTCTATTCGTTACACGAAACCCAACATTCATACCCCCTACCTCATTACAGGTAAACAACATTGAGTTGAAAGCACAACCTACAATCCGATACTTAGGGATCATATTAGATCAGCAGCTTGATATGTCAGCACACATTAAGAAAACAACGAATGCAATTTACCACAAGATTCGATCCTTACGTAATCTCCGACCTCTACTTAACTACTCCGACTTCCGCACTATCTTCCAAGCCTTGGTATTACCACATTTCGATTTCGCCAATATCATTCTACACGGTCTCCCGCAATCCACTCTAAATCCCCTCCGTCTGGCCATGAATGCAGCCGCGAGAATTCTCGTAGGCGCTCCACGTTCAGAGCACATAACTCCAGTACTGATGAGTTTACACTGGTTACCCCTCCAGGCCAGAACCCTATACAAGACCCTGGTCATGACTTTTAAAGCCTCAAAGTGCCCATCTCTATCACCTATCAGCAATATGATACATATCACTCCAAATAACAGATACAGGAGATCTGTTACATTAAACTCCATTGATCTCCCGAAACTCCTCACAAAATGCTCTAAAACAACAGCCTCTAGAGCCTTCTCACTGTTTTCACCCACAGCCTGGAATGCCCTTCCACCTGAAATCAGAGCCATCTCAAGTCTAATGACATTCAGAAAGGCATTAAAACATTATTTGTTCCTAATATACTACCCTGAAGCTACCCCAACTGAACATACCCTCATGCTCGTCTCTCATACTTAACCCCGGTAGAAAATGGTTAATCTTGATGGTTCTCACTTGCTCACTCTATCCTTTCTGTGTTTATACTGTACATGTAATAACTTTTCCGTAATTGTAGTTTAACTTATTTACCACACCCACCTAATTAACCAAAATACCATGTATATAGTTAACCATGTTTTTTGTATATAGTTAACCCTGTTTACCGCCAAGTTTATGTACCCTGTTCTTTGTAAAAAAAACAATGCTGTTTGTTTCATTGTGTTTAGATTTGTTCATTGTAAACCGCACTGACTAAATAAGCGCGGTATATAAGAAAAATAAATAAATAAGAAATAAATAAAAATAAATAAGAGAGGGGTACAAACTTCATTTTTCTAGCTTGCCCCCTCTCACAAGAGTGCACCAGTTCAATTCTCCAACCTCCCTCCTCAACCTGTTGGGGCAGGAGGTTGCCACTCTTCTCGCCCAGGGGGCAATAGAGGAAGTGCCTTTTCAACAACAGGGCACAGGGTTCTACTCCCCCTATTTTCTTATTCCAAAGAAAACAGGGGGCTTCAGACCCATTCTAGATCTCAGAGTTGAACAGATTCCTAGTCAAGGAAAAATTCAAAATGGTTTCTCTGGGAACTCTGCTGCCATACCTTCAGAGTCAGGATTGGCTTTGTTCTCTAGATCTCAAGGATGCGTACACTCATGTTCTCATCCATCCAACTCACAGAAGGTTCCTTCGGTTCCTTTTTCAAGAGAAGCACTATCAATACAGAGTGCTCCCTTTTGGTCTGGCCTGGCCTCTGCACCAAGGGTGTTCACGAAATGCATGGCAGTGGTAGCTGCTTTTCTGCGCACCCTGGGAATATTCGTCTTCCCTTACCTGGACGACTGGCTCATTCGAGCTCCCACTCAATCAGAGGCCAAAAGTTCTCTAACCTGCACAATGCGTATCCTTCAGTATTTAGGGCTGGTATAAACATCCCAAAATCCAATTTGATCCCTACTCAGTCCCTGGAGTTTATAGGGGCGTTGCTGGATACCACAAGGGCAAGGGCCTATCTTCCCCAGGCCCGCTGCCTTCGCTTGGTGCAGTTAGCTTCTCAAGCAGAGTTGAAGCCCCTACTAACTGCTCGAGAGATGTTACAGTTGCTAGGCCACATGGCATCCACCGTACATGTGGTACCATATGCTCGCCTTCACATGAGGGCAGCTCAGTGGACTTTATCCACCTAATGGACCCAGGCATTAGGCTGCCTGTCAGACAAAATAGCAAACACAATTCGCCTCATTTTGTCCCTCCAGTGGTGGAAGTCCCCTCAAAACCTGTTGCTGGGGTCCCCCTTTCAGCAGCCTCTACCCCAAGCAACTCTTACAACAGATGCTTCTCCAATGGGGTGGGGAGCTCATCTGCAGGACCTCTCCACCCAGGGCATCTGGTCCCCACAGGAGACTTGTCTACATATCAATCTCTTGGAACTCAGAGCAATCTTTCTTGCTCTGCGGGTTTTCCACACCCTGCTCAGCCACAAGACAGTCCTTATCCACACGGACAATCAGGGAGGAACTGGCTCTCTGTCGCTTTGCAACGAAGCTTTGCGACTGTGGACCCTCGCCAAAGAGCATCACATTCATCTCCTGGCAGTTTATCTTCCAGGCGTTCAAAACTCTTGGGCAGACAGGCTCAGTCGAGTTCTGCTTCCACACGAGTGGTCCCTACATATGCACCAGGTGTCCAAAATTTTCAAATTTGGGGAACCCCGGACATAGACCTCTTTGCAAGTCCGTGGAATGCCAAACTTCCCCGGTTCTGTTCCAGAACTCTGGCTCAGGGATCTCAGTCAAGGGATGCTTTCCTTCTTCACTGGGGTCAAGACTTCCTCTATGCCTTTCCACCCATTCCCTTAATTCCCAAAACCCTGTTCAAGCTTCAGAGAGACAGAGGCCACATGATCCTCATAGCTCTACATTGGCCATGGCAAGTGTGGTACCCTCTGCTTCTACATCTCTCTCAAGCTCCCTCCCTGGAGTTAGGGTCTGCTCCAGACGACGGAAAGTTGTGGCATCCCAATCCCCAGTCTCTGCATCTCAGGGCTTGGTTGCTGAAGGCCTAGATCTCCAGGACATTCATCTTTCTCAACAAGTGAAAGATGTTCTTTGTGCTTCCAGAAAACCTTCCACTAGACGTTCTTATGCTTTCAAGTGGAAGAGGTTTACTATCTGGTGTTCTGGAAAGGGTCTTAACCCCCTTGCCATACATTTGGAATCTTTGCTGGAGTATCTCCTCCATCTGTCTAATGCAGGCCTTAAGACAATTCAGTAAGGGTCCATTTGAGTGCTAGTGCAGCTTCCCTTAAGCCTCTAAATGGACAACCTATTTCCTCTCATCCTCTTGTAGCAAGATTCATGAGAGGCCTCCTTTTAACAAAGCCTCCCATTAGACCACCCCCAGTGGCATGGGACGTAAACTTGGTTCTTGGTCAGCTCATGAAGCCGCCTTTTGAACCTTTGGCTACCACCTCCTTGAAATACCTTTCTTGGAAGGTTATTTTTCTCATTGCAATCACATCAGCACGTCGTATTAGTGAATTGCAAGCACTCGTAGCTAATCCACCTTATACAAGGTTCCACCATGACAAGGTGGTCCTTAGGACTAATCCACACTTTATGCCTAAGGTGGTCTCGCCTTTTCACCTCAACCAAGAGGTCTACCTACCTGTCTTTTTTCCAGGACCTCATGCATCAAGTGCAGAGAGGAATCTTCATACCCTGGACTATAAAAGAGCTCTGGCTTTTTATTTGCAAAGGACACAGCAACATAGAAAGTCTTCTCAACTCTTTGTTGCCTTTGATCCTTCTCATCTGGGACTACCAGTCTCCAAGAGAACACTCTCTAACTGGATTGCCCAGTGTATTTCTTTCGCCTATCAGAGCAAGAACCTTTCTCTGGAGGGCCATGTCACAGCTCACAATGTGAGGGCCATGGCAGCCTCAATGGCTCATCTGAACTCTGTGTCTATTGACGACATCTGTCGAGCAGCCACTTGGGCCTCGGTTCATACCTTCACAGCCCATTACTGCTTGGACAAGGACTCCCGCCGGGATGCCTTGTTTGGTCAGGCTGTTCTTAAACACCTGTTCCATACTTAATCAACTCCTACCCACCATCCCTCATGGGATGCCAGAGATCCATGTGGGGAAGTGCAGCCCTGTCCCAGGGACACACAACTTCTGAGATCTCTCCCTGGCATCTAAAGCTAGGGAGTCCCCATATGTGAAGACTCCTGCTTGTTCCTGGAGATAGCACAGTTACTTACCTGTAACAGGTGATCTCTGGGAACAGCAGGAATAAGTCTTCACAACCCACCCACCTCCCCTAGGAGTTGTCTGTCTCTATCTCTCTTTCCTTTCCCTCTCTCTCTCTCTCTCTCTCTTTGTCTCAGCTCTAAAACTCAACTGAGGAGAGACAGTTGGGAAAGGCGGGAAGGCAGCATGCAGGCGCTGTGGGATGCTCCCAAAGGCTTTCTGATTGGACTCTGGGGAGCGTTCCCGCGCAGGCTCCATTGGTACCGACGTACCCATATGTGAAGACTTATTCCTGCTGTTCCCAGAGATCACCTGTTACAGGTAAGTAACTGTGCTTTATTCACAGTTGTGTGACTGATAGTATAATTGACAAACAGTACAATATATTGTATATTTAGTATATACTTTATAGTTTTATTAAAATTGCAAGCAATTTTGGATTTATGATTCTTCCCCACAAGTATTCTCACATGATAAAAAAAAAATGAATTTAACATAGTAAATGATGGCAGATAAAGGCTAGCATGGCCGTTTGTATTGTAACTTATGTTTCCTTTGTTCTTTTATTTGATATTTTTCCATCTTTTATTATCTTTTTTTATAGAGGGACTAAATCAATTATATTGTATATTATGCTCCAAAATGTACTCTGATCATCAGATTTTTTTTAATAGCAGCACTATCCTCATGTACATAAGCACAAATGTAGTTAATGTTGTGAATTAAGACTGAATACATGCTTCTAAGCAATAAAGCCATGATATTTAGGTTTACTAGTATGAAGAGGATATAAGAAGGGGGTTAAAAAAAGAATTACAGGGCCAATAAAAAATAATTTTGCAGGTTGGAGAACAATGTGAGAAGTGATTCTGGCAGCTATTTAAAATATGATATATTACAAATACGTTTTTAATGAAAAAAAAAGCAGACCAACATATGTTTGGTCATGAATAATTATGTAAAAAATCATTGGTAAATCTGTGTCATACAAATTAGATTATTAATTTTGTGTTACTTCTCTTTTTCTTGTAGATGTTATGTACTATGGAGATATGAGTGAAAAAATTAAAATGTTGTACAGGCTTCATATCCCACCGGGTAAGAAATGTGCTAATGAAAGAGCAAACTGCTCCATCTCTGCAGTGTGTGCAGGAATTGTAGTAATTAGTTTTTAGGGCCAGATCTTATAGCCGAATACTTAAGTGAGACATCCAAAGAGATATCTATTTGAAACTTATTTTATAAAGGCAACCTATTAACCTTTGTGCCTTCATAAAATAGGCTCCCAGAACAAGTCCTTGTAGTGCATATATCCTACTCTCACATTTATACTGCTTCAAAGCAAGATTAAATGTGTGTGTATTCTATGTGTACTCGTGCATTTTGTAAAATATGGGTACACCACAACTTTCTCTGCTCTGCACAAACTGTACATGCATATGTGTGTGCTATCTTGTCACTTAATGTAGTTTTATGTGCATATATTGCAATGTAAAATACTTTTTTCATATCTAAAATAGCCTTTATATGCAGAAAAACCTTTATAAAATTGCTCCATTAAAGCTTTTTTAGCATAGGTTTTATGCTTTTTTATAATCTCTCTATAAAATTAATTTTATAAGCTGTCCTCTGTGGATGAGCAGGAAAAAAGTCCTCACTTATGGGTGAAGTCATGCTAGCACTCATGGAGGCCTTGAGATGTTTCACAGAGAGGAACGTTATATCTGGATTTTCAGAAAGCCTTTGACAAGGTCCCTCATGAGAGACTATTTGCGAAATTAAAAAGTTATGAAATAGGAGGCAGCAATAGGTTAAAAGAAAGCAGAGGGTAGGACTAAATGGCCAATTTTCCCAATGGAGAAAGGAGAAGAGTGGAGTACCCCAGGGATCTGTGCTGGGTCCCCTGCTTTTTAACATATTCGTAAAGACTTGGAAATGGGAATAACGAGTGAGGTAATCAAATTTGTAAATGATACAAAATTATTCAATGTTCTTAAAACGCAGGAGGATTGTGAAAAATTGCAAGAGGACCTTAATAAATTGGAAGACTGGACATTCAAATGAAAGATGAAATTTAATATAGACAGGTGCAAAGTTATGCACATCGGAAAGGACAACCCAAACTATGGTTGCACGATGCAAGGTTCCACATTAGGAAACATCACCCAGGAAAACGATTTAGGCTTTGTCATGGATAACACATTGAAACCCTCTGCCTAGTGTGCACTGGCGGCTAAGAAAGCAAACAGAATGCTAGGAATCATAAGGAAAGGAATGGAGAATAAAACAAAGGATATTATAATGCTTCCGTATCATCCCATGGTACAACCGCACTTTGAATATTTTGTGCAATTCCGGTTGCTGTATCTTAAAAAGGATATAGCAGAATTATAAAAGGTACAGAAAAAAGCCACCAAAATGATAAAGGGGATGGAAAGATACCCCTGTGAGGAGAGACTTAAAAGGTTTAGGCTCTTCAACTTGGAAAACAGATGGCTTTGGGAGATATGATAGAGTTCTATAAATTAATGAATGGAGTGTAACTGGTAATTCTCCAGGACCAAGCAGGAAGTCAGTCCTCACTTATGGGTGACGTCGGCGCCGACGGAGCCCTCGCGGAGCAATTTTCCCCAGCTTTCAAAGAAAGCCTTTGGGAATTGCAGCGCGCATGCGCGGTCCTCTTCCCGCCCAAGTGTGCCATCTTAGCCAGTCTTCTTTTTTCTGCGGAGCCCTACAGACGTACCCGTCGTGTCCCCGCGAAAAAGTTGATATTTCTTCATAATTATTCTTTTTCCCTTCGGTTCGATGCCGGTCTTTTTCCCGCCCGGACTCGCGACGCCAGTCACGAGTCCTCTTCTTCTTTTCGGTTTTTCTGACTTAGTCAGCTTTCGTTTTCGGTTTTTCCCTGGCAGTCCGGTCCTTTGACCTCGCCGGGGCCCTTTTTCCCCCGATGGCTGCCAGTGGTTTCAAGCGGTGTGGTCAGTGTGACCGAAATATGTCACTAACTGACACACACGACTTTTGCCCTCGCTGCCTGGGCCCGGATCATGAAGAAATGATCTGTGGGCCCTGCGGCAAAATGTCCTCCAAAGCGTTGAGAAGTCGGCGGCATCAGCGGGATAGGATCTTCGCTGACCGCAGCTGTACCCGGACCTCGTCGGAGGCCTCCGCGTCCAAAGGTTCCAGCTCGGACCGTCGCCAGAGTTCCTCCGACAGGGGTTCTCCCTCCGGGGACCATCGACGTAAGGTGAAACCCGCGAGGGCGGCGTCGGTGGACGCTCCTGGCTCCGCGAGGGCCAGGTCGCATAGCCCCGATAGCCGTCCCGGGTCCTTGGAGAAGGAGCACCTCACGAAGCGACCTCGCCTGGAGTCGGAGCTGCCTGCTCGGGTAAGTCCTGTGGTCCTCCTGGACTCGCCTCCGCGACAGCCGACGTCGGGCCCGACGCCGTCGGGGCCCGAGTCGGGGGCTGCAGGGTCACCTGAGCTCGGACTCAGGTTGACGGCCTTGGAGAGCAGACTGTCTGCCTTCATGGACCAGCAGCGGGCACTGCTCGCTGGCTTCGCTGGCGCCGCTGCCCCGACCGCCGGGACGTCGACGTCCAAGTCGACCCCGGAGACCGAGCCGATCCTCGAGTCGATGCGAACTCGAGTCGATCCTCGGTCGAGGTCACCCTCGGCCTCCCGTTCGGGACCGAGGTCGCCGACGCCGACTCCCTCGGCGTCGGGGCGGCAGGCGCCGCGCCCTGCCCGGGCCGACCCCACCGAGTCCTCGTCGGAGTCGGTCTGGGAGTCTGAAGAGGAAGAGTCGCCTGATTCTTTCCAGACTCGGTGTGTCCCCTCGGACTCACCAGAGTCCGAACCTCGGAAGCAGTCCCCCCCGGAGGATGCCCGGTTCTCGGACTTCGTCAGGGATATGGCCAAGGCTTTGGCCTTCCCTGCGGACCCAGAGGAGGAGCCTAGAGCCGAAGAGCTCGACGCCCTCCAGTATGACTCTCCCGCAAGGGAACACTTTACTGTACCGGTTCCTCCCATGCTGGAACGACTACTCTTCCGCATGTGGGAGAGTCCGGCCACCTCGCCGGTCCTAAGCAAGCGGGTTGATTCTATCTATCGAGTCCGCAAGAGCCCTGGCTTCCAAAAAGCACAGCTACCACACCATTCCATGGTAGTGGAATCGGCCATGCATCGTCTTAAGAGCCAGAAGATGCACTCCTCGGTGCCTCCTGGCAGGGAGGCCCGTAACCTGGATGGCCTTGGTAAGAAGTGTTTCCAGGGCTCTATGCTTGCGTGTCGTGTCCAGACCTACCAGCTATACATGGGCATGTATCTCCGAGACCTGGCTAAAGAGCTAGCCGGATTCTCCGCTGGTTTGTCCGAGGAACCCTTGCGGAGGTTCCTGGCCTTGTCCACTGGCATTCGGGAATGCTCAAAATTCATATCCCGAGCAGCCTATGATGGCTTTGAAGCATCGGCTCGAGTGGTCGCAGCCGGCATCGGTGCCCGCCGACAGGCTTGGCTTCAGTCGTCTGACCTTGAGCCCTGGGTGCAGGACAAGTTGGTCGATGTCCCCTGCCGAGGTGAAAACCTCTTTGGCAAGCCCATGGCTGAAAAGGCTGCACAAATTGAGACGGAGACTCTCACCAGGACTAGGCTTTCTAGGAAGACCTCCGCCCCTTCCCAGAAAAAGAAGGGCTCGGGAAAAAAGTCCTTTTACCCGAGGAAGGCGGCTGCCTACAAACAATACCCCCATTATCAGGCCCCTGCAGCTCCCCAACAGGGCCAGCAGGCCAAGGGACGGGGTAACGGGTCCCGTAGGCAGCAAGCCCCCAAGCCTGCACCACCAGCCCCTGCTCAGCAGGGTGGGGGTTTTTGACTCCTTAAGCATAGCCTCTCCCCCCCTGCTGGTTCCTCCCAGCACCGGAGGCCGGCTGGTTCACTTCGCCCACAGGTGGTCCGGCGTCACCTCAGATGCCTGGGTGCTTCAGGTCGTGAGAGAAGGATATCTTCTCCACTTCCACCAGATCCCTCCCTCCTACTTTCCGGGAGAACCTCCACGACCCCCTCTGCACAGGGAACTACTCCTTCAGGAGTTAGCGGGTCTTCTGCAGGAGCAGGCGGTGGAACCGGTGCCCCACCACCTAAGAGGTCTAGGCTTTTATTCCAGGTACTTTCTCGTACCAAAGCGGACAGGCGGCCTCAGACCCATCCTGGACTTGCGCAACCTCAACAAGTTCCTTGTGCGGGAGAAGTTCAAGATGCTTACCCTTGGAATCCTTCTGCCCTACCTCCAGCAGGGAGATTGGCTATGCTCCTTGGATCTAAAGGATGCCTATACGCACATCCTCATCCACCCAAGCCACCGCCAATACCTAAGGTTTGTGGTGGCAGGAAATCATTACCAGTACAGAGTACTGCCCTTTGGCCTGTCCTCCGCACCGCGGGTCTTCACAAAATGCCTCGCGGTGGTGGCGGCCCATCTCCGGCTTCACGGCCTCTATGTCTTTCCGTACCTCGACGACTGGCTCATCAAAGCAGCGTCCACCCCGGAGGTCACCAACGCCACACGTCGCACGGTGACTCTTCTGCAGCACTTGGGCTTTGTTATAAACTTCGCAAAGTCCACTTTGCTCCCCTCACAGGATCTCGAGTTCATCGGCGCAAGGCTGCACACTCCTCAGGCACGAGCGTTCCTACCGCTCGACAGGGCTCAACGGCTCATGGACCTAGCCGACCGTTTTCGCAGCCAGCCCCTGGTCTCCGCCAGGCGCTTCCTGAGACTACTCGGCCATATGGCTTCCACCGTCCATGTGACCCCCAATGCCCGCCTGAATATGCGGCCTGCTCAATGGTGTCTCCGCAAGCAGTGGCAACAGGCCACAGGCGGCCTAGCGGACCTAGTGCGCGTCTCCGAGCCGCTGGCCTCGTCTCTTCAGTGGTGGCTTCATCGGCCGAACCTAGTGCTCGGCATGCCTTTTCAGCCGCATCAGCCGGGCCGGGTGCTGACGACAGATGCATCCCTCCTGGGCTGGGGAGCACATTGCCAAGGGGCGTGTACTCAGGGTCTCTGGAACGCGTGGGAGTCTGCTCAGCAGATCAACTTCCTGGAGCTCAGAGCGATCCGCTTGGCTCTCAAGGCCTTCTCCCACCTGACCTCTCGCCAGTCCGTCCTTGTCCAGACGGACAATCAAGTTGCCATGTTCTACGTGAACAAGCAGGGGGGCACGGGCTCCTTCCTTCTCTGTCAGGAAGCAAGGAAGCTCTGCTCTTGGGCCGTCAGTCACGGCATTCTTCTCAAGGCCGTTTATCTCCCAGGCCAAGAAAATTGCCTGGCGGACAAACTCAGCAGGATCCTCCAGCCGCACGAGTGGCGCCTGGATCCCTTGGTGGTTCAGAAGCTCTTTCTAAAGTGGGGCCTCCCCACGATGGATTTCTTTGCCAGTCCTCACAACCGGCAACTTCCTCGCTTCTGCTCTCGTCAGCCACACCCCCTTCGGGTTGCGGCGGACGCTTTCCTGCTCTCATGGTCGGGGAGCCTTCTGTACGCTTTCCCTCCCATCCCGCTAGTCTCCCGGACTCTTTTCAAGGTTCTCCGAGACAAAGCCTTCATGATCCTGGTGGCCCCTCGCTGGCCCAGACAGCCGTGGTTTCCACTCCTGCTGCAATTAGCGGTGGAGGATCCATTCCCTCTGGGGTTTCAACCGGATCTCCTCACTCAGGATCAGGGGTCTCTGCTACACCCCAACCTCAGGTCTCTCAACCTAATGGCCTGGCTGCTGAGAGGGTAGTCCTTGCTCCCCTTCTCCTGCCGACAGAGGTGGAGGAGGTCGTCCTAGCTTCGCGACGACCTTCTACCCGAAAATGCTACGCCCTTAAATGGCGTCGTTTCTCCGTTTGGTGTACCCAACAGTCTCAGGATCCCTTCTCCTGCCCGGTGTCGGTGATCTTGCAGTATTTGCTCTACCTCTCTAATCTGGGACTTAAGTCCAACTCCGTCAAAGTTCACCTCAGTGCTCTTTCAGCACATCATGTGCCGGTGGACGGCAGACCTCTTTCCAGCGACCCTCTCGTAGCGAGGTTTCTCCGAGGTCTCCTCCTACTTAAACCACCTCTGCGCCCGCCAGCGCCTGACTGGGACCTGAATGTGGTTTTACAGCGGATCACCTGTCCGCCTTTTGAACCTATGGCTACCTGTTCTCTCCGTTTTCTTTCTTGGAAAACATTGTTCTTGATAGCCCTCACTTCCGCTAGACGCGTCAGTGAATTGCAGGCCCTCGTGTCTGATCCCCCTTACACTCGGTTCTACAAAAATAGGGTAATCCTACGGACTCACCCAAAATTTCTTCCAAAAGTGGTCTCCCCTTTTCATATCAATCAGGAGGTGGTACTTCCGACCTTCTTTCCCAGACCACACTCCAGCCGAGCTGAAACGGTCCTCCATACCCTGGACTGTAGAAGGGCATTGAACTTCTACCTTGACCGTACGCGGGAGCACCGTAAAGCTGCTCAGCTTTTTGTGTCTTTTGACCCCAATAAATTGGGGCTCCCGGTCTCCAAGCGTACTCTGTCCATCTGGGTTGCGGACTGTATCTCTTGGGCTTATGGGGCAGCCGGACTCTCCTTGGAAGGTCGAGTCACGGCTCATTGCGTTCGGGCAAAGGCCACGTCAGTGGCTTACCTCCGCTCTGTTCCGCTGGCAGACATCTGCCGGGCCGCTACTTGGTCTTCGAGCCAGACTTTTGCGGTCCATTACTGTCTCGAGAGGGAGTCCCGCAGGGACAGTGCTTTCGGACAGGCAGTCCTCCGTAATCTCTTTGAGGTCTGAGCAACTCCTACCCTCCATCCCGGATGTGGGCTACCGGTGGGTAATAATTCAGCGAAGATTCTTTCCTTCTGTGCTGCTGAGCTAGAGGGAGCTCATTTTTGTGCTTAGGGTCTCCGGTAGCCTTAAGCTTGGGAGTCCCATAAGTGAGGACTGACTTCCTGCTTGGTCCTGGAGAAAGCGTAGTTACTCACCTGTAACAGGTGTTCTCCAGGAGCAGCAGGAATCAGTCCTCACAACCCTCCCTCCTCCCCTTGGAGTTGCAATCGTCTGCTTTAGTTTTTTGCAAATTTTTATGCTGTCTTTTTAGCTATGTCATCTGACTGGCTAAGATGGCACCCTTGGGCGGGAAGAGGACCGCGCATGCGCGCTGCAATTCCCAAAGGCTTTCTTTGAAAGCTGGGGAAAATTGCTCCGCGAGGGCTCCGTCGGCGCCGACGTCACCCATAAGTGAGGACTGATTCCTGCTGCTCCTGGAGAACACCTGTTACAGGTGAGTAACTACGCTACATGATCATAAGAACATAAGATACGCCATACTAGGTCAGACCAAGGTCCATCAAGCCCAGTATCCTGTTTCCAACAGTGGCCAATCTAGGTCATAAGTACCTAGCAGTCTCCCCAAAAGACACAGGTTCCACAATGCTTGTATTGGTTCAAGCAGTGATATCCCGGGTCTCTTTTAATGGTTATAATGGTTTATGGACCTTTCCTCCAGGAACCTCTCCAAACCTTTTTAAACCCAGCTACACTAAAAGCTTTTACTAAATTCTCCGGTAACAAATTCCAGAGTTTGATTAAACATTGAGTGAAATTTTTTTTTCTCTTATTGGTCTTAAATAGGATACCCTGGAGCTTAATTCCATGTCCCCTAGTCTTTCTGTATTCTGATGATGTAAACAATCGATCTATGTTTACCCGTTCCACTCCATTCATTAATTTATACACCTCTATCATATCTCCCCTCTGACATCTCTTTTACAGGTTGAAGAGCCCTAACCTTTTTAGCCTCTCTTCATAGGGGTATCCTTCCATCCCCTTTACCATTTTGGTTGCTCTTCTCTGTACCTTTCTAATAATGCTGTATCCTTTTTAAGATACAGTGACCAGAATTAAACACAATATTCAAGGTGCGAACAATACAGAGGCATTATAATATCCTTTGTTTTATTTTATTTTCCATTCCTTTCCTTATAATACCTAGCATTCTATTTGCTCTCTTGGCCGCCGATGACGCCTAAATCTTTTTCCTGGGGGGTGGTGGTTCCTAATATGGAACCTTGCATCGTGTAACCATAATTTGGGTTGTTCTTTCCTAGGTGCATAACTTTGTACTTGTCCACATTAAATTTCATCTGCCATTTGGATGCCAAGTCTTCCAATTAATCAAGATCCTCTTGCAATTTTCCACAATCCTCATGGGTTTTAACAACTTTAAATAGTTTTGTGTCAGACTTCCGGTGATGTCATCGGGGTTAATAGCAGAGTAAAAGACTGGCTCCGCCAACAAAGCCTACTCAAGGGGGCTAAAACCTCCCGAAGAAAGTTCAAAAGAGCGGAATGAGGGGCAGAGATTGGGAGAGGAGGACTGGAGAACAGCAGCGGCGGTGAAATTGGGCTGTAGCGCTGACCTGCAGGGTAGTTTGCATCTGGCGGTGAGAGCAACCCGAAGCTGTGAAGGACGGCGAGCTTCAGTATCATACCACGCAGTCTGAGAGCATGAAGGAAAAAGAACGCAAGGAGGCGCAGTGGAGGAAAGCGGAGGCTGAGAGGCTCAGAGGCGGGCTGGAAACCAGGCGGCCGGAGAGCCTCGGGGGAGTAGTGATCCCCGAAATCGAAAGCGGACTGGGAGTGCAAGCCGGAGGGCTGAGCAGCGTGTTGTGGGCCGGGAGGATAAGACCGGGCAAAGAAGAACAAGGCACATTAAGCAACCAGCGGAGGAAAAGAAGAACTGTCAGCCTTGACGATTGGGCAGGCATGGCTGGTCGCTAAGGGAGCGCAACAGTTCAGAACCGAGACCCTGAGGAGTGTTGCTGACCAGGTACACAGGCACCAGGCTGGGTTGGTAGGGAAAGAGTACGGGAATCCTGTGATAGAGGCCATACAGCATAGCTTTTCAGTGCCCCCATTGAGGAGGAGAGAAGAGAGCATTGTTTAAAAGTTGCTGAAGGGGGTGGAGGAGAGGCTGCACTGCCTTAATAATGGACAATAATGGAGTCTTGAAGGACTAGAAAAGGGGACTGTTACTTCTGGAGAGAGATCTGCAATTGTGAGTATATACTTCTGGGAATTTTCTGAAAGGAATTCTTTCTATTAAAGCTATTTAATCTGTGAACCCACTATTTTTTGTTAAATCAGTCAGGGCCTAGTAGCAGCAGTTTAAGTTTAAATTTAAAACACAGAAGAGAACTTTCTGGTTACATTTCATACCCAGCAGAGAGCTTGTAGTTTTAATTTAATAGTCACTCAGGGCCTAGTATCAGCAAAGTACTTTTAGTTTAAATTTAAAACACAGAAGTGAGCTTTCTGGTTAAATTTTGAACCCAGCAGAGAGCTGTAGTTTAAATTTAATAGTCACTCAGGGCCTAGCATCAGCAAAGTACTTTTAGTTTAAATTTAAAACACAGAAGAGAGCTTTCTGGTTAAATTTAGAACCCAGCAGAGAGCTTGTAGTTTAAATTTCATAATAAGTTAGAGCCTAGCAGCAGCAAAGAGCTATAATTTAAATCAAATAAGAATATAGCTTCTCCAGGACAAGCAGGAAGTCAGTCCTCACATATGGGTGTCATCGGCGCCGATGAAGCCCCAGCAGAGCATTTCCCCAGCTTTCCATAAAAGCCTTTGGGAATGCAGGCACGCATGCGTGATTCCCTTCCCGCCTAAAGGTGCCATCTTACCTCAGTCTCTTTTTTTCCGTGAAGCCCACCAGACGTGTGTCCTGTTTTCCCGGTTAAAATTAGATTTTTTTTCAGCGATTATCGCTATTTTTTCTCCCGGTTCAACGCCGGTTCCCCTCCCGCCGGGTTCGGTACACCGGTATGGAGCCCGATTCTTCTTTTTCGGTTTTTGCCCTTCGTGGCTGGCGTTCGCGCCCTTTTTTCCATTTTTCCCTGGAAGGCAGGTCCTTTGACCTCACGGGGACTCTTTTTTCCCCGATGGCTTCCAGTGGTTTTAAAAAGTGTGATTGGAGTAAGAAATTAATGTCTCTCACCGACACACACGACTGCTGCCTTCGGTGCTTTGGCCCCGACCACGATCCTAAGTCGTGCGGGCCATGAGGAAAGATGTCTTCCAAGTCACTCCGAAGTCGACAGCAGCAAAAAGAAAGGCTTTTCTCAGACTCAGCCTCCGGCCGGGCCCGGACCTCGTCTGAGGCCTCGACATCTCGGCATTCCGATCCCGAGCGCCGTCAAAGCTCCTCGGACAGGGGGTCCCCCGACCGGGAATGAAAGGAAGAAGAGGCTCGCGAGGGCGTCGTCGTCGGAGGTCCCTGGCTCCTTGAGGGCCAGGTCTAAGACCCCCGACCGTCGCCCCGGGCCTGTGGAACACGAGAGGCCTGCAAAGGTTTGTCGCGTGGAGCCGGAGTCTGCTGGACACGTAAGCCTCGAGGACTCTGCTCCCAGGAAGCCGCCGCCGGGGCCCGAGTCGGTGGCTGCTGCGTCTCCCGAGCTGAGTCTCAGGATGACAGCCTTGGAGAGCAGATTATCTGCCTTCATGGAGCAGCAGCGGGCACTGATGGCCAGCCTGTCTGGCGCATTTGCCTCGACCACTGGGACATCGACTTCGAAGTCGACCCCGGAGACCGAGCCGATACTCGAGTCCATCGTGGCTCGAAGTCGACCTCGGTCGCGGTCTCCCTCGACCTCCCTTTCGGGACCGAGGGCGTCGACGCCGGTGCCTCCGGCGTCAGGGCGGGTGCTCCAGGGCCCCGCGGGGTCGGACCCTGACTCCTCCTCGGACGAGTCAGCTTGGGAGACGGAGGACGAGGAGTCTCCTGATACCTTCAAGACTCGGTGCGTCCCGTCGGACTCACCGCAGTCTGAGCCCCGGAGTAGGTCCCCCCCGGAGGATACTCGGTTCTCGGAGTTCGTCCGGGATATGGCCACTGCCTTGGCTATTCCGGTGGACCCCAAGGAGGAGCCTCGAGCTGAAGAGCTCGAGGCCCTACAGTATGACTCTCCTCCGAAGGAGGCCTTTACTGTTCCAGTTCCTCCGATGCTGGAATGGCTCCTCTTCCGTATGTGGGAGGCACCGGCCTCGGCGCCAGTTCTCAGCAAGCGAGTCGACTCGATCTATCGACTCAGAAAGAGCCCTGGCTTTCAGAAGGCACAGCTACCACACCATTTTATGGTTGTGGAATCGGCCATGCATCGTCTGAAGAGCCAGAAGATGCACTCCGCGGTGCCCCCTGGCTGGGAGGCCCGAAACCTCGATGGCGTCGGTAGAAAGTGCTTCCAGGGCTCGATGCTTGCTTGCCGTGTCCAGTCCTACCAGCTGTACATGGGCATGTACTTGTGGGATCTGGCCAAGGAGTTGGCCGGGTTCTCTGCTGGTCTCTCCGAGGAACATTTGCAGAGATTTAAGTCCTTGTCCTCGGGGATTCGGGACTGCTCGAAGTTCATGTCCCGCGCCGCCTACGATGGCTTCGAGGCTTCGGCCCGAGTTGCGGCAGCCGGCATCGCGGCTCGACGCCAGGCATGGCTGCAGTCATCGGACCTCAAGCCATGGGTTCAGGACAAGTTGATTGATGTCCCTTGCCGAGGTGAAAACCTTTTTGGCAAGCCCATGACGGAGAAGGCCGCTCAGCTCGAAACTGAGCACCTCACACGGACAAGGCTGTCAAGAAAGACCTCTGCCCCTTCTCATAAAAAGAAGGGCTCGGGTAAAAAGCCCTTTTACCCGAGGAAGGGCACTGCCTACAAACAGTACCCACAATATCAGGCTGCCCAAGCTGCCCCCCAGGGTCAGCAAGCCAAGGGCCACTCAAACCCAAGGCATACCGCAGGGCTCGGCACTCTCGGCACTACTTTTTAACATTTACATGCAACCCCTCAGTGGAATATTCAAGAAATATGGCATTAACTACCACATATACGCAGACGATATCATGCTGTACACCCAATTGGAGGCTGCAGACCCTAATTACGCTCAGCTTGAAACCTGTATGGGAGAGATGTTGGGATGGCTAAAACAAAACAATATGTCGATTAATCACAAGAAAACGGAAGTAATGTTTATATCCAGTAAACCTGACTTCGAACCACCTCCAACAATAACAATACTTGCAACACTAAAAATGAAATTAAATATCTAGGAGTCACAATCGATAGCAAACTAAAGATGGAAAAACACCTCAGCAACACCAACAAAGCCATCTTTCACAAGCTTAGAGTACTACGACCCCTGCGGAATATACTTGATCCATATGACTTCCGGTCAGTTGCACAAGCGCTCATCATGCCTCACCTAGACTACTGTAACGCCATCTTACAGGGTCTACCAAAGAAAACGACCAATATATTACAATTGGCACAACACGTCGCGGCAAGGATCATCATGCGATCAAGCGTCACTGAACATATCACACCTGTATTGATGGAACTGCACTGGCTACCAGTCGTTGCCAGGATTCAATACAAAACATTGGTAACTACATTCAAACTAATACACAACCTAGCCCCCTCTTTCCTCTCCACCCTTATCTCCACGCAACCAACCACCAGAAGCAGGAGAACCATCAATTCAGACACACTAATAGTTCCGAACGGCATCAGACATGTAAAAGTCAGTACCAGCCGCAGAGAGTTCTCTTTCTCTGCCCCCACTTTATGGAACCGCCTACCACACGAGCTGAGAGCAATTCCAGACATAGTTGACTTCAGGAAGAAATTGAAAACGCATCTGTTCAATTGTCACTACGACCAGATGTAAATCCAAGAAGAAAAAAGAGGAAGTGAATAGCTGTATGTAAAAATGTAAATAGATGGACAATCTCTTTTGTAAATATATGTTGGTACATTAAGGTCTATATTTAGACCCTGTTATGTGTGCTGTGTATTACCCCTATTCTCTCTATCTATGCCCCAAATTTTCTGTCTTGATTTGTGACAAATCCCAAAATCATAATCAAACCGCTTCTGATCGCTGGAAGTAGCGGTATATAAGTGTTTACTAAATAAATAAATAAAATAAAAATAATGGGCCCCGTAGGCAGAGGACCCCCAAGCTACCGGCCCCTGCTACCACTCAGCAGGGTGGGGGTTTTTGACTCCTTGAGCGTAGCCTCTCCTCCACTGCTCTCCCAACCCTGCACAGGAGGTCGCCTCGCCCTCTTTGCCCACCAGTGGCCCCTTATCACCGGGGACAGTTGGGTGTTGGACATAGTCCACAAGGGTTATGCCCTGCATTTTCACCAACTGCCTCCACCATATTTTCCAGGGGAGCCTCCAAGGCCTCCCCTGCACACAGACCTCCTGCAAGAGCTTCAAGGTCTGTTGGTGGACAGGGCGGTGGAGCCTGTGCCTCCCCACTTACAAGGTCACGGTTTCTACTCCAGATATTTCCTGGTGCCCAAAAGAACCGGTGGCTTTCGACCCATTCTGGACCTCAGGAACCTCAACAAGTTCCTAGTGCAGGAGAAGTTCAAGATGCTTACTCTTGGGACACTTCTGCCCTACCTCCAGCAGGGAGATTGGCTATGCTCTTTAGATCTAAAGGATGCGTACATTCACATCCTCATTCATCCATACCACAGAAAGTATCTACGGTTCATTGTGGGAGGAAACCATTATCAATATAGAGTGCTGTCTTTCGGCCTCACCTCCACCCCAGGGTCTTCACAAAGTGCCTAGCAGTGGTGGCGGCCTACCTGAGAAACCAGGGCATCTTTGTCTTCCCCTATCTGGACAACTGGCTCATCAGGGGTCAGACGTGCCAGGAGGCCAAACAAGCCACCCTCAGCACTATTGCTCTTCTCCAAAGGCTGGGGTTTGTCATAAACTTCGCAAAGTCCACTTTGCTCCCCTCCCAGAACTTGGAGTTCATAGGAGCAAGGCTAGACTCTCTGCTGGCAAAGGCTTTCTTGCCAAAAGACAGGGCCCAAAGGTTGATGGCCTTGGCAAATCAGTTTCTCAGCAAGTCACTGGTCTCCGCCAGACTCTGCTTGGGGCTTCTGGGCCACATGGCTTCGACAGTACATGTGACCCCCAATGCCAGGCTCCATATGAGGCCTGCACAGTGGTCCCTTCGGACTCAGTGGTCACAAGCCACAGGCAGCCTCAGAGACAGGATAAGGGTGTCCAGACCATTTCTGCACTCCCTCAACTGGTGGCTGCACCCACCCAATCTGCTGAAAGGGGTGCCTTTTCAGGTTCCAGGGTACACGGTAGTGATGACCACCGACGCCTCCCTGCAGGGCTGGGGAGCTCATTGTCTGGGCAAGTGCACCCAGGGCCTGTGGTCTCCTTGGGAAGCTGCACAGCAGATCAATCTCCTCAAACTCAGAGCTATTCGCTTAGCGCTCAAAGCTTTCTCTCCTACCCCGACTCACCAATCTGTCCTGATTCAGACCGACAACCAAGTAGCCATGTTTTATGTAAACAAACAGGGCGGGACTGGGTCCAGGATCCTTTGTCGGGAGGCTCAGGACCTTTGTTCCTTTGCCCTCAAGCACAACATGCTCCTCAAGGCTGTGTACCTTCCAGGCCAGGACAACTACCTGGCAGACAGGTTAAGCAGAATACTGCAGCCCCACGAGTGGCAGCTGCATCCTTCAGTAGTTCAGAAAATCTTCCTAAAATGGGGTCTCCCTTTGGTAGATCTCTTTGCCAGCGCAATGAACAAGCAACTGCCAAAGTTCTGCTCCAGGCAACCGCATCCTCTGCGGATAGCAGCAGATGCTTTTCTGATATCCTGGTCTCAGGGCCTCCTGTATGCATTTCCTCCCACGCCCTTGGTGGCCCGAACTCTCTTCGAGATTCTTCAGGACAAGGCCTCGGTCCTGCTGGTGGCTCCCAGGTGGCCGAGACAGCCTTGGTTTCCTCTTCTGCTTCAACTGGCGGTGGATCCTCCACTGCCTCTGGGGTTGCAACCCGACCTTCTCTCACAGGAGCAGGGTTCCCTTCTGCACCCCAATCTCAAAGCTCTCAATTTGATGGCCTGGAGGCTGCAAGGGTAGTTTTGGCTCCCTGGGGCCTACCTCAGGAAGTTAAGGAGGTTGTCCTAGCCTCTAGGAAACAGTCCACTAGGAAAACCTATGCTCTCAAATGGAAAAGATTTTCTGTGTGGTGTCAGCTATGTACAGAGGACCCTTTCTCTTGTACTGTGCCAGTAGTGCTTCAGTACTTACTGCACTTATCAAATCAGGGACTTAAGTCCAATTCTGTTCGGGTCCACCTCTCAGCTCTAGCAGCTCACCACTCACTGGTGGAGGGACATTCTCTGTCAGGTTACCCCTTGGTGTCCCGCTTTCTCAGGGGCTTGCTTTTGCTAAAGCCTCCAATCCGTCCTCCTGCCCCTGAGTGGGAGCTGAATGTGGTCTTGCAGCGACTGACTCGCCCACCTTTTGAGCCGATGGCTACTTGTCCACTTCGCTTCCTCTCCTGGAAGACACTCTTCCTGATAGCCCTTACCTCGGCTAGGCGAGTGAGTGAGCTTCAGGCCCTGGTCTGTGATAGGCCTTACACCAGGATTTATAGGAACAGGGTAGTCCTTAGGACTCATCCAAAGTTCCTCCCTAAGGTTGTCTCCTCTTTCCACCTCAACCAGGAGGTGGTTCTTCCAACATTCTTCCCTAGGCCTCATGCTAGCCAGGCTGAAGCAGTCCTGCATACCCTGGACTGTAGGAGGGCCTTATCCTTCTACCTTGACCGTACGCAGGGGCATAGAAGGGCTACTCAGCTCTTCGTATCCTTTGACCCCAATAAGTTGGGGTTGGCTGTGTCCAAGCGTACCTTGTCCATCTGGGTGGCTGACTGTATCACCTGGGCTTACAAGGTGGCTGACTTTCCTTTGCAGGGTCGGGTCACGGCCCATCGTGTCAAAGCAATGGCTGCCTCAGTGGCTCATCTCCGCTCTGTGCCCTTGGTAGACATTTGCAGGGCTGCAACTTGGTCTTCAAGCCAGACTTTTGCGGCCCATTACTGTCTGGAGAGGGAGTCCCGTAGGGACAGTGCTTTTGGCCAGGCAGTACTCTGGAATCTCTTTGAGGTTTAGGCAACTCCTGCCCTCCTGCCCTCTGTTGGGCTACCGGTGGAGGTTGTGTCCTTGAAAAGCCTTTCTTTGCTGCTGAGACTAGAGGGAGTTCTCTTGTTCAGCCTGGGTTCCTCGGTAGCCCAGAGCTAGGGAGTCACCCATATGTGAGGACTGACTTCCTGCTTGGTCCTGGAGAAAGAGTAGTTACTCACCTGTAACAGGTGTTCTCCAGGAGCAGCAGGAATCAGTCCTCACAACCCTCCCTCCTCCCCTTGGAGTTGCAGTTGTACATGGTTTAATTTTCATTTTTGTGTGCTGTTCTTAGCTATGTCATTTGACTGAGGTAAGATGGCACCTTTAGGCGGGAAGGGAACCACGCATGCGTGCCTGCATTCCCAAAGGCTTTCATGGAAAGCTGGGGAAATGCTCCGCTGGGGCTTCATTGGCGCCGATGACACCCATATGTGAGGACTGATTCCTGCTGCTCCTGGAGAACACCTGTTACAGGTGAGTAACTATTCTTTACCTCAGCAGCACAGGACAAGGGTACTGTGTAGCAGCCCTCTTATAATAAGTGTTATTTCCCTCCCTCCCTCCCCACATCCACACACCCCTGGGATAATCGTAGCTTTATAGGTACTTACACATCTTAAAAGACAGGCGGTTCTCTCAGGTGAAGCTCGTTACCCAAATCAGTCATACACTAAGGACCTGAGATTAATTACGCTTCAGGTGAACAAGATATATTAAACGTATTAGGTACAGTTTTATTGGTATAAATATCCATAGCAACCCTTAGTAAGTAAAGAACTTAAAGATCTAAACAAAAACTTAAAACTAAGATGCAAACAGCAGTCCAGCAGCAAGATGGGGGCTTTGCAGTCTTTTGCATTGAGTGTCACATGTATGATTTTCTCCCAGTTGGTGAGAGGTCTTACATGTGCACTAGGTGCAAGGAGCTCTTTGCTCTCAGGGAACGAGTCCGTTCTCTAGAGGCTAGAGTAGCAGACTTGGAAAACATAAGAAAGACAGAGAGGTACATAGACGAGACCTACAGGGATATAGTCCTGAAGTCTCACCTCCAGTCTGGCAGCATCCCTGTTGCCATGGAGGAGAGAGGTCACGTGACAGGAGAGCATCACCCTGGTGTGGCAGGAAGTGATCATGTAACCAGGACCTGTCCTCCAGGTGATGTAAAACCCTCTCGCACCGAGGACGTTTCTCCAGGGCCATGTGCACATGAGGGAAGGGTTAGGACAGCCGTTATAGTTGGTGATTCGATCATTAGGCATGTAGATAGCTGGGTGGCTGGTGGTCGTGAGGATCGCCTGGTAACATGCCTGCCTGGTGCTAAGGTAGCGGACCTCACGCGCCACCTAGATAAGGTCTTAGATAGTGCTGGGGAGGAGTCTGCTGTCTTGGTACATGTCGGTATCACAGACATAGGAAAATGTGGTAGGGAGGTTCTGGAGGCTAAATTTAGGCTTTTAGGTAGGAAGTTGAAATCCAGAACTTCCAGGGTAGCGTTCTCCGAAATGCTTCCCGTTCCACGTGCAGGGCCCAAAAGGCAGGCAGAGCTCCAGAGTCTCAATGCATGGATGAGACAATGGTGCAGATATGAGGGGATTTGTTAGGAACTGGGGAACATTCTGGGGAAAGGAGGGGCTCTTCCGAAGGGATGGGCTTCACCTTAACCGGGATGGAACCAGGCTGCTGGCATTAACCTTTAAAAAGGAGATAGAGCAGCTTTTAAACTAGATAATAGGGGAAAGCCGACAGTCGCCCAAGAGCGGATGGTTCGGAAGAATGTATGCTTGAAGGATACTACCAAAAGCAGAGAGGTTCCAAAAAAGAGTAAAGTAGCCCAAATGCCCTCGAGTATGGAGCAGACAGAGCTTAAATATACCAAATTACCCATGTCTACCAATAGCCAAATTAATATGAATGAAATACAGTCTCTAAAATACTTGTATGCAAATGCTAGAAGTCTAAAAAATAAGATGGGAGAGTTAGAATATATAGCACTAAATGAGAGGTTAGATATGATTGGAATATCAGAGACATGGTGGAAGGAGGACAACCAGTGGGACACTGTGATACCTGGGTACAAACTGTATCGTAATGATAGAGCTCATCAAATTGGTGGAGGGGTTGCGCTCTATGTTAGAGAGGGCATTGAGTCAGAAAGGATTAAAGTTTAGCAGGAAACAAAATTTGCTGTAGAATCTCTATGGATTGAAATTCCATGTAAAAAGGGGAAGGCGATGGCAATGGGGGTGTACTATCGACCGCCTGGCCAGAATGAACAAATGGATGATGAAATGTTCAAAGAAATCAAGGAAGCTAACAAAAGTTACAGCGCAGTAATAATAATGGGTGATTTCAATTACCCCGGTATCGACTGGGTCTGTGTCACGGCAGGACATTCTAGGGAGATAAAGTTCCTAGATGACATAAATGACTGCTTCTTGGAGCAGCTGGTTCATGAACCGACCAGAGGGGAAGCCATATTAGACCTAGTCCTTAGTGGAACACCAGATCTGGTGCAAGAGATAAGGGTGTTGGGGCCACTTGGCAATAGTGATCATAGCATGATCGCCTTTGATTTAATTATTGGAGGAGGGATAGTAAGGAAATCCACAGAACTACCTTTTAACTTTCAAAAGGGAGACTATGATAAAATGAGGAAAATAGCTAAGAAAAAGCTAAAAGGAGCAGTTGCAAAGGTTAAAGACATCAAGCTTGGGTGTTGTTGAAAAATACTATCTTGGAAGCCCAGACCAGCTGTATTCCATGCTTTAAGAAAAGTGGAAGGAAGTCCAAAAAACTGCCAGCATGGTTTAAAGGTGAGGTCAGAGAGGCTGTTGCCAAAAAAGCTTCTTTCAGGAAATGGAAAAAAGAGCCAAACGACGAAACCTGGAAACAGCACAAGCACTGGCAGGTCAAATGCATGGCATTGATAAAGCAGGCAAAGGGAGAATTTGAGAAGAAGCTTGCTGCGGAAGCAAAAACATGAAATAAAGATTTTTTTCAAGTACATTCGTAGCAAAAAACCTGTGAGAGAATCAGTTGGTCCAATAGATGATAGAGGAGTTAAAGGGGCACTAAGAGGCGACAAGGCAATAGTGGAGAGACTGAATGAATTCTTTGCTTCGGTCTTCACTGAGGAAGATATAGGGATGTTACCCATGACTGAAGTGGTATTTAAAGGTGCGGAAGAATTGAAGGAAATATCGATATATCGGGAAGATGTATTACAACTATTAGATAAACTGAAGAGTAGCAAATCACCTGGGCCAGGTGGTATACATCCAAGGATGTTGAAAGAACTGAAATATGAGATTGCAGACGTGCTATTAGTAATCTGTGAACTATCATTAAAATCATCTCTAATACCTGAAGACTGGAGGATCGCCAATGTAACACCAATTTTTAAAAAGGGTTCCAGGGCTGATTTGGGAAACTACAGACCGGTGAGCCTGACTTCAGTACCGGGAAAAATGGTAGAAACCATCATAAAGAATAAAATTACTCAGCATGTAGATAGTCATGGCCTAATGGGAGACAGCCAACATGGCTTTAGACAAGAAAGATCTTGTCTTACTAATCTGTTATGTTTTTTTTGAAAGTGTGAATAAACAGGTGGACAAAGGTGAGTCGGTTGATATAGTGTCTGGACTTTCAGAAAGCCTTTGACAAGGTCCCTCAGAGACTTTTGGCGAAAACTAAAGAGTCATGGGATAGGAAGCAGTGTACTACTGTGGATCAGGAACTGGTTAAAAGATAGAAAGCAGAGGGTTGGGCTAAATGGCCAATTTTCCCAATGGAGAAAGGTGAATAGTGGTGTACCCCAGGGATCTGTGCTGGGTCCGCTGCTTTTTGACATATTCATAAATGACCTGGAAAGTGAAATAACGAGTGAGGTTATCAAATTTGCAGATGACACAAAACTATTTAAAGTTGTTAAATCCCAAGAGGATTGTGGAAAATTGCAAGAGGATCTTGATAAATTGGAAGACTGGGCATCAAAATGACAGATGAAATTTAATGTGTACAAGTGCAAAGTTATGCACCTAGGGAAGAACAACCCAAACTATGGTTACACAATGCAAGGTTCCACATTAGGAACCACCACCCAGGAAAAAGATTTAGGCGTCATTGTGGGTAACATGTTAAAACCCTCGGCCCAGTGTGCAGCGGCAGCCAAGAGAGAAAATAGAATGCTAGGTATCATAAGGAAAGGAATGGAAAATAAAACAAAAGATATTATAATGCCTCTATATCGTTCCATGGTGAGACCGCACCTTGAATATTGTGTGCAATTCTGGTCGCCGTATCTTAAAAAGGATATAGCATTATTAGAAAAGGTTCAGAGAAGAGCCACCAAAATGGTAAAGGGGATGGAAGGATACTCCTATGAAGAAAGGCTAAAAAGGTTAGGGCTCTTTATCCTCGAAAAGAGACGGCTGAGGGGGAGATATGATAGAAGTCTATAAATTAATGAACGGAGTGGAACGGGTAAACGTAGATCCGATTGTTTACATTATCAGAATATAGAAAAACTTGGGGACATGCAATGAAGCTGCAGGGTATACTATTTAAGACTAATAAAAGAAAATATTTTTTTATTCAACGTGTAATCAAACTCTGGAATTTGTTACCGGAGGATGTAGTAAAGGCTGTTAGTGTAGCTGGGTTTAAAAAAGGTTTGGACAAGTTCCTGGAGGAAGGGTCCATAAACCATTATTAAGAAGGGACCCAGGATATCAATGCTTGACCCAGTACAAGCAGTGCGGAACCTGTGTCTTTTGGGGGAAACTGCTAGGTACGTATGACCTAGATTGGCCACTGTTGGAAACAGGATACTGGGCTTGATGGACCTTGGTCTGACCCAGTATGGCATATCTTATGTTCTTATGACAAGGCAAAAAGAGAAGGAGCTGTGAAAAAAAAACTAGCGGAATTCCGCTCCTCGTATGTTGGAACATCAGGGTGGAGTAATGGAACAAGTCCAGAAAGGATGGGAGGAGCTGAGGTTGACGCAGGAGGAGATAAAGGCAAAAATGGAAGATCTGGAAGATCGCTCGAGAAAGTGCAATCTCAGAGTGCGAGGTGTCCCGGAAGAGCCTAAGTACAAGAACTGTGAGGAGGTGGTGCAAAATATATTCGGAGAACTTTTGACAGCGGTGAACAAAATAAAGGAAGCAGAAGATAGCCACCCGAAAATAGAAAGAGCACATAGAGGGCTGGATCCCATAAGGGAAAAGAGGCCGAGAGACATTGTAGTTTGTTTGAGCTCCTTTAAAATGAAAGAACGCCTGCTGTGAGTAGCCAGAAAATTAAGAAACTATCAATGGGATGGACATAAAGTGGAGCTATTTCAGGACTTATCCCAGGGAACGCTGCAGCGCAGAAGGGAGATAAAAGCGGTCACAGCCTATTTGAGGAGGGCCGATCTGAGATACAAGTAACTATACCCATTTGGACTGTTGATCACGGTGCAAGGGAGATGAAGGAAAGTAAGAACCAGCGCAGAAGCCTGGAAAGCGTTGAGAGATCTTGGAGCAGAAAACCTTCCGGAGGAGGTAAGAAGTCCAGCTAAGTTGAGGGACATGGAGACCAGAGCCACTAGGACGGAGAGCATGAGGTAGCAAAGGGCAGCGGTAGGAGATTGGCAAGGATGGCCAAGGGCAGTCAACGATGCACAGCGATGGAACAAGAAGCTGAGTGACGCTGCAGATGAAAGTTGGACTGGTTCTAGTTGATGTTTCATAAGGAAACGGTTTTGTGGGGTGGTAAAAAGCATAACAAAAATAAAGGTGGGAGTTAGGAAGAGGATGATAGGGGAGGGAGGTTGGGGGGTGAGGGGGGGAGGACAAGAGAGGATTAATCAGGAGTTAGAGGGATGGGAGGAAGGAGAGAGGGACTAAGTGGGCGGGAGGGAGGGGGTGTCGGGGAGGAAATGGGGAGGATAGGATGGAGGGGGTAGCTGGAGAGCAGTTGGATAAGGGAGGTGGAATAGGGGGTAGGGTAGGTTGGAATCTGATTTTGATCACTGTTATGGAAGTCAAATCTCAACAGAGACAAAGGAAGGGGAGAGGTGGGGGAGGGGGGGAGGGGAGGAGGGAGGCGGAAGAGATGGAGGGGGAAGAGGGGGTGGGATAGTTAGAAAGGGGGGCGATTTACAGAGTGGAAAGGTAGACGGGGAGGGGGCGGGGATAGGGGAAATGGGGGCGAGGGATGGGGAGGGTGGGGTGGGGAGGGGAGGAATACAGGCTGGGGGAAGGGGGGGGGAAGGCCAGAAGGTGAACTGAAAATTATAACCTTGAATGTAAAGGGGCTGAATTCACCTTGGAAAAGACAGAAATTGTATAAAGAATTAACAAGACACAAAGCGGCAATTGTAATGTTGCAGGAGACACTTACAGAAAAAGCATGAATTGGTAGTGCAGCCTAAGGGCTATCGGGAATGCGTTTTTGCATCCAGTTTAAGGGAATGGAAGAAAGGGGGTGGCGGTGTTCATTAGTGGGGTGCTTAAAACAGAAGTACAGACTGTGATTCGGAATAAGGGGGGGGAGATACCTACCAATGCGGGTAAAAATTGGGGAGGAGTTGTTCAGTGTGGCGAATGTATATGCGCCCACCTGGTTCCAGAAAGAATTCTAGGAGGAGTTGAGTACGCAAGTTGCATTAATGGGTGATGGGACGATGATTTGTGGGTGGGGGGATATGCCCTGGGAGGTGGGGAGAGACACGACTGGCAAGAGTGAAGGGCGGGGAATGGATAGGCAGCGATACCATCAGTTTGTGAATGAGAATGACTTGATTGATGCTTGGCGATTGCTGAACCCAGGTAGGAGACAGTTCTCCTTCTTTTCGGCAGTGCATGGTACCTATTCAAGGCTTGATGCCATATGGGTAGGGAAGGAGTTGGCGGGCAGGATAAAGGGTGGAGAAATTGAGTTCATAACGTGGTCAGATCATGCACCAGTGGTATTACAGGTGAGGGTGAGGGGGAAAAACAAAGGGGGACAATACTGGAAACTTAACGAAGGGTTGCTGGAAGATAGCAGGGTGGTGAAAGAGGTAGAGCTATTAATACCGGAGTACTTTGAGAAGAATGGGGAGGGAGGGGTAAAAGAGGGAGTAGTTTGGGATGCTTTCAAGGCAGTAGTAAGGGGGGTGTTGTTAAAGTGTGGATCGCGGATAAAGAGGGAACAAGAGGAACAGGAATGTCAGTTAAGGCATCAATTAGGGATTCTGGAGGGGAAAGATGTGCATGGGGGGATGGGCAATATCGGGGAGCAGTATTTGAATTGAGGGCGAAACTGAATGCATTAGAGGCAGAACGGATTAAGCATCATATGCAGCTGCTGAAGCAGAATTTTTTCGAAGGGGGGAATAAAGCGGGGAAATATCTTGCAAGGCAGCTCAAAAAAAGAAAAGAATGGAATAGGGTCACACAGCTTAGAAGCAGGGGGGGAGGGGTAGTACGGGATGACCACCAGATCAGAGTAGAATTTGTGGCATTTTACCAAAAGCTGTATGCGGCCCACGAGGAGAGACCCGAAGAAGACATTCATACATATTTGAGGGGTGTGGGGTTGCTGAGTTTGACAGAAGAGGAACAGCAGAGGCTAGATAGAGAGATTGGAGCAGAGGAAGTGTTACGGGCAATCAAGGATATGAAGATAGGAAAGGCTCCAGGTTTGGATGGCCTGACAGCGCTATTCTATAAGAAATTTGGGAGCCTATTGGTGCAACCGCTAACAAGGGTTTTTAATGGGCCACGAGAGGGGGAGAAACTGGCGGAAACGATGGGCTGGGCAGATATTACTCTTATACACAAGGAAGGGAAAGATCCGCAGGAATGTGCATCATATCAGCCAATTTCGCTGTTAAATATTGATGCGAAATTACTAGCAAAAGTACTGGCGACAAGGTTTAACAAGATGCTGGGGAAATTAGTCCATGAGGACCAAGCAGGTTTCATACCAGGAAGGCAGGTAGCGGATAACATCCGGAAAGGTTTGAATGTGATTTGAAAGGCACAAAAGAAACGCTGTTGGTATCACTTGATGCTGAAAAAGCGTTCGATCAAGTGTCCTGGAAATTTTTATATTCGGTATTAGAGGTCATGGGGTTTGGGGCAGATTTTGTGAAGTGGATAAAAGCTTTATACGCCAGTCCTAAGGCATGCGTGCGAGTGAATGGAGGGTATTCACGCTTTTTTCCTCTGGGAAGAGGAACTAAGCAGGGCTGCCCTTTATCGCCATTGTTGTTTGCGCTCTCCTTAGAGCCACTGGCGGCGAGGCTAAGGGCAAGCCAAGACATTACGGGGGTATGGGTGGGACGAAAAGAGTACCGTATGTCGCTTTTTGCAGATGATATCCTGTTAACATTCATGAGGCCCGGAGAAACTCTACCAGCAACAATGAGTGAGATCCAGAATTACGGGCAGTTGGTGGGGTTCCGGATCAACTGGGGGAAATTGGAAATTTTAAGCATAGTAGGGGAGGAGGAACGCCAGGTGGAGCTACAGCAGTGCTTTCCTTTTAGGTGGGCAAAGAAATCAATCAGATACTTGGGGGTGCATGTGGGGAGGGTCTTGGAGGACTTGTTTGAGTTAAATTACAAAAAACTACTGGGGCAAGTGGAGGGTCAGTTGAGGGGATGGAGTAGGGGGTACTATTCTTGGTTTGGGCGGATGGCGATAGTTAAAATGATGTTGCTGCTTCAGTTTTTGTTTTACTTCCAAGTGCTATCAATAGCTATACCGAGAAGAGCATTGAGGAAGGTACAACAGCAAGTGGAGGGTTTTATATGGGGGGGGGGGCAAAAGGCCAAGAGTAGCGGCGAGGATGCTACAAGTACAGGGGCTAGAGGGCGGGATGTGAGTACCTAACTTTACCTTGTATTATAAGGCAGCGCAACTGAGAGCGGTATATGCATGGTTACGGGAACCAAATAAACAATGGGTGACGATGGAAGCAGACGAGTTTGGTCTGGGGGAGTTGGAAAGGCTTGTCTGGGGAGGGAAGGGAGAGAGGGAGACGAACCCCCTGGTGGGGCATACTCTCAATGTGTGGCAGCAGCATAGGAAGCGGCTGGTGGGGGACAAGAGATGGTCACATACAATGTCACTCCAAGCGTGTTGTGAAGAGGGTGTAGATCCGAGTAGAATAGTGCTTAGAAGATGGGCGGAGCAGGGACTAAATCAGGTGATACAGATATTGGTGGGGAAGGAAGTAAGAGGTTTTGAGGGGGTTTGAGACATATATCAGCCGTGGAAGACAGATAGGTTCACGTATATGCAAATGGGGTCAGTGGTTAGACAGAGGATGAGGGAGCAGGTTGGGGGGGGAGTTGAGTGGTTTGAAGGGGCATGTTTAGGCTCCATGGGGCAGAAGGGTATGTTGTCCAGAATTTATAAAGTCTTAATTGCAAGGGGAATGGGGAAGCTGAAATATATGGAAGCGTGGGAAAGGGATTTAGGGGTGACATTGGGGGGTGGAAGAATGGAAGGGAGTGGCAATGGGAATAGTTAGATTCTCTATAGCCACATCGCTGCAGGAGAATGGGTTCAAGGTGTTGAGTCGGTGGTATCTCACACCAGAGAGGTTGTATAGGGCGGCGGTAATGAAGACGGATGATTGCTGGAGGCTGTGTGGTGAGGGGGGAACTTGGATGCATATGTGGTGGTCATGCCCAGTGGTTCAAAGGTATTGGGGAAAAATTGGGGATGACATTAATAAAATGGTGGAATCTAATATTGAGCTTACGCCTGAAATGTGTCTCCTGCATAAACAGGATGGAAAGTGGGGAGGAGATTGGAGAATCATTTGGTACTCTGTTACGGCGGCCAGATGTGAAATAGCATGGTATTGGAATAGAAAGAGTCTACCATCCATGGATAGCTATGCTAAAAGATTGTTGAACATATATTCAATGTACAAATTGACGGGGGAAAGGAAGGGAAGAGGGGGACAAATGACAAAACGGTGGGAGGGGGTATGCCAATGGTTAAGAGAGAGCATGTGGAAAGTGGGTGAAGTGGAGGGGGAGAGGGAGGAACGATACAGTTGGGGTGAGGAAAAAAAAATTGCTTCACGGTTGGGGGACAAGAATGTGCTTTGGGGGGGTAGTGTGTTTTTTAGGAGGGGAGTAGGGGGAGGGAGGAGAGGTGGGCGGGGGGGAGGGGAGGGGAGATTATGGGATATAAGTTGGGAAGGGGTAGGAAGGGGGAGGGGGAGGCTGGGTTAGGGAGAGTGAAGAAGGCCCTGAGGGAAAATAAAGGGGGGGGGGGAAGGTTTGAACCTGTCATAGTAGATTGTAATAGCAACTGTTGGAATAAGTTGTGTGTGAAAAATCCAATAAAGTTAAAGTTAAAAAAATAGTTTTGTGTCATCTGCAAATTTGATAACTTCACTTATCATTTCCCATTTCCAGATCATTTATGAATATGATAAAGCAGCGTACCCAGCACAGATCCCTCGGGTACGCCACTATTTACCTTGCTCCATTGGGAAAATTGGCCATTTAGCCCTACCGTCTGCTTTCTATCTTTTAACCCATTCCTGATCCACAATAGTACACTGCCTCCTTTCCCATGACTTTTTAGTTTTGCCAAAAGTCTCTGATAAGGGACCTTGTCAAAGGCTTTCTGAAAGTCCAGATACACTATATCAACCAATTCACTTTTGTCTACCTGTTTATTCACACCTTCAAAAAAACATAAATTAGTAATACAAGCTCTTCCTTGTCTAAAGCCATGTTGGCTGTCTCCCATGAAGCCATGACTATCTACATGTTCAATAATTTTGTTATTTATGATAGTTTCTACCATTTTTCCCGGTACTGACTTCAGGCTCACCAATATGTAGTTTCCCATATCACCCCTAGAACCCTTTTTAAAAATTGGTGTTAAATTGGCCGTCCTCCAATCTTCAGGTATTACAGATGATTTTAATGATAGCTCACAGATTACTAGTAGCTGGTCTGCAATCTCATTTCAGTTCTATCAACACTCTTGGATGTATACAATCCAGTCCAGGTGATTTGCTACTCTTCAGTTTATCAAATAGTTGTAATACATCTTCCCGATGTATCGATATTTCTTTCAATTCTTCCGCAGTATCACCTTTAAAATACCACTTCAGTCTTGGGTAACATCCCTATATTTTCCTCAGTAAAGACCAAAACAAAGAATTCATTCAGTCTCTCCACTATGGCCTTGTCCCCTCTTAGTGCCCCTCTATCATCTAATGGTCCAACTGACTCTTTCACAGGTTTTTTGCTACGAATGTACTTGAAAAAATCTTTATTATGCGTTTTTGCTTCCACAGCAAGCTTCTTCTCAAATTCTTTCTCTCTGCCTGCCTTATCAATGCCTTGCATCTAACTTGCCAGTGCTTGTGCTGTTTCCAGTTTTCGTCATTTGGCTCTTTTTTCCATTTCCTGAAATAAGGGTTTTTTTGGCAACAGCCTCTCTGACCTCACTTTTAAAACATGCTGGTAGTTTTGTGGACTTCTTCCACTTTTCTTAAAGCGTGGAAAACAGCTGGTCTGGGCTTCCAAGATTGTATTTTTAAACACCCAAATTTGATGTAAGTCTAGTCTACAAACTCAAGACAAAATATTTAACCTCTCCTAACCCATCAAGACTTTTGCCCAGTTCTCCAAGCTCTCGTCTTTCCACACCTGGACTTCTGCAATATTATCTTCCAGGGCTTACCAAAGGCAACCATCCACCCACTCCAACTTGCCCTCAGCATAGCAGCATGTACCCTCTGCAACACACACACAGCTGAACACAACTCCTCTTCTCAAACAACTACACTGGCTACCCATCATCGAACCAATAAAATATAAATCCGTTCTCGCAACCTTCAGAGTCGTCACTGGCCTATCTACCACTCATTTTCAGACACTAATACACAAAACGCAAGACAATTGATCAAGGAGAACTGAATCCCAGCATACACTAAGCATCCCATCACTCTACACCAGAACCAGCTCCACCATATCCAAGAGAGCCTTTTCTCTATTCGCACCGTCCCTCTGGAATTTGATCCCTCGCAAGCTATGGGCCACAAAGGACATAATAACATTCAGAAAAGCCCTCAAGACTCATGTGTTCACAGACATCTTCGCTGAAGACAAGACATAACCGCCCACCATGCAACACCTTCAGTCCCTCCTTCCCCCCTTTCTCTACCTTGATCCACATATTAACCTCCCCCTAACACTTCCCCTGATAACTTCCCCCTACACTATGACCCATGCACCCCTAAATTTCAAGTTCTCTCCAAGTTGACTACCCTGTTGTAATGTATACTGTTCTGTTTAATGTAAACTACTTTGACCACTGGGATAAAGTGGTATAGAAAAGATGTTAAATAAATAAACACATAAATGAATATATATTTAGAGAGCACCATTCTGGGACAGGGCCGTCCGGGCCGTCTAGACATCTTCGCTGAAGATGGGGTCGTTAGGACCCAATTCTGGTCCAGAATTGGGCCCTGAGGATGGCCCGGTGTGCCCCCTCCGCCTGCAGGGACGTCCTCCCCTCAGGCGCCCTCGGCATCCGCGGCTCCGGCCCCCCAAATCCCCACCACCCAACCCATGACTGACCTCCTGCTGCCTGGTTCAGGTGCCGAGGACCCCCCCCCCCCCGCACTTGGCCCTGGGAGTGGCTCTCCTACCCCGATCCTACAAATTATGCTGCTTATACAACCTCGGCCCATCAGCACATACAGGACCGTGACCTCAATCGGCACTTTATGAGCTACCAGGCTGGCCTGCCCCTGCTCCGCCCCAATCCCGCTGCCCACTGAATCTCCCCGTCCTGATGTACTAGATGTATAAGGAGAGCCAGTGGGGGAATAGGGTACAGGTGGCTTGCGGGCCTGCAGTTTGAGGATGAGGACCTTAATGTTTTATGTATTTTCACATTGGGCATTTGTAGAGACTTAAACATAAACAAATGTATTTTTTTTATTTTATAGCTCTCACCGAGAATGACAGAGACTGTCAGTCACCATTAAGGAATCCGCTTCTGTCATCTTCCAGACCATTAATGATTGGAAAATCAACTGGCATGTATTAATTTCTTCTTTTTACATATTATTTTTAATTGCAGAAAACAGGTGGCGTGCAGCAGTGACCTAGTGTTTAGAGCAGTGAGCTGAGAACCAGGGAAGCAAAGGTTCAGTTCCCACTGATGCTCCTTGTTGCCTTTGACAGTTATTTTAATCCTCCAGTGCTTCAGTTATAAACTTATGGATTATTGCAGAAAACTGCACTGTGCTGTTATGGAATCTTTTGCTTGAGATTTTCCCACACTAGTTTTGCTTTCCTGATACAGAAAGCAAGCTAGTGCAGGAAATCCTGAGCGGAACTACTACACCAAAGCATAACGCAGTGGGCATGTTAATCGCTTGCAAAGGAATATACAAGGTATGATCAAAAAGTATCGAGACATGATGTGTAGCTTATAACAGTACATTGCACAATGATGCTATTCTCCAGGAACATGCAGGAAGTCAGTCCTCACATATGGAAGACATCTGCACCGATGGAGCCCGCGCGGAGCATTTCCCCAGCTTTCAAAGAAAGCATTTGGGAATGCCACCACGCATGCATGGTCCCCTTCCTGCCCAAGGGTTCCATCTTGATCAGTTTCCCTTTTTCCACGGAGCCCTTCAGACGTACATCCCTGTAGCTCGGAAAAAGATTTTTCATATTGTCTTCTATTCCGGTTTCCCGGTCCTCTTCCTGCCGTCCCAGTGCCCCTGCTTTGGCAGTGGACCACAGGACTTTATTTTTCCTTTTTCTTCTTTTTCTTCATGAATTTGTCTCCCGCGCGTTTTCGCACCCTTTTCAACCACTGGCCGAAACGAAAGTCTTCAACTTTGCGGGGATCCTTTTTGCCCCCATGGCCTCCGGTTTCAAAAAGTGTGACAGATGCTCCAAAAACCATGTCCCTCACGGACACCCATGACTGTTGTCTTCAGTGTCTTCGAGCAGACCATAACCTGGAACTCTGTTCCCTTTGTAAAAATATGTCCTCCAAGGCTATCCAGAGCCATAAGCAGAAACTGGATGTTATTTTCCGCAAGACAGGCCCCTGTGTCCTGGTACCTTCCTGCTCCACTGACCCTCCACCTCTGGGGTCCCCCACGGCCCTGGTATCACTCTGAGCAAGGATCCCCCGAAAGGGAGCGGATGAAGAAGGTGGCCTCGAGGACCCTGTCATGGGCTCCGGACAAGCACGAGAATTCTCGTGCTCAGCCCCAGCCCTCCTCGGCAATCCCTAAAGTCTGAGAAGGAGCGACCCCGAAAGGTACCTTGTACAAATACAGAGGCCTCTGTCGATGGCGCCCAGTCTCCTGAGGGTCGTCCCAGTGAGGACCCCCTCTCCTCCTCGACACCCGACTGGTTACCCTGGTGTCGACGTCACAGGGCCCCAACTCCAGAGTGGGAGGCCCGAATGCTAGCACTGGAGTGCAGTGCCTCTGCCTTCCTTGCTGCCCAACAAGTGCTGGTGCCAGGCCCTGCTGGCATGCGCCCTGAGACCTCGAGGGTAATGCCTGTCTTGGCTCAGACTTCTGCGGTAACCCTCAAGCCCTCGTGAGAGATCCCGGCAGAGGTCTTGATCTCCATCCTGGTCCTCGGGTGCGAGATCTTCCCGGGCCAGCACCTCCAGCTCCAGAGGGGCTTCGGCCTCGAGAGCCCACTACGTTTCACGAGCTCTGCTCGAGCAGCCTAGTTCCTAGTCCCCCTCGGAAATTTTGGGCTGGGAGTCCGACGGGGATACTTCCCCTGAATCTTGGACTCATCGGGACCTCCCCTCGGATCCTTCCCCTCCCGCTCAGAAGCGGCGGTCACCTCCCGAGGATACTTCTTTTGGAGTTTGTGCGGGACATGGCTCGAGCCCTGGCACACTCTACACAATCCGAGGAGGAGCCCTGATGCGGAGGAATTCGATATTTTGCAATACGAGGCCCTGCCGAGGGAATCCCTCATGGTTCCGGGCCTACCTATTCTGACCTGGTTGCTCCTCCGCATGTGGGAGACACCTGCATCTATCACCACCTGGACACCATGTACAGGGTCCAATGGGGGCCCGGCTTATGGAAGGTCCAGCTCCCCCATACCTCAGTGGTAGTGGAATCTGCCATGCGAAAGAAAAAGAGTCCAACAACCCACTCTTCGGTTCCACCGGGTAGGGAGTCTCGTGCCCTTGATGCCCTCGGGCAAAAGACCTACCAAGGCTCCCATGCTGGTTTGCCGCATCCAGGCATACCAGCTATAAATCGGTATGTTCCTTCGTATCCTCACGAAGGAACTCGGGGACTTCCAAGCTGGCCTAGACGGCGATTACCTCTGTCATTCCAGTCCCTCCTGAAATCAGTGGGGGACTGTTCGAAGTACCTCTCTCACAGTGCATACGACAGCTTTGAGTCCTCTGCTTGGGTAGCAGCTGCAGGTATTGGAGCCAGGCAACAGACTTAGCTCCAGTCCTCGGACCTTGAACAATGGGTCCAGGAAAAGCTTCTTGATGTACCGTTCCTGGGCGAACAGTTGTTCGGCAAACCAATGGAGGACAAAGCAGCGGGGATTGAGATGGAGTACGTAAACCGCACCCGTCTCTCTTGGCAGACTTCTTCCCTCCTGCGGAAGAAGCAACAGGGCAAGAAGCCTTTCTTTCAGAGGAAGGGTCTCCCCTATCGTGGCTACCCACCTTATCTTCCGGCACTGGCTCTGCCTCAAGGCAGACAGAGCAAGAGCGGCCACCAGGATCTGCGTAAGCCAAAGGGCCCCAAGAGCCAGACCCTGGCACCAGCCCAGTCAGCTCCGGGTTTTTGACACCAGATGCATAGCTGCTCACCCGCCGGTGATCCAGCTACTGGTGGGAGGGCACCTGGTCCATTTTGTTCTCTGATGGGAGTCTGTCACCTCAGATACCTGGGTTCTCCATGTCATCCGGGAGGGTTGCCTCCTTCGTCTGGACCGGCTTCCTCCACCCTTCTGCCCTGCGGAGCCTCTTGGCTCCCCACGCACTAGGTCTTCTTGGTGCAGGAGCTTGCCAACCTCCTCGAGGAGCGAGCAGTGGAAGTGGTCCCGCCATACCTCAGAGGTCATGCATTCTACTTCCGTTACTTCCTTGTGCCAAGGCGAACAGGCGGTTTCCGACCCATCCTCGATCTAAGAAAGCTCAACAAATACCTGGTGCGGGAGAAGTTCAAAATGATCTCCCTTGGTACCTTACTTCCCTTCCTCCGGTAGGGTGACTGGCTGTGCTCCTTGGACCTTTGGGATGTGTACACTCATATCCTTGTCCACCCGAAACACAGAAAGTACTTCCGCTTCAGAATACAAGGGAACCACTACCAACACCGGGTGCTTCCCTTCGGTCTCGCATCCGCCCCGTGAGTGTTCACCAAGTGCCTCTCGGTAGCTGCAGCCCACCTTTGGTTACAGGGCACCTTCTTCTACCCTTATTTAGACGATTGGCTTGTCACAGGGGAAACAGCCGACAAACCACGGCAGACCACGGCCCACACTGTCAATCTCCTCGAGAACCTTGGCTTCGTGGTAACATAGTAAATGACGGCAGATAAAGACCAGCATGGTCCATCCAGTCTGCCCAGCAATGCGGCAAGAGTAGGTGCACCTGTCGCTCTGTGCAGGCCACCACTCCCAATGTCTTTGTTTAGGGGTGGACCCACCACTCCATGTAGGACACCCCTATTTTTTGAGAAGTTAGATGGTTCAGTTTATTTTGTTTTTATCCTGTTGCTGTAAAGGGATCCGCTGTGCTTGTCCCATGCTGTTTTGAATTCCATCATCGTGTTTGCCCCCACCACTTCCATCGGGAGAGCATTCCAAGCATCCACCACCCTTTTCAGTGAAAAAATATTTCCTGACATTGCCTTTCAATTTTCCACCTTGCAGCTTCATGTTATGCCCTCTAGTTTTGCAGCTTTCCTGTCTTTGGAAGAGGTTTGTTTTTTCATCGTTCCTCTAAGTATTTAAAGGTCTGAATCATATCTCCCCTATCCCTCCTCTCCTTCAAAGTGTACATATTTAGGTCTTCAAGTCTCTTCTCATAAGGTTTCTTACACAGGCTCCAAATCATTTTGGTCGCCTTCCTCTGAACAGTTTCCACTCTTTTTGCATCTTTTACAAGATATGGTCTCCAAAACTGAACACAGTATTCCAAGTGAGGCCTCACCAGTGACCTGTACAGTGGCATAAGTACCTCTTCCTTTCTGCTGGTAATCCCTCTTTGTATGCAGCCCAACATCCTCCTGGCTTTTGCCACCGCGTTGTCACACTGTTTTGCCACCTTGAGATCATCAGAGATAATCACACCAAGGTCTTTCTCCTGAACCGTACACACCAACCTCTCGCCCCCTATTGCGTACATTTCCCTTCGATTTCTGCTACCTAAGTGCATGACACTGCACTTTCTCACATTAAATCAAAAATTGCCAAGCATTGGACCATTCTTCCATCTTTTGTAGATCTTTCCTCATGTTACTCACTCCCTCGGGGGAGTCCACTCTGTTGCAAATGTTTGTGTCATCTGCAAAAAGACAGACTTTTCCATTCAGTCCATCAGCAATATCACTCAAATACATTGAACAGTGCCAGGACCAGGACCGAACCCTGGGGCACCCCGCTAATCACCTTCCTTTCATCCGAGTGAGCTCCATTTACCATCACCTTCTGTCGTCTGTCAGTCAACCAATTTCTAATCCAGTTTACCATCTTGGTACCCATCCCCAAGCTACTGAGTTTATTGACAAGCCTCCTATGAGGAACAGTATCAAAGGCTTTGCTGAAATCCAGATAGATGACATCCATTGCATGCCCCTGATCTAGTTCCTTGGTCACCCAGTCAAAGAACTCAATCAGATTTGTTTGGCAAGATCGTCCTTCAGTAAAACCATGTTTACTCGGATCTTGCAACCTGTTGGTTTTGAGAAAGTTCACTATTCGCACTTTCAGGAGCGCCTCCATTACTTTTCCCTCCACCGAGGTAAGGCTCACAGGTCTGTAGTTTGACACTTCTTCCCTGTCACCACTTTTGTGTAGAGGTACGACATCAGCCATTCTCCATTCCTTAGGAACCTCTCCTGTTTCCATGGATCTGTTGAAGACATCCTTTAATGGCCCTGCAAGAACATCTCTGAGCTCTTTCAGTATCCTGGGATGTATCCCATCCGGTCCCATGGTTTTGTCCACTTTCAGTTTAGCAAGTTGTTCCAACACCTCATCTTCTATGAATGGTGTGGTATCTACTTCATTCCCATTTTTATATTTGGGAGTCAGCTGGTCCATCTCCAGGATTTTCTTTAGTAAAAACAGAGCAGAAGTATTTGTTTAGCAATTTCGCTTTTTCTATGTCACTTTCCACGAGTCCTTTCCCAGCACTTCTGAGTCCTGCAATTCCAACTCTGATCTTCTTCCTTTCCCGAATATACCTGAAGAAAGTTTTGTTGCCACCCTTAACATCTTTTCCTCTGCCTTTGATTTTGCTATCCTTATTTCTCTTTTTGACTCTGAGTTTGATCCTGTATTCATTTCTGTGTTCTTCTGTTTGCAAGCTTTTGAATTTTGCGAAAGCTGTGTTTTTTGCCTTTATTTGAGCAGCCACTTCTTTGGAACGCCAAATAGGTTTCCTTCTCCTCTTGTTTTTATTTACTTTTCTTACATATTTATCTGTTGCCCCTTTTATTGCCACCTTTAGTTTAGCCCATTGCAATTCCACTTCCCTTATCTCCTTCCACCCCGTCATCTCCTCCTTTAGGTACTCGGCCATTTTATTGAAGTCAGTGTTTTTGAAGTTTAGGACTTTGAGATTGCTATGTTTGGCCTGTACCTTGGCTTTTATCTCAAACTACACCATGTGATGATCACTGTTGCTCACAGGGGCACTCACGCAGACATTTGACACGCTATCACCGTTGGTGAGCACTAAATCCAGCGTTGAGCTTTCCCTGGTTGATTCCATGACCATTTGTCTAAGTAATGCATCTTAGAGAGCATCTACAATTTTTTTGCTTCTTTCCAGATGCGCAGAAGGAGTAATCCAATCCACATCAGGTAGATTAAAGTCATCCAAAATGATCGCTTCCCCCTCTTGGCAATATCTGTAATCAATTTGTTATCTATCTCTTCAATTTGAGTCGGTGTTCTGTAGACTACAGCAGTATGGATGACAGTGCCATCTCCTCTTTCCAACGCAATCCAGAGCGCTTCTTCTTTTCCCCATGTCCCCTGCATTTCAGTAGCTTTAATATTGCTTTTGACATACAAGGCTACTCCTCCTCCTTTTCCATTTTCTCTTTCTGTTCTGAATAGATTATAGTCAGCTATGGCTATATCCCAATCATACGATTCATTAAACAATGTTTCTGTAATGGCCACAATGTCCAAATCCATTTCCACCATTAGGGCTTCCAGGTCCGGAACTTTGTTGGCTAAGCTTCGAGCATTTGTGCTCATTGCTTTCCAGCATTTACCTGGCTTGTGTGTATTTTGCATTGATTTTGTTCTGCTCACATCTTCCCACTTGTTTTTGATGTGTAGTTTAAAAGTGTGGCTGTTTCTGATGTTCTGCTTTTGCAGGGGGTGGTGTGCCGATCTTGAACTTCCACATCCGTCACCCCCTTTTCCTAGTTTAAATGCATATCCACATACTGCCTGAATTTTTCACTTAAGATTCTTTTCCCTGCGACAGAGAAATGTAGTCCATCAGCACAGTATAGTCTCTTGTTGGTCCATCTGTTTCCCCAGTCGCCAATAAATCTGAATCCTCCTTGTTTGCACCAGGTCTGGAGCCATGTATTAAAGCTGTTAATGCGATGCAGCCTTTTTGTCCCCTTACAAAGAACAGGTAGAACTTCTGAGAATGCAACAATGTTAACAATGGGCTTGAGTTTCTCTCCCAGAGATTGGAAGTCCTTTTGGACTGTAGAGGCACTGTTTCTAGCCAGGTCATTTGTGCCCAAGTGGATAACAACATCAAGTTTGGAGTGTTCACTTTTTGCGCTAAGTACTTCAACAACTTGGTTTGTATTCCTGCTGGCTGTCGAGCCCATGACTATCTTCTCTCCTTTGAACTATGTTCCCAAGTTGGTGCCTCTGATGATGGAATCTCCAAGTAGTAGTAGTTTTCTGTTTGGTGAGGTTTTCTTCATATTTGGTGCTTTAGCAGGAGATTGGGCATTGTCTGACTCATTTAAGGGCCCTTCAGTTTCTTTGGATTGAGCGTCCTCATTAGCCAAGGCAGAGAAGGCATTATGCAGGGGATATCTCTTGATGTATAGGATGTCTCTGCGTTACAGGTCGCAATCTACCAGAACCCACTGTGATCCATTTGTTCCTGGGGTGTTTGATTCTTTTTGGGAGCGGTGGTGGACTTTGTTCAGTTTGTATCCTAGAAGAGGTGCATTTCATTGCAGCCATTTCCTCCCTCAGTAGAGTCACTTCTTTATGCATGGCAGCTAGGTCTTTCCTTAGTAGAGTCAGTTCATCATGTATGGCAGCTGACCTGAGGCACATAGGACAAGCTCTTAGGCTCCAAATGATTTGTCTTGGAATGAAAGTATCACAGTTATTGCACTGAATACACGACATGTTGGTTAAGCAGTCCCAGAAGAGGAAGAAGATGAAGAAAGGATGAAGAAGATGTTGGCTTTTAACCCAAGTAAGAAAGGATAGATGGCACGTATGTGACCACTATAAAGGCAATGTAGCCCCTGGGGTGGGTGGGGTGAAGGGTAGGGTGGGTGGTAACCTAAGTGTCTCTGGCGAGTAGGCTGTTCCTGAACCGTGGGCACACACACAGATATCTGATGTAAGTCTATACAAGGAAAGCAGTCTGGATGCCCCCAAGCTGTCTAAAAACACAGTTAAAAGCTATAATAGTAATACCCCCAAAAATCAGCAGTTAGAATTTATAGTTTTAAGCCAGCAGAGAAGATAGAAAGGTTTGTTCTTAGCTTAATGGATGTTTCTCAGCTACTGCAAACTGGCTCAGACCAGTGTCAGGCGAGGTGTACGATGCTCTAAATCAGCCCCTCCCTGGGAATAGGGTTTCACCAACCAGTGCAGCAGGAGTAAAAACTTAGTTTGTTATAACTCTCTATCTGCCACACACACAGATATCTGATGTAAGTCTATACAAGGAAAGCAGTCTAAATGACCCCAAGCTTAGTCTAAAACTACAGTTAAAAGCTATAATAGTAATACCCGAATGACCAGAAGTCCCACCTCACTCCGTTGAATCCCTGGAGTTCATTGGCACGAGCCTCGACACCCAGCAGGCGACGGCCTTCCTTTCCTAGGACTGGGTGGACCGCCTCATCGCTCTGGCCTCCTTGGTCCAGCGCTCTGACACAGTTTCGGTTCGGGCGATGCTCTTTCTTCTTGGCCATATGGCCTCGACAGTCCACATTGTCCCCGATGCCCATCTACACATGCGAGCGGTGCAGTTGTACCTTCGCACTCAGTGGGCTCAAGCGATGGGCTATCTCGATCACTCCCCAACTGTCAGAGTCCCTCAACTGGTGGCGGGACATCCGGAATCTGCTTCGAGGCATGCCGTTCTAGGCTTCACAGCACGACGTGGTCTTGGCCACGGACGTCTCTCTAACGGGCTGGGGAGCACACTGCGGTGAGCTCCACACGCAGGGGGCATGGTCGCTCGAGGAGTCTAGGCTGCCAATCAACTTCCTCTAACTCCGGGCGGTCCTCCTCACCCTCCAGGCGTTCAGGCACCGCGTTCACATCGGACGGTGCTTGTCCAGACGGACAACTGGGTGGCAATGTTCTCTATGAACAAGCAGGGGGACACTGGCTCTCATGGCCTCTGCCTGGAGGCAGTAGCCTTATGGTCCTTTGCGATCTGCCAAAGCCTAGCCCTACAGGCTACTTATCTCCCAGGTCAGGACAACGTTCTGGCGGTCAGGCTGAGTTGGATCCTCCAGCCACACGAGTGGCATCTCTGCCCACAGACGGTGGCTGTTCCGGTGCTGGGGGACTCCAGTCCTGGACCTTTTCGCCAGCCCTATGAATTCGCAGCTCCTGGGGTTCTGTGGCCGGGTTCCCCACCCAGGCGGGGAAGCACCCGATGCCTTCTTGCTGCCATGGACGCATGGCCCTTCTGTATAACGTTTTCTCCCACCCCGCTCATAGCGCGGACAGTCCTCAAGATTCAGCGGAACGGGGCCTCGGTGATCTTCATGGCCTTGTGGTGGCCTCAGCAACCCTGGTTCCCGCTGCTGCTTCGCCTCTCATTGGAGCCTTCAGCTCCCCTCAGCAGCGTGCCGGGCTTGTTGACACAGGAGGAGGGTCTCCTGCTTCACCCAAACCTCTGAGGTCTTTATTCCCTCATGGCTTTGCAGCTGAGCGGGTCGCGCTAGCCTCTCTTTTTCTCCTAGTGGAGATCGAGGATATATTGCTGACTTCGCACAAAAACTCAACTAGGAGGGCTTATGCCTTTAAGTGGCGTCTGTTCTCTGTGTGGTGCTTGGATGTACAGGCCGAACTGTTCTCTTGCCCCACCCACCTGGTCCTGCAGTACCTACTCCATCTCTCTCAGGTGAGCCTGAAGTCCAACTCGGTCAGGGTCCACCTGAGGCGATCTCAGCCATCCACCACCTAGTCGAGGGTAGACACCTCTCAGGCCAGCCGCTGGTTTCCCGCTTCATGTGCGGTCTGCTTCTTTCCAGGCCTCCCATCTGACCGCCTCTGGCGGAGTGGGATCTCAGTGTCATCCTCACGTGACTAAGCCAACTGCCCTTCGAGCCAATGGCATCCTGCTCGCTTCGGCACCTTTCTTGGAAGGTGGTTTTTCTGGTAGCCCTCACCTCGGCCAATAGGGTCAGTGAGCTACAGGCCCTGATGGCTGATGTTCCCTATACAACATTCTACAGGAACCGGGTGGTTCTCCGAACGCACCCCAAGTTTCTCCCAAATGTTGTCTCGGATTTTCACCTCAACTAGGAGATAGTGCTACCGACCTTCTTTCTGAAGCCCCTTGCCGACCGGGCGTCGCGTCGGCGATCCTCCACACCATCAACTGTAGAAGGGCTCTCTCCTTCTTCCTGCACTGTATGTAAGCCCACCGCAGGTCCGAGTGGCTCTTCGTTTCCTACGACCCTGCCCGTTTGGGGCTAGCGGTCACCAAGCGGACCCTTTCCCTCTGGATGGAGGATTGCATCGCATTCACCCAGGCCCAGGCTGGGCTACCGTTGGACCGCCGAGTCACAGCACACGGTGTCTGTGCAAGGGCAGCGTTGGTGGCACATCTGCGCTCCATGCCCCTGGTGGACATCTGTTGAGCCGTAACCTGGTCCTCAGCTAACACCTTCACGACGCATTATTGCCTGGAGAAGGGAGTCCTGTCGGGATAGCGCCTTCGGCCAGGCCGTATTCTGTAATCTGTTTGAGGTTTAGGCAACTCCGGCCCTCCGACCCTTCTGCAGCTACCGGGAGTGTGGTCTTCCAGGGACCCGGGGTCCTTGGGCTGTCTTCGGTTACCATTTTTTCTACGCGTCCTCAGTAGCCTGTAGCTGGGGATTTCCATAAGTGAGGACTGACTTCCTTCTTGTTCCTGGAGAAAGCATAATTACTCATCTGTAACAGGTGTTCTCCAGGGACAACAGGAATCAATCCTCACAACCCTTCCTCCTCCCCTTGGAGTTGCTTTTTTACCATCTTATAGTTTTGCTTCTTTAGCTTTGTCATTAAACAGAGGCAAGATGGCACCCTTGAATGGGAAACAGACCACGCATGCATGGTGCATCTCCCAAAGGCTTTCCTTGAAAGCTAGGGAGATGCTTCTGCACGGGCTCCGTTGGCACCATTACCCATACGTGAGGACTGATTCCTGCTGTCCCCAGAGAACACCTGCTACAGATGAGTAACTGCGCTTTATCAGAAGGGGACTACTTTGAAGGAGACTGAGTGCAGTAACTGTCAGTATTATACTTCTTGCTTTACTGTGCAAGTCTCGATAATTTCTCCAGGACCAAGCAGGAAGTCAGTCCTCACATATGGGTGATGTTGGCGCCGACAGAGCCCCCGTGCGGAGCATTTCCCCAGCTTTCAAAGAAAGCCTTTGGGAATTGCAGCGCGCATGCGCGGTCCCCTTCCCGCCCAAGGGTGCCATCTTGCTCAGTCTTCTTTTTTCCGCGGAGCCCGATGGACGTAGTTCGTTTTTCGCCGAGGAAAAAGTTCCCTGTTTTTTGTTGTTCTTCTTCGGTTCAACGCCGGATCCTTTTCCCGCCTGGGCCCGATACGCCGGTATCGAGCCCATTCTCTATTTTTCGGTTTTTGTCCTTCGTGACTAGCGTTCGCGCCATTTTTTCTCTTTTCACTGGCAGCCCTGTCTTTTGACCTCACAGGGGCCCTTTTTCCCCCGATGGCTGCCAGCGGGTTTAAGAAGTGTGATCGGTGTAAGAAACGTATGTCTCTTACCGACACACATGACTGCTGCCTCCGCTGCCTTGGACCCGATCATGACCCGATGATCTGTGGTCCGTGTGGCAAAATGTCCTCGAAGGCGTTGAGGAGTCGGCAGCATCAAAAGGATAGAATCTTCTCTGACTCCGCATCTGGACGGGCCCGGACCTCGTCAGAGGCCTCGACGTCTCAGGACTCCGGCCCCGAGCAGTGTCGGGGTTCCTCTGAGTGGGGGTCTCCTTCACGGGAGCAGTGCAGGAAGAAAAAACCCGCGAGGGCGGCATCGGTGGACGCTCCTGGTTCCTCGAGGGCCAGGTCGCATAGCCCCGATAGCCGTCCCGGGTCCTCGGAGTCGGAGAGGCCTGCCAAACAACCTCGTCTCGAGATGGAGTCTCCTGGACACGTGAGTGCTGTAGTCCTTGTGGACTCTCCACCAGGGGAGCAGACGTCGGGCCCGAGTCGGGGGCTTCTGGGTCTCCTGAGCTCGGACTCAGGTTGACGGCCTTGGAGAGCAGCCTCGCTGCCTTCATGGAACAGCAGCGGGCATTAATCGCCGGTCTCACCGGTGCATCTGCCCCGACCACCGGGACATCGACGTCCAAGTCGACCCCGGAGGCAGAGCCGATCCTCGAGTCCATGCGGGCTCGAGTCGATCCTCGGCCACGGTCTCCCTCGGCCTCCCGTTCGGGACCGAGGTCGTCGACGCCGGTACCCTCGGCATCGGGGCGTATGGCATCGGTGCCCGCCCGACTGGAGCCGCTCGATTCCTCCTCCGAGGAGTCGGGCTGGGAGACGGAGGACGAAGAGTCACCCGACACCTATCAGACTCGGTGTGTCCCGTCAGACTCACCGGAGTCCGAACCTCGGAGACGATCCCCACCGGAGGATACCCGGTTCTCGGACTTCGTGCAGGATATGGCCAAGGCTTTGGCATTCCCCGCGGATCCCGAGGAGGAGCCTCGAGCCAAGGAGCTCGAGGCCCTCCAGTATGACTCTCCCCCGAAGGAGGCCTTTACTGTTCTGGTTCCTCCGATGCTGGAGCGGCTGCTCTTCCGCATGTGGGAGACCCCGGCCTCGACGCCGGTGTTAAGCAAACGGGTCGATTCTATCTATCAAGTCCGCAAGAGCCCCGGGTTCCAAAAGGCACAATTACCGCACCACTCCATGGTTGTGTAATCGGCCATGCATCGACTGAAAAGTCAGAAGATGCACTCCTCGGTGCCTCCTGGCAGGGAGGCCCAGAATCTGGATGCCCTCGGTAAGAAGTGCTTCCAGGGCTCTATGCTTGCTTGCCGTGTCCAGACATACCAGCTCTATATGGGCATGTACCTCCGGGACCTGGCAAAGGAGATTGCCGGGTTCTCTGCTGGTCTCTTTGAGGAACCTTTGCAGAGGTTCCAGGCCTTGTCCACTGGTATTCGAGAGTGCTTGAAGTTTATCTCTCGAGCAGCCTACGATGGCTTTGAGGCTTCGGCCCGAGTAGCTGGGGCCGGCATCTGTGCCCGCCGACAGGCTTAGCTACAGTCATCCGACTTCAAGCCATGGCTCCAGGACAAGTTGGTCGATGTCCCCTGCCGGGGTGAAAACCTTTTCGGCAAACCCATGGCTGAAAAGGCTGCTGAACTCGAGACAGAGACTCTCACCAGGACTAGGCTGTCCAGGAAAACCTCTGCCCCTTCTCAGAAAAAGAAGGGCTCGGGAAAAAAGACCTTTTACCCGAGGAAGTCATCTGCCTATAAACAGTACTCTCATTATCAGGCTTCTGCAGCTCCCTAACAGGGTCAGCAGGCCAAGGGGCAGGGTCATGGGCCCCGTAGGCAGAAGGCCCGCAAGCCACCAACACCGGCCCCTGCTCAGCAGGGTGGGGATTTTTGACTCATAAAGCATAGCCTCTTCTCCTCAGCTGGCTCATCTCAGCACAGGAGGCCGGCTGGCTCACTTTGCCCACAGGTGGTCAGCCGTCACATCAGATACCTGGGTGCTCCATATAGTCCAAAAAGGCTATCTTCTCCATTTTCACCAGGTACCTCCCTCCTATTTTCCAGGGGAGCCTCCAAGACCCCCTCTGCACAGGGACCTACTCCTTCAGGAGTTGGCAAGTCTGCTAAAGAAACAGACCCCACCACCTGAGAGGTCTCGGCTTTTATTCCAGGTACTTTCTGGTACCAAAAAGAACAGGAGGCCTCAGACCCATCCTAGACTTGCGCAACCTCAACAAGTTCCTGGAGAGGGAAAAGTTCAAGATGCTTACCCTTGGAATCCTGCTGCCCTACCTCCAGCAGGGAGATTGGCTATGCTCCTTGGATCTAAAGGATGCTTATACTCACATCCTTATTCATCCAGACCACAGACAATATCTCAGATTTGTTGTGGGGGGAAACCACTACCAGTACAGAGTACTACCCTTTGGCCTAACCTCCGCCCCCAGGGTATTCACCAAGTGCCTGGCGGTGGTGGCGGCCTACCTGAGGGCTTCAACATCTTTTTGTGTTCCCATACCTGGACAACTGGCTCATAAGGGGCCAGTCTTCCAGGAGGCCAGTCAAGCCACCCTTCGCACTGTGGCTCTGCTTCAGCACTTGGGGTTTGTCATAAACTTCGCAAAGTCCATTTTGCTCCATCCCAGAACTTGGAATTCATAGGAGCACGACTGGACACTCTTCAGGCGAAGGCTTTTCTGCCCGTGGACAGAGCCCACAGATTGATGGATCTGGCCAGGCAGTTTCACAGCAATTCCCTGGTCTCCGCCAGGCAATTCCTGAGACTTCTTGGCCATATGGCTTCCACAGTTCATGTAACCCCCAATGCCCGCCTGCATATGCGACCTGCTCAGTGGAGCCTTCGCTCTCAGTGGCATCAGGCCACAGGGAGCCTTGCAGACTCAGTAAGAATATCCACTCTGCTTGTCTCCTCTCTACAGTGGTGGCTTCATCTTCCGAATCTGGTGCTTGGAGTGGTTTTTCAATCCCCTCCGCATTCTCAAGTGCTGACGACAGATGCTTCTCTTCAAGGTTGGGGAGCACATTGCCAAGGGGCATGTACTCAGGGTCTCTGGATCCCTTGGGAGGCTGCTCAGCAGATAAACTTCCTGGAGCTCCGGGCGATACGCCTAGCTCTGAGGGCCTTCTCCCACCTCACGGCTCACCAGTCTGTACTGGTCCAGACGGACAATCAAGTTGCCATGTTTTACGTGAACAAGCAAGGAGGCACATGCTCCTTCCTTCTCTGTCAGGAAGCACAGCGGCTGTGCTCCTGGGCCGTCAATCACGGAATCCTTCTCAGGGCCGTCTACCTCCCAGGTCTGGAAAATTACCTGGCGGACAGACTGAGCAGGATCCTGCAACCACACGAATGGAGATTGAACCCATTGGTCGTTCAGCAGATCTTTCTCAGGTGGGGCCTCCCCACCATGGATCTTTTCGCCAGTCCTCTGAACCGGCAACTCCCGAGATTCTGTTCCAGACAACCGCATCCTCTCAGAGTAGCAGCGGATGTGTTTCTGATCCCATGGTCCACAGGCCTACTGTATGCGTTTCCTCCCACGCCACTAGTGTCCAGAACACTGTTCAAAGTCCTCAAGGACGGCGCCTCAATGATTCTGATAGCCCCCAGGTGGCCGAGGCAACCGTGGTTCCCACTTCTGCTGCAACTGGCGGTGGACACTCCTATTCCTCTGGGGCTTCCACACAATCTCCTGTCTCAGGAACAGGGATCTCTCTTGCACCCCAACCTCCAGTCCCTTCATCTGATGGCCTGGCTGCTGAAGGGTAGGCCTGGCTCCCCTACTACTGCCTAGAGAGGTGGAAGACGTAGTCTTAGCCTCTAGACGGCAATCCACCCGGAAATCCTACGCTCTTAAGTGGCGTAGATTCTCCGCATGGTGTGCTCAGCACAGCGAGAATCCCTTCTCTTACTTGGTAGCGGTAGTATTGCAATATTTGCTTTACCTCTCCAATCTAGGCCTTAAGTCCAATTCTGTCAGGGTTCACCTCAGTGCTCTCTCAGCGCACCACTCGCCGGTGGACGGGAGGCCTCTTTCCAACCACCCTTTGGTGGCTCGTTTCCTCAGAGGCCTCCTCCTACTTAAGCCTCCTTTACGTCCACCAGCCCCTGAGTGGGATTTGAATGTGGTCTTGCAGCGGATTACTTGTCCGCCATTTGAACCTATGGCTACCTGCCCTCTCCGTTTTCTCTCCTGGAAAACCTTATTTCTGGTAGCTCTTACTTCTGCTAGGCGAGGAAGTGAACTTCAGGCGCTAGTGTCTGATCCCCCTTACACTAGGTTCTACAGGAATAGGGTAGTCTTACGGACTCACCCTAAGTTTCTCCCTAAGGTTGTCTCCTCTTTCCACCTCAATCAGGAGGTGGTTCTTCCGACCTTCTTTCCCAGGCCGCATGCCAACCAGGCTGAGATGGTCCTGCATACCCTGGACTGTAGGAGGGCGTTATCCTTCTACCTTGACCGTACGCGGGAGCATCGGAGGGCTGTTCAGCTCTTCGTCTCTTTTGACCCCAATAAGTTGGGGTTACCTGTCTCCAAGCGTACTTTGTCCATCTGGGTTGCTGACTGTATCGCCTGGGCTTATGGGGCAGCCGGCCTCTCGTTGGAGGGTCGAGTCACGGCTCATCGTGTCAGAGCGAAGGCTGCATCAGTGGCTCATCTCCGCTCTGTTCCGTTGGCAGACATCTGCCGGGCCGCTACTTGGTCTTCAAGCCAGACTTTTGCGGCCCATTACTGCCTTGAGAGGGAGTCCCGCAGGGACAGTGCTTTCAGACAGTACTCCATAATCTCTTTGGGGTCTAGTCAACTCCTTCCCTCCAGCCCTGATGTTGGGCTACCGGTCGGGTGCGTTATCAGAGAAGATTCCTTCCTTCAGTACTGCCGCGCTAGAGGGAGCTCATTTTTTCGGCTTGGGGTCTCCGGTAGCCTTAAGCTGGGGAGTCCCATATGTGAGGACTGACTTCCTGCTTGGTCTGGAGAAAGAGTAGTTACTCACCTGTAGCAGGTGTTCTCCAGGAGCAGCAGGAATCAGTCCTCACAACCCTCCCTCCTCCCCTTGGAGTTGCAGTCATATGATTTATTTTGCTATTTTTTTGCTGTCTTTTAGCTATGTCATCAGACTGAGCAAGATGGCACCCTTGGGCGGGAAGGGGACCGCGCATGCGCGCTGCAATTCCCAAAGGCTTTCTTTGAGAGCTGGGGAAATGCTCCGCACGGGGGCTCAATCGGCGCCGACGTCACCCATATGTGAGGACTGATTCCTGCTGCTCCTGGAGAACACCTGTTACAGATGAGTAACTACTCTTTTTGTTCGCACCTCGTATAATTGCTCCCTGTTGTAAAAAGAAAAAAAACTGCATGGAAATTTGAAATTTCTTACTCTTCTCTTTATGCTGAATCTTTATGCCAACTTGGGCAGACATAAAGGTGCAGCCAGGAGCAAAAGGTTGATCTGAAGTGAAGTTTGACACCACCTCAGATGAACTAGTTAGGTTCAGATCCCCATCCTCTGGTTATCTTCTCCAAAACCTCCCACTCCTCGATTCATTCAAAAAAATCATTCGTGGCCCAGTGTAATGCTCCCCCCCTCCCAACTCTTTGATCCCCTCTGAGACATTGTTGATCTTAGTGGCCCCTACCCCTACTCACCTATCCCCTCAAACAGCATCGCTGTCCCAAGTGGGAGATGGAGGTGCTACCTACATTCTCCTGCCTCTGTGCCATCTTTCAAAATGGCTGCACCTGACCCTGCTCAGTGTACTGTGTAGGGTGAGTCTTTCAAATAAGGAAAAATTGGAGTGGAGGCGTAGCCTGATGTTTAGAACACTGGCTTGGGAACCAAGGGACATGGGTTCGATTTTCACTAGCACTCCTTGTAGCCTAGGGCAAGTCACTTAACCCTCCATTGCCTCAGAGAAATCAAAGTTATCAATCTCCTTGTTTAATGTAGATTACCAAGTTAAAGCTACAATGTAAACCACTTTGACTGAAATGATAAAGCAATATAAAAAAACCTGTTAAATAAAATAAATAACATTCCCCCCTCCCCCATTCATGGGGCATCCTGGTATGCACTGCACAGGTTTGACAGTCTGCTCACCCTGTGCTGTGTCCCAGGATGTTCTGCGAGGGGGGGGGTCATTCTGCCATATGAAGCAATTTTTGCCTTGTATAATAAACCATCAGTGCTCTGCACAAATGTTTCTCCAGGAACAAACAGGAAGTCAGTCTCATATAGGGATGACGTCTGCGCCAACGAAGCCCACATGGAAGCATCTCCCCAGCTTTCAAAGAAGGGTTCCTTCTTGCTTAGTCTCCTTTTTTCTGTGGAGTCCAATAGACAGACGTCCAGTGTCTCCAGAAAAATTTCTTTAAAATGTAGTCATTCAGTTTAGCTTCCGATAAGTGTACTGGTTCCTCTTCCCACCCTGGGCCCGTCCTTTCCACTTTTTTCCCTTGAGGTTCCCTCGACTGGCGCTTCGCACCCTTTTTTGCCCAGGGGTCATCGACTCCATCTGGGTGCATCCCACCACATCCCCCTGTGGGTTCAAAAAATGTGACCTCTGCAGTCAAATCATGTCCATCACCAACACCCACGACTGCTGCCTGCGTTGCCTGGGACCGGACCGGACCACAACAGTTCCATTTGTGACCTTTGCCAGGCTATGTCTGCAAAAACCTACAAAAAAGAGGTTGGAATTGCAGGAAAATATGTTCCTGAGATCTGACTCCACACCCTCGTTGCCAGCGCCCAGCTCCAAAGCAAGCACATCCCATGACGCCTGGTTGTCCTTGGAATCCTATGGCTGCTGATCCTCTGAGAGAACCTCGGAGCAGGAGCGGAAGAAAAAGAAATCCTTGACAATCCCGGAGGTTGGTCTGCAGAAACCTGGTAAATCACACCGGAGAGACTTTGAGGAGTCTAGAGATGCACAGAGAAGCTTTCCAAAAGGGACCTTTCAGCAGGCAGAGACTGGCCAAGAGCGCTCGAGGCCGTGGTGATTATTGAGGACACACTGGAGTGTCGGCGTCAGGCCTGAAGCTGTCAGTGCCCGTTAGGGTGGTCCATAAAAATGAATTCCTGAATTCCTTTGCTCCCTGGCCTGATTCTGATTCCATTTAGGTAGAAAACACCGTGTACAAAGTTTGAAGCCAATCAAATAATATTTAGGGGTGGCTCAACAAGTCTTGAGATTTCCCCCTGGGAGCAGATGACGAAACGTTGCATCATCTTGTATCCACTCAGTTCCACGCTGATTACATTTGATTGCGTCATATTTGAACTAATCTCGTCTCTGAGAGGTGGCAAAGACATTGTACTATTATCTTTGTATCTTTATTCTTTTCAGATGGCGAAAAAGCGTGGTTTTTATCTCATTGAAGAAATGTCCACCACAATTCTGGGGGCCAAGCTCCCCAGCAAGGAGCAAGTGTTAAGTGTATTTTTACATCACCATATGACATTAAACAAAGGCGTTAGTGAAAGTGCATCTATTGTAACAAGTGAAGTAGAAGCTTACTGGGAAAAGGCCAGGCTTCCTGTTCAAAGAAATGACAAAATTCAAGAAAAAGTAAAGAAATTGTTCAATCAGTGGAAACTTTTGAAGAAAAACAAAGGGAGAGGAGGGAAACAAGAGGCAAATGAAAAAGAATTCCAGGTTGCAATGAAAAACCTATTTGATGTGGCGCATGCCAATGCAATGTCTTTAATTCATATTCAAGAAGACAAAGAATTCTTAATAGCGCAACGAGAACCAGGGCGCCGCGGCTCAATGTGCGCGATGGACAAGAAACTGGCCAACACGGAAGCAAGATCGCAACAGCGAGAAGAAGAACTGAAAAGGCGCAGACAAAAACATGTTGCCAAAGCCAAGGCAACTACAAGCCAAGTTCAGCTGGAAGGATCTTCTTCCTCAGCAGAGTCAGGTGAAGACTCGTCGACATCTGCGACGGGCGAGAATCAAGCTGCAGCAGTTTATGAACTGTTACAGGAATGGTGTTTGGATGAAAAGGTTGCAGGCTTCTGCTTTGATACAACTGCATCGAACACGGGACGTCGATCAGGAGCGTGCATTCTTCTAGAACAGAGACTCCGTCGCACAGTCCTTCATTTGGCATGCCGCCATCACATTTACGAAATAATTCTTGGTGCAGTATTCTCTACATGCCCTGGAGCTTCATCGGGTCCCGATGTCCAGCTCTTTCGCCGGTTCCAAAAGAATTGGGGCTCCCTTGACAAGTCCAACTATCAAACTGGAAAAGACTTGGAGGTGCTGCAACCTGACAGGGATCGCATCATGAAGTTTGCGGAATCCAAGTTGGCACAGGGCAATCACCGAGATGATTACCTGGAATTCTTGGAGTTAACGATTGCACAGGTACACTAAAAAATTTTTTTTTTAAACTGCCTCTAATGTTTCGATTGATTTTTACGTTTTTTGGTGCGCTGAATCCAAATCTGGTAACCAATTTGCTCCATCACGTACAGATTTTTTGCTACATTGGGTTAGCAGTTTGAGGTGAACGTTTCAGATTGAGTGCGATCGAGATAAAAGTTTCTTGGATGAATTCTTTATACTAATTGTTTAGTAGTTATTCAAATAAGAATAAAGAAATTGTAACAAGGCAGCACATAAGAATAATGTCAACAAAACACACTGTGATGGTAGCAAAATGGTCTGCACTTAAAACAGCCACATACATGTGCACAAACATTGAGCATATAAGAGCGAGGTTAGACACAAAGCAAAGCAAAGAAATGTGCAAAAAATGTTGTACAGGTATGTATGTAAGAATAGAAAACGCAAACCGCACCATTGCAATACATGAAGACAAACACCCGATGGTGTGAAAATAAAATTCTAATAAATGAGATCCGACACTGTGGTAATAACTAGCAAATTTTTATTTCAAAGTTTAGTAAAAACACGATATTTGTCAACACAGTTTAGATTTTAAAGTCATTCTTGGGTCAATCAATCTCCTGGTGGGCCCGTTTCTTCTTCCCCCGAATGCTTCTCTTGGTGCGCTGCTTGGCGTATTTTTCATCTGGGGTTTCCCGCAGCAGCAACCAGCAGAAATCAGCCATCATAGTGGTGTTCCATCTTCCTTGGTACATTCTCTCTGCGTCCTTGATGTCCTGGTGAAACCTTTCACCTTGTTCTTCACTGTACGCCCCCAAGTTTTCAGGAAAGTAGTCACATGGGAGTGCAAGAAATGGACTTTCAGGCTCATGTTACAGCCTTGTTCTTTGAAGGCACTGAGCATCCTGGCAACAATATCCTTATAGTTCTCATCCCGCCTGTTCCCCAAGAATTTGAGAACAACATCCTTGAAGGAATCCCAGGCTTCTTTTTCCTTCTCAGACATCGTTTCAGCGAATGCTCCATCTGAAATGAGTTTCCTTATATCAGGGCCAACAAACACTCCTTCCTTTAGCTTTGCTTCAGAAAGTCGGGGGAACTTTGAGCAAAGGTACCGAAAGCACTCACCATCTTTTGGAAGGGACTTGATGAATTGCTTAATGAGACCCAACTTAATGTGGAGAGGTGGTAATAGAATTTTATCACGAGGTACCAAGCTCTCATGAAGAACATTTTTCTCACCGGGTCTCAAATACTCCCGAATTGGCCAGTCTTTTTTCCCCCAGTGTAGGTCGCGGGCCCGGCTATCCCACAAGCAAAGGAAGCAGGGATATTTGGTGAAACCGGATTGCTGCCCTAATAGCATGGATAGAATTTTAAAGTCTCCACAAATCATCCACTTATGCTCATCATAACGAATCTTCTGAAGAATCAGGGCCAAATTCTCGTATTTTTCTTGGAGAATAACAGAGTGAGCAATAGGAACTGAAGCGAATGTGTTGCCATTATGAAGAACAACACCTTTTATGCTGTCTTTTGACGAATCAATGAACAGCCGCCATTCAGCAGGATCATACTTGAGTTTAAACTTTTCCATCACTCCGTATATATCGTTGCAAAATACCAAATCTTCCTCTTTGCTGAAATACTTCAAAAATTGTGTCTCGCGGTTGCGGTACCAATAAAAAGTTGTTCCTGGTGACAATAGATTTTTCTGTTTAAGCCGAGAACCTAGCAGTTGGGCAGCATCTTTTGGGAGTCCTAAATCCCGGACTAAATCATTCAATTCAGCTTGAGAGAAGTTCAGGTTTCGGATCTGGTTCAGTTTCAAACTCGGAAGTACTGGACTCATCGGGAAAAGCCATCTGATGAGTCTCATCATGATCAGAACCGTCCACACAAATATGATCCAAAGATTTTGGTGGTTCAGGCACAGGTACTTCGTTGCTATGAGGCATAGGCCTAATTGCTGAGGGAAGGTTGGGGTAACTTATTACGTTCTTATTTTTTAAGTTGTATCCCTTTCACAATGCAAGAGCAAAAATAGCAGTCACTGCTGTGGTCTCTTTGTTCACACCACATCATAGGTATTCCGAAACGAAATGCTTGTTTTTTACCTTTCATCCATAAGCGTAGATCTTCCTCACATGTCTTGCACACTTTGTGAGGAGCCCACGGTCTGTCTTGATCGCCTAACTTCAAACCGAAATAGGCGAAATATACTTTTTTAATAAATGCAGAAATGTTCCTCTGCCGCTTTTTCACGGTATATTCCCCACAAATAAAACAAAAACTGTCCGGAGAGTTGACGCAACCTCTGGCTCTGTGAGCCATCACAAATACACAGCACTGCAAACTACAACTGTAGTGAACCACTTCGGAATAAAGCTGGATTACGACTGAGCAAACAAAAGGTAATAATGAACTTGCAAGAAACTGAAATTTGACAGGAACGTTCATGTCGCAACCACCGTGTTTGAGCGAGCGAACGAGGCGAGGCGAACAGGAAAGAACATGCGCCAGCGCGAGTACTGGATTTAGCCCCCCGCCTCCCAATTGTCCTGTTAATGTATAAAATGAATACAAAACACTCTAAAATATCATGAGGGAGTGTTTCTAGTTAGTTAACCATTACAACCTCTATTTTGAGCCAAGAAAATAAACTGCAGTCGGCTAAAAAGAAATTATGTGAACATTCCTTATATGGGTAAGAAATCTAATTTTGCAAGAAAACGTGACGTGATGGAACATTTTGGCTATTTTTCCTGGATTCAGCACCCCAAAATCTATAGGAATCAGTTGCAAAACTGGAGGCAGTTTTTTGGTAGTGTACCTGTGTTGTCTGCCTTGGAGGGAATCTTCCTAGTTTCAATTTCAAGAAACCCGGAGCTTTCCATCATGCCAGATGGATGGCAAAAGTCTTGTACTGTCTCAAGATTTGGATGTTCCGAGGACAACTCAAAGATCTTACCCAACGGGAGGAGTCCTGTGTTCGTGATGTGAGCATTTTCTCCATCCTGATTCATGTGGAAGCCTGGTTTTCTGCCCCTGATGCCGCAGTTGCTCCTCGAACAGATTTGGAGATGCTGAAGAAACTACACTCTTACCACAATGGCCATGTTGGAAGAGCGGCCAGAGACAAACTGCAACAGCATCTGTGGTATGTGTCAGAGGAGCTTGTGGCACTGTCACTGTTCGATGAAGCTGTTTCAGCACCGACAAAGCGGGCCATAGTGTCGGCCATGATCCCGGCAGAATCAGATGAAAGCGATGAGGATGATGACGAAGACGAAGATCCCCCAAAGCGGGTCGAATTGAAAAGTTCCATGATTCCACCACTTGAATCTTTTGCAACTCGCAAGTCAATTCGTTTCCTGAAACACCTCGACATCAACAGTGATTTTCTTAATGCAGACCCAGAAGACTGGGAAGAGAATGCATCATTCAAAGATGGTCTGAAGAAAGTAAAAAATCTTCCAGTGATCAACGATGTGGCTGAGCGAGGGGTCAAACTCATTGAGGAGTTCAACGGCCGACACACCACAAAAGAAGAGCAACTCCATTTCCTTCTGGGTGTTGTCTCGCAACACCGTAAGATGTTCCCCACATCGTCAAAGTCCTTACTAGCATCTGGACCACATTGAGTGCTTGGCAAGCATGATACCCCCGTCAATGAGCGGATAATACCCAGTGGTCTGACGAACCCTGGGGGGGATCCAGGGGCCTGATAGATAGGGACCTTGAGCCACCCCTAAATATTATTTGATGGGCTTCAAACTTTGCACACATTGTTTTCTACATAAATGGAACCAGAATCAGGCCAGGGAGCAAAGAAATTCCTACTTTTATTTTTTCCCCTATGGCAGTGGACCACCCTAGTGCCCATGCTGAAAGCTGCAGAGCCTTCTGACATGGAGACCAGAATGTCGGCCTTAGAGCAGAATATCACTGCTATCCTGACCCTGCAGCAGGTGATGATAGCCAGTTCGCCCGGCTCATCCACCCCGACAACCAGCCCCTCAACTACGAGGGGGGTCACCAGTTGTCGAGCCGAGCATCAAGTGTTGCCGGCCTCAAGTAAGCCCTCGGCACTAGTCGAGGTCCTGGTCCTGTTCCTTGGGTATCCACTCCTTATTGGCTAGTGTCTGCAACTTGGACCTCAGGTCCTCGACAGGCCCCCGGCCCCTGGGCATGGGCTTCGACCAATGGAGTGGCAGGGTCTCTGAATCCTCGTCACTGCTAGACTCCGAGTGGGAGGATGAGGCATTCCTGGACACCTGGAGACGCGGAGATGTCCCCTTGGACCCCTCTCCATTGGCACCTCCACTGGCGCCCATCTCTACCGGTCTCCTCCCGAGGATGTGGCCTTCCACGACTTCATACGGGATATGACTGAGGCCGAGGAGAATCCGTGTACCAAGAAAGTGGAGATTCTTCAGAATAAGGCCCTCCCTGAGAGACCCTTACGGTGCCGGTGTAACCGATCCTTGAGCGGCTGCTCCTCCAAATGTGGGAAACACCAGCATCAGTGCCCATTGTCAGCCACCAGCTCAACACGATGCACCGCATCCGCAAGAGCCCAGGTTTCACAAAACCCAGTTACTGCATAACTTTATGGTCGTCGAGTTGACCATGCACAAACTAAAGAGCCAGAAGACCCACTCCTCTGTCCCTCCAGGTAGGGAAGCTCAATCCCTCTCTGCCCTCTGGCGCAAAGGTTTCCAGGACTCAATGCTAGGGTGCAGGGTCCAGGCCTATAAGCTCTACATCAGAATGTACCTCAAAGCACTAGCCAAGGAGCTTACTGTGTCCTCAACAGGCTTTAATGGGGAACCACTCCAGTGGTTCAAGACCCTGACCTTGGTGGTGTAGGACTGCTCAAAGTTCCTCTCTCGAGTGGCTTATGACGGCTTTGAGTCATCAGCTCGAGTCATAACTGCCGGCATCAGGGCCCTATGCCAAGCCCAGTTGCAATCATCCGACCCCGAACAGTAGGTCCAGGACAAACTACTCGATGTCCCCCTGTACCGGGGAGAAACCTTTCAACAATCCTATGTCTGACAGAGCTGCCAAGATCAAAAAAGAGTTTGTGACTCAACAAAGGCTCTCCAAAAAGACCTCGTGACTTCCCCACAAATAACCACCAGAGGAAAAGCTCACTCCGGCTCCAGCCCAGTCTTGGGGGGAGCTTTTGACTCCCAGGGCATATGCCCCCCTCTCCCCCTGGAGGCCTTCTTCCGCCTGGTACTCTTTGCCCACAGGTGGGCCTCAGTCACCACAGACCTCTTGGTACTGCAGGAGGTCAGGGAGGGTTACCAAATGCCTAGCAGTGGTCGCAGCCCACTAAAAGGGACCTTCATCTTCCCTTACCTGGACGACTATCTCATAAGAGACAGCACTGCCATAGAAGCACACCAGGCCACAAGGCGCACTGTCCTCTTACTGCAGCAGCTGGGGTTCATCGTCAACCACCCAAGGCTGACCTGACCCCAGCCCAAAGCCTGGGGTTCATTGGGGCTCAGCTAGACATTCCACAGGCCCAGGCCTTTCTTCCCAGAGAGAGGGCAGAATGCCTCAAGGAGCTAGCAGCTCAAGTGCAGCGCTGGCAATCTGTTCCAGTCCGCCACCTCTTCCGCCTGCTGAGCCATATGGCCTCTATGGTCCACGTGGCCCCGCTTACACACGCGGGCAGCTCAGTGGTGCCTACACTCTCAGTGGACCCAAGCCACTGGCAGACTACAGGACAGGGTCAGAGTAAGCCACCAGCTAGCAGAGTCCTTCAATTGGTGGCAGCGCTCCTGCCACCTCTAGGCCGGGATGCCCTTCTAGACACCCCCCTCCCCACAGAGTCCTGACTTCAGATGCTTCACGCCTCGGTTGGGGAGCCCATTGCAAGGATCTTCGCACACAGGGCTGCTGGTCCCAGGCAGAATCTCAGCTACAGATCAATCTCCTGGAACTCAGGGCGATCTCCCTGGCCCTTTGAGCGTTCTGCCATTGGTTGTGGCATTAGACGGTACAGGTCCAGACAGACAACCAGGTCGCAATGTTCTGTGTCAACAAGCAAGGAGGCACAGGGTCATATTTCCTCTACCAGGAGGCAGTAGCCCTCTGCTCCTATGCGACTCACAATAGAATACTCCTCTGGGCAGTCTACTTCCCAGGCCAGGACAATGCCCTGGCAGATAGGCTGAGCAGAGTCCCTGAGCCACACGAGTGGCGTCTGAACCCCAGAGTAGCCTCTTGGCTCTTCCATCTCTGGGAGCTGCCCCTGATAGACCTTTTTGCCAGCCTGAGCAACATGCAGCTGCCCCGCTTTTGCTCATGACAACTGCACCAGTCGAGAGTAACAGTGGATGCATTCCTAGTCTCGTGGATGGAAGGTCTCCTCTACCTCTTCCCGCTGACCCCGCTGGTCGCCAGGACCCTCTTCAGGATACAGCACAAGGGGGCATCACTGATTACCCCCAGATGGCCCAGGCAGCCCTGGTTCCCACTATTGTTTGAATTGTCAGCGGCACTCCCAGTCCCACTGGGCTGTTCACAGGACCTTCTGTCTCAGGAGGAGAGCTCCCTCCTACACCCCAACTTGGGATCCCTGACATTAACAGTATGGCTGCTGAAAGGGTAGCTCTGGCTCCCTTTAACCTGCTGCGAGAGGTAGAGGAGGTCTTGTTGGCCTTCCGCAAGCCTTTCCCAAGACGAGCGTACATCCTTTAAGTGGCGCTTGTTCTTAGTGTGGTGCGCAGAGAGGCAGGAGATCCCCCTTCTTCTGCCCCATGCAAGTGGTGCTCCAGTACCTGCTCCATTTGTCACAGGCCAGACTGAAGTCCAACTCAGCCAGAAAGCACCTAAGCGCAGCACACAATCACCCCACCAAGGGAAAACTCCTCTTGGTTTAGCCCCTGATCTCTTGATTCTTCCGGTGCCTCTTGTTATCTAACCCCCCCCCCCCCCCCGTCCGCCCCCGGTGGAAGAATGGGACCTCAACGTGGTGCTCTCGCAGCTCACTAAACTGCCATTTGATTCTCTGGCCACTTGCCGCATGCGATATATTTCCTGGTGTCTCTTACATCCGCTCGCAGAATAAGCGAGCTCCAAGCTCTGGTGGCAGAGCCGCCTTATACAAGGTTCTACAAGAACAGAGTGGTGCTCCGCACGCACCCCAAATTTCTCCCGAGGGTGATATCTCCTTTCCACCTCAGTCAGGAGGTGGTCCTTCCCACCTCCTTCCCCTGGCCCCATGCAAGTTGGGAGGAGACCGTACTCCATATTTTGGATTGTAAAAGAGCCCTGTCCTACCTTTAACAGACTGAGGGCCACTGCAAAGCTTTTCAACTTTTTGTTTCATACAACCCTAATAGGCTGGGGCTCCCAGTGACTAAGCAAACTCTGTCCATATGGGTGGCATACTGTATTGCCCTCGCCTATAACGTGAGCTGGACTCTCCCTGGAGCACCGGATCATAGCACATTGCGTGAGAGTGATGGCCACTTCGGTGGCGAACTTGCACTCAATGCCGGTGATGGAGATCTGCAAGGCAACCTCATGGTCTTCAGTTCACACGTTCACAGCTCACTACTGCCTGGAGAATGAGTTCCGTCGAAACAATGCCTTTGGCCGGGCGGTATTCCACAATTTATTTGGGGTGTAAGCAACTCCGGCCCTCCGATCCTTCCGTGTTCAGGCTACTGGAGTAATGGCCTCTCTGGACATTAGGGTCTCGCAGAGTCTCTCAATCGGAGACTCATCTTCTGCAACTCACAGCTACACTGCCATGGTTGCCGCTGGTGCTGTCGTGGTTCGGTTCCCAGCAGCCTGGAGCTAGGGAGTCCCATATGTGAGGACTGACTTCCTGCTTGTTCCTGGAGAAAGCATAGTTACTCACCTGTAACAGGTGTTCTCCAGGGGCAGCAGGAATCAGTCCTCACAACCCTCCCTCCTCTCCTTGGAGTTGCCTCCTTTACCTTATTTTATTTTTATGCTTTCTGAGCCATGTCATCTGACTGAGCAAGATGGCACTCTTGGGCGTGAAGAGGGCCACAAATTCATGGTGGCATCTCCCACAGGCTTTCTTTGAAAGCTGGCGAGATGCTTCGGCGCAGGCTCTGTCGGCACTGATGTCACCCATATGTGAGGACTAATTCCTGCTGTCCCTGGAGAATACCTGTTACAGGTGAGTAACTATGCTTTCTGGTCGGCCCCCTCCTCCTGCCACCACTGCTGCCTCTCTGGGTTGTGCAGCGACTGCAATACAATAAAAAAGGCACTGCGGTGCCAGAGTTACCTTCTCTTCTGGCACCGCGGTACCATTCACCCTTTTTCCCCTCCGATTCCACTTCCTGATAAAGTGAAATCTGAGGGAAGCAGAAACATGAATGAATGATACCATAACTCCGGTACCAAGATGCTTTCTTAAATGTATGGACATAAGGGCAGGAGCAGGGCTGCTCTTACTTTTGGGCAGCAGGGCAATTGTGCTCCCATTGTGCAGGGCCTGGGGCAGTTACCCCTTTTGTCCATAGGTAAAAGCAGCTCTGGATCCCACATAGTGCATTCTGTTGACAAGACATTCTCTTCCTATAACACTATACTCTCTTCCGCTCTGGATGCTCTCACTTCTCCCATTTCATGGCCTGCAAGGTTTGCCATACCCCAGCCTTGTCTGACCTCTAAAATCAGCTACTTATGTTCCTGCGCCCACTCTACTTATCACCTTTGGATTCATGCTCGCCTCTTCAAAGTCTGCCATAGCACTTGCCAAGCCCAGAGTACTGTGTCCGTCTGCTGAACTCTTTCGCTTCGGACTCTCACCTGTCTTTGTAATGCTCAACTTTCTTCTCAAAAGTACCTCCATCCTCAATCCCTCCTTCTCTTTGTATCCCCCAACCGCTTTGACCCGGTGAAAAGCGGGATATAAATGCAGCTAAATAAATAAATAAAATTTATGCTCAAACCTTGGCTGACTACTTCCATGATAAGGTTCAAGTCTTGAGTTTTCCACATGGCCACTTCCATCTCCTCCTTGCTCTCAAATCCTTCCTTCAACATCTATCACCTTTTCTTCGTTTTCTAAAATCACTGAGGGGGAAACTGCACATCTCCCCTTCTCCAAAGTCAATAACTGCTTCTCATCCTATTCCCACCTTGCTGAGCTCTATCTCTTCTGATTATGTCCTTTCCCTGTGTCATATCTTCAACCTATCACTTTCCACCGCAACTGTTCCAGCATCCTTCAAACATGCTGTAATCATACTTCTTAAAAAACCTTCACTAGATCCTACCTGCTCTTCCAATTAACCTTTATAAAGGAGATAGAGCAGCTTTTAAACTAAATAATGGGGGAAAGCCGACAGTCGTCCAAGAACACATGGTTTGGAATGATGTATCTTTGAACGATATTAGCAAAACAGGGTTGTTAGAGCATCCTGATAGAGAGGTTCTTACAAAGATAAAAATGTAATCCAGGTGCATTACTACTACTACTGATCATTTGTATAGGACTACAGGGCGTATGCAGCGCTGTACAGACATATATAAAAGACTGTCCCTGCTTATCAGAGCTTACAATCTAGTCAAAACAGACAGCACAAAAGCTGGGGACAAGGATATGTCTAGGGAAGTAGTAAGGAAGGAGCAGACAGTTGAAAGATTTCAAATTACTCCTGTCAAGTATAACCAGATTTTTAATATGAACAAAATGGCTGTATGCAAATGCTAGAAATCTAAAAAAAATAAGATGGGAGACTTGGAATTTATAGCACTAAATGAAAAGTTAGGTATATTGGCATCTCAGAAACTTAGTGGAAGGGAGGATAAGCAATGGGATACTGTGATACCTGGGTAAAAATGTTATCACAGTAATAGGGTAGATCAAATTGGTGGAGGGATGGCACTATATATGAAAGAGGACATTAAATCAAGCGGGATACAAGTTTTGCAGGAAACAAAATACATTGTATAATCTCTATGGATATAAATTCCAGGTGAAAAGGGGAAATGGAGTGGTAGTAGGGCCAGAATAAACAGACGGATGATGAAATGCTTGTAGCAATTAGGAAACGAATGGAGTTTACAACAATGTAATAATTAATGGGTGATTTCCGTTACCCCACTGTCATCTGGGTCATTGTCAGTAACATCAGGACATGCTAGCCAAATGAAGTTTCTAGATGAAATAAATATTTTATGGGGCAGCTGGTTCAGGAACTGACATGAGGGAAAACTATTTTAGACCTGGTCCTTAGTGGAATGCAGGATCTGGTGTGAGAGGTAACAGTGTTGGGACTTTTGGCAATAGTGATGAATAACATGGTCACATTTGATTTAATAAATGGAAGGAGGACAGCAAGGAAATCCACTGCACTAGCATTTAACGTTCAAAAGGGAAACTATGATAAAATGAGGGAAATGGTTAAGAAAAATCTAAAAGGAGCAGCTGCAAAGGTTAAGAGTTTACATCAAGCATGGGCATTGTTTTTTAATTTTTTGTTTTTGAATTTCAAAGTTAACAATCAAGATATACATCTCATACAGAAAAAGGAGAGACTTATACATCAATTATTACAGAGAAAAATCAAAATAAGGATCTCCTACAAGCCCAATATAATGGGGGAGAGGGGAAAAGAAAAGCAATGGTAAGCTAAAACACCAAAGGAAAAAATAATTCTCCAGGAACAAGCAGGAAGTCAGTCCTCACGGGTGACGTCTGCACCGACAGAGCCCGCGCGGACAATTCCCCAGCTTTCAAAGAAAGCCTTTGGGATTGCTGCCACACATGTGTGGTCCTCTTCCTGCCCAAGGGTGCCATCTTGCTCAGTCTCCCTTTTTCCGCGGAACCCTTCAGATGCACGTCCTAGTCCCTCGGAAAAAGTTTTTATTTTTGGCCTACAGGCCTTTTGTTTTCTGGTTGCACCGGTCCTCTAACCATCCTTCCCCTGCTCTACCTTCTTAGAGCTGTTGGGGATAGTTTTTTCCTTTTTCCTTTTTTATTACAGGCTTCACGCACTTTTCTCTTTCCTTAACCGCTGGCCGCGTGGATCTTTGACCTTGCGGGGGGCCATTTTTGCCCCCATGGCCACAGGCTTCAAAAAAATGAAATAGATGCTTTAGGAACATGTCTCTTACGGACACTCAGAACTGTTGTTTGCAGTGCCTCAGAGCTGACCATGATCTGGAGCTCTGTTCACTCTGCAAGAAAATGTCCTCTAAGGCCCTGCTAAGCTGTAAGCAGAAGTCCAAAGACATTTTCTGAAAGGCCGCCTTGGAATCCCCGGTGGCACCCTCGGTCGTGTCTCCCCCAGTGGGGTCCCCCCTGCGGCCCCGCGCTCTTGGCAGCACTCCAACCAGGGATCCCCTGAGGTAGAGCGGTGCGCAAAAAGAATGCGGCCTCGAAGTTGCTATCAGGGGTTCCCGATAAGCGCGAGCGCTCCCGCGGTTGGTCGCTTAGCCCCCTTCGGCGTTCCAGGGAGTCCTGCATGCTGGCACTAGAACACAGCGTTTCTGCGTTCATTGCTTCCCAGCAGGCGCTCACAGCCAGCTTTGCTGACTCGTGCCCAGAGACCGTGGGTCCCTTTTGTGGGACACCAAAATCTGTCCAGGAAACCCCTGAGAGCCGCGGGCCTTGTGAGGGTCCTCGATGTCGGTCTCACTCAACCCTCCCATTCCTCGGAGGCGAGACCTTCCAGATCCTCCGGCTCCAAGCGGGCACCGGCCGTTGGACAGGATAATCTGCCCGGCTCGGACTCCTTGACTGATTTCTTGGAGTTGGAGTCCGATGGGGACACCTCCCCGGAAACCCATACCCACTGGGATCTTCCGTCGGACCCCTACTACTACTACTACTATTTATCACTTATAAAGCACCATGCACGCAGCGCTGTACAGCCAACCAACAAGAGTTAGCCAGAATGCAAGAGACAGTCCCTGCCCGTCAGAGTCATTCTCATCGGAGCTTACAATCTAGTCACGTGTTCCAGTGGCACTTGCCACCCAAGGACACCTCCTTCCTGGTGTTCGTTCAGGACATGGCAAGGGCCCTTAACCTGGCCACTCAGGCCGAGGAGGACCCTCGTGCTGAAGAACTCGATATTCTTCAGTACAAGTCCCCATGCAGGGAATCACTCACTGTGCTGGTTCCTCCTATTCTATCTCGGCTGCTGCTCTGCATGTGGGAGGCCCCCACCTCGGTCCCCATTGTGAGCAAGCACCTTGATACTATGTACAAGAGACAACGTGGACACAGAAAAGAGCACCAAACTCGCAGAGAGTTCAAGACAAACAAAGGGGGCGAGCAGGATAGAAGGTCACTAGCACTTTATTGATGAACAACCCCAACGCGTTTCGGCAGGTGCCTTCATCAGGGGGCTAAAGGACTGCAAAACCAAATAAAAACATATAATAAAACAACATTAAATACATAATAAAATAATAATTATAATGATTATAGTAAACATACATAATGATGAATGAAAACATCCATGTATGATCACAAATAAAATATACTTACAGATTGTACTGCTAGTCATGTGTATACAGAAAGCGCATAAATTTTTTATTTATTTATTTTTTTTATTTATCTATTTCTTCTATACCGCCCCTTCCAGAGATCAGGGGCGGTTTACATGGAACAATTGTATACATTCGTATAACATTACATAGAACAAGAACTTTTTAACTTTTTACATAAAACAGAACAGTTTTTACATATAACTTTTTAACTTTTTTACATAAAACAGAACAGTAAGTTGTTAAAATTATTTACAGGGTGTATACTTTTGTATACTACTGGATTTACAGGGGAATGTCAGCGAGCTGACATTGCTATTTATAGATGTTATTTACAAAAGGTTAGGATACATGATTTATGGTGTATAGAATTCACTATTCAAGTGTGTGTGTGTGTGTGTGTGTGTGTATGTGTGTGTGTGTGATGGAATTTATTTCCATTTTTTCGTGGGTTGTTTGGGGTGTCTTTGGGGGGGCTGTTTGAAGAAGGAGTTGTGTGTGTTAATTGTGTGTCTGCAGGTTTTTTTGTTTGTGTGCCTGTGGACGCTGTGTGGCTGGACTTGGAGGGTAGGGGATTCCGAAATGCTCAGAGAATAGGTATGTCTTGAGTTCTTTCCTGAATTGGGAGAGGTCCTTTATGATTCGGATGTCTATTGGGAGGTCATTCCAGAGTGTGGGAGCGGTGAATGTGAAGGCTCTGGCACTGGTGGAGTTTTTAGTCCTCGTGAATGTTTTTGGCAGCTCTAGTGAGAGGGTTGCATTTAGTCTGCGGGCTCTTGAATTATTTGGGGCGTGGAGGAGTGTGGATAGATGGGAGGGGGCAATATCGTTTAGTAGTTTGAAGGTTGTTAGTAGTATTTTGTATTTGATTCGGTTATTTATGGGGAGCCAGTGTAGTTCTAGCAGTATAGGGGTTACATGGTCTGCTAGGTGGGCTTTAGTGACTACTTTTGCACAAATGTTTTGTGCTCTTTGTAATAGGTAGATATTCTTTTGTGGGGCCGGATAAGAGACTATTACAATAGTCAAAGTGAGGGGTTATGAGTGCACTTACGACTGATCTAAAGTCATGCGTGTCAAGAAGGAGCCTTAAGTGTTGAATAGTTTTGAGTTTGTAGAATATAGTTTTTACCGTCTGCTTTATGTGTGGTAGCATGGTGAGTGTGTGATCGATTATAACGCCTAGGTATTTTACCTCTTTTTTAACAGGTATCGTTGTGTTATTGATGGAGATAGTTGTTGGGTAGGTATCTTCAGCCACAGGTGCTCTTGAAACAAACATTGCCTCAGTTTTTTTGAGATTGATGCTGAGGAAGTTGGTTTCCATCCAGGATGAGGTTTCCGCCATACATTCGGATAGAGTGTTATAATTGGGGTTTTTCGTGGTTATGGGGAGGGCGAGCATGATGTCGTCGGCGTAGATGAAATGACTGATTTTGTGTTTTTTAAATATTTTTGTGATGGGTTGTAGGTACAGGTTGAAAAGGAGAGCAGAAAGGGCTGATCCTTGGGGTATTCCTTGTCCTTGGGGGAAGGTTTCTGATGCTTCCTGGTTTAATTGAACTCGCATTAGTCTGTGTGTGATGTAGGACTTGAACCAATTGAGGACAGTCCCGCCTATTCCTAGGTTTTCTAATCTGTTAATCAGTGTAAGGTGATTGATATTATCAAATGCGGCGGAAATGTCTATGAAAAGGAGTAGAAGGCCTTGAGTGTTATCGTCTGTGTGTCTTATGAGGAAGTCCATCAGAGTAATTAAGAGGGTTTCTACCCCATGGAAGGGGCGGAAACCAAATTGGTGGGAGTCAAGGGAGTTGTGCTCGTCTATATGTTCTTGCAGTTGAAGTTGAACAGTTTTTTCTATTATTTTAGCCATGAATGGAATGCTGGCTATCGGTCTATATGAGTTTGGGTCTTTCGGGTCGAGTTTATTGTTTTTATTATTGGGCGGATTGTTGTGAGTTTTAGGGCATCAGGCATAATTCCTTGGGAGAGGGATTGATTTACTATGTATTGAATGTTTCCAGCTAGTTCTTCCTTAGTACTTTTGATCCATGACACAGGGCATGGATCGAGTGGGGAGGTTGTGGTGGTATAAATTGTTATAATCCATATAATTGTTATAAATAATATGTGACCAATAGTACACTAGAAACAGCTGAAAAAAACATAATAAACGCGTTAAAATACACAACTACATATAGTTATACATTAAAAAATGGAAAAAATGGGAGACCCAGACCAGAGAACACATTGCTTAAAAATAAAACATAACACCAAAAGGAATATTAAAAAGGAGTAAAAATAATAATAATAATGATAATATTAATAAATATACAATAAATAATAAATAATAAAGGATTATGTAAATATACAATTACATAGTAAAATAACAAACAAATTATTTAATACAAAAGAATAAAATTATAAAAATCAACAGTTAATAATAATAAACTAGATATAAAAACATCTAATTAATAAATATTTATTACATAAATTATAACAATACAACAAACAAAAAACAAATAACATACTGGGAATAAAATGTAAATGATTAAGTAGACGTAAAAAGTTCTTAAAAACTCCCATAAATAGAGTATCATTAATCCAAATGGGAGAGACAGACGCTCGTACCTTAAGCGTAAACACGAAAAACCCACATTGTTATTAAAAAACTGTTTAAATAAAAAGAAAATTCAAAGAAAAAATTTTTTTAAAGAAAAAATTTTTTGACTGTATTTACATAGATGTTTAAAAACAACCACCCTACTGATCTAACCTTTAAGAACATAGTGAACCTATTTGCAACCACCAGCCATAGAGGATATGCGGAAAATGGTACTCCAATGTTTAAAAAGAAATCAAGAAACATAGTATTACAATGTCTAAAAAAAGGGGGGAACCAAATAGACTAAGAAACCATTGATGCTGTCCATTTTAAAATAGGGAAGCAGGACCTTAAAAAACCGTCAGATAAGGTGCTTGTTAAATAAAGTGCTTTTTAAAAAAAGAAAAAACAAAAAACATATATTCCATGTAGGCAGAACAATAGATCAGCTGTTCAATAAAAAATGAAAAATGAATAAAACGTGATGCCATGCTCACCTACCTACTGAGGAATACCACCATATTAAAATAAAGAAATACCGAGCCAAGATCGAGGCCAACAATTGCAGCCCGACATCAGTGCATTGAGGATACTCAGAAGGGAATAAAAATGCCGCGTCTGTGCATAAACTGTTTGTAAAGAAATATAAACCAAATCTTACTCAATCGTAACGAACTAAAACTAAAAATAAAAACCTTGCATGAAAAGACACTAACCATCAGACCGGCATAAGAAAATAAACAGCCATTAGGTCGACGCGCTGGATTTTGGCGCGTTTTTGAAGCAATACCCAATTCTGCATTAATGCATATGCATGAGAAACAAAACTAAATTGGGTGATGAAAAGGAAGGTGAATAAAACATTATGCCATGCTGACTTACTGAGGAGATACACCGTATGGGAATAAGGAAAATAGAGCCAAAATCAAGCCCAACAATTGCAGCCCGACGTCAATGCATCAGGGAAACTCAGAAGAGAAGTACCGCGTCTATGCATAAACAGTTTGTGGGAAGATCTAAACTATATCTAACTCAATCATAATAAACTGTACTCAAAAAAGGGGGGGATTAAAAGTCACTGTAAATAGCAACTTAGAGAGAAAAATAAAAACCTTGCATGGAGAGACACAAACCTTCAGACCGGCATTAAGGGACTGAGCAGCCATTAGATCGACGCGCTGGATTTTGGCGCGTTTTGAAACAATCACAAGACCCGATTCTGCATAATTGCATATGCATGAGAAATCAACACCAAATCAGGTGATGAAAGGAAAGTAACGTTAAAAAAACTGGAGATTAACATGGGCACTAAACAAACCCAAAAAGAAAACGCGTTTCAAAAAACCACACATCCATCACTGTATAAATGCATATGTAGTACAAAAACTGAAAATAACTAAAAAACTACAGCAATGTGTCAATTTTATTTTATTATATTTTGTAATCAATGCATAAAAGCAAATAATATAGAGCCAAAGGCTAAATGTGGAAAAAATAAAACCCAATAAATTAATTACAAACGCCTATACAGCAACCCTAGCTCAAGGCGAAAAAATCATCCTATTATTAAAACAAATCATAAAAATTAAACATTAAAAAATAAATAAGTAAAAATTAATAAATAAATAATAAATATATAATATAAAATAATAAATAAGCTAAAAAACCAAATTTCAAAAATTGTCTTTAAAAATTAAATAAAATAAAAACTGCTCATAGAAAAACAGACAAATTGAACTCCTGATTAAGACCTAGTGGTTCAAGGGACTGTAACTCATAAATATATCGTTGCTCCAACCTAAGGAGAATCTGATCCACATTGCCTCCTCGCCAATGTGGGTGTACTACCTTAAGAACAAAAAACTTAAGATCAGAGACCAAATGGCCCTTGGTGATCCAGTGCTGCACTAGAGGTTTTTCTTCCACCCGTCTACTCAAACAACTTTTGTGTTCAATAATGCGCGTTTTAATGGACGAGTAGTCTTTCCAACATATAAAAGCTTGCAAGGGCACATCACCACATATATCACATTACTTGTGGTGCAATTGGAAAAATGATTCAAGAAAAATTTTTGAGCAGTAACAGGGTGTACAAAAAAATCTTTAACGGACAAACTATTTAAACAAACTGAGCACCGTCCACATGTAAAGTGCCCCTTAACCCTGACCTTTGGTTTAGGTTTTGCAAGAGCTGATGGAACTAAAATGTTCCTGATATTACGGTTTCTTTTGTATGCAACCAACAAGGACTTGCGTGTGCCATACCTGGAAGGGAGGAAAGAAGGTGCCATTCTCGTCTCAAAATATGAGATATGTCTTTAGAAAATAAGGAAAAAGTTAAGGCACATACTACCCGATCTTCTTTAGGCATTGTTTTCTTCTGCAAAAGTTCATTCCTATTGGAAGATTTGGCCCTACTGTATGCATTTTGAATAACATGTGCTGGATAGCCCCTATCTTTGAACCATTCAACCATATTGGCAGAATGGCGCTCGAAATCCTGAACTGAAGTGCATAAACGCTTGACACGTAAGAACTGCCCATAGGGTAAATTAGTCTTAAGGGACTTATTGTGAAAACTATCATAACGTAACAGAGAATTCCGGTCCGTAGGTTTCCGAAAGAGATCTGTCTCAAAACCATTCTTACCTATTTTAATATTAATATCCAGATACGAAATTTACGTAGTGCTAAAAAAACCTTCAAATTGTAGGTGCTCATCTTTAGAGTTCAACCATTGAAAAAAAGCCTGCAAATTGTCCTCAGTACCATCCCAAATGAGAAGAACATCATCTATGTAGCGTAGCCATAACTTAATGTATTTCTTAAAAGGATGGAACTGAAGAAACTTGCTCTCAAAATTAGCCACATACAAATTCGCGACGTCCGGTGCCATGGACGACCCCATAGCCACACCCTTAATTTGCTTGTAAAAAATGCCTTGAAAGCAGAAAAAATTCTCACACATTGCAATGGCTGCCATCTGGGTCAAAAAACTAGTAGGAATGCGTACTGGTGGTTCTCGCTGAATGAGAGTATTCGCAATAACTTCCAGAGCATCTGCTTGTGGAATATTAGTATAAAGCGAATTAATATCCAGTGTTGCCAAAACCAATCTATCATGATAGTTAGTAAAATCCCGCAAAATGTTAATGACGTGTGTGGAATCACGTACATAAGATGGAATTTTAGGGACAAACGGATAAAGAAAAAAGTCCAAAAACTTGGACAAAGGTTCTAACAAAGACCCAATGGCCGATATAATGGGTCGTCCAGGAGGATTATGGAGAGACTTATGGATTTTAGGCAGCACATAGATAGTGGGTATGACCGGATATTGAACAGTAAGAAAGCTAATTTCATTAGGAGTTAAATAGCCTGCTTGTTGTCCAAGAAAAATGAGAGTATCCACTCTATGCTTAAGGTTGGCTGTAGGATCGTCAAAAATCTTTTTGTAAAAAACAACATCGTTAACTTGGCGTAATATTTCCTGAATGTAATCTGTTCTGTTAAGAATAACTAAAGCCCCACCTTTATCGGCCGGTTTTATAATAATGGACAAATTGTTCTGTAGTTCACGTAGGGCTGCCGTCTGGATAGACGTGAGATTGTGAAATGGCCGACCCTTCTTCTTGTAAAGTGCTTCTACCTGGGATAATACCACTTGCTCAAAGGCATCTATTAACGCATTCGTATTATTAGGTGGTACCCAGGTAGAGGACTTACGGAGAACAGAATTGTCCGCCAAATTACCACTTTGATTTGAGAAAAAATCTATAATCTTTAATTTCCTAAAGAATTTATAAAGCTCTACCCGGGTGGTGAACCGATCATGTCTTGCAAAAGGTACGAACGAAAGGCCCTTCTCGAGAACTTCAACCTGAACATTGCTTAAAACAAAATCAGACAAATTAAAAATACCACTATTAGTAGTTAATCTAGGAATCTCTGTCCTCTCCCTCTGCCCCTGCCTCTGGGGAGTGAAGTGGGCCGCGCCTCCCAAGTTTTGTATTGGTGATATGGTGATCTCACTTGGTTGTGTGGTGGGACCCACTTCTTGCCTCCCCCCTTCCAAAGGGAATCCATTGAAAAACCCGATGGATGCTGAGAGATACCAGCAGAGGAGAACAGGGGAGCCGAAGAATCCTGATCTAGAGTGTCATCAACATGACTACAACTTCTTTTATTGGCATGTTCCAAACAAGGATCAGGAGAAAAAAGTCTGGTCTTAGCTTTACTTTTACCAGATTTGGCATTATGAGTGCTGGGTCCTGGTCTGGGTGAATCCGCATCCCACCTATGTGAGGTGATGCGTGGTCTGGGTTTCCCATTAATCCAATAGTACACTGTACCATTTTTATAGTCACTATCATCGCGTTTAAATTTATTCAGCTTTCTATCTTTGATAATCTTACTGTACTCTAAAGAATTTCTATCAAAATTCTTCATTTTTTCAAACTTGTGATCATTATCTTTTAAAAAAGTAACCTTCTCTTCAACCTTAACTTTTAAAGCAGCGGATTTACGTTTCAAAGTGTTGATTAAAAGAATCATTAGATCCAAGGAGCACTTGTTCATTATCTTAATCCAACTGGCCTTAAACTCCTCATCGTCTTTAAACATCCCCGGGGCCTTTTGAACACGGAGCCCTCTAGGGATGATCTTTTTCCGGCAATATTCGAGGAGTGAGGCAGCATGCATGTCCTCACGAATCAGTTGCTGTGTGAGCTGGACCGCTTCTCCCCATTTGTCTTCAATATTTGGAGAACCTTCATCTTTGTTGAAGAAGGGGTCATCCGGTAACATATTTTTCAAATCATTTTCTTGAAAGCTTAAAACGTCTTTCCACGGGGAGAACATGCTCAGATGAAACCAAAGACACAGAAAAGAGCACCAAACTCGCAGAGAGTTCAAGACAAACAAAGGGGGCGAGCAGGATAGAAGGTCACTAGCACTTTATTGATGAACAACCCCAACGCGTTTCGGCAGGTGCCTTCATCAGGGGGCTAAAGGACTGCAAAACCAAATAAAAACATATAATAAAACAACATTAAATACATAATAAAATAATAATTATAATGATTATAGTAAACATACATAATGATGAATGAAAACATCCATGTATGATCACAAATAAAATATACTTACAGATTGTACTGCTAGTCATGTGTATACAGAAAGCGCATAAATAATATGTGACCAATAGTACACTAGAAACAGCTGAAAAAAACATAATAAACGCGTTAAAATACACAACTACATATAGTTATACATTAAAAAATGGTGTTGGAGTCGACCAAGAAGAAGCAAAATCGCCCAAAATCACACTCATCGGTACCACCCGGTCGAGATTCAAGAGCCCTTGATGCCCTGGGCCGCAAGGCCTACCAAGGCTCCATGCTCTCTTGTCGCATTCAAGCATACCAACTATACATGTGCATGTTCTTGCGTGATTTAGCCAAGGAGCTCGGAGGGTTCTTTATCTTTATCTTTTATCTTTATTTGACACACTTGATATACCGCCTAATACCGGAGTGTTAAGGCGGTGTGCAATAAAAAAAAAATTAGAACTGCTTAAAGAAAGGTGGAAAGGAACGCCAGTAAATGGATAGGAAAGTAATGGAGAAACAGGAAGAAAAGAATAATAAAGCGACAAATCAATTGACGGACAACCGGACGAAACAGCGAACAACATGAAACACAGTGGACAACATAACATCGCTAGATGACTTTGTGACAACAATGGGGTAGGAAAGGGGGATAGGTAAATTGGGGAGGGATGGGGGAGTGGAGCGGATGCTAGGGAATCTAGACTGTTGGGGGGACGCCGGTGAGGAGCGTCTCCACGGGCCTCGAGGGCAAACCCCTCAGTAGATTCGGCATTCTGTTGAAGTCTGTCGCAGACTGGTTTAAATACCTCTCCCGAGCTGCCTATGATGGATTCAAGTCATCAGCTCGGGTGGCGGCCGTGGGCATCGGGGCCTGCCGCCAGGCATGGCTCCAATCCTCAGATTTGGAGCAGTGGGTGCAGGAGAAACTCCTGGACATTCCCTGCCTCAGCGAGCAGCTCTTCGGCAAACCAATGGAGGATAAAGCCACAGAGATAGAGACTGAGTTCGTCACCAGAACCCGTCTCTCATGCAAGACCTCCACTCTGCCCCGGAAGAAGCAACCAGTACCAGGGCTATCCGCCATACCCGGCTACCCCCACGCCGACTATCCCGATGCAGGATAAATCCGGCCAAGGGCATTGCAAGCCGAAAGGGTCGAAAGCCCAAAAACGGCTTCTCCACAACCCGTGCAGGGGTTTTTACGCCATCGACATAGCCCCTCGCCCTCCAGCGATGCAGCAATGGGAGGATGTCTGTCTCATTTTGCCCCGTCGTGGGCTTCCATCACCTCAGACAACTGGGTTCTCCAGGTCATCCGAGATGGCTATCGCCTTCGTTTCGACAGGCTTCCACCTCTCTTCTCCCCGGCGGAGCCTCCTCGACTCCCCGTGCACCAGCTTCTATTGCAGCAGGAATTACTCTCTCTCCTTGCCCAATGGGCAGTCGAGAAGGTCCCTTCTCAGCTTCGAGGTCGGGGAAAAAGACGGGTCTGCGGACCATCCTCAACCTCCGCAGTTGAACAAGTTCTTGGTGCGGGAGAAGTTCAAGATGTTATTCCTTGGCATTCTGCTGTCCTTCCTCAAGCAGAGCGACTGGCTATGCTCCTTGGATCTAAAGGACACTTATGCCCAAATCTTAATCCACTTCCAGTACAGGCAGTATCTGCGCTTCAGGGTACAGGGAGAGCATTTCCAGTACAGAGTGCTCCCCTTCGGCCTCACGTCCATCTCTAGGGCGTGCCGGTCTTTCCCTACCTCGACGGCTGGCTCGTCACAGGCACCTTGGTCGCGCATCATCCTTCTGTTGGAGGGCTTGGGGTTCTTGGTCAGCTACCCAAAGTCTCACCTCGAGCCGGTGCAGGCACTCTAGTTCATCGGTGCACGCCTCAATACTCAGCAGGCGACCGCTGCCTTACCAGAAGATCGCGCTGACCACCTCCAAGCTCTGGCGGCCTGTGTCCAAAGCACTCCCCGAGTCACTGCTTGGACCATGCTATGCCTCCTGGGCCACATGGCCTCTACCATGCATGTGGTCCCCCATGCCTGCCTGCACATGCGGACAGCTCAGTGGTGCCTCAGCACCCAATGGAGCCCATCCCTCGGTCACCTCAGGGACCCTGTCAGGGTCCTTCCCGACCTCTGCTCATTCCTGAGCGGTGGCAAAACCCCCGCAACCTCCTACAGGGATTGCCCTTCCAGGCCCCGCAGCACGATGCGGGCTGATGACAGACGCTTCCCTGTTAGGGTGGGGAGCCCGCTGCGGGCCGCTATAAACACAGGGGCAGTGGTTGCCCGAGGAGTCTGAGCAGCAGATAAACTTCCTCGAACTCCGGGCTATTCTGTGGGCCCTGAGGGGCATTCGAGGTTCACCTCAAGGGGTGGTTGGTTCTCGTGCAGACAGACAACCATGTGGCGATGTTATACATCAACAAGGAGGGAGGCACGGGATCGTGCTCTCTCTGCCGGGAAGCGGTCCGCATCTGCTCCGCTGTCCAATAGAAGATGTCCGTCAAAGCGACCTACCTTCCGGGTCAGGAGATTGTCCTGGCGGACAGGCTCAGCAGAATTCTTCGCCCACGAATGGCGGCTGAATCCAGGGGTAGCGGGCTTGCTGTTTCTTCGCTGGGGGACGCCAGCGATAGACCTTTTCACCAGTTCCCAGAACGTGCATCTTCCCCGCTTTTGTGGGCTGGTACTGCACCCGAGCAGGGAGAGCTCCGATGCATTCCTTCTGTACTGATCATCCAGCCTGCTCTAAGCATTCCCTCCCTTTCCTCTCATTCCTAGGACCCTTTTCAAGTCTCAGCAGGATCGGGCATCATTGATCCTCATAGCCCCCTCGTGGCCTCGGCAGCCTTGTTTTCCATTCCTGCTCTGGCGGTCAACGGAGCCTCCTGTTCCCCCGGGCTCTGCCCTGGGTCTGCTAACACAGGAGGAGGTGTGAGTGCAGCTCCCGAACCTAGCCTCCTTATCCCTCACGGCCTGGCGGCTGAACGGGTTTCCCTAGCCTCACTGGCCCTTCCAGAGGAGGTCGAGGAAGTCCTCCTCGCCTCAAGAAAGGACTCCACTAGACGAGCCTACGCCTTCAAGTGAAGGTGCTTCTCGGTCTGGTGCTCGGAACTCCAGATCGACCCGTTCTTGTGCCCTATTTGATGGATCCTCGAGTACCTCCTCCATCTCTCGAAGGAAGGGCTGATGTCGAACTCTGTCAGGGTACACTTGAGTGCCATCTCAGCAAACCACCTCCCCATCAAGGGAAAGCTCCTCTCAGGGCAGCCGTTAGTCTCCCACTTTATGCAGGGTCTTCTGCTTTCCAAGCCACCCATCTGTCCCCCCCCAGCAGAATGGGACCTGAATGTGATGCTCATGCAGCTCACCCGTTCACCCTTCTCATGGCTGATGCCCCTTACGCCAGTTCTATCGGAAAAGGGTGGTCCTCCGCACTCACCCTAAATTCCTGCCTAAAGTCGTCTCGGACTTCCATCTTAACCAGGAGATAGTCCTGCCGATTTTCTTCCTGAGGCGCCATGCCGACCAGGCGTTGGTGGCTCTCCACACACTCTCGCCTTCTACTTGCAGCATACCCAGACGCATCGCATGTCTGGCCGACTCTTTGTGACCTACGATCCCAATAGGACAGGACAGGAAGTTACCAAACGCACCCCCTCAGTTTGGGTGGCGGACTGCATCACTTTCGCTCATATGAAGGCGGTTACCACGCTAGATCGAGTCACCGCACATGGGGTTCAGGCCAAGGCGGCCTCGGTGGCCTCACTACGCTCCGTGCCCCTGATGGGCATCTGCCGGGCAGTGACCTGGTCCTCCACGAATACCTTCGCTGCCCCCTACTGCCTAGAGAGGGAGTCCTGCCGGGACAGCGCCTTCGGCCAGGCTGTACTCCGTAACCTGTTCGAGGTATATAAGGGACTCCTGCTCGCCGACCCTTCTTATGGCTACCGAGGGCTTCGCCCCGAGAACTCAGGCTCCTTCGGGCATCGGCTTCTGCTCATGGCCTCGCAGAGGCGTTTTTTGGTTACAGGTTCGGTAGCCTGTAGCTGGGGAGTCCCATAAGTGAGACTGACTTCCTGCTTGTTCCTGAAGAAAGCATAGTTACTCACCTGTAGCAGGTGTTCTCCAGGGACAGCAGGAATCAGTCCTCATGACCCTCCTGCCTCTCCTGATGAGTTGCTAGATTTTTGTCCTTCCCTTGCCATGTGCTTGGTAGGAGGGCTCGAGCTCAGGAACCTGACTGAGCAAGATGGCACCCTTGGGCGTGAAGAGAACCACTCATGCGTGGCAGCAATCCTAAATGCTTTCTTTGAAAGCTGGGGAATTGCTCTGCACAGGCTCCGCTGGTGCCGTCACCCATAAGTGAGGACTGATTCCTGCTGTCCCTGGAGAACACCTGTTACAGGTGAGTAACTGCGCTATACAGAAAACTGTCAATGAAGTACTGACCTAAGATAAAGCAACTAAATGCACAAAACTAAATCATCTCCAAGGAGGGTACCACAGATAAATCAGATAACTTGGAGCTTAGAAAGGAAGCTAATTTGCTAGGCTGAAAGAAAACATATTTAACAAACTTATATGAAATTAAACATTTACACAGGAATTTCAAAGAAAATAAACTGCCTAGGTTTTAATAGTAAATACTGACGATGTCTCCTCTGGGTTTCCTTTGCCAAGTCTGGAAAAACAGATATAAAAAGACCACAAAACAATGTGTTTTTCTTTTTGAAGTACATCTTCATAATCTAGTTCCGGTCGGAGACAAAGTGACAAGTAATTAATAACATTGAAGGAGTTGAGGATTCAGACGCAAACAACTCCCAACACATCAGTAAGATTCAAAACATCCATATTCATCTCATCAGGCTGATCAGACACACTCTTCTTGGAAGAAGGCAAATAATAAGTCTTATTAATTTGCAGAATAAGTTCCTTAGGAACAAAAATAATTTCTACCAAGTATTTTTTGAACATATCCAATGCAGACACACCTGGGGTTCTAGGAAGATTCAGCATGGAAAGGTTGGCCCCACTCTAGTAACATTTTCCAGTGATTCCAACTTGAATTTTAAAGTGATGTTATCCTTAACTAAGGCAGTTTTAGTATCAAAAAGCAAAGGAATCTTAGTCATTTGTTCTTGAGGAGTAGTTTTCAATGTATCAATGGCACTTACATTTGCCACTATAGCATCCGAATTAGACTGCTAAAACATTGCTGTATCAGGCTCAATAAAGAAGATTTGCAGAATTGTGGGAGTTCTGTTCCCCCTGCTGTGTTTTTTGCTCTGCACGTTTTAGAAGCCAACTCAACTGTCTCTTTAGGTGCATTGTCCACTAGATGTACGATGGCATCCCATATGACCTCAAGCATGAACTGCTTAGGGAGAGGCAAAGGAGCCAAAAGAGGAGAAAAAGTCGAAGAGTCTGAAGAGCGAATCAGAGCGATGTCCTTATTCACTCCAACTCCACTCTTAGAGGCAGATTCTGCCGCCTTCAAAGAACCTGGGGCATCTCTCAAAGAAGCTGAACCATAGACTACCATTGCAGCACCTTCAAGCAGCTCTCCTCAAACAAGGGTTGCAGAAATACTGACTTTCGACATGTGATCCTCAGAACTGCTGAGAGCCAGGGCGTGTTCCCATGGGCATGGAGGTGGTGTCTGTGCGTTTTGGGAAAGAGAAGTCTCTAGTTCCGAGGTTGACGACGGACTCTCCGATCTAAGTGCTGCCGCAGACAGATTTGACCCAGCACCTGGAAACTCAGATGGTCCAGAAAATGATCCGTTGGACCTACATTCCCGGAAGAGCCAGGAGTCAAGGTCTCCTTCCTGGCCTTTATCTTTTATTTCAGCATGAGGAAGACAGAGCAACAGCACTACACTGCCATCTTGACCACGCTTCCTGGCATTGTATAAAAATACTATCTTGCAAGCCCAGACCAGAAGTATTCCATACTATAAGAAAGGTGGAGGGAAGGCCAAACAACTGTCAGCATGGTTTAAAGGTGAGGTCAGAGAGGCTCTTAGGGCCAAAAAGGCATCTATTAGAAAATGGAAAAAGGAGCCAAAATTATGAAAACAAGAAACAACATAAGCCCCTGCAAGTTAGATGCAAGACATTGATAATGCAGGCAAATAGAGAATTTGAAAAGAAGCTTTCTATAAAAGTAAGCAATCATAAAATATTTTTCAAGTACATTCTTAACAAAAAGTCTGTGGGAATCATTTGGACCATTAGATGATAGAGAGGTAAAAGGAATGCTGAGGCCATTGCTGACAAGGCCATAGCGGAGAGAGTGAGTGAATTCTTTGCTTCAGTCTTTATGTAGGGATGTTTCCCACCACAGAGCAAAAAAAAACAGTAGGGGGTAGCAGAATTCCCACAATTCTAGAAACCACCTTTCTTGATCCTAACCCTGCCATGTTTTGGCAGAGATTTGCCTATATCAGTGGCAAATCTCTGCTAAAACATGGCTGTTATCAGGCTCAATAAAGAAGGTTTGCAGAATTGTGGGAGTTCTGTTCCCCCTGCTGTGTTTTTTGCTCTGCACTTTTTGTTGGGATGTCAGCCCTTTCTGCTTTTTCTGTACTGTTCCCAGGAAGTTATCCATGCCAGATATGATATTTAAAGGTGATGTATCAGAGGAATTGAAATACAGCAAATTGATAAACTAAAGAGTAGCAAATCACCTGGACAGGATGGTATACGTCCCAGCGTGCTGAAAGAACTCAAAAATGAAATTACAGACCATACTATTAGTAATTTGTACACTATCATTAAAATCATCTATAGTACATGAAAAGTGGCCAATATAATTCAATTTTTAAACACGATTCTAGAAGTGATCTGGGAAACTACAAACCAGTGAGCCTGATATCAGTGTTGGGAAAAAATGGTAGCAACCATTATAAAGAATAAAATTACTGAACATATAGTCATTTTTAATGGGACAAAGCCAACAGGGATTTAGTCAAGTAAAGTTTTGTCTCACTAATCTGCTATAATTTTTTTGAGGATATAAATAAACAGGTAGATGAAGTGAGCCGATTGATATAGTGTATCTGGATTTTCAAAAAGCCTTTGACAAGATTCCTCATGAGAGACTCTTGAGGAAATTGATAAGTCATAGGATACCAGTGTACCTTTTTGGATTGGCAACTAGTTAAAAGATAGAAAACAGAAAGTAGGGCTAAATGGCCAGTTTTTCAATGGAGAAAGGTGAATAGTAGAGTACTCCATTGATCTACGCTGGGCCTGCTGCTTTTTAACATATTTATAAATGACCTGGAAATGGGGAAAAAGGTGATCAAATTTGCAGATGATACAAAATTATTCCAAGTTGTTAAATAACGATTGTGAAAAACTGCAAGAGAACCTTGAGAAATTGGGAGACTGAGCATCCAAATGGCAGATGAAATGTAATATTTGACAAGTGCAAAGTTATGTACTTAGGTAAGAATACCCAAACAACTTACACGATGCAAGGTTCCACATTAGGAATCACCACCGAGGAAAAGAATCTAGATATCATCTTAAATAATATGTTGAAACCCTCTGATCAGTGTGCAGTGGCAGCCAAGAAAGCAAATTAGGATGCTAGGAATCATAGGGAAAAGAATACAGAATAAAACCAAGGATATTATATGCCTCTGTATTGCTCCATGGTGCAACTGTACCTTGAATATTGTGTGCAGTTCTAGCAGCCATATCTAAAAATGGATATAACAGAATTAGAAAAGGTACAAGAAGAATGACCAAAATAATAAAAGGGATGGAAGGATACCTCTATGAGGAAAGGTTTAAAAGGTTAGAGCTCTTCAGCTTAGAAAAGAGATGGCTTAGGGGGAGATAGGATAGTGGTCTATAAAATAATGAGTGGAGTGGAAGAGGTAAATGTAAATTGTCTGTTCACTTGTTCGAAAAGTAGAAGGACTAGGGGACACATGCAGATTAAGTTTGTCAGACGGCTGCCTGGGTGAGAATCTTCACAGTCTTGGCAAGTGCATATATCTATATGATTTGCAAGGGATTGTGGGCAATGTAGTTCATTCACACCAGACACAGCTGCTGACAATAATTTAGTTGTGCTCAAGTGTTAAAGCCAATAAGATATTTATTTATGGGGTTATTTCTCCCAACACAGATATGCTTGGTAGCACATAAATCAGGTTACTTGCTTCCAGTGTTTAACTTGGAAAAACAAAGTCAAAATCAGGAAAACAACATTCAAACTTGTCACGCATTAGCTAATGTTTTCTTAGCATATATCAAACAACAAACGAAAAGCCACAAAGAAAGAAAAAAACTGTTCTTTTCAGGTTAACTTCTGATAACTTCCCACATAGATTCAGAAGTGATTCTCTCCTAGCTCACAAGCAATTAGGTAAGGCTCAATTGCTAGCAGTTATCCAGCTGAAACCCCTTAGCTGGCTTGCTTTCTACTGTGTGGGTCAAATCCTGCTTCAGGAGCTTTTCTGAGTAGATTAAAGAACAAGTTTGTATTTCTTTGTGATGGTTGCTGTACTTTATAACAGAAAATCACCAAAGGAGTTTGGACAGAGAGCAGTCCATATAAACACATTCTTCATCTGCAATCATTCCCCCTTCTTCAACAAGCATGGGTTCAATATCATGGATTGGCACAGATGAATCTCTCAATGGAGCACTTTCAGGAGAATACTTGTTTCCCTGCTGTCTTTCAAGGTTATAGCTAGGGCATAGATCAGTGTTCATACCTGAGCTTCCATTGCTGTTAGAGTTCCTCTCTATATAGCCTGGCCAGTATGTAGTCCAGTTCTTATGTCCAGCCTTCCAATCCAGATCCCTGGACACTGGATCTCTCTTCACATACCTTCTGGCACAGGTCTTAGGGTCCCTTCCACGTGCAGCCGTCTCCCTCACAGGTAGCGTCTGGAGTTTCCTAGCTCTGCAGCACCATTCCTCTGGCTTTCCCCAGTCCAATGGTGTATGCTGGCCCTTGAAATGCCTCCCAGTATACGTACTGCTCTGGACTCTTCTAGACCTCTCAAAGGCTTTTCTCTTCCTTCTTCCAAAGGGTTTCTTTCCTTCTCTGTCCGTCCGGTTTGGCTTCTGCTTCTGATGATCCTTCAGATGAAACTGATGATCAAGCTCAAGCTGATTCTCAGGATAATGAGGATAATTCTCTGTAGAATAAACTCTACCTTTATTCTGCCTAGATGAGTGCTCCCCCCTAATACAGCGCAGCTGTGCTGAATCAGGCCCTGCCCTTTGAGATGAGTGCTTAGGGATTACCTCATAGCCCTCCTGATTGAACACACGTTTCCCCACTTCAGCTCCTCTAATGGCTGTTGGAAACCTGGTGCATTCTGGGACTGGTAGTCTTTTATGGGAAAATTCTGTTTTCTTATTTCTACCAGAACTGACAGGTTACTTGTTCAGAGTCACTTCACCTTTTCTATAGCTCCTTCCTGAGCTATGATTAGCTTCCTTATCACAAGTTACAGTGTATCTCATTTAAGACTACTAGAAAATATTTTTTCACTCAACACATAATCAAACTCTGGAATTGGTTGCTAGAGGATGTAGTAAAAGCTGTTAGGATGGTTGGGTTTAAAAGAGGTTTGGATAAGTTACTAGAGGAAAAGTCTATAAACCATTATTAAAGTGGACTGGGGAAATCGACTGCTTCCCCCTTGAAAAAGCAACATGGAATCATTCTACCTTTTGGGAACCTGACAAGTACTTGTGACCTGGATTGGCCATTGTTGGAAACAGGATTCTGGACTTGATGGATTTTTGGTCTGACCCAGTATGGCACATATCATGTTCTTATATCTGAAACTGGCCAAGATGAGTCCTTCTCTTCCCCCCTAAACACACCGTCCCTCTTCCCCCTTTCTCTCTTTCTGTGGATAACACTATCATTCTTTCTGTTTCCTTGGCTCACAGCCTTGAGTTTATCTTTGACTCTTCTCTCTTTCTCTGCAAACATCCAACAGATTGCTAAAACCTATCATTTCTTTCTCTGTAGCATCAACAAAATTCCTTCCTTCCTTTCTAAACAAACTAGCAAGACCGATATTCACTCTCTAGTCACCTCCCTAGACTATTGCAACCTGCTTCTCAGTGGTCTTCTCCAGAATCATCTCTCCTCTTTTTAATACATTCAGAACTCAGACTCATGGCTAATCTTCAGTCATTGTCGCTATGCTCACGTAACTCCTCTTTTCAGGTTACTTTATTGGCTCCCTATCTGTTTCTGCATCCAGTTCAAACTTCTCCCTTTTTTCTCACTTGGTTTGCAGCTTGTCGTGCTGTGAGGGCTTGTGTGCATCAGTGATGCTGAGAGCTAAACTATCGGTAGTTTAACTACTGGCAGGGTCTCCCAAGATGGACAGGTCTCAGCTGAGGTGCCAGACCAAGAAAAAACACCCATCTGGGCAGCAGCAGAATGGGATAGTGTTGACGGCGGAGGATCACATTTCTGTGACAACGGCAACACCAAACTCAAACTGCGCGGAAGAAAGGCCCGGCAATCTACTTCTGTATCTTGCCATGAAAACCCAATGGATAGTTACAACAAAAAAAATTGTGCTATAGTGCTGGAAGATGAGACCCCCAGGTCGGAAGGCACTCAACTAGCTACTGGGGAAGAGCTGAAGATTTTTCAGAGTAAAGCCAGCATTTATGATGTGGTTGGATCAAAGCCCTCAGGACGTCTGAATGCTGATGTAGCTGCACATGAAATGAGAATCAGAAGCTGTAAAGATGTCTTACACATTGGAACATGGAACATATGAAGCATGAACCAAGGGAAGTTGGAGGTGGTCAAGAATGAAATGGAACGTGTGCAACTTGATCTGTTGGGTGTCAGCGAACTGAAATGGACTGGCATCGGGCACTTTGCATCAGTTGATCACATGGTCTACTATGCTGGAAATGAAAGACAAAGAAGAAATGGTGTTGCATTTATAATAAAGAAGAAACTTGCAAGAACTGTAATGAAATACAATGCAGTCAGTGAACACTTAATCTCTGTTCGTCTACGAGGAATGCCTATCAACACAACTATAATTCAAGTATATGCCCCAACAACAGCTGCAGAAGAGAATGAAATTGAAGAGTTCTATGAACAAGTGCAAGCTGAAATTGACAGAACATGCAAACAGGATATCCTGATAGTCATGGATGACTGGAACGCAAAAGTTGGCAACAAGGAAGAAGGCAAAGTAGTTGGAAAATATGGACTTGACAACAGAAATGAAGCTAGAGAAAGACTTATAGAATTCTGCAAGACCAACGATCTATTCATCTCAAACACCTTCTTCCAGCAACACAAGCAGCGACTGTACACATGGACCTCACTCAATGGATTGTATAAAAATCAAATTGACTACATCTGTGGAAGTCAACGATGGAAAAGCTCTGTAACATCAACAAAGACAAAACCTGGAGCTGACTGTGGTACAGATCATCAACTACTAGTTTGCAAACTCAAGCTAAAGTTCAAAAAGAGCAAACCACTCATGAATGCAGCAAAATATGACCTTGAGAATATACCACTGGAATTTAAAGACTGCCAGCAAAATCGATTTGCTGCTTTAGATACAAATGACAGCGCTCCAGAAGAGTTATGGAATAACATCAAGAAAGTTGTATTGGAAGAAAGTGAGAAGTCTCTACAAAAGGTGAAAAAGCAAAAACGGCCAAAATGGATGACGGAAGAAACTCTGAAAATTGCCCAGAAACGCAGAGAAGCTAAAGCCAGAGGAGAAAGAAAGACAATCGCAGAACTCAACAGAGATTTCCAACGTGCAGCAAGACAGAACATAAGAACATAAGATATGCCATACTGGGTCAGACCAAGGTCCATCAAGCCCAGTATCCTGTTTCCAACAGTGGCCAATCTAGGTCATACATACCTAGCAGTATCCCCAAAAGAGACAGGTTCCACAGTGCTTGTATTGGGTCAAGCATTGATATCCTGGGTCCATTTTTAATAATGGTTTATGGACCTTTCCTCCAGGAACTTGTCCAAACCCTTTTTAAACCCAGCTACACTAACAGCTCTTACTACATCCTCCGGTAACAAATTCCAGAGTTTGATTACACGTTGAGTGAAAAAATATTTTCTCTTATTTGTCTTAAATAGTTTATCCTGTAGCTTCATTACATGTCCCCTAGTCTTTCTATATTCTGATAGCGTAAACAATCGATCTACGTTTACCCGTTCCACTCCATTCATTAATTTATAGACCTCTTATCATATCTCCCCTCAGCCGTCTCTTTTCCAGGTTGAAGAGCCCTAACCTTTGTAGCCTCTCTTCATAGGAGTAGCCTTCCATCCCCTTTACCATTTTGGTGGCTCTTCTCTGTACCTTTTCTAATAACGCTATATCCTTTTTAAGATACGGCGACCAGAATTGCACACAATATTCAAGGTGTGGTCGTACCATGGAACAATACAGAGGCATTATAATATCCTTTGTTTTATTTTCCATTCCTTTCCTTATGATACCTAGCATTCTATTTGCTTTCTTGGCCGCCGCTGCACACTGGGCGAATGTTTTAACATGTTATCCACGATGACTCCTAAAACCTTTTCCTGGGCAGTGGTTCCCAATGTGGAACCTTGCATCGTGTAACCATAGTGTGGGTTGTTCTTTCCTAGGTGCATAACTTTGCATTTGTCCACATTAAATTTCATCTGCCATTTGGATGCCCAGTCTTCCAATTTATCCAGATCCTCCTGCAGTTTTCCACAGTCCTCTTGGGTTTTAACAACTTTAAACAGTTTTGTGTCGTCTGCAAATTTGATAACCTCACTAGTTATTCCCTTTTCCAGGTCATTTATGAATATGTCAAAAAGTAGCGGACCCAGTACAGATCCCTGGGGTACTCCACTATTCACCTTTTTCCATTGGGAAAATTGGCCATTTAGCCCTACCCTCTGCTTTCTATCTTTTAACCAGTTACCGATCCACAATAGTACACTGCCTCCTATCCCATGACTTTTTAGTTTTGCCAAATGTCTCTGATGAGGGACCTTGTCAGGCTTTCTGAAAGTCCAGATACACTATATCAACCGACTCACCTTTGTCTACCAGTTTATTCACACCTTCAAAAAAACATATCAGATTAGTAAGACAAGATCTTCCTTGTCTAAAGCCATGTTGGCTGTCTCCCATTAGGCCATGACTATCTACATGCTGTGTAATTTTGTTCTTTATGATGGTTTCTACCATTTTCCCCGGTACTGACGCCAGGCTCACCGGTCTGTAATTTCCCGGATCACCCCTGGAACCCTTTTTAAAAATTGGCGTTACATTGGCGATCCTCCAATCTTCAGGTATTACAGATGATTGTAATGAAAGTTCACAGATTACTAATAGCAGGTCTGCAATCTCATATTTCAGTTCTTTCAACACTCTTGGATGTATACCATCCGGTCCAGGTGATTTGCTACTATTCAGTTTATCAAATAGTTGTAATACATCTTCCCAGTGTAGCGATATTTCTCTCAATTCCTCTGCAGTATCACCTTGAAATACCACTTTAGTCTTGGGTAACATCCCTACATCTTCCTTAGTAAAGACCGAAGCAAAGAATTCATTCAGTCTCTCCGCTATAGCCTTGTCTCCTCTTGCTGCCCCTTTTACCCCTCTATCATCTAATGGTCCAATTGACTCTCTCACAGGCCTTTTGCTACAAATGTACTTGAAAAAGTCTTTATTTCGTGTTTTTGCTTCTGTAGCAAGTTGCTTCTCAAATTCTCGCTTTGCCTGCCTTATCAATGCTTTGCATTTAACTTGCCAGTGCTTGTGCTGTTTCCAGTTATCATTGTTTGGCTCTTTTTTCCATTTCCTGAAAGATGCTTTTTTGGCAGCAACAGCCTCTCTGACCTCACCTTAAACCATGCTGGCAGGTTTTTGGACTTTCTTCCACTTTTCTTAATGCGTGGAATACAGCTGGTCTGGGCTTCCAGGATAGTATTTTTAAACAACACCCAAGCTTGATGTAAGTCTTCAACCTTTGCAACTGCTCCTTTTAGTTTTTTCTAACTCTGTTCCTCATTTTATCATAGTCTCCGTTTCGAAAGTTAAAAGGTAGTACTGTGGATTTCTTTACTATCCCTCCTCCACTAATTAAATCAAACACAATCATGCTATGATCACTACTGCCAAGTGGTCCCAACACCCTTATTTCTTGCACCAGATCTGGTGTTCCACTAAGGACTAGGTCCAGTATGGCTTCCCCTCTGGTCGGTTCATGAACCAGCTGCTCCAAGAAGCAGTCATTTATTTCATCTAGAAACTTTATCTCCCTAGCATGTCCTGCCGTGACACTGACCCAGTCGATGCCGGGGTAATTGAAATCACCCATTATTACTATTCTGCTGTGACTTTTGTTAGCTTTCTTGAATTCTTTGAGCATTTCATCATCCGTTTGTTCATTCTGGCCAGGCGGTCGATAGTACAACCCCACTGCCATCACCTCCCCCTTCATACATGGAATTTCAATCCATAGATATTCTACAGCAAATTTTGTTTCCTGCAAAACTTTAATCCTTTCTGACTCAATGCCCTCTCTAACATAGAGCGCAACCCCTCCACCAATTTGATCAGTTCTATCATTACGATATAGTTTGTATCCAGGTATCACAGTGTCCCACTGGTTATCCTCCTTCCACCATGTCTCTGAGATTGAAATCATATCTAACCTCTCATTTAGTGCTATATATTCTAACTCTCCCATCAGGACAGGACAAGGAGAATTACTACAATGATGCATGCAAGGAAATAGAAGCAGAAACTATTAGAGGAAGAACAAGATCGGCTTTCCTAAAGCTACGAGAGTTAAAGAAAAAGTTCCAGCCTCGAATTGGAATGTTACAAGATGCTCAAGGTTCTATGTTGAATGATGCTGAGAAGATCAAGAAAAGGTGGAAGGACTACACAGAGTTTTTATATGATAAAGATCAAGTGGACCAACAGCAGTTTCCACCTGCACCTTATGATCAGGAACCATTGGTGATGAAAGAAGAAGTTGAAGCTGCATTGAAAGCCTTATCAAAGAGCAAAGCACCAGACATTGATAGCATTCCCATAGACGTATTACAGCAATCTGATGCAGCTGTTACCGTACTTACAAGGTTCTGCCAAGAAATATGGCAGACAACATCATGGCCAACTGACTGGAAAGGATCTGTGTTTATATCAGTACTAAAGAAAGGTGATCCAACTGACTGTGGAATTTATCGCACAATCGCTCTGATCCCAGATGCCAGCAAGATTCTACTGAAGATTATTCGAAAGAGACTACAACCATACCTGGAACAAGAATTACCTGAAGTGCAAGCAGGGTTCAGGAAAGGGCGAGGAACGAGAGACGACATTGCGGATGTGAGATGGATCCTTGAAAAGACTAAAGAATACCAAAAGGATATCTATTTGTGCTTTATCGACTATAGCAAGGCTTTTGACTGTGTAAACCATGAGAAACTCTGGGCCACATTAAGAAGCATGGGTATACCAGAACACCTGATCGTTCTCTTGCACAATCTGTACATTGATCAAGAAGCAACAGTTCGAACGGAACAAGGAGAAACAGAATGGTTTAAAATAAGCAAAAGTGTAAGACAAGACTGCATACTTTCCCCCTGCCTGTTTAATTTATATGCAGAACAAATCATCGGAGAAGCAGGATTGTATGAATACAACAGAGGTGTGAAGATTGGTGGAAGACTCATCAACAACCTTCGCTATGCTGATGATACCACATTACTGGCTGAAAGTGAAGATGATTTGAAACATTTGCTTCTCACAATCAAAGAACATAGGGGTATGTTTACTAAGCAGTCTTAACGTGCAGTCGGCGTTAGTGTGCAGGATGCCATATAAGGTAGTGGGCGTTCCGGTCTTAAGGTAGCATTTAGGGTTATCATGCGATAAGGTACTTTTCGTGCGATAGAGGGAGCCGTGGCACGTTAATGCACATTAGCCTTAATTAGGTGCGCTGACCTACAAACACAGCAACAGAGGTGTAGCACAATGGTTAATACATTGACTGATGAAACAGGGGTCATGAGTTTGATCCCCCAGTGGGCTTGATGAGTAAGGCTGTCTGAGACATTACCCTTTACTTTAAATCAGTGCTGTCTGAGGCATTTTCTTTTTAAATTTAAATTAGTGCTGCCAGCAAACACACCCTCACAGTGCCGTAACCTAAGGTGCCGCATAAGGCGCCCTATAAGGCACTCCAGAGGGCACATTGTAAAGTGCACTATCCGCCAAGGCACCTTATAATGTTCCCTATAGGGCGCCTTATAAGGCGCCTTATAGGGCGCTTTAGAGGGCACCTTATGAGGCACCCTAAGGCTACAGCACTGTGAGGGTGTTTTTGCTGGCAGCACTAATTTAAATTAAAAAATAAAATGCCTCAGATAGCCCTATCAAATAACCCCACTGTGGGATCAAACCCATGACCTCTGGCTCCACAGGCAGTGAAGTAACCAGTGGGCTACAGCTCTATAGCTACTAACAAACCCCTGGCTGGCTACAGAAGGACTGCAGGTCACCACACAAACTGCTGTGGTTACCAGGATAGGGTTAACCCACCCGTACCCATGATGCACTACACATGCAAATCAGCAGTCTACAGATGATCACAAGATGGGGTATGCACCCCCACAGCACCTCGGCCTGGTAGGGGGAACTGACCGTGTGCACCCCCACAGCACCTCGGCCTGGTAGGGGGTACTGACCGTGTGTGTTACTGGCGCAGAGTAGCTACAGACCGTCACATTGTGCGGGTACTGTGCTCACCCTGAGGGTGAGGTGGGGCGCCCAGCACCAGGTCCACAGCACCTTTCATGGCTGAAATACGCCATGCTGCAGGTCCCCATCAGTGCTAGTGTGTGATAGGTAGTTCCTGCAGACACACCTAGGATACATCTGTGTCCATCTGTATTTCTCAGTCATGTCTAGCCCTTATGGGCTATGATGCACCCAGAATAGTGCATATCCTGTGTTGGTGCCATGGTCACATGATGTAGGTGAAGGGGGGGTGTTTGAACCCATAGGCGGATTATGTACCACCACCCAACCCACCCTCTGAGGGTGGGAAACAGGATCTCCCACCAACAGATCCACATTCTACCTCCCTGCAATGGTGGCAGTAGAGGGGACCATCAACCCCAGTCCTGCTGGGGAACAGACACCCTACAGGGCAGGCAATGCAGATCTGTACACATCCATAAAGCAATAGCAGACAGACAGTAGACCTGGAAATGCTTAGCTGCCCCCCACCACTATCTGACATTCTCCAGCAGCAAGCCTCCAGCCACTGCACCCTGCAAGGTGTTCCAGCCAGACACATACTAGCTGCAGACAGTCTGCTAGCTAGTCCATAGTGCATGTTCCTGGAGGAGATGCGTGTACCCAGAACTGGGATGTCAGCATACACACCAAGCAGATAAGTCAGTGATTGGGCTCCAAAAGAGAACCCATAAATATCACATGAAAGAAAAACTATATAGCACTATGGGGGAACCTAGCCATGCCATGGTCACTGCTCAGTCAGGGTGAGAGTGACCTCCCAGCAGGACATGCTGTGGCCACCCTGTCCGTGCAGGTGGTGGCCAGGCACTACAATGTCCGAGCCATTGCCCTATGCCCTGTGCAGATGCATCCTGGCCAGGCCACGCTGCCCGGGCTATACCCATGGTACCTTGCTCCTCATTATGCACATTGGCAGGCTGACACTGGCAACAGTGCAAGCAGTGCGGGCTGAGGAAGGTGTTGGCAGCCACCACACACGGGGTAGACAGACACACACTCCCACACCTATGCCATCATTGTGCAACTATAGAGGCTTTTGGCAGCCCTGGCCACCGCACCAGTCCTGGGCACAGTGCAAGCATGGCTATGGTACGCAATACTGTTGGGGTCACTCCCCAGGGTGGTAAACACTGTCAGACAGCAGACCTGCAACACACTCCACAGACATCAGAGAGGTTACTATGATACAGCTCAATGAGCAGATTGTGCTTAACCTAGGGATTGCTATCTGCCAGTAATCATAGCAACCTTTTGATATATGTGTACCGTATTCCGAGGTTTAGGGTGGCAGTGCTATGGTATGCAAGTGCTAGTATTGGGAGATGGTGCTGCACGCAGGGCCCAACATCCTGCCTCTCCAGGAGGCTTTGGATAATGGCGCCTGTGGGTGCGGGTGTTTCTGCCCCTGTTGGCTGCTGCTCTAGGGCAGAGGTTCCCAACTCCAGTCCTGGTGTGCCAAACACTGTTCGGGTTTTCATGCTGTCCCTAATGAATATGCATGGATACATCTGCATACCATGGGGGCGGCGCATAGAAAGGCAGCACAGGCATCTTTATTAGGGACAGCATGACGCCTGAATGGAGTTTGTTCCTCCAGGATTCCATTTGGGAAACTCTGCTCTAGGTATTGCACTTGTCTATGGTGTCTGTGCTCTGTAGGGTAAAATATAGGCATTTCAGGCATGTTTGTTATCTGCAATATAGGTTCCCTCTTTATTACCACGGTTTAGTACTGGGTAAAATATGGGGACTGGGTTGGTGGGAGCCACAGCTGGGACTTGAACCTGTGACCTTCTGCTCCTAAACACACTGGCTGTGCATACTGCACCACACTGTTGCCACAGGGACAGTTCATTCCCTGGGGATACCATGACTGTTCGTCAGACAGGGCCTGTCTGTTGCAGTGCATGGCACCCACCTAAACAGGGCTAGGCCATGGTCTGCTGTGGGCAGCTGCCACTGCCCCCTCCACCATCAGTACCCCTCTGTCGCCATGCTGACATGCCCTTCTGCTGGTGGTGCGCAGTCTCAGGTCATTCATTGTGCCGGTAGGCGGCTGCCTATGGTGTGGGTTCTGGGGTAGGGGTGCCTGCATAGACGTCCACGCTTCCCCCCCTTCACCGCCTGATAATGTTCTGTGCCCTTGGGGGTACCTGCTGGGTACTATCCCCTGTGACACTATGGGAAACACACTCATGCCCATGTTTGGCCCTCATCAGTTGCTGTCTGGCGGCTCTACTGTTTCAGCATTCCTATGGGCCACCTAGGCATCACCCTAGTCCGCACTGTGGCCCAGCTGCACCACAGCATGGGCCGCCTGCAGCCCTCTGTATCCTCTTTTCCAGCATCTGTCCAGTTGCCCGTTCTGACATGCCTACCCTGCTGTTGCAGGACATGTGCACACCATAGGAAACCTGTCCAATAGAAAGGGAAAACCCTGATCAGCGCTGTTCCACTGTGGGATCATTCACCTTGTATGGGGACAGAGCATAGCCCCTTCCAAACTTGATATCCTTTTTGTGGAGCTTTCCTGGTAGTGTTTTTTGATGTTTCCCATTAATATCACTATTGCCCAGCTTGGTTATGTTTTTTTTCCAGTTTGTTCAGGTAATTTTCAATGTTTATTTGCCCTTTTGTTCCGTGCACATTTATTTTTATTTACGTACAAATTTGTATCCCGCTGCTTCCAGTGATCAGCAGCGGTTGCTATACAAGGTAAGGTTGGTTGTACTGGCCAGTAATTAGGGGTATGTACAATGCGATTAGAGAGGAGGGTAGCACACATCAAAAGGGTTACAGATTTACAGTTGATTGAGGTTAGGACATCACACAAGGTACTTATATACATATTTACACAAGGTACTTATATACATAGTTACACAAGCCAGCCTGCTAAGGCTTCACATAGGATCATTATAAACATATTTACATATGCCTGAATGAATTTCATGCGGTTAAATTGAAATGTGATTGGAAGAGGTGCGTTTTAAGTTTTTTTCTGAAATCTTTCAGATCACAGATCGCACGCAGCTCACTTGGTAACCGGTTCCAGAGTGCAGGAGCTATAAATGAGAAAGCCCTGTTACTGGTACATGCATTAGCCTTTCTGAAGGACTTCGGGAGACAGAGGGTATTTAGGTTTGTTGCTCTTCTGCTTCTGTTGTTGGGTATATTGGATAGTAGGCTATTGAGATGTGAGGGCGCAACATTCTGGATGAGTTTGAATGTAGTGACTAACAATTTGTATTGAATGCGGGCCGTGATGGGGAGCCAATGCAGCTCAATTAGGACTGGTGTAATGTGGTCAGATAGCCTTTTTTGCATAATGACTCTGGCAGCAACATTTTGAGCCATTTGCAGAATATTTATGGTTTTTCTTGGTAGGCCTTGCAGTATGGCATTGCAATAGTCCAGGTGTGGAATGATGAGGGCTTGCATGACAGATCTGAAGTCGGCATGATCGAGTATGCTACGTAGGGGCTGCAAGACTCTTAATTTGTGGAATATAGCCCGGTTTGTAATTCGAAGATGCTTGTCCATATTTAGGTTGCTGTCCAGCATCACTCCTAGGTATTTTATCTCTGTTTTGATGTTGTAATTGTTATTGTTCATGGTGATCGTTGCCGGGGCACGAATCCTGGTTTCCTGGAGATACACATTGCTTCTGTTTTCTTGTGGTTAATAGCCATATTATTGCGTTGAAGCCAGATTTGAAGCTCGAGTAAGCATTTCTCAAGTTTGCTGAGGTTTGGGCTATTTGCGTCTAGTTGTGTGTAGAGCATTAGGTCATCAGCGTAGATATGGTAGTTGATGTCGTGGTCCTGGAAGATCTTGCATACAGGTTGTAGGTATAGGTTGAAAAGGAGTGAGGAGAGGGCGGAGCCTTGTGGAATTCCTTGGGTTTGCGGGAAGGGGGTTGCTGTATCATTGTTGAACTGGACCTGCTGCATCCTGTTTGTTATGTAAGAGGAGAACCATTTTAGTGGGGTTCCTGAAATGCCCATGGACTCGAGTTGCTCTAGTAATGTGGGGTGATGTACTGAGTCGAAAGCTGCCGATATATCTATGAATATGAGCATATACATCTTGCTCTTGTTTTCCAGGCCTTTGAGAAGGTTGTCCAATAGGGCTAACAGGAGGGTTTCTACGCCGTGATGTTGCCGAAACCCGTATTGATGCACATCAAGGGCGTTTGTGTCGTCGATGTGGTCCTGTAGCTGCTGCTGAACCGCCTTTTCAATAATCTTGGCGAGGAAGGATATGCTTGAGATTGGGCGGTATGAGGTTGGGTTGTCCTTGTTGAGTGCCTTGTTTTTCAAAATGGGTCGAATGAGTGACTTCTTGAGAAGAGATGGCATGAGTCCTTGCAGTAGTGAGAGGTTCACTATGTGAGAGATGTGCTGTGCCAAGTCTTGCTTGGTTGCCTTGATCCAGGATGCTGGACAGGGGTCAAAAGGGGAGGTAGTGGTTTTTAGGCTGGTAATGATGTCTTTAATCTGCTGGACATCCACTCTCAGGAAGGTTGACCATTTTCTGTCCTGGACAGGTTTACCCTGGGTGTTGAATTGTTGCAGGGAGTTGGCTGAGTCCATGTTTGGAGCGATGAGGGCAGGTGCCGTGGGGCTAAGTTTGCTGGCATAATGATCTGCTAGCCATTGGACAGTTATAGAACCGCTGGTATTTGTGTCCTGCTGCGTCTTGGTGAGTGATTTGACGAGTGCGAAAAGCTCCCTGGGCCTGTTAAGGGCCTTGTTGAGTGTGTTTATGTGGTGTGTTCTCTTTGCCTGGTTGACTGCATTCTTATATGTTGATAGGAGGTCGAGGTAATCCTTCCTGTGTTCCTCGGTTTTGAGCTTTCTCCATTTTCTCTCTTGTTTTCTGAGGTTCTGCTTCAGTTCCCGAAGGGTTGTGGTGTACCAAGGTTCCGACTTTGTTTTTGATGTGGTCCTTGGGTGACTCCAGGTGGGTTTTGAGGTAGCCTCGATTCCTGTGTTCCAGAGGTTTGCCAGCAGCTCGAGGTCCGAGAGGTCCATGTGTATGTAGTTTGTTACGGATTCAAGGAGAGCTTCTTTGTTGAATTTTTGGAAACATCTTCGTTGTAGCGATGCTTGGTCCGGTTGCGACTGGTCAGGTCTGGTGGGGAGAAGTATGGAGAGTTCAATTTGATGATGGTCTGACCATGGCACTTGTGTTATTTGTGGTTTGGATTTCAACAGCTTGGGATGTTTAGTAGGTAAAAACACCAAGTCTAGTGTGTTGCCTTTGATGTGGGTTGCGTCTTGGATGATCTGCTCATAGCCCAGTTGGTCTATGAGCAGATCATGTATCACACTTATCACTTTTGTAGGTTTCCCTGGCTTTGCTGTACATTGCTGACGGAAATCGTTTCTCTTCCCTTTAAATCTGCTCTAACGCGAGAGTTTCACTCGCGTTAGTTTTCAGCCCAGGAATCCACAGCGTTAGTGTGCAGGGAGCCTCTCCCCTCTCACTCTCCTCCCATTGATCCTCTCTCTCCGCCCCTGAGGAGCCTTCCTCCGCCCTCCGGGAGCCTTTCTCCGCCTTCAGCGCTCGTTTGCGCCGCTGTGCGCGATAAGGCGCCTTATCGCCCGGTAAAGCGCCATTATCGCACGATAAGGCGCCTTATCGTGCGATAACGTGACAGCAACGCAAATAGCGCCCTTTAGTAAACATACCCCATAGTCTCAAAATGGGCCTGCACCTTAATGTAAAGTAGACAAAGATCATGACAACTGGCATAATCAACAGTTTCATCATTGAAGGAGAAGAAATTGAAATCGTGAACAACTTTAACCTACTTGGATCAATTAAGAAGCAACAAGCAGTCAAGAAATGAGACGACGCATTGCTCTTGGCCGAATGGCTATGAAAGACCTAGATAAGATTCTCAAGAGCAGAGATATCTCTCTCCATACAAAGATTTGACTTGTTCAAGTCATGGTATTTTCAATAACATCATATGGATGTGAAAGCTGGACAGTGAAAAAGATAGGAAGAAAATTGATGCCTTTGAATTATGGTGCTGGCGGCGAATACTGTGTATACCATGGACTGCCCAAAGAACAAACCATTCGGTACTAGAGGAGATCTAACCTAAGCTTTCTTTAGAAGCTCAGATGGCAAGACTTCGACTTTCATACTTTGGACACATCATGCGAAGAGAGAGATCATTAGAGAAAGACATGCTTGGCAAGATAGGTCAACGCAAAAGAGGAAGGCCAGCAATGAGATGGATCGATACAATAACAGCAGCTACGGGTACCAGTCTGTCAACAATAAGCCGCTGGACTGAAGACCGAACACAATTTAGGATAGCTATCCAGAGGGTCGCCATGAGTCGACTCCGACTCGACGGCACTTAACAACAACAACATCTGTTTCTGCATCCATTTCAGACTTCTCCCTTTTTTCTATAAGTGCATTCATTCTCTAGTTCCTCGTTACATCTCCTCTCTTATCTCTCCCTACGCCCTTTCTCAGGAATTTGGCTTATCACTTGGAAATAACTTATCTCCAGGAGCAAGCAGGATCACCTATGAGTGACCGCAGCACCGACGGAGTCCGCACGGGGACACATCCCAGCATCGACGGAGCCCACACGGGAACACATCCCAGCATCCAGTAGGAAAGTCTCTGAGAGCACTCCGCTGTGCCTGCCTTCCCAACTCTTCTCCTCAGGGTTGCTAAATCCTGTCACCGCTGTAAAACCTTTCTTTTTTGGTGTAATACCATGCTCTGCCTTTCCATTGACACCGGCCCCGATAATTTTTTTTTCTTTTTTAGTTAAAATTTTCTATTTCTTTTCTGCTGTGGTTTTCACTGCTAACTAGGCCTTTAGGTCTCCATATCTTCAACTTTGAAGAATATTTTCTAAAATGGAAAAACCAACTAGTGGTTTAAAAAAAAAATGTACCACATGTACCAGTACCATATCAGTCATGGATAAACATGACTGGTGTCTAAAATGTTTGGGCCCTGACTATTTACCAGATTCTTATCCTTTGTGTCAATAAGTGACAAGAAGAGGCCTAAAGAACAGAATCAGACAGTATGGATCACTGTTCGCCCCAGAGTCGATTTCAGTGGCTTCCATATCATCGAGAACATCAGCCTCTTCTCATGGATCTCGGGTTTCTTCCAAGTCCAAACACAAGAGTAAGTCTCTGATTTCTAAAAATGCATTGGCATCGAAGACCTATACCGAGACCAGATGAAAATCACAGCATAAGCATCGAGGCTGCCCTAGGGGTACTTCTGATGCAGACTGGCCAGCCAAGCAGCTCTGGCAGAAGGACCTGTCCTCCAAAGCATAGGAGGGGCTCCAGGACGCTCCTGAGGAATCGACATCTGGAGAGCTATCAGTTACATGCTCTGGGACGATGACTCAGTCCAATCATCGGCCATCTCCCTGGACCAGCGCATGCTGGTTCTCGAGAGGAGTTTGGCTGTACTCCTGGCAGCCTCAATACAGACAGTATCGACAACTCCAGCAGTGCAGGCTTTTTGGCACCCTGCCTACATCCAATTGTATCAGCCCCGATGCCGGCCCTCAAACACGCATCGTTGGTGCTCCCGAAGCCATTGTCTCTGTTGGAACCTACTGATACCACCGGTACCCGACAGGCTAAAACTGCCATGGCTTCTGGTGCCGATGCCTCTGTGCATTGGGAGGGAGGAGTGGCCTAGTGGTTGGGGCAAGTTACCACAGGCCAGAAGGTCAGTGTTTCAAATCCCACTAGAGGACAGCAACCTTGGGCCGGAAGGACTGGGGTTTCTAGTCCCACAGGTGCTCCTTGTGGTCTTGGGCAAGCCACTTATTTATTTATTTATTTACATTCTCTTATATACCGCACTATTCTGCATCAGTGTGGTTTACATTGAATAAACTGAAATTACATTGAACAGGGTATTATAACTTGGAGATAACTATTTTACAGGGAACATGGGCTATGGAGGGTTAAGTGGCTTGCCCAAGACCACAAGGAGCACCTGTGGGACTAGAAACCCCAGTCCTTCCGGCCCAAGGTTGCTGTCCTCTACTGGGATTTGAACCCCCGACCTTCCGGCCTGAAGTACCTTGCCCCAACCACTAGGCTACTCCTCCACTCCAACCCACTTAACCCTCCATTGCCCATGTTCCCTGTAAGTATTAGTGTATGTGTCTCATATCCTCTCGTGTTAAATGTATCCCCCAATCGCTTTGACCCGGTGAAAAGTGGGATATAAATGCAGCTAAATAAATAAATAAAAATAAATAAATAATCAAATTGGCATTGACCCTTGATGCCAACGAAGCATCGAGGTCAAACACATGACTGCCGATACTTCAACTTTTTTTCAGACTGATTCCAGTTCTTCAGATTCTGACAAGGGATCACTTGAATTCCCAGGAACTTCTAGACATCCCTTCAAACATGTCCCCTCTACATGAGCGATGTAGGACACCACCAGAAAAGAACTTAGACGCCTTGAAAGAAAATGGAAAAGAACACAGGACGATACAATCAAGTCACATCTACACAACCTTCAAAAGAAATACGACGACTTATGTAACAAGACACAAAAGGAATTCATCACAAACAATCTTATGAAATCACTCAACTGCCCTAGAGAACTATTTTCAGTTGTATCCCAACTGACCAATAACCCTAACACAGCCAACACAACAAACAAAAGAACGCAAATTGACCCAAAAGTTATGGCAGACTTTCTCTACAACAAACAACTCGTAACAACGCACCAGTACCTGGCGCCACCCCAGCAAAATATGGATACAGACAAAAAACACCTATGGCAAAACTTCAACCTAATAAATAAAAGAGAAATAATAGACATCATCAACATCATCAATACTATGACCTTGCCTCTCGACCCATGTCCAGTTACATGGCTAAAAAATCTACGTAACCAATTTGCTCAAACCATCCTGCAGATAGTTCACTCCTCCCTCACCCAAGGATACCTTCCTCCAGCACTCAAACAGGCCTCTATATGCCCTATCATAAAAAAGACCTCACTAAACAAGACCCTCCCAAGCTCCTATCGCCCAATTGCAAGTATCCTATTCCTGGCCAAAATAATTGAAAAAACATACAACACCAACTTCAAGACCATGTGGATACTCATGCACCCCTAGACCCACACCAACATGGCTTCTGCCCACAACATGGCATTGACACTCTCCTAACAGACCTATTCAGCAGAATCATCATTGGACTGGATAAACCTCGTCAGGGCTTTGTGCTACTGTTCCTCGACATAAGTGCCGCTTTTGACTCAGTATCTCACCCCATCGTGCTAAACAGGCTAAGTGACATTGGTCTAACAGACAACACACTAAGATGGTTCAAGTCATATCTATCTGACAGAACCATGCAAGTAAAGGCTAGCAGCTCGAACTTAAGACCCTTCAAGTCAGTACAAGGCATTCCTCAAGGCTTAGCCCTCTCTGGACTATTATTCAACCTATACCTTTAACTAATATGCAACCTACTATGGAAATGGAACATACACTATCACCTCTATGCAGATGACATCATGTTCTACCTTCCATTTGACACCAAGAACCCAGACTTCTCAACCATATCAGATGTCTTCAATGCTGTGACAAACTTCCTAGCCAGTATAAATCTCACAGTAAACCAAAATAAAACCAAAGCTCTACTCATATTTAGAGATCAAGATTTCAAGCCTCCAAAAAAGATAATAACACAAGATGAGAAATACCAATAAAACAAGAGATCAAATATCTAGGTATAACCAGTGACAGCAACCTCAACATGACCTCTCACATCAAAAATGCATCCAAAATAGCATACTGGAAGCTAAAGCTCATCAAACCCTTTTGACATCTTCTGCAAGAGACAGACTTCAGATCAGTACTACAAGCCATAGTCACACCACACCTCAACTATGGAAACATCATTTACCAAGGCCTCCCAAAAAATGCTCTATATCCAATCCAATTAGTCCAAAACACTGCCACCAGAATCCTCACTGTCAGCTCATCCATGCATCACATAACACCAATCCTAAAAAACCTACAGTGGCTCCCAATAACCCAACGAGCAAAATGCAAAACCATCACTACCACCTTCAAGATACTTCATAACCTCTCAGCTCCCTGCCTCTCAGAGCTGATCACAACAACCTACTCAACAAGACCAAGAAGAGCTTCCAATCAGAATCTCCTGAACATTCATCCGCTCAGGACCAAAACCACACAGCAGACCAGCAATAGAGCATTCTCCTTGTATGCCCCATCAATGTGGAACTCACTACCTGATAACATAAGATCAGTAAAATCCATCACCGAACTAAAAAACAACTAAAAACACACCTATTCAGAGAATACTGCGAACCAGATGATAAAACATAATTAGGAGCTAAAATACCACATAGAAGGACAGCTAAGCCGAATCAACCATTCCTCCCCATAAAATGTAGACTTCTCTACATGTAAATAGTTCGCTCCCCCCACACAATGTATCTTGTATTTATCTCCAAGTTATAACCCTTGTTCAATGTAAAACAATTCCTCTGTAATTGTTATGTTGTTTGATGTAAACCGCCTTGGATAAAGGCGGTATAGAAAAACTGTTAAATAAAATAAATAAATTCACATCTTAGACTACAAGGGAGCGCTAGCTTTCTACTTGGATCAAACTAAGGTTCACAGACAGTCCTCTCAGTTATTCATTTCCTTTGATCCCAGTCATCTTGGGCTACCGGTGACAAAACGGACTCTATCCAGATGGATAGCAGATTACATTTCTTTTGCCTATGCACAAGCAGGACTCTCTCTAGAGGGTCATGTTACTGCTCATAATGTTCGGGCTATGGCATTGCCATAGCCAATCTGCGGTTAGTATCCACTGAGGAGATTTGTCAGGCAGCAACTTGGTTCTCCATTCATACTTTTGCTGCACATTATTGTCTGGAAAGGGACTCCCATCAGGACGCTGTCTTTGGCCAAGCTATACTCTAGCACCTTTTTGGGACTTAACTCCAACCCGCTGTCCTGGACTTTAAACATGACCAAACTATCACTAGAGGTGATATAGTCTCCTGGAATTGAGTCCAATGGGCCACATTGTGTCCACACTCTTTGGCTCTAAGCTTTAGCTTTAGGACTCACACTGCTCTCCCCCCCCCATTCCAATCTGATAACTGGGAGCTAATTAGTCTCATATGTGAAGACTACATTCCTGCTTGTTCCTGGCAGTAGCATAGTTACTCGCCTGTAACAGGTGATCTCTGGGAACAGCAGGAATCAGTCTTCACCACCCACCCTCCTTCCCTAGGAGTTGTAGGGTTGATTTATTTTTTATCTCCAGGAGCAAGCAGGAATGCAGTCTTCACATAATGGGTTTCATCGGCACAGACTGAGCCTGTGCAGGAATGCTCCCCAGCCTCCAATGGGAAAGCCTTTGGGAGTACTCCACTGCAGCTTCGCGTCTACCTTCCCAACTCCTCTCCTCAGTTCTTTGTTTTCTGCGGTGCCAGCAGGAAGCCCTTTCCTGTCAACGTCAAAAAACGTTTATTTTCTTTTTAGGTATCTGCTCTGCCTTTCCTTCAATGCTGGTACCTTCCCTGATACTGGCCCCGATATTAGTTCTTTTCTTTTTTTCTTTAGTCTGATTCTTTTTTTTCTTTTCTGTGAGGCCTTTGGCCTTGTCCTAGATTTTTCCATTTGTCACCATAGACAAACACATCAGTGGCTTAAAAAAATATTTAAAGTGTTGCGGCACTATGCCAGTCACTGATTCTCATGATTAATGTCTAAAATATTTGGGCCCAGACCATACACCAGACAATTGTTCATTTGACAATTGACCAAATGAGGTCTAAAGAACAGGGCCAAACAATATGACTCACTGTTTGCCCCGGACTTGATTTCACTGGCTTCAGCATCCTCAGCTGGTTCCCAGGTCTCCAGCAAGTCCAAACATAAATTAAAGACTAAATCCCCGGCATCGAAATCCGATGCTGAGCATTGAGGTAAGTCCCTGCACTATTGAGATGCACTGAAAGGGGCATCTGATGCTGACCAGCCGGCCAAACAGCCCCGGTAGGAGGATCAGCCCTCCAAAGCCACACAGGGGCTCCAGGACGCTCCCGAAGCATCAACCTCTGGAGAGCTACTGGTACCGTGCTCTGCAACGGTGGCACACAGCCCCGCACTCGATTCTACCCAGGCATCGGTGTCCTCCATCAATCAGCGTTTTCTTAGCTATCGAGAGGACTTTGGCAGAATTCCTGGCTACTGCTGTATCAAGGACATCAACAACCACAGCCAGTCAGGCATCTGCTTCTAGCTCAGCGCAGGAGCTTCTGCCTCCAATACCAGCCCTCAACAGGTATTAGTGCTTCCTCTTCCTCCGATTCCTCCACTGGAATCGGTATAGATGGGACTCCTACCTCCAATTCCTCCCTTGGAACCAGTAAACGCTGTCGGTACCTAACTGGTTCACCATGCAGGGTACCGCACGACTGGAACATCGACATTGGCTTACATTGGCTTGAGATCATCCATACTTTGATTTCCTTTCTGAATCAGAGTCTTTTTCTTCTGACTATGAGACATCAGAGGATTCCAGGGTCACCTGGGATATCCCATCTGATCCCTCTCCTCCTTATATGAGGTGTCGGTCCTCGCCAGAAGATATGTCCTTTCAGGACTTTATTAGGAACATGGCAGCGGGTCTCCAGATCACGGTAACATCAGAAATGGAATCAAGGGCTGAGGAGTTAGAAATCCTCCAATACCCCTGGACCCCCAAAGAGGCGGCAACGTTACCGGTGCATTGGATCCAAAGGATCTAATGCTACATATGTGGGAGGCCCCACTAACATTTCTGCCTATCAGTAAATGCCTCAGTACTATGTACCAAGTCCTGCCATGCCCAGGCTTTCAAAAGCCTCAATTAGCATACCACTCTGTGCTTTGGAATCGGCCTGTGGCACCCAACACAATGGGAAATAACTCTATATATTTTTGCTACATTTTCTTAGCAATTGAGACTTTCCTCCTGTGCATTTATGCCATGGAGGTATTTAAATGTTTCTATCATATCTCTTTTTCCTTCCTTTCTTCCAAAGTATACATATTAAAATTTTGAAGTCTGTCCTCCACTGACCTTTTTGGTAGCCACCCTTTGCACGGACTCCATCCTGTTTAAATCATTTTGAAGGTTTGCACACAATACTCCAAGTGAGATCTCACCAAAGTCTTTTATACAGAGGCACTATCACCACCACCTTTCTGCTGGCCATTCCTCACCCTATGCGCCCAAGCACCATTCTGGCTTTTACCGTTGCCTTTTTTACCTGTTTAGCTACCTTAAGAACATCAGAAACAATCACCTCAGGTCCTGCTGTTTCATGAATAGAAGTACTTCACTCCCTATACTATACTCCTCTCTTGGAGTTTTGCAGCCAAAATAATTGATGCTGCACTTTTTAGCATTAGATCTCAGCTGCCAAATTCTCAACCATTAATCAAGCTTCACTAGATTCTTCCTTATGTTATCTACTCCAGATAGTGTCACTGAAGATTATGGTCAGTGGCACTTATTCAGTTAAACTTGATGGAGTGCCCTACGTTTGGCTCAAGCATTTAACTTCTTTCCACCAAGCCATGGCAAGCTACAAAAATCAATTGTTCAGAAAGCCAGAGCTAACACCACAATGGCTGATAACAAACTCAACTCTTTCCAAAGGAAGATTGAAGTAGGTAGGCTCCCGCTGCCCGATCTTGGCCCTGGCATCTCCCGCCGAGGGTCGGTCGGCGGGGGGAATGCATGCTCATGCTGTTGGGCCATTTAGTGCTCCTGCATCGTGTCCTGGTGCCATGGTGACAAGATGCCATGGCACTGGGGCTCCAGCAGGAGCATAGGGAGGGCTAGCCAGGGAACTCATTATACATTCCGCGCTGCGGGACACATTCGGACCATCTAAGTGCTCGATCCTGCACATTCGGGAACATCTAGTTCCTGCGGGTGCAGAACCAGGTACACATTCGGGCCATCCATGTTTTGGATGTCCAGACAGCCCAGACATGCCCTGATCTGAATTAGCCTCTGTTTTATGCAAGAAAGCCAGACATTGTGGCAAAGGAGAAAAACACAAGCAATAGCATTGCTAATCAAATTACCTAATAAGTATTCTGAGCAACATATGGAGAGAGAAGATTCTCAAGTATCAAGAAATTTTATTTTAAAAATATTTAGATACTACAGTACCTGAAAACTCATTCAATATGATTTTCAATATATAAAAATTACACTATAGAGACTAAGAAAATGTGGAAGAAAGATATAGTATGTCAATATCAAAGCGTTTTGCTATAATTTATTAAATCAAGGTCAGTGGTTGGAGCTAAAAGACAATCCTAATAGGTGTTGAAAACGATGTATAAAGGCAGAATACAAAGTAAAAAGTCCTTAAATAAGTATGGTACTATGTTGCTTTTTTAAAATTGTTGTTAGATGGGTAATGATATAAATTTCTTCCTGTTTGTACTTGGCTATTTCCAGGAGTTTTTCAACAAATTTAATTTTGCAGATTTGATTCTCTAACTGCATTAGGTGATGGAGTGGATTATCAGAAGCAACTGAAGCAAATGCTTAAAGATTTAGCAAAAGAAAAAGATATGAAGGCTGAAAAAGAACTGCCCAAAATGACCCAGGTAAACTGCAGTTCTATTGGTGTATTTAATCAAATGAGTGCAGCAGAAATTGCAAGAACAATTATGACAAGTTAAAAAATGCATGTTTACAATTGTGAATTTTCCCTTTCACCATTGGCAGGCTCTTGTTGATATGTATCTATAAGGGGCTCATTGGGGAGGGATGTAGTGATGTGTATCTCTGTAGGATAGCAAATGGTATTTTAGCGAGGAGGGGTATACATGTTGCGTATGTGGTGGTAGTGTTATATATGTGTGTGGTAGAGTGTGTGTGCTTGTTATCTGTGCCTTAGATGTCCTGAGGTGTATGTCTGGGAGGCAGATGTATATGTGTTTGTGTGGGTTGTGGAGTGGGGGAAATGTTTGAGTAGGATATGTGTGCAGGTGGGTGGAAGAGTGTGTAAGGGTGAGTGAGGGACATATACCCCCCTCGTGTTGACTGCCCCTTATGCTTTCTCCCTTCCCCTTTTCTTTCTCTCTCTCTCTCTCACTCTTTCCTTTACTACCTACCCTCCCTGCTCTCCTCCCTCCCTCTGTCTTCTCTTGCTCTCTCCTCATGCTTATACTTCTTATCAGTGCTAGTATGTGCAAATCTCCAGGAACAAGCAGGAATGTAGTCTTCACATATGGGTGACGTCTGTATCAACAGAGCCTGCGCGGGAATGCTTCCTAACATCCAATAGGAAAGCTTTTGGGAGCATCCCACTGCGCCTGCGTAGCTGCCTTCCTGCCTTTCCCACTCTCCCTCCCTGCCTTTCCCACTCTCCCTCCTCAGTTCTTCAATTTCCACGGAGCCAGCAGGAAGCAAATCCTTTCACTGCAGAAAAGTCCTGTTTTTCATATTTTTGTGGTTCGTGTCTGCCTTCCTGTCGATGCTGGTACTGACTCCCTGTCGGTTCTTTCTTTCTCAAAAAAAAAAAAAAAAAGGAGGAAGAAAGTTTTACTTTCTTCAGGCGCATCAACACTATTTTAGGCCTAGGCCCTTCATTTGCAAAACAAGTGTTTTTAAGAAATGTTCTAAGTGTGACAGTACCATCTCGGCCACCGACACCCATGACTGGTGTCTAAAATGCCTAGACCCTGACCTCCCACCATCAGAATGTCCCCTCTGCAGGAAGATGATGAAGAGAGGCCTACATAATCGGGCTGCAAAGCTAGGCACCCTCTTTGCCACTGACTCCGTCTCTCTAGCATTGATGTCATCAAGGGCATTGACTTTCTCCCATGGATCTCAGATATTGAACATAAGTCTTCTTTGAAGACTGGCTGCTCCCCAAGGGTAGATTGCCTTCTAAGCATCGAGATGCCTTGAGCATGGCCCTGGAGGGGGATACACCGGCCAAGCACCCCCAGCAGAAGAACCTTACCTCCAAAACCATCGAGGGGTCCCAGGACACTCCCGAAGCCTCCATCTCCGGAGAACTCCTGGTGCCGGGCTCAGGGATCGTGGCCTGCAATTCCAGTACCGATACCCAGGCATTGGCAAGCTCCATGGATCAGCGCATCCTGGCTGTTGAACGCAGCTTAGTGGCCTTACTGGCAGCCTCGGTTCCAGTAAAACCTTTACAGTTGGTTCTGCAAACCTCTGCACCGTCTTCGGTACCAATGCAGACCACATCAGGTTTCTTGCCGCTAGCTACGCTGCCACTCATGCCTGCCCTCGAAGCCATTCCTGGTACCGAGATTCTGGCTAAACAGATTCCAAGTACTGACTTCGATCGGTACCGAGTTCTGGGGGAGCGCAAACACCCCTCCCATCGATACTTTGAGTCTCTGGAATCAGATTCATCGGATGATGAATCGGCCTATACTTAAGGCCTACAAGGTCTGTCAGAGGACCCGTCTCTGTAGTGTTGCATGTCCCTGCCAGAGGACATGGCTCTTAAGATTTTATATGTGATGTTGCCAGGGGCCTTTCCATAATAGTAACATCGGAGAAAGAGCCTAGAGCTGAAGAATTGGAAATTCTCCAACAGCTCCTAAGGAAGTGGCTACACTTCCCATTCACCGCATTCTCCATGACCTCATGCTCCGTATGTAGGAGACACCCCTTACCATTTCTCCGCATACTCAACGGCTCAATACCATGTACTGGGTACTGGAATGTCCTGGTTTTCAAAAAACACAATTGCCGCATCATTCAATGGTGGTGGAATCGGCAATGCGTTGAATCAGAAACGCAAAGACACATTCCTCTAACCCTCCGGGTAGAGAATCAAGAACCCTCAATGTTTTTGGTTGATGTTGCTTTCAGGTTTCCATGCTATTAGCGAGAATTAGTTCCTACATACTCTACATGGGTATGTTCTTCAAGGAGGTAACTAGAGATTTAGAATCAATGGCTTCTTTTCACCCTGATGACAAGAGAGCAGACTACCTCACCCTAGTCAAGCATGCTCAGATAATCTCAAAGTTTGTGAATAGGGCAACTTTTGATTGATTGGAGTACATCAGTTAGGGCTACGTCGATCTGCATAGGTGCACACAGAATTGCATGGCTGCAAGCATCGGATCTTGAACAATGGGTTCAAGATAAGTTGGGTAATATTCCTTTCACTGGTGAAAACCTTTTTGGCAAGGATTGGCAAGACAAAGCGTCTCAGTTAGAATTTGAGAACACTACCCTGAATAGGCTTTCTAAATCTACTGCCAACCCAGCTAAAAAGAAGGCAGCAGCAAAGAAAGCTTTATTTAATAAAAAAGAAGAAATATTCTTCTTCTTACACCCCTGCTTCTCAGTGTTAGCATCGTGCTCCTCAAAAGGGACAGCAGCCTCCAAAACAGCAAAGGAAGTCATAGACTCCTAAGACGCTGCCAGCTCAGCAGACTCAAACTGCTCCTGGTTTTTGACTCCTTCCTAGAGAACACAGATGGTCTGCCTCTGGAGAAAACCCATCCTCTTCACATTGCAGGCAGACTGTGCCATGACATCTATTACCTCAGAGCAGTGGACATTAAAGATAGGGAGAGAGGGGTACAGGCTTCATCTGCAAAGACTGTCCCCCTTTACCTCAGTAAGAGAGTATCATTCTCAGCCCCCTCTCACTGCTCTATTGTTGCAAGAGGTCACCTCCCTTCTACTACAGGGCGCAATAGAAGAGGCTCCAACATCCCAGCAGGGAATGGGCTTCTATTCTCCATACTTTCTCATCCCAAAGAAGACAGGAGGATACAGGCCCATCCTAGACCTCAGAAACCTAAACAAGTTTCTCATATGTGAGAAGTTCAAGATAATCTCTCTAGGGACCCTTCTCCCCTACCTCCAGAGTCAGGACTGGCTCTGTTCTCTAGACTTGAAGGAAGTGTATACTCATAACCTTATTCATCCAGAACTCAGAAAATTCCTACACTTCATGTTCCAAAGAAGACACTATCAATACAAGGTCCTTCCATTCGGACTGGCCTCTGTCCCAAGAGTCTTCACAAAGTGCATGGCAGTCGTAGCCACATTCCTAAGAACTCTGGGGATATTTTTCTTCCCTTTCTTTGATGACTGGCTTATAAGAGCAAGCACATCTTAAGAAGCCAGCCTGTCTCTCTCACGCATCATGCAGGTGTTACACCACTTGGGATTTGTCGTAAATCTTCCAAAGTCCCAACTACTCAGACTCTCGAGTTCATAGGGGCACTCTTAAACACTCAGCAGTCGAGGGCATATCTGCCCCAACTCCACTGCACACGGCTCAATCAGCTGGCGTGTCTCAGAGACTCTCTTACTGCCCGGGAAATGCTGCAACTTCTGGTCCATATGGCATCAACGGTGCATGTAGTCCCATATACCTCTCTCCACATGCACACAGCCCAATGGACTCTTGCTTCCCAATGGACTCAAGCATCAGGCCATCTCGGGGACAAGATACTAGCATCCCCTCCCCCTACGGCATCTCTCCATGTAGTCTTCCCCAGAAAATCTCCTCGTAGGGTCACCTTTTCAGATGCCTCCACATCAATGTACTCTGATGACGGATGCATCCAAACAGGGCTGGGGATCCCATCTAGGGCATTTTTCTACTCATGGCCTCTGGTCACCACAGGAGTCATGACGCCAAATAAATCTCCTGGAACTTTGACCCATCTTCAATGCTCTCAAAGTATTTTAGGAACTCTTTTGTTACCACAGAGTCCTGATCCAAACCGACAATCAAGTGGCTATGTTCTATGTGAACAAGCAGGGAGGGACAGGCTCTTTTATCCCTCTGTAGGGAGGCTCTACATCTCTGGTCCTTTGCCATTGCTCATCACATCCACCTACAAGCGGTATATCTTCCAGGAAAACAAAATGTTTAGCAGACAAATTGAGTTGGATCCTTCTTCCCCATGAGTGGTCTCTCCATGTAGACACAGTATCCTACATCTTTCAGACCTGGGGAACTCCAGAGATAGACTTTTTTGCCACCCTGCAGAGTGCCAAGCTTCCATGCTTCTGCACCAGGATTCTCACGTCGGATAGTCAGCAGATGGATGTTTTTCACCTCCACTGGGGACAAGCTTACTTTATGCCTTTCCCCCAGTTCCCCTGATTCCCAAAACTCTGTTGAAACTCCAGGTGGACAGGAGCTCCATTATACTCCCACTACTTTCTCATTCCGAAAAAGACGGGAGGCCTACACCCCATCCTCGACCTCTGGAATCTAAACAAGTTCCTGGTGGGGGAGAAGTTCAAAATGTTGTCGTCTGGCATCCTGCTGCCTTTCCTCCAGCAGGGTGATTGACTATGCTCCTTGGACCTCAAGGACGCTTACGCCCACATCCTAATCCACCCCAACACAAGCAATACCTGCGTTTCAGGGTGCAAAGGGAACACTACCAGTACAGGGTGCTCCCCTTTGGGCTCGCGTCTGCACCGCAGGTTTTCACAAAGTGTCTCTCCGCGGTCGCTGCCTCCCTTGCAGTCCTCCCTCACTCCTTTCCTGCTGGTCCTTAAATTCCAGTCAATGGAGATGCAGCTTGCCCTCCCAGGCGTGGCCTGGGACAGTCTTCAGTGGTGGTTGGACTGAGACTGAGAAAACAAACACTGAGCTGAAAACAGCTCCCAAGGAGCCTATGCACAGCAACACAGCCAATATGACCGCATCAGAGCAGATCCAGGAGTCGTAATCCCCAGTCCTCCACCAGCCTAACGGAGGAAGTTTTCAAAGTATAGGGAAACCCCTTATCCAACCTCATGCTGCCCCATATGTTCACGGGTCCTTTTAAGTTTCTTTTGGTGGTAACAAGAGGCTCACAGCAGTGCCAAACAGCAAATAGACCAAACTGTAGTGGGTGGCTGTATGGCACTATTTGCCATTTGGCACTGTAAGAAGACCTTAATAAATTGGAAGACTGGGCATCCAAATGGCAGATGAAATTTAACATGGACAAGTGCAAAATTATGCACCTAGGAAAGAACCACCCAAACTATGGTTACATGATGCAAGGTTCCAGGAAAAAGATTTAGGTGTCGTCATGGATAACATGTTGAAACCCTCTGCCCAGTTTGCAGCGGTGGCCAAGAGAGCAAATACAATGCTAGGGTATCATAAGGAAAGGAATGGAGAATAAACAAAGGATATTATAATTTATTATTTATTTATTTATTTATTAACAATTCTTATATACCGCACTATTAGACATCAGCGCGGTTTACATTGAACAGAAACATCCGACAATTTACATATGTCTGGTCATTACATTTAACAGGAAGTATAACTTGGTGAAACAGGGGAAACTAATACAATGGTGGGTTATCTGATAATGCCTTTGTATCGTTCCATGGTATGATCCATGGAGTGGAGGAGTGGCCTAGTGGTTGGGGCAAGGTACTTCAGGCCGGAAGGTCGGGGGTTCAAATCCCACTAGAGGACAGCAACCTTGGGCCGGAAGGACTGGGGTTTCTAGTCCCACAGGTGCACCTTGTGGTCTTGGGCAAGCCACTTAACCCTCCATAGCCCATGTTCCCTGTAAAATAGTTATCTCCAAGTTATAATGCCCTGTTCAATGTAATTTCAGTTTGTTCAATGTAAACCGCCTTGATATCATGAAAGGCGGTATATAAGAAATGTTAAATAAATAAATAAATGATTGCACCTTGAATATGGTGTGCAATTCTGGTTGCCGTATCTTAAAAAGGATATAGCGTTATTAGAAAAGGTACAGAGAAGAGCCACCAAAATGGTAAATTGGATGGAAGGGATACCCTTATGAAGAGAGGCAAAAAAGGTTAGGGCTTTTCAACCTGGAAAAGAGACGGCTGAGGGAAGATATGATAGGGGTCTATAAATTAATGAATGGAATGGAACGGGTAAACGTAGATTTCTTGTTTACGCCATCAAAATATAGAAAGACTAGGGGACATGCAATGAAGCTACAGGATAACCTATTTAAGACTAAGAGAGAATATTTTTTTACTCAACGTGTAATCAAACTCTGGAATTCGTTACCAGAGGATGCAGTAAAAGCTGTTAGTGTAGCCGGGTTTAAAAAAGGTTTGGACAACTTCCTGGAGGAAAGGTCCATAAACCATTGTTAAAGGGGACCCAGGATATCCACTGCTTGCCCCAGTACAAGCATTGTGAAACCTGTGTTTTTTAGGGAAACTGCTAGGTACTTGTGACCTAGATTGGCCACTGTTGGAAATAGGATATTGGGCTTGATGGACCTTGGTCTGACCCAGTATGACATATCTTATGTTCTTATGTTCTCAATACCAGGCCTTCCCAGCTCGCCAACAGGCCCACGTAAGCCTAAGACCCCCAAACCCACGCTACACCCTGGGCACAACCTGGAGGGGATTTTGACTCCTTGGGCATAGCCCCTCTTCCCCCAGGAGGCACAGCCCTGCAGCACACAGGGAGGTGTCAGGTGCTCTTTGCCTACAGGGGATCCTCCATTACCACCGACACATGGGTCCTTCGGGTAGTGAGAGAAGGTTACTACCTCCACCTCCACCAGACACCCCCACCATTCTTCCTGGGAGAGCCCCCCAGGACTCCCCTCCACTGCGACCTGCTCCAGCAGGAACTTGCTGGCCTTCGAGAGAACCAGATGATGGAACACACAAGGTTCTATTCTCGCTACTTCCTGGTACCAAAAAGGACCAAAGGATTCCGCCCCATCCCCAACCTGCGGGACCTCAACAGATTCCTGGTGAGGAAAAAGTTCAAGATACACTCTCTCGGAAAATTGTTGCCATTCCTCCAGCAGGGAGACTGGCTATGCTCCTTGGACTTAAAGGATGCGTACGCACACATCCCTCATCAACACCCTACACAGACAGTACCTCCGCTTTGAGTTCAGGGGAGAACACTGTTAGTACAGAGTGCTACCTTTCGGCCTGGCCTCCACCCAAAAGGTATTTACCAAGTGCCTGGTGGTGGTCACATCTACCTCAGGCTCCAGGGCGTATTCGTCTTCCCCTATCTAAATGACTGGCTTGTAAAGGGCAGCATAGCCATCAAGGTGATGGCATGAACCATTCTCCTGCCAAAGCACCTTGGCTTTGTCATAAACTACCCAAAGTCCCACCTCCAGCCAACACAGGACCTGTAGTTCATAGGGGCTCGGCCTCATTTATTTAGTTATTTTTATTTAGTTATTTTATTTAACAATTTTTCTATACCGCCTTATCATTTAATCAAGGCGGTTTACATGGAAACTCAAAACTCTTACATAGAACTTGCACAGGAAAACAAAAACCATTACAACCATAATAAGTTCTGGTTATATACTGCTTTTCACCGGGTCATGCTCTGCCTGCTGGGGTATATGTCATCCACGGTGCATGTCACTCCAGATGCCCTCTGCTTGCAATGGTACCAGGCCACGGGATGCTTGCGGGACAGGGTGCTCATCACCCATCCACTGGCTCTATCTCTCAACTGGTGGCAAAACCTCTAGTGTCTGCTGGCTGGGATGCCCTTCCAGCCCTCCTGCACCCCCAAAGGATCCTCACTACGAATGCCTCCAAACTGGGGTGGGGAGCATATTGCGACGACCTCTGCACTCAGGGCAGCTGGTCACTGATGGAGATTCTCCAGCAAATCAACCTCCTGGAGTGCCGAGTCATAGCCTTAGCCCTTTGGGTGTTTCGTCACCACCTGCAACACCAGGCGGTGCTGGTACAAACAGACAGCCAGGTGGTGGTGATCTACATAAAGAAGCAGGGGGGCACGGATTCGGCCCTGCTTTTCCAGGAAGTGGTGAGCCTCTGCTTATATGCCAGGAGCAACTGGATTCTCCTGCAGACAGTTTATCAACCGGGCCAGGACAACACCTTGGCTGAACGACTCAGCCAGGTCCTCTAGCCGCACGAGTGGAGGCTGGATCCCAGGGTGGCCGGCCAGCTCTGGGGGCTCCCGAGACTGGACCTCTTTGCCAGTCTGGCCAATGCACAACTGCCCCACTTCTGTTCCAGATAGAGGCAATGAAGTTGTTGGAGGGTTTATTTTGTTTTGCCCCTGCCCGGCTTCCTCGGTCTTTTTTATTACAGCTTATTGGCCTAGTATTGACGAGAAATTATTTTCTTTCAGAAGGAGTATTTTTTCAACAGATTATGGGTATAGCAGTGGGAGCGACAGTGGCGCCCTCGGTGGCTACCCTTTATATGGCAGATGTGGAAGATAAATTTATAATGGGGTCCTCTCATTTTACCCATGTACTCATATGGAAGAGGTTCTTGGATGATATATTATTTATCTGGACCTCTACTTTGGCACCGTTACATGATTTTGTGCTTTGGCTCAATTCTTTGAAGCCGAATATTCGTTTTACGGAGCACATTGATTCACAGCGGATTGAATTTTTGGATATGACTGTATACATTGAAGCCGGTGTTTTGAAGATGACTCTGTTTAGAAAACTGGTGCAACGTAACAGTTTATTGGATTTTCTGAGTTTTCATCCAGGCCCCCTCTGTAGAGGGTTACCATTTGGCCAATTCCTGAGGTTACGCAGACTATGCTATTCATTGCATGAATTTAAGGCACATGCTTTGGACTTGAAACATTTGCTTTTATGTAGGGGTTACCCTATTCAGGTGGTGCATAGAGCCTATCGCCGGGCTTGTCACGTACAGCGGGAGTGGTTATTGGATCCGCAATATTTGTCATCTGCATCTCAAGTGGTGGGGGTTCTACTGTTCACTGAATGGAGTTCTGAGATAGTTCGGATTCTTCACACTCACTGGCCTATGTTGCGGTTGCATGAGTGTTTTGATAAATCTTTAATGATTGCCTTTTCGAGAGGCCCCAATTTTAGCCATATTTTGGTAAAATCTACTTCACCGACTGACAGGCCAGCGTCACCACTGTTAATTGGTGGTGGCCATGAACCTTGCAATAACTGTTTATATTGTCCATTGACAATTTCGGGGCCAATTTGGCAGCATCCACGTACCGCTCGTGAATATTCCCAGCGATGGCAAACAACTTGTTAATCATCTTTTGTTGTATATATTTTGCAATACTCATGTGCATTACTATATGTGGGCAGGACCATACGCCCCATAAAGCGTCTAGCTGAGCATGCTTCGCGATTACGCCAACAGATACTGTCAGCACCTATAGTAGATAATTGTGTAACCAATCATCATGTTTTTGAGGACCTACATTGGACAATTATAGATCAGGTTCCTTTGGATCCGTGGGGGGGGGGGGGGGGTGATAGGATTTTTAGGCTTCAATGGCTCGAACAGCGTTGGATCTTCAATTTGAACCAATGTTGCCTCTAATTTTCTGTAGACTGTGTGCACATAAAATATCAGCTGTGTGCAGCTTTTGAAGGAAGGTTAAATTTTTGTGCACCACATAACGACACTCGGAGTTATATACTTTAAAATTTGACTACACGTCAGAATACAGTATGTACACCACATTGATTTTAATCAAATTAAATGAAAATAGACGATTACTAAATGAAGTGGGAAATTTCTAGTAATTACATTCATAACTTTTAAATTTTAAGACGTCTGTGTTGTTTTCTATCAGAATCAGAGCTGTAAATTTTGTGCGCTCTGTTGTAAAGTATGTGTGCTTGCTCGGCGAGGTGTGTGCGCGCGCACACGCACACAGCTTAGAGGGAACAGTGATTTGAACACTATGCACCCTAATGGACTAAATCGGGAGATTGATTGGATCAGCCTTCTATGATAGCCAATGGTGACATCATGTGATTGCTTGGGTCAAGCCAATGATATCAGGGATTCCCTTGTGGGTGGGGTGTTCCCTGGTTTATTGGCGGGTTCTCCTTTAAAGCGTACCTTTCCAGCCTATGATGAGCAAGGAATAGTCCTGAGCTGCGGGACGGCGTTTTGACACAGTTGCTGAAAAATTCGGTTGGAGAAACACTTGAAACAGGGATTTCTCCCGAAATGTGCACGTCATGTGAAAAGCTTACCTTTAATGGCAACGGTATGGATAATTCAGCATTACGATTGGGACATTTTTAGATAAGTGGCGTGATTTCTTATGATATTAAGGTGGTGAACCTATATTGTGAATAAAAGAAGTTTGTCATCTGGTGTGGAAGGATATTTAATTACTTTCCTCCCTCGGCACACTCCGACAAAAAAAGTAAATTTTGGGGACTTGTTGCAGTGAATTCTAATTTTTATATTCTAATTACATTCACTGGGTGGGTTTGGTTGATTGCCACTTCTGTTCCTGGCAGCTTCACCCTTCTCCAGGTAGTGGCGGATGCATTTCTAATCTCGTGGGCAGAGGACCTCCTTTACACCTTCATGCCCGCACCGCTGATCGTCAAGACCCTGTTCAAGGTCCAGCGTGACAGGGCCACAGTGATCCTTGTGGCCCCACGTTGGTCCAGGAAGCCGGGTTTCTCCTGCTGCTCCACCTGGCCACATCACCCCCACGTCCCCTGGGGTGCAACCCAGGCCTACTGACTTAGGAGGGTGCTCTCTCCTGCACCCCAACCTGTGGTCTCTGACACTCACGGTCTGGCTACTGAAAGGATAGCCCTGGCTCCTTTCAATCCCTCTATTGAAGTGGAGAAGATCCTCCTTGCTTCCCACAAAACCTCTACCTGTCGGGTGTATGCCTTCAGGTGGCAGAGGTTCTCGGTCTGGTGCATGGAGCGTCAGGTCAACCCCTTCTGCTCCGTCCAGCTAGTGCTGCAGTAACTATTCCACCTATCCAGGGCATGGCTGAAGTCTAACTCCATAAAAGTGCACCTCAGCGCTCTCGCGGCGCATCACCCTCTCATTGAGGGCAAACTCCTCTCTGCTCAACCCCTTCTATCTCTCTTCCTGAGGGGGCTCCTCCTGTCAAAGCCGCCTGTCCTCCCGCCTGTGGCAGAGTGGGGCCTTAACGTTGTGCTCTCCAAGCTCACCGCACAACCCTTTGAACCTCTCAGCTCCTGCCACCTCAAGTATCTTTCCTGGAAGGTGGTGTTCCTCGTGATGCTCACCTCTGCCCGCAGAGTCAGTGAGCTTCAGGCATTGGTGTGGCAGAACCACCATACACTAGGTTCTACAAGAACAGAGTCGTGCTCTGCACACACCCCAAGTTTCTACCCAAGGTGGTATCGCCATTCCACCTCAACCAGCGGGTGGTGCTTCCCACCTTCTTCTTGTAGCCTCACACCAGCAGGGCAGAGGCAGTTCTCCATTCACTGGACTGTAAGTGAGCGCTCGCCTTTTATCTCTGGTGTACCCAGGAGCACCGCTGAGCTTCTCAGTTCTTTGTTTCCTACGACCCGAGTCGGTTGGGAGCTGCGGTCTCTAAGCAGATCCTGTCCAACTGGGTTGCTGACTGCATTGCTTTGGCATATGAGAAGGCTGGTCTCTCGCTGGAGCGCCGAATCACGGTGCACAGCTTCTGGGCCATGGCTGCCTCTGTAGTGAACTTGTGCTGCGTTCCCTTGTCAGAAATCTGCCGGGCTGCCACCTGGTCCTCAGTCCACACTTTCACAGCTCACTACTGCCTGGAGAGAGATTCCTGTCGGGACAATGCCTTCGGCCAGGCAGTACTCCATCATTTGTTTGGAGTATAGGCAACTCCTGCCCTGCAGCCCTTTGGTGTGTTCAGGCTACTGGAGCATTGGCTTCTTGCTGGGCACTTGGGCCACTCAGGAGTGTTATCTCTTGACTCATTGCTGCTACTCATGGTTCGCCCTTTTTCTGGTCACCTATGAGCGTTTTACGGGTTTTTCAGTAGCCTGTAGCTAGGTAGTCCCATATGTGAGGACTGACTTCCTGCTTGTTCCTGGGGAAAGCATAGTTACTCACCTGTAGCAAGTATTCTCCGGGGACAGCAGGAATCGGTCCTCACAACCCTCCCTCCTCCCCATGGAGTTGCCTTTCTTTTTGTCATCTTGTGTTATATCACCATGCTGAGGTAAGATGGCACCCTTGGGTGGGAAGGGGACCACACATGCATGGTACATCTCCTAAAGGCTTTCTTTGAAAGCTGGGGAGAGGTTAGTGTGCAGGCTCCATCGGTGCCAACATCACCCATATGTGAGGGCTGATTCCTGCTGTCCCCGGAGAACACCTTTTACAGGTGAGCAACTACACTTTTTCTACAGAGTATAGTCCATAGTCTTTGCAGAGGACCCACCAATAGGGGATAGGCCCACTTATTTATTTATTGACATTCTCTTATATACCACGCTACTCTGCATCAGTGCGGTTTACATTGAACAAACTGAAATTACATTGAACAGGGCATTATAACTTGGAGATAACTATTTTACAGGGAACATGGGCTATGGAGGGTTATGTGGCTTGCCCAAGACCACAAGGAGCACCTGTGGGACTAGAAACCCCAGTCCTTCCGGCCCAAGGTTGCTGTCCTCTAGTGGGATTTGAATCCCCGACCTTCCGGCCTGAAGTACCTTGCCCCAACCACTAGGCCACTCCTCCACTTCTCTTTCCACAGAGGTAGCCCCTTGTAACCCCTGTCTCCTGTGTTTTAAAAATTATCCAAAAGGGCTACAAGCTTCATCTATTATAACTCCCTCCAAATTGCCCTCTGAGGGTTCAACCTCTAGGCTCTCAGCACCAGAAGTTGCTTCTTCAGGAAATTTCCACTGTTCAGAATGCATCTGCAATTGAACCCGATCCACCAGAGCAGGGGTTTTTATTAGAGGTACTTCTTGGTCCCCAAAAAGACAGGGTGATTCCTTCCCTTTATAGACCTAAAATATCTGAACAAATAGTTGTTCAAAGAAAAGTTCAAAATGACTTCTCTAGGCACGCTACATCCCTATCTGCAAAAGGGAGATTGACTATGCTCTCTGGATCTCAAGGATATGTATACCCACATCCAGATAAATCTCGCTCACAGGAAGTATTTCAGATTCATTGTAGGAAAGCAGCATTTCCAGTACCGCATATTGCTTTTGGCCTCGCATCAGAACCTAAAATATTCATAAAATGCCTCGCAATACTAGCAGCATTTCTGTGCAGGCTGTGTGTGCACATTTTTCCCTATTGAATGATTGGCTGCTCAAGAGCACCACTCCAGAAGTCACTCTGGAATCTCTATAGATCACCATTCAGATGCTGGAACTGCTGGGTTCTTAGTGAATTACCAAAAATCCCATCTTGACCCCTTCCAACAATTGGAGTTTATCAGAGCTCTGCTCGACACGACACAATCAAAAGTCTTCCTTCCACACAACAGACTATCCAGATTGATAGAGATAATGCAGAAGGTTCAAATGACTCAGAAGACATCAGATCGTACCATTTTAAGGCTGTTAGGCCATATGAGACAAGCTCAATTGACCATGAACATTCAGTGGACTCAGGCCACCAGGAGGCTCAGCAATGCTCTGCCACTAATGTAAACAAATGAAAAAATGACAAAACACCAGCTAACAAACACCACCTAATTTATTACATCAGTTTCATTTCCTCTTTAGCCAACTCTTCCCACCAACTTTACTCTGTCTTATGGTCTCTCTCACTCCTGCACCCTCTTTTCCCAGAACCCTCTCTACCACTTCGCCAGATCCCGGTCAGCTTGCTGACTACTTCCACAAGGTCCAGTCCCTCTGCTCCACTTTCACTGCCTGCCCCTCCCTCTTTCCTCAAGCCCTCCGCAATCTTCGCTACTCATCTCTCACACACACTCTGTCCTCTTTTCGTCCATTTTCATCTGCTGAGTTACATAATGTTCTGTCTTCTTCCCGTAAAACAACCGTCCCTCTGATCCCATCCCTTCTCAGTGGCTATCTGAACCCTCCCTGATTCTCCTCCCTCCGGTACTTACTATTTTCAACACTAGTTTGTCCTCTGCACCTTTCCTGCCCCCTGGAAGCAGGCCCTGGTTCACCTTATACTCAGTAAGCCTTCTCCAGACCCCCTGTTCCTGCTCATTACTGACCTGTCTCAAATCTGCCTTTCTGATCTAAGCATATCTTAGGAGGAGGGTCCAAATACAAGAAGGATCCCCCACAACAGGATTATCCCCATCCACCACAAGATCCTCCTCACACATCACGGAACCAGTCAGATTTTCAACCTCAGGGCAGAGGCAGATGGAGAGGCCAGGGGTATCGACACCACTGTGAACGTTAGAGGGTATTTTTAATCTTTCTAGTTACACTCTCTCTCCGCTAGAGGCCTCTGTCCTTCACAAGGGTTTGTCCTTCTGCTCCATCTTCATACTTCCCCCTCAACACATATCCTTCTCATCTACGCGCCCCCTGCCCTGCACCCCGATCTTTGGGACTCTCTCCTCCGTTCCATCTCAGACCTCTCCTTACTTTTTCCTCACCTCCTCATTGCTGGTGACTTTAACCTTCACCTCGACTCCCCCTCATCCTCCAGGGAACATGCCTTCCTTGCTCTCCTTCACGACCTATCTTTCCGACAGTACGTTTCTTTCCCCACTCATTCTGCTGGACACACCCTTGATCTATTCCTGACCCTTTCCTCTTCCACCATCTCTCTTGACAACCTGACTTCCTTCCCCCTTCCCTGGACAGACCATCTCTGCCTTACAGTCTTTTGCTCTCATCCTGCCGCCCCAGCTCTAGTTCCCCCACCCTCCTCTTCTCTCCCTCCATGTCTATCCCGCACTATCTCTCTTTCCACTGCCCAGCAGTTGCCTCCTGCCACAGACTTACTGCCCTCAGACTTCCTTTCCTTGTCCCCTAACTCTCAAGCGTCTACCTGGTCCTCCTCTCTCTCTGCCGCCCTCGATCGCATTGCTCCTCTTCACCCACGCCCAGCCTCACGCCGCCCTTCCCAGCCCTGGTATCATACTGGTCTATTCCTCCTCCGCTCCCAACTACGGAGAGCTGAAAGGCTATGGCGTAAGTCCCCCTCTCCAACCACCCTATCTATTTTCAAAGCCCGCCACTCTCAGTATCGATCCGAGGTTCACCTTGCCAAGTCCTCTTACTTTTCTGCTGCCATTGCCAACGCCCCTAACCAGACCCGGCATCTCTACTCTACCCTTAGATTCCTCACTTCCCTTCTTCCTACCTCCTCTGCTGTGCCCGCACATCCCACTCCCCCCCCCTTCCCTTCTTGCTTCCGCCTTCAGTAACAAAGTCTCTACCTTAAGAGCCTCCCTACCTGCCCTCCCCCCACCAATCTCCTCCCCGCCCCCTGTTGCCTCCCCCCCTCCCACCTCCCAACTGTCTCACACCTGGTCCTCCTTCTCCTTAACTACCACAGCTGAGCTTCACCAACTCATCTCCTCATCCAACAAGACCTTCTGCCCTCTTGACCCTATCCCTTCCTCCTGGCTGCTCCTTCCTTCTCTGTCTTTCCTTCCATATCTTCTAGCCATGCTGAACTCTAGTCTCTCCACGGGCACCTTCCCCACCTCCTGGAAGCACGCACTTATCCGCCCGATTCTTAAAAAACCTTCTCTTGATCCCCTGGACCCTGCCATCTACCGCCCAGTTTCTAATCTGTCCTTTCTTTCAAAAATTCTGGAAAAGATTGTCTTTGCACAGCTTTCTCACCATTTGGATTCTGTTAATTTTCTTCACCCTCGTCAGTCTGGCTTCCGTCCTGGGCACAGTGTAGAAACTGTTCTTCTTGCCTTCACCAACTCTCTGCACACTGCACACGATCGAGGTGATATCTCGGTGGCGGTAGCTCTCGATCTTTCTGCCGCCTTTGACTTGGTTGATCACTCCCTTCTTTTGTCTTGTCTACGTGAAGCTGGCCTCTGTAGCACTGTATATCGATGGTTCCACTCTTTTCTTTCTTCTAGATCTGCTGCAGTCCTTTCCTCCTCTCCATCCATTCCCCCCTCAGACCCTTTTCCCCTTCCCTGCGGAGTCCCACAGGGCTCCGTTCTCGCACCTTTGCTCTTCAACCTCTTTCTGACTCCTCTCACCTTGCTGATACAACAGTTTGGGATCACAGCCTTCTTTTATGCAGATGACATTCTTCTTCTCTATCACACCTCCCCTGTTTGTCCTGATCTTGCCCCCTAAACCTGTGTCTAACTGCTGTCTCCGACTGGTTAACTAATAACTGCCTCCATCTCAACACCTCCAAAACTACTGCTATTTGGTTTTCCCACGGTCATCAGCCCCCCTCTCTGGCCCCCTCTTTCTCTGGTTCACCTATCTCTCTTGTTCCTACTTTTCGTTATCTTGGTGTACTTTTCGATCCTGACCTTTCCTTTTCAGCCCACATTTCCCATATCTCCAAAACCTCTTTCTACTACCTCTGTCAGATCCGGGCAATTCGTCCTTTTCTTTCTCCCTCTGCTCTTACTACTCTGCTTCTATCACTGGTTATTTCTCTCATTGACTTCGCCAATTCCATTTTCACTGGTCTCACCAAGCTCCAACTGTCACGTCTTCAACAAATCCAAAATACAGCCGCTCGACTCGTGTCCCACTCCTCCCCCAGAGACCACATCACCCCCCTTCTTTTCCGCCTTCACTGGTTACCAATTTCCTTCCGCATTCAGTTCAAACTACTCACCCTTGTTCATAAAGCACTTCACACCTCCACTCCTCAATACCTGGCTGACCTCATCCACTTTCACACTCCCAGACACACTCCCCGCTCCTTTCATCTCAACCGTCTCACACTACCCCCTCCCTCCCTATCCCACCTGCACTCTACCCAGTACTCAGCTTTTTTTTTTCTAGGCCTTGCCCTCTGGAACTCCCTTCCCACCGCCCTCCGCCTGGAACATCATCACCCTACCTTCAAGCTGGATCTAAAGACTCACCTTTTCTCCCTTGCCTTTGGCCCTCCCTCCTCTCACCCCTAACCTTTTTTCCTATACCCTTTGATATCAACCTGCTCTCCCATTTTTCTCTCTACAAAGTAATTGTAACTTTCTTTCTACTTTTCCGGCCTTGTGCCTTGCTGTTACTGTAATATTTTATTATCATTGTAAACCGCTCTGCTATTTTGAAGGGCGGTCAATCAAATCAATAAACATAAACATAAACCAAGAAACATGATCCGTTTAATACTCAGGTAGAACTTTTTAAGTTCTTTCGGAAACTTAAGATTAAAGATTTTTTTTGGGGGGGAGAGTGGCTTATGTTCTAAGATGGCAGCAGTAAAGATCTAACCGACTATGCCTAAGAGGAAAGGTAAAGTAAAGCTCCTCCCGCGGAGCAATTACCTTCTGGTGAGGGGCCCATGGATCGCTTCGTGCAGTTATCAAAGGATCAGGTTCAAGGGATTCGAGAGGGCTTGGCGGCACCGGTGGATTCAGACTCGGCGTCCTCCGCCCTGGAGATCTCACTCTCCCCTGATGGATGTTTTCCCCCAGTTCCTCCTGGGCCCGCGGCTGCCTGGCTAACGAGTGATGACGCACCTCCTTCCGGGCTGCTTGTATCTGCGTCTTCAGTGCGGGACTCGCTGCCAGTGACTCCCGGAGGACGACCAGGAGGTCTACAGGCTCCTGTTTCAGTATTAACGTCGCCGCCTGACACTGGGGATGAGGTTGTTGATGTTTCTTCGTCGCTGAAGGATAAATTGCCTCAATCTATACCTCGACCCCCAGGCTTCTCCTTTAGTCTGGTCTGCCCCGCTTTGGTGACCCTGGACAGTATCTGGACGCAATTTCTCATCTATCCACGGTGGTGGGTAATCAATTTTCATTATCATCTGATAGGATATCTCTTCTTGAGGACGCTATGCAACCATTACAGACTGCTTTTGTAGAAATTAACGCTAAGCATGTTGTTACGGAGCAGCAGCTCGAAAAAGTTTCAGATCTAACTGCCTCTTTGGTAAAAGATAATATTGCTCTTCGTGCTAAGACTGAGTCGCTGGAGAATGCGGTTCGATCTTCGAATATTCATTTACTGAACTTTCCCATCATATCTGATATGGCTCCCCTGGACTTATTCAAGAAATAACTTCAAGAAATTCTTTTGGTACCTCCGAACTTGATGCCTCCAGTTTCTAAAGTATAATCTCCAGGAACAAGCAGGAATGAGTCTTCACATATGGGTACTTCGGTACCGACGGAGCCTGCGTGGGAATGCTCCCCAGCGTCCAAAAAGAAAGTCTTTGGGAGCATCCCACACGCATGCGCGCTGCCTTCCCGCCCATTCACTTCCCTCTCATCAGTTTTCCGTTTTCCGTGGAGCCAGCAGGACGTATTCCTGTCACCACAGAAAATTCTTCTTTTTATTCTAAGTTTTTTTGTGGTCGCGTCTGTCTTCTCTCGACGCCACCGGTACCGCCGGTGCTTTTCTTTCTTTTTTACTAAAAAATGTCTTCTTTTTCTCTAGGAATTTTTTTTCCTGTTTAGTGCCTGACGGTTTCTAGGCCACTAGGCCTCTATCCTTCCATTATGGAAAAGCCAGCCACTATCCTTAAGAAATGCTCAAAGTGTGGCAGTACAGATATATTTTTAGACACTCATACTTGGTGTCTAAAATGTTTAGGTCCTGACCATTGCCCACTGGAGTGTCTCTCCTGCTGGAGCTCGAACAGAAGAAGTCTTCAGGATCGAGCACAACTCGATACCCGGTTCACATCAGACTCTATATCTTCTTTTTCACAGGATCAGTTAACCAAACAAAAGTCTGTAAAAACTAGCCAGTCCTCGAGTGGTAGATCTCCTTCTAAGCATTGAGATGCCTCTGGCGTTGCCCTCGAGGACATTTTGGCAATAAAGCCCCGGTGGGAGTCTTCGGGCTCCAGAGCATTAACAGGGCTTCAGGTTGTTCCCAGGATTCTTACCTCGATGAACATACCTGGGCCATGCTCGGTGGTTGTGGCCGCTTCAAGCGGCCATGGTGATGGATGAAACACTCCTCACCGATGAACGCAGTCTAGTGCTCTCAGCTACTTCGGTACCGCTAGAGTTGCTGCAGACTGTTCCTCGAGTATCGGTATCGGCTTTGGTACCGGTACCGGTATCGACATCAGCAACGGTGTCGGTACCGTCCATGCTTGCTTCGACAGACTCGCTTCCTTCGATGCCGAGCCTGGAATCGCTCTCTAGCATGGAGGATTTGGTACCGACTCGTCTCGGTACCGACCTCGGGCGGTACCAAAGACATCGCTTTAAAGAAAATCCAATGCTTCATCCTTTCAAGTCTTCCGATCCCGATGACTGGGATGAATCCATCGGTACCAAGGCTGAATTTTCAACAATTCTAGCCTTTACCCCTCATTTTAGGGGGTTCTCCTCAGGAGAGATTTCTTTTCAAGCTTTTTTGCTTGATATGGCGAAGTTACTTGCCATTTCCATACCTGGTAAAGAATCCATACCAGGGGACTCAGAGACTCTGCAATGCCCCTGGATTCCAAAGGAGGTGATCATGCTTCCTTTGCATCAGAGCTTACAGTATCTACTATTAAGAATGTGGGAAACACCTTTAACGGTATCCCCACATTCTAAGTCACTTGACACTATGTACAAGGTGCCACCTTCTCCAGGTTTTCAAAAGACTCAACTTCCTCATCATTCTATTGTTGTAGAATCAGCAATGAGGTGTATTAAGAGTGCAAAGAAGCACTCCTCTTATCCGCCAGGTCGTGAGTCTAGGACTTTAGATGCCTTTGGACGTCGATGCTTCCAGGCATCCATGCTTTCAGCAAGAATTATCTCCTATATTTTCTATATGGAATTATCTCTTGAAGAGGTCACAAAGAACTTAAAGCTTTTGAACCCTTTTCTTCAAGAACATAAAAGAGCAGATTTTTTTCTTATTAGTCAGTCATGCTCAAAATGTCTCTAAGTTCCTTAATCGTGCTTTCCTGGACTGCTTTGAGTCTATTAGCAGAACTTCTGCTATAGCCATAGGGGCACGACGCATGGCCTGGCTCCAAGCTTCAGACTTGGACAAATGGGTTCAAGAAAGGCTGGGAAATGCTCCTTGTACTGGTGAAAATCTCTTTAACAAGGATGCTTTATTCCAAGCTAATCAGTTAAACACTGATATTGTTGCTCAGAGGAGTGTCAAAACTTTCCTCTATCCTAGCTAGTAAAAAATCTCCTAAAAAACTTTATCCCCCTAAGGGGAAAAAGTTTTATTCATCTTCTACCCACCATGCAGATGTTTCCAAAGAAGGACAACATCTAATCAGGCTGAGAAAATCAAAACCTCAACAGGCTCAGCAAACCCAGCAGTCGTAGGGTTTCTGATATTTTATTCATTAAATCTCTTTTTCCTGTTTGAGGTTTAGAACCGCTAACCTACTTCTTATCAACAGAAGCATCTACAGTTCATCTCATCCTTACTGAGAGATCAGTGATACACTGACTCAATCCTCGACTCTGGGCATGAATCTCTTGCCACAAGAGAAATCCATTCTTTTAGCTCCTAGAGCTATTGAGGATAATCATGCCCTACAGGTAACAGGTTTCTCCTCTCCTTTTGAAGGAAAAAGAGGAGTAACAACTAATTACAAGGTAGGCTATGCCCTTCACCTTGACAGTTTTCCTGTACGAGGATATCTCATAGTTTTGACTGCAGGGGGGCTTTACCTTTTTCAGAGACTTACCAAATTGTAAGTCTTCACAACTCTGTATTACTTTCTATCCCTCTTAGTCGACATATTCAGTCTAGGAGTGATACTATTCAACTGGAGGGCTTACTTTTTAAGCCCATAGGATTTTCTTCAATGCCTACTCCAGTAAGTGGTTTCCATACAGAGCTTTCTTCCCCTTTGCAATCTTCTCAAATATTTCTTTTAAGACAGCTTATCAGACCATAATTGAGTTTTACCACTCCTAATTATGTCTGTCGGTCCTTTTCCAATCTATAGGACCTAACTTTTTCTGCTGCCTTAATAACAGATAATTCCAAGAAAGGTTCCAAAACATACTTGGACAATTTATCATTGCAGGCAACCGGCCTGTCTACTATTCTTAGCCATCTTCAATTCTTTTTGGCTCCAACAGAATAGATTAGGTTGCACACTGGCAATTAAATAGCCAGATCTCACCTAAGCAACCTACAACATGCTCTCTGCAATTATACAAAAAAGCTCTGCAACTATGGGCCTTTGCCAGAGAGCGTCATAGCCATTCCTAGTAGGTAGCTTCCAGATGGTTAAAAAGGCTTTCCCCAGTCATGTTCCTACATGATTGGTTTCTCCTACTCTTACCAGCTTCCTTAAAATTTCCTTATAAGGAAAAGGAACCAGGGCTTAGACCACGTGAAAGCATAAAGAATTGCTTAATTCCCTGGGTTGTTCCACATCTCCAGTGGAACTCTTGCAACAGGGATGCATTCCTTTTCACTGCAGTCGGTCCTTGTCTAGTGTATTCCTTCTAATTCCCAATACTTCATTGAAGCTTATGCTGAACAAAGAACGCATAATACTCATATTGCCCTCATAGAGGGGCAAACATGGTATCCCCTTATATTGCGTCTCCTTCTCCACACTGAAGTTATAGAAGGATCCAAACTTGTTGTCTTAAGACTAAGGATCTCCTCTGCACCCCTTCACGTAGGTCTCCATTTCTGGTTATTCAAAGGCTAGAATTTGTAAAGAAATCTAGACCTCTCCTTCTAAGTAGAAACTACCTTCTTTTACCGTAACCTTTCCGGTTACGTTGCATCTGAAGCTCTCCATGTAAAGTCATTATCCTAAGTGACATCACTTAGGGAAGACATTACTGATCTTCAAGAAATTGGAGACTACACCGCCTACCACAAATGTTTCTCTCTTTCATTTGGATAGAGGGGTCTTAAAGACCCATCCTTTTTCTGCAAACCAGTCAGATTTATCTCCTCTCTTTCCTAGAGCCTTATTCTGCTCCAATGACAAAGAGTTTCAAACTTTGGCCTACAGAAGCTTTTGCTTCTCCTCCAAAGTCCAACCTCATTAAACTCCCCCAGTTTTTCTTCTGGGATTAGTTCTAGCCATTAAGGCTTCTGACCTTTGCCTGTATTGCAAAATGTATTTTCCTATACTTCACAGTGAGGTAATTTCTTTGAGGATAATGTACTGGCTCTTAGCACCAGACCATATTACCCTCAACAAATTATTTCGCAATACTTGGAGTCAGGTCCACATTAGAAAATTGGAATTCAATTTTTACTAACATTTATTATTTACACAAGGACTCCCCTCTAGACGCCTTGTTTAGTCAAGCTGTTCCACAGCACACCCCTTTTAATTCAACTCCTACCCTCCATCCCTTGGATGCCTGAGGTTCTGGGAAATAGCATGGCCCATCTATTAGATTTGCAACATGCTGGGACCTCCTCTAGGCATCTCTGTCCTGTCATGCCTACTATTTATGTTCTTCCTAAAATAACACAAATCTTTGAATAACCCGCAAGGCAGACCCATCATATCAGCTATTGGTTCCCTATTTGAACCAGTATCTAAATTTCTGGATGTTTTCCTTCGACCCTTTGTTCAATTAACACCTTCTTACATTAGAGATTCGTCACACATGATAAGATTTTTGGACACATATCAAGGCACACATAACGGGTTCCTTTTAGTTACCCTGGATATAAAATCTTTACATACAAATATACCCCAAGATGCCGCGCTCTCTATCTTAGAGAACATTCCCATACATGGGCTAGACCAGTACGTATCCCCACATGCTTTTTAATGCAGATGGCCTCATTGGTATTATGCTATAATTATTTCTGTTTTCAAGACTTACTGTATATTACCAGCAAATTAAAGGTGTGGCGATGGGCTCCTCAATGGCACCCGATATTGCTAACTTATACGTATCTAATTTTGAAAAGACATTTTTTAACTACACACCCATATCAAGGACAAATTTGTATGTGGAAACACTATATTGATGACGTTTTCTTAATTTGGAAAGGCACTTACGATGGTTTGGTCAGTTTTTTTGTCTTGGCTTAATTCTTTGGATCCTCACTTGCAATTTGAATTTACGTGCAGTCCAGATCAAGTTGCCTATTTAGACATCTTAATCAAAAACACGCCTCATGGTTTTGTCACTACAATCTACAGAAAGCCCACTGATAGAAATTCTCTTTTACACTTTAGTAGCTTTCACAATCAGGCTTTGAAAGAGAACTTGCTCACTAGTCAATTTCTAAGAGTTCGGAGGCTTTGTACTACGTTCAATGATTTCGAGTCCCATGCAACTGACATGAGTAAGAGATTTCTAGATCATAGGTATCCTTCAGCGTGCATTCAGAAAGCCCTGGTTCGAGCGCATTCATCTGATAGGGCGACTCTTCTACAAGACAACCCTAACACACAGAAAAATAATATTGTTCGTGCCCTTACCTTTTCAGAATATTCCAAAGACATTGCCCGTATTTTGTGAGAAGCATGGCATATTTTAGATCCGCTTCCTTCTTTAAAAGATAGTAAGCTCATGATAACTTATAAAAGGAACTCTAATCTTAGAGACATTTTGGTACCCTCTGCTCTTAATAGGCCTCATTTTGTACCTAAAGCACGTGGACATTTTAAGTATGGCAAATGTAGTGTGTGCGAGAATGCATTGGTAACTAAAGATGTATTCACACACCCTACCTCCTCACGTAAGATATATCTTAATGATCTTTCCAATTGTGACACAGCACAAATTATTTATTTAATTTCTTGCCCATGTCATTTGTGTTATATTGGAGAAACCAAAAGAAGTATCAAAACGAGGATTAGCGAGCATAAGAGCTGTCTTCGGAAGAAGGTAGTGGGTAAACCTCTAGTGTCACATTGGACCCAAGCCCATCACACAGTCTCAGATCTTCGGTTCCTTGTTTTGAAGGTAGTTCGCTCCCACTGGTGGGGCGGTGACATAGACAAGCTTCTACTTCGTATAGAACAGCATTTCATATATGAATTACGCACACTACATCCTTTGGGCCTTAATCAAGAGGTGGATTTTTCTGTCTTTTTGTGAATAGGCATGTATTTTTTCTCTTCTCCTCCTCCCCCCTTCCTCCTCTTCCCCCTCCCCCCTTCCCTTCATTTCTCCCCTCCCCCCCTTCTTTGTCTTTTTCTTTTTAATTATTCATTTGATCATGCCATGACAGTAATGGTACTTTTTTGTTATTTGACAATATCTTACTGTATAAGAGGATTACTCCTGTTGTGGCTGTCACGGTAGGACTTCAACTCTAATGTTTTTAATTATTCATTTCCCTTCTTTCTTTTAGTACTTTTTATTAAATATAACTGGTTTGGCTATATAATTTAATCATTTTAGAATTGTTACCATGATGCAACCTTTTACCTTTCATGGTGGGAAAGTGCCTTTAAATTTGTTCATAGCTGACATGCAAACTCTCTCCAGTCATTTGATTGCAGAATACACAACAGTGTTTGACATGGTGAGGTCTCTTCCTATTCTTTAGGCTTTCTGTGACATTATTCTGATGGTTAAATTTGGGTGTTCGTATTATACTCTTAGCTCTTTTTTTCTCTATATTCATTGAATAATTCAATGAACAATTCAATGATGACCAAGAACTACCCTAATCACCGAAACCCCCAGAAATCAACAAAAATAACTCAAAGACTTACGGAAGATACTCAAAACTACGCTCTTTACAGAACACTACAAGGACATAACAGGAACTGTCTAAACGAGCTCTCTTAGCCTAACAAAATGTAAAAATGTAAATATTTATTGTACACAGCTCACACTGTATATAGCTCACCACAAAATCAAATGTAAAAATGTAAATATTTCCTGCACACAGCCCACATGGGTATATAGCTCACCACGCAATCAACTTCACACCACTCTCACACACACCTATCCATTTATCACTGCATGCCCACACCCAAGCACCCTGACACTTGATTTGTTTGATGTGTACCCAAGCACCCTGACACCTGATTTATTTGATGTGTAATCCACTTTGATTTCAGGATAAAGCGGTATATAAATCCTTTTAAATAAATAAATAAAGCAGTCTAATCTGCCGTGGGGAGCGAAAGATTCTTATAAAGAATAGAACGGGAGTGTCAGTTTTTTATAAATTAAACTCATCATTGCCTTTAGAATTTTTTCTCCTTTAATGTGTTTATTAAGCTAAAAATCTATGAAAAATTGTTTACTTTAGCGAACATCTATGGGCCCAACACTGACCAAGGGGGCTTTATGGAGAAAATTGCTAGTGAACTTAAACAATTTGCCGGAGGTCAGTTGATTGTGGGAGGAGACTTCAACTTGACATTAAACCCAGTGCTAGATAATTCTAGAGGTATGGCTGCTGGGAGTGCTCAGAGTAGACAGAAGCTGAAAGGGATGGGGAAGGCCCTAGGGATAGTAGATGTATGGCGAGAGTTGAAGGGGAGGAAGATGGACTATACATATATCTCCAGGAACAAGCAGGAATAAGTCCTCACATATGGGTACGTCGGTACCGACGGAGCCTGCGCGGGAAAGCTCCCCAGCTTCCCAGAAGAAAGCTTTTGGGAGCCTCCCACAGCGCATGCGCGCTGCCTTCCCGCCTTTCTCACCAACTCTCCTCAGTTATTCTTTTCCGCGGAGCCAGCAGGTCGTGTTCCTGTCACCGCTGAAGAAGTTCTTATTTTAATTTGTTTCTTTGGCCGCGTGTCTGCCTTCCCCGATTACCGGACCGGTACCTCCGGTCTTTTTTCTTTTTACTTTTCAAAAAAAAAAAAAAAAATTTCTTTTCACTACTTGGTGAAATTTTCTCTCTTTAGGCCCCTAGGCCTAGAGAACAATTTTCCCTCATGGAAAAACCAGCTTCTGGTTTTAAAAAATGCACCAAGTGTAGCAGTACCATCTCTGTTACCGACACACATGAATGGTGTCTTAAATGTTTGGGGCCTGACCACTCCATTCCGGATTGCCAGTCCTGTTCCCTGATGTCTAAACGTGGCTTACAGAACCGAGCAGCCAAGTTTCATATGCTGTTTTCCACAGATACTCCAGCATCGACATCTTCCAGGTCTTCCTCTCCTGATGGATCTCAGGTAACCAAACATTCCTCTGGCAGGTCCTCAAAGGGCAAATCTCCCTCTAAGTATCGAGATGCCCCCGGGCTTGACACTGAGGACCCTGCCCCAGCCAAACAACCCTGGCGGGAAGCTCCGGCTTCCAAAGCTCCTCCTATGGGGTTACAGGTTGACATCGATGGCATGGCCTCGACCAATCACCTGTTAGACTGCTCTGGGGTACCGGCACACTCTTCCGGTACCGACATCCAGGCAGTCGTGGCGTCCATGGATCATACAGTTCAATCCATGCATCAGGCCATAATGGCTTTCATTAAGGCTGCGACGTCCACGGTACCGCAGCAAGCTGTACCGACCTCGGTTCCGGTACCACAATCGATACCGGTACCCAGGGCATCCACATCGACCAGGATACCGGTTCCGGTTCCGGGGCTTTTCCCGATACCGATCCGGTTCCGGGTACGCCCGATGTCGATACCGGTCGATATGCGTATCGATCCCTGGAAGCCAACAGACGATACTTCCAGTCTTCTGATGATTCCGATTCATCGGATGACTCTCCTGAAGTATCTCTTGCTCTTCCTGAGGAGCCCTCTTCTCCAAAGAGGAGAATGTCTCCTCCAGAGGATTTGTCCTTTCAAGACTTCATCATGGAAGTAGCTAAAGGACTCTCTATTTCAGTAACCTCTGAAAAAGAACCTAGAGCAAAAAAATTAGACATTATGGGATACTCTAAGGTTCCCAGAGAAGCAGTCACCTTGCCAATTCATGAAATTCTCCAAGAACATTTGCTTGAATTGTGGGAGACTCCTCTCACCCTTTCTCCTCATTCTTGTAGATTGGACACTATGTACCGTGTCCCTGCTTCTCCTGGTTTTCAAAAAACTCAGCTTCCTCACCATTCTATTGTGGTGCAGTCAGCTATGAAGAGAATAAAGAGTACCAAAAAACACTCTTCTACTCCTCCAGGAAGAGAATGCAGGACCTTGGATGCTTTTGGTAGAAAGATCTTCCAAGCTAGCATGCTTACTGCCAGGATCAATTCATACAGCCTTTATATGGGTATGTTTCTGAAGGAGGTTGCAGAAAAGCTGCACAACTTTCTCCTTTTATTCCAGAGGATAAAAGGGAGGAATTCCTTCTTTGGCTTAAGCATACGCAAGACATCTCAAAGATTTCCAACAGAGCAGCCTTTGATTCCTTTGAGGTTGCCAGCAGAGCCTCAGGCATTGCTATAGCTGCTCGTAGAATTGCTCGGCTCCAGGCTTCTGATCTAGAACCCTGGGTTCAAGATGGTTTAGGAAATCTACCCTGTACAGGTGAAAACCTATTTGGCAAAGAGTGGCAGATTAAAGCCACTCAAATGGATGCAGAAAATGCTGCTCTTGATAGACTTTCTAAGTCTACCTCCACTCCAGCCAAGAAAAAGTCTTTTAAAAAGTCTTTTTACAAGAAGGGCAGATTTCCTTCCACTTCTGGTCAACAGTCTTCTGCAGGTCGCTTTGCTACTAAGCGTCAGCAACCCAAGCAGGCCAGGCCTAAACCTGCAGGGGCTGCTGCAACCCAGCAGTCCCAAGCCCCTCAGGGGTTTTGACTTAGTGCTAGAGAACTTAACCTTTCTGGCTCTACAACAGCCAGAACCTCTCACCATTCCAGGAAGGTTGGCTCATTTTGCTCCCAGATGGGAGCAAATCACATCAGAGCAGTGGACCCTCTCCATCATCAGAGAGGGCTACAAACTTCATTTCTCAGACCTTCCTCCCTACACCATGGTGAGACATTTCAATTCTCCCACATCTCTCCTCGACCTTCTGGATCAGGAGGTAACCTCCCTTCTGGCCCAGAGGGCCATAGAAGAAGTTCCTCTTCTTCAACAGGGGTCAGGTTTTTACTCCCCCTACTTTCTCATCCCAAAGAAAACAGGGGGATACAGACCTATTCTAGATCTCCGAGAATTGAACAAATTTCTGTACAAGGAGAAGTTCAAGATGCTCTCTTTAGGCACTCTCCTTCCATACCTACAGAGTCAGGATTGGCTTTGTTCTCTAGATCTCAAGGATGCGTACACCCATATACTCATCCATCCATCCCACAGAAAATTCCTACGTTTTCTGTTCCAGGGAAAACATTACCAATACAGAGTCCTTCCTTTCGGTCTGGCCTCTGCTCCAAGAGTGTTCACCAAATGCATGGCAATAGTTGCTGCATTTCTGCGCACTCTGGGAGTCTTTGTCTTCCCATATCTGGACGACTGGCTCATCAGAGCTCCATCTCAGTCAGAAGCCCAGATTTCCCTGGACAGCACAAGGCGCATTCTGCAGTATCTGGGACTGGTGGTAAACCTCCCAAAGTCCCAGCTCATCCCTACTCAGTCCCTGGAATTCATAGGGGCCGGGTTGGATACCATCACTGCAAGGGCCTACCTTCCTCAGGCCCGTTGCCAACGTCTAGTGCAGCTAGCCTCCCAGATTCAGTCAAAGAGCCACTTAACTGCCAGGGAGATGCTACAACTGCTAGGCCACATGGCTTCCACAGTACATGTGGTCCCCTATGCTCGCCTACACATGAGAGCAGCTCAATGGACTTTGTCCACCCAGTGGACTCAAGCCTCAGGAGCTCTCTCAGACCAAATAGCAAACTCCAAACGTCTCCTTTGGTCTCTCCAATGGTGGATGTCCACTCAAAATCTGTTGCTGGGGTCCCCCTTCCAACCTTTGTTGCCCCAAGCAATCCTCACAACAGATGCCTCCCAAACAGGTTGGGGAGCACATCTGCAGGACCTCTCCACCCAAGGTACTTGGTCTCCACAGGAGACCTCTCTTCATATCAATCACTTGGAGCTTCGAGCAGTGTTCTTAGCTCTCAAGGTCTTTCATACCCTCCTCAGCTACCAGACAGTCCTCATTCAAACGGACAATCAGGTAGCCATGTTTTACATAAACAAGCAAGGAGGAACCGGCTCTCTGTCGCTTTGCAACGAAGCTCTCAGATTATGGGCCTTCGCCAGAGAGCATCAAATCCATCTCCTGGCAGTATACCTCCCAGGAATTCAAAACTCTTGGGCGGACAGACTCAGTCGAGTTCTGCTTCCACACGAATGGTCCCTGCACATGGATCAGGTACTCAGAATCTTTCAGGAATGGGGTTCCCCGGACATAGACCTATTTGCAAGTCCGTGGAATGCCAAACTTCACCGGTTCTGTTCCAGAATTCCGTGTCAGGGAGTTCAGGCCAGGATGCCTTCCTCCTTCACTGGGGTCAGGACTTCCTGTATGCCTTTCCACCCATTCCTTTAATCCCCAAGACTCTGTTCAAACTTCAGAGGGATCAAGGATCTATGATCCTCATAGCTCCACGCTGGCCACGCCAAGTGTGGTACCCTCTACTTCTGCATCTCTCCCAAGCCCCCTCCCTGGACTTGGGAGCTGCTCCAGACCTTCTGTCTCAGGAGGAGGGGACTTTGTGGCATCCAAACCCCAAGTCCCTTCACCTCAGAGCTTGGTTACTGAAGGCCTAGACCTTCAAGACTTCAATCTTTCGCAACAAGTGCAGGATATCCTTCATGCTTCCAGGAAACCTTCCACTAGGCGTTTCTATGAATTCTCTCTTAGAATATCTCCTGCATCTCTCCAATGCAGGCCTTAAGACGAATTCCGTAAGGGTCCATTTAAGTGCTATTGCAGCATCCCTTAAGCCTATCAATGGACAACCTGTTTCCTCTCATCCTCTTATTGCAAGATTCATGAGAGGCCTAACTTTAACTAAACCTCCCATTCGACCTCCTCCGGTGGCATGGGACTTAAACTTGGTTCTTGGTCAGCTTATGAAGCCACCTTTTGAACCCTTAGCCACTACCTCCTTGAAATTTCTTTCCTGGAAGGTTATTTTCCTTATTGCAATCACTTCTGCTCGCCGCATTAGTGAGCTGCAGGCCTTAGTGGCTAATCCACCTTATACAAGGTTCCATCATGATAAGGTAGTCCTTAGGACAAATCCTCACTTTATGCCTAAACTGGTCTCACCTTTTCATCTTAATCAAGAGGTATATTTACCTGTCTTTTTTCCAGCTCCTCATGCATCCACTGCAGAGAGGAACCTTCATACTCTAGATTGTAAAAGAGTTCTTGCTTTTTACTTACACAGGACACAGCAACATAGAAAGTCTTCCCAGCTTTTTGTTGCTTTTGATCCTTCTCATCTAGGACTTCCAGTCTCTAAAAGAACACTGTCCAATTGGATTGCTCAGTGTATCTCTTTTGCTTACCAGAGTAAGAACCTTTCTCTGGAAGGCCATGTCACAGCTCACAATGTGAGGGCCATGGCCACCTCTATGGCTCATCTTCATTCTGTGTCCATCGATCAGATCTATCGAGCAGCCACCTGGGCCTCGGTTCATACCTTCACAGCCCATTACTGTTTGGACAAGGACTCCCGCCGGGATGCCTTGTTTGGTCAGGCTGTCCTCAGACACCTGTTCCATTCTTGAACAACTCCTGCCCTCCTTCCCTGAATGGATGCCTGAGATCCATAGGAAGATGAGGAACCTTTCAGGGTCTCATATCCTTGGGGATCTCCCAGGCATCTTAGCTAGGGAGTCCCCATATGTGAGGACTTATTCCTGCTTGTTCCTGGAGATAGCACAGTTACTTACCTGTAACAGGTGATCTCTGGGAACAGCAGGAATTAGTCCTCACAACCCACCCACCTCCCCTAGGAGTTGTATCTTTCTCTCTCTTTGTCTTTCCTTTACTCTCTCTCTCTATTGTCTCAGCTTTAAACTTGAACTGAGGAGAGTTGGTGAGAAAGGCGGGAAGGCAGCGCGCATGCGCTGTGGGAGGCTCCCAAAAGCTTTCTTCTGGGAAGCTGGGGAGCTTTCCCGCACAGGCTCCGTCGGTACCAACGTACCCATATGTGAGGACTAATTCCTGCTGTTCCCAGAGATCACCTGTTACAGGTAAGTAACTGTGCTTACTCTGCAGTTCATAATTCCTTCTCCAGGATAGATATGATCTGGATGGCCAAATCTTTGATATCAGGGGTGGAGGAGTGTGGGATTGAGGAAAGAACGTGGTCAGATCATGCGCCAGTTTGGGTGGAGTTTGGGGTGGGACAGGGTAGGGGACAGAGAGGTAATTGGACTTTAAATGAATTATTATTAGGTGATGAAAGTATTGTCCAGAAATTGCGGGGGGATATAGCAGCTTATTTGGAGGCAAATGATAATAATGAATGTCAAATTGGAACTCTATGGGAGTGCCTGAAGGCGGTGGTACGGGGATCGCTGATCTCTGCTAGCACACATGTGAAAAAAGTTAAGGAGAGCAAAAAGGAAGCATTGCGGGTACAAATTAGGGAGTTGGACGACTTGCATAAACAGAGTAAATTGGGGAAGGAGGAGCGGGACAGATTGGAATATGCCAGGAGGGAGTTAGGGGAGTTAGAATTGGCGGAGATAAAACATGCGCAGGATTGTTTGCGACAGCAATTCTTTGAGTTTGGAAATAAACCTACCCTCTTATTAGCTTATAAATTGAAGCAACATCGGAATAGAAATTATATCACTAGGATTCGAGATGGCAAGGGACAAGAAGTCAGAACTTTGGAGGCTATACAGGAGCGATTTGTGGAGTTCTATAAGCAGCTATACTCCTCAGAACGGGGGGGGGGGGGGGGGGTTGAAAAAATAGACAATTACTTGCGGATGGACCTCCCTAGGCTTACTGAGGAGGAAGCCGCAGCAATGTCTCAGCCCATTAGGGAAGAAGAGGTGGCGGAGGTAATTAAATCGCTCCCTGCAAACAAGGCCCCTGGGTTGGATGGGTTTACAAATAAATTTTATAAAGTTTGTAGTCCCATGATATGTACCCTACTGACCCATTTATTTAACTCCTTTAAGGAGGGGCAGAAGATCCCGGAGTCGATGCGGACGGCGGGCGTGACGGTTCTTCCAAAAGAAGGGAAGGACCCCAATCTATGTGGCTCGTATCGACCTATTTCGTTACTGGGAATGGATTTCAAAATTTTCACAAAAATACTGGCTAATTGGCTCCTTCCGTTGCTGACTAAACTAGTACATGAATATCAGTCAGGATTTGTTCCGGGCCGGCAGTGGACAGTATACGAAAAGTGTTTGAATGCGATGTGGAAAGGGGGGAATGGGGGGGAAGAAATGCTAATCTTAACGGTTGACGCTGAAAAAGCGTTCGACCGGGTTTCCTGGCCCTTCTTGTTCAAAGTATTGGAGAGAATGGGAATAGGTGGGGACTACCTGAACTGGATTAGAGCAATTTATGATCAGCCTCTGGCTAGAATTCGTATCAATGGGGTATACTTGGCTGCGTTTGAGCTATCTCGGGGAACTAGGCAGGGGTGCCCCCTCTCGCCACTTTTATTCGTGTTATCTATGGAACCTCTAGCACAACGAGTGAGAGATTATAGAGAGGTTACGGGGGTAAAGTGGAGAGGAATGGAAAGCAAAGTGGCGCTCTTTGCTGATGACTTGCTTTTTATGGTGACTAATCCAACGGGATCGTTGGATGCACTGTATAAGTTACTGATAAGTTATGGAGAGTTACCAGGGTTTAAAATAAACGCTTCTAAGTCTGAGGTATTAAATATATCAACATCAGAAGCATCGAAATTACAAATTCAGGCTGACTTTCCTTTTAGATGGGTATCTCACAGTATTAAGTATTTAGGGATCAACCTTTCTCCAAAGGTAGATGAGTTATTTAAGGCCAATTATATTAAGATGGAGAATGTGATACGTAAGGAGCTGGAGGGGTGGAGTGGTAGAGACCTATCATGGATTGGGCGAATGCATGCGGTCAAGATGATGATACTCCCAAGGTGGATTTATCTGTTTAATAACTTACCTATGAGAGTTTCAAAGGTTTTTTTTAGCACGGATACAGAGGAGTGTTATGAAATTCATAGGGGGCGGGAAGAAGACTAGGATTGCGTGGAAAACAATGATGAGGAGAAGAGAAGATGGGGGATTGGCGGTTCTGGACTTTTCTACGTATCTGGAGGCGGCGCAGCTTAGTGGAGTGCTAGCGTGGGGGGCGGAAGAGCCCAAGGAGTGGGTTCAGATGAAGAATGATGATCTGCAGAGGAGGTGCTTGAGGCATCTAATATGGTACCTGAGAGAGGGAGGGAAGGAGGAGTCCGGTTGGAATCCTTATGTACAGCTGACCCTGCAGGTGTGGGCTAAATGGAAAAGGGTATGGCTGGGGAAGGAAGGGGTGTCCCATATGATCCCAATACGAGGGAACCCTGAGTTTCTTCCAGGAATGGATAGAGGGGGGTTTGAGGAATGGGAAGAAAAGGAGTTGGGAAGAATAGGACAGATATTGGAGGGGAAAGAAATTAAGACCTTTGAAGCGGTACAAAAGCAGTATCAGCTTGAGGGGAAAGATTTATTTCGATACCTTCAGCTTAGTCATTATATACGCCTTAGGATTCTACCGTGGTTACGGCCGGATCTTTCAGAGATTGAAAAACTTTTTCTGATGGGACAAAAAACTAAAGTGATATCTATTTTATATAATATGATAATGAAGGCAGATTCTAAGTTGAGCTTCCAAAGTAGCTGGGAAAAAGACCTGGGGGTACAGTGGGATGGGGGAGTATGGGAGCGGATTTTTCGGAATAGGTACAAGGGACCTTTGGCCTCTAACCTGTTGGAAAATAACTATAAAGTTCTGTATAGGTGGCACTTAACGCCAGAAAGGTTGCATAAAATGTATGGACAGGTGGAGGATAAATGTTGGGGGATGTGTGGAGGGCAAAGGTCTTATCTTCATATCTTGTGGACCTGTAAGAAAGTAAGTGGATTATGGGAGGAAATATTTACAATGTTGGGTACTATTGTGGGGAAAGTGATTGATCCACAGCCTGCAGTGGCGCTATTGGGTGTAAGGCCGGATGGGTGGCGGGCAGCGGAGTTTACTTTCTTACAAGCAGGATGTATGGCCCTTCGGGTGTTGATAGCTCGGAAATGGAGACAGGCTGAAGTCCCAACCTTGGATGAATTTAGAACGTATTTGGGGCACATCTTTCTTATGAGTAAACTCACGGCTTTGAAGAAAGTGAGACCACAGAAATTTTTGAGCATTTGGGGGGCTTATATCAGATGGTCAGCAAATCCCTAAACATGGTATTGAAGTGCGGTGATCCGAGGGGAGGTGGAGGGAGGGGGGGAATGGGGAAGCGTTAAAGTGAAAAAAGGAGACAAGGCACTTATGGCATTAGCTCAACGGCTTATGTTTGTATTGTGATATGGGGGTGTATTAGGTGGGGAGGATTGGAAATGTGAGATTACCACATGTTTTTGTTGTGCACGGAGTTGTTTTATTGTAACAGGTTGTGGTCTCAATAAAAATTTAAATTTAAAAAAAAAAAAATTCTCCTTTCGAGCACATACTATGCGCTCCTTTCGGCGCATATCTAATTTAATTTGGTGTACCTGCTGCTGATCCATTTTTTCCCAAGAACACCATTAGAGCGGTTTTATTTATTCATTTACTTGTTTAATATGAAGGTCTGTTGGTTTATTTTTATTCATTTTATTTATTTATTTATCTATTTTTTCTATGCCGCCCCTTCCAGAGATCAAGGGTGGTTTACATGGAACAGTTAACAATTTTGTATACTTCTGTATACATTTACATTGAACAGTAATTCTAACTTTGTACAGGTAATAATGCATGCAACTGTCAAAACTATTTACATTGGCTGTTTACAAAAGACTATAAACAATGTGTTACAGGGTATAATAGACATTGGGCATGTGTAGTTATTGGAATTTATTTCCTTTTCATCGTAAGTCAAGTGTGTGTGTGGCGGGGGTCTGTCTGGGTTTGTTAATTGTGATTTCAGGAGCTTGATGGGAGTGTGTCTGTGGTTGCTGTGGGGTTGGTCTTGGGGGATAGGAGATTTCAAAATGCTCAGAGAATAGGCAAGTTTTGAGTTCTTTCCTGAATTGATGAAGGTCTTTTTTATCAAGTGAAGGGTTATTGGGAGATCGTTCCAGAGCGTGGGGGCAGCAAATGAGAAAGTTCTGGAGCTTGTGGTTTTCTTTGTCTTCCTGAAGGTTTTTGGTATGTTGAGGGAGTGGGCAGCATTTTGTCTGCGTATTCTTGATTCAGATGGAAGGTGCGGTAGTGTGGACAGGTGGGAGGGGGCAATGTCATTTAGGAGTTTGAAAGTTATTAGGAGAATTTTATATCTGATTCGGCTGTTTATAGGAAGCCAGTGTAATTCCAGCAGTATTGGGGTTACATGGTCTGTTAGGCGAGCTTTAGCAATTACCTTGGCACAGATGTTCTGGGCTCTTTGTAACAGATATGTGTTTTTTTGTGGAAGGCCAATTAGGAGACTATTACAATAGTCGAAGTGGGGAGTGATGAGTGTACTGACTACAGATCTAAAATCATGTGTGTCAAGGAGAGGTCTTAGGTGCTGTATAGTTTTAAGTTTGTAGAGGATGGTTCTTACTGTCTGTTTTATGTGAGGTAACATGGTGAGTGTGTAGTCTATTATTACTCCTAGGTACTTTTCTTCCTTTCTAACAGGTATGGTTGTTTTGTTGATTGTGATTGTTGTTGGGTATGTGCCGTCAGTAACAGGTTTTCTTGTTACGAACATTGCTTCCGTTTTTTTTAAGGTTGATGCTGAGGTAGTTGGTTTCCATTCAAGAGATGGCCTCAGTCATGCATTCGGATAGGGTGTCATATGTGTGGTTGCTAGTGTTTATGGGGATAGCGAGCATGATGTCGTCGGCATATATAAAATGGTTAATCTTGTGTTTTTTAAATATGCTTGTAATGGGTTGCAAGTACAAGTTAAAGAGGAGGGCGGAGAGGGATGATCCTTGGGATATTCCCTGTCCTTGGGGGAATGTTTTGGATGCGTCTTGGCCTATTTGAACACGTATTAGTCTGTGTGTAATGTATGACTTGAACCATTTGAGAACAGTCCCTCCTATTCCCATGTTTTCTAGTCTGTTGATCAGTGTGAGGTGGTTGATGTTGTCAAATGCGGCAGAAATATCTATAAAAAGGAGTAGAAAGCCTTGGCTGTTGTCATCAGTACCTCTGATGAGGAAATCCATCAGTGTAATTAAGAGGGTTTCCACTCCATGGAAGGGGCGGAATCCAAACTGGTGTGGGTCAAGGGGTTTGTGCTCATCAATGTGCTCTTGTAATTGTAGTTGAATTGTTTTTTCTATTATTTTGGCAATAAATGGAATGCTGGCTATGGGTCTGTATGAATTTGGGTCTTTTGAGTCGAGTTTACTATTTTTTATTATAGGGCGAAGCGTTGTGAGCTTTAAGGCATCAGGCATGATGCCTTGTGAAAGTGATTGGTTAACTATATATTGAATATTTTCAGCTAGATCATCCTTTGTGCACTTGATCCATGACACTGGGCATGGGTCAAGCAGAGAGGTTATGGTATTGATCATTGTTATGATTTTAAGGAGGTGTTTTTGATCTACCATGTGAAAAGTTGTCCATTCGTTATTGATTTTTGCATTTGAATGTAATATTGTTGTTGGGATAATGGGTTTGTTTTTTAGTTTCTCGGCAAAATGTGTTGCTAACGTTTGTACACTTATTGCAGATTGTTTAGGCTCAGAGTTTTGTGTTTTTGTCAATGTTTTTACAATCGCAAATAATTCTCTAGGACGGTTGATGGCTATATTTATTACTTTAGAATGGTAGTCTCTTTTTGATTTATTAATTGCATTCTTGTATTCGTTGAGTGTGTTCGTGAATTGGGATTTGTTTTCATTTGATTTTGTTTTTCTCCATCTTTTTTCTTGTTTCCTCAGTTGTTTTTTTAACTTTGCCAGTTCTTTCGTGAACCATTTTTCTGTCTTTTTTGTTTGTCTTTGTGTGACTTTTGTGGGGACAGCTGCTTTCTGGATTGTTAAATTCCAATGGTTTATAGATGAATTGATGTCTGGTAAGTTTGCATTGAGTTTGGGTAGTACTTTGTCAAGGAATGCATTTTTGTCAAAGTGTGCGAAGCGTGATATGTGTGGCATTGTGCTTGCAGTATTTGAGGGCGTTTGTGCCGGGAGATGGAATGTTATCAAGTGATGGTCGGACCATGGTACTTCTGTTATAATTGGAGGGGTGTGTAGTTGGTGGTTATTAAATGGGGAAGGGAGGAAGATGAGATCTAATGTGTTGCCCTTTACGTGTGTGGGGGCATGTATTATCTGTACATATCCCATTTGTGTCGTAGCGTCCATGAAGTTATCCGATTGGGAGTGGTTTAGTGATGGGAGGTTCAGGTCACCTAGTATTATGAGTGGTTTGCTTTGTGATGCTGTGCATGCGTGTTCAAGGATGGGGGTGAGGTTTTTTTGATCAGCTGATGGGGGTCTATAGATGAGGGTGAGTGCAAGGGTTCTATTTTCTATATTGATGATGTCCATGCCGTCTATATTATTTATGTTTGTTAGGGTGTATTGTAGGTCTTTTTTTGTGAGTATGAGAGCGCCACCTCCTCTTTTTGCATCCCGGTGGCAGTTGAATACATCGTATTGATGTGTAGTTAGTTGGTTTAATAGGATTGTGTCTGTGGGTGCAAGCCATGTCTCGGTAATGCAGATTATGTCTGTTTTTTTGTCTTTTATCATGTCATTGATTATTGTTATCTTGTTTCGTATGGATCGAATGTTTATTAGGATGCAGTTTTATTTTGGTGATTGCATTGTGAGAGCCATTTACACTGCCATGAGGTTGATGCTTTATCTGGATGAGTCTAGGATGGTGTCTGTTGGAATCGTGACGTGAATATTGATTGTGGGTTTGGGTGTATGTTAGGGTATGTGGTGGATTTCGGTAAGGATTATGGATGATGGGAATGTTATTATAAGGGGTTTGGTTAGCTTTGTATGCATAAATGTGCTGTGTCAAGAGTGCTATTAGAAGGAGAGGAAGAGGGAGGCTTTTAATTTTTGTGGGGGCCATTATGTATATATATTTTTTTCTTTGTGGGGGATTAGAGTGTGAGGGAGTCCTGTGTGAGGGAGGTTACAGGGAAGGTGTAGGTTTTAATGGTACGATTTCTGGTACAATTCTGTGTAAGTAGGTTGTATGGTACTGTTTCAGGTGTAGTTCTAGCGAGATAAGTTGAAGTGTTAGTGAGTGCGGGTGTACTTTCAAGCAGTTCTAAGCAAGTAAATGCAGAGTTAAACAGTATATGCAGTTCTAAGCAAGTACCGAGATAAGTTGTAGTGTTAGTAAGTGCGGGTGCACTTTCAAGCAGTTCTAAGCAAGTAAATGCAGAGTTAAACAGTGCATGCAGTTCTAAGCAAGTACAGAGCAGTTCTAAGCAAGTAAATACAGAGTTAAACAGTGCATGTAGTTCTAAGCAAGTAAGCAAGTTATATTGCAATTTCTAGTACAATTCTGGTAGTTCTAGGTAGGCAATGTAAAGTGTAGCAATTTCTAAGGGGGGTACAAGGCTGGTAGTGTGGTGTTCTATGTGGTTTCGGCTGTACCGTGGTATATCAGTAATATAATTAATGAATGAGTATAGTTTATCAGGAAGTTACCAGCTCATATTGGTTGTGTTATGCCACAATATACTTGCTGTTTTTTGTCCCCAGTTTGTGTTGTCGGTTGCTCTTTTGATAGTGTTGCTGGTGTTGGGTTTCTGATGTCGTCGGTGGCGGTTTTCTGTCCAGGGTGTATTTCCTGTCTTGTAGTTGTTTTTTTTCTTTTGGAGGTCCCCGCCTAAGGGCCATGCCAAAGGGCCCTCAGGCGCGGGCCCGTCAGGCACGGGCGCGCCCGATGGCGCTTCCTTAAATGCTGGGTTGCTGGGCCCCGATTGGGCGGCGAATGGTGGGAACAGCAAGGAGCCCTGGCTGCTTTCTCCCGGGCTGGGAGGGCTGCCGCAGGGCTGAAGATGGCTGCGAAGAAGAGACCCGTGCACCCGATGGCGCTTCCTTAAATGCTGAGTTGCTGGGCCCCGATTGGACGGCGAATGGCGGGAACAGCAGGGAGCCCTGGCTGCTTTCTCCCGGGCTGGGAGGGCTGTTGGTTTGTGTTTAATATGGGGATATCTTTGCAGTGGTGTGAGTTTTAAATTATTTGTTCACACTCTCTTTAGGTTTTTTTAATTATGGCAATCACAGCCGTTAAGGAAACACCATTGTTTTTATATTTGTACATAGGTTTTACAGTATCCTGTGGCTCCCATACATCGGCAGAAAAAGTCTTTCCACAATGTCTAGTTCCTTACAACAGTTGTGATTTTAAACGCACACAGTTTGTTAAAATAGAGGACAATATAATATTACAGTAATTTGCCACTCGAACGGTTTTATTTATTTATTGAATATGAGGGTCTGGTCATCATATGGGGATACCTTTGTATTGTTGGGAGTTCTTAATCATTTGTCCATACTTTCTTAGGGTTTTCAAGCTTTGATAATCACAGCTGCTAAGAAAATACCATTAGTCAATTATTTTTACATCAGCACATAAGCTTTATAGTACTCTTTGGCTATAGTCGTTCAGTAATAAGTATCTCCAGGAACAAGCAGGAATGTAGTCTTCAAATATGGGTATCGTCGGTACCGACAGAGCCTGCACGGGAACGCTCCCCAGCATCCAATTAGAAAGCTTTTGGGAGCATCCCACAGCGCCTGCGTGCTGCCTTCCCACCTTTCCCAACTGCCTCTCTCCAGTTCTTCGTTTTCTGTGGAGCCAGCAGGTCGTTGTTCCTGTCACCGCAGAAACTTTTTCCTTATTCCCTTCTTTTTGTGGTCGCGTCTGCCTTCGACGCTATACTGGTACCGCCGGTTCTTCTTTCTTTAAAAAAAAAAAAAAATATATATATATATATATATATAGTATTTTTTTCCAAACTTTTCTTTTCCAGGTGCATGCGCCATTTTGGGCCTTAGGCCCAAAATTTCCTCCACTATGGAAAAACACGCTTCGGGTTTCAAAAAGTGCACCAAGTGTGGCGATACCATCTCCGTCACCGACACCCATGAGTGGTGTCTCAAATGTTTAGGTCCTGACCACTCCATCTCCGACTGTATGGCTTGTGCCATGATGTCCAAGAGGGGTCGACAAAACCGAACTGCTAAGCTCAGCACCCTTTTTCCCTCCGATGCAGCTTCTGTGGCATTGACGTCTTCCAGGGCTTCGTCTTCCTCCCATGGATCTCAGATAGCTAAACATAAATCTAGCCGGTCCTCAAAGGGTAGATCTCCTCTTAAGCATCGAGATGCCTCTGGCGTTGCCCTTGAGGGTTCTGTACCAGCAAAATTGCCCCGGCGGGAGGCTTCAGCTTCCAAAGCATTATCGGGGCTCCAGGATGTTCTCGAGGCCTCGACCTCGGCAGAACTACTGGTGCCATGCTCTGGGGTACCGGCTGTTTTTTCCGGTACCGACACCCAGGCATCGGCAGCATCGATAAACCAGAGGTTCCTGGCTATTGAACGCAGTCTGGCGGCTCTCCTTGCGGCATCGACACCCTCGGAACCGCATCAGACAGTTCAACCAGTACCGGCACCGACTCCAGCACCGGTATCGGTACCGGTACCGACAGCATCGGCATCGACATCAGTGTCTGCTTTGCCGGCACCCAGTCATGCGATGCCTTCTGGTACCGATACACCGGTACCGATTCCCCAGTACCAATTCCCGGGTATCAGGCTCTTCAAAAGCATCCAGACAGAAGATACTTTGAATCCTCGGAGGAGTCTGAGGATTCTGATAATTCTGTTGGTACCGGAATACTTCTCCCAGAGGAGCCTTCCTCTCCTAAACGTAGGATGTCTCCTCCAGAAGATATCTCCTTTCAGGATTTTATCAGGGAGGTGGCTCGAGGTCTTTCCATTACCGTGGCTCCTGAAACAGAGCCCAGGGCAAAGGAGTTGGAGATTCTACAATATCCCAAGGCTCCTAAAGAGGCAGCTACCTTGCCTATCCATGAGATCTTACATGATCTCATGTTAAGAATGTGGGAAACACCTCTTACCACCTCTCCTCACTCTCGTAGACTGGATACCATGTATCGAGTCCCTCCTTGTCCTGGTTTCCAGAAGACTCAGCTTCCTCACCACTCCATTATATTGGAATCAGCTATGAGAAGGATCAGGCGTGCAAAGAGGCATGCCTCTAATCCTCCAGGACATGAGTGTAGAACTTTGGATGCCTTTGGACGTCGTACTTTCCAGGCTTCCATGCTTTCTGCCAGGATCAGTTCCTATATCTTATATATGGGAATGCTCCTTAAGGAAGTCACAGGAGATTTAGAGGTTTTGAGCCCTCTTCTTCCTGAGGATAAAAGGCAGGATTTTCTCACACTGGTTAAACATGACCAAAATGTTTCTAAGTTTGTCAATCATGCAGCTTTTGACTGTTTTGATTGCATAAGCAGAACCTCTGCCATTGCCATAGGTGCACGTAGAATTGCCTGGCTCCAGGCATCCGATTTGGAGCTCTGGGTGCAGGACAAACTGGGTAATATCCCTTGTACAGGTGAGAATCTATTCGGCAAAGATTGGCAAGAAAAAGCCAATGAGTTGGATGCTGACAACTCCACTTTGGATAGGTTATCCAAAGCCACAGCTGATCCTGCAAGGAAGAAATCTTTCAAGAAACCATTCTTCTCAAGAAAGAAGAGGTTTTATCCCTCTTATTCCCAGCAGGGACGTTCTACAGGTCAGCCTGCCTGAAAGAGTCAGCAACCACCTAAGCAAAGGAAAGCAAAGGCTGCTAAGCCTCAACCGTCTCAGCAGTCTCAGCCTCCACAAGGCCTTTGACTTCCATCTAGAGAACTTAGCCTTCCTGGCTCTTAATGGTCCAGAGCCTTCCACCATTCCAGGAAGGTTGTGTCACTTTGCCCCCAGATGGGGGCAGATAACAGCAGAACATTGGACTCTATCCATTATAAAAGAGGGGTACAAGCTTCACTTTCTTTGCATGCCCCCTCCCACAATAGTAAAACAGTTCAATTCTCAGACCTCTCTCATCAACCTGTTAGATCAAGAGGTCACTATGCTTCTTGCCCAAGGGGCAATAGAAGAGGTACCCATTCCTCAACAGGGTACAGGGTTTTACTCCCCTTTTTTCCTTATCCCAAAGAAAACAGGGGGACACAGACCTATTTTAGACTTCAGAGAATTGAACAAATTCCTGTTCAAAGAGAAATTCAAGATGATTTCTCTGGGAACTCTGCTGCCATACCTTCAGAGTCAGGATTGGCTTTGTTCTCTAGATCTCAAGGATGCGTACACTGATGTTCTCATCCATCCAACTCACAGACGGTTCCTTTGGTTCCTTTTTCAAGGAAAGCACTACCAATACAGGGTGCTTCCTTTTGGTCTGGCCTCAGCACCGAGGGTGTTTACGAAATGCATGGCTGTGGTAGCAGCATTTCTCCGCACTCTAGGAATATTCATCTTCCCCTACTTAGACGACTGGCTCATTCGAGCCCCATCAGAGTCAGAGGCCAGGATTTCTCTAGCTTGCACAATGCGTATCCTTCAGTATTTGTGTCTGGTCATAAACATCCCAAAATCCAATCTAACTCCCACTCAGTCTCTAGAGTTCATAGGAGCTTTGCTGGATACCAGAAAAGCAAGGGCCTACCTTCCCCAGACCCGTTGCCTTCGCATGGTGCAGTTAGCTTCTCAGGCAGTGTCAAAGCCTCATCTCACTGCTCGAGAAATGTTGCAACTACTAGGCCACATGGCATCTACTGTGCATGTGGTTCCTTATGCTCGCCTCCATATGAGAGCAGCCCAGTGGACTTTATCCACTCAATGGACCCAGGCATCAGGGTGCCTGTCAGACAAAATAGCAAACACAAATCGCCTTATTTTGTCCCTCCAATGGTGGCAGTCCACTCAAAACCTGTTGGTGGGGTCCACATTTCAACAGCCTTTACCCCAAGCAACTCTCCCAACAGATGCTTCACCAATGGGTTGGGGAGCTCATCTACAAGATCTCTCCACCCAAGGCACTTGGACTCCACAGGAGACTCATCTACATATCAATCTCTTGGAGCTCAGAGCAATCTTCCTTGCTCTTCGAGTGTTCCACACCCTGCTCAGCTACAAGACATACGGACAATCAAGTAGACATGTTCTATGTGAACAAGCAGGGGGGAACAGGTTCTCTGTCGCTTTGCAGCATAGCTTTGCGACTATGGGCCTTCGCCAGAGAACATCAGATTCATCTCCTGGCAGTGTATCTTCCAGGCATACAAAACTCTTGGGCAGACAGACTCAGTCGAGTTCTGCTTCCACACGAATGGCCTCTATATGCAGACCAGGTGGCCAAGATTTTTCAAATTTGGGGAACCCCGGACATAGACCTCTTTGCAAGTCCGTTGAATGCCAAACTTCCCCGGTTCTGTTCCAGAATTCCAGCTCAGGGCTCTCATGCCAGGGATGCTTTCCTCCTTCACTGGGGTCAAGACTTCCTTTATGCCTTTCCACCCATTCCCCTAATTCCCAAAACCCTGTTCAAGCTTCAGAGATACAGAGGCCGTATGATTCTCATAGCTCCACATTGGCCACGGCAAGTGTGGTACCCTCTGCTTCTACATCTCTCTCAAGCTCCCTCTCTGGAGTTAGGGTCTGTTCCAGATCTCCTTTCTTAGGAGGATGGAATGTTATGGCATACCAATCCCCACTCTCTGCATCTCAGGGCTTGGTTGCTGAAGGCCTAGATCTCCATGATCTTAACCTCCCTCAGCAAGTAAAGGATATCCTTTATGCTTCCAGGAAGCCTTCCACAAGATGCTCTTATGCTTTCAAGTGGAAAAGGTTTACCATATGGTGTTCGCAGAAGGGTCTTAACCTCCTTGCGATACCTCTGGAATCATTACTGGAGTATCTCCTTCATTTATCCAATGCAGGACTTAAGACTAACTCAGTAAGAGTCCATTTGAGTGCTATTGCAGCTTCTTTCAAGCCTCTAAATGGACAACCTATTTCCTCCCATCCTCTTATAGCAAGATTTATGAGAGGCCTTCTTCTAACTAAGCCTCCCATTAGGCCACCACCAGTGGCATGGGACTTAAACCTGGTTCTTGGTCAGCTCATGAAGCCACCTTTCAAACCCTTAGCTACTACCTCATTGAAATTCCTTTCTTGGAAGGTTATCTTTCTCATTGCAATCACATCAGCACGTCGCATCAGTGAGTTGCAGGCACTAGTGGCTGATCCACCTTATACAAGGTTCCATCATGACAAGGTAGTCCTTAGGACTCATCCACACTTTATGCCAAAGGTGGTCTCGCCTTTTCATCTAAACCAAGCGGTCTACCTGCCTGTGTTTTTTCCAAGGCCTCATGCATCAAATGCAGAAAGGAATCTTCATACTTTGGACTGTAAAAGAGCTTTAGCCTTTTACTTACAAAGAACACAGCAACATAGAAAGTCCTCTCAACTCTTTGTTGCTTTTGATCCTTCTCATTTGGGACTTCCAGTCTCCAAGAGAACACTGTCCAACTGGATTGCTCAGTGCATTTCCTTTGCATATCAAAGTAAGAATCTTCCTCTAGAGGGCCATGTCACAGCTCACAATGTGAGAGCCATGGCAGCTTCATTGGCTCATCTGCACTCTGTGTCTATCGACGACATCTGTCGAGCAGCCACTTGGGCCTCGGTTCATACCTTTACAGCCCATTACTGCTTGGACAAGGACTCCCGCCGGGATGCCTTGTTTGGTCAGGCTGTTCTTCAACACCTGTTCCATACTTAATCAACTCCTACCCACCATCCCTGGTTGGATGCCAGAGATCCATGGGGGGAAGTGGAGCCCTTTCACAGGGACACACAACTTCTGGGGTCTCTCCCCTGGCATCTAAAGCTAGGGAGTCCCCATATGTGAAGACTACATTCCTGCTTGTTCCTGGAGATAGTATAGTTACTCACCTGTAACAGGTGATCTCTGGGAACAGCAGGAATTTAGTCTTCACAACCCACCCATCTCCCTTAGAAGTTGTATTTTTCTATTTATCTATCTCTTTCTCTTTCCCTCTCTCTCTCTCTTTGTCTCAGCTTTAAACTCAAATGGAGAGAGGCAGTTGGGAAAGGCGGGAAGGCAGCACGCAGGCGCTGTGGGATGCTTCCAAAAGCTTTCTAATTGGACGCTGGGGAGCGTTCCCGTGCAGGCTCCGTCGGTACCGACGATACCCATATGTGAAGACTAAATTCCTGCTGTTCCCGGAGATCACCTGTTACAGGTGAGTAACTATGCTTTGTGTGCTAAGATGATTTTACACTTTATCCTATTAAAAAAAACTGGTAACCAGTGGTGGTCCTTCAGACGTGATATGGCATGGGTGGCCAACTTAATAGCTATTGATTGGATCGTTTGAAAACGCTTGAGTGATAATTGTGGTAATCTGAAATACACTGAATTAGAATAGTCAAGGTGACTAACAAGTACATGTGTGAGAATAAGTTTGCTTTAGCTGTTGTCCCAGTATGGCCTTTGTGTGGAAAGATACTTTTTTGTATACTGCTGAACAAACTAGGGAGAATTTGAGTACCCCTTCACTTTTGCAGAAAAATGTTGAAACAAATAGCTTAAATTGGGATTCTTTTTTGGGCCGGTCAAGGAAAAGGGTTCGGTTAGAGTTACACAGTGTGACCCTGATAGAGTATTGTAGGAAGGAGGTGATACCGAGAGGTCTACATGTTTTGCGGGAACCGGGAATGTTTCTCAATGATGATCAATTTGTACAGAAGTAGAATAGCATTAATAAATGTTGCTTGTAATCGATACAGTACAATTTAAAAACAAGGCATTAATATTGGAGCTGGACGGTGATTTACAGAAGTTTAAAACGGCAGAGGACTTCTCTAACCGCTATGAAGAAATTGTGAAACAACTGGGAAAGTATAAGACAGTTTTGAAGACAGCTAAAATTATAAAATTCCTGCATGAAAAGGAAATGAAGGAGGGTTGTATTTATAATTGGCAGAAGCCATGCCCATGTTCTTACGGTTCAAGTCAACAAAGGATAGGATTTGATTTGTCATCAGAGAGTCATTCTGAGAATCCAGGGAATACCAGAGGATAAGGAGTTCCAAGATAGTGAGAAAGTAGTGGTTTCAGTGTGTGTGGAGATGCTTAAAAAGAGGGGAAATGAGGTAACCCCCGAGGACATACAAATAGAGAGGGCATACAGAGCACTGGGCCCGCCAATAGGCCTAGAGACAACATAATGTGCCTGACAAGGTACAAAATGAAAGAGGATTACGACTAAAATGAGGGGTTTTGGAACCTTCGCCTGGCAGGGGTACCCAGTGCACATATATGAGGACTTGTCTATAGGAACTCTGCAGCGTAGAAGGGCAATGCAACCTGTCACACAAATCCTGAGGAAGGCAGAAGTTAAATATCAATGGTTGCACCCCTTTGAACTTTCTTTTACTCAGAAGGGGAGTACATGGAAAGTGCATACAAAAGAGGATGCTGAGGCGGCACTCCGGGAAGCAGTGCTTGGCCAATGTGTTGGGTATGGATGACAAGAGGCAGAAGCGGCAAGGAGAATCAAAACATGAGCTGAATAAAGCAAGAAGAGTACATCAAGACCAGAGAGAGGGAAGAAAACCAGACGGCAAAAACGGACCGAAGAGATGAAGGATGGACAGAGATTAAAAGACTGATGAAAACAAAGGAGAAGTAATATTTGAGTGAGTATGGAGTGGGAAGGATAAGGGGAGATGAAACAAAAGAGTAGCTCTGGAAGGGTTTGGTAATGTTGGGAAAAGTTTTGAAATGTTTAGAAATATTTTGAAATGTAAAGACATGGTTAACTCTGTTGTAAATGTTGGGAAATGATGAGGGGGGATTTTGGGATGGTCTTCAGAAGGTTAAGGGGAGGGGATTTAGGGAGGAGGAATAGGATCTATGAGAAGGGGAGGTCTGGATTCTGGGTAAGGGGGGATATCTAGGCGGTGAATGGGGGTGGAGGGGAGAGAGGGGGAGGGGGGCTAGTAGGGAGAAGCTGGGGGAGGTAGGGGACACACTACTCTGAATAACTCCTCTGGATAAAGAGGATGATGTGGGTCAGGGAGGGGGAAGGGAGCAAGGGGGGGAGGGGGGGAGGGGGAACACTAGCAGGGGAGAGGAAGAGGGGGATTTGAAGATAGGAGGGTTAGCAGAGGGGGAGTTAAGAGGGTGGAGCAAGCGGAAGGGAATGTGAGTAAGAAGACTACCAGGAAGGGAGTGCATCCTTTCTTGAACACAAGTAGGAATAAGAAAACGCTAATGATAGCTACAATAAACATTAAAGGCCTTCGCACTTGGAGGAAAAGACAACTTTTGGAAAAAGAGGCAGAGATTTTGTGTGTACAAGAAACACATTTTCATGTCAGACAGTAAAATATGTTAACATCTAAACAGTATCCAGTGGTGGTCCTAGCAGGGCAGAGAGACAATCCCTGTAAAAGGGGGGGGGAGGGGATAGGGATTTTGGTGGGGGAAGCATATCGAAACATCATGAGAGGAGAGTGTAGAGGTAAAGGGGGAAGATGGGTAGGAGTTCGTCTCCAAATAGACAAGGAGGAAGTGTGGGTGATCAGTGTTTATGGACCCAATGAGCATCAAGGGGAAGCATATGAATGAATCTTAAAGGAGCTGAAGAAATAAGGGAGCACCCCTATAATCTTGGGAGGGGACCAACTTAACCTGTAACCCAAGACTAGATAATAGTGGGAGTCAGGCTAGTGGGAGTAGAGGGGACAGACGAAGTTTGAAGAAATTGAAAGAGAGACTGGGACTGGTGGATATTTGGAGAAGCTGGCATCCAGGGGAGCGTAAATGTACTTTTTATTCACCTGTGCATGGAACCTATAGTAGGTTAGATATGATATGGGTTGGGGGAAAGTGGGTGTCAAGGGTACAGGAGGTAGAACATCGAATAACAACCTGGACAGATCATGCTCCAGTCAGTATAAGATTTGAACTAGGTATAGAGGAGGAAGGTATAAAATTTTGGAAGCTAAATGATTCATTACTAGATGATGAAAATCAGGTAAAAAGAATACGAGAAAGCATAAAAGAATATTTAGGATTCAATATAACAGAGGATGTAACCCTGAGTACCGTGTGGGATGGACTTTAGGCAGTAATTAGAGGGCAGCTGATCAGTCTGGCAGCGCGGGTAAAGCGAGAGAAAGGGGCTGCGGAAGATGAATGGATAAGGCTAATAGAGAAACTAGAAAGGGAACATCAGAAGATGCAAGACCCTGGTACTATTACAGAATTAGTTAAGCAAGGGCAGAGCTAAGTTGGTTGAGAACCCGTGAAATAGCGAATAAGCTAGCAGTGCTAAAACAGGCACAGTTTGAAGGAGGGAATAAGGCAGGGAAAATCCTGGCCTGCCACATAAAAGCCCGTAGACAGGCGGCCTATATTGATGGGATTAGGAATATTGGCAACATGGTCAAATCAACATATCACAAAATTAGGACGCTCAAACATCTACGCCCCCTTTTACAACCAGACGACTTCAGAACCATCTTCCAGGCTCTAACCATCCCACATCTGGACTATGCCAACACGATCCTCCAAGGGCTCCCAAAATCTACGCTGATCCCGCTCCAGCTTGCCATGAACACCGCAGCCAGAGTTCTGAACGGGGCCTCGAGGCGAGACCATATAACACCCATCCTCAAAAGTCTCCACTGGCTCCCTATCCACTGTAGGATCGTCTTCAAAACAATACTACGAACATTCAAGGCCATAAACGGGCTCTCCCCCACGTCCCTCGCTGGTCTCGCACACAAACACCCCCCCCCCCATAGAGCCAGAAGAACCACAGCAATAAACACCTTGGCAATTCCCAAAACACTGTCCCAGTGCACTCAGGCTACAGCAAGCAGGGCCTTTAGTATCAGTGCTCCCAGACTCTGGAATGCCCTGCCTCCCAACATACGAGTAATCCCAGAACTAACCAATTTTAGAAGGGCATTGAAATACCACCTTTTCTTCGAATGTTACCCAAATGAAGATGCACCATCCCGACCTTCCCAAAAATAAGCTCCATGTCCAATGTAATTTTCTCTCTCATGATGTATATTATGTAAATACTACTATGTTTAAATATGTGTAAATAGTTAATTTTTGACTATCCAAGTTGAGCTACCTGTTATCTGTATTTTTACGGTTAACCCACCGTAAAACATAAATGTTCCATGTAAACCACACTGATGTTGAAGAGCGCGGTATATAAGAGAAATAAATAAATAAAAATAAATAAATAAATAGTAAAGAGGAGATGGTTCATCACACTAAGGAAATTAGAAAAGTATTTCAAGAGTTTTATGGGAATTTATATAAAAGTGAAATAAAAAATGGGCAGGAGGAGACCCAAGCATTTTTGAGTGAGTGTAAATTAAAGCAAGTAAAACTCGAGGATAGAGACCGTATAGGACAGGAAATTCAGGAGGAGGAAGTACGGAGAGCTATAGAAACTCTAAAAATAGGGAAGGCACCAGGATTGGAGACAAGGGAGTGATAATATAAGAAAGATTTTGAACATAACTTGGCACCTACAAGAGTCTAAGGAGCAAGTGCTTTTGGTTACGGTGGATGCGGAAAAAACAATCAACCAGGTGGACTGGCTGTACATGTTTCAGGCACTGGAGAGGATGGGATTTGGGGATAACTATATAAGTTGGATAAGGGCATTGTATAAAAGCCCATGTTAACAAGAGGAACAAGACAAAGATGTCCCCTATCACCATTACATTTTGCACTAACAATAGAACCGCTGGCAGAATACATTAGACAGGCAGCAGATATAAAGGGAGTTCAAATTAGGGGACAGGAGGAAAAAATTGCACTGTTTGCTTATGACATTATTTTTAATCTGAAGCAGCCTATAACTACGCTGCCAATTTTGTTAGCAGCGATGCAGAAGTTTAGTAGGATAGCAGGTTATAAAATAAATCAAAGTAAGACTGAGGTGCTGGGGTTTACTTAATGCAAAATTTAGAGGAGAGATTGAAACAGAACTTCAGGTTTAAATGGGTTGATCATCAATTCCTGTATTTGAAAATCCAATTAGGAAAACCAATAATAAACATTAAACAATGGAATTTCCAGGCAATGGTAGAAAATATTAGACAAGACCTCTCCAGGTGGGGAGGAATGTACTATCTCCAGGAACAAGCAGGAATGAGTCTTCACATATGGGTACGTCGGTACCGACGGAGCCTGCGCGGGAACGCTCCCCAGCGTCCAATCAGAAAGCTTTTGGGAGCATCCCACAGTGCCTGCGTGCTGCCTTCCTGCCTTTCCAACTGTCTCTCCTCAGTTGTTCTTTTTCCGCGGAGCCAGCAGGTCGTGTTCCTGTCACTGCAGAAGAATTTCCTTATTTTTTTTTCTTTATTTCTTTTCTGTACGCATCTGCCTTCCTCGACGCTATACCGGTACCGCTGGTTCTTATTTCTTTCTTTAAAAAAAAAAAAAAAAAAGACCTTCTATTTTTCCTTCAGGTGTACTTCAGTTTTGGGCCTTAGGCCCAAAACCTTTTTCCTTAAATATGGAAATACCTGCCTCAGGTTTTAAGAAGTGCACAAAATGTGGCGGTACTATATCCGTCACTGACACCCATGACTGGTGTCTCAAATGTTTAGGCCCTGACCATTCCATTAAAGATTGTGTGTCCTGTTCCATGATGTCTAAGAGAGGTCGACAGAACCGAGCTGCCAAGCTCAGTACCCTGTTTCCCTCTGATGCAGCTTCGGTGGCATCGACGTCTTCCAGGGCTGCTTCTTCCTCACATGGATCTCAGGTAACTAAACATAAATCCAGCCGGTCCTCGAAGGGCAAATCTCCTCCTAAGCATCGAGATGCCTCTGGCCTTGCCCTCGAGGATTCTGCACCAGCAAAATTACCCCGGTGGGAGGCTTTGGCTTCTAAAGCATCATCATTGGGGTTCCAAGACGATCTAGATGGCATGGCCTCAACAGATCTCCTGGTGCCATGCTCTGGGGTACCGGTGGCCTCCACCGGTACCGATTTCCATGCATTGGCAGCGTCGATGATGAATCAGAGGATTCTGTCCATGGAACGCAGTCTGGCGGCTTTCCTTGTGGCATCGACGCCCGTGGTACCGCAACAGACTACTCCGCAGGTACCGACTCCGGTATCGCCATCGGTACCGATCCCGGTATCGATGGCATCGACGTCAGCCATGCCGATACCCTGCCCTCTGCAGCCTTCCGGTACCGATACCCCGGTACCGATGATTCCCAATACCGACCTCGGTCGGTACGGGTATCGGGCTTTGCAAGAGCATCCCGACAGACGATACTTCGATTCCTCTGATGACTCTGAGAATTCTGAAGAGTCTGTCAATGCAGCGATGCTTCTTCCACAGGAGGAGTCCTCTCCTAAACGAAGGATGTCTCCTCCAGAAGACTTGTCTTTTCAGGACTTTATCAGAGAGGTGGCTCGGGGTCTCTCTATTACAGTAGCCCCAGAGTCAGAGCCTAGAGCTAAGGAGTTAGATATTCTACAATATCCTAAAACTCCTAAAGAGGCAGCTACCTTGCCTATTCATGAAATTCTGTATGATCTCATGCTAAGAATGTGGGAAGCACCTCTAACCACCTCTTCTCATTCTCGCAGGTTGGACACCATATATCGTGTCACTCCTTGTCCTGGTTTCCATAAAACTCAGCTTCCTCACCACTCTATTGTGGTTGAGTCTGCAATGAACAAGATTAGAAGTGCCAAGAGACATGCCTCTAATCCGCCGGGACGTGAATGTAGAACCCTGGATGCTTTTGGTAGAAGAGTCTTCCAAGCTTCCATGCTTGCTGCGAGAATTAATTCTTATAGTCTCTACATGGGCATGTTCTTAAAAGAAGTCACTGACCATTTGCAAACTAAGTCTTTTTATGTCTGACAATAAAAGGCAAGAATTTCTCTCTGGGCTCAAACATGCCCAGGATATCTCCAAATTCTCCAACCGTGCAGCTTTCGATTCCTTTGAATGCGTAAGCAGAGCCTCAGCTATAGCTATAGGAGCACGTAGGATTGCTTGGCTTCAAGCATCTGATTTGGAGACCTGGGTCCAAGATGAATTGGGAAATATCCCTTATACAGGTGAATATCTGTTTGGTAAGGATTGGCAAGCAAATGCCAATCAGATGGATGCTGAAAACTCTGCTTTGGATAGACTATCCAAATCTTCAGCTGCTCCTGCTAAGAAAAGGTTGTTCAAGAAAACACCTTTTTCAAAAAAGGGAAGATCCTATCCTGCTTATAGTTAGAGAGCATCTTCTGCAGCTCAGTTCCCTTCTAAACGTCAGCAATCCTCCAAACAGACCAAGGCCAAGGCTGCAAGGCCTGCTCCAGCCCAGCAGTCTCAGCCCCCTCAGGGCCTTTGACTTTCTGCTAGAGAACTTAGCCTTCCTGACTCTAGAAGGACCAGAGCCCTCCACCATTCCAGGAAGGCTCTGTCACTTTGCTCCCAGATGGGGGCAAATCACAGCAGAGCAGTGGACACTCTCCATCATAAGAGAGGGGTACAAACTTCATTTTTCCAGCTTGCCCCCTCTCACAAGAGTGCACCAGTTCAGTTCTCCAACCTCCCTCCTCAGCCTATTAGAGCAGGAGGTTGCCACTCTTCTAGCCCAAGGGGCAGTAGAGGAAGTGCCTTCTCAACAACAAGGCACAGGGTTCTACTCCCCCTATTTTCTTATCCCAAAGAAAACAGGGGGCTTCAGACCCATTTTAGATCTCAGAGAATTGAACAGATTCCTAGTCAAAGAAAAATTTAAGATGGTTTCTCTGGGAACTCCGCTGCCATGCCTTCAGAGTCAGGATTGGCTTTGTTCTCTAGATCTCAAGGATGCGTACACTCATGTTCTCATCCATCCAACTCACAGAAGGTTCCTTTGGTTCCTTTTCCAGGAGAAGCACTATCAATACAAAGTGCTCCCCTTTGGCCTGGCCTCTGCACCAAGGGTGTTCACGAAATGTATGGCAGTGGTTGCTGCTTTTCTGCACACCCTGGGAATAGTTGTCTTCCCCTACCTGGACGACTGGCTCATTCGAGCTCCCACTCAATCAGAGGCCAGGACTGCTCTAACCTGCACAATGCGTATCCTTCAATACTTAGGGCTGGTAATAAACATCCCAAAATCCAATTTGATCCCTACTCAGTCCCTGGAGTTTATAGGGGCACTGCTGGATACCACAAAGGCAAGGGCCTTTCTTCCCCAGGCCCGTTGCCTTCACTTGATGCAGTTAGCTTCTCAAGCAGAGTTGAAACCCCTACTCACTGCTCGAGAGATGTTACAGTTGCTAGGCCACATGGCTTCCACCATTCATGTGGTACCATATGCTCGCCTTCACATGAGAGCAGCTCAGTGGACTTTATCCACCCAATGGACCCAGGCATTAGGCTGCCTGTCAGACAAAATAGCAAACACAAGTTGCCTCATTTTGTCCCTCCAGTGGTGGAAGTCCCCTCAGAACCTCTTGCTGGGGTGTCCTTTTCAACAGCCTCTACCCCAGGCAACTCTTACAACAGATGCTTCTCCAATGGGCTGGGGAGCTCATCTTCAGGACCTCTCCACCCAGGGCATCTGGTCCCCACAGGAGACTTGTCTCCACATCAATCTCTTGGAACTCAGAGCAATCTTCCTTGCTCTACGAGTTTTCCACACCCTGCTCAGCCACAAGACAGTCCTTGTCTACACGGACAATCAGGTAGCCATGTTCTACATAAACAAGCAGGGAGGAACTGGCTCTCTGTCGCTTTGCAACAAAGCTCTGCGACTGTGGGCCCTCGCCAGAGAGCATCACATTCATCTTCTGGCAGTCTATCTTCCAGGGGTTCAAAACTCTTGGGCAGACAGACTCAGTCGAGTTCTGCTTCCACACGAGTGGTCCCTACATATGGACCAGCTGTCCAAAAGTTTTCAAATTTGGGGAACCCCGGACATAGACCTCTTTGCAAGTCCGTGGAATGCCAAACTTCCCCGGTTCTGTTCCAGAACTCCGGCTCAGGGGGCTCAGGCAAGGGATGCTTTCCTCCTTCACTGGGGTCAAGACTTCCTGTATGCCTTTCCACCCATTCCCCTAATTCCCAAAACCCTGTTCAAGCTTCAGAGAGACAGAGGCCACATGATTCTCATAGCTCCACATTGGCCACGGCAAGTGTGGTACCCTCTGCTTCTACATCTCTCTCAAGCTCCCTCCCTAGAGTTAGGGTCTGCTCCAGATCTCCTCTCTCAGGAGGACGGAAAGTTGTAGCATCCCAATCCCCAGTCTCTGCATCTCAGGGCTTGGTTGCTGAAGGCCTAGATCTCCAGGATCTTCCTCTTTCTCAGCAAGTGAAAGATGTTCTTCAAGCTTCCAGAAAACCTTCCACTAGACGTTCTTACGCCTTCAAGTGGAAAAGGTTTACCATCTGGTGTTCTGAAAAGGGTCTTAACCCCCGTGCCATACCTCTGGAATTGTTGCTGGAGTATCTCCTGCATCTGTCTAATGCAGGCCTTAAGACAAATTCAGTAAGAGTCCATCTGAGTGCTATTGCAGCTTCACTCAAGCCTCTAAATGGATAACCTGTTTCCTCTCATCCCCTTGTAGCAAGGTTCATGAGAGGCCTCCTTTTAACAAAGCCTCCCATTAGACCACCACCGGTGGCATGGGACTTAAACTTGGTTCTTGGTCAGCTTATGAAGCCGCCTTTTGAACCTTTAGCTACTACCTCCTTGAAATACCTTTCTTGGAAGGTTATCTTTCTCATTGCAATCACATCAGCACGCCGCATCAGTGAATTGCAAGCACTAGTAGCTAATCCACCTTATACAAGATTCCATCATGACAAGGTGGTCCTTAGGACTAATCCATATTTTATGCCTAAGGTGGTCTCGCCTTTTCACCTCAACCAAGAGGTCTACCTACCTGTCTTTTTTCCAGGACCTCATGCATCACCTGCAGAGAGGAATCTTCATACCCTGGACTGTAAAAGAGCTCTGGCTTTTTACTTACAGAGGACACAGCAACATAGAAAGTCTTCCCAACTCTTTGTTGCTTTTAATCCTTCTCATTTGGGACACCCAGTCTCCAAGAGAACTCTTTCCAACTGGATTGCCCAATGTATTTCTTTCGCCTATCAGAGCAAGAACATTTCTCTGGAGGGCCATGTCACAGCTCACAATGTGAGAGCCATGGCAGCCTCAATGGCTCATCTGAACTCTGTGTCTATCGACGACATCTGTCGAGCAGCCACTTGGGCCTCGGTTCATACCTTCACAGCCCATTACTGCTTAGACAAGGACTCCCGCCGGGATGCCTTGTTTGGTCAGGCTGTTCCCAAACACCTGTTCCATACTTAATCAACTCCTACACACCATCCCTCAGGGGATGCCAGAGATCCAGGTGGGGAAGTGCAGCCCTGTCCCAGGGCTACACAACTTCTGGGCGCTCTCCCTGGCATCAAAAGCTAGGGAGTCCCCATATGTGAAGACTCATTTCTGCTTGTTCCTGGAGATAGCACAGTTACTTACCCTGTAACAGGTGATCTCTGGGAACAGCAGGAATAAGTCTTCACAACCCACCCACTTCCCCTAGGAGTTGTCTCTCTCTCTCTCTCTCTCTCTCTCTCTCTCTCTCTCTCTTCCTTTCCCTGTCTCTCCCTCTTTGTCTCAGCTATAAAACTCAACTGAGGAGAGACAGTTGGAAAGGCGGGAAGGCAGCACGCAGGCGCTGTGGGATGCTCCCAAAAGCTTTCTGATTGGACGCTGGGGAGTGTTCCCATGCAGGCTCCGTCGGTACCAACGTACCCATATGTGAAGACTTATTCCTGCTGTTCCCAGAGATCACCTGTTACAGGTAAGTAACTGTGCTTAACCTGGCTGGCACGTATAGCAGTAGTGAAGATGAATATTCTGAGGTTGTTTTTTTTGTTCACGTCCTTACCATGGAAGGTGCCAAAAAAGGAAATAGATAAGATGCAAAATATAATCTTGCAGTTTGTCTGGGGAGGGAAGTTTCCAAAGGTAGCAAGGAAAACAATGTACAAGCCAAGGGAGGAGGGTGGGATGGGAGTGCCCTGTATGCTCAGGTATTATGAGGCAGCACAACTTCGAGCACTGTTTGCGTGGAGAGAAGAGATAGAAACCCCAAGTTGGGTGCGCATTGAAGGAGAAGATGATATATATATAGAAGCATGGATATTGAACCCCAGACAAAGGAGGAAGAGGCAGATGGAGAACCCATTCAGGGAACTTACTCTCCAAGTGTGGAGGAAATGGAAAGGGTACCTTCTGGAGGAGAAAACATATTTGAGTGGAGGAGTGGCCTAGTGGTTGGGGCAAGGTATCTCAGGCCAGAAGGTCAGGGGTTCAAATCCCACTAGAGGACAAACAACCTTGGGCCGGAAGGACTGGGGTTTCTAGTCCCACAGGTGCTCCTTGTGGTCTTGAGCAAGCCACTTAACCCTCCACTGCCAATGTTCCCTGTAAAATAGTTATCTCCAAGTTATAATGTCCTGTTCAATGTAATTTCAGTTTGTTCAATGTAAACCGCCTTGATATCATAAAAGGCGGTATATAAGAAATTTTAAATAAATAAATAATAAATTTGAGGGAAATTTATATACAAACGGTAGCAGAGTATGGGTCGGGGGGAGTGATGGGGGCGCACAAAGGACTATGTAAGATAGGCCAAATGATAGGGAAAGGGGGGTGGGGTCAATTAAAAAATTTGAGGCATTACAGCAGCAATATCAGTTGGATAAGACAGATCATTATGCGTTTGTATGAATGTGATCTTTCTTACAGCAAAGAGATGTGAAACTTAACTGGGCAGCCAAACCTACCCAATTCGAGGAGATGATGGGACAACGAGATTTGTTTTACCAAGTAAATCTGTGTGGGAGAATTAACCCCATGAATAAAATATATTTTTCCTTGCTTACACTCGAGCAACACAACTCATTATTTTGTGAATGGCTGATTCTGGTATGAATGGACTACATTCTCCACAATCCTTTGCAAGTCATAATAGTATTTTGCCTTTGCCAAGACTGTGGACATTCACGCCCAGCGCCCCCGTTTACAACCCTCACTGCCATCTCCTTCCCCTTCCCCTTTTTACATGTAATTTCAATCCATAAAGATTCTACAGTGAACTTTGCTTCCTGCAAAACTTTAATCCTTTGCGACTCAATGCTCTCTCTAATATAGAGCGGAACCCCTCCACCAATTTCATCTTCTCTATCGTTATGATATAGTTTGTACTGAGGTATCACAGTGTCCCACTAGTTGTCGTCCTTCCACCATATGTCTGAGATACGAATGGTATCTAACCTCTCATTTAGTGCTATATAGTCTAACTCTCCCATCTTATTTTTTAGACTTCTAGCATTGGCATACAAGCATTTTAGAGGCTGTATTTTATTTGTATTAATCTGGCTATCGGTAGGTAGGGGTAATTTGGAATCTTTAAACTCTGTCTGCTCTGTACTCAAGGGCATTTGGGATACTTTTGTCTTTATTGGAACCTCTCTGCTGATATGCCCTAACTTCAATCATTTGCTAGTATCCTTCAAGGATACACCGTTCCAAACCATGTGCTCTTGGGCGACTGTCAGCTTTCCCCTATTATCTAGTTTAAAAGTTGCTCTATCTCCTTAGTTTATTCATTTTTTCAACACAATCGTACAACATTTCAGCTTATACCAACACAGATATGCAGTTTCCCCCCACTCACCTTCTCCCCCCTTCATTACTTCTGTAACTAATATTCATGCCCCTTTCAGTTCTTCATTCTCAATAACTTAATAGCTTTAAACAGCAAACCCACCTCCCTCCCCTTCTACCACAAGTTCTTAACTCCTGCTAACCTCCATTCTTCATATCTTTACCAGACCTTTTTTATACTTTTTGGTAGTATGTTATCTGTGCACTTCTATTGCACAAAAAAACCATAATTACTCCATTTTTCCCACCACTTCTTTTATCGGGGGTGTTTCTATGTTTTTCCACCATCTAAGACTACTCATCCATGCCACTATTATACAATACCCCAAGAAAATTCCTAACTCCTCGGCTTCTCCCTCCATTGCCTCGTGTGTCAAACAATGTGCTCCCCAACCGGACAGACTGGCATCGGTAGTTACCAAAACCCAGTCCGGCAGCGCTAGGGGAACCCCCGCCTGAAGATGTTCCGGAACCAACCACCACTGTGGAAGAGAGTCTGTGGTCCATCAATCGCCTGGAACTGAGAACGGTACATCTGGCGCTGTTAACGTTTGCAAGTCTTCTGGAGGGGAAGCCGGTGCGCATCTTCTCCAACAACTTAGTGACGGTCTCATACATAAATCGCCAAGGCGGGACAGGCAGTCTTCTTCTTCTGGAGGAGAGTCAGCGCTTGTTTCACTGGGCGGAATTGCACCTCACGGCGCTTTCGGCAGCTCATGTGGCAGGAAAGGACAATGTACAAGCGGACTATCTCAGTCGACATGTTCTCGATCCCGGAGAGTGGGAGCTCAATGCCGAAGTGTTTCATGAGCTCAAAGTACGTTGGGGTCAACCGGTAGTGGACCTGATGGCAACTCTGGGCAATGCAAAGGCGGCTCGCTTTTACAGCAGGCGCAGGGAGCATATGTCAGAGGGTCTCGACGGTCTAGTTCAGCCCTGGCCGTTGGGGCAACTTCTGTATGTGTTTCCTCCGTGGCCCTTGGTGGGCCGAGTCGTTCAGCGAGCCGTTCAGCACGATGGTCTGCTGATTCTTATTGCTCCAGATTGGCCCAGGTGCCCTTGGTATGCCGATCTAATGCGCCTCCTTGTGGCTCCACCGTGGAGGTTGCCCGCTCGGGCCGACTTACTGCATCAGGGGCCCGTTTGGATGCCCCAGGCGGATCGATTCTTGCTTACGGCATGGCTCTTGAAAGGCGGCGGTTGCGCTGCAAAGGCTATTCAGAATCAGTAATCAACACCTTGTTGCAGTCACGTTGACAGTCCACATCGTTGGCGTACATTCGTGTGTGGTGCGTTTTTGATGCAGCAATGGCACGCCAATGGGCTCTGACTGACTTACGTTGGAGACCAGTGTTTGATAGGTAACGGAGGTAACCCACCAATGCTTCTCTGGGGATGGCACGAGGGTCGACGCCCTTTTGTGGACACCAACTGGAGTCTCTCTTCCACTTGAACACATGAGACCGCCTTGTGGGAGGTTTCCTGGAAGCATAAAGGACATATCGCACTTCCGGGGGGGGGGGGGGCACAACCTTTTCAGCCTTCCATAGCCAGGCTCTGGGGTGTACAGAATGGGGGTTTGGATGGATGCCATAGTGTCCCCTCCTCCTGCGACAGGAGGTCTGTGGCAGACAAAATGTCCAGGTGTGGGACCTGGGACAGCTGTGGATGCAGAGGGTACCACACCTGGTGTTGCCAGCATGGGGCTATGAGGATCAGGTTGCCTCTGTCCCCCTGGAGCTTGCATAGGGTCTGGCCTATCAACGGAATGGCAGTAGAGGCATATAGGGATTCATGCCCCCAGGTGGGGAGAAAGCATCCCTTGCTCGGCTGCCATGAGCCGGAATCGGTGGACAGAACCGTGTACGTGTGGCAGTTGACAGACTTGCAAAGCGCTCTATATCTGAGGTTCCCTAGAGTTGAAATAGTCTGGAGAGGTGGTCCATGTGTAGGGACCATTTGTGCGGAAGCAGAACACTACTGAGTCTGTCTGGCCAATATCTCTGATTGCCAGGGAGATGGGCCACCAGGAGATGGGTCTGATGCTGTCTTGAAAACGCCCACAGTTGAGGAGCTTCAATGCAAAAGGACAGAGAGCCTGTTCCTCCTTGTTTGTCCACCTAGGACATGGCTACATGATTGTCTGTGTGAACTAGTACTCTGTTGCCCTGTCAAGGGTGATGGAATACCTGAGGGGACAGGTGCATTGCTCAGAGCTCCAAAGACTTTATGCTGAAATGACTCCCCTGGACCTCCAGGTGGCTGGGGGAGGTGTCCAGTAGATGAGCACCCCACCCCACTTTGGCAGCATCTGTTGTTATGGTGATCAGAGGTGGGGGTTGCAGGACAGGTGGCCCCTCCAACCGGTTGGGTGCTGAACGCCACCAGTCCAGGGACTGGGTAAGGCGGTCTGAAATCACTCTGAGATCTGAGAGACAGCCTGTTGCATGAGTCCACTGGGGGAGGCGGGACCATTGGGCTGCTCTCCTGTGGAGACGTGTGTAGGGGACCACATGCACCATAGATGCCATGTGCCCCAGCAGCTGGAGCATCTCTCGAGCCAAGAGATGAGTTGTTTGTAGTGCTTAAGATACCAGTTGCACAATGCACGGACAGCGAGTCTGCAGCAGATACATTGTTGCCAGTCTGCTATCTGGCCTTGCTCCTCTGAACTCTGAGACAGCCTAGATATTGGCGTACAAGCAGTGTGTAAGAGGGAGAGAGGCCTGGGCTTCTGTCTGTGACTGTCCGGATGACCCACTCGTTCAGGTAGGGGTGGACACATATTCCCCTGGTACGGAGGAAAGCAGCTCCCACAGCCATGCTCTTTGTGCATACTGTGGGTGCTGAGGCAAGGCCGAAGGGAAGACCTTTGTAGTGATAGTGCCTTCCTTGATAGCGGAACCAAAGGAACCTATGGGGTGATTGGTGGCTGTGAACATGGGTGTAGGCATCCTTGTGACCTGGGAAACACAGCCAGTCCTGGCTGTGGAGGTAAGGTAGTAAGGTTCCTACTTAAATCATTTTTGATTTCACCCTGAGACATAACCTGTCCAGTCCTCTGGGATATCAAATGGGTCTGTGACCTCCTGTTGTCTTTGTTATGAGGGAATAGGGGGAGTAGAACCCGGAACCATGTTGATGATGAGTTACCTCTTGTATTCCTCCTGACCTAGGATACGTTTTACCTCTGGATTCAGTTGGGGTGCGGTTGTGAGAACTGACCTTCCTTAATATTGTAGGAGGAGGCAGGCTTTGGGAATGAGGCCCGTACCACCTTCTATGATGGACAGAGTCTAGGGTTCTTATGTTCTCTGTCCCTCCATCCGTGGATGAGGTGACATAAACTTCCTGAGATTGTTGATGTTTGTTTTCCGTGGATGGCCTGGGAGGGCATGTACTCTATCAGGGACTCAAAGGCCCTGTGGGGGCTGCCACTGCTGGGTCTGCTGAGGCTGGGTAGCTCTCAGCTTTATTGGCTTAGTAGATTGTTGACCCTTTCTATCAGCGTAGCCTGAGGGTGGTACATGCTGAGCATAGGACTGCTAGTATCCGTTCTTTTTGGACAGGGACGGCTCTTTGACAGCTTTCCTCTTTGCAGGATCTAAGATCTCTGACAGCCTGGTCAAGGTGGACCTGTCAGCATCCAGTTCTTTGGATGTTTGCTGCCACTTTGTCCCTGACAGGTTTCAACCAGTACAGGGGATGTTGGCCAGTTTATCCTGTAACCAGTGTTCCAGGTTAGAGGCTTGGACACCAAGGGCAGCACACTGCCACGCAGATATCAGCAACACAGTACAAAAACGTAGCAGGTGTAAGTTCTCACCAAACCTTTATTAATCCAAACATATAAAGGGAGACCTGACCCGACACAGGCCGTGTTTCGATAAAATATAATGGGTAATAAATAAATAAACAAGTTTAAAATTGTAACATACGAAACTTATTATTCATAAACCTATACCAATGTGCGTCGTCCCCATAAAAACATGTATAAAACATTAGTAAAAACTATAAATATAGGTAAAAAGTTTATAAAAAACTTTAAATTAACATAATTATCTATCCAAATTGTGCCGGCAAGTGCAGACTATCCAAATTATAAGAGGAAGTAGTGACTTATTATAGATAATGATCATGCTACATAAACAAAAGTACACAACACATATAAATGTGGCACGAGAATGAAAGCCATAAAAAGTAAGCAAACAGAGGAGAAGGAGACTAAAGGAGCAGGAGTGAACCACGGTTTACCTGGAATATCCGTATTAGAACATGCTAATACGGTTGTACTGAAATAATACCTCCTTTGGTAGCTGGAAGGGTGTGAGAGAGGCAAAAATATTTGCATTAATGATTTAAACCAATGGATATCATACTGAAGGAACAAATGATACCAACTATTAAAAATACTGTCTACCTTAAATTATTGAACTAAACTAGCAGATCCTGGACATTCTAGGCAATGATAAAAGCTGATAAATTGGTAAACAGAAACCTATGGATTAAGGATAACCAAATGCAAGGACTTCATCTAACTCTCCGACCAGAGACTTACATAATTGACAAGGGAGCCAAACGTTTCAATTTATATCTATGCCTTCAGCGTTTAATAAACACTTTTTATAAAACTTTAGAAACCAAACAACCTCAACTGATTGTGTACTAAATACATTATTAAAACAATAAATAAATGAATGTGAATATAATAAATATAAACGGGAAGGATAAAAAGAAACGAAAGGCTCTTGATAACAAAACATGCCAACCTATTAAAAGCATTGTCTGCCTACAACTGTAGGAACAAAGTAGCAGTGCCCGATGTTACAAAACTTTTTACCTATATTTATAGTTTTTATTAATGTTTTATACATGTTTTTTATGGGGACGACGCACATTGGTATAGGTTTATGAATAATAAGTTTCGTATGTTACAATTTTAAACTTGTTTATTTATTTATTACCTATTATATTTTTATTGCGTTCATTTATGATATTTTATTTCATGTATTTTGTTAAATTAATTTTTTATAATTGTTGTTTTAATTTATTTATGATATGTTTTTAGCATAAGGTGAGCCAGCCCCTGAAGAAGATTTTATCGAAACACGGCCTGTGTCGGGTCAGGTCTCCCTTTATATGTTTGGATTAATAAAGGTTTGGTGAGAACTTACACCTGCTACGTTTTTGTACTGTGTTCCAGGTTAGAGGCTTACAGCCAGGCAAGTGTCCTTGACACAATGGCAATGGCAGAGACTCTGCCTATGCCCTCAAAACAGTCCAATGCTACCCTGCTGACAGCTTTAGACTTGTTCTGGGCATGCTTGACAGGTGATACATACTCCTCTCCTCTGTCATCTGGGAGAGGTGGACTTAGCAGTTCTAGATCTCCTGCGACCTCCATCAAGAACATTCCCATGTACAGGATATTGGAAGCCATCATGGCTGACAGCATGGATGCATGGCAGACACGGCAACCCAAAGCATCTAAGGTTGTACACCCCTACCAGGAGGGTTGGAGGCATGTCGTCTGTGACATTAAATTATCATCATAGCAGACTCCACCACAATGGATTGCTGAGGGGGCTATGTTGTTTAAGGACCAGGGGACGGAGGGCACAGGGTACATAGTATACAGCTAGTGGGAATATGGGGAGGTGGTGAGAGGTGTCTCCCATCTTTTCAGGAGAGGATCCTGTATGATCTGATATATTGGCAGGGTGGCTGCCTCCTTTGGAGCTTGGGGATATTGTGGATTCTCTAGCTCCTGTGGCCTGTGCTCAGATTCAGTTGCCACTGAGATAGAGCGGCCCTTGACTACATGGTCTGAGGAAATCCTGGAGGGACATATCCTCAGGCGAGGACAGTCTCCTCTTGGGGGATGCAGGCCCCTTCTGGAGAGGTACATTAGTACCCTCTGAGCTGTCACAGTCACCAGACTCCTCAAAGGATTGGATGTATCTTCTCACAGGGTGCTCTGGTTTAGTGCGGTTTTGTTACCGATTGGCATGGGTACAGGAGTGACCTGGTACCGGTGTGTCGGAAACGGCACCCATCAGCACAGATGGTGCAGTTGCCCATGCCGGGACCCCAATCTGTGTGGATACCGGTGATGCAATGTGCGGAGTCTGGGGTGGTAACGAGGGCTTTGATGCCACAAGGATATCCGGCAGACTGCGTTTGATGGCCAGGATCCTCTGGTCCAGTGACACTGCCTATGCGTGTGTATCGGTACCGGCCAAAGCCAGTACCCCAGCGCATGGCCCATGGAGTTAAGATGAGGTTGCGGCCTCCAGAACTTGCTGTAGGGCCAAAGTGGCTCTGGAGGCCGGGGAATCCCACCAGGGCTGTTTGGTCAGAGTGCGTTCCTCAGGGGCAATGCCGGGGCATCCCGATGTTTGGAGGGGGATGTACCCTTTGAGGAACGGCCAGATTTCTGTTTGTTTACATGCGATCCACGGGAGGAAGGAAAATCCCCTGAGGACATGGATGCCACCATGGCCACGTCAGAGGGGAGGAGGGTACTGAGCTTGGCTTCTCTGTTCTGCCGACCCCTCTTGGATAACATCCCACAGGCCAAACATTCAGACATGGAGTGAGTGGGCCCTAAGCATTCGAGACACCAAGCATGGTTGTCAGTGACACAGGAGGTACCGGCACATTTTGAGCATGTCTTCAAACCCGAGGAGTGATTTTCCATGACGGAGGTGGGATTAGGGCCTATGCACAAACCGAGGGGAGACCTACAGAGGAGCTTTTCACTCTTCCTCTGGTAGTTTGTTTGTGTGAGATAAACACAACTTTGAGAGACGGGAATTAAAACACACCTGTGTTACCGGTAATGAAAACGTAGGCAGACGCTGCCACAGGAGTGCCAATAGCATAGAGGTGTTCTGCGCAGACAGGAACGATGACCTGCTGGCTCTGTGGAACATGATGAACTGGAGAGCAGCATTTGGGAAAGGCATCAGGGCAGCACGCAGGCGCTGTGGGATGCTCCCATATGCTGTCCTATTGGACGCTGGGAAGCGGTCACACGCAGGCTGCGACAGTGCAGACAATACCCACATGTGACAACTAATTCATGCTTGTTCCTGGGAATTAACTGTTCCCAGTGCCACCTGGATGCATAGCTGTGGGTCTGGGCATGTGTGCATTGACACCTATGTGCAGTGTGCGTGGCACCCTGAACACACCATTCCATTTCCCTGTGGCCCCCTTGCATGACATGGCACAGCCATACCACGTTTGGGTTGGCAATGATGGTGTCCAGGGTACCCCCCCTAACCCTGTAGCACACATTTGTGTTGTCATGATCTACACATGTCATCCAAACCAACCCCACTGGCAACAGGATATCCCAACACACATAGGTGATGTGTCCATACATGGGACATTGGGTGTCTGGCCCTATGCACCTTCCCAGGGGCCTCTTCCATGACATTTGGCTTTCTACAAGGCCCTGGATAGAAATGCTTGACCCACTACAAGCATTGTGTAACCTATCTGTCTTGGGGATACTGGTAGGTACGTCTGACCTAGATTGGCCACTGTTGCAAAGGGCATATTGGTCTTGATGGACTTGCGTCTGTCCCATTCTGGCCTATCTGATGTTGTTATGTTCCTATGACCTGGGCCTGGTATGGTTAGGGCAGGTGTGTGCCTGCCAACACCAGGGGCAGGGGCCATTGCACGTGTATAGGCTATTGCCACCTGTGCTCATGTCTGGGTCTCAGGCTGTGGTGTGCAACCCCAACAGGTGCATGTATCCTTCCAACAGCATCTGTAATGTTCATCTGCAAACAGGTGTGGGATTCCTGGCAGGTGGGCAGATGTGTGACCTGACTCAGCATACAGTTCTGTGGACATGTCTCTGTCACAGGCCTTCATAATCTGATCTCATAGCTCATGGGGGTGAGGTGTTTCTACGCACATACACATCTGCGCCTACCATATCATCTGGATACATCAACGGTGTGTGTGATGAGGTGTGGACCCCATGGACTAGGGGAGATGTGCAACCTACCCACCATCCCCTTACACAATATCTGACTGACATACTCACCGTTGCAATCAGGTCTCAGGCCCCCTGGGGTTTGGGTGTCCTAGTACACAGCATCAGCAACATACAGCATAGCAACAGGGTGACTGCCAGGACACCATACGCAGGTCTCAGGACCCCTGGGGATAGGGAGAATGTATTGAACAGCATTGGCACACACAACCCCATATCACCAGGGTGACTGACAGCCCACTCTGATGGGCTCTCAGGACTCCTGGGGATAGGGGGGATGTATTGAACAGCATTGGCACACGACCCCATAGCACCAGGGTGATTGACAGCCCACTCTGATGGGCTCTCAGGACTCCTGGGGATAGGGAGTATGTATTGAACAGCATTGGCACACACAACCCCATATCACCAGGGTGACTGACAGCCCACTCTGATGGGCTCTCAGGACTCCTGGGGATAGGGGGGATGTATTGAACAGCATTGGCACACACAACCCCATATCACCAGGGTGACTGACAGCCCACTCTGATGGGCTCTCAGGACTCCTGGGGATAGGGGGGATGTATTGGACTGCATTGGCACACAACCCCATATCACCAGGGTGACAGACAGCCCACTCTGATGGGCTCTCAGGACTCCTGGGGATAGGGGGGATGTATTGAACAGCATTGGCACACACAACCCCATATCACCAGGGTGACTGACAGCCCACTCTGATGGGCTCTCAGGACTCCTGGGGATAGGAGGGATGTATTGAACAGCATTGGAACACACAACCCCATATCACCAGGGTGACTGACAGCCCACTCTGATGGGCTCTCAGGACTCCTGGGGATAGGGGGGATGTATTGAACAGCATTGGAACACACAACCCCATATCTCCAGGGTGACTGACAGCCCCACTCTGATGGGCTGTCAGGACTCCAGGGGATAGGGGGGATGTACTGAACAGCATTGGCCACAACCCTATATCACCAGGGTGACTGACATACCATTTGGGCCACGTTTCATGACCCCTGGTGGTGGGCAAGATGTGTTACCCTGCAAATGGAGATCCCACCATAGCCGCATGATGTTTCAGAGAGCCCCTTAGGCAGATCTATGGGCTAGCTGTGTTACAGTGTGTTGTAGCACATCAACAGCAGCAGCTGCCATGACACCAGGATGGCATGAGGACCTCTGTGACCACGTCCCTCGCCACCTGGGTACAGTCAATATGGCATGTGGGTTCACCTGCTACACATTACTGAGATAGACTACCTGAACACAGCAGCATGGACAGCTGCAATCAACACTGGCTGTGTATATGGATCTACTGACCTGTCCCCATACACTTACCTCCCGTGGGTAGTCTGCCACACGTTTGAAGCGGCGTGTGACCCTTTCCCAGGCCCTGCGGACTTTGCCCATGTCGTGGCGCCTGGATGCCCCAGGGAACAGCTTGTGCTGCTTCCTTCCAATTAATTGAGCCAGGTAGCGCAGCTCACGGCTGTTGAAGGCTGGCTGGCTGGCTTCCTTGATCTGGTCGCCATTTTGCTGACTGCCCAGATGAACACACGCACTCACTCTCCGCATTTCACACGCATGCGCCTCGCAATTCGCACGCATGCATGCCGCAACTCGCGCAGGTGCGTGAAGCAACTCGCGCAGGTGCGCAAAGCAACTCGCACCTGCGCGCCGCAACTCGCACATACGCACATCTTTCTGCCGCACACGATATGGTGTCGCCAAGTAATTCTACGGATCTCTGCTGCAGACGCACATTGCACTGCTGTGTCTCACATTCCAAAAAAAAACCACTTAGATTATTAGGACTTTTTCTTGTTTACACACTTGGGTCTCGAACCTATCAACACTTCCCCACTGGCTCCTAGGGCATTGTATGATGTGGTGTGCTATGCCTTTCACATAGCAGTGACTGCCAAGAGAGTTACAACAAGGGGTCCTGACAGCCCATCAGTGTGAGCTGTCAGTCACCCTGGTGATATGGGGTTGTGTGTGCCAATGGAGTATGTTCAGTAGTTCATCTCAGTGTGAGCCCAGCAATGATGTGCAGGATGCCATAAGGGGGGGCTTCTGATCTAGACATAGGACATGCACAATAGGTTGCGTAGCGCACATGATGAGGCGATGGAGGTAGGCATGCCACGTTAATGCACGTTAATCGTAAGTATGTGTGCTGATATACAAACATAGTGGCAGAGGTGTAGCACATTGGTTGACAGACCGCCTTATGGTACAGGAGTCATGGGTTCATTCACCCAGTGTGGCTATTGCATATGACTGCATGGGACATTACTATTTGATATCAGCAGTGGTTTGTGCGACTTTTTTTTTTTTTTATTTGTTCTGCGAGCAAACACACTCTCACAGTGCCATAACCTAAGGTGCCACATCATGCACCCTATGAGGCACTCCAGAGGACACATTCTGAGGTGCACTGTTCGCCACAGCACCTTATAATGTTCCCTATAGGGCACCTTGTCGGGCATATTTGAGAGCGCTTTCAAGGCACCTTCAGGCTACAGCACTGAGGGTGTTTTTGCTGGCAGCACTCATTTATATTATGAAAGAGAAAAGCCTCAGCCACGCCTGTCAAATATCCCCACTGCGGTATCAAACCCATGACCTCGGACTCCACAGACAGTGATGTCACCAGTGTGCTACATCTCCATAGCTGCTGGCTAGCTTCTGGCCAACACACAAACTGTCTGCTTTGGTTACCAGGATAGGGTTCACCACAAATACTCATGATGCACTGCACATGCAAATCAGCAGTCTACAGATAGCCACAGGATGGGGTATGCACCCCCACAGCACCTCAGCCTGGAAGGGAGTACTGACTATGTGTGTGTTATGGCACAGAGTAGCTACTGACCATCACACTGTGTGGGTCCTGTGCTCACCCTGAGTCTGAGGTGGGCTGCACAGCACCATGTCCACAGCACCTGGCTTAGCTGAGATAGGCTATGCTGCAGGTCCCCATCAGTGCCAGTGAGTGATAGGTAGATCTTACAGATACACTTCGGAATACACCTGTGTCCATCTCTCTTTCCCAGTCAGGTTTTACCCTTGAGGACCATGATCAACCCACAATAGTGCATATCCTGTGTGGGTGCCATGGCCACATGAACTAGGGAGGGAGGGAGGGAGGAGGGGGGGCTCTGTTTGGACCCATAGGCAGGTGATGTAGTAGCACTCAAATGGCCCTCTGGAGCTCAGGATCTCCCACCAACAGAACCACATTCTACATCACTGCAATGGTGGCGGGGGCGGACAACATCAACCTCAGTCCAGCTGGGGGACAGACAACATAGAGGGCAGTCCATGCAGTTCTGTACACATCCATAAGGTAATATGAACAGTCAGGCGGCCTGGAAATGCTTAGCTACCCCTCACCACTATCTGACATTCTACAGCAGCGAGCACAGTGGATCTGCAACCGCTGTACCCTGCAAGGTGTTCCAGCCATACACATACTAACTGCAGTCCGCTAGCTAGTCCATAGTGCACATTACTGGAGGAAATGTGTGCACCCATAACTGGGATGTGAGCACACACACCAAGCAGATAGGTCAGTGATTGGGCCCCAGAAAAGGGAACCCATATACATCACTTGAGAGAAAAACTATATAGCACTGTGGGGGACCTAGCCATGCCATGGTCACTGCACAGTCAGGGTGAGAGTGACCTCCCAGCATGACATGCTGTGACCACCCTGTCCGTGCAGGTGGTGGCCAGCCACCACAGTGTCCCAGCCATTGCCCTATGGCCTGTGCTCATGCATCCTGCCCATGCCACCCTGTCCGAGCTGTACCCACAGTACCTTGCTCCTCATTATGCACATTGGTAAGCTCACAGTGGAAACAGTGTGGGTTGCGTAATATGTTGGCAACGGACACACACTCCCACACCTATGCCAGCATTGTGCAAATATAGAGGCTTTTGGCAACCCTGGCCACCTCACCAGTCCTGGGCACAGCGTAGGCATGGCTATGGTATGCAGTACTGTTGGAGTCACTCCCTAGGGTAGTGTACACTGTCAGACACCAGACCTGAAACACACTCCACAGACATCAGAGACATTGGTATGATAGAGCTCTATGAGCATATTGTGCTTAACACACGGATTGCTATCTGCCAGTAATCATAGCAAACTTTTGATATATGTGTACCGTGGTCCCAGGTTTAGGGTGACATTGCTAGGGTATGCATGTACTAGTATTGGGGGATGCACACAGGGCCGGATATCCTGCCTCTCCATGAGGCTTTGGATAATGGAGCCTGTGGGTGCGGTTGTTTCTGCTCCTGTTGGCAGCTGCTCTAGGGCAGAGATTCCCAACTCTAGTCCTGGTGGGCCAAACACTGTTCATGTTTTCATGCTGTCCCTAATGAATATGCATGAGATACATCTGCATACCATGTTGGCGGTGCATGGAAATGCAGCACACACATGTTTTTTAGAGAAAGAATATGAACTGAAGGATTTCTGGCCCTCCAGGACTGCATTTGGGGGACTCTGCTGTAGGTAATGCGCATGTTTATGGTGTGTGTGCTGTGTATGTTAAAATATAAGCGTTTGACCCATGCTTATGTTCTCAGCAATAAAGGTTGAGTCTTTACTACCACGTTTTCGTAGTGGGAAAATTATGGGGACTGGGTTGGCAGGAGCCACAGCTGGGATTTGAACCTGTGACCTTCTGCTCTTGGACACACTGTCTGTTTGCACTGTGCCACCGTGTTGCCACAGATATGGTGCATTCCCTGCGGTGTCCATGACTGTACATCCGACAGGGCCTGTCTGTTGCAGTGCACGGCACCCACCTGGATAGGGCTAGGCCACTGTCTGCTGTGGTCAGCAGCCACTGCCCCCTCCACCACCAGTACCACTCCGCCACCATGCTGACATGCCCTTCTGCTGGTGGAGTTGGTGCTGCGCCATCTTGGGCCATCCAGTGTGCGGGTAGGGGCTGCCTGTGGTGCGGGCTCAGGGGTGGGGGTGCCTGCATAGCTGTCCATGCATCCCCCCAGCACTGTCTGCCAATGTTCCGTGCCCTTGGGGGTACCTGCTGGGTACTATCCCCAGTGACACTGTGGGAAACACACTCGTGCCCATGTTGAGCCCTCATCAGTTGCTGTCTGGCTGCTGTACAGTTTCAGCATTCCTATGGACCACCTAGGCATCACCCTAGTCCGCACTGTGGCCCAGCTGCAGTACAGCATGTGCCGTCTGCAGCCCTCTGTGTCCCCTTTCCCAGCATCTGTCCAGTTGCCCGTTCTGACATGCCCGCCCTGCTGTTGTGGAACATGTGCACACCATAGGAGACCTGTCCAATGGAGAGGGAAACCCTGATCAGCGCTTTTTCACTGTGGGATCATTCACCTTGTATGGGGACGGAGCATCGACCCTTCCATGATTCTTTTTTTTTTTTTTGAAGCTTTCTGGGGAGTATGCTTTGATGTTTCCCATTAAGATCACTTTTGCCCAGCTTGGTTATGGTTTTTTTATATTTTGTTGAGGTCCTTTTCACTGTTTATTTGCCCTTTTGTTCCGTGCACATGTATCACACTTATCACTTTTTGTAGGTTTCCCTGGTTTTGCTGTACATTGCAGACGGAAATGGTTTCTTTTCCCTTTAAATCGGCTCTAACGCGAGGGTTTCTCTGGCGATATTTTTTTGCCTCGGATTTCACAGCGTTAGTCTGCGGGGAGCCTCTCCCCTCCCACTCTCCACCCATTGACCCCTTCTCTCCGCCCCTGGGGAGCCTTCCTCCGCCCTCCGGGAGCCTTTGCCCGCCTTCATCGCTCGTTTTCGCCGCGGCGCACATTATCGCGCTATAACGTAGCTGCGCGCCACAAGATGGTACCTTATCGCGCGATAACGTCGCAGAGCGCACTTTAAGACGGTTTAGTAAACATACCCCATAGTTTCTGTGGTGTTTTACTTTAGAAACTTTTTTCCTTGGTGCTAGGCACCATTTTGGGCACTAGGCCCAATTTTTTCCTTAAAAATGGAAAAACCTACTTCAGGTTTTAAGAAATGTTCTAAATGTGGCGGTACTATTTCCATCACCGACACCCATGATTGGTGCCTCAAATGTTTAGGTCCTGACCACTCTATTTCAGAGTGCCACGCCTGTGGAATGATGTCAAAAAGGGGCCGGCAGAACCGAGCTGCTAAACCTAGCACCCTTTTTCCCTCAGACATGGCGTCTGTTGCATCGACGTCCTCCAGGGCCTCATCTTCCTCCCATGGATCTCAGTTAACTAAACATAAATCTAGCCGGTCCTCAAAGGGTAGATCTCCTTCTAAGTATCGAGATGCCCCTGGCATTGCCCTTGAGGAATTTTCACCGACAAAACTGCCCCGGTGGGAGGCTTCGGCTTCCAAAACACTAACAGGGCTCCAGGATGTTCTCGAGGCCTCAACCTCGGCAGAACTACTGGCGCCATGCTCTGGGGTTCCGGCCGCTTCTACCAGTACCGACACCCAAGCATCAGCAGCGTCAATAGACCAGAGATTCCTTGCTATCAAATGCAGTCTAGCGGCTCTTCTCACGGCTTTGGTACTGTTGAAACCGCTTCAGACACCTCAACTGATACCGGTACCGGAACCGGTACCGACTGTATTAGCATCGGCGGGTATGCCACCCACACCGAGTCATGCCTATGTCTCCGGCATCGACAGATTGCTACCGGAACAACCCGATAACGACTTTGATCGATACCGGTACAAGAGTACTTCTCCCTGAGGATTCCTCTTCTCCTCAGCGCAGAATGTCTCCGCCAGACGATATGTCCTTTCAGGACTTTATCCGTGATGTGGCCCGAGGCCTTTCCATCACAGTAGCTCCTGAAAAAGAGCCTAGGGCAAAGGAATTGGAAATTCTCCAGTACCCTAAGGCTCCCAAAGAGGCAGCTACTCTGCCTATTCATGCAATTTTACATGATCTTATGCGAAGGATGTGGGAAACACCTTTAACCACATCTCCTCATTCTCAAAGACTTGATACCATGTATCGAGTTCTACCTTGTCCTGGCTTTCAAAAAACTCAATTACCACACCATTCAATGGTGGTGGAATCAGCCTTGAGAAGGATGAAAAGTGCAAAGAGACATGCATCCAATCCTCCAGGTCATGAATGTAGGACTCTCGATGCCTTTGGGCGTCGATGCTTCCAAGCTTCCATGCTCTCAGCTAGGATCAGTTCCTATATCTTGTATATGGGAATGTTCCTTAAAGAGGTCACAAGAGACGTGGAGCTTATGAGTCTCCTCCTTCCTGATGACAAAAGGCAAGACTATCTTACTCTAGTCAAACATGCTCAGAATGTTTCCAAGTTTGTAAATCGTGCAGCCTTTGACTGTTTTGAGTGCATAAGCAGAACCTCTGCTATTGCCATTGATGCACGTCAGATTGCCTAGCTTCAGGCATCTGACTTGGAAATTTGGGTACAGGATAAATTAGGAAACATTCCTTGCACAGGAGAAAATCTCTTTGGCAAGAATTGGCAGGAGAAGGCTAATGAGATAGATGGGGACAATATCACCTTGGATAGATTGTCCAAATCTACAGCCGATCCTGCAAGGAAAAAATCCTCTAAGAAACCATTTTTCAATAAGAAAAAGAAGTTTTCTCCTTCCTATACCCAACAGGGACACCGTCCAGGTCAGACTGTCCAAAAGGGACAACAGCAACAACCTAGACAACAAAAGAAGCCAAAAGCTGCAAAACCTCAGCCACCTCAGCAGGCTCAGCCTCCTCAGGGGCTTTGACTTCTCTCTAGAGAACTTTGCCTTCCTGCCTCTGAACGGTCCAGAGCCCTCGACCATCCCAGGCAGGTTATGTCATTTTGCCCACAGATGGTACCAAATAACAGCAGAAAATTGGACTCTGTCCATTGTACGAGAGGGGTAGAAGCTTCATTTTCACAGCATGCCCCCTCCTACAATTGTAAAACAGTTCAATTCTCAGACCTCTCTCAACAGTCTCTTAGGTCAAGAAATCACAATGCTCCTTGCTCAAGGAGCAATAGAGGAAGTACCCATTCCTCATCAGGGTACAGGGTTCTACTCCCCCTATTTCCTTATTCCAAAGAAAACAGGGGGACACAGACCCATTTTAGACCTCAGAGAATTGAACAAATATTTGTTCCGAGAGAAGTTGAAAATGGTCTCTCTAGGAATTCTGCTGCCATACCTTCAAAGTCAGAATTGGCTTTGTTCTCTAGATCTCAAGGATGCATATACTCATATTCTCATCCATCCAAATCACAGGAGATTCCTCTGATTCCTGTTTCGAGGAAAACACTACCAATACAATGTTCTTCCCTTTGGCCTGGCTTCTGCGCCAAGAGTGTTCACAAAATGCATGGCTGTGGTAGCAGCATTTCTCCGCACTCTGGGAAGATTCGTCTTCCCTTATTTAGATGACTGGCTCATTCGAGCCCCTACAGTGCCAGAAGTCAGCTCTGCTCTGCTTCGCACAATGCAAATCCTTCAGTATTTGGGACTGGTCATAAACTTTCCAAAATCCAATCTTGCTCTCACTCAGTCCCTAGAGTTCATAGGAGCTCATCTGGATACCAGACAGACAAAGGCTTTCCTTCCGTAGCCCCGCTGTCTTCGCATAGTACAACTAGCTTCCCAAGCAGTGCTCAAACCTTGTCTCACTGCTCGGGAAATGCTACAATTGCTAGGCCACATGGCATCCACCGTGCATGTGGTTCCTTATGGTCGCCTCCATATGCTCGCAGCCCAGTAGACTTTATCCACTCAGTGGACACAGGCCTCAGGCTGCCTGTCGGACAAAATAAACTCAAATCATCTTATTTTGTCCCTCCAATGGTGGCAATCACCCAGAAACCTTCTGGTGGGGTCTCCTTTCCAGCAACCCCTATCCCAAGCCACCCTAACAACAGATGCATCACAGATGGGATGGGGAGCCCAGCTGCACGATCTCTCTACCCAGGGTAGCTGGACTCCACAGGAGGCCTGTCTTCACATCAACCTTCTGGAGCTCAGAGCAATCTTCTTTGCTCTTTGAGTATTTCATGCCCAGCTCAGCTACAAGACAGTCCTAGTTCAAACGGACAATCAGGTAGCTATGTTCTATGTGAACAAGCAGGGCGGAACAGGCTCTCTGTCACTATGCAACAAAGCTTTGCGACTATGGGCCCTCGCCAGAGAGCATCAGATTCATCTCCTTGCGGTGTATCTTCCAGGCATCCAAAACTCTTGGGCAGACAAACTTAGTCGAGTTCGGCTTCCACACGAATGGTCTCTCCATGCAGACCAGGTTGCCCAAATATTTCAGATTTGGGGAACCACGGACATAGACCTCTTTGCAAGTCCGCTGAATGCCAAACTTCCCAGGTTCTGTTCCAGAATTCTGGCTCAATGTTGTCAGGCAAGGGACACCTTCCTCCTCCACTGGGGTCAGGACTTCCTATATGCCTTCCCCCCCATTCCCCTCATCCCCAAAACCCTATTCAAGCTTCAGAGAGACAGAGGTCATATGATCCTCATAGCTCCACATTGGCTACGGCAAACGTGGTACCCTCTGCTCCTACATCTCTCTCAAGCTCCACCTCTGGAGTTTGGATCCACTCCAGATCTTCTTTCCCAAGAGGACGGGATGCTCTGGCATCCAAATCCCCAGTCTCTGCATCTCAGGGCCTGGTTGCTGAAAGCCTAGAACCTCAGGATCTTATTCTTTCTTAACAGGTAAAGTATATCCTTCATGCTTCTAGGAAACCCTCCACAAGACGCTCGTATGCCTTTAAGTGGAAAAGGTTTACCATATGGTGCTCATAGTAGGGTCTTAACCCTTTTGTGATACCTCTGGAATCGATACTGGAGTATCTCCTTCATTTGTCAAATGCGGGTCTCAAGACAAATTCAGTAAGAGTCCATCTTAGTGCTATTGCAGCTTCTTACAAGCCTCTAAGTGGACAACCTATTTCCTCTCATAGCGAGATTTATGAGAGGCCTTCTTTTAACAAAGCTTCCCATTAAGCCAGCACCAGTGGCATGGGACTTAAATCTGGTGCTCGGGCAGCTCATGAAACCGCCCTTTGAACCATTATCCACTACTTCTTAGAAATTCCTTTCTTGGAAAGTCATCTTCCTCATTGCAATCAGATCAGCACGTCGCATCACTGAATTGCAAGCATTAGTGGCTGATCCTCCTTGTACAAGGTTCCACCATGATAAGGTAGTTCTTAGGACTCATCCACACTTTATGTCAAAGGTGGTTTCGCCTTTCCATTTAAACTAAACGGTTTACCTTCCTGTATTCTTTCCGAGACCTCATGCCTCCAGTGCAGAAAGGAACCTTCATACCTTGGACTGTAAAAGAGCTTTGGCCTTTTACTTGCAAAGGACACAGCAACATAGAAAATCTTCTCAACTCTTTGTTGCTTTTGATCCTAGTCATTTGGGACTTCCAGTTTCCAAAAGAACTCTAACTGGATTACTTATTGCATATCCTTTGCCTATGAGAGTAAGAACCTTCCTCTTGAAGGCCATGTCACAGCTCACAATGTGAGAGCCATGGCAGCCTCAATGGCTCATCTTCACTCTGTGTCTATCGACGACATCTGTCGAGCAGCTACTTGGGCTTTGGTACATACCTTCACAGCCCACTACTGCTTAGACTAGGACTCCCGCCGGGATGCCTTGTTTGCGCAGGCTGTTCTTCAACACCTTTTTCAGACTTAATCAACTCCTACCCACCGTCCCTGGTAGGATTCCAGAGATCGATATGGGGGGGGGGGGGGGAGTATGGCCCTTTCACAAGGCCTAACAAATTCCTGGGGCCATCTCCCTGGCATCTGCAGCTAGGGAATCCCCATATGTGAAAACTACATTCCTGCTTGTTCCTGGAGATAGTGTACTTACTCACCTGTAATAGGTGATCTCCGGGAACAGCAGGAATTTAGTCTTCACAACCCGCCCACCTCCCCTAGGAGTTGTATCCCTCTCTCTTTTGTCTCAGCTATAAACTCAGCTGGAGAAGGAACAGTTGGAAAGGCAGGAAGGCAGCACGCAGGCACTGTGGGATGCTCCCAAAAGCTTTCCTATTGGACGCTGGGGAGCGTTCTCGCGCAGGCTCCATTGGTACCGACGATACCCATATGTGAAGACTAAATTCCTGCTGTTCCCGGAGATCACCTGTTACAGGTGAGTGACTATGCTATAGTGGAGTATCCCAGGGATCTGTGCCTGGTCCGTTGCTTTTTGAGATATTCATAAATGACCTGGAAATTGGAATAACAAATGAGGTTATCAAATTTGCAGATGAGACAAAACTATTTAAAGTTGTTAAAACCCATGAGGATTGTGGAAAATTGAAAGAGGATCTTGATAAATTGGAAGACTGGGCATCCAAATGGCAAATTCAATTTAATGTGGACAAGTGCAAAGTTATGCACCTAGGAAAGAACCACCAAAACTATGGTTCCATGATGCAAGGTTCCACATTAGGAACCACCACCACCCAGGAAAAAGATTTAGACGTCATTGTGAATAATATGTAAAAACCCTCCACCCAGTGTGCAGCAGCGGCCAACAGAGCAAATAGAATGCTAGGTATCGTAAGGAAAGGAATGGAAAATAAAACAAAGGATATTATAATGCCTCTGTACTACTACTACTACTGAGCATTTATATAGCACTACAAGTCGTACGCAGCGCTGCGCAGACATGTAGGAGACAGTCCCTGCTCATCAGAGCTTACTATCTAGTCAAGACAAACACAGAAGGTGTAGGCAGGGACAAAGCAAGGGAAAGAAAACGGGAGATCAGGTGAGTCAAGATCCAAAAGCAGCAGCGAAGAGATGAGCTTTCAGCCTGGATATGAAGAGGGTTAGAGAAGGTGCTTGGCGTACAGACACAGTTAGTTTGTTCCAGGCATAAGGCGCAGCAAGGTAAAAGGAGCGGTCTGGAGTTAGCAGTAGAAGAGAAGGGCACGGATAGAAGCAGTTTGCTAGAAGAGCGGAGTTCCCAAGGGGGGTTGTAAGGAGAGGTAAGAGAAGAAAGGTAGTGAGGAGCCGCAGAGTGAATGCATTTATAGGTTAGCAGAAGTTTGAATTGGATGCGGAAATGGATAGTGAGCCAATGAAGTGAATTGAGAAGAGGAGTAATATGGGCATGACGAGGCTGGCAGAAGATTAGCCGCGCAGCAGAGGGTTGAACAGATTGAAGGGGAGAGAGATGATTCAAAGGGAGACCAGAAAGGAGTAGGTTACAGTAGTCAAGACGGGAGGTGATTAAGGAGTGGATAAGCGTTTTAGTAGTGTGTTCAGAAAGGAACGGGCGGATTTTGCTGCTGATATAGAGAAAGAAACGGCAGGTCTTCGTTATCAGATGGATATGTGTGGAGAAAGAGAGAGAAGAGTCAAAGACAACCCCCAGATTGCGGGCTGAGGAAACAGGAAGGAGTACAGAGTTATCCACAGAGATTGAGAAAGGAGGAAGAGGAGGGGAGGTTTTAGGGGGAAAGGTAAGTTCAGTCTTGGCCATGTTCAGTTTCAAGCGGCAGTGAGACATTCAGGCAGCAATGTCAGAAAGGCAGGCAGAGATCCGGGTCTGGATTGCTGGAGAGATATCAGGCGTAGAGAGGTAGATCTGGGGGGAGTCAGCATACAGATGGTACTGAAAGTCATGGGAAGAGATAAGCACACCAAGGGACTGGGTGTAGAGAGAGAAAAGGAGCGGACCCAAGACAGATCCTTGAGGTACACCAACTGGGAGCGAGGTAGCAGAGGAGGAGCAGCCACCAGAACACACACTGAAAGAGCGATGGGAGCGATAGGAGGAGAACCAGGATAGTACAGAGCCCCTAAATCCAAGCAAGGACAGGGTATCGAAGAGAAGGTTGTGGTCAACAGTGTCAAAAGCAGCAGAGAGGTCAAGAAGGATGAGGACAGAGTAAAGGCCCTTGGATTTTGCCAGGAACAAGTCACTGGAGATTTTGGCAAGAGCCGTTTCAGTAGAGTGTAAAGGACAAAATCCAGACTGTAAGGGATCCAGGAGGGCATGAGAGGAGAGGAAGCCGAGACAGCGGCGGTGAACCGCACATTCAAGTAGTTTAGAAACGAAGGGAAGGAGAGAGATGGGTCGATAATTAGAAGGACAGGTGGGATCAAGTGACGATTTCTTGAGGAGAGGTGTGACTACAGCATGCTTGAAATCTGCAGGGACTGTTGCAGTGGAGAGCGATAGATTGAGAATGAGAGATGGAAGGGACAACGGTGGAGGAGATGGGGCTTAGGAGATGGGTGGGGATAGGATCAGAGGAGCAGGTGGTGAGTTTGAAGTAAGAAAGAAGGTATGTGGTTTCCTCTTCAGATATCACAGGAAAGGAAGAGAGGGGAGCAAGGGACGGGGGGGGGGGGGGAGTTGGGAGTGAAGAGGAGGAGTAGGGGAAGTAGCTGACTTTGTGGGGAATTGGAGGAGGATTTTGCGGATTTTGTCATGGAAATAGTCAGCCAGGGTTTGGGCAGAAAGGGAAAGAGGGATTAGGGGCGGAGGCACTATCCATGGTGCAACCGTACCTTGAATATTGTGTGCAATTCTGGTTGCCGTATCTAAAAAAGGATATAGCAATCTCCAGGAACAAGCAGGAATGTAGTCCTCAAATATGGGTATCGTTGGTACCGATGGAGCCTGCGCGGGAACGCTCCCCAGCGTCCAATAGGAACGCTATTGGGAGCATCCCTCAGCACATGCACGCTGCCTTCCCGCCTTTCCAACTGTCCCTCTTCAGTTCTTCGTTTTCCGTGGAGCCAACAGGATCTATTCCCTGTCACCACAGAAAATTCCGTATTTAAATTTCTTTCTTGTGGTCGCGTTTGCCTACCGCATGACGCCTACCGGTACCGCCGGTTCTTTTCTTTTCTTTTCATAAAAAAAAAAACAAAAAAAAACCTTAAACTTAGCCTGTTTCTTTTCAGAAACTTTCCTCTTTGGTGCTAGGTGCCATTTTGAGCATTAGGCCCCATTTTCCTATATCATGGAAAAGCCAACTAGTGTTTTTAAAAGATTTACTAAGTGTGGCGGTACCATTTCCGTCACTGACACCCATGATTGGTGTCTAAAATGTTTAGGACCTGCTCACCTGCTCATTCTCCAACTGAATGTCTCTCCTGCATGGGGATGACCAAAAGAGGAAGACAGAACCGGGCCGCAAAGCTCGGTACCCTCTTTTCTTCAGATGCCAGATCCATTGCATCGACATCGTCAAGGGCCTCTTCTTCCTCCCATGGATCTCAGGTAACTAAACATAAAAGCCGGTCCTCAAAGGGTAGCTCTCCTGCTAAGCATCGAGAGGCCATTGGCATTGCCCTTGCCCTTGAGGGAACCACACCGGCAAAACAGCCCCGGCGGGAGGCTTCGGCTTCCAAAGCATCGATGGGGCTTCACGATGTTCTCGAGGCCTCAACCTCGCAAGAACTACCTGTGCCATGCTCGGGGGTTCCGGCCGTTCTTACTAGTACTGATACCCAGGCATCGGCAGTGTCGATAGATCAGAGGTTTCTTGCTATCAAACGCAGTATCACAGCTCTTCTTTCAGCTGCGGTACCGGTGGTCCCAAGGGCACCGGTATCGACACTGATGCCGGTACCGACACTGGTACAGACACCGGTACTGACACAGACTATGCCGGTACCGATGGTACCAGCCCTGGTGGGAACTCTTCCCATGCCATCTCTGGCTGGAGTGGACAAAGCAGTACCGGGTCACCTCGGTACTGACTTCGATCGGTACTGGGATCGTGCTTTGCAAGAGCATCGGGGTCAGGAATACTTCGATTCCTCCGATTCCAAACACTCTGACAATTCTGCTGGCACTAGAGGGTTTCTCCTAGAAGATCCCTCTTCTCCCCAACGCAGAATGTCACCTCCAGAGGACATGTCATTTCAGGATTTCATCTGTGATATGGCCAAAGGTCTTTCAATCACAGTAGCTCCTGAAGAGGAACCCAGAGCAAAGGAATTGGAAATCCTCCAATATCCTAAAGCTCCTAAGGAGGCAGCTACTCTGCCTATCCATGAAATTCTGCATAGCTTGATGCTCAGAATGTGGGAGACACCTCTGACGACTTCTCACTCTAGGAGACATGATACTATGTATCGAGTTCCACCATGTCCTGGATTTCAGAAAGCTCTGCTGCCACACCATTCAATGGTGGAATCAGCCATGCGTAGGATGAAAAGTGCAAAGAGGCATGCATCCAATCCTCCAGGTCGTGAATGCAGGACTCTGGATGCTTTTGGACGCAGAACCTTTCAAGCTTCCATGCTTTCAGCTAGGATCAGTTCATATATCCTATATATGGGAATGTTCCTCAAAAAAGTCACAGGAGACTTGGAACTTAAGAGCCCATTTCTCCCAGATGATAAGAGACAAGATTTTCTTGCTCTAGTTAAGCATGCTCAGGATGTCTCCAAGTTTGTCAATCATGCAGCCTTTGACTGCTTCGAATGCATCAGCAGAACTTCTGCTATTGCCATTGGCGCACGACAGATTGCCTGGCTACAGGTATCAGACTTGGAGACTTGGGTACAGGACAAGTTAGGCAACATTCCTTGCACGGGGGAGAATCTCTTCGGCAAGAACTGGCAGGAAAAGGCTAACGAGTTAGATGCTGACAGTTCTACCTTAGATAGATTGTCAAAGTCTACAGCCACTCCAGCCAAAAGGAAGCCTTATAAAAAACCCTCTTTTAGCAAAAAGAGGAAGTTTTATCCTTCCTATACCCAGCAGAGTCAGACTCCAGGTCAGGTTGCCCAAAAGGGACAAACTAGACAGCAAAAGGGAGGAGTGGTCTAGTGGTTAGGACAAGGTACTTCAGGCCGGAGGGCCGGGGGTTCAAGTCCCACCTGGGGACAGCAATCTCAAGCCGGAGGGTCTGGGATTTCTAGTCCTATAGGCACTCCTTGTGGTCATGGGCAAGCCACTTAACCCTCCATTGCCCATGTTCCCTGTAAGTATTAGCGTGTGTGTCTCATATCCCCTCGTGTTAAATGTATCCCCCAATTGACCGCTTTGACCCGGTGAAAAGCGGGATATAAATACAGCTAAATAAAATAAATAAATAAATAAAAAGAAACCAAAAGGCCCGAGAGCCCAACCAGCTCTCCAGGTTCAGCCCCCTCAAGGGCTTTGCCTCCTTCCTAGAGAGCTTTGCCTTCCTGCCTCTGAGGGGTCCCCAACCCCCCAATATTCTGGGCAGGTTATGCCACTTTGTCAACAGAAGGCATCAGATAACAGAAGATTGGACTTTGTCCATTGTAGGAGAGGGGTACAAACTTCATTTTCACAGCATACCCCCTCCTACAATTCTAAAGCAAGTCAATTCACAAACCTCTGCAGACAATCTGCTAGATCACGAGGTCTCCACACTTCTTGCCCAAGGGGCAATAGAGGAAGTACCCATTCTTCAACAGGGGGCAGGGTTCTACTCCCCCTATTTTCTTATTCCAAAGAAAACAGGGGGACACAGACCCATTCTAGACCTCAGAGAATTTAACAAATATCTGTTTCGAGAGAAATTCAAAATGATTTCTCTAGGAACTCTTCTGCCATACCTTCAAAGCCTGGACTGGCTTTGCGCTCTAGACTTAAAGGATGCATGCACTCCCATTCTCATCCATCCAGATCACAAGAAACTTTTACGTTTCCTTTTCAGGGGAAGACATTTCCAGTACAGGGTTCTTCCTTTTGGTCTGGCTTCAACACCAAGGGTATTCACGAAATGCATGGCAGTAGTAGCTGCATTTCTACGAACCCTGGGGATTTTCGTCTTCCCTTACTTAGACGACTGGCTCATTCGAGCCTCCACAGTTGCAGTGTCTAGCACTGCACTGTCCTGTACAATGTGAATCCTCCAATACTTGGGATTGGTAATAAACTTCCTGAAATCTCAACTAGTTCCTTCCCAATGCCTAGAATTCATAGGAGCCTGTCTGGATACCAGTCAGGCAAGGGCTTTCCTTCCACAAGCCCTGTCTCTTCACATAATACAGCTAGCTTCCCAAGCAGCAGGCAAATCCTCCCTCACTGCTCGGGAGCTACTGCAGTTACTGGTACACATGGCATCCACAGTTCACGTAGTCCCATATGCTCGCCTCCACATGCGAGCAGCTCAGTGGACCCTCTCCACACAGTGGACACAGGCCACAGGTCATTTGTCAGACAAAATAATCTCTCAACGACTAATTTTGCCCCTCCAATGGTGGCAATCACTAGAAAATCTGACAGTGGGGTCTCCTTTCCATCAACCCCTCTTTCAGGCCACCCTAACAACAGATGCATCACAGGTGGATTGGGAGGCACACCTGAATCATCTCTCTACCCAGGGCACCTGGACTCCACAGGAGGTTGGTTTACACATAAACCTCCTGGAATTAAGAGCAATTTATTTAGCTCTTCGAGTGTTCCACACCCAGCTCAGCTACAAGACAGTCCTAGTCCAGACGGACAATCAGGTAGCCATGTTCTATGTGAACAAGCAGGGCGGAACGGGCTCTCTGTCGTTATGCAACGAAGCTTTACGACTATGGGCCCTCGCCAGGGAGCATAAAATTCACCTTCTAGTAGTATATCTTCCAGGCATTCAAAATCTTTGGGCAGACAAGCTCAGTCAAGTACTTCTCACGAGTGGTCACTCCACCTAGACCAGGTGGCAAAGATATTTCATCTCTGGGGCACTCCAGACATAGACCTCTTTGCAAGTCCACTGAATGCCAAACTTCCCCGGTTCTGTTCCAGGATTCCGGCGCACAACTGTCAGGCAAGGGATGCCTTCCTCCTTCACTGGGGTCAGGACTTCCTTTATGCCTTCCCACCCATTCCTCTCATCCCCAAAACACTCTTCAAGCTTCAGAGAGACAGGGGTCGCATGATCCTCGTAGCACCACGATGGCCACGCCAAACGTGGTATTCCCTGCTTCTGCATCTCTCTCAAGCGGCACCTCTGGAGTTAGGACATGCTCCAGATCTCCTTTCCCAGGAGAACGGGACACTATGGCACCCGAATCCCCAGTCCCTGCACCTCACGGCCTGGTTGCTGAAGGCTTAGACCTCCAGGATTTCAACCTGTCCCAGCAGTTAAAAGATATCCTTCAGGCTTCTAGGAAACTTTCCACAAGAAGATCTTATGCCTTCAAGTGGAACGTTTTACTATATGGTGCTCCAAGAGGGGATTAAACCCCCTGGTCATACCCTTAGAACCGATACTAGAGTATCTCCTTCACTTATCGAATTCTGGGTTAAAGACCAATTCGGTAAGAGTCCATCTTAGTGCAATTGCAGCTTCTTATAAGCCTCTAAATGGACAACCAATTTCCTCTCATCCACTCCTATCAAGATTTATGAGAGGCCTTTTATTAACTAAACCTCCCATCAAGCCACCACCGGTGGCATGGATCTAAATCTAGTTCTCGGGCCACTCATAAGCCGCCTTTTGAGCCTTTAGCCACTGCAGCCCTTAAGTTTTTGACCTGGAAGGTCATCTTCCAAATTGCAATCACCTCTGTCCGTCACATTAGTGAATTGCAAGCTTTAGTGGCTGATCCTCCTTATACTAGGTTTCATCATGATAAGGTTGTTCTTCGAACTCGCCCACATTTTATGCCAAAGGTGGTTTCGCCTTTTCATTTAAATCAATCAATTTACCTTCCTGTATTTTTTCCGAGGCCTCACACCTCTAATGCAGAAAGAAACCTTCATACCCTGGATTGTAAAAGAGCCTTGGCCTTTTACATACAAAGAACACAGCAACATAGAAAGTCCTCACAACTTTTTATAGCTTTTGACCCTAGTCATTTGGGACTTCCAGTCTCCAAAAGAACTTTATCTAAATGGATTGCCCAATGCATATCCTTTGCTTAAGAGAGTAAGGGTCTTCCTCTTCAGGACCATGTCACAGCTCATAATGTGAGAGCCATGGCAGCTTCTATGGCTAATCTCCACTCTGTGTCTATCGATGACATTTGTTGAGCAGCCACCTGGGCTTCGGTACACACCTTCATAGCCCACTACTGCTTAGATAAAGCCTCCCATCGGGATGCCTTCTTTGGCCAAGCTGTTCTTCAAAATCTCTTTCAAACCTAAACCAACTCCTACCCACCGACCCTGTTGGGATGCCAGAGATCCATGGGAGGAAGGATTCTCACCTTCGATGGTGGCACCTTCCTGCAACTATCTCCCTGGCATCTTCAGCTAGAGAGTCCCCATATGTGAGGACTACATTCCTGCTTGTTCCTGGAGATAGTGTAGTTACTCACCTGTAATAGGTGATCTCCGGGAACAGCAGGAATTTAGTCCTCACAACCCACCCACCTCCCCTAGGAGTTGTCTCTCTCTCTCTTTGTCTCTTTCCTCTCTCCCTCTATCCTTTCACTCAGCTACAAACCTAACTGAAGAGGGACAGTTGGAAAGGCGGGAAGGCAAGCGCGCATGTGCTGAGGGATTCTCCCAAAAGTGTTCCTATTGGACTTTGGGGAGCGTTCCTGCGCAGGCTCCGTTGGTACCGACGATACCCATATGTGAGGACTAAATTCCTGCTGTTCCCGTAGATCACCTGTTACAGGTAACTACACTTTATTAGAAAAGGTACAGAGAAGAGCACCAAAATGGTAAAGCAGATAGAAGGATACCCCTATGAAGATGGAAGGATACCCCATGAAGAGAGGCTAAAAAGGTTAGGACTTTTCATCCTGGAAAAGAGACAGCTGAGGAGAAATATGATAGAGATCTATAAATTAATGAATGGAGTGGAACGGGTAAACGTAGATCGATTGTTAATGTAATCAAAATATAGAAAGACTAGGGGACATGCAATGAAGCTACAGGGTAAACTATTTAAGACTAATACGAGGAAATATTTGTTCACTCAATGTCTAATCAAACTCTGGAAATTGTTACCAGAGGATGTAGTAAAAGCTGTTAGTGTAGCTGGGTTTAAAAAAAGTTTGGACAAGTTCTTGGAGGAAAGGTCCTTAAACCATTATTAAAAGGGACCCAGGATATCACTGCTTGACCCAATAGAAGCATTGTGGAACCTGTGTCTTTTGGGGAAACTGCCTATGATCTAGATTGGGGATGGACCTTGGTCTGACCCAGAATGGCATATCTTATGTTCTTAAGCAGAGGGTAGGATCAGCTGTCTGGAAGATGAACAATTGGCACATACGGGGGAGCTTGTGAAGCTCAAAACCCAAATAATTAGACTACATGATAAACTCAAGGACTACAAAAACCAGGACAGGAGATTAAATCTCTGCATCTTCGGGCTCCCAGAGGGGGCAGAAGAACAGAATCCAGTTAGATTCATTCAAGGACTACTGAAAGAGTGCTTTACAGACACAGGGGCACCGATGGAGTTTGAAATTCAGAGGGCACATAGAGAGCCCTGTCCACGGCCAGATAAAGACTCCCAGCCCAGAGCCTTTATTGTACGGATGTTATGCTTCCAGGATCAGGAGCAGATAATTATGATATCACGCAAATCCAGGATTATAAACTACAAGAATTGGAAAGTACTTGTCTTCCCGGACCTGGCAGCAGAAACTGTCCAGCGCAGAAGAGATCTCTTAGAATGCAGAGACATATTAAATGAAAAGGGCTACAAAGCTGCAGTCTGGTACCTCACCAAGTTAACCTTCATGGAGGAGGGGTTCCGAAAATTCTTTACAACCGCAGAGGCGGCACGGCACTTTCTAACTACCAAACAGCTCACCTCAAAGAGATTGAAAAACAGAAGAGGTGCAGGACCATGGAGAATCCATAGACAGCAAACCATACAGGAAACCAGAGGCACCACTCAGGAGGGCAGGATGGGGGGGGGGGGGGGGACACTATCAGAGTCTGAGACAAGCAATGCAAAAGGAACTGAAACAAACAAAAGAACAACCTCTGCAGAAGGCTGATTAAATAAAGAACAGCAGGCGGTAACTAAACTTGATGACAATGTGTAACCAAGTTGCAGCTGATTTACAAAATGTTAAGGAAAAGGGAAGGATGGCAGGAGGATAGGACGGTGACACCAAGAAGACGAGGGCAAGTGACAGAAACAGAAGAATATAGAAGGGGGGGAGAGACGCTCACCATGTAATTAAATATCGAAGAGCATGCGAAGGAAGTCTTACAGAAAACAGGGAAAAGAAGGAGAGAAAGGAGATGGAAGTTGAAAATGCTGTTGAATAGTTTAAACATGCTGATGTGTTTGATTATAGAAACTGTGAATGCCAAGTGGAGACAAAGAGATGCATCATTGGATCTAGAAAGTGCTGAGAGGACACCAGGGGTGTCGGTAATGTACTACATCACAGACAGGGGGGATTAAAATTGGTACCCTGAATGTTAAGGGGATACACCACCCGTGCAAAAGGCATAAAGTCTTAAATGTATTAGAGCCAACATAGATATAGCGTTACTCTAAGAAACACATTTCTCAGAGATTGAACACAAAAAATTCAAGGCACGAGGCTACAAATAAATGTTCTGCTCAGCCTTTAATTTAAAAAAAAAAAAAAGGGAGGTTGGCAATATTGGTCCACAAAAGAGTCCCATTTGTAAAATACAACACAGGAAAAGACTCACAGGGACGTATGCTCTGGGTGACAGGTAGCGTGGAGCAGCAGGAAATATCGATCCTTATCTTCTATGGCCCCCAGTGGTCTGAAGGGTAATTTCTTTCAGAAATGCCTGATGGAAATTGCCAAAATAGCGAAAGGAGTCTGGGTAGTGGGAGGTGACTTGAACTGTGCAGTGGGTATATTAGAAATTAGATAGATCAAACTATACAAAGCACCTACACCATCTGGAGGGATGGGAATTGAGAGACTGCATGAAACGCTGGAACCTAGTGGACCTGTAGAGAAAAAATATGGGAGGAGTTAAGAAATGTACATGCTATACACCCAGAACAGACATGAATGTGCGGCTGGATTACATTTTCATATCCAGAACTGGAAGAGGAGTATTTGACAAAATAAAAATACACCCCATTGAAATAGCAGACCATGGATTGGTAGAATGTAGTTGGCACCCAACAGGACAGGGAGCGAGAGCAGACTGGTCAGGGTAGAAGGCCAATGCACTACTGTTCAAACAGGAAACACTGGTGAATAGACTAAAAAAAGAATGGAGCTAATACATAGCCAGTGATGATTACAGGGAAGTCTTGGAAAACACTCTCTGGGATGCGAGTAAAGCCCTTATGAGAGGTCTGATAATACAGTGGACGGCTCAGGCGAAGTGGGAGAAAGAGAAAACCAAAATGTATTTACTCCAACATCTGAGGGAATTGCAAGAGAACATAGTAAGAGCTGGAAAAAAGATATGAGGCGTAGACTCATGGAGGTTAGACACCAATTAAACGAGATGGAAAGTGAACGTATGGCCCGTCTGAGTCTCACAAAAAGACAATACATGGAACAAGGCAATAGGGCAGGGAAACTACTCACATGGCAACTGAAAAAACAAAGAGCATTACGTCTTATAGTCGAAATTCAGGGGCCCAAAGGGGACAAAACATATACCATGAAGGGAATCTGTGAGGCATTTCAGGCTTTTTATACTGAGTTATATAAGGCTGAAAGTAAGGCATCAGAAGGAGAGCTGGGCGACTATCTTAAAGTGGTCAGAGTCCCTCAACTCGTGGAAGAAGCAGCTATTAAATTGGGAGTCCCAGTCACAGGCATGGAGGTCCAGAAGACAAAGCTATGGCTAGGGGGAAGGTGTCACAGGGAAATAGAATTTCAGCGGAGCTAGCTCTTCTTTTTAGCAAGGGTGTTCTCGGTAGCCCTAAAAGGTGACCCCCTGCCACAGTCTATGGATCAGGCAAATGTCATTGTTTTACCAAAAGAAGGCAAGCCCCCACCCTCCCCAAATCTCTGTAGCAGTTACAGGCCTATTGCACTAATTAACACAAACGCAAAGCTCTTTTCTAAAATCCTGGCTAGGCACATTGACGACATACTCCCAAAGCTGATACACCCCGACCAAATGGGATTTATAAAAGGGTGCCTAATCTCCGATAATGTATGGAAAGCAGTAAACCTCCTCCACCTAATCAAGGAAAGCAAGAAACCTGCATTATGGGAACAGCTGGGGGATGTAGAAAAACAGTGGGCAAAATTGAAAGGGGATATTTTAAGAGCAACCAACCTTTTTGTTAAAATGGTAAATAAAGGTAAAAGGAAAAGGAGACGGCTATGGTTTTCGAAAGAAGTAGCTGAAAAAGTGAAGAAAAAAAGGGAGATATAAGAGATCACAGACAAAGGAAGACAGGCATCTGTATTTGTAAAAACTTAGAGAAGCTAGCAAAGTAGTCAGGAAGGCAAAGATTCAAAAGGAGGAGGAAATAGCCAATTCACTAAAATGGGGGGATAAGACATTTTTCAGATATATAAGTGAGAAGAGGAAGGGCAAAAGTGGTATTGTCAAACTCAAGGGTGCAGGAGAGGAATATGTAGAAGCTGATAAGGATAAAGCAGAATTGCTTTACAAATATTTCTGTTCTGTGTTCACAGATGAAGAACCAGGAGCAGGACCTCAGAAAACACCCACAAACAGGAACAGAAGCGAGGGACATCTTGAACAATTTTCAGAAGACTGTGTTCGTGAGACACTAGCTCAACTTAAAGTAGACAAAGAGATGGGACCGGATGGGATACAACCTATAATACTGAGGGAACTTGGGGAAGTTCTAGCAGCTCCACTGACTGACCTTTTCAATGCCTCGTTGGAGTCGGGAGTGGTGCCACAGGACTGGAGAGAGACTTATGTGGTGCCTTTACACAAAAGTGGAAGTAAGGATCTGGTTGAAAACTACAGGCTGGTTAGTTTAACTTCGGTGGTGAGTAAATTATTGGAAACGCTGCTGAAAGAGAAAATAGTGAGGTTTCTGGAGTCCGGCGGATTACAGGATCCGAGGCAGCATGGATTCACCAGAGGCAGGTCTTGTCAGACAAATCTGATTGATTTCTTTAACTGGGTGACCAGGGAGTTGGACCGAGGGAGAGCCCTAGATGTGGTGTATTTAGATTTCAGTAAAGCCTTTGACACTGTTCCTCACAGGCAACTTATAAACAAACTGAGCACCCTAGGGATGGACCCTAAAGTTACTGCTTGGGTTAGAAATTGGTTGGGTGGGAGGCGACAAAGAGTACAAGTAAATGGAGCTCACTCTGAGGAGAAGGATGTTATCAGTGGTGTGCCCCAGGGATCTGTCCTTGGTCCGATTCTTTTTAACATCTTTGTTAGTGATACAGCGGAAGGGCTGTCGGGTAAGGTTTACCTCTTTGCAGATACCAAAATCTGCAATAGAGTAGACACCCAGGAAGGTGTAGATAACATGAGGAAGGATCTAGCTAATCTTGGAGAATGGTCTAGAATCTGGCAGCTGGGATTTAATGTTAAAAAAATGTAAGGTCATGCATTTGGGTTGCAGCAATCCAAGGGAGCAATATAGTATAGGGGGTGAAGTACTTTTGTCCACTAAAGAAGAGCGGGACCTAGGCGTGGTTGTGTCTGATGATTTTAAAGTAGCTAAACAGGTAGAAAAGACGATGGCAAAAGCTAGAAGGATGCTTGGGTGCATACAGAGAGGAATGGCTAGCAGAAAAAAGGAGGTGATAATGCCTCTGTATAAGTCTTTGGTGCGACCTCATTTGGAGTATAGTGTGCAATTCTGGAGACCGCACCTTCAAAAGGATGTGAACAGGATGGAGTCTGTGCAGAGAGTGGCTACTAAAATGGTTAGTGGTCTTCATTATAAAGCATATGAGGACAGACTGAAGGATCTTAATATGTACACCTTAGAGGAAAGGCGGGATAGAGGTGATATGATTGAGATGTTTAAATACCTCTGTGGCATAAATGTTCAGGGATAGAGCCTCTTTCAATTGAAAGCAAGTTCTGCTACGAGGGGACATGGGATGAGGGTGAAGGGAGATAGATTCAGGAGTGATATGCGGAAATATTTCTTTACGGAAAGAGTGGTGAATCCGTGGAATAGTCTCCCAGTGGAGGTGGTAGAGATGAGGACAGTAACTGAATTCAAAAAAGCATGGGACAAGCACAGAGGATCTCTAAAGGTAAAAAGGGGACTGTTTTAGTTGTTAATATGGAAGGACAGACTAGATAGGCCATGTGGTATTTTTCTGTCGTCATATTTCTATGTTTCTATGTGTCACGCTTGACGCAGAGAAAGCTTTCGACCAGGTTGAATGGAGATTTTTAATCGAGATGATCAAAAAAATTCAGCTGGGGGGGGGGGGCTTTTCAAATGGGGTACAAGTGATTTACAGAAATCCTTCAGCACGGATTTTGGCTAATGGAGACAGATCCGAATATTTTCCCTTGCAGTGAGGAACAAGGCAGGGTTGCCCCTCTCTCCCATGCTGTTTGCAATGGTAATTGAAGCTTTTGCTGCTAGAATAAGGGAGAACTTGGACATGATGTTGTTGTTAAGTGCCGTTGAGTCGGTGTCGACTCATGGTGACCTTCTGGATAGTTGTCCTAAATTACGTTCGGTCTTCAGTCAGGTGGCTCATTTATGACAGACTGGACCCATAGCTGCTGTAATTGTATCGATCCATCTCATGGCTGGCTTTTCTCTTTTGCGTTGACCTTCAATCTTGCCAAGCATGATGTCTTTCTCTAATGATCTCTCTCTTAGCATGATATGTCCAAAATATGAAAGACGGAGTCTTGTCATCTGAGCTTCTAAAGGAAGCTTAGGTTTGATCTCTTCTAGTACTGACTGGTTTGTTCTTTGGGCAGTCCATGGTATACGCAATATTTGCCACCAGCACCATAATTCAAAAACATCAATTTTCTTCCTGTCTGTCTTTTTCACTGTCCAACTTTCGCATCCATATGATGTTATTGAAAATACCATGGCTTGAATGAGTCAAATCTTTGTATGGAGAGAGGCACCTCTGCTCTTGAGAATCTTGTCTAGGTCCTTCATAGCCATTCTGCCAAGAGCAAAGCATCGTCAGATTTCTTGACTGTTTGTTGCTTCTTTATTGATAGTTGATCCAAGTAGGTTAAAGTTGTTTATGATTTCAATTTCTTCTCCATCAACAATGAACCTATTGATTTCTCCAGTTATCATGATCTTTGTCTCCTTTACATTAAGGTGCAGGCCCATTTTAAGACTGTTCCTTGATTGTGAGAAGCAAATGTTTCAGATCATCTTCACTTTCAGCTAGTAGTGTGGTGGTATCAGCATAGCAAAGGTTGTTGATGAGTCTTCCACCAATCTTCACACCTGTTGTCTTCATACATTCCTGCTTCTCTGATGATTTGTTCTGCATATAAATTAAACAGGTAGGGGGAAAGTATGCAGCCTTGTTGTACACCTTTGTTGATTTTAAACCAATCTCCAGGAACAAGCAGGAATGTAGTCTTCACATATGGGTATCGTCGGTACCGACGGAGCCTGCACGGGAACGCTCCCCAGCGTCTAATAGGAACGCTTTTAGGAGCATCCCTCAGCACATACGCACTGCCTTCCCGCCTTTCCAACTGTCCCTCTTCAGTTCTTCGTTTTCAGCGGAGCCGACGGGGGACATATCCTGTCACAGCAGAAAATGTCTTCTTTAAACTTGTTTTCTTGTGGTCGCGACTGCCTCCGCACGACACCTACCGATAACACCGGTTCTTTCTTTCTTCTTTTAAAAAAAATATATATTTTGAACTGTTTCTCTTCAGAAACTTTTTCTTTTGGTGCTAGGCGCCATTTTGGGCATTAGGCCCCATTTTTCCCAAAAGATGGAAAAACCAGCTAGTGGTTTTAAAAAAATGTACTAAATGTAGCGGTACCATCTCCGTCACCGACACCCATGACTGGTGTCTAAAATGTTTAGGCCCTGACCATTCTCCATCTGAGTGTTCCTCCTGTATGGGGATGACTAAAAGAGGAAGACAGAACCGAGCTGCAAAGCTCGTTACCCTCTTTTCTTCGAATACCAGGTCCACTGCATCGACGTCTTCAAGAGCCTCATCTTCCTCCCATGGACCTCAGGTAACTAAACATAAGAGCCAGTCCTCAAAGGATAGCTCTCCTTCAAAACATCGAGAGGCCATTGGCAGTGCCCTTGAGGAAACTACACCGGCAAAACAGCCCCGGCGGGAGGCTTCGGCCTCCAAAGCATCAACGGGGTTCCAGGATGTTCTCAAGGCTTCGACCTCGGCAGAAATACTGGTGCCATGCTTAGGGGTTCCGGCCGCTTTTACCGGTACCGATACCCAGGCATCGGCAGCGTCGATAGACCAGAGATTCCTCGCTATCGAACGCAGTCTTTCAGCTCTCCTTACAGCTGCGATACCGTTGACACCAGTGGTTCAACAGGCACCGGTACCGACGCTGGTACCAGCACCGGTACAGATACCGGTACCAGCACCGGTACAGATATCGGCTCCGGTGGGAAGTCTTCCCATGCAGACTTTTTCTGGCATCGACAGATCGGTACCGGACCAATTTGGTACCGACTTTGATCGAAACAGAGACCGTGCTTTGCATGAACATCGAGATCAGAGATACTTTTAATCCTCCGATTTCGATGACTGATAATTCTGCCGGTACCAGAGTGTTTCTCCCGGAAGACTCCTCTTCTACCCAACGCAGAATGTCTCCTCTGGAAGACATGTCTTTTCAGGATTTTACTCGTGATGTGGCCCGAGGCCTTTCAATCATAGTAGCTCCTGAAAAAGAACCTACAGCAAAGGAATTGGAAATTCTCCAATACCCTAAGGCTCCCAAGGAAGCAGCCACTCTGCCCATTCATGAAATTCTTCATGATTTGATGCTCAGAATGTGGGAGACACCTTTGACCACATCTCCTCATTCTAGGAGACTCAATACCATGTATCGAGTTCCACCATGTCCTGGTTTTCAAAAGACTCAGCTGCCACACCATTCAATGGTAGTGGAGTCAGCCATGCGTAGGATGAAAAGTGCAAATCCTCCAGGTCGTGAATGCAGGACTCTTGACGCTTTTGGGCGTCGAACTTTTCAGGCTTCCATGCTTTCAGCTAGGATCAGCTCATATATTTTATATATGGGAATGTTCCTCAAAGAGGTCACAGGAGATTTGGAGCTTATGAGCCCCCTTCTCCCTGAGGACAAATGACAGGACTTACTCACTCTCGTCAAGCATGCTCAAGATATCTCCAAGTTTGTAAACCGTGCAGCCTTTGACTGCTTTGAATGCATCAGCAGAACCTCTGCTATTGCCATTGGTGCACGTCGGATTGCCTGGCTTCAGGCATCAGACTTGGAAATTTGGGTACAGGATAAATCGGGAAACATCCCTTGCACAGGAGAAAACCTCTTTGGCAACAATTGGCAGGAGAAGGCTAATTAGATACTAACAATCTCACTTTAGACAGATTGTCAAAATCTACAGCCACCCCAGCCAAAAAGAAACCCTATAAAAAAAACCTTTTTCAGCAAAAAGAGGAAGTTTTATCCATCCTATACCCAGCAAGGGCAAGCTCAGGGTCAAGTTGCCCAGAAGGGTCAACAACAACAATCCAGACAAAAGAAGCCAAAAGGCCTTAGAGCTCAACCAGCTCCAAAGGCCCAGCCCCCCTCAAGGGCTTTGACTCCTTCATAGAGAACTTAGCCTTCCTGCCTCTGAAGGGGCCAGAACTCCTAAACATTCCAGGCAGGTTGTCATTTTGCCAACAGATGGCACCAAATAACAGAAAACTGGACTCTGTCCATTGTCGGAGAGGGGTACAAGCTTCATTTTCACAGTATGCCCCCTCCTACAATCATAAGACAGTTCAATTCCCAAACCTCTACAGGCAATCTACTGGTTCAAGAGGTCTCAACACTCCTTGCTCAAGGAGCAATAGAGGAAGTGCCCATTCTTCAGCAGGGTGCAGGGTTCTACTACCCCTATTTTCTTATGCCAAAGAAAACAGGAGGACACAGACCCATTCTAGACCTCAGAGAATTGAACAAATATCTGTTCCGAGAAAAGTTCAAAATGATTTCTCTAGGAACTCTTCTAGGAAAACACAAACAGGAGAACCTGCTCTTGCAAAAATCACAGGAGAACACAGGAAGCAAGAGTCGTGGATAGGTGGAACAGGTTTTATTGAACCCCATCCAGATCACGGGAAATTCTTACGATTCCTTTTCAAGGGAAAACATTTCCCATACAGGGTTCTTCCCTTTGGTCTGGCTTCGGCACCAAGAGTATTCATGAAATGCATGGCAGTAGTAGCTGCATTTCTGCGAACCCTGGGGATATTCGTCTTCCCTTACTTGGACGACTGGCTCATTCAAGCCCCCGCGGTTATAGAAGGCAGATCTGCACTGTCTCGCACAGTGCGAATCCTTCAATACTTGGGATTGGTCATAAACCTCCCAAAATCCCAACTTGCTCCGTCTCAGTCACTAGAGTTCATAGGAGCCCGTCTAGATACCAGACAGTCAAGGGCTTTTCTCCCACATCCCCGCTGTCTTCGTATAATGCAGCTAGCTTCTCAAGCAGTGGTGAAGTCCTCCCTAACTGCTTGAGAACTACTACAACTATTGGGACATATGACATCCACGGTTCATGTGGTTCCCTACGCTCGCCTTCATATGCGAGCAGCCCAGTGGACCCTATCCACACAGTGGACACAGGCCACAGGACGTCTGTCGGACAAGATATCAAACTCACGACGACTGATCTTGTTCCTACAATGGTGGCAGTCACTGGAAAATCTTCTAGTGGGGTCTCCTTTCCAGCAACCCCTATTCCAGGCCACCCTAACAACAGATGCATCACAGACAGGATGGGGAGCACACCTGCATCATCTCTCTACCCAGGGTACCTGGACTCCACAGGAGGCTTGTCTTCACATAAACCTCCTGGAACTCAGAGCAATCTATCTAGCTCTTCGAGTATTCCATGCCCAGCTCAGCTGCAAGACAGTCCTAGTCCAAATGGACAATCAAGTAGCTATGTTCTACGTGAACAAGCAGGGCGGAACAGGCTCTTTGTCGTTATGCAACAAAGCTTTACGACTATGGGCCCTCACCAGAGAACATCAAATTCACCTTCTCGTGGTATATCTTCCAGGCATTCAAAACCTTTGGGCAGACAAACTCAGCCGAGTACTGCTGCCTCACGAATGGTCTCTCCACCTAGACCAGGTGGCCAAGATATTTCGGATCTGGGGAACCCCAGACATAGACCTATTTGCAAGTCCACTGAATGCCAAGCTTCCCCGGTTCTGTTCCAGGATTCTGGCTCAAAATTGCCAGGCAAGGGACGCCTTCCTTCTTCACTGGGGTCACGACTTCCTCTATGCCTTCCCACCTTGTTCCCCTCATCCCCAAAACACTCTTCAAGCTTCAGAGAGACAGGGGTCGTATGATCCTCATAGCGCCACGGTGGCCACGCCAAACATGGTATCTCCTGCTTCTACATCTCTCTCAAGCTGCACTTCTGGAGTTAGGCTATGCTCCAGATCTCCTCTCCCAAGAGAACGGGATGCTATGGCACCCGAATCCCCAGTCCCTGCATCTCAGGGCCTGGTTGCTGAAAGCTTAGACCTTCAGGATCTTAAGCTTTCCCAACAGGTAAAGGATATCCTTCAGGCTTCTAGAAAACCTTCCACAAGACGCTTTTAAGCCTTCAAGTGGAAATGTTTTACTATATGGTGTTCACAGAAGGGGTTAAACCCCCTTATGATACCTTTGGAAGCGATACTAGAGTATCTACTTCATCTATCAAATTCTGGTCTAAAGACCAATTCAGTAAGAGTGCATCTTAGTGCAATTGCAGCTTCCTATAAGCCTCTAAATGGACAACCAATTTCCTCTCATCCACTCATAACAAGATTTATGAGAGGTTTCTATTAACAAAGCCTCCCATCAGGCTGCCACCGGTGGCATGGGATTTAAACTTAGTTTTTGGGCAGCTCACGAAACCACCTTTTGAACCTTTAGCCACTACAACCCTAAAGCTTTTGTCCTGGAAGGTCATCTTCCTAATTGCAATCACCTCTGCATGTCGCATTAGTGAATTGCAGGCTTTAGTGGCTGATCCTCCTTATACTAGGTTTCACCATGATAAGGTTGTTCTTAGAACTCATCCACACTTTATGCCAAAGGTGGTTTCGCCTTTTCATTTAAATCAATCAATTTATCTTCCTATATTCTTTCCGAGGCCTCATGTCTCTAATGCAGAAAGGAACCTTCATACTTTGGATTGTAAAAGAGCCTTGGCTTTTTACCTACAAAGAACACAGCAACATAGAAAGTCTTCTCAACTTTTTATTGCTTTTGATTCTAGTCATTTGGGAATTCCAGTCTCCAAGAGAACTCTGTCCAAATGGATTGCACAATGCATATCCTTTGCTTATGAGAGTAAGAGTCTTCCTCTTCAAGGTCATGTCACAGCTCATAATGTGAGAGACATGGCAGCCTCTATGGCTAACCTTCACTCTGTGTCTATTGATGACATTTGTCGAGCAGCCACCTGGGCTTCGGTACACACCTTTACAGCCCTCTACTGCCTAGATAAAGCCTCCTTTCGGGATGCCTTTTTTGGCCAAGCTGTTCTTCAAAATCTCTTTCAGACCTAATTCAACTCCTACCCACCAACCCTGGTAGGATGCCAGAGATCCATGGGAGGAAGCATGGCCCACCTTACTTGGGTGGCAGCTTCCTGGGGCTATCTCCCTAGCATCTTCAGCTAGGGAGTCCCCATATGTGAAGACTACATTCCTGCTTGTTCTTGGAGATAGTGTAGTTACTCACCTGTAACAGGTGATCTCCAGGAACAGCAGGAATTTAGCCTTCACAACCCACCCACCTCCCCTAGGAGTTGTCTCTCTGTCTCTTTCCTCTCTCCCTCTATCCTTTCACTCATCTACAAACCTAACTGAAGAGGGATAGTTGGAAAGGTGGGAAGACAACGAGCAGGTGCTGAGAGATGCTCCCAAAAGCGTTCCTATTGGACGCTGGGGAGCATTCCCGCGCAGGCTCCGTTGGTACCGACGATACCCATATGTGAAGACTAAATTCCTGTTGTTCCCGGAGATCACCTGTTACAGGCGAGTAACTACGCTTTCTGTTTCTCTTTGTTCCATTTGAACTGTTGCTTCTTGATCTATGTAAAGATTGTGCAAGAGAACGATCAGGTGTTCTGGTATTACCCATGCTTCTTAATGTGGCCCAAAATTTCTCATGGTTTACACAGTCAAAAGCCTTGCTGTAGTCAATAAAGCACAAATAGATATCCTTTTGGTATTCTTTAGTCTTTTCAAGGATCCATCTCACATCCACGATGATGTCTCTCATTCCTTGCAGTTTCTTGAACTTCAGGTAGTTCTTGTTCCAGGTATGGTTGTAGTCTCTGTTGAATAATCTTCAGTAGAATCTTGCTGGCCTGTGGGATCAGAGCAATTGTGCAGTTGGATCACCTTTCTTTAGTATTGGTATAAACACAGATCTTTTCCAGTCACTTGGCCATGATGTTGTTTTCCAAATTTCCTGGCAGATTCTTGTAAGTATGGTAATAGCTGCATCAGATTGCTGTAATACTTCTATGGGAATACCATCAATGCCTGGAGCATTTTTGTTTGATAAGGCTTTCAGCCCAGACATAAGCCCAATAAAAATAGGAAGCTCAGACCATAAAATCCTACTATATGTGAATGATACCCTCCTGTTAGTATCTCGCCCTAGAGAGTCCCTCCCACCCTTGTAAGCAGAAATTGAGAGGTTCTCCAAAGTCTCAAGGTTTAAAGTCAATCTACAAAAGATGGAAACATTAAATCTGGGTGGACTCTCCTGTGAGGACGTAGGAGACTTCCCCTTTAAGTGGGCATTCCAACATATAAAGTATCTGGGAGTTCATATTGGCAGCGACCCGGGGGAACTCTTTTAGAAATAACTATATAACTCTAGCAACACAAAGCTGCTTCACTGGGCCAATTTGACATTGAGTTGGATGGGTAGATTGGCTGCCTTAAAAATGAATATAATCCCAAAATTCAATTTCCTGCTTAATCAAATCTCTATAGATTTCCTTGGACATTTTCTTAAGAAATGAGAAAAGAAGCTGTTAAGGTTTGTATGGGGTGGGAAAAGAGCCCAAATAGGAATAACTTCCCTATCCATGTTTAAATACCTCCGTGGCATAAATGTTCAGGGAGAGAGCCTCTTTCAATTGAAAGCAAGTTCTGCTACGAGGGGACATGGGTGAGGGTGAAGGGAGATAGATTCAGGAGTGATATGCGGGAATATTTCTTTACGGAAAGAGTAGTGGATCCGTGGAATAGTCTCCCAGTGGAGGTGGTAGAGATGAGGACAGTAACTGAATTCAAAAAAGCATGGGACAAACACAGAGGATCTCTAAAGGTAAAAAGGGGACTGTTGTAGTTGTTATGGAAGGACAGACTAGATAGGCCATGTGGTCTTTTTCTGTCGTCATATTTCTGTTTCTATCTAGAAGGAAATAGGAAGGGGGAGCAAAGTTCCTGCTTTTACTGCTATACTATCAAGCTGCTATCTTAAGGGCTTCAAGGTTCACCAAGACCAGCCAGAAGTAGGGTTGCCAACCGGCCAGGTTTTCAGTTGGCCTGGCCAGTTTTCCCATGGCCAGGCCGGCTGCCGGCACAGATGTAAAACCGGCCCTTGAAAAGCCATTTTTTTTGCTCTGGCTGCAAGATCGGGAGCAGCCAGAGCAAAAAAAACGGCTTTTCTCCCGACTCCCGCGGCGCGAACGCAATCCCCCATGGCCATGCAGCCGCTGCTTCTGCTTTTCACAGAGCAGCAGCTGCAATAAAGTTAATTTGAAAAGGAAAGACAACCTGTGAGGAGCCCGCCCCCTATGACATCACTTCATCGGGTACTACGCTGCAGAAGGACGACCGGAGGGCACCTCACAGGTTGTCTTTCCTTTTCAGAGTAAGTTTATTGCAGCCGCTGCTCTGTAGAAAGCAGAAGCAGCGGCTTTAGGAGGGGGGGTGAGTGAACCAGCATTAAGGGGAGAGGATGTGGGTGAAGCAGCAGCGACTGCAAGGGGAAAGAGGTGGCAGAAGGAACTGACAGGTGGAAGGTGAGGGCTGGAAGAGAGCTGAAAGGGGGGAAGGAGGTGGCTGGAAAGGAGCTGACAGAAGAGGTAAGGAGGGGGCTCAAAGGGAGCTGACACCTGGGAATGGTACTGGTAGGTGACTGGGTAATGGGGAGGGGGCACTGGGACTGGAAATAGGCTGATGGAAGGAAGTGGGGAAAAGAAAAGGAGAAGAAATGGCAGATGGACTACAGACCATAGAAAATGAGCTAAGAGAAGATGGGAAAACGGAAGCCTCAGATTGGAACCAGCATGATTAGAGAATAAAATGGTCAGACGACAAAGATAGAAAAAATAATTTTATTTTCAATTTAATGATTGGACTTTGTACTACCTTTATATTTTACACAGTATGGGGAACTGCATCTCTTATTTATCTGATATTGCACTGCATGCAGAGTCTGTCTTCTTGGGGTTTCAGTCTAATTTTTGTCTATATATTTCTCAAATTGTTTTGTGCTCATTTATTGATGAAGACTTGTCTGTACTGTGTGTGTACAACCAATGCTGCGAATTCTGTCAGTATAGAATTTCTGCTTAAGAATTTGTAGAAGTCTTGCTTGTTCAGTTTGCACATTGCCCTCTCTGCAATTATTTTGGAGACAGGAGGTGGAGTAAGGGTGGAGCAGGGGGTGGGGAAAGGGTGGGGCAGTGGGCGGGGCAGGGGGTGGGGAAAGTGTGGGGTAGGGGTGGACATGGGTGGAGCGTGACTAGCCACAGGTGGCGGGTTTTTCTCTTTCAAAAAGTTGGCAACCCTAGCCAGAAGGGGCACTGTGGGTAGAGATGGAACAGGTGATAGCTCCCCTCTCTATCTTTGAGAACTGGACCGCAGCAAAAAAGGAAGGAAAAGAAAAGAAGGCAATATGAGGGGCTCAGCACCCATTCTTAGGGCCCTTGCAGCGAGTAAGGACAATGTGTATTAAGAGAGGGCTACTGCCGATGGGGATTTCAAGATGGTCCCACATAAGCGACCATAGACCTTTTTCAGAACCAGAATTCGCCCCGCTCATAATAAGCCTGGGAAGGTGGGGATAAAACGGTTCCTGAATTTACTAGATAGGGGGACATGTATAGCGCAAGGGGATCTGGAAGTAAAGGTGGGGAAAGAATTCTCTTTTATCAATATTTCCAGTTGTGCTTTTTTATGACACGCCCAGACATAGCTCCCCAGTTATGTAAAAACCACACATGGCTAGAAGACTTGCTAATGAAGGGAGGCAAACAGAAAGATTATCTCTAAACTTTATGGAAGACTTATCGACAAGGAATATAAAGACCTTCCTAGCCACAGAAGGATGGCAGAAATGGGTGAGAAACCCCTTAACAGAAAAGCAATGGGAGAACATCCATGTGAGAGCTCACAAAATTTCAAAGATAACAGCCTGGCAACAAACACAACTGCAAATAATCCACAGAATTTACTTCACCCCCGTGCAATTACATAATTTGGTCCGTAAAGCAAATGGGTCATGCTGGAGGGGCTATGGCAGGCAAGGAACTTTTTACCATCTATGATGGGAATGTCCCAAAATACGTAAATTCTGGGGAGAAGTAACAGAGGAACTGAATAGGGTGTTTGAATCTCAAATGACCCCAGACCCTGTGGAATTTCTGCTGGGCTGGGAGGGCAAACAGCAAGCAGGGGAGAGACACATCTCCTTGAGAGCCAAACTGCTTCTGATGGCCTGTGTGTCCATTTGGAAATGGAAAGCACAGGCAGGCCCCAAGGTGGGGGAAAGTAGGAGAGGCTAAGAAGTTTGAAAAATTCATGGCAGTGATTCAAGGGAACCAACAACCGTGGGAGGAAAGGTGGGGAAAATGGTCTAGAACCTAAAGAAAAGGTATGAAGGGAATGGAGACAAATGGTAAACTTCGTACCCCGTTATAGAAAGCCTCTCAGCACCATAAGGGACAAAAGTGCATAACAGACTCCACTTGGCAAGGTTATTGAATAAATATAATGTTAGGTTATGTTAAACAGTTTGACATGTTAAGAAAACAAGGTTACACCTAGGAAGGAAGTAATAAGTATAGAGCACACCGAAGACCTGGAGAACGGCGAAAGCACTGCAAGCCTGAAAAGGTACTCCATCTTTATAACCTTTACAGCCCACATTCCCTTTACACTTATAGCACTATTATTTATTCGTCTTCCTCAAGTACCTTTCTCCCAACACTGTAGATCCCAGCCACCTCTCTCTCCTACTTTCATGCCTCCAGGCTGTTCTATAACATAGTCAGTTGTGGAATACTTTTTCAGGCTTGCAGTGCTTTGCATTAGGATTGCAGTGCTAAATTGCATTAGGAATGCATCATCTATTAGTGTATGTCAATTTTGGAAATGTTATAATTTTAAAAAGTACTAGTGAAAAAATGCTACAATTTCATGGGGCAAATCAACAACTAGCTTTAAATTTTGTGTAATATGTTATTTACCTACCTGTACACAAATTACTGTTGGAAATAGGATCTGTGTCACATAGCAGATGGCTTGCAACAGCTCTAAGGTTCATGAGAATATGGATTTCCAAGCATAATCTGAAAGGAAAGAATCTGAAAAACTTAAGAATGATTGTAGAGTTATGTGTTGGGATTTACATGGTGAATTGGTTCAATATAAAAATAAATAGCAATTGGACACAAGGTCCCAGGCATCTCCTTTTCCAGCTGCAACTGTTGAAAGAACAGTGTGAAGAAGTAAGGAAAATAATCATGCCTACAGTGAGAAGGTCAGTTTGATATGATTACAGCGAGTCTGTTCTGCAAGCTATGTGGTGCAGTGGAGAAGATATTGAAGATCAGAGGTGAAAGAGATGAGAAGACTCAGCTTGGAGACAGCAGTGTGAGACCCAGGAAAACACCATCTATCAACACTGAGGCAACTACACTCACTCAATTACTTGACTGGAGCTCCGGAGTCTCTGAGCCTCTTCTTACTTGTATACCATGACACTGAGGCAACTACACTCATCCAATTACTTGACTGGAGCTCCAGAGTCTCTGAGCCTCCTCTTACCTGTACCATGACAAGAGCAGAGAGATCAAGGCATTTCTAAGCAAGCCCATGGTGGTTCCAGACTGGCCATCACACACCGAGTCCATAGAAAGGTGTGTAAAAATGTCAACTGAGGCTGCTGGTCATGTACTGTATGTATAATCAGGAGAGGAGGAAACATTATATTAGGGGTCAGATGAACATAAGAACATAAGATATGCCATACTGGGTCAGACCAAGGTCCATCAAGCCCAGTATCCTGTTTCCAACAGTGGCCAATCTAGGTCATACGTACCTAGCAGTTTCCCCACAGGTTCCGCAATGCTTGTACTGGGTCAAGCATTGATATCCTGGGTCCCTTCTTAATAATGGTTTATGGACCTTTCCTCCAGGAACTTGTCCAAACCTTTTTTAAACCCAGCTACACTAACAGCCTTTACTACATCCTCTGGTAACAAATTCCAGAGTTTGATTACACGTTGAGTGAAAAAATATTTTCTTTTATTAGTCTTAAATAGTTTACCCTGTAGCTTCATTGTATGTCCCCTAGTCTTTCTATATTCTGATAACATAAACAATCGATCTACGTTTACCCGTTCCACTCCATTCATTAATTTATAGACTTCAATCATATCTCCCCTCAGCCGTCTCTTTTCCAGGTTAAAGAGCCCTAACCTTTTTAGCCTTTCTTCATAGGAGTATCCTTCCATCCCCTTTACCATTTTGGTCAACAGGGAGCCCATGAGCCAAAATAGAAGCAAACAAGTTATGGCTTCTTTGCTGGATTTTGTTAAATAACATTAAATTAACTGCATAAATGACGTTTTAAAGACAATTATGTTGCTACAGGTAGTGTTCAGACTATTTGTACGTTCAAATAAATATCACTTAATTTCCACATATTTCAACTATGATTTGATGTAAGTAAGACTTACTTTAAGCAGTTTCTAAAGATAGTTTTATTCTCCAGGACCAAGCAGTCAGTCCTCACATATGGGTGACATCGACGTCGATGGAGCCCCTGCGGAGCATTTCCCCAGCTTTCTATGAAAGCCTTTGGGAATACTGCACGCATGCGTGGTCCCCTTCCCGCCTAAAGGTGCCATCTTGCTCAGTCTCTCTTTTTCCGTGGAGCCCTTTGGACGTGTGTCCTAGTTCACGCGGAAAATAGTTAGATTTTTTCATCTATTCCTTGTGATTTCTTCGCGGTTTTTGTCCGGTTCGACACCGGTTCCCCTTCTCGCCGGGTTCGGTACACCGGTATCGAGCCCGATCTTATTTTTTCGGTTTTTGCCCTTCATGGCTGGCATTCGTGCCCTTTTTTTCCTTTTCCCTGGAAGGCCGGTCCTTTGACCTTGTGGGGACTCTTTTTTCCCCCGATGGCTTCCAGTGGTTTTAAGAAGTGTGATCGGTGCAAGAAACTAATGTCTCTCACCGACACACACGACTGCTGCCTTCGGTGCCTCGGTCCTGATCATGATCCTAAGATCTGTGGACCGTGTGGGAAAATGTCCACAAAGGCACTGCGAAGTCGTCAGCACCAGAAGGAAAGGCTTTTCTCCGACTCGGCCTCCGGCCGGGCCCGGACCTCGTCTGAGGCCTCGACGTCTCGGGAGTCTGACCCCGAGCATCATCGGGGTTCCTCGGAAAGGGGGTCCCCTGAGCGGGAGCGAAAGAGGAAGAAGCGGCTCGTGAGGGCGGCGTCGGAGGAGGTCCCTGGCTCCTCAAGGGCTAGGTCTCGGACCCCCGACCGCCATCCTGGGCCCCTGGAACAGGAGAAGCCGTCAAATGTTCCTCGGGTGGAGCTGGAGTCTGCTGGACACATAAGTCCTGTTGTCCTCGAGGACTCTCCTCCCAGGGAGCCGACGTTGGGCCCGGCGCTGCCGGGGCCCGAGTCGGTAGCTGCTGAGTCGCCTGAGCTGGGTCTCAGGCTGGCAGCCTTGGAGTGCAGACTGTCTGCCTTCATGGATCAGCAGTGGGTGCTGATGGTCAGCCTCGCTGGCGCATCTGCCCCGACCACCGGGACATCGACGTCGAAGTTGACCCCGGAGACCGAGCCGATACTCGAGACCATGAAGGCTCGAGGTCGTCCTCCGTCGCGGTCACCCTCAACCTCCCGATCGGGACCGAGGGCGTCGGGGCGGGTGCTGCTGGGCCCCGCGCGGTCGGAGCCCGACTCCTCCTCGGAGTCCGCCTGGGAGATGGAGGATGAGGAGTCCCCCGATACCTTCAAGACTCGGTGCATCCCATCGGACTCACCGCAGTCTGAGCCCCGGAGTAGGTCCCCTCCAGAGGATACCCGATTCTCGGAGTTCGTGCGGGATATGGCCACTGCTTTGGCGATCCCGGCAGATCCCGAGGAGGAGCCTCGAGCTGAAGAGCTCGAGGCCCTCCAGTATGACTCTCCTCCGCAGGAGGCCTTTACTGTGCCGGTTCCTCCGATGCTGGAACAGCTCCTCTTCCGGATGTGGGAGGCACCAGCCTTGGCGCCGGTTCTGAGCAAGCGGGTCGATTCCATTTATCGACTCCGTAAGAGCCCTGGTTTTCAAAAGGCGCCGCTACCGCACCATTCCATGGTGGTGGAATCGGCCATGCATCATCTGAAAAGTCAGAAGATGCACTCCGCTGTGCCCCCTGGCAGGGAGGCCCGGAACCTGGATGCGTTCGGTAGAAAGTGCTTCCAGGGCTCGATGCTTGCTTGCCGTGTCCAGTCTTACCAGCTGTACATGGGCATGTACTTGCGGGACCTCGCATAGGAGCTTGACGGGTTCTCTGCTGGGCTCTCTGGGGAACCTTTGCAGAGGTTCAAGTCCTTGTCTTCGGGGATCCGGGAATGCTCCAAGTTCATGTCCCGAGCGGCCTACGATGGCTTCGAGGCCTCGGCCCGGGTTGCGGCTGCCGGCATCGTGGCTCGACGCCAGGCATGGCTGCAGTCATCAGACCTCGAGCCATGGGTTCAAGACAAGTTGGTCAATGTCCCTTTCTGAGGTGAAAACCTTTTTGGCAAGCCCATGGCCGAGAAGGCTGCTGAGCTCGAGACCGAGCACCTCACGAGGACAAGACTGTCTCGAAAGACTTCTGCCCCTTCACACAAGAAGAAGGGCTCAGGTAAAAAGCCCTTTTACCCGAGGAAGGCGACTGCCTACAAACAGTTCCCAACTTACCAGGCCTCCCCCCTGCTCCCCCTCAGGGTCAGCAGGCCAAGGGGCAGGGACATGGGCCCCGTAGGCAGAAAGCCCCCAAGCCTCCGGCTCCTGCCCCTACTCAGCAGTGTGGGGGGTTTTGACTCCCAAGGCATAGCCTCTCCGTCTCTGCTGTCCCATCCCTGCACAGGAGTTTGCCTAGCCCTGTTTGCCCACCGGTGGCCACCCATTACAGGGGACAACTGGGTCTTAAGCATAGTCCAAAAGGGCTACCTGCTTCATTTTCATCAGTTGCCTCCTCCCTATTTTCCAGGAGAGCCTCCAAGGGCCTCCTCTCCATACAGCCCTCCTCCTGAAGGAGCTCCAGGGTCTGTTACAAGACCAGGCGGTGGAGCCTGTGCCTCCTCACCTACAAAGTCCCGGGTTTTACTCCAGGTACTTTCTAGTACCAAAGAGAACAGGGGATCTCAGGCCTATTCTCGACCTCAGAAATCTCAACAAGTTCTTACAGAAGGAAAAGTTCAAGATGCTTACTCTTGGAGCACTTCTGCCCTACCTCCAGAAGGGAAATTGTCTATGCTCTTTAGATCTAAAGGATGCATACACTCACATCCTCATTCATCCAGACCACAGAAAGTACCTCAGGTTCATTGTGGGAGGAAACCATTATCAGTACAGGGTGTTGCCATTTGGCCTCACCTCCGCCCCCAGAGTCTTTACCAAATGCCTAGCAGTGGTGGCAGCCTACTTGAGAAATCAGGGTATCTTTGTCTTCCCCTATCTGGACGACTGACTCATCAGGGGTCAGACTTGCCAGGAGGCCAGGCAAGCCACCCTCCGAACGATTTCTCTGCTACAGCATCTGGGGTTTGTCATAAACTTCTCAAAGTCCACTTTGCTCCCCTCCCAAAACTTAGAGTTCATAGGGGCAAGACTAGACTCTCTGCAGGCAAAAGCTTTCTTGCCAGTAGACAGAGCCCAAAGACTGATGACCTTGGCAAACCAGTTTCTCAGCAGGTCACTGGTCTCTGCCAGGCTCTGCCTGAGGCTTCTGGGCCACATGGCTTTGACAGTACATGTAACACCCCATGCCAGGCTTCATATGAGGCCTGCGCAATGGTGCCTCAGAACTCAGTGGTCGCAGGCCACAGGGAGCCTCAGAGACAGAGTAAGGGTGTCCAGACCATTCCTGCACTCCCTACGTTGGTGGCTGCATCCCCCCAACTTACTGGAAGGGATGCCTTTTCAGCCACCTGGGTTCACAGTAGTATTGACCACCAATGCCTCTCTACAGGGCTGGGGAGCACACTGTCTGGACAAGTGCACTCAGGGCCTGTGGTCTCCCTGGGAGGCCCAACAGCAGATCAATCTACTAGATCTTCGGGCTATTCGCTTAGCCCTCAAGATTTTCTCTCAAACCCTGGCTCACCAGTCTGTTTTAGTGCAGACAGACAATCAGGTAGCCATGTTTTATGTGAACAAACAGTGAGGCACTGGGTCCAGGCTCCTTTGTCAGGAGGCGCAGGACCTTTGCTTGTTTGCTCTCCGGCACAACATGTTGCTCAAGGCGGTTTATCTCCCTGGCCAGGACAATTACCTGGCAGACAGGCTGAGCAGAATTTTGCAGCCACACAAGTGGCAGCTCCATCCCTTGGTAGTGCAGAAGATCTTCCTGAGATGGGGACTTCCATCCATAGATCTCTTTGCATGTCCCCTGAACCACATCCTCTGAGACTAGCAGCAGATGCTTTTCTGATATCCTGGTCCCAAGGCCTCCTATATGCGTTTCCTCCCACGCCTCTGGTGGCCCGCACCCTGTTCAAAGTTCAGAGGGACCAGGCCTCGGTCCTTCTGGTAGCCCCCAGGTGGCCGAGACAACCTTGGTTCCCACTTCTGCTTCAGCTAGCAGTGGACACTACACTACCTCTAGGGTTGCAGCCTGACCTTCTGTCTCAAGACCAGGGGTCTCTTCTGCACCCCAATCTCAAATCTCTCAATTTGATGGCCTGGAAGGGTAGTTTTGGCTCCTTGGGGCCTACCTCCTCAAGTTGAAGAGGTCGTCCTGGCCTCTAGGAAGCAGTCCACTAGGAAAACCTATGCCCTGAAGTGGAAGAGGTTTTCTGTGTGGTGTCAGCTGCGTACAGAAGATCCTTTCTCCTGTACTGTACCATTGGTGCTTCAGTACCTGCTACATTTATCCAATCAGGGCCTTAAGTCCAATTCTGTTTGGGTCCACCTCTCAGCTCTAGCAGCTCACCACTCACTGGTGGAGGGAAACTCTATATCGGTTCACCCCTTGGTGTCCCGGTTTCTCAGAGGCTTGCTCTTGCTCAAGCCTCCTGTCCGTCCTCCAGCCCCTGAGTGGGAGCTGAATGTGGTCTTGCAGCAACTGACTCGCCCACCTTTTGAGCCGATGGCTACTTGTCCTCTCCGCTTCCTTTCCTGGAAGACACTCTTCCTAGTAGCCTTAACCTCGGCCAGACGGGTAAGTGAGCTTCAGGCCCTAGTCTGTGACAGGCCTTACACTCACTTCTATAGGAACAGGGTAGTCCTTAGGACTCATCCGAAGTTCCTCCCTAAAGTTGTCTCCTCGTTCCACCTCAACCAGGAAGTGGTTCTTCCAATATTCTTCCCTAGGCCTCATGCAAGCCAGGCTGAAGCAGTCCTGCATACCCTGGACTGTAGGAGGGCCTTATCCTTCTACCTTGACCGTACGCAAGGACATAGAAGGGCTACTCAGCTCTTCATCTCTTTTGACCCTAATAATTTGGGGTTACCTGTGTCCAAGCATACCTTGTCCATATGGGTAGCTGACTGTATCACCTGGGCTTACAGGGTGGCTGACCTTCCCTTGCAGGGTCGGGTCATGGCCCATCGTTTCAGGGCAATGGCTGCCTCAGTAGCTCATCTCCGCTCTGTACCGTTGGCAGACATCTGCAGGGCTGCAACTTGGTCCTCAAGCCAGACTTTTGCAGCTCATTACTGCCTGGAGAGGGAGTCCCGTAGGGACAGTGCTTTTGGCCAGGCAGTACTCCAGAATCTCTTTGAGGTTTAGGCAACTCCTGCCCTCCAGTCCTCCGTTGGGCTACTGGTGGAAGTTATTTCAGTGAAAAGCCTTTCTTTGATGCTGGGACTAGAGGGAGTTCTCTTGTTCAGCCTGGGTTCCTTGGTAGCCCAGAGGTTGGGAGTCACCCATATGTGAGGACTGACTTCCTGCTTGGTCCTGGAGAAAGAGTAGTTACTCACCTGTAACAGGTGTTCTCCAGGAGCAGCAGGAATCAGTCCTCACAACCCTCCCTCCTCCCCTGGGAGTTGCAGTTGTACATAATTTATTTTACATTTTTGTGTGCTGTTTTTTAGCTATGTCATTTGACTGAGCAAGATGGCACCTTTAGGCGGGAAGGGGACCGCGCATGCGTGCGTGCAGTATTCCCACAGGCTTTCATAGAAAGCTGGGGAAATGCTCCGCAGGGGCTCCATCGACGTCGATGTCACCCATATGTGAGGACTGATTCCTGCTGCTCCTGGAGAACACCTGTTACAGGTGAGTAACTACTCTGATTCAGCATGCAAAACTGCATAATTTGGTCACTAGTAGTTTGGAAAAATAAAACTCTACCCCTAAAATTGACATGCCCTAATCACCTCTGACTTCTAGGAATAACATGATGCAATTCATATAATGTATGACACAATAGCACCTTCATATTGAATCATTAACTAATTGTTTTGCCTGAAAAGCAAATACTGTCCAAACAAAAACAGATTTATCACAAATTCAGTCATAGAAGTGCATGTATTTTAGTAATTTATGGTTTAAATTGAGATACTTTCCCTTTATAATTCACATATCCTTAGCACTTCCAAAGTCGAGATCATATGTACTGACTCAGTAGTGTAAATTGAAAACTAGCCATTAAACAATTTGAAGCATCATTTTCATTCTCAGTGACCGAGACTTAGTAAAGTGTGACTGAATTTGTTTTGGAAACATTTTGGCTGTAAAACAGTGATCTGGCATATTGAAAGCACCTATCAGCAGTACCTCTCCTTTCATAGCGATACTGTGAATTCCTTCAATTCAATCTCTGTCCACTTATGCCTTTGAAGGAGGCCTGCATATAACACCAACGCAAATGGATGCTCCATTCCCTCTTTACAGTTTAACCAACAGTGTCCCTCTTCTTTCTTAAACCCTGCAATTCTATAGCTTTAATATTATCTTGTACATATACAGTACTGCCACTTCTCCTCCCTTTCTTCCTAGCCTGTCCTTCCTGAATACAGTATAGCCTGGAATAATTATATCCCAGACATTGCATTAAATAAGTACAGGAAAATGTCTTATAAATTATGTATATTTCTCTGACATACTGTGATTTGAGCAGAGTTTGCAAATGCATTATCTAATCAAAATCTTTCTTCATTTTGTTTATTTCTTTTGTTGCCTTCCAGAGAGAATTTATTCAGTTCTGTAAAACCTTATATAGCATGTTTCATGAGGATCCAGGAGAGAATGATCTATATCAGGCCATTGCTACTGTGACCACTTTGCTACTACAGATTGGAGAAGTGGGGCAAAGAGGCAGCAGCAGCTCAGGGAGTAGATCGGAGGAGTTTACGTATGAAGACCTACAATGCAAAGCCTCCACTTCTGATCAGGACTCTGTTTTTACTGACTCTATGAAGACTTCACTTGGGAGTTCTCAGCCTTTACACTCAGCAGAAGGTGATTGGATGGTGTCCTTTGAGCACATTTTAGCATCACTATTGACTGAGCAGTCATTAGTGAATTTTTTTGAAAAGTCTGTGTATATAAAACCAAAGCTGGAAAATGCAAGAGTAAATCAGTCTGGTTTCAGATCCAATGGAATAAGTCAGCAATTATGAGGTGTAATGTGTGAAGCTTAGAAGTACTGTGCAGTGTAAAACACCTTTCTCTCAGTATATGCAATATGACAAAAATCCACTTTGGAATGCTTGGCAACACGTTTTAGCCAAAGCACACCTTTCAAGTTAGTTATAACATTATTCACTGTACTAGTTTTGAAAAATGTGTGCTTGGACTGCAAGTTTTCATTTCTCTGAATAAGCTTTAAAAGCTGGGATCGTTACAGTTGGGTTTATGAACTTTGTGTAGATGGCATAAAGATGATGTTTGCTGCCGCTATACATTTTGATTGCTGTGCCAGACATAAAGACCTTGCAGGACATCAGTAATGCAGGAAAACGGTGTATTTAATGTTTCTGTGATGGTGTATCTGCGGAAAGGTTCTCTGTTTTGACTACTCCAGACAATGCTTGAAATCAGAACTTATTTTCATGACAAATAGTAATGCTAGTGGGGGTGGACAGGAAAAATGTTTCAGGACTACTGTGGAAGCTACTTTTGTGAAAAACTGAAAATTTTATGTGTGTGGTTACTTTTTTTTTTTGTCACTAAAGACATGTTTCAATGCTGGTAGTTGAAACTGTTTTAATATATTTGATTCCGTTCATATTTGTATGTTTAGCCAAAAAGTCAAGTGGACCTGGACTGTGTGCTTTTGATGTTGATCTGTGAAAATATGTGTACTTTTCAATAAATATTCATTTTTTTTCTAGATTGTTGTGGATGAGGGTTTTTAGTCACTTTTGGAAATGCATAGAATTTTCTACTATCATTTTCTATTCTCCAAAAGTAGTTATACATTTTACTGCAGTGAATGCTTTTGGAAAAATGTGGCCAGTACTTCCTACCAGCATTATTCTGTGCAGATTATCTGCAATAAGAGAACACTGTCAGCTTGAGGAGAGAAAATGAAAAGATCATTCCTTCATGCCCATTTGACACTGCTTTAGGCTGGTGATTTCAAATAGAAGCAACTCCAGAAAGTAAAGGAAAATCTATAATTTTATAAGTGGCACCTCTTTTATAAAGGCCTATGTGCCCTTATAAAATAGGAACCAACATCATAAAAATTCAAATGTATAAAAGCCACCCCTGCTACGAAAATAGTGTATATTTGTGCATGTATTCTATGCGAGTACCCACATTTTAGAAAATTTGCACATACATCATAACTCTACCTCTGCTCTACCCAAACTATGCAACCCTGGAAATATCTCTGCGTAGTCTGCTTAAATGTACATGTGAATACTCCAGTGCAATTTTATATGAACCCTTTTCAACATATAAAACAGGCTTTGCATATAGACAATGCTTCATAAAATCACTGTCATCACAACTATCAGAAAGGGATTCCAGGGTTACTAGTAAAAGCAGTTTCTAAAAGAGCTCTTTCTTTTGTGTCTTCCACTGTGGTTTAGCTTCAGATCTCTTATTTTTCATGAACAAGCAGGAAAAAGTCTTCGCTTATGGGTGATGTCATCCAACAGAGCCCAAACGGAGAGCATTGTCAGTTCTGCCTAGAAACCTTTGGAAGCCCACTGTTTTTTTTTCCACAGAGCCCCCCCCTGTAAGTATTCATCAATGTGGTTCTTCAGTTGTTTTTTCATCTGCCATCACATTACTACTGCTTGGCCCTTCTAGTTTCCCTTAGCCAGTGTTTTTGTGTTTAAAGTTTCCTTTTATTTTCCGTAGTGCCTCAGCTCCCCTTAGGGATTGACACTGTGGCTGCAGCCTTATTCTTCTCTTTTGTGTATCAAAATAGTTTTTGGTTTCGCTGCGGCTGTTTTTCCAGATGACATGTCCCAAAACTTGCTGGCAGTTTAAGAAATGTTCCAGCTTGCTCGAGGAACATATCCTTTCTCATCGTCCCTCAAGTCCAGTCCTGACACATGGGTTTATGCCCCCCCCCCACTAGCAGATGGAGACTGAGAATCACCAAGTTTGATGATGTCATGATATAAAGGTCCTGTGCAGCGCTCTGTTCACCAATATTTCTCAGTCTCCAACAGATGGAGGTTGCTGTGCAGGCTGAACTGATCTGAAGAGGAGGATGACTAAAAATTTGGGGAATATGTCGGCCATTGCTAACAGCAGGTCCCTGGTGGTGCCAGGTTCCTCCCCCTTTCCCCCACCTGGCTACCTTGCCTTAGTAAATTTAAGTAGTTTGGTGGAGTACCCTGGATGGAGGCTATTTCCATTCTCCCAGTTTTTGGGAGAGGGTTGAGGGAAAATCCAGGGTGCGTGGTGTCCTTCCTTCCTTCCTCCTCTCCAACATTTGTGAGGGGGCCGGGAGAGGTCTGCAACTATAACAGGAAGAGCCACAGATTGAGTGCCTCAAGCAGCCCGTAGCACACTCTGGGCAGTTGGCTGAATGAGTAGGTTTTACAGGTGGGGTGAAGTCTTGAGGTCTCAGAGAGACCTTGATAGCTGATGTCCCCTTTACTGAGGAGAAGACTGGCTGAGCTTGTGTCCCGGTCCTGGGTTTTGGAAAATAAATAAATAAAAATCAGAGACTTTCTTTCTGCTCTATGTCTCTGTACGGAGCTGCCATAATGCACAGGGATTGTTTCTTTCAGCTGCATTGGAGGATTCTTTCGGCTCCAACAGTAGCATTCTCTCAGCAGGGGCAGCACAGCCATGACTGAGTTCACCCTGGCCACTCCAGTTTCAGTGGGAATGTTTGCCGATGTGCCCTTGATCCCTTCTGAGTTTACATAACTGGCTGAGTAAACAAAAAAAAACAAACTGATTGGCGAGGGCTGACGTGTCAGAAGGGAGCAGCACTATGGTAAGAGATCACCGCAGCTGAACAGGCAGCAATGCTCAGGGACTTTGGGCACAAACAGCCGCCATTTCCGTGGCCTCAGCCTGTCCTCTATTTTGGCACGCTGAGGGAGAAGCCATGTGGTTTTCTCTTGCAATTTAGATTGGGAGATGATAGTTAAAAAAAAAAATAGGAATATTTTTAAGAGATGAGCCATAGCAGCAACTGTGTGTCCTCAAGCTTGCAGGGAGATTGGCTTCCTGATGAAGCACTCTCCTTTCATAGGCAGCCTGAAGAGCCTGTATTGGTTCCAGCTGCTGTTTGTTCTTTTCATTAAAATTAAATAAATAAGAGCATACCACATGGCATATTTCTGTTTACTAGCTATCTCCAGGAACAAGCAGGAATGTAGTCTTCACATATGGGTATCGTCGGTACCGACGGAGCCTGTGCGGGAACACTCCCCAGCGTCCAATAGGAATGCTTTTGGGAGCATACCTCAGCACATGCGCGCTGCCTTCCCGCCTTTCCAACTGTCCCTCTTCAGTTCTTCGTTTTCCGCAGAGCCAACAGGATCTATTTCCTGTCACCGCAGAAAATTCCGTCTTTAAATTTGTTTTCTTGTGGTTGCGTTTGCCTACCGCATGAGGTTTACTGGTACCGCCGATTCTTTTATTTTCATTTTAAAAAAAAAAACAGGCTTTAAACTGTTTCTTTTCAGAAACGTTTCTCTTTGGTGCTAGGCGCCATTTTGGGCACTAGGCCCCATATTCCTAAAACATGGAAAAGCCAACTAGTGGTTTTAAAAAATGTACTAAGTGTGGCAGTACCATTTCTGTCACTGACACCCATGATTGGTCTCTTAAATGTTTAGGGCCTGAACATTCTCCAACTGAATGTCTCTCCTGTATGGGGATGACTAAGAGAGGAAGCGGGCTGCAAAGCTTGGTACCCTCTTTTCTTCGCATGCCAGATCCATTGCATCAACATCGTCAAGAGCCTCTTCTTCCTCCCATGGATCTCAGGTAACTAAACATAAAAGCCGGTCCTCAAAGGGTAGCTCTCCTGCTAAGCACTGAGAGGCCATTGGCATTGCCCTTGAGGGAACCACACCTGCAAAACAGCCCCGGCGGGAGGCTTCGGCTTCCAAAGCATCCATGGGGCTTCAGGATGTTCTCGAGGCCCCAACCTCGCAAGAACTACCTGTGCCATGCTCAGGGGTTCCGGCCGTTTTACCGGTACTGACACCCAGGCATCGGCAGCGTCGATAGACCAGAGGTTCCTTGCTATCGAAAGCAGCATCGCAGCTCTTCTTTCAGCTGCAGTACCGTTGGTCCAACGGGCAGCGGTACTGACATTGACACCGATGCCGGTACAGACACCGGTACCAGTACCGGTACTGACGGTACCGGCCCCGGTGGGAACTCTTCCCATGCCATCTCTGGCTGGAATCGACAGATTGGTATCAGGTCAACTTGGTACCGACTTCAATCGGTACCAGGACTGTGCTTTGCAGGAGCATCGTGGTCAGGAAAGCGTAGTTATTCACCTGTAACAGGTGTTCTCCAGGAGCAGCAGGAATCAGTCCTCACACATGGGTGTTGTCGGCACCGACGGAGCCCTCGTGCAGAGCATTTCCCCAGCTTTCAAAGAAAGCCTTTGGGAATGCAGCACGCATGTGCGGTCCCCTTCCCGCCCAAGGGTGCCATCTTGCTCAGTCTGATGACATAGCTAAAAGACAGCAAAAAATCAAAATGAATGATATGACTGCAACTCCAGGGGAGGAGGGAGGGTCATGAGGACTGATTCCTGCTGCTCCTGGAGAACACCTGTTACAGGTGAGTAACTACGCTTTCTCCAGAACCAAGCAGGAAGTCAGTCCTCACATATGGGACTCCCCAGCTCTAGGCTACCGAGAACCCCAAAGCTGAAAAATAAGCTCCCTCTAGAGCCTCAGGATGTGGGATAAGAATCTTCTCTGAGAACGCCCCCGAACGGTAGCCCAGCACAAGGGCCGGAGGGTAAGAGTTGCCTAAACCTCAAAGAGATACGGAGTACTGCCTGTCCGAAAGCACTGTCCCTGCGGGACTCTCTCTCGAGGCAGTAATGGGCCGCAAAAGTCTGGCTTGAAGACCAAGTAGCGGCCCAGCAGATGTCTGCCAACGGAACAGAGCGGAGATGAGCTACTGACGCAGCCTTCACCCTGACACGGTGGGCCGTGACTCGACCCTGCAAGGAGAGGCCAGCTGCCCTGTACGCCCAGGCGATACAGTCTGCTACCCAAATGGACAGGGTACGCTTGGAGACAGGTAACCCCATCCTATTAGGGTCAAAAGAGATGAAGAGCTGGACAGCCCTTCGATGCCCCTGCGTACGGTCAAGGTGGAAAGACAACGCCCTCCTACAGTCCAGGGTATGCAAGACCATTTCAGCCCGGCTGGCATGTGGCCTGGGAAAAAAGGTCGGAAGAACCACCTCCTGATTGAGATGGAAGGAGGAGACAACCTTTGGAAGGAACTTAGGATGACTCTGTAAGACCACCCTGTTCTTATAGAACTGTGTGTACGGTCTATCAGAAACCAGAGCTTGTAGTTCACTCACACGCCTGGTCGAGGTAAGAGCTACCAAGACCAATGCCTTCCAGGAAAGGAAGCGTACATGACAGGTAGCCATCGGCTCAAACGGTGGGCGAGTAAGTTGTTGCAAGACCACATTCAAATCCCACTCAGGGGCTGGTGGCCGAATCGGAGGCTTGAGCAAAAGCAGGCCTCTGAGGAAACGGGCCACTAAGGGGTGGACCGACAGACTGGCCCTCCACCAGTGAGTGGTGCGCTGACAGAGCACTGAGGAGGACCCGAACAGAGTTGAATTTAAGGCCTGGGTCCGATAGGTGAAGCAGATACTGCAGCACCACTGGTACCAGGCACGAAAACGGATCCTCTTGACGCTGAGCACACCAGGTGGAGAACTTACGCCACTTGAGGACATAAGATTTCTGGGTGGATTGTCTCCTAGAGGCCAAAACCACCTCTTCTACTTCCCTAGGTAGAAGTAAGGGGGCTAGAACTACCCTTTCAGCAGCCAGGCCATCAAATGGAGGGACTGGAGGTTGGGGTGCAGGAGAGATACCTGATCCTGAGAGAGGAGATCGGGTTGCACCACTAGAGGGAGTGGAGTGTCCACTGCCAATTGCAGAAGGAGTGGAAACCTCGATTGCCTCGGCCATCTGGGGGCTACCAGGACAGCGAGGCCCTGTCCCGAAGAACCTTGAATAGGGTTTGGGCCACTAGAGGCGTTGGAGGAAACGCATACAGCAGGCCCGTAGACCAAGAGATTAGGAAGGCATCTGCTGCTATTCGCAGAGGATGTGGTTGTCTGGAACAGAACCTGGGCAGCTGACGGTTCAGTGGACTGGCAAAGAGATCGATGGTTGGAAGACCCCATTTTAGGAAGATCTGCTGGACCACTATGGGATTCAAATGCCATTCGTGAGGCTGTAGAATCCTGCTCAACCTGTCTGCCAGGTAATTTTCTTGGCCAGGTAGGTAAACGGCCTTGAGAAACATGCTGTGCTTGACTGCAAAGGCGCACAGGGCCTGTGCTTCCTGACACAGAAGCCTGGATCCCGTGCCTCCTTGTTTGTTCACATAGAACATTGCTACTTGGTTGTCTGTCTGAATCAAGACAGACCGGTGAGAAAGGACATGAGAGAAAGTTTGTAGAGCTAATCGAATAGCTCGCAACTCCAGCAGATTGATCTGCTATGTGAACTCCCAAGGGGTCCAGAGGCCCTGAGTACATGCCCCCGGACAATGTGCACCCCAGCCCTGAAGGGAAGCATCGGTCATCAGCACCTGTGTGTGTGGTGGTGCCTGGAAAGGCACCCCTTTGATCAGGTTTGGGAGATGCAGCCACCACTGCAGGGAGACCGCTAGTAGTTTGGACACTCTTACTCGGTCTCTTAAGTCTCCTGTGGCCTGTATCCATTGGGCTCTGAGGTACCATTGAGCAGGCCGCATATGCAGACGAGCATTTGGAGTTACATGGACCGTGGATGCCGTGTGGCCCAAAAGTCTCAGAAAAAGTCTGGCAGAGACCAGTGACCCACTGCGAAACTGCTGGGCCAGAGCCATCAGTCTGTGAGCCCTGCTCTCGGGCAAATAAGCCATTGCTTGGAAGGTATCCAACCTTGCTCCTATGAACTCTATGTCTTGTGAGGGGAGCAAAGTGGACTTTGCGAAGTTTATGACAAAGCCCAGGTGCTGGAGAAGAGAGACAGTGCGAAGAGTGGCCTGTCTGGCCTCCTGTGGAGACTGACCCCTGATGAGCCAGTCGTCCAGGTATGGAAAGACAAAGATGCCCTGGTTTCTGAGATAGGCCGCCACCACCGCCAGGCATTTGGTAAAAACCCTGGGGGCGGAGGTGAGGCCAAATGGAAGTACTCTGTACTGAAAATGCTTTCCTCCCACTACAAATCTGAGATATTGTCTGTGGTCTGGATGAATGAGGATGTGAGTTTAAGCATCCTTTAGGTCTAAGGAGCATAGCCAATTTCCCTGCTGGAGGTAGGGCAGCAGTATTCCAAGGGTAAGCATCTTGAACTTTTTCCTCTCCAGGAAATTGTTGAGATTTCGCAAGTCTAGGATGTGCCTGAGGCCTCCTGTCCTTTTTGGTACTAGAAAGTACCTGGAATAGAAGCCTCGCCCTGTCAGGTGGTGAGGCACCGGTTCCACCGCCTGTTCCTTTAGAAGACTTGCCAACTCCTGAAGGAGGAGGTTCCTGTGCAGAGGGAGTCTTGGAGGCTCCCCTGGAAAATAGGAGGGGAGTAACTGGTGGAAGTGGAGCGAATAGCCCTTTTGGACTATGCTCAGTACCCAGGTATCCCCTGTTATGGCTGACCACCTGTGGGCGTACAGTGTCAGCCGGCCTCCTGTGCTGAGAGGAGCCAGCTGAGGAGGAGAGGCTATGCAGTGGGAGTCAAAACCCCGAACCTGCTGTGCAGGAGCCGGAGCTGGCAGCTTGGGGGTTTTCTGCCTATGGGGCCCATGTCCCTGCCCCTTGGCCTGCTGACCCTGTTGGGGAGCTGTAAAGGCCTGGAATTGAGGGTAGGATTTGTAAGCAGAGGCCTTCCTCAGGTAAGAGGGCTTTTTCCCAGAGCCGCCCTTCTTCTGAGAAGGGGCAGAAGTCTTCCTGGACAGCCTTGTCCTGGTGAGAGTCTCGGTCTCGATTTCTGCAGCTTTTTCAGCCATGGGTTTGCCAAAGAAGTTCTCACCCCGGCAAGGGACATCGACCAACTTGTCCTGGACCCATGGCTCGAGGTCCGATGACTGTAGCCAGGCCTGACGGCGTGCACCGATGCCGGCCGCTGCAACTCGGGCTGAAGCCTCGAAGCCATCATAGGCTGCTCAAGATATAAACTTCGAGCAGTCTCAAATCCCCAATGACAAAGCCTTGAACCTCTGCAAAGGTTCCTCAGAGAGGCCAGCAGAGAACCCAGCAATCTTCTTTGCCAGGTCTCGAAGGTACATGCCCATGTACAGCTGGTACGTCTGGACACGGCAAACCAGCATAGAGCCCTGGAAGCACTTTCTCCTGAGGGCATCCAGGTTCTGGGCCTCCCTGCCGGGGGGCACCGAGGAGTGCATCTTCTGACTCTTCAGACGATGCATGGCCGATTCCATAACCATGGAATGGTGCAGCAGCTGTGCCTTCTGGAACCCAGGGCTCTTACGGACTCGATAAATGGAATCGACCCATTTGCTGAGAACCGGCGCCGAGGCCAGTGCCTCCCACATGCGGAAGAGCAGCCGTTCCAGCATCGGAGAAACCGGTACAGTAAAGGCCTCCTTCGGGGGAGAGTCATACTGGAGGGCCTTGAGCTCCTCGGCTCGAGGCTCCTCCTCGGGATCCGCGGGGAAGGCCAAGGCCTTGGTCATATCCCTCACAAAGTCTGAGAACCGGGTATCCTCCGGGGGGGACCTTCTCCGATGGGACGCACCGGGTCTAAAAAGTGTCTGGGGACTCCTCGTCCTCCGTCTCCCACCCTGACCCCTCCAAGGAGGACTCGAGCGGCTCCGGTCGGGCGGGCACCGATGCCGAGGGTACCGGCGTCGACGACCTTGGCCCCGTACAGGAGGCCGAGGGAGACCTTGGCCGAGGATCGACTCGAGACCGCATGGACTCGAGGATCGGCTCGGCCTGCGGGGTTGACTTGGATGTGGTGGTCGGGGCAGATGCACCGGTCAGACCGGCGATCAGCACCCGCTGCTGTTCCATGAAGGCAGCCAAGCTGCTCTACAAGGCCGTCAACCTGAGTCTGAGCTCAGGAGACTCAGCAGCCCCCGACGGCGGCTCCCCCGGAGGAGAGTCCACGAGGACTACAGTACTCATGTGACTCAGTGTCTCCAGCTCCACACGAGGCAATTTTGCAGGCCTCTCCGACTCCGAGGACCCAGGACGGCGGTCGGGGCTATGCGACCTGTCCCTCGAGGGACCAAGAGCGTCCACTGATGCCACCCTCACGGGTTTCTTCTTCCTTTTGTGTTCCCGTTTGGGAGACCCCCACTCAGAGGAGCCCCGACAATGCTCGGGGTCGGACTCCCGAGACGTCGAGGCCTCTGATGAAATCCGGGCCCGGCCGGACGCGGAGTCAGAGAAGATCCTTTCCCGCTGATGCTGACGGCTCCTCAACGCTTTTGAGGACATTTTGCCACACGGGCCACAGATCATCGGATCATGATCGGGCCTGAGGCACCGGAGGCAGCAATTGTGTGTGTCGGTGAGAGACATCAGTTTCTTACACTGATCACACTGGCAGCCATCGGGGGAAAAAGGGCCTCTGCAAGGTCAAAAGACCGGGCTGCAAGTGAAAAAGAAAAAAAAGAGCGCGAACACTAGTCTCAAAGGACAAAAACCAGCTGCGGGCTCGATACCAGTGTACCGTGCACAGGCGGAAAGGGGAACCGGCGTCGAACCGGCAAAAAACAACGAATCGTCGAAGGAAAAACAACTTTAACCGGGTGACTAGGACACACGTCCGTCGGGCTCCACAGAAAAAAGAAGACTGAGCAAGTGGCGCCCCGTGGGCGGGAAGGGGGCCGCGCATTCGTGCTGCATTCCCAAAGGCTTTCTTTGAAAGCTGGGGAAATCCTCCGCCAGAGGGCTCCGTCGGCACCGACGTCACCCATATGTGAGGACCGACTTCCTGCTTGGTCCTGCAGAATACTTCGATTCCTCCGATTCCGAAGACTCTGACAATTCTGCTGGTACTAGAGGTTTTCTCCCAGAAAATCCCTCTTCTCCCCAACGCAGAATGTCACCTCCAGAGGACATGTCGTTTCAGGATTTTATCCGTGATATGGCCAAAGGTCTTTCAAACACAGTAGCTCCTGAAGAGGAACCCAGAGCAAAGGAATTGGAAATTCTCCAATATCCTAAAGCTTCTAAGGAGGCAGCCACTCTGCCTATCCATGAAATTCTGCATAACTTGATGCTCAGAATGTGGGAGACACCTCTGACTACTTCTCCTCAACTCTAGGAGACTTGATACTATGTATCGAGTTCCGCCATGTCCTGGATTTCAGAAAACTCAGCTGCCACACCATTCAGTGGTAGTGGAATCAGCCATGCGTAGGATAAAAAGTGCAAAGAGGCATGCATCCAATCCTTCAGGTCGTGAATGCAGGACTCTGGATGCTTTTGGGCGCCAAACTTTTCAAGCTTCCATGCTTTCAGCTAGGATCAGTTCATATATTCTATATATATGGGAATGTTCCTCAAGGAAGTCACAGGAGACTTGGAACTTATGAGCCCATTTCTCCCAGATGACAAGAGACAAGATTTTCTTGCTCTACTTAAGCATGCTCAAGATGTCTCCAAGTTTGTTAATCATGCAGCTTTTGACTGCTTTAAATGCATCATCAGAATCTCTGCTATTGCCATTGGCGCACGACGGATTGCCTGGCTACAGGCATCAGACTTGGAGACTTGGGTACAGGACAAGTTAGGCAACATTCCTTGCACGGGGAAGAATCTCTTCGGCAAGAACTGGCAGGAAAAGGCTAACGAGTTAGATGCTGACAATACTACTTTAGATAGGTTGTCATTCTCCAGGACCAAGCAGGAAATCAGTCCTCACATATGGGTGTCATCGGCGCCGATGAAGCCCCAGCGGAGCATTTCCCCAGCTTTCTATGAAAGCCTTTGGGAATGCAGGCACGCATACGCGGTTCCCTTCCCGCCTAAAGGTGCCATCCTACCTCTTTTTTTTCTTTTTTTTTCCGTGAAGCCCACCGGACGTGTGTCCTGTCCTCCCGGTTAAAAGTAGATTTTTTCGTCGATTATCGCTATTTTTCCTTCCGGTTCGATGCCGGTTCGCCTCCCGCCAGGTTCGGTACGCCGGTATCGAGCCCGATTCTTCCTTTTCGGTTTTTGCCCTTCGTGGCTGGCGTTTGCGCCCTTTTTTCACTTTTTCCCTGGAAGGCCGGTCTTTTGACCTCACGGGGACTCTTTTTTCCCCGATAGCCTCCAGTGGTTTTAAAAAGTGTGATCGGTGTAAGAAATTAATGTCTCTCACCGACACACACGACTGTTGCCTTCGGTACCTAGGCCCGGATCACGACCCTAAGTCGTGCGGGCCCTGTGGGAAGATGTCTTCCAAGGCACTCCGAAGTCGACAGCAACAAAAAGAAAGGCTTTTCTCGGACTCAGCCTCCGGCCGGGCCCGAACCTCGTCTGAGGCCTCGACATCTCGGGATTCTGATCCCGAGCGCCGTCGAAGCTCCTCGGAGAGGGGGTCCCCCGACCAGGAACGCAAGAGGAAGAAGCGGCTCACGAGGGCGGCGGCGTCGGAGGTCCCTGGCTCCTCGAGGGCCAGGTCTAAGACCCCCGCCCGTCGCCCCGGGCCCGTGGAACATGAGAAGCCTGCAAAAGTTCCTCGCGTGGAACCGGAGTCTGCTGGACACATAAGCCCCGTAGTCCTCGAGGACTCTCCTCCCAGGGAGCCGCCGACGGGGCCCGAGTCGGTGGCTGCTGCGTCTCCCGAGCTGAGTCTCAGGATGACAGCCTTGGAGAGCAGACTGTCTGCCTTCATGGAGCAGCAGCGGGCACTGATGGCCAGCCTGTCTGGCGCATCTGCCCCGACCACCGGGACATAGACTTTGAAGTCGACCCCGGAGACCGAGCCGATACTCGAGTCCATCGTGGCTTGGAGTCGACCTCGGTCGCGGTCTCCCTCGACCTCCCGTTCGGGACTGAGGGCGTCGACGCCGGTGCCTCCGGCGTCGGGGCGGGTGCTCCAGGGCCCCGCGGGGTCAGACCCTGACTCCTCCTCGGACGAGTCAGCTTGGGAGACGGAGGACGAGGAGTCTCCCGATACGTTCAAGACTCGGTGCGTCCCGTCGGACTCACCGCAGTCTGAGCCCCGGAATAGATCCCCCCCCCCGGAGGATTCTCGGTTCTTGGAGTTCGTCCGGGATATGGCCACTGCTTTGGCTATTCCGGCGGATCCCGAGGAGGATCCTCGAGCTGAGGAGCTCGAGGCTCTACAGTATGAGACTCCTCCGAAGGAGGCCTTTACTGTCCCGGTTCCTCCGATGCTGGAACGGCTCCTCTTCCGTATGTGGGAGGCACCGACCTCGGCGCCGGTTCTTAGCAAGCGAGTCGACTTGATCTATCGACTCAGAAAGAGCCCTGGCTTTCAAAAGGCACAGCTACCACACCATTCTATGGTTGTGGAATTGGCCATGCATCGTCTGAAGAGCCAGAAGATGCACTCCGCGGTGCCCCCTGGCAGGGAGGCCCGAAACCTCGATGGCGTCTGTAGAAAGTGCATCCAGGGCTCGATGCTTGCTTGTCGTGCCCAGTCATACCAGCTGTACATGGGCATGTACTTACGGGATCTGGCCAAGGAGTTGGCCGGGTTCTCTGCTGGACTCTCCGGGGAACCCTTGCAGAGATTTAAGTCCTTGTCCTCAGGGATTCGGGACTGCTCGAAGTTTATGTCCCGCGCCGCCTACAATGGCTTCGAGGCTTCGGCCCGAGTTGCGGCAGCCGGCATCTCGGCTCGACGCCAGGCATGGCTGCAGTCATCGGACCTCGAGCCATGGGTTCAGGACAAGTTGGTCGATGTCCCTTGCCGAGGTGAAAACCTTTTTGGCAAGCCCATGACCGAGAAGGCCGCTCAGCTCGAAACTGAGCACCTCACACGGACAAGGCTGTCTAGGAAGACCTCTGCCCCTTCTCATAAAAAGAAGGGCTCGGGTAAAAAGCCCTTTTACCCGAGGAAGGGCACTGCCTACAAATCCTACCCACAATATCAGGCTGCCCAAGCTGCCCCCCAGGGTCAGCAAGCCAAGGGGCAGGGTAATGGGCCCCGTAGGCAGAGGACCCCCAAGCCTCCGGCCCCTGCTACCACTCAGCAGGGTGGGGGGTTTTGACTCCTTGAGCGTAGCCTCTCCTCCACTGCTCTCCCAACCCTGCACAGGAGGTCGCCTCGCCCTCTTTGCCCACCAGTGGCCCCTTATCACCGGGGACATTTGGGTGTTGGACATAGTCCACAAGGGCTATGCCCTGCATTTTCACCAACTTATTTTCTCCACCTTATTTTCCAGAAGAGCCTCCAAGGCCTCCCCTGCACACAGACTTTCTCTTGCAAGAGCTTCAAGGTCTGTTGGTGGACAGGGCGGTGGAGCCTGTGCCTCCCCACTTGCAAGGTCACGGATTCTACTCCAGGTATTTCCTGGTGCCCAAAAGAACCGGTGGCCTTCGACCCATTCTGGACCTCAGGAACCTCAACAAGTTCCTAGTGAAGGAGATGTTCATGATGCTTACTCTTGGGACACTTCTGTCCTACCTCCAGCAGGGAGATTGGCTATGCTCTTTAAATCTAAAGGATGTGTACACTCACATCCTCATTCATCCAGACCACAGAAAGTACCTCAGGTTCATTGTGGGAGGAAACCATTATCAATACCGAGTGCTGCCTTTCAGCCTCACCTCCGCCCCCAGAGTCTTCACAAAGTGCCTAGTAGTGGTGGCGGCCTACCTGAGAAATCAGGGCATCTTTGTCTTCCCCTATCTGGACGACTGGCTCATCAGGGGTCAGACGTGCCAGGAGGCCAGACAAGCCACCCTCAGAACTATTGCTCTTCTTCAAAGGCTGGGGTTTGTCATAAACTTCGCAAAGTCCACTTTGCTCCCCTCCCAGAACTTGGAGTTCATAGGAGCGAGGCTGGACTCTCTGCTGGCGAAGGCTTTCTTGGCAAAAGACAGGGCCAAAAGGTTGATGGCCTTGGCAAATCAGTTTCTCAGCAGGTCGCTGGTCTCCGCCAGACTCTGCCTGAGGCTGCTTGGCCACATGTCTTCGACAGTCCATGTGACCCCCAATGCCAGGCTCCATATGAGGCCTGCACAGTGGTGCCTTCGGACTCAGTGGTCACAGGCCACAGGCAGCCTCAGAGACAGGATAAGGGTGTCCAGACAATTTCTGCACTCCCTCAACTGGTGGCTGCACCCACCCAATCTACTGAAGGGGGTACCTTTTCAGATTTCAGGGTACACGGTAGTCATGACCACAGACGCCTCCCTGCAGGGCTGGGGAGCTCATTGTCTAGGCAAGTGCACCCAGGGCCTGTGGTCTCCTTGGGAAGCTGCACAGCAGATCAATCTCCTCGAACTCAGAGCTATTTGATTAGCACTCAAAGCTTTCTCTCCTACCCTGACTCATCAATCTGTCCTGGTTCAGACAGACAACCAAGTAGCCATTTTTTATTTATTTTTTTATTTTATTTAAAGGGTATTTGTATCCCGCCTTATCCTTTAATCAAGGCGGTGAGCACAGCAAGCAATCAGTGTAAGTGTTGTGTGTTAGGTGAGCTTTATGTACAGTGTGGGTGCGTGGGTGCGAGTGTTTTGATTTGTGTGAGCTATTTACATATGCGCTATGTACAGTATATACATTGGGTTTGGTGGTTTCCGTGAGCTGTCATTAGTCCAGATTGGATCCGGTTTGTGGATTCAGGTTAAGCATTTGGGCCATAGTGATCTGTGAAGAGTACAGTCTTCAGGTGTTTCCGGAAGTCCTTCGTTTTATGTGAACAAACAGGGCGGAACTGGGTCCAGGATCCTTTGTCGGGAGGCTCAGGACCTTTGTTCATTTGCCCTCAAGCACAACATGCTCCTCAAGGCTGTGTACCTTCCAGGCCAGGACAACTACCTGGCAGACAGATTAAGCAGAATTCTGCAGCCCCACGAGTGGCAGCTGCATCCTTCAGTAGTTCAGAAGATCTTCCTAAAATGGGGTCTCCCTTTGGTAGATCTCTTTGCCAGCCCAATGAACAAGCAACTGCCAAAGTTCTGCTCCAAGCAACCGCATCTTCTACGGATAGCAGCGGATGCTTTTCTGATTTCCTGGTCTCAGGGCCTCCTGTATGCGTTTTCTCCCACGCCTCTCGTGGCCCAAACTCTCTTCAAAATTCTTCAGGACAAGGCCTCGGTCCTGCTGGTGGCTCCCAGGTGGCCGAGACAGCCTTGGTTTCCTCTTCTGCTTCAACTGGCGGTGGATCCTCCACTACCTCTGGGGTTGCAACCCGACCTTCTCTCACAGGAGCAGGGTTCCCTTCTGCACCCCAATCTCAAAGCTCTCAATTTGATGGCCTGGAGGCTGCAAGAGTAGTTTTGGATCCCTGGGGCCTACCTCAGGAAGTTGAGGAGGTTGTCCTAGCCTCTAGGAAACAGTCCACTAGAAAAACCTATGCTCTCAAATGGAAAGGATTTTCTGTGTGGTGTCAGCTACTACAGAGGATCCTTTCTCTTGTACTGTGCCAGTAGTGCTTCAGTACTTACTGCACTTATCAAATCAGGGACTTAAGTCCAATTCTGTTCGGGTCCACCTCTCAGCTCTAGCAGCTCACCACTCACTGGTGGAGGGACATTCTCTGTCAGGTCACCCCTTGGTGTCCCGCTTTCTCAGGGGCTTGCTTTTGCTCAAGCCTCCAATCCGTCCTCCAGCCCCTGAGTGGGAGCTGAATGTGGTCTTGCAGCAACTGACTCGCCCACCTTTTGAGCTGATGGCTACTTGTCCACTACGCTTCCTCTCCTGGAAGACACTCTTCCTGATAGCCCTTACCTCGGCTAGGCGAGTGAGTGAGCTTCAGGCCCTGGTCTGTGATAGGCATTACACCAGGATTTATAGGAACAGGGTAGTCCTTAGGACTCATCCAAAGTTCCTCCCAAAGGTGGTCTCCTCTTTCCACCTCAATCAGGAGGTGGTTCTTCCAACATTCTTCCCTAGGCCTCATGCAAGCCAGGCTGAAGCAGTCCTGCATACCCTGGACTGTAGGAGGGGCCTTATCCTTCTACCCTGACCATATGCAGGGGCATAGAAGGGCTACTCAGCTCTTCGTATCCTTTGACCCCAATAGGTTGGGGTTGGCTGTGTCCAAGCATACCTTGTCCATCTGGGTGGCTGACTGTATCACCTGGGCTTACAAGGCGGCTGACCTTCCTTTGCAGGGTAGGGTCACGGCCCATCGTGTCAGGGCAATGGCTGCCTCAGTGGCTCATCTCCGCTCTGTGTCCTTGGTAGACATCTGCAGGGCTGCAACTTGGTCTTCAAGCCAGACTTTTGCGGCCCATTACTGTCTGGAGAGGGAGTCCCGTAGGGACAGTGCTTTTGGCCAAGTAGTACTCCGGAATCTCTTTGAGGTTTAGGCAACTCCTGCCCTCTGTTGGGCTACCGGTGGAGGTTGTGTCCTTGAAAAGTCTTTCTCTGCAGCTGGGACTAGAGGGAGTTCTCTTGTTCAGCCTGGGTTCCTCAGTAGCCCAGAGCTAGGGAGTCACCCATATGTGAGGACTGACTTCCTGCTTGGTCCTGGAGAAGGAGTAGTTACTCACCTGTAACAGGTGTTCTCCAGGAGCAGCAGGAATCAGTCCTCACAACCCTCCCTCCTCCCCTTGGAGTTGCAGTTGTACATAGTTTATTTTTCATTTTTGTGTGCTGTTCTTAGCTATGTCATTTGACTGAGGTAAGATGGCACCTTTAGGCGGGAAGGGAACCGCGCATGCGTGCCTGCATTCCCAAAGGCTTTCATAGAAAGCTGGGGAAATGCTCCGCTGGGGCTTCATCGGCGCCGATGACACCCATATGTGAGGACTGATTCCTGTTGCTCCTGGAGAACACCTGTTACAGGAGAGTAACTACTCTAAATCTACAGCCACTCCAGCCAAAAAGAAGCCTTATAAAAAAAACCCTCTTTCAGCAAAAAGAGGAAGTTTTATCCTTCCTATACCCGGCAGAGTCAAACTCCAGGTCAGGTTGCCGAAAAGGGACAAACTAGACAGCAAAAGAAGCCAAAAAGCCCGAGATCCCAACCAGCTCCCCAGGTTCAGCCCCCTCGAGGGCTTTGACTCCTTCCTAGAGAGTTTTGCCTTCCTGCCTCTGAGAGGTCCCCAACCCCCCAATATCCCGGGCAGGTTATGCCACTTTGCCAACAGATGGCATCAGATAACAGCAGAAGATTGGACTTTGTCCATTGTAGGAGAAGGGTACAAGCTTCATTTTCACAGCATGCCCCCTCCTACAATTCTAAAGCAATTCAATTCTCAAACCTCCGCAGACAATCTGCTAGATTACTAGGTCTCGACACTTCTTGCCAAGGGACAATAGAGGAGGTACCTATTCTTCAACGGGGTGCAGGGTTCTACTCCCCCTATTTTCTTATTCCAAAGAAAACAGGAGGACAGAGACCCATTCCGGACCTCAGAAAATTGAACAAATATCTGTTTCGAGAGAAGTTCAAAATGATTTCTCTAGGAACTCTTCTGCCATACCTTCAAAGCCAGGATTGGCTTTGCTCTCTAGACTTAAAGGATGCATACACTCACATTCTCATCCATCCAGATCACAGGAAATACTTACGTTTCCTTTTTAGGGGAAAATATTTCCAGTACAGGGTTCTTCCCTTTGGTCTGGCTTCAGCACCAAGGGTATTCACAAAATGCATGGCAGTAGTAGCTGCATTTCTACGAACCCTGGGGATTTTTGTCTTCCCTTACTTAGACGACTGACTCATTCGAGCCCCTACAGTTGCAGAGGCCAGCACTGCACTGTCCCGTACAATGTGAATCCTCCAATACTTGGGATTGGTAATAAACTTCCCAAAATCCCAACTAGTTCCTTCCCAATGCCTGGAATTCATAGGAGCCTATCTAGATACCAGACAGGCAAGGGCTTTCCTTCCACAGGCCCGGTGTCTTCGCATAATGCAACTAGCTTCTCAAGCAGCAGGCAAATCCTCCATCACTGCTCGAGAGCTACTACAGTTACTGGGACATATGGCATCCACAGTTCATGTAGTCCCATATGCTCGCCTCCACATGCGAGCAGCTTAGTGGACCCTTTCCACACAGTGGACACAGGCCACAGGTCATTTGTCGGACAAAATAATAAACTCTCAACGACTAATTTTGTCCCTCCAATGGTGGCAATCACTAGAAAACCTGACAGTGGGGTCTCCCTTTCATCAACCCATTTTTCAGGCCACCCTAATGACAGATGCTTCACAGGTGGGTTGGGGAGCACACCTGAATCATCTCTCTACCCAGGGAACCTGAACTCCACAGGAGGCTGGTTTACACATAACCTTCCTGGAATTAAGAGCAATCTATTTAGCTCTTTGAGTATTCCACGCCCAGCTCAGCTACAAGACAGTCCTAGTCTGGACGGACAATCAAGTAGCCATGTTCTATGTGAACAAGCAGGGTGGAACAGACTCTCTCTCGTTATGAAACAAAGCTTTATGACTGTGGGCCCTCGCCAGAGAGCATCAAATTCACCTTCTCGTGGTATATCTTCCAGGCATTCAAAACCTTTGGGCAGACAGAGTCAGTCGAGTACTGCTGCCTCACGAGTGGTCCCTCCACCTAGACCAGGTGGCAAAGATATTTCATCTCTGGGGCACTCCAGACATAGACCTCTTTGCAAGTCCACTGAATGCCAAACTTCCGCGGTTCTTTTCCAGGATTCTGGCTCACAATTGTCAGGCAAGGGATGCCTTCCTCCTTCACTGGGGTCAGGACTTCTTTTATGCCTTCCCACCCATTCCCCTCATCCCCAAAACACTCTTCAAGCTTCAGAGAGACAGGGGTTGCATGATTCTCATAGCACCACGATGGCTACGCCAAACATGGTATCCCCTGCTTCTACATCTCTCTCAAGCAGCACCTCTGGAGTTAGGGCATGCTCCAGATCTACTTTCTCAAGAGAACAGGATGCTATGGCACCTCACGGCCTGGTTGCTGAAGGCTTAGACCTCCAGGATCTCAACCTAAGAACATAAGACATGCCATACTGGGTCAGACCGAGGTCCATCAAGCCCAGTATCCTGTTTCCAACAGTGGCCAATCTAGGTCATACGTACCTAGCAATATCCTCAAAAGACACAGGTTCCACAATGCTTGTACTGGGTCAAGCATTGATATCCTGGGTCCCTTTTAATAGTGGTTTATGGACCTTTCCTCCAGGAACTTGTCCAAACCTTTTTTAAACCCAGCTATACTAACAGCCCTTACTACATCCTCCGGTAACAGATTCCAGAGTTTGATTACACATTGAGTGAAAAAATATTTTCTCTTATTTGTCTTAAATAGTTTACCCTGTAGCTTCATTACATGTCCCCTAGTCTTTCTATATTCTGATAGCGTAAACAATTGATCCACGTTTATCCGTTCCACTCCATTCATTAATTTATAGACCTCTATCATATCTCCCCTCAGGATATCCTTTACCTGTCCCAACAGGTAAAGGATATCCTTCAGGCTTCTAGGAAACTTTCCACAAGATCATCTTATGCCTTCAAGTGGAAACGTTTTACTATATGGTGCTGCAAGAAGGGATTAAACCCCCTTGTCATACCCTTGGAATTGATACTAGAGTATCTCCTTCACTTATCAAATTCTGGTCTAAAGACCAATTCAGTAAGAGTCCATCTTAGTGCAATTGCAGCTTCTTATAAGCCTCTGCATGGACAACCAATTTCCTCTCATCCACTCATATCAAGATTTATGAGAGGCCTTCTATTAACCAGACCTCCCATTAAGCCACCACCGGTGGCATGGGATCTAAACCTAGTTCTCACGCAGCTTATGAAGCCGCCTTTTGAGCCTTTAGCCACTACAGCCCTTACGTTTTTGACCTGGAAGGTCATCTTCCTAATTGCAATCACCTCTGTACGTCACATTAGTGAATTGCAAGCTTTAGTGGCTGATCCTCCTTATACTAGGTTTCATCATGATAAGGTTGTTCTTAGAACTCATCCACACTTTATGCCAAAGGTGGTTTCGCCTTTTCATTTGAACCAATCAATTTATCTTCCTGTATTTTTTCCGAGGCCTCATGCCTCTAATGCAGAAAGAAACCTTCATACTTTGGATTGTAAAAAGGCCTTAGCCTTTTACATACAAAGAACACAGCAACATAGAAAGTCCTCGCAACTTTTTATAGCTTTTGACCCTAGTCATTTGGGAGGAAGGATGCCTATCTTTCTGGGTTGGCACCTTCCTGGGGCTATCTCCCTGGCATCTTCAGCTAGGGAGTCCCCATATGTGAAGACTACATTCCTGCTTGTTCTTGGAGATAGTGTAGTTCTCCAGGACCAAGCAGGAAGTCAGTCCTCACTGATGGGTGACGTCGGCGCCGACGGAGCCCTCGCGGAGCAATTTTCCCCAGCTTTCAAAGAAAGCCTTTGGGAATTGCAGCGCGCATGCGCGGTCGTCTTCCCGCCCGAGGGTGCCATCTTAGCCAGTCTTCTTTTTTCCGCGGAGCCCTACAGACGTCCCCGTCTTGTCCCCGCGAAAAAGTCAATTTTCTTCATTATTTTATTCTTATTTTCCTTCGGTTCGACGCCGATCTTTTTCCCGCCCGGACTCGCAACGCCGGTCACGAGTCCTCTTACTTTTTTTCGGTTTTTCTGACTTTGTCAGCTTTCGTTTTCGATTTTTCCCTGGCAGCCCGGTCCTTTGACCTCGCAGGGGCCCTTTTTCCCCCGATGGCTGCCAGTGGCTTTAAGCGGTGTGGTCAGTGTGACCGAAATATGTCACTAACTGACACACACGACTTTTGCCTCCGCTGCCTGGGCCCGGATCATGAGGAACTGATCTGTGGGCCCTGCGGCAAAATGTCCTCAAAAGCGTTGAGAAGTCGGCGGCATCAGCGTGATCGAATCTTCGCTGACCCCAGCCGTACCCGGACCTCGTCGGAGGCCTCCGCGTCAAAAGGCTCCAGCTCGGACCGTCGCCGGAGTTCCTCCGACCGGGGTTCTCCCTCCGGGGACCATCGTCGGACGGTGAAACCCACGAGGGCGGCGTCGGTGGACGCTCCTGGTTCCGCGAGGGCCAGGTCGCATAGCCCCGATAGCCGCCCCGGGTCCTTGGAGAAGGAACACCTCCCGAAGCGACCTCGCCTGGAGTCGGAGATGCCTGCTCGGGTAAGTCCTGTGGTCCTTCTGGACTCGCCTCCGCGACAGCCGACGTCGAGCCCGACGCCGTCGGGGCCCGAGTCGGGGGCTGCTGGGTCACCTGAGCTCGGACTCAGGTTGACGGCCTTGGAGAGCAGACTGTCTGCCTTCATGGACCAGCAGCGGGCACTGCTCGCTGGCCTCGCTGGCGCCGCTGCCCCGACCGCCGGGACGTCGACGTCCAAGTCGACCCCGGAGACCGAGCCGATCCTCGAGTCGATGAGAACTCGAGTCGATCCTCGGTCGAGGTCACCCTCGGCCTCCCGTTCGGGACCGAGGTCGCCGACGCCGACTCCCTCGGCGTCGGGGCGGCAGGCGCCGCGCCCTGCCCGGGCCGACCCCACCGAGTCCTCGTCGGAGTCGGTCTGGGAGTCTGAAGAGGAAGAGTCGCCTGATTCTTTCCGGACTCGGTGTGTCCCCTCGGACTCACCGGAGTCCGAGCCTCGGAAGCAGTCCCCCCCGGAGGATGCCCGGTTCTCGGACTTCGTTAGGGATATGGCCAAGGCTTTGGCCTTCCCTGCGGATCCCGAGGAGGAGCCTCGAGCCGAAGAGCTCGACGCCCTCCAGTATGACTCTCCCGCGAGGGAACACTTTACTGTACCGGTTCCTCCTATGCTGGAACGACTACTCTTCCGCATGTGGGAGAGTCTGGCCTCCTCGCCGGTCCTGAGCAAGCGGGTCGATTCTATCTATCGGGTCCGCAAGAGCCCTGGCTTCCAAAAGGCACAGCTACCACACCATTCCATGGTAGTGGAATCGGCCATGCATCGTCTTAAGAGCCAGAAGATGCACTCCTCGGTGCCCCCTGGCAGGGAGGCCCGTAACCTGGATGGCCTTGGTAAGAAGTGTTTCCAGGGCTCTATGCTCGCATGTCGTGTCCAGACTTACCAGCTATACATGGGCATGTATCTCCGGGATCTGGCTAAAGAGCTAGCCGGATTCTCCGCTGGTTTGTCCGAGGAACCCTTGCAGAGGTTCCTGGCCTTGTCCACTGGCATTCGGGAATGCTCAAAGTTCATGTCCCGGGCAGCCTATGATGGCTTTGAAGCGTCGGCTCGAGTGGCCGCAGCCGGCATCGGTGCCCGCCGACAGGCTTGGCTTCAGTCGTCAGACCTTGAGCCCTGGGTGCAGGACAAGTTGGTCGATGTCCCCTGCCGAGGCGAAAACCTCTTTGGCAAGCCCATGGCGGAAAAGGCTGCACAAATTGAGACTGAGACTCTCACCAGGACCAGGCTTTCTAGGAAGACCTCCGCCCCTTCCCAGAAAAAGAAGGGCTCGGGGAAAAAGTCCTTTTACCCGAGGAAGGCGGCTGCCTACAAACAATACCCCCATTATCAGGCCCCTGCAGCTCCCCAACAGGGCCAGCAGGCCAAGGGACGGGGTAACGGGTCCCGTAGGCAGCAAGCCCCCAAGCCTGCACCACCAGCCCCTGCTCAGCAGGGTGGGGGTTTTTGACTCACAAAGCATAGCCTCTCCCCCCCCGCTGGTTCCTCCGAGCACCGGAGGCCGGCTGGTTCACTTCGCCCACAGGTGGTCCAGCATCACCACAGATGCCTGGGTGCTTCAAGTCGTGCGAGAAGGCTATCTTCTCCACTTCCACCAGGTCCCTCCCTCCTATTTTCCGGGAGAACCTCCGCGACCCCCTCTGCACAGGGAATTACTCCTTCAGGAGTTAGCAGGTCTTCTGCAGGAACAGGCGGTGGAACCGGTGCCACACCACCTGAGAGGTCAAGGCTTTTATTCCAGGTATTTTCTGATACCAAAGAGAACAGGGGGCCTCAGACCCATCCTGGACTTGCGCAACCTCAACAAGTTCCTTGTGCGGGAGAAGTTCAAAATGCTTACCCTTGGAATCCTTCTGCCCTACCTCCAGCAGGGAGATTGGCTATGCTCCTTGGATCTAAAGGATGCCTACACGCACATCCTCATCCACCCAAGCCACCGCCAATACCTAAGGTTTGTGGTGGCAGGAAATCATTACCAGTACAGAGTACTGCCCTTTGGCCTGTCCTCCGCACCGCGAGTCTTCACAAAATGTCTCGCGGTCGTGGCGGCCCATCTCCGGCTTCACGGCCTCTATGTCTTTCCGTACCTCGACGACTGGCTCATCAGAGCAGCGTCCGCTCGGGAGGTCACCAACGCCACGCGCCACACGGTGACTCTTCTGCAGCACTTGGGCTTTGTTATAAACTTCGCAAAGTCCACTTTGCTCCCCTCACAGGATCTCGAGTTCATCGGCGCAAGGCTGCACACTCCTCAGGCGCGAGCATACCTACCGCTCGACAGGGCTCAACGGCTCATGGACCTAGCCGACCGCTTTCGCAGCCAGCCCCTGGTCTCCGCCAGGCGCTTCCTGAGACTACTCGGCCATATGGCTTCCACCGTCCATGTGACCCCCAATGCCCGCCTGAATATGCGGTCTGCTCAATGGTGTCTCCGCCAGCAGTGGCGACAAGCCACAGGCGGCCTAGCAGACCTGGTGCGCGTCTCCGAGCCGCTGATCTCGTCTCTCCGGTGGTGGCTCCGGCAGCCGAACCTGATATTCGGAATGCCTTTCCAGTCACCTCAGCCGACCCGGGTGCTGACCACCGATGCATCCCTCCTGGGCTGGGGAGCACATTGCCAAGAGGCACGTACTCAGGGCCTCTGGACCACGTGGGAGTCTGCTCAGCAGATCAACTTCCTGGAGCTCAAGGCGATCCGCCTAGCTCTCAAGGCCTTCTCCCACCTGACTTCCCACCAGTCCGTCCTTGTCCAGACGGACAATCAAGTTGCCATGTTCTACGTGAACAAGCAGGGGGGCACGGGCTCCTTCCTCCTCTGCCGGGAGGCACAGAAGCTCTGCTCTTGGGCCGTCAGTCACGGCATTCTCCTCAAGGCAGTTTATCTCCCGGGCCAAGAAAATTGCCTTGCGGACAAACTCAGCAGGGTCCTCCAGCCGCACGAGTGGCGTCTGGATCCCTTGGTAGTTCAGAAGCTCTTCCTCAAGTGGGGCCTCCCCACGGTGGATCTCTTTGCCAGTCCTCACAACCGGCAGCTTCCTCGCTTCTGCTCTCGTCAGCCACACCCCCTTCGGGTTGCGGCAGACGCTTTTCTGATCTCATGGTCGGGGAGCCTTCTGTACGCTTTCCCTCCCATCCCGCTAGTCTCTCGGACTCTTTTCAAGGTTCTCCGAGACAAAGCCTTCATGATCCTGGTGGCCCCTCGCTGGCCCAGGCAGCCGTGGTTTCCGCTCCTACTGCAACTGGCGGTGGAGGATCCAATCCCTCTGGGGGTACAACCGGATCTCCTCACTCAGGATCAGGGGTCCCTACTGCACCCCAACCTCAGGTCTCTCAACCTCATGGCCTGGCTGCTGAGAGGGTAGTCCTTGCTCCCCTTCTCCTGCCGGCGGAGGTGGAGGAGGTCGTCTTGGCTTCGCGACGGCCTTCTACCCGCAAATGCTACGCCCTTAAATGGCGTCGCTTTGCAGTCTGGTGTACCCAACAGTCTCAGGATCCCTTCTCCTGCCCGGTGTCGGTGATCTTGCAGTACTTGCTACACCTCTCTAATCTGGGACTTAAGTCCAACTCCGTCAAAGTTCACCTCAGTGCTCTTTCGGCACATCATGTGCCGGTGGACGGTAGACCTCTCTCCAGCGACCCTCTCGTAGCGAGGTTTCTCCGAGGTCTCCTTCTACTTAAACCACCTCTGCGCCCGCCAGCGCCTGACTGGGACCTGAATGTGGTTTTGCAGCGGATCACCTGTCCGCCTTTTGAACCTATGGCTACCTGTTCTCTCCGTTTTCTGTCTTGGAAAACACTGTTCTTGATAGCCCTCACTTCCGCTAGACGCGTAAGTGAATTGCAGGCCCTCGTATCTGATCCCCCTTACACTCGGTTCTACAAAAATAGGGTAGTCCTACGGACTCACCCAAAATTTCTGCCTAAAGTGGTCTCCCCTTTTCACATCAATCAGGAGGTGGTACTTCCAACCTTCTTTCCCAGACCACACTCCAGCCGAGCTGAAACGGTCCTCCATAGCCTGGACTGTAGAAGGGCTTTGAACTTCTACCTTGACCGTACGCGGGAGCACCGTAAAGCTGCTCAGCTTTTTGTGTCTTTTGACCCCAATAAATTGGGGCTCCCGGTCTCCAAGCGTACTCTGTCCACCTGGGTTGCGGACTGTATCTCTTGGGCTTATGGGGCAGCCGGACTCTCCTTAGAAAGCCGAGTCACGGCTCATTGCGTTCGGGCAAAGGCTACGTCAGTGGCTTACCTCCGCTCTGTTCCGCTGGCAGACATCTGCCGGGCCGCTACTTGGTCTTCGAGCCAGACTTTTGCGGTCCATTACTGTCTCGAGAGGGAGTCCCGCAGGGACAGTGCTTTCGGACAGGCAGTCCTCCGTAATCTCTTTGAGGTCTGAGCAACTCCTACCCTCCATCCCGGATGTGGGCTACCGGTGGGTGATAATTCAGCGAAGATTCTGTCCTTCTGTGCTGCTGAGCTAGAGGGAGCTCATGTTTGTGCTTAGGGTCTCCGGTAGCCTTGAGCTTGGGAGTCCCATAAGTGAGGACTGACTTCCTGCTTGGTCCTGGAGAAAGCGTAGTTACTCACCTGTAACAGGTGTTCTCCAGGAGCAGCAGGAATCAGTCCTCACTACCCTCCCTCCTCCCCTTGGAGTTGCAATCGTCTGCTTCTGTTCTTTTTGCAAATTTTTATGCTGTCTTTTTTAGCTATGTCATCTGACTGGCTAAGATGGCACCCTTGGGCGGGAAGACGACTGCGCATGCGCGCTGCAATTCCCAAAGGCTTTCTTTGAAAGCTGGGGAAAATTGCTCCGCGAGGGCTCCGTCGGCGCCGACGTCACCCATAAGTGAGGACTGATTCCTGCTGCTCCTGGAGAACACCTGTTACAGGTGAGTAACTACGCTTTACTCACCTGTAACAGGTGATCTCCGGGAACAGCAGGAATTTAGCCTTCACAACCCACCCACCTCCCCTAGGAGTTGTCTCTATCTTTGTCTCTTTCCTCTCTCCCTCTATCCTTTCACTCAGCTACAAACTTAACTGAAGAGGGACAGTTGGAAATGCAGGAAGGCAGCACGCATGTGCTGAGGGATGCTTCTAAAAGCGTTCCTATTGAACGCTGGGGAGTGTTCCCACGCAGGCTCCGTCGGTACTGACGATACCCATATGTGAAGACTAAATTCCTGCTGTTCCCGGAGATCACCTGTTACAGGTAAGTAACTACGCTTTATGGCACGAGTTTTCAACATCTACTTTATTTGGATGCCAAGGCTCAGTAGGGAAGTTTGTGGCATCTACTACTCTGCTAGGATCTGTGCTAAAGTTGGGAGCTAGCTTTCTTCAGTATAGCAGCAGCGGCAGTGTTTTTGCTTGCAGAGGGCACAGTGTATGCTTGTGTATGGGGACCATCACAGTCCAAGTAGTCTTGTAGCCTCACAAGGAGCGCTTCAAAGTTGGCATTTGTGTCTAGATGGTGCACCTCTCTTTCTGGTATAAATGGACAGTGTAGGTAGTTTGTGTTGATTACATAAGCATAGGGTATAGTTGGCACAGTTCCGGCCATCAACAGTTCCGCTGATTTAATCAAAAATTAGTCTAGGGTCATATAGTAGGATGGATTCCAGGTGAACCTTTAAGTGATAAGCTTTCTAATGTATCCAGTACCTGCTTGTAGTAATTGTAAACCGCTCTGATGCCCTTCAGCCTTGGCAGTGTATCAAGAAATTGCATAAACATAACCTGGGCCAGTACCCTCTTAGAGGGGTACAGTTCTGAGAGCATCTAAGCAGTTTCTCCATGGGTAGGCTTTGGAGTGTGCAAAGAAACCTTGAAGAGTATAGCCATGGCTCAGGGGCTAACCTAATCTTAAGGAGCCTTTATTCTTGTGTCGCTTTGTCAAGTGTGGCCTGTTCATGTTGCATGGTTTTCTCCATACCTTTCTTTTTTTTGTTATCTAGCCTCAGTGGCTAGCCAAAGCATGAGTTTATCCTTTTCCAGCCTCTGGCTGTGCATTGGAGGGCCTGCATAATCTGCAGTGATGGCCCAGAGACAGGCTTCTCAGTGGCTGGTTGTCAAAAAAAAAATGCTGTAAGGTCTATACTGTAGATTTCTTAATGGGTTCTAGGTGGTTACTTTCCATTGGAATGGAGGGGCATTGGCCTTTCCTGCATGGTACATGCCTCATTGACAGCTAACCAGTTCATGGTGGAGAGTGACCAAGCATGGCATTTGGCTGCTCCTGCTATCTGAGCATGGTCTTTGGCAGCCAGGAGACACACATTCCAGCCCAAGGGTCTCCAGTTTGGGACCCACCTCTGACTATCAGTCACAGAACTTTAGTAGCATTAAGTTATCAGGGGCTACAGTTTGTGTTTGAGTTTCTATTGGTGCTGTGGCAGTTCTGGGTTCTCATTCTGCTTAGCAAGAGAGCCTCTGGTTGTGTCATACCTTTGTGGTGGCTTGAGCACATGCTTTAATGAACACCCTTACAATCCTTCCGGTTAGGCAGTTTTGTTGGTAGAGTGATGAGCCTTACTCCTAGACATCTTCCCTTGGTTTGTAGTCCTAAGACATGCTTGTCATTGCTCTGCATCTTTCTGATGTGGGCTGTGCTTGACGTTGTCCTATAAGATTTCTCCGATCTTGGCGTTTGGTGTATCTAGCCCTGTACATGGGCAAGGTTTTATTACATTGTCTTCCACTTTAGGGAAGAGGAGGTATCGTAAGTAGAAGGGTTGGTTCTCCCTCCGGGAGTCTCTAGGATGTCGGAAGGGGTGTGTATGGCAAAGAGGGCCTCTGAATGCTCCCTGGTTCCCTGTGGTGGAAACCTAGTGCTGGGATTGCCCTTGGACGTAGGCCCCAGGGATATGGCAGTGATATTGTATGTATTGGTAACCTAAGGTGATGCTGGCAGGCTACAGCCGCCTTTCTGAGCCTGCCAAAGAGCAGAGTTATCTTTTTTATTTTTATTTTATTTAGTATACATTTGTATACCGCTACTTCCAGCGATCAGCAGCGGTTTGATTACAGATTGGAAATTGTCAAATCATGACAGGAAATTTTTGAGGTATAAACACATTGAATAGACAGGAAAGCACAGCACACAGAGAACATGGGCTATGGAGGGTTAAGTGGCTTGCCCAAGACCACAAGGAGCACCTGTGGGACTAGAAACCCCAGTCCTTCCGGCCCAAGGTTGCTGTCCTCTAGTGGGATTTGAACCCCCGACCTTCCGGCCCGAAGTACCCTGCCCCAACCACTAGGCCACTCCACTAGAAAGCTGAGACTAAGAATGGGCGGTCACAGCCTTTGACCTTGCGGGATGTTTTCACTTATGAGTGGTCTCACAGTCATAGTAACATAGTAAATGACGGCAGATAAAGACCAGCATGGTCCATCTAGTATGCTCAGCAAGATGGCAAGAGAAGGTGCACCTGTCGCTCTGTGCAGGCCACCCCTCCCCATGTCTTTGTTTAGGGGTGAACCCACCACTCCATGTAGGACACCCCTATTTGAAACGTTAGATGGTTCAGAAGTTAGATGGTACCATTTATTTTGTTTTTATCCTGTTGCTGTAAAGGGATCCACTGTGTTTGTCCCATGCCGTTTTGAATTCCGTCACCATGTTTGCCCCATCACTTCCATCGGGAGGGCATTCCAAGCATCCACCACCCTTTCAGTGAAGAAATATTTCCTGACATTGCCTTTCAATTTACCACCTTGCAGCTTCATGTTATGCCCTCTAGTTTTACAGCTTCCCCGTCTTTGGAAGAGCTTTGTTTGTTCATCATTTCTCTTTAAGTATTTAAAGGTCTGAATCATATCTCCCCTGTCCCTCCTCTCCTCCAAAGTGTACATATTTAGGTCTTCAAGTCTCTTCCCATAAGGCTTCTGACACAGGCTCCATATCATTTTGGTCGCCTTCCTCTGAACAGTTTCCACTCTTTTTACATCTTTTGCAAGATATGGTCTCCAAAACTGAACACAGTATTCCAAGTGAGGCCTCACCAGTGACTTGTACAGTGGCATAAGTACCTCTTCCTTTCTGCTGGTTATCCCTCTTTGTATGCAGCCCAACATCTTCCAGGCTTTTGCCACCGCCTTGTCGCACTGTTTTGCCATCTTGAGATCATCAGAGAAAAATCACACCAAGGTCTTTCTTCTGAACTGTGCATACCAACCTCTCGCCCCCTATCATGTACATTTCCCTTGGATTTCTGCTACCCAAGTGCATGACACTACACTTTTTCGCATTAAATCATAATTGCCAAGCATTAGACCAGTCTTCCAGCTTTTGTAGATCTTTCCTCATGTTAACCACTCCCTCGGGGGAGTCTACTATGTTGCAAATCTTTGTAACATCTGCAAAAAGACAGACTTTTCCATTCAGTCCTTCAGCAATATCACTCACAAATATATTGAACAGTGCTGGGCCCAGGACCAAACCCTGGGGCACCCTGCTAATCACCTTCCTCTCATCCGAGTGAGCTCCATGTACCATCACCTTATGTCATATGCCAGTCAACCAATTTCTAATCCAGTTTACCATCTTGGGACCTATCCCCAGACTACTGAGTCGGCTGGGTATTTATTTATTTATTTATTTATTTATTTACAGTTTCTTTTATACCGCACTATTCGACATCAGCGCGGTTTACAATGAACAGAAACTACACTTACCAAATATTGATCAGTGCTTACAATGAACAGCTGGGTATACATTAAACAGGTTTACATTCAACAGGTTTTATAAACAGAGGAACATAATAACTATGTACAAAAAACAACTATGTACAGAACAACTAGGCGCAGCTATATGTTTCTTGATGAGGGAAGAAGCAAGGTGAGATTGCAGCTCTTCGCGTTAAGACTATGGAGAGCATGGGTTTAACGTGTTGACATGGGGTGTAGAGGTAGGTTGGTGTGAGGCAGTGTCTGAAATATTGTAGTGCTGCAAGAACAGGTGATGTTTCAGTGCCTTCCTGAACTGGGAGAGGTCACTGATGGTTCTGATTGTCAGGAGCTTCACAGCAGGAGGCTTCCGTTCAAGTTCAGTTCTAATATTATAAAAATAAACTATTTGCCTAGGTGCTGTTTAGTCAGTTGAGAGTGACCTAAGAACATAAGAACATAAGATATGCCATAATGGGTCAGACCAAAGTCCATCAAGCCCAGTATTCTGTTTCCAACAGTGGCCAATCTAGGTCATATGTACCTAGCAGTTTCCCCAAGGGACACAGGTTCCACAATGCTTGTACTGGTTCAAGCATTGATATCCTGGGTCCCTTCTTAATAATGGTTTATGGACCTTTCCTCCAGGTACTTGTCCAAACCTTTTTTAAACCCAGCTACACTAACAGCCTTTACTACATCCTCCGGTAACAAATTCCAGAGTTTGATTACACGTTGAGTGAAAAAATATTTTCTTTTATTAGTCTTAAATAGTTTACCCGGTAGCTTCATTGCATGTCCCCTAGTCTTTCTATATTCTGATAAGGTAAACAATCGATCTACGTTTACCCATTCCACTCCATTCATTAATTTATAGACTTCTGTCATATCTCCCCTCAGCCGTCTCTTTTCCAGGTTAAAGAGCCCCAACCTGGTGACCTTTGAGGATCTATGCGTGGAATTCCCAGTGCTGGTGGGGGATAGGTATCAATTCCTGCAAGCGCGTCATTTCTGCAACAGTTTGGGTGGTTGGGGGGGAGAGGGGCAAGGGGCTGTTGTGGATGGACTGGTGGAGGGCGGGATGGTTAAGGGCATGATTTCCCAGTTGTACGGGCTAATGGACACCGGGGATAGGGGAGGGTGAGCCCACAAGAAAGCTTGGGAGCGGGACTTATTCAAATGTTGGGATGAGGACCAATGGGAAATAGTTTACAAAGGGTTATTCAAGGGAATCCTATCTAGCTCTCTCTTGGAGCAAAATTACAAGGTGCTCTATAGATGGCATCTGACGCCCCAACGCCTACAGAAATGGAGTGGGGGTCAGGGGCTCTGTTGGAGAGAGTGTGGGGAGTTGGGATCCGTTATGCACATCTGATGGGAATGCCCAAAGCTTCAGCCCACGTGGTGTATGGTTGCTGAGTGGATGGGGGAGGTCCTGGGTGAAGGTATCGCTTTAGGTCCCTGTATGGCCTTGCTGAATGTGGGAGGGGGGTCAAAGTGGTGTAGGGTGGTGTGCGGGGCTGTGCGACTCCTGATAGTGACGAAGTGGAGGGCCGTCTCCCAGCCCAACTTGGAGGAAGTACAAAGGAGAGTCGAGCACCTCTCATTAATGTACCGCCTTACCGCCCTCCGCCAGCAGCGGTTGGCTCGGTTTCAGGAAATCTGGGGTCCTTACCTTAGATGGGTTACGGATCCACCCTATCGAGAACTCCCGGAGGTGTCTTAGTGGCGGGGGGGCTTTCAGCCTGTGCCTTACTGCCTAGGAAGTGCTGGGAGTCTAGTTATAGCTATTTAGACAAGATTTCCGATACGGCCCATTGCCCCTAGCATTGATTGATTGCTCATGTAACTGATGAGAGGTATTGTTCCTGGTCCGATCTCTACCCCATGACTATATTAAGGGTTGTATTAGGGGGTAGCCACCTTGGGGGGGGGGAGGGAGGGGAGGGGAGCGGTTCGGGGGGGGGTGTGGGATGCAAAGGAATGTAGTTTTCTACTGTTAGCTCTGTATAAGGAATTTTGTGTTATTGTTTATTGTTCTTGAGTTGTGGAATTCTTAATAAAAACTTTAATGGGAAAAAAAAAAAAAAAGAGCCCCAACCTTTTTAGCCTTTTTTCATAGGAGTATCCTTCCATCCCCTTTACCATTTTGGTGGCTCTTCTCTGAACTTTTTCTAAAATCGCTATATCCTTTTTTAAGATACGGCGACCAGAATTGCACACAATATTCAAGGTGCGGTCTCACCATGGAACGATATAGAGGCATTATAATATCTTTTGTTTTATTTTCCATTCCTTTCCTTATCATACCTAGCATTCTATTTGCTCTCTTGGCCGCCGCTGCACTCTGGGCCGAGGGTTTTAACATGGTATCCACAATGACGCCTAAATCTTTTTCCTGGGTGGTGGTTCCTAATGTGGAACCTTGCATCGTGTAACCATAGTTTGGGTTGTTCTTCCCTAGGTGCATAACCTTGCACTTGTCCACATTAAATTTCATCTGCCATTTTGATGCCCAGTCTTCCAATTTATAAAGATCCTCTTGCAATTTTCCACAATCCTCTTGGGTTTTAACAACTTTAAATAGTTTTGTGTCATCTGCAAATTTGATAACCTCACTCGTTATTCCACTTTCCAGGTCATTTATGAATATGTCAAAAAGCAGCGGACCCAGCACAGATCCCTGGGGTACACCACTATTCACCTTTCTCCATTGGGAAAATTGGCCATTTAGCCCTACCCTCTGCTTTCTATCTTTTAACCAGTTCCTGATCCACAATAGTACACTGCCTCCTATCCCATGACTCTTTAGTTTTGCCAAAAGTCTCTGATGAGGGACCTTGTCAAAGGCTTTCTGAAAGTCCAGATAGACAATATCAACCGACTCACCTTTGTCCACCTGATTATTCACTCCTTCAAAGAAACATAACAGATTAGTAAGACAAGATCTTCCTTGTCTAAAGCCATGTTGGCTGTCTCCCATTAGGTCATGACTATCTACATGCTGAGTAATTTTATTCTTTATGATGGTTTCTACCATTTTTCCTGGTACTGATGTCAGGCTCACCGGTCTGTAGTTTCCCGGATCACCCCTGGAACCCTTTTTAAAAATTGGTGTTACATTGGCGATCCTCCAATCTTCAGGTATTAGAGATGATTTTAGTGATAGTTCACAGATTACTAATAGCAGGTCTGCAATCTCGTATTTCAGTTCTTTCAACACCCTTGGATGTATACCATCCGGCCCAGGTGATTTGCTACTCTTCAGTTTATCTAATAGTTGTAATACATCTTCCCGATGTATCGATATTTCCTTCAATTCTTCCGCACCTTTAAATACCACTTCAGTCATGGGTAACATCCCTACATCTTCCTCAGTAAAGACTGAAGCAAAGAATTCATTCAATCTCTCCGCTATCGCCTTGTCGCCTCTTAGTGCTTCTTTAACCCCTTTATCATCTAATGGACCAACTGACTCTTTCACAGGTTTTTTGCTGCGAATGTACTTGAAAAGGTCTTTACTTCGCGTTTTTGCTTCCGCAGCAAGCTTCTTCTCAAATTTCTTTCAGGTGGAGAAATTGCACTTATACCTGAGGGAGGATAAAGAGAGAACTTTGGCACAATTGCAGAAGCGTGTGCTACAGCCAGTATTTCTCATGGCAGTGCAAGCAGCCTTTTGGGCCAGGTGCCAATGATTGAAGATTTGGTGAACTCGTCTAGTCAGTCATGGTTACAGGGAGCTATGACAGTTTAATACTGCTGCTACTACTACTTATCATTTGTATAGAGCTACAAGGCACGTGCAGAGCTGAGGGGGGGGGGTGTTGTTTGTTTGGGGGATCTGGCTGGGAAGGGGGAGCTCCTCCACGTTGAAAGCCTTTCTGGAGCTTCTGCCTGCTGTCAGGAGTCCTTTAAGAATGGAGAGGAGCAGCTTGACATGGCACTGTTCCCTATCAGCCCTGGTGGGCTCTGTCCTGGGAGTGGATAGCTTTCTGGGTCTGGCTGTGCTGGCTTCGAGAGGGCTGTCGTAAGGGACTTTCAGTTCTTCGGAGAGTAGCCTATTTGTCAGTGGCTGGTGTTAAGCCAGTTCTGGCCTTCATGTGTTCCGGTTTCATAGTCTAGATAGACACACATTTCTTTCCTCGGGGGGAGGGGGGGTGGACTTTAATGAAGACCAGGTTTAGAGAAAGAAGTCCTCCTGTCCCAGGCCATAGCTGTGCGTTTTAAGTGTTGCATTCTGCCTATCTGAGGTAACTGCTTTTGCCTGACGTCTGCTATTTGTTGTAGAGCATCAGCCACCTATGGTAGTGCCAGCCTGTTGGAAAGATAAAGTGGAGGCTTCTCTCCCTTCTCTTGCTTTTGAGGTGGGATCGCTGGAGGGGATTTGGGTGGTAGCATCCTGTTCCCTCTCATTCATGGGTCCCCATTTCGGCTTTGGAGTAGCTGTTTGGAGCAGTTCTGGGGGTCCTTTTTAGAAACTATTCTGTTCAAATCGCAAGGAAGATTATTGGTTTCTCTGAGCTTCATGCATATTTGTGTAGTTAGCTTTTTCAGTTCATGATCGTGTCAGTGAGCTCTGAGGCAGAAGCATTTGGGAGGGTTCCAGAACAGCATAAATGGCTTGTTCGCTGGACCTTCCTTGGCTTTGATTTAGAGAAAGTGTTTATAGAGGGTCTCGTCTTTTAGGCCGGCTTGGTGGGATTGGTACAGCCTGAAAAGGCTTCCTAGCTACCTGGTGTAGCTAGTAATTTTTCCTAGTTATTCCCTGCATTGAGGACATTTCTACTTCTAGTGTCCAGTTTGTCTTGGTCAGAGCCTGGCTCAGATTCCTTGGATCTGTCTCTGGGGTGCAACTGTCCTGTGTTTCATCCTGTTCGTGTTGTAGGGGCATTGGTTGTTCCAGCATGGAGAATGTCATATTATGGAGTCACAGGTTTGCCAAGCCCAGGTTCTTTGGCTTCCCACCCATTGTTAAGGTACTGCTTTGGTACATATCACGCATCTGGACTGGACTAGAGGGATGATGAGTTAAGTGAAAGTAGGCCTTATCTGCTAATTTTCTGGCACAGTCTGGTTTTCAATTCCACAGTGGTGGTGCTGGGCTGCTTTAAAAAAAAATCCAGCTAACTGTAAGTGGATGGTGCAGACTTTAGGCCAGTAGTTTCTATTCCTCTGTTTCCGGACTTAATGCAGATCAGTAGGAGCCAGTTCATCTCTCCTGGGTCTGTTAGAAAGGAACTTAATGATCACTAGCAAAGTTTCCTTTTGCAGAACAGCGTTTACATAGATGGATATTTATCCACTATTCCAAACATGTTTTCACAATGGAAGTGGTTTATTGGTAGAATACGTACTGTGAGTACTGAATAGTGCTCTATGTTCTGCTTTGTTACAGAAATACTGGTGAACAGAGAGCTGCACGAGACCTTTATACCATGGCATCATCAAACTCAGTGGTTCTCAGTCTGGTAATGGGCCTTAGCGGAGTGCGGACATTGCTCTCGTCGATTCTTTGAATCTTCAGACTCCAATTCTTCCAATGTGGAATTGATCGATACTCAAGCTATTCAAAATATACCGGAGGATCCTTCTCCCTCTCCGAAACGCATGTCCCCCTCCTGAGGACATATCTTTTCAAGAATTTATTCGGGACTTGTCCATTACAGTAACATCTGAAAAAGAACCTAGGGCTTCTAAAGAGGCTGCCACCCTTCCGGTTCACTGCATCCTCCAGGACCTCATGCTCTGGATGTGGGAGATGCCCCTTACCGTCTCTCCCCATACTCGACACCATGTATCGAGTACCGGAGTCTCCTGGATTCCAAAAGACATAGTTGTCTCATCACTCAATGGTGGTGGAATCTGCAATACATTGAATTAAAAGTTCAAAGACTCATTCTTCAAACCCTCCTGGTAGAGAAGCGAGGACTCTCGATGCTTTTGGGCGTGGTGTTTTCAGGCCTCCATGCTTTCAGCCAGGATAAGCATACATACTCTCAGTATGTTCCTTAGGGAGGTTACTAGAGATCTCGAGTCTATGGCTCCTCTTCTTCCTGATAAGAGATACCATAATTACTCACCTATAACAGGTGTTCTCCGGGAACAGCAGGAATCAGTCCTCACATATTGGTGACGGCACCGATGGAGCCCACACAGAGCTGTTCCCTAGCTTTCAAAGAAAACCTTTGGGAATGCTACCATGCATGCGTGGTCCCCTTCCCGCCCAATGGTGCCATCTTGTTGAGTCAGATGACATAGCTTAGGCGAAAAAACAAAAACAGATAGAGGCAACTCCTAGGGGAGGAGGAAGGGTTGTGAGGACTGATTCTTGCTGTTCCCAGAGAACACCTGTTACAGGTAAGAAACTATGCTTTCTCCGGGAACAAGCAGGAAGTCAATCCCCACATCTGGGACTCCCTAGCTCCAGGCTGCCAGAACTCGAACCACAACAGCACCAATGGTGACCACCAGGGAAGGCAGCCAGTTGCAGAAGACAAGTCCCTATCGAGAGACTCCGCAACACCAAGCTACCCTCGTCGCTATTAGTCCGGTAGTCTGACCATCGACAGGCTGGAGGTGCCTATACACTGAGTATGCTACGGATTACCGCCTGGCCGAAGGCACTGTCCCTGCAGAACTCACTTTCCAGGCAAAGGTAAGCACTGAAGACCATGTGGCAGCCTTGCAAATTTCCATCACTGGTATCAAGCACAGGTTGGCCACTGATGCGGCCGTGGCCCTGATGCAATGAGCAGTGATTCAGTACTCCAGGGAAAGGCCAACCTGCTCATAAGTGAAGGCGATACAGTCCACCACCCAAGAGGACAGAGTCCGTTTGGTTACCGTCAGCCCCAGCTTACTGGGGTCAAATGAGACAAAGAGATGGGGTGTTTTGTGATAGTCCCTAGTCCTATGAAGATAGGACAGGGCCCTCTTGCAATCCAAGGTGTACAAGACCGACTACCTTGCCGGCGTGAGGCCGTGCAGAGAAGGAAGGGAGAACCACCACCTGGTTGAGGTGGAAAGCAGACATCACCTTAGGAAGGAACTTGGGATGTGTACGCAGAACCACTCTATTCATGTAGAACCGGGTGTAGGGAGGATCCGCCACCAGGGCCTGCAGCTCGCTTATCCTGCGAGCAGAGGTCGTGACCACCAAGGCGGCCATTTTCCAGGAGAGGTACCTCAGGTGACAGATGGCTATAGGCTCAAATGGCGGTCTGATGAGCAGTACCACATTAAGGTCCCATTATGTGGGCGGAGGGGGGGGTCTAGCCAACAAAAGACCCCTGAGGAATCTGGAGACCAAGGGCAGGGTCGAGAGGGGCTTTTTCTCTACAGGGTCGTGGTTCGCTGCTATAGCGCTGAGATGCACCCTGACTGAATTAGATTTCAAGTCTGAGTGCAAAAGATGCAAAAGGTACTGCAACTCGAATTGTACCTGGCAGGTGAACAGCTTCACCTTCCTTTCTGTGCACTAGACAGAGAATCTCCTCGAAAGCATAAGCCCTTCTAGTGGAAGGCTTCCTGGAGGCCAGGAGGACCTCCTCGACCTTCCTTGTGAGGTGGAAAGGGGCCAACGCTACTCTTTCAGTAGCCATGCCATCAGCACTAGGGCCCTCAGGTTGGGATGCAGGAGGGAGCCGCCCTCCTGCGAGAGAAGGCCCAGGGGTACCAGGGGGAATAAGGGCTGCCTGCACCATCTGGGGGCCACCAGGATCACAGAGGTGTGCTTGCTCTGAATTTTGAACAGACACTTTGGTATCAGGGGGGTCAGCAGGAATGCATAAAGCAGACCCTGTGACCATGGTATCAGAAATGCATCCACTGCCATCTTCCCATGGTGTGGCTGAGGGAAGCAGAACCGCGGAAGCTGTGCGATGTCCGGAGAGGCGAAGAGGTCCAGGCAGGGCCTGCCCCAGTCGGAAGAGCCTCTGGGCTACCTCGGGGTCCAGGCGCCACTCGTGTAACCAGAGGACCCCGCTGAGCTTGTCCACCAGGAAGTTGTCCTGTCCTGGCCCGGTAGGTACACAGGATCATGCATATACCGCAAAGGAGTGAAGTACTACAGCCTCCTGTTCCACCATGCTTGTTCATGTAGAACATGGCTGTGAGATGTGCCCCAGTTACTCTTCTGTAGGTCCTGGGTTCATTTCACGTCACAGACGCAGGAGGGCTTGTAATAAGACCAGCAAACAGGTGTGGCTTGGAGAAAGGTTTTTATGTAAAAATAGGCTTAATACATAGGTATTGAACAGAGGTATATAGTGATTGTTACAGAGCTGTTTCAGTGTGTATCATTGAATCTGTGTGTGTGCATGTGTGAAGTGTGAGAGAGATAGAGGCCAGAACCTGTGGGTCAGAGCCGCATGGTAGGCCAGAACATGTGGGTAGAGAGAGGGGGAGGGGTGAAGGGAGTTGATCATCAGAGCCTCATGGTAGTGTCCAAACCTGTCCGATGAAGGAGGGAGGGAGAGAGAGAGAGAGAGACAGGAAGTGTGTCTGTCCTTTATAGTGCCTCTCCAGCAGTTCCCCTTGAGGTCTGCTATTGTCTTTGGCCACTCCCTTTAAGGTCTGCCCATCTTGATTTAGCAAGGAGGGGCTGCAGCCAGGTCCTAGAGACTGACATCACCAGGGGGTCAGAGTTTAGACTGAATTAAACAGAGTCCATAGCTGCATGAAATGTATGCTGACATCTCCCACACCTTTTTTTATTTTTTATTTATTATTTGTGCCTGGAAATGGTGGAAGCAAACCTGTGGTACCTGTCCCAGCTGCCATTACGTGATAGTAGACAGCTTGTCGAATACCTCCTGTATTAAATACCTTGCTATGTCTAGCAGGTCCCCTGTCCTGCACAGTACTGTCTCTAGTGTTCTAGAGATAAACAAGTCTCCTTATGAGTCCAAACCTCGTGTCTTAGGTTGAGCAGCCACTACTGGGGGGGGGAACCCAATATGCCACTTACATACCCGTCTTAGAGAGAGTGAACAGTGCATAAGGTCTGCAGGAATTTTTAAGGAGGCTAAAACCAAACGGTACCAGGATGCTATGAGTGAGGATAGGAAGCAATACTAGACTGCAGCTGACTCTGGTATTCAGTGTAATAGGAAATACCGAATTAGCCAAATTAGCAGGCCAAATTAGCCTGGATGTAGGGGTGGATGCTGGAGAGGTTCAGTGTAACTACCTTAAAATGTTGTTGTTCTGTATGACATGCGCTGCAAGGAAATGTACATTTTTTTCATCTTACAGCACAGGAAAATTACGATAATGCATAGCAATATTTGTACAGCAGTTAAAATAATAATAGGGTGAATAAAAACATTAAAGACATGATCAGCAGTAGGTGAGTAACCAAATAACAATTCCCACACAGACACATGAGCATCTTGTAGCAAGTGTCCAACAATTTGTTGAATGTGTCCATTCTCATAAGCGATGGTGTGATTCACTTCAGTGGATGTTGTTTTAAGGTGATCCATATAGTCATGGAGTTCCGTAAAGTTGAGCAGTTTATGTAGTGTCTCTTCTCCCATGCTAAGTGGTAATGGATGCACAGCATATGAGATAAAGTCTGGAATGTCCATAGAGTCATTGGTAACCAGCGGTGTGGAATAAGTTGTCCCATTAATGGTGAGGGAGACCAGTGGTGTATGACTGCACCAGGTATTGTTTAGTAAATAGTTTGAACTGTACAACAAAGTGTTCTTGGGAAGGCGAATGTCATGCATTCTGGGAGCAATCAAAAAAGAAACATTCTGGGGAAAGAACAGATGAAAACAAAAGTGTCCAGCTCCAAGGTAATACAAACTGTGTGAGGTAGTCAGGGAATATGAGAGTTTAACAGTCAGGGAGCAAGAAGAAGAATTGTTCCAGCAGGAGGTGTCAGCCTCTTTAAACTGGTGAGGTTGACACTTGAACTGAAATGTAGTCTGCTCACACAAACTGGGGTCCATCGGCTTGAATGAAGTCCAGGTGTCGTCCAGTGGCTGCACCCATGTGAGATGGTCCTCAGGATACATAAGCATATTATCAAACTGCACCCCAATATTAACAACAGGATAAATAACTGTGTGTTGTCCTGACCATGGGATCAAAGTACAGATAGTGTTCCCATTTGTTCACCACAAGGCTGCTCTAACTGTCCACCAATCAAGGTGAGCTATAGCAAATTCTGGTATTTTGGTACTAGCCATATGGATGAGAGATGGTGGCCAGTGTCCTAACTTAGCAGTGATCAGAATTTCCTTTAGTATAGTAATAAGCTCGATCTGTACTTAATCACAGGCAAGAGCCCAGGAAATATTCTTTCCCAATCTATATTCTGCATGTGCTAAGGTAACAATTTTCTGTTCTATAATGGGAGATATAAGAGCAAAGGTATCTACAACTACATTGGACAGTTTAGAGGAAGCTTCATTAATAATATGTTGTGAGGTAAAACCATCAGCAGCATGCTGAGCAGTGGATCCCATTTTATTACGGAGCACCTCTATATCAATTACATTAAGGGCACCCAGTGCAGTCCCTGTGCCACCTAAAATGGTATCAATTAATTCACGCTTGTGTCGAAATTGCTTAGCTCTGGGTGTTACTGACTGCATATCAAACCAAGTATTGAGCATTTGTATGTGGTTGGCAACAAACTGAGAGCAATTTGGATATTTGTGAGTAACTAGAAACAATTTGGGAAATAGATGCCAAGTAAGAAAATGGTATTCCACATCATATAAAACATCGTGTGGTGCATCATATTTAATCTGAAATGGATGTCCTTCCTGAAATAGGTGGATATCAGAAAGGTAGAGTACAGGAGGAGCAGAAGTGGTGGGAGGGGTGGGATGAGGGGTAGTAGGTAAACAAGATACATCCAAAAGGAATGAAGTCTCAGTGATGTGCTGTTGATCACTCAAAACCCATGTATAAGTTATTTTCCAGGTACCTCTGTCCTGACAGGAAATATTGTACAAAATCAAAGCAGGAGGACCTAGAAAGTAACGTTCTGGGCGTGCCTCAATTCTTGTGTCCTTTCCAGAGAAGTGGAAACTGGTGGCTCCCACTGTACTTGAGTGATGTTTAATGAATAGAACACTGGCTTGTCCTGTACTGAACAGAAACTCAGGATGACCAGATCCTTTCCTTCCGGGAACGGTGGGGGTATTTCTTGATAACGATATACCCCACTTGTGGAGTTAGCCCAGCCAATCGTGCATATTCGGATGATAGTTCCTGTAATGAGACTTGAGTGGAAGAGAGCAGATACAAGAACAACAGCAAACCGAGACATAATAAAAGCAAACTTGTTTCACTCTACTAGGGAGTAAACTAATGCTCCCCACTTATACTATGTAACAACAAAACAAACACAAAAAAAAAAAAATAATAATAATTTTTACTACTTATTTACATAACTATTAAACACATGTCAACTATACAGCAGGAGTAAATAGTTACCGTCCTCAAGCGACTTTTGTTCAGAAAGCAGCTGTCCGTGCTGTCTTCATAAAGCAGCTGTCCGTGCTGTCTTCAGGTGGTATCTGAAAACAAAGACTGATAAAACACATATTACCCATATGGTTTTAACTGGGTGATGTGTTTCCAGTACTGCTGGTTGTCAGGCATTAGGATCTGGTATAGGCTTGGGCCTAAGGTATCAGTAACTAAGTACGGTCCTTCCCACTTTGCAGTTCCAAAGGGGAGGTTTGGTCTAGGTCTCAGAATCATCACTTTACTCCCAACCTTGAGGGGCCTTAAATCAGAACCTTTTGCATGTACCTCCTGCAAATAATCTCTAGCTTTTTCTGTGTTAGCTAGCACAGAGGTCTGAATTTCTTTTAGATGTTCTTGCAGGGATTTCATCCACTCATTGGTGAGAATTACGGTCTGGTCCTCTGGAAGAAAAGGACTCAGCATATTTTCCCACCGTTGCATTGGCCTTCCCATTAAGGCTTCGTAGGTTGCAAAACCTGTGGATTTACAGACATTAGCTCTGATACGCATAAGGACTAAAGGGAGCACCAGATCCCAATTTTTCCCAGTCAGATTAAGCATAGGGCTGAGGTGGGCCTTAATTGTTTGATTCATTCTTTCTACCTGCCCTGCTGCCTGTGGATGGTACGGAATGTGGAGTTGTTGTTCTATGCCTAGAAAATCAAACAATTCCTTGATCACATGAGAAACAAATGCAGGACCATTATCAGAATCAATTGTTTTAGGAATGCCCCAGCGTGTAAAAAATTGCATAGTTAGGACTTCTGCAGTGGTTCTAGCAGTTTGATCTGGGACAGGGAATGCTTCTACCCAATGAGAAAAGGAATCAACAACAGTCAGTAAAAATCTATTCTTCCTAGCAGTCAATGGGAGAGGGCCCACATGATCTATTTGCAATCTCTCAAATGGGCCACGGGGAGGTGCTCTCATTAACTGTCCCCTTCTCTTTTTCGGTTGTCTCCCAAATGAAGCACAGATTACACAGGAGGAAACATGATCCTGTATATCATGTTTCATTTCTGGCCACCATACCAACCTATTGAGGATAGTCTGCATTTCTTCTGCTTTAGGGTGTCCCATAGGACCTGCACCATGAACCCAATGCATCCATTCTTTACCTCGAGCTCTAGGGATAGCTATAACCAAGCCTTCCTCTCTTTTTGCACATAGAATGTCTTTCTCTATAGCTAGTGTGAGAAAGGGTGTGTGCTGATATAGGTTATCTGGGGCATCCTGCACAAGCTTCCTTAAATTGGAAAGCTCAGGGTCCTTTGTCTGCAGTGCTACAAAGTAATCTGGTGGTATTATCTGATCGTAATCTGTGGAACGTGTAGCAATAGCAACCATGCGTGTCTGCTCATACCAGGGCCATATGAGGCCTACATGAGCCAAATGATGAAACCTGGAAACAGCACAAGCACTGGCAAGTCAAATGCAAGGCATTGATAAGGCAGGCAAAGAGAGAATTTGAGAAGAAGCTTGCTGCGGAAGCAAAAACGCGAAATAAAGACCTTTTCAAGTACATTCGTAGCAAAAAACCCGTGAGAGAGTCAGTTGGTCCATTAGATGATAAAGGGGTTAAAGGAGCACTAAGAGGCGACAAGGCGATAGCGGAGAGACTGAATGAATTCTTTGCTTCGGTCTTTACTGAGGAAGATGTAGGGATGTTACCCACGACTGAAGTGGTATTTAAAGGTGTGGAAGAATTGAAGGAAATATCGATACATCGGGAAGATGTCCTACAACTATTAGATAAACTGAAGAGTAGCAAATCACCTGGGCCGGATGGTATACATCCAAGGGTGTTGAAAGAACTGAAATTTGAGATTGCAGACCTGCTATCAGTAATCTGTGAACTATCATTAAAATCATCTCTAATACCTGAGGATTGGAGGATCGCCAATGTAACACCAATTTTTAAAAAGGGTTCGAGGGGTGATCCGGGAAACTACAGACCGGTGAGCCTGACATCAGTACCGGGAAAAATGGTAGAAACCATCATAAAGAATAAAATTACTCAGCATATAGATAGTCATGACCTAATGGGAGACAGCCAACATGGCTTTAGACAAGGAAGATCTTGTCTTACTAATCTGTTATGTTTTTTTGAAGGAGTGAATAAACAGGTGGACAAAGGTGAGTCGGTTGATATTGTGTATCTGGACTTTCAGAAAGCCTTTGACAAGGTCCCTCATGAGAGACTTTTGGCAAAACTAAAGAGTCATGGGATAGGAGGCAGTGTACTACTGTGGATCAGGAACTGGTTAAAAGATAGAAAGCAGAGGGTAGGGCTAAATGGCCAATTTTCCCAATGGAGAAAGGTGAATAGTGGTGTACCCCAGGGATCTGTGCTGGGTCCGCTGCTTTTTGACATATTCATAAATGACCTGGAAAGTGGAATAACGAGTGAGGTTATCAAATTTGCTGATGACACAAAACTATTTAAAGTTGTTAAAACCCAGGAGGATTGTGGAAAATTGCAAGAGGATCTTGATAAATTGGAAGACTGGGCATCAAAATGGCAGATGAAATTTAATGTGGAGAAGTGCAAGGTTATGCACCTAGGGAAGAACAACCCAAACTATGGTTACACGATGCAAGGTTCCACATTAGGAACCACCACCCAAGAAAAAGATTTAGGCGTCCTTGTGGATACCATGTTAAAACCCTCGGCCCAGTGTGCAGCGGCAGCCAAGAGAGCAAATAGAATGCTAGGTATGATAAGGAAAGGAATGGAAAATAAAACAAAAGATATTATAATGCCTCTATATCGTTCCATGGTGAGACCGCACCTTGAATATTGTGTGCAATTCTGGTCGCCATATCTTAAAAAGGATATAGCAATTTTAGAAAAGGTTCAGAGAAGAGCCACCAAAATGGTAAAGGGGATGGAAGGCTACTCCTATGAAGAAAGGCTAAAAAGGTTGGGGCTCTTTAACCTGGAAAAGAGACGGCTGAGGGGAGATATGATAGAAGTCTATAAATTAATGAACGGAGTGGAACGGGTAAACGTAGATCGATTGTTTACCTTATCAGAATATAGAAAGACTAGGGGACATGCAATGAAGCTACAGGGTAAACTATTAAGACTAATAAAAGAAAATATTTTTTCACTCAACGTGTAATCAAACTCTGGAATTTGTTACCGGAGGATGTAGTAAAGGCTGTTAGTGTAGCTGGGTTTAAAAAAGGTTTGGACAAGTTCCTGGAGGAAAGGTCCATAAACCATTATTAAGAAGGGACCCAGGATATCAATGCTTGAACCAATACAAGCATTGTGGAACCTGTGTCCCTTGGGGAAACTGCTAGGTACGTATGACCTAGATTGGCCACTGTTGGAAACAGAATACTGGGCTTGATGGACCTTGGTCTGACCCAGTATGGCATATCTTATGTTCTTATGTTCTTATGTACATGGCATGCTTCCTTGGCTAGTGAGTCTGCTAATGTGTTCCCTTTCACTAAAGGGCCTTTCTTCCTATGTGCCTTTACTTTAACTAAATGTACTCTCTGAAACTTCTCACTCAGTTCTTGTGCCATAGTCCACAGTGATGAATTTTTCACTGTGGACCCATCTGTAGATTTAAATTCATTTGCCAGCCACCAGGGTAACAGGGCAATGGCACTTTTAAAGACATAATCAGAATCTAAAATGATTTGTATCTCTGGGTGTGAATCCTGATATTGTTGCATACAAGCTACAAAAGCAGCCAGCTCACAGTACTGTGCTGACGCTGACCCACAGGAATACTGTCTTTGCAGTACCACTTGGTTATTTGGGTCCAATTGTACAATTGCAAAACCTGCTAGTCGCCTGCCTCCTTCACATTGGCTACTACCATCAATATATACTGTAGGAAGGAAAGGTGAAATTTTGTCTAGTCCTAGTTCCCTAAAGATCATGTGATTAGGGGCACTGGGTGAGGACTGACAGTCATGAGGTTGCCCCTCCAGCAAGATTCCAGCCACTTGCACATTAGGTTCTTTCAACAATTCAAACTTTACATTCTGTGCTTGCAACATGAGAGTCCACTGGACTATTCTCTCAGTCCTAATCTTGCTACATGCTAACTTTCCTTCTACAATGAATTTGAGGGGGGTGTGATGGCTGCATATGTATGTGGTTTGAGCACCAATGATGTATGTAAATTTCTGCATAGCAGCGTAGGAAGCCAGTACATGTTTTTCACAGTTTCCCATTTTGAGTTCAGGAGAAGTGAGAACTCTGGAACAGAAGGCAATAGGGCGATCTACTCCTCCTAAGCGTTGTGTTAGAGCTGCACCTATACTGTTCTCTCCAACTACAGGGTACAGGAAAAAATGTTGTGTGTGATCTGGGTGTGCAAGAACAGGAGCAGAAGTCAGAATGTGTTTTAATTTAGTTATAGCTTCGGTATGTTCTTCCTCCCAGACATAACCTTTACTTTTTAGCAGGGAGTAAAGTGGAGCTGCCACTTCAGCATAATTGTGCATGAAGTCACGACAGAAACCAGTGAGCCCTAGAAATGACTGGAGTGATTTCTGATCTGTAGGAAGTGGAAGTTTCTGTATCAGCTCTATCCTCTGAGAATCTACAGATTTACCATCCTGGCCAATAGTAACCCCTAAAAAGGAAACCTGTGATTTGCACAGTTGAGCCTTGGCAGGATTGACTTTAAGACCAGCTTGTAAGAGGGCTTTTAAAACTTCTCTTACATGATTCCAGTGTACGGCTTCATTCTCAGACTGAATCAGAATGTCATCTACATACTGAATTATATTATCTCTGCAAGACAATAGTGATAGGGCTTCCTGCATGTATTTATGAAATATTGAGGGGGAATCCTTATATCCCTGTGGAAGCACAGTCCATGCATATTGTTTATTCAGCCACTGAAAGGCTGTTTTGTACTGGCACTCAAGGGCCAGGGGCAGACTCCAAAACCCATTGGATATGTCTAAAACAGAGAAAATTTTACATTTGGGATTCAGTTTAGAGATCATTTCAGGGTATGAGGCTACCACGGGCACTACAGATTTTGAAACTTGATTCAGGGCACGGAAGTCCATAGTGAGCCTGAAGGAACCCCCCGGTTTAACTATCGGCCAGGCTGGTGAATTGCATGTGGAAGAAATAGGTCTAATCAGACCCCTCTCCTCCAGTATCTTCACAATTTTAGTCACTGGTTCTATAGCCTGATGAGGTACTGGGTATTGCTTCTGTGGTGGAGGATCCTCACCTTCCAACAGTATTTCTGTGTGCATTTTCCCACAATCTAACTTGTCTTGAGCCCAGACTGGAATATCAGCCACTTCTGAGGGAATTACACACAGATCATACTGTTGAGCTGCCTTAGTGCACTGAGTTGCTAACTGCATAGGAATGAACTCATGCACTAAAGTTTTAGAAGCACTTGAAGTTCCTGAATACTGCCACAATTTAAGATTAGCCATATCCACCACCAAATTTAACTGGTTGAGAACATCAATTCCAATTATTTCTTTTGGTCTGTTCACTATAGTGGAGGCAGTGGTTTCTAACATTTCCTTATTTTGTTCACTGTGCACAGGAATACCCCATTTAACTGGGATAGCCACACATTTGGAAGCTGTGTCATTAATTCCTTGAATTTCATAAATTTCCATATTTTCCTGATCTGCAGTGGGAGAAGCTCTGTTAGTAAAACTAATTCCAGCCCCTGTGTCAATCAAAGCTAATTTATCCTGACCCCCTACTCTACTGGTAACATTGGGGCGTGCACAAGAGTCCAGTATCAAGGGTGTTACAAGCCTTAAATTGTGTCCTGGGCCTGTGTCCATTTCATCATCCAGAGGCTCTGGAATTGAGTCCTCTGCTGAGATAAAGGAGGCAGGCTGGGCTATGAAGGCTTGAGACATTTTGATATCTGAGCTCAAGAGGTCAGGACATCCCTATGCACTAGCCTTGTGTTTGTCCTCAGCTGCTTGTAAATCCTGTTTTAATTTATCTATTTCTATCTGCAGTATATGTTTATCTTGTTCCCATTTAGTTTTTTCCTTTTCTAGCCCATCTCTCTGTGCTTTGAGCTCTTGAAAGGGGATGTAACCTGAGGAGTTTCTAAAAGTATGTCTGCCATGTGCTCTCCAAGGTGTGTGTCCTCTGTCTGTGTTTCTTGTGTACTGAGAGGATTCATTGGCTTGCCACTTGCGTGCTTCTGATACTGTAATGACCTGCGTGGGCTGGGTCTTCCAAACAGACCCAATTCTGAGCATTAAAGTATCAAAAGGGGTTGCTTCAGGGTCTTCAGAAAATAACAGAAGGTGTTTTGTAATCTCAGGGGACAGCAATTCTAATAAAAATTCCTTATGCATGCTCTCCCCATAATCCTCTGCCTTGGGCCAGGACTCCTGCTCATTAAGAACTGCTTTTAAAATCCAGGCTCTATATGCAAACTGTTCCAGTGTATCATCTGGTAAAGGTGAAATAATTTTAAATACTTGCATTGGGGAACAGTGAAATAGTTTCTCAGTACCCCTTTTAACCAACTGGTATGGGTGAGTGAGAGAGCCAACCCTGTAATAGTGTGGCCCTAGAGCCAGATGCATAAGTCTATCAAAGTCTGATTGTTTTCTTCTGTATTTCCCTAGACCCCAGTGAATCAGAATATCAATCGCCCATTTAACCCACTGATTTACATTAAGAGGCATAGTACCAATTTTCTCAACTATTTTTTCAATATCTCTATCTTTTAAATTTTCCTGGAACATTAATTTAACTGGTGCTTTGAGTTCTGTACTGGCTGCCATGTCTAAGTCATCTGAATTATTCTCCTGACAGAGATTGCTGGGTTCTGGCTGAGATAAACTATCTGAATTTTCCTGCTGTGATTCATCTGTGTTTTTTACCATTCCTAAGTCCAACTATGCATACTTTAGTATTCTTTTGTTGCTGATAAGGTGTGTCATAGGCATAGGGAATGGGTGTATCTTTGTTCTTTTGTTTCTCACTAGCTGGTATGCATGGCTGATAGGGTGTGTCATAGGCATAGGGAGCTGAGGGAGGGGTGGGTGTTGGCTTTCTTGCAGAGGCCAATTGATCTTTAACGTGCCTCAATTCAAGTTTAAGTGCTTCTAATTGTTCACTAACAGTTATAAAAGAATTTGTGGCTTGAATCACTTGAGTTCTCTGAATAGAAATACAACTTTGTGCCTCCTCCAGTTCTTTGGTCAATTGGCTACACTGAGAAGTCAGTTCAGAGTTTTCTTTTTTCATGCTAATTAGTCCCCTGCACATGCCCTGGATGAAAAGGCATTTTCTTTTATTTGTTTTCTTTTTGAATTCATGATCATGGTTTAACATCTGTTTTTGAATATTATACCATGATGATTCAGGGAACTCCCCTTCAAATGGACCTCCTTTTCTCTTACAATATGAAATTATAATTTCTTTAAGTTCTTTAAAATCAAATGCTTCCATGTTTGATACTGCAGAAAGGCTGTAGTTGGGCTATCTCCAATGTGTAACCTTAGAAGGAGGAATGCTAACTTAAAAAGTATTTCACACCTATTTAACTGGGTGGAAGTGTTAGGGTGAAGTTATAGTAAGAAGGGTGTTAGTAGATTAACAGAATTGTATCAATTGCAGCCATCTTTAAGCCTGCTCTCACTAAGAAAGTTACTGACAGGAGACAGAGAAATAAAAGTAAAAAAGGGACAGGAGATTAACAGAATAGTCAGATATTCCTGCTCACACCAAGATATATACTGACAGGAGAGAGAAATAAAAGTCAAACAGACAAGAGGTAAATTAATGTTACCAGGAAAGATGTATATTGTACTCTATGAGGAATATTTAACTGTGTAACTCTGTATTCTCTTAGCAGCTCAAATACTATATAAAATCTGTAGCAAGCCTATACATAAAAATAAGACAATTGCAAGCCACTCTGTGTAATGTCCTTAAAATTCTAAATTCTTACAGAGCCTTTTGACAATAAAAATCCACCTTGTCTAACCCACAAAACAAAATTGTAACTGGTCACATGGACTTTCGATTCTGTCTCACTCTGTCTGAAATCTACTTAATGTATTATACAAAATTATTACTCACCCAACTGGAGATCTGCTGTGAAATCCAAGAGACGAGCCCCCATAAAATGTGAGATGTGCCCCAGTTACTCTTCTGTAGGTCCTGGGTTCATTTCACGTCACAGACGCAGGAGGGCTTGTAATAAGACCAGCAAACAGGTGTGGCTTGGAGAAAGGTTTTTATGTAAAAATAGGCTTAATACATAGGTATTGAACAGAGGTATATAGTGATTGTTACAGAGCTGTTTCAGTGTGTATCATTGAATCTGTGTGTGTGCATGTGTGAAGTGTGAGAGAGATAGAGGCCAGAACCTGTGGGTCAGAGCCGCATGGTAGGCCAGAACATGTGGGTAGAGAGAGAGAGAGGGGGAGGGGTGAAGGGAGTTGATCATCAGAGCCTCATGGTAGTGTCCAAACCTGTCCGATGAAGGAGGGAGAGAGAGAGAGAGAGACAGGAAGTGTGTCTGTCCTTTATAGTGCCTCTCCAGCAGTTCCCCTTGAGGTCTGCTATTGTCTTTGGCCACTCCCTTTAAGGTCTGCCCATCTTGATTTAGCAAGGAGGGGCTGCAGCCAGGTCCTAGAGACTGACATCACCAGGGGGTCAGAGTTTAGACTGAATTAAACAGAGTCCATAGCTGCATGAAATGTATGCTGACAATGGCCACCTGGAGGATCAGAAGACCTCGGAGCAGGCGGCAGAAGGTCCGCAGGGCCAGAAAGATGGCCCAGAGTTCAAGGACGTTGATCTACAGGAGAGACTCCTCGGAAGACCAGTAGCCCTGAGTGCACTGGCCCTCAAAATGCTCACTCCAGTCCGCCAGGGAGGTGTCCATAGTCAGAACCCTCTGAGGTGCTGGTGCCTTAAAAGGCATCCCCGCCCTGAAGGGGGGTGTGGGGACTTCCACCAGGCAAGGGAGGATGCCAGCTGCTGGGTGACCCATACCGTCCCCCAGTCCGCCTGTGGCCTGAGACCACTGAGACCGAAGGCACCACTGGGCCACCCGCATATGTAGGCGGGCTAGGGGAGTAACATGCACCGTTGAGGCCATGTGGCCCAACAAGCGGAGGAGCCGCCAGGCTGGCACTGACCTGCAGGCTTGCACCTCCCTGGCCAACCACATCAGGCGGTGGGCACTGTCTTCTGGGAGGAAAGCCTTGGCCAACAGAGTGTTCAGCTGGGCCTCTATGAATTCCAGAATCTGAGCTGGGGAGAGCCTGGATTTGGGGTAGTTGATGACTAAGCTTAACCGATGGAGGGCATGAATGGTAAAGCCTTGTGGCACAGTCCACCTCCCAGGCAGTGCTGCCCCTGACGAGCCAGTTATCTAGACAGGGGAAGATGTGAGCTCCCTGAAGGCACACGTGTGCGGCTACTGCGGCCAGGCACTTTGTGAAGACCCTTGGGGAGGAGGCAAGGCCAAATGGGAGCACCCTGTACTGGAAGTGTAGACCTCCCACCACAGACCTCAGGTATCGCCTGTGGGAGGAATGAATCAGGATATGGGCATAAGCATCCTTGAGATCCAAGGAGCAGAGCCAGTCTTCCTGGCAGAGGTAGGACAGTAATGTTCCAAGGGAGAGCATCTTGAACCTCTCCCTCACCAGGAACCTATTGAGATTGCACAGATCCAGAATAGGCCGGAGGCCTCCTGTTCTTTTGGGAACAAGGAAATATCTTGAGTAAAAGCCCCTGCCCCAGAGGTGGTGGGGCACAGGTTCCACCGCCTTGTCCCGGATCAGGTTTGCAAGCTCTGTTACAAGTAAGGCCTGGTGAAATCGTGGACGGGATGGCTCCCCTGGAAAGTAATCTGGAGGGTTTTGCTGCAGGTGGAGGAAATAACCCTCTTATACCATCTGCAGGACCCACTGGTCTGTAGTGATGGTGGTCCAGCTGTCGGCAAAGGAAGCCAGTCGACCCCCTATGGGCTGAAGTGGATCTCCTGGGGGGGAGGGAGACCCTGCCCACTGAGTCAAAAAGTCCCCCTTGGCTGAGGAGGGCTGGCACCTGGGGCTTCGGGGCCTTGGGTTTCCTGGACCCATGCCCCTGGCCCTTTGGCTGTGCGGGTTGATGAGGCTGACCCTAGTAAGGCTGGTAATGGCTAGCTGAGGGGTAACCCTTTTTCCTCAGGAAAAGGGTTGTCTTTCCCAAGGGCTTCTTCCTAGGGAGAGCCAAGGTCTTTTTGGAAAGTCTCTGCCGGGTAACTTCCTCGGCCTCTATCTTAGCGGCCTTATCGGACATAGGCTTTCCAAAACAATTCTCCCCATTGCAGGATACTCCAGGAGCTTCTCCTGCACCCACTGCTCCAGTTCCGAGGTCTGCAGCCATGCCTGGCGCTGGGCACCAATGCCCGCAGCCACCACTCAGGCTGAGATCTCTAACCAATCATAGGCAGCTCTAGAGAGAAACTTACAGCAGTTCTGGACAGCCCCGGTCAAGGACAAGAAGCACTGGAGGGGTTCCCCCACGAGGCTCACCGAGAACCCCGAGAGCTCCTGGAGAATGTTCTTCAAATACATCCCCACATACAGCTCGTAGGCTTGTATACGGCATCCGAACATGGCACCCTGGTAGCATTTACGGCCCAGGGTGTCAAGGGCCCGGGCCTCTTTGCCCGGGGGCACGGATGAGTAGGTCTTTTGACTATTGAGCCTTTGCATCGATGACTCCACCACCATTGAGTTGTGGGGGAGTTGAGGCTTATGAAACCATGCACCCTACCAGACTTGGTAAATGGCGTTGACATGTTGCCTGACCACCGGTACCAAGGCCGGCATCTCCCATGTCCGGAGCAGGAGCCTCTCGAGGATGGGCGGGATCAGGACTGTGAGAGTCTCCTTGGGCGGAGACTCATACTGCAAAATTTCCAGCTCCTCAGACTCCGTCTGCATCGAGAGAGCTTGGGCCATGTCCGAATGAAATAATGGAATGCCACGTCCTCGGGTGGGGAGTGGCGTCGAGGCTGCAGGGGTAAGGGCTCCAAAGGGGACGTCCCAATGCTGAGAAGTCTCGGGAAAAGCCTCGTCTACTGTCTCCCATTTGGATCCCGAGATAGTCGAGGAGACGGCCTCAAGGGTAGCCCCGAGGAACCAGAGACCATCCGAGGACCAGGGGTCAGACCCCCCATAGGCTTGCCAGGGAGGACCGGGACCTCGACAGAGGCTGGCGGTGCTCGGTGCTGGGCTTAACACTCTGGGGCTCCCCCGAGGTCAGGGGCCAGGTGTTGGGGCTGCTGATGCTGGGAGTCCAGACATCGCCTGCTGCAAGACCGCCATGAGGCCTCAAGGCCTGATGGCTCAGTAGCCTTCGGCGTTGACACAGATGGCCTTGGGTCAGATGCTGGGACTTCGGAGAGTGTGTTCTCCAGGAGGACACTGGGCTCTCGAACACTGGTGCGGTCCACCGCCGGCTGAGGGCTCCTGCCTCGAGACTTTTGGAGGGCGCTGCACTGAGTTGCCCGAGTCCCGTTGCAGGGCCTTCCCAGGTTTCGTTGGCAACTCGGGAGGCTGCACCACCACCTTTATCATCTTAGGAGGGTCCGACGACCTACCGGAGGAGCCACTGCCGCAGGACTTCCGGATGCCCTGACCTCCCTCGAGGAACCCTCCTTCAGACTGGATGAGGGGAACGCTGGAGCAGAGTCTGGCTTAGGGAACAGCTTCCTCTGCAACTCCGACCTCTTCCTGTTGGTCATGGGCGTCATGGCCTGGCACTGGTCACAGGAGGAGCTGTCGTGGTCCAGGCCCAGACAGCGGACGCTGCAATCATGAGTAGCTATGCCCAATATGGTCTGGCCACATCGGTCACACTTTTTAAATCCACCAGGAGTCATGGTGGAAAAACACCCAGCCAGGGTTGAGGACCCCAGGCGAAAAAAGGCACGAACGCCAATTAAGGAAAACTTTGACAAAAAAGGACCGCACCGAGGTGCCCAACTCAAGGCCAAGGACGATACAAGACCAAAGTCTAAGAATTTGGAAGGGAAAGAGAATCACTTTTTTCGGGAGAGATGAGGGCCACATCCATTGGGCTCCGCCGAAAAAAAGGAGACTGAACAAGATGGCACCCTTGGGCTGGAAGGGGAGCATGCATGCGTGGTAGCATTCCCAAAAGCTTTCTTTGAAAGCTGGGGAAATGCTACATGTGGGCTCTGTCGGCGCTGACATCACCCATATGTGAGGACTGATTTCCTGCTTGTTCCTGGAGAACTGGCCATCTCACATTGGTCAAACGTGCAGAACATGTCAAAGTTTGTAAACAGGGAAACTTTTGACTGCTTTGAGTGTACCAGTAGGGTCACCTCAATCTGCTTTGGAGCATGCAGGATTGCTTGGCTTCAAGCATCAGATCTTGAACAATGGGCTCAAGATAAACTGAGCAATATTCCTTGTGGAGGCAAAAACCTTTTTGGCAAAGATTGGCAAGACAAGGCATCTCAGTTGGAGTCTGAGAATACTACCCTAAACAAGCTTTCTAGAACCACTGCCAACCCGTCTAAGAAAAAAGCAGCTACAAAGAAGACTTTCTTCAATAAGAAGAAGAAATGTTACCCTTCTTACACCCCTGTTTCGCAGTACCAACCTCAGGATACTCAAAAGAGGCAACAGCCCCCCAAGCAGCAGAAGAAGCCACAGACTCCTAAAAACCAGACAGCTCTGCAGACTCAAGCTGCACCTGTTTTTTTACTTTTTCCTAGAGAACATAGCCATTCTGCTGCTGGAGATCTTCGCCCTTCCCCCAACATTGCCAGTAGAATCTGTCACTATGCCCACAGGTGGCATCTAATCACGTCAGAGAAATGGACTCTGACCATAGTGGCAGATGGGTACAGACTTCACCTACAAACTCTGCCCCCCTCCACAATGGTGAGGGAATATCCTTCTCAGCCTCCTCTCACTGCTCTGTTGCTACAAGAGGTCACCTCTTTGCTGTCAGGAGGTGCCAACAGGGAGTGGGTTTCTACTCTCTGTACTCTCTCATACCAAAGAAAACCAGGGGATACAGACACATCCTGGACCTCAGAAACCTAAACAAATTTCTTGTCCGTGAGAAATTCAAGATGGTCTCTCTAGGGACCCTCCTATCCTATCTCCAGAGTCAGGACCGACTCTGTTCTCTAGATCTCAAGGAAGCATATATACATATCCTGATTCATCCAGAACACAGGTACCATGCAGGTACTTCCAACACTTAGGATTTGTGATAAATCTTCCAAAGTCCCATCTCGCTCCTACTCAAACACTAGAATTCATAGGAGCTCTCTTAAATACTCAGCAGTCATGCGTTTCTACCTTGGGGCCGCTGTTCTCGTCTCATCCAGCTGGCATCTCAGGCCTATGTCAAAGATAATCTCACTGCCCGAGAGATGCTACAGCTTCTAGGTCATATGGCCTCAACAGTATATGTAGTGCCACATGCACGTCTGCATGTGCACACAGCCCAATGGGCTCTGACTTCCCAGTGGACACAGGCCTCAGACCGTCTCTCAGATCAAATATCAGTATCTGCCCCTCTGGCCTCATCACTCCTATGGTGATGTTCCCCAGAGAATCTCCTTGTCGGGTCACCTTTTCAGATGCCTCCACATCAATGTACCCTGACAACGAATGCCTACAAAGAGGGGTGGAGGTTCCATCTACCTCTCCACTCAGGGCCTTTGAATGGAGGAGGAGTTCAAGCTCCAGATAAATCTCCAAGCTCCAGATAGTTATCTCCAAGTTATAATGCCCTGTTCAATGTAATTTCAGTTTGTTCAATGTAAACCACACTGATGCAGAATAGCGCGGTATATAAGAGAATGTAAATAAAATAAAATAAATAAATCTACTGGAACTTCGGGCAATGTACAATGCCCTCAAAGTCTTTCAGGTACATCTAAGTCCTCAGAGGGTCCTGGTTCAAACAGACAATCAGGTAGCCATGTTCTATGTGAACAAACAAGGGGGAACAGGATCTTGGCCCCTCTGCAGAGAGGCTCGCCATCTCTGGTCTTTTGCCATTACTCATCAGATACACCGCCAAGCGATGTATCTTCCAGGAGAGAAAAATATCTTAGTAGACAGACTGAGTCTGATCCTCCTTCCCCATGAATGGTCTCTCCACACAGAGACTGCATCCTTCATTTTTCAGACCTAGGGGACCACAGATATAGACCAGTTTGCCACTCTGCAGAATTCCAAACTTCCCCTCTTCTGTACCAGGACTCCGATGTCAGGCAACCAGGAGGTGGATGATTTTCATTTCCATTGGGATCGAGAGTTCCTGTATGCTTTTCCTCCCATTCCCAAGATGCTTTTCAAGCTCCAGGCAGACAGGGGCCTCATGATACTCGTAGCCCCATGTTGGCCACGTCAACCGTAGTTTCTTCTTCTACTATGTCTGTCTCAGACTCATCCCCTAGATCTGCTCCAGATCTCCTCAAGAAAAGAGGTTGCTGCTACATCCCAATCCACAAACTCTCCATCTCATGCCATGACTGCTGAAAGCATAGTATTACAGCATTTTAACCTTACTCAGGAAGTAAAGGAGATCCTCTTAGCCTCTAGAAAGTCATCCACCAGACGATCTTACACTTTCAAGTGGTGTAGATTTTCTGTCTGGTGTTCTCAGATCCCTTCACTGCTCTAGTGGAAGCGCTCCTCCAGTATCTCCTCCATCTATCCTCTTCCAGTCTCAAAACTAACTCAGTTTTGAGACTGGAAGAGAATAGATGGAGGAGATACCATCTATGCCATCACAGCCTCTCACCATCTCCTAGATGGACAACGAATTACCTCACAGCCGCTTGTGGCATACTTCATTAGAGGTCTCTTGCTCACCAAACCTCCCATCAGACCACCACCAGTGACCTGGAATCTCAATGTCGTTCTAGGGCAAATTCTCAAGCTGCCCTTTGAACCCTTAGCCACTGCCTCGCTAAAGTTTCTGATATGGAAGGTCATCTTCCTCATTGCACTCACTTCAGCTAGACGAATTAGTGAGCTACAGGCTTTGGCGGCAGACTCACCTTACAATACGGTGCCACCATGACAAGATTGTCCTAAGGACTCACCCCCATTTTATGCCAAAGGTGGTGTCTTCTTTCTATTTGAATCAGTCTACCTTCCTGTCTTTTTTCCTAGACCACATTCATCTAGGGCAGAGGCAACCCTCCATTCCCTTGACTGCAAACGTGCCTTGGCATTCTATCTTCAAAAGACAGCTGAGCACCGTAAAAGCTCCATTATGGCTCTCCTTTGATCCCAATCATTTGGGGTTGCCAGTATCCAAACGTACACCCTTTAAATGGATAGTAGGTTGCATCTCATTTGTTTATTACACAGTAGGACTATCCCTTTAAGATCGTATCACTACCCATAATGTTTGTACCATGACTACCTCGATGCGCGGCGTCTCACAATTGAATGAGAGACGATATTTGCAGCACTGGATCGGGTTTAAGTGCAGAATGCTATAAGTTATACGAATTTGAGATCCTCTGAAGAAACACTTCATCCGTGAAACGCTACGGCGCTGATGTCTGGCGTTGGGAAGATCTTCAATATTTCTAAGATAAGCATTGCTTCTAAACCTTTTGAAATTAAATTCTGAATAATAGAGGCTAACACAGGTGAAACTAAGAATTACAATTTGATTACCGCCACAATTTGAAAGCAACGTATTGGGTCATTGATGCAACTGAACCTAAACAAACATGTTGGTTCAATGAGTAGCCTTGTTCTAGTATGAAACCCAGTTGCTACTCTCAGGAGCTAGTTTGTTGAGGTATTTCCATTGGGAAACTGCTTCACTTTAAAACAGTTATAGTTTCAAAGTTGAATAGTGGAGCTGACCTAATAAGATTACTGTGAAGTTTATGAAGCTCTGAAAAAGTGACTATATTAATTTGATGACTACCTCGATGGCAAACCTGTGCTCTGTAGCCATTGATGAAATCTGCAAAGCAGCAACTTGGTCTTTGGTCCATACATTTGCTGCTCATTATTGTTTAGACAAGGACTCCTGCCGGGATGCCATGTTTGGTCAAGCTGTTCTCCAGCATCTCTTTCAGACTTAAGAGCAACTCCTACTCTCCATCACGGAACAATAACAGACATTCATAGGGGATTCATGACCTCCTGAAGCCTGCCCCGAGGCAAACCTTTCAGTTCTGAAGTCATTTTTTCTGGGAGCTAAGGAGTCCCATATGTGAAGACTACATTCCTGCTTGTTCCTGGAGATAGCGCACTCACCTGTAACAGGTGATCTCCAGGAACAGCAGGAATCTAGTCTTCACAACCCACCCTCCTCCCCTAGAAGTTGTAGGATTCTCTCAGCTACAAACTATACTAAGGAGGGAGAATTGGGAAGGCAGAGATGCAGGTGCAGTGAGATGCTCCCAGAAGCTTTCCTATTAGACACTGGGGAGCGTTCCCGTGTGGGCGCCATCAGTAGCAACGTCACCCATATGTGAAGCCTAAATTCCTGCTGTTCCCAGAGATCATCTGTTACGGGTGAGTAACTACATTTTCCCTGCTCTGGGTCTGCAGGGAGACTGAGTGGTGTGGCGTTGTGAATGCACTCATTGTGAGGAGCTTAAAAGAGGATGGTGCCAAGCCACGGCCCGCAATCACCCACTATCTGGTGTGGGTGGAGGTGCGCATAATACGGGCATATCAGCAACAGTAAAAACATAGTTACTCATCTGTAACAGGTGTTCTCCGGGGACAGCAGGAATCAGTCCTCACATATGGGACTCCCTAGCTACAGGCTACCGAGAAATCTGTAAAAAGCTCATGGGTGATCAGAAAAAAGGGGAAACTGAGCAGCAGCAATGAATGGAGAGATAACAGACTCCCAAGCAGCCCAGGGACCCAGCGAGGAGCCAATATTCCAGTAGCCTGAACACACCAGAGGGCAGGAGTTGCCTATACCCCAAACAAATGACAGAGTACTGCCTGGCCGAAGGTACTGTCCCAACAGGACACTTTCTGCAGGCAATAGTGAGCTGCTCATCTGTAACAGGTGTTCCTTATCGTCCCTCCAGTTCAGTCCCTCACCTCTGGGTAATGTACTTCCTCCTGCAGCATGGAGACTGGGCACGTCAAACTTGTGACATCACTGTACATATCCTGCTGGCACCCCCACCAGCTTCCAGTGTGCTTAGTCTCCATGCAGCAGGAGATAGTGAGCCTAGGTGCTGGGCTCACTAGAGGAGCAGATAAGGAGCTTTAGAGAGGTTGGATAGGTAGACCGGTTAAGAGGGCTTGGTCGGTGGAAGATCAGCCTCCTGGTTTGGACTGGCCAGAAGGTGAAGACATTGAGATGGATCCAGAAGCCGGGATAGAGGAGCCTAGAGGAAGGTGAGAGGAACCTGAGGATCAGGCAAGGATTATCAGGGTTTTTCAGGGAGAAGAGCTGACAGCGCTCATTACAGAGGTCCTTCAGACTCTCAACCTTTCGTCGGTGGTACCGGCGGAGGATGAGGGTTTAGAGCAGTGGTTCTCAACCTTTTTTGTACCGTGACCCCTTTTACCATTGGTCAACTTGTGATGACCCCTAATGATAAAATCAAATGCGTCTCTCTTCCTTTACAGTTAATGCATTGTCGCTGTAATCATTTGTTGAATTATTAATATATTATAGGCCTTTGCAATGTTTTTATTTATAAAATGTACTTATTTTTCTACCTTTTGTTGTTTGGGCATTTTATTTTTCAATTGTAATTGCTCCAGTCACTTTCTTCTGGTCTCTTCTGTCTTCTGCTAATTCTCCATTGTCTGCTGTCCATTTGTCCTTTCTTCTCTCTTCTAGATTTTTTCCATTCTATCTTCTACATCTGCTTTAACATACTGATCTTTCCCCTTTTGCTCTTTCCCCAGTTTCTTTTTTATTTCTTTATCATCCACTCAAATTTCACCCTTCCATTCTCAATCCCCACTTACTCTGCCAATATCCAGCAATTTGTAGATTTTTCTTCCCACACAAAACATCTTTTCCCCCTCCATCCTCATTCCCCCAGCCCCATCCCCTTCTAATCCTCTCCAAAATCAGCTCCCTTATACTTCCAGCCCTACTCAACATCTGCTCCCTTCTAATTGCATTCTCCCCCCCCCCACATCAGCCCATTTCCAGTCCTAGCCCCCCCCCCAATCAGTTCATTTCCAGTCCTATTCCACCTCCCATGAGCCCATTTCCAGTCCAAGCTCCCCCATCAGCTCATTTGCAATCCTAGGCCCCCCATCAGCCATTTCCAATACTAGCCCCCCCATAAACCAATTCCAATCCTAGTCCAGTGAGCTGATGGGGGGGGGCTTGGACTGGAAACGGGCCGAGTGTGGAGGAGCTTCAGCCCATTTCCAGTCCAAGCTCCCCCACACTCAGCTCATTTCTAGTCCGAGCCCCCCCTCCCATCAACTCATTTCCAGTCTAAGCTGCCCTTATCAGCCATTTCTAAAAGTAGCCCCCCCATCGGACATTTCCAGTCCTATTCCAGAACTACATCAGTCCATTTCCAATCCTACCCCCCAAAAGCCCATTTGCTCTCCTAGTCCTCCCCATCAGCTCATTTGCGCACCCCTCTCACTTAGCCCATTTCCAATCCTAGCCTCCCCCCATTCAGCCCATTTCCAATTATAGCCCCCCCCAGCCCAATTCCAATTTTAGACCCTTCCACAGCCCATTTCAAGCCCAAGCCCTCCTCCCCGAAGAGCCCCACGGCAGGCTTCACTTATTAGTCATTCCAGGCTCTCATCTGGTGTGGTGTCCAATAAATGCAAGCAAACAAACAAAAGATTTACCAGGGGTCACCTTCTTTAACGGCACCTGGCAGGCTCAGCACAGCTCGTTACAGCTGCCGAAGTGAAGAGCGTTGTTCCCTTCACTTCGGCAGCTGTATTGTAATGAAGATCGCAAGCGCGCTGAGAGCTGGGACACAGGAAGTGTCCTTTGACCTCCGGCGCGTGGAAGGTGGATGCATTGTTGAAGCAACCTTTCTAGGTTAATGCTCTGTCTCTTCAGGCATCTATTTGTGGAGCTTGGGTGGCGAGAACATGCCTTCGTTGGTTGCAGCAGCCAGCAGATATATCAAGGCTCGAGTCAGGTTCAGCTTATTTAGTCGATGTCCACTATGGTCTTATTAGAGCTCTAGCTAACAGCATGGGTTCCTTGGTAGCCACTCGCCGCTATCTTTGGCTGAGGAATTGGGCGGCTGACAGTTCCTCCAAGTCACGTCTTAGCAAACTTCCTTTTATGGGGAAGCTGTTGTTTGGAGAGGATCTTGAAAAGCTGGTCAAAGATCTGGGGGAATCTAAAGGAGGTCACTTGCCGGAGGATAAGCCGACACAAGGTCAGCCTCAGATACCGACAAGGAGTTAACCTCGAGATGTCAGGTGTTTACGTACCTCCCGAATGGGAGGCTTTCAGAGAGGAAGATTTTCCTTTCAGGGATTCCGGGAAGCGGGCAAAGGTTTTACTAGTTCCGCTTCCTCGGGATTTAGGAAAGCACAATGAAGCGAGGGGGACCCAGGCAGAAATTCCGGCAATAGGGGTTCGTCTTCAGAAGTTTTTTCCTGCCTGGGTCCAGATAACATCCAATCAGTGGAGGTGATTCGCAAAGGTTATTCTCTCAAATTTGCCTGTCCGGTACTCGACTCATTTGTCATGTTGCCTTGCAGGGGTCCAGAAAAGACAGCAGCGGTACGGCATACCCTGTCTCATCTGTTACAACTGGGAGCAGTGGTTCCAGTGCTGCAAGAGCATTACGGGATTGGTCAATACTCCATTTATTTCATGGTGCCAAAGAAGGACAGAACCTTCCGACCAATTCTGGATCTCAAGGGGGTTAATTGCTGTCTGCGGGTATCTCTTTTCAGAATGGAAACTTTACATTCCATTATTGTAGCGGTTCGGCAAGGGGAGTTCCTCACATCTCTGTCTCACCGAGGCGTATCTTCACATTCCAATCAGGCCCGATCAGCAAACATTTTTAAGATTTGCGCTACCGTGGGGGCATTTCCAGTTTCAGGCATTGCCCTTCGGTCTAGCGACAGCTCCACATACCTTCACCAATGTTATAGCGGTGGTGGCAGCAGTCCTTTGAAAGGAGGGAATATTGATTCATTTCTATCTCGACGACTGGTTGATTCAAGCAAAATCCAGGGTCGAGAGTGACGGGCAGAGTTGTGGAGCTCCTATAGAGTCTCGGTTGGGTAGTCAATGCTGCCAAGAGCAGTTTGGTTCCTTCGCAAGTTCTGGAATATTTGGGAGTTCGCTTCGACACTCGAGTGGGAGCAGTGTTTCTGCCAGATTCCCAAGCCCAGGGTCTTCGGCTATTGATACGTGCTTTTTTGAGCAGTCCTGCACCTTTGACCTGGCACTATCTATGTGTTTTAGGAACAATGGCGACAACTCTGGAAGTGGTGCCATGGGCCAGAGCTTACATGCTTTCCTTACAGAGGTCGCTGGTCCAACCAGAGCGATTCTGTCCAAGCACCTTCGTTGTCCAGGGCGAGTCAGGACATCCCTGCAGTGGTGGCTTCTTCTGCAGAATCTCGCAGCGGGCATGCCTCTCGAACAGCCGCAGTGGATCCTGGTCCTAACGGATGCCAGTCTAGCCAGGTGGGGGGCTTATTGTGGAGAGCTCTTCACGCAGTGCTGTTTGACCAATTGATTTCTTGCTCGGTCCATCAATCGACTGGAGTTGTGAGCTGTAGCTCTAGCGCTTCGGGCCTTTGAGTCCACCTTATGGGGGTCGAGCAGTTCGGGTGCTTTCAGACAATGCCGCGATGGTGGCATACCTCAATCGTCAAGGGGGCACGAGATGTGCGGCTCTGGAGCTAGAGGCAGAGAGCCTGTTCAATTGGGTAGAGTCTCAGCTTCAGGCTTTGTCGGCGGCACACGTTGCAGGAAAGGACAATGTGATGGCGGACTTTCTCAGCTGGGTTCATGTGAATCCGGGAGAATGGGAGCTTCATCCAGATGTGTTTGCGCAGATAATTCACAAATGGGAAGCTCCTGTGATGGATCTCATGGCGACCTTTCTGTCGGCAAAGGTGAGTCAATTTTACAGCAGAAGACGAGAAAGAATGTCAGGACGACTAGATGCCTTGATACAACAATGGCCCCCACACGGTCTCCTCTACATGTTCCCTCCTTGGGCTCTCATAGGTCGAGTGGTTCAGCACATCAAAGCCCATCGGGGAAGAGTAATTCTAGTGTTTAATGTTTAATGTTTAGTGGCTCCAGATTGGCCACGTCGACCGTGGTATGCCAATCTGGTGCGTCTTCTCGACAGGAAACCGTGGCGGTTGCCGACAAGGGAGGACCTTCTGCTACAAGGTCCTCTGCAAATGCCTCAGGTGGATCGGTTCTCACTTATGGCTTGGCCCTTGAAAGGGTTAGGTTAAAAAAAGAAAGGCTATTCTAGGGCAGTGATTGCTACCTTACTTTTAGCGAGAAAAAGATCAACGTCCTTAGCTTATGTGCGGGTTTGGCGTATTTTTGAGGACTGTTGTGAACAACGGCAGGTCCGTCCTGCCGCAGTTTCAGTTCCGATAGTATTGAGCTTCTTGCAGGATGGTTTCGATAAGGGGTTGGCAGCCAGTTCGTTGAGGGTTCAGCTGGCAGCTATTTCTTGTTATCGAGGAAAGGTTCAAGGGGTCGCCTTGGGTGCTCATGCCAATGTGGTTGGTTTCTTGAGAGCGGTGTCCGGTCTACGTCCTTCGCGTAGGTTGGTTTCTCCTCCATGGGATCTCAACCTGGTCTTAGAAGCCTTGTCTAGGGAGCCTTTTGAGCCTTTGCATCAGGCTTCGTTGAAAGATTTGATCTTAAAGACAGTGGTTTTGGTAGCCATTTGCTCTGCACGGAGGATCTCGGAGTTGCAGGCGTTGTCTTGTCAAGAACCGTTTCTAGTTTTCTCAAGGGAAAAGGTGGTTTTGCGTCCTGTTCCATCTTTCCTGCCAAAGGTAGTTTTGCTGTTTCATGTCAACCAGTCTGTCTCCTTGCCAGTGTTGGGCGTTTCGGAGGAGAATGAGTCGGATCGTCGTTTGCATTGGTTAGATATAAAGAGGTCTCTTCATCAATACTTGAAGGTTTCAAGGTCTTTCCGCAAGTCAGAGTGTTTGTTCGTTCTCTTTGGAGGTCCTCATAAGGGTGAAGCGGCATCCAAAGCTTCGATTTCCAGATGGGTCTGTGAGGCAATAGCATCAGCTTATATCTTGCAAGGCCGTCAGGTGCCTGTAGGGCTGCGGGCTCATTCTACTAGAGCGCAGGCTACTTCCTGGGCCGAACATAGCTTAGTTCCTCCGGTTGAGATTTGCAAAGCAGCCACCTGGTGGTCTTTGCATACTTTCAGTAAACATTATCGTCTAGATGTTCAAGCATCGGGAGATGCCTGCTTCGGGTCTGCAGTGTTGCGGTCTGCGTGGACAGGTCCCTCCCAGTAATTTACTGCTCTTTTACATCCCAGAGGTGAGGGACTGAACTGGAGGGGGATGATAAGGAAAGATAAATTAGACTTAACTGTTAATTGTTGTTCCCTAAGGAACTCCAGTTCAGTCCCGATTCCTGCCTTGGGAGCTGGTTGTCACTTTTAGCAGTCATTTTTAGGGTCTGCTGAATCGGCAGCCGGGCAGTAGAATTTCAGCAAATTTCTTTCTGTACTCGAGTACTGTATGTTCTGTATTCTTTCTCTCCCTCTCTTTTCTTTCAAGCGGGAGAGGGACAGTTGCCCTTTTATTTAATGGGGAGTTAGTTCAGTTCAACAGTTAAGTTTGAATGATTAATACTATAGCTACTTATTTGTTGCTGCTTTGTCATTAGGTCACTGGAAGCTGGTGGGAGTGCCAGCAGGATATGTACAGTGATGTCACAAGTTTGACTTGCCCAGTCTCCATGCTTCAGGAAGACGTGCATTACCCAGAGGTGAGGGACTGAACTGGAATTCCTCAAGGAACAACAATTAGTAGGGAAGTCTAATTTCTCTTTCTCTGGGGACAGTAGGAATCAGGCCTCACATATGGGACTCCCTAGCTACAGGCTACTGAGAAATATGTAAAAAGCTCATGGGTGATCAGAAAAAAGGGGCAACTGAGCAGCAGCAGCAGCAATGAATCAAGAGATAACTGACTCCCAAGCAGCCCAGCTACCCAGCGAGGCGTCAATGCTCCAGTAGCCTGAACACACCATAGGGCAGAAATTACCTATATCCCAAATAAATGATGGAGTACTGCCTGGCCGAAGGTGCTGTCCCAACAGAACACACTGCAGGCAATAATGAGCTGCGAAAGTGTGGACTAAGGACAAGGTGGTGGCCCGGCTGATTTCTGACAAAGGAATGGAGTAAGTGTAAGTTTGCTACAGAGACTGTCATGGCCCGGATGCTGTGCACTGTGACATGGTATTCCAGTGAGAGACCAGCCTGCTCGTATGAGAAGGCGATGCAGTCAGCAATCCAGTTGGACAGGATCCGCTTGGAGACCGCAGCTCCCAACCAACTCGGGTCGTAGGAAACAAACAGTTGAGAAACTCAGTAGTGCACCTGAGATAAAAGGCAAGCGCCCGCTTACAGTCCAATGCGTGGAGAACCTTCTCTGCCCTGCTGGCATGAGGCTGTGGAAAGAAAGTGGGGAGCACCACCAGGTTGAGGTGGAACAGAGATATCACCTTCGGTAGAAACGTGAGGTGCATGTGGAACATGACCCTGTTCTTGTAGAACCTAGTGTATGGTGGTACTGCCACCAATGTCTGAAGCTCGCTGACTCTGCAGGCAGAGGTGAGTGCCACAAGGACCACCACCTGAGGTGGCAGGAGCAGAGAGGCTCAAAGGGCAGGGTGGTGAGCTTGGAGAGCATGACATTAAGGTCCCACTCCACCGGCGGCAGGCAGCTCCAACAAGAGGAGCCCCCTCAGGAAGCAAGACACAAGGGGTTGAGAGGGGCTTGCCCTTAATGAGAGGGTGGTGTGCTGCGAGAGCGCTGAGGTGCACTCTTGCGGAGTTAAGCCTCAGCCCTACCCTGGACAGGTGAAGTACAGTGGGGTGTGCAAAAGTCTGGAATCACTTGTGAGTTTTGCGTTTTTTGTACTTTCTAACAGTTTTTTTTTAAATTTTGCATTAGCCCAGCATATTCATCTTTCTACCACGTTAAAAGGGATACATTTGGCTATTAGAGTTGACTTTTTTGCATTCCTTACTTCCAATTTAAATACTTTACAGATACTGGTAGATAGCTACTGCGATTTTTGTGGATCTTGTGTCAAAACTGGATCGAGATTATCCAATATGCACATGTTATTTCTGACCAATCAGGAGGCTGGTTTCACTAACCAATGACAATGCAGATATCTAGCCAACAGTGCAGCTATAAAAACATGCAGAATGTTTGAATTTCATATGCTTTCTGGATTGATCATGAAGATGACTCGGACCCTGACGTTGGAGGAGCGTGTTGGAGTGTCCTTATTAGCAAGGAAGGATTTTCAAGCCATCAGATAGCCAGGAAAGTTGGCTGCAGTCAGAGCGCTGTTGTTAAGATTGTACAAAAGAAAAAAGAAACGGGTTCAGTGGTGGATAAGCCTCATTCAGGTCGTCCACGTGCATCAACATCATGCCAGGACCGTGCACTACAACGCATTTTACTGACTAGTCACATTGACCTCTCCTCAGCTACTTCAAGAGCGGTCACACAAGAGTGAAGTCAGTGTCAGCTCATCAACAGTTTGTCACCGGTGCCTGCAGTTTGGTCTCCGGGGCTGCAAAGCACGGAATAAGCCACTGTTGACTGACATACAAAGGTGCAACCAGATCATGTGGGTGAGAAAGCACTCAACCTGGTTGACTGAAATGTGGGAACATAAGAACATAACATAAGATATGCCATACTGGGTCAGACCAAAGGTCTATCAAGCCCAGTATCCTGTTACCAACAGTGGCCAATCTAGGTCATATGTACCTAGCAGTCCCCCCAAAAGACACAAGTTCCTCAATGCTTGTATTGGGTCAAGCAGTGATATCCTGGGTTCCTTTTAATAATGGTTTATGGACCTTTCCTCCAGGAACTTGTCCAAATCTTTTTTAAATCCAGCTACACTAACAGCTTTTACGACATCCTCCGGTAACAATTCCAGAGTTTGATTACATGTTGAGTGAAAAAATATTTTCTCTTATTAGTCTTAAATAGGTTACCCTGTGACTTCATTGCATGTCCCCTAGTTTTTTTATATTCTGATGACATAAACAATTGATCTACATTTACCCATTCCACTCCATTCAAGAAAGCAAGGCAGACACATGCGCACAGAGGGCTGCATTAGCAGCAGCTTTACTTTGCGTATGTGTTTGGCATGCTCTACAAAAAAAAAGCTCACCTGATGTGAAGTTTGATACTTCATCTCAGATGACTAAGGTCGAAACCTCTGATCTCATGCCCGCTGACATTGGTAGCCTGGTTACCCTGAACCTCCTACCTGTCAAACTCTCTAAAAAGTGTACCTGGTGGCCCAGTGGCCCCTATCCCCCAAACCATGAACCCCCAACAAAAACAGCACCTTCTGCCTGTTTGGTAACCAGGCCCACACCTATGTGAGGAGATTTCCTGGAGAGGAATTCAAGCCTGAGTGTCTCAACCTCACTGTGAAGCATCCTTTGAAGGTCATGGTCTGGGGCTGCATGGCTGTCAGTGGCAATGGATGTCTTCACATCATCGATGGAATGGTCAAAGGGGCCAAGTACATCATCATACTGCAAAAGTGCATGGTGCCATCAGCACACGAGCTGTTTCCTGGCCAGTTCCTGTTCAAAGATGACAATGCACCCTGCCATCGCTCCAGACAGGTGATCAGCTGGAAGCAGCAGAACAACATCAAGTCAATGGACTGGCCTGCCCAGTCTCCAGATCTGAATTCAATCGAGAACCTGTGGCACAAGGTGGCCTTGGAAATATCCAAGAGGCATGAGACATCAAAGCGTGAGCTGATTGAGTCACTCATTGCAGCTTGGAACCACGTTGTCACCAACCATCAATCACCTTGTCAGACTGGTTCATTCAATGCCGACAAGGTACAGTCAGGTGATCAAGAACAAAGGGTGGCCCATCAAATCCTGAGCCATCACTGACACATAAAAACAGCCTTTTTCAAAGCCACATATATTAATTTGAAGGAAACCTGGCGTGCGCCCATAATATTTTAAAGCATAGTTACATATATCGTTGGTCAACATTACGTGATTTTCACAGAAAATCTATCAACAGGATAACTATGGGGAACAAACTCAGAAAATAAGGGCCAAACCAATACTAGAAGTTGGCCCTAATAGCCAAATCTATCACTTATCATGAGATACACAGAAAAAGCCACTGGGAGGAAAAAGAAATTAAGTTATAAGGTCACAAAGTTGAAAAAACGTCAAATTTACAAGTTATTCCAGTCTTTTGCACACCACTGTAGGTACTGCAGCACTAGCTGGACGGAGCAGGAGAAAGGGTTGGCCAGACACTCCGCGCACCAGACCAAGAACCTCTGCCCCTTGAAGGTGTATGCCTGAAAGGTGGAAGTTTTGCCGGAAGTGAGGAGGACCTCCTCCACTTCAGTAGAGAGATTGAAAGGGGCCAGGGCTACCCTTTCAGCAACTAAGCTGTGAGTGTCAAGGACTCCAGGTTGGGGTGGAGAGAGCCGCCCTCTTGCGTCAGGCTTGGGTCGCACCCCCAGGAGCAGGGAAAGCTATGGCTGCCTGGCCCATTTTGGGGCCACCAAGATCACTGTGGCCCTGTCGCGCTAGACCTTGAACAGGGTCTTAGCTAATCAGTGGTGTGGGCAGAAAGATGTAAAGGAGGCCCTCCGCCCAAGAGATCAGAAATGCATCCACCGCCACCTGGGAGGGGTGCAGTTGCCGGGAACAGAAGCAGGGTAGTTATGCATTGGCTGGACTGGCACAGAAGTCCATCATCTGGAGATCCCAGCGCTGGAACAGCTGGCCGTTCAGCCTGGGGTCCAACCTCCACTTGAATAGCTAGAGGACCTGGTTGAGCTGGTCCACCAGAGTGTTGTCCTGTCCCAGGTGGTAAACTGCCCGCAGGAGAATCCCATTGCTCCTGGCTTATGAGCAGAGGCTCACCACTTCCTGGCAGAGCAGGGCCAAACCCGTGCCCACCTGGTTGTCTGTCTGAACTAGCACCGCCTGGTGCTGCAGGTGGTTGTGAAAAGCCCGGAGGGCTAAGGCTATGGCTATGGCTCAGAGCTCCAGGATTGATTTGCTGGAGACTCTCCGTTGGTGACCAGCTGCCCTAAGTGCAGAGGTCATCTCCTTGTTGTCCCCATCCCAGCCTGGAGATTTTGCCACCAGTCGAGAGAGAGAGCACTAGGGGATGGGTGAGGAGCACCCTGTCCCACAAGCATCCCATCGCATGGAAGCACTGTGAGCAGAGGGCCCACTGAGCCGTCTGCATCTACAGGCAAGGGTCTGGAGTAACATGCATAGTCTGTTATATGCCCCAGCAGGTAGAGCATGAGGCGGGCCAACACCAAGCGACAGCACTGTGTGCTTGCTGCAAGCGCTAGGAGGCCTAAGACTCTGTCCATAGGGAAAAAGGCCCTGGCTTGGACAGTGTCCAGCTGAGCCCCTATGAACTCCAGGTCCTGGATAAGTTGGAGCTGGGACTTTGGGTAGTTTTTGAGGAAGCCAAGGTGCTCCAGCAGTAGGATGGTACGTGCTGTCGCCTGATAGGCCTCAATGGCCATGCTGCTCTTTACAAGCCAGTAGTCCAGATAGGAGAAGACAAATACCCCCCTGGAGCCTAAGGTGGGCTGAAACAACTGCCAGGCACTTGGTGAATACCCTTGGGGCAGAGGTCAGGCCAAAGGGTAGCACTCTATACTGATAATGTTCTCCCCCGACCACGAAGCGGAGGTACTGCCTATGTAGGGGGTTAATGAGGATGTGTACACACACTTCCTTTAGGTGCAAGGAGCATAGCCAGTCTCCCTACTGGAGGTATGGCAACAGTGTTCCAAAAGAGCATTTTGAACTTTTCTCTCACCAGGAAGCTGTTGAGGTCTCGCAGGTCAAGGATGGGGTTGAACCCTCCTGACATTTTTGGTACTGGGAAGTAGCAGAAGTAGAACCTTCTGCCCCTGAGGTGGACTGGGACAGGTTCCACCACCTGATCCTCTAGAAGGCCTGCAAGGTCCTGCCAGAACAGGTCCCAGTGGAGGGGAGTCCTGGGAGGCTCTCCCTGGAAGAATGGTGGGGGTGTCTGGTGGAGGAGATAACCCTCTCACCACTCAAAGGACCCATGTGTCGGTGGTAATGGAGGGCCACCTATGGACAAAAAGCACAAGATGCCCCCTGTGTGCTGCAGGGCTGTGCCTCCTGGGGGGAAGAGAGGCTATACCCATGAAGTCAAAAGCCACCTCCTTAGGCTTACGTGGGCTATGCCCATCCCTTGGCCTGCTGGCCCTGTTGGGGAGCGAGGAAGGCCTGATATTGAGGATAGTTTCTGTAAGCCTTCCTCCTTTTCAGGTATGAAGACTTTCTACCCAAGGCCTTCCTCCGGGAAGAGTCTTCTTGGAGCGCCTGGTCCTAATCAGGAACTCTGACTCCGGAAAACCCATGACAGACATAGAAACATGACGACAGAAAAAGACCACAAGGCCCATCTAGTCTGTCCTTCCATAACAACAACTACAACAGTCCACTTTCTACCTTTAGAGATCCTCTGTGTTGGTCCCATGCTTTTTTGAATTCAGTTACTGTCCTCATCTCTACCACCTCCACTGGGAGACTATTCCACGGATCCACTACTCTTTCTGTAAAGAAATATTTCCGCATATCACTCCTGAATCTATCTCCCTTCACCCTCATCCCATGTCCCCTCGTCGCAGAACTTGCTTTCAATTGAAAGAGGCTCTCTCCCTGAACATTTATGCCACGGAGGTATTTAAACATCTCAATCATATCACCTCTATCCCGCCTTTCCTCTAAGGTGTACATATTAAGATCCTTAAGTCTGTCCTCATATGCTTTATAATGAAGCCCATTAATCATTTTAGTAGCAACCCTCTGCACCGACTCCATCCTGTTCACATCCTTTTGAAGGTGCGGTCTCCAGAATTGCACACCATACTCCAAATGAGGTCGCACCAAAGACTTATACAGAGGCATTATCACCTCCTTTTTTCTGCTAGCCATTCCTCTCCGTATGCACCCAAGCATCCTTCTAGCTTTTGCCGTCGCCTTTTCTACCTGTTTAGCTACTTTAAGATCATCAGACACAACCATGCCTAGGTCCCGCTCTTCTTTAGTGGACAAAAGTACTTCACCTCCGAGACAAGGCCGCCAAGGTGAAGAGGTTCTCTCCACAGCAAGGGACGTCAACCACTTTGTCCTGGATCCATTGCTCCAGGTCCGAGGACTGTAGCCAAGCCTGGCACCGAGCACTAATGCCCACCGCCATCGTAGTCCACTCGAGTGATAAACATAGAGCACTCCCTGACTGCCAAGCCCAGGGTCTGGAACTGCTGGAAGGATTAGTGGGGACCAGCCTGAGGGCACGTTGCGGTGATGGTGGGTACCTGGGACTTGTCATCCTCAGTCTCCCAATCCAAATCTGGCTCGGAGGAGTCGTCGGGGGTCCTCCGGAACTCAGTTTTGGCCCAATCTCGAGGCCGCAGCAGCCCAGCACTCTGAGTCAAGGGTGCTGAGTGGTGAGACCATGGCCCTTAGGACCTGGACCACGCTGAGGCATCTCTCGAGGCCAGTGCCGCTTGAGGATCTGTGCCACCTCCGGTGAGTCCCTTGAGGTAAAGGGCCCGGTGGTTGGGAGTGATGATCCACAGGAACCGGGTATCAGAGCCCACTGCTGAGCCATGAAGGCAGACAAACTTTACTTCAAGGCCACCATCCTGGCCTTGAGACCATATGAATCTGCAGCCTTCGGCATGGACACGGAGGACTTTGGGCCCGGCGCTGGCTCAGTCGAGGGGGAGTCCTTGACGAGGATGGCTTTGGGTGTCCCAGGCTAGTCCCGAGGTGTCAACTGCTCTCAGTGAGGCAACTTGGACAGCTGCTCTTTGCCGTTGCCCTCAGCCTCTTGTCGAGGGCTGCGGGACTGGGGTCCATGGGATTTCCCCACTTTCCCCAACTTATCACCCGAAGGAGTCCTTGAGGTTTTCCAGCCCTTCTTGGCACGATCGACGCGGAAGCTCTGGCTGGACTTCAGTGGTCCCGGGACTCAGAGGCCACACAATCTCCATGGGTGCTGGAGGTCCAAGAAGGTATCTCGGAGTGGGTTCTCACGGATGATTCTGGGGCTGAGTCAGTCTTCTGAAAAATCAATGCTCATTGCTGCTGACATTTCCTGAGGGCCTTAGGGGGCATCAGCTTACAGAGACTCCAGCCCAAGGCATTGAGGACAGCAGTCATGCAGATCCTTGAGGGACAGATTGTCTTAACGAAATCGCAACCTGGCTAAAAGCGAAAAACCTCCACATAAACCATTCAAAAACAGAGGTATTAATTGTAACAAAAAAACATTCATACGTCCCTCCAACCCACATAACAATACAAAACCATGACATCACAATAAAAAATGAAATAAGATACCTAGGAGTCATTTTAGATACACACCTTACGATGAACACCCACATTAGAAACACTATAAAGAAAATCTACTTCAAACTCAAAATACTCAAGCAACTACGCCCCTTAGTTCACTTACAAGATTTCATTAACATAATACAGGCAACCATAACCCCACACTTTGATTTTTCCAACCTAATTCTCTTAGGTATAACGAAACAAAACATTAAAAGAATACAACTAGCACAGAACGCAGCAGCTAGAATTGTAATGAAAGCACACTCATTCCAGCATATTACTCCAATATTAGCAACCCTGCATTGGCTCCCAATACAAAGCAGGATAATATATAAGACCACAATAACCACATTTAAAGCTCTCAATGGCATGGCTCCAATCCCATTAAGCAATCTTATAAGCAAGGAATCTCAAAAAGTCACTCACAGAAAAGGACACTCAAATAAATTAAGGACTCCAAATGATTTTATAAAAGCAACCAAACTAACTAATAACAGAGCCTTCTCACATGCGGCCCCCTTCATTTGGAACTCCATCCCAGAGGACCTAAGATCTACAACAGAAATTATAGAATTCCGCAAAAAACTGAAAACCTACCTCTTTGCCATGCACTACAACAACATTGATAATCCACTAATCATCCCAGAAAAAGGCTAAATAACACCCAACTGAGTAAAGCTAAACCTCATAATTTAACAGATTTACACCCTCTTGTAAATAACCATGATTTAAATCTAAGGAACCTACAAACCTGTATCTGTACATAGTTCTTAAATTGTTCTTGTTCTGTTATGTATTTAACCATTACATTGTTCTGTTATATATTTAACCATTACATTGTTCTGTTACGTATTTAACTATTACATTGTTTACTGTCAAAATATTGTTCCATGTAAAACAAGCCCTTGCTTTGTTGACTGTTGTTCAATTGTAAGCCGCATCTGAACTCTGGAAGATGCAGGATATAAATGATTGTTAAATAAATAAATAAATAAATAAAATAAACATATTATGAATGCAGCCATTGCACAGCTTGAAGCCACAGGCTGAGGCCATGGTGGGGAAGACGGCCCCTGCGAGGTCAAATTCAGCAGGCCCGGCCAGGAAAAAGGCGCAAACTTGTACCAACTGAATGAGTAACAAGACAAAAAAAAGAACTGGAGGACGCAATGCCAAGGGGCAAGCGGGTTCGGGGATGGGAAAAGGCACCAATATGCTACTGGAGCAAGCAAAAAAGAAGACAAAAATCACCTACTTTTTCGGGAGGGAACCAGGCACACATCCGATGGGTTCCACGGAAAAAAAGGAAACTGAGGCAAGATGGCACCCTTGGGAAAGAAGAGGACCACGCAAGCGTGGTACATCTCCCAAAGGCTTTCTTTGAAAGCTGGGAGAGGTTACCCCGTGGGCTTAATCGGCACCGACTTCCTGCTTGTTCCTGTAGAACATTGGAATATGAGAATCGTTGGATCCTGATTTCAATGATTATTCGACCCAAGTGGCCGCACAACACCAGGAGTTTACACCTCTGCAATGCTGTCTATCAGCGGGACTTCAAGTTCACCCTTTTCTTCCCACACTGGCTTAATGTGCAGCATGGTGGGGCCATGGTTTATATCAACAGTGTATGAGGATACTGTTTCTTGGGGCACAATGGCAGTCCAGCAGGGGGGGGAGCTGCAGAAAGCTAAGTGTGGCAGGGCAGTCTGCAGGGACTTCTTGCTACTAGCGCCCCAAAGGGCAGTACTTTTTTTTTTTTACACTGCTAGCCATGTGTCTTCCACTGAGCAAACCTGATTTATGCCGGGATTGGACTAGCAGCTGGACCATGGGTGCCAGGGAGGACGCAGAGGGAGCGGAGATGTGACAGTGTGATGTTGGGGGCTTGGGCGAGTGGACTGTGGCCCGTTTACCAGCAGCTGCTGCTGCTTTGGTCTCTCCCCTCCCCCGAATGCCAGTGATCTGTTCATACTGTTTTCTAGTTATTGGGTACCTACAAATAGCTTGGGTAATGGGCAGGTGTCTGGGTCAAGTAGGGAAAGGCAGTGAATCTGCGGGTCGTGAATAAAGTTTGGGAGCCTTAGGGGATGGTGGTAAGAGAGGGAGCAAAGATAGTTGGGAGATGGATGATGCTGAGTTAGTGTGTGTGGACGACAGGGTGCATAATTGGGATGGAAACTAGGGGGGGGATGGAGTAGAAGGCCTGGGGGAATTCTTGGGATGGGTAGAGAGAGGGGCCAAAACTAGGGAGAGGAGAAAGGATGCTGTAGTTTGAAGATGGAAATCATGCACAAAAACAGTGACCATTGATTGGTATTGCTCTCCCAGAGCTCAGCTGGGGGAGACCCCAGGGGTGGCTTGATAGTTTTATTGGCTGGGTAGTGATGTTCACTATGCTGGATATTGGCTGAAGTGCAGGTGATGACCCTGAACATCCGCGGCTTCAACTCGCCTATAAAGCACGAGAAAACTCTTGCTTACTTAAACAAGCTGGGGACTAATATTCCCTAATTGCAGGAAACTCATCTCACAGAATGACAGCATGGTAAGTTGAGAAGCTGGATGCAGGAGGTCCACTGGACAGTTTATACATCAAAATAACAGGGGGTGGGTCTCCATACTTTTGGGGAAGTGGGTGGTTTTTGATGCTCACAGAGTGGTGCAGGATCCAGATGGCCAATATAACATGGTGTGGGAGGTATTACAGATAATGAAGGTAGTGCTATGTAGCATCTATGCACTGCATCTACACTGGCATTCTTTCTTTATGGAGTTGGTAGCGAGGCTGGTGGACCAATCAGAGTATTCCCTGATTATGGGGGGTGATCTCACACAGTAGCAGACCCCACAATTGACAGTTGCCGCTGCCCCCCCCTCCCCCAGGTGGATCCAAGAGGCCCATGGTATTAACTTGCTCTGTCAGGAGCAGGAGCTTATCAACAGGTGGTGCAAGTTGCACTCTAGTGAATTAGAGTATACCCATTAATCTCCAGGAACAAGCAGGAATGTAGTCCATATATGGGTGACGTCGGCACCAACGAAGCCCACGCGGGAACGCTCCCCAGCATCCTATAGGAAAGCTTTTGGGAGCATCTCACTGTGCCTGCGTAGCTGCCTTACCAACTCCCCCTCCTCAGTTTTTCATTTTCTGTGGAACCGACAGTGAGCAATTCCTGTCACCGCAGAAAATGTACTTCTTTTGTGGTCACGTCTGCCTTCCCGTCGACCCTAGCACCGGAAACATATGTGTGTCTTTTCTTTCTTCTGTCTATTTTCTTTAAAAAAAAAAAAGTTTTTCTTTGAGGGTCTCTGTTCTCCAGGTGCTTAGATGCCATTTTGGGCCTTAGGCCCCTTTGTTCCTCAAAATGGAGAAACCAACTAGTGGTTTCAAAAAATGTTCCAAATGTAGCAATACTATTTCTGCTGCAGACACCCATGATTGGTGTCTTAAATGCTTGGGACCAGAACATTCGCCAGCGGAATGTCTCCTCTGCAGGAAGATGACAAAGAGGGGCCTGCAGAATAGAGCTGTGAAACTTGGCACCCTCTTTGCCACAGATACAATGTCTGTTGCACCGACGACGTACAGGGCTTCATCTTCCTCCCATGGATCTCAGGTAACGAAACCTGTCTTCTTCAACGACTAGTCGGTCCTCAAAGGGTAGATCTCCTTCTAAGCATCGAGATGCTTTAAGCGTTGCCCTAGAGGAGAATACAACAGCCAAACAGCCCCAGCAGGAGGTCCTTGCCTCCAAAGCATTAACGGGGTCCCAAGATGCTCCCGAGGCTTCCACCACTGGAGAGCTCTTGGTGCCATGTTCTGGGGTCGTGGCCCACTGTTTGGGTACCGATACCCAGGCATCGGCTGGTTCCATGGATCAGCGTATCCTGGCCATTGAGCGGAGTCTAGCGGTCTTGCTGGCAGCTTTGGTACTGCTAAAGCCTCTGCAATCAGTTCCGCAGTCATTGGTACTAGCGCCGGTACCGAATGTATCTACATCGACCATTGCGCCTCTCTCCAAGCTACCACCCATGCCGGCCCTGGAGTCAGTGTCCGGCATCGAGGGTCTGGTACTGAGGCATGCTGATTTTGATTGGTACCGTCAACGGGACAGACAGGAGCACCCAGCCCATCGATACTTTGAGTCTTCCGATTCCAGTTCTTCCGATGAATCGATCGGTATCGGAGAGGCTCTTCTGGAAGATCCTTCTCCTTCCCCACAACGTATGTCTCTCCAGAGGACATGTCTTTTTAAGACTTTATATGGGATGTGGCTCGGGGCCTCTCCATTACAGTGACCTCCAAAAAGGAACCGAGAGCTGAAGAACTTGAAATTCTTCAGTATCCAGCAACCCCTAAGGAGGCCGCTACCTTACCCATTCACCAGATATTGCATGACCTCATGCTTAGGATGTGGGAAACATCTTTAATGGTGTCTCCACATTCTCAGAGACTCGATACCATATACCGGGTACCACAGTGTCCCAGTTTCCAGAAGACGCAGTTACCACACCATTCCATGGTTGTGGAATCGGCAATGTGTCGAATCAAAAGTGCTAAGACACAATCAAATCCTCCGGGTATGTTTCTTCAGGAGGTGACTAAAGATTTAGAACTAATGGCTCCTCTTCTCCCTGATGACAAGAGGGCCGATTACCTGACACTTGTAAAACATGCCCAGAATGTTTCCAAATTCATGAACAGGGCAACCTTTGTTTTGAGTGTATTAGCAGGACTTCTGCTATTTGCATCGGTTCGCACCAGATTGCTTTGTTACAAGCATCTGATCTTGAGCAGTGGGTGCAAGATAAGATGGGGAATATTCCTTGCATGGGAGAAAACCTCTTTGGCAAGGATTGGCAGGACAAGGCTTCTCAGCTGGAGTCCGAGAATACCACCCAAAATAGACTTTTTTAGGACCACTGCCAACCCAGCTAAGAAAAAGGTCATAAAGAAACCCTTTTTCAACAAGAAAAAGAAATGTTATCCTTCTTATACCCATGCTATGCACTGTCTGGTCCATGCTTCCAGAAGGGACAGAAACAAAGGAAGGCTCAGGCCCTCAGAGCTCAACAGACCCAGCCTCCACAAGGTCTTTGATTCTTTTCTACAGAACTTAGCTGTCCTACCTCTGGAAATTCCAGAGCCAGTCAACATTCCAGGCAGACTATGTTACTTTACCCAAAGGTGGCACCAGATAACATATGAACATTGGATTCTCTCCATAGTGGCTGAGGGGTACAAACTTCACTTCCAAAGTATGCCCCCTCCCTCCATTCCAAGGGAGTTCAGCTCTCGGCCCCCTCACCACTCTCTTATGCCAGGATGTTACCACCCTTCTCGCTCAGGGTGAGATAGAGGAAGTGCCACTTTCTCAACAAGGCCTGGGCTTCTACTCCCCCTACTTCCTCATAACAAAGAAAACAGGAGGCTACTTGCCCATTCTGGACCTCAGAGAATTAAACAAGTATCTGACCCAGGAGAAATTCAAGATGCTCTCTCTTGTAACACTTCTCCCCTTACATCCACAGTCAGGATTTGCTTTGTTCTCTAGATCTAAAGGATGCATATACACATATCCTTATTCACACAGAATACAGGTGGTTTCTTCAATTCCTTTCAAGGAAGACATCACCAGTACAAGGTTCTACCCTTCGGCCTGGCTTCTGCCCCAAGAGTCTTCATAAAATGTATTGTAGTATAGGCAGCAATTCCTAAGGACTCTAGGGATATTTGTCTTCCCCTACGTAAGATGACTGGCTCATTCGAGCATCGTCAGCTCCAGAGGCCAGCTCTGCTCTCTCCCCCCCTACAATGCAGGTTCTTCAACATTTGGGATTTGTAATAAATCTTCCAAAATCCCAAATCGCCCCTTCTCAAACCTTAGAATTCGTAGGGGCTCTCCTTAGACACGCAGCAGTCAAGGGCTTTTCTACCACAAGTCCGCTGCGCTCGAATAGTTTAACTAGCTTCTCAAACAGGTATGAAGACTGTCCTAATTGCTCGAGAAATGCTTCAGTTGCTCGGTCATATGGTTTTCACTGTACTGGTTTCCACAGTTGCTCGTCTTCACATGCATGCAGCTCAATGGCTAAAATTGATCCTAATAAACATTCGCTCTATTAGGAACAAAATACCAATAGTAAATGACATAATAAGAGACGAACAACCTGACATCATTTTCATCACTGAAACATGGCTAACACCTACAGACACAATATTATTAAACCAACTTCACACATCACGATATGATGTATTCAACTGCCACCGTGACACAAAAAGAGGAGGTGGTGCACTCATCCTCACTAAAAAAAACCTACAATACACCCTAACGAACTCAAACAATGTCGAAGGAATGGACATAATAAACATTGAAAACAGAACACTAGCATTCTCCTTAATCTATAGACCCCCATCAGCTGATCACAAAAATCTCTCCCCCATCCTTGAACTCGCATGCACAACATCTCAGAGAAAACCCCTCATAATCTTAGGTGACCTTAACCTCCCATCTCTGAACCAATCCCAAAAAGACAACTTCATTGACTCAATGTCCCACATAGGATTTAACCAGATAGTCCATACTCCCACACATAATAAAGGAAACTCACTTGATCTTGTTTTCCTCCCTTCCCCCTTTAACCTACATAAACTCCATTCTTCCCCGATAGCTAGGGAAGTACCATGGTCTGACCACCATTTGATAACATTCCACCTATTAGCACAAACAACATCACAGTCCACAAACACAATATCACATATCTCACGCTTTCCCCACTTTGATAATGACACATTCCTTGACAACATACTACCTAAACTCACCACAAGTCTAAATGACATAGAACAAACAATAGAGAACTGGAACCAAACTATCCAAAAAGCAGCAACCCCCACTCAAACAATGCAGAAGATAAAGAAGGAATCACAAAAATGGTTCACTAAAGAAATTGCCAGGCTAAAAAAGCAACTACGGAAACAAGAAAAAATTTGGAGAAAAACAAAATCACACGATAACAAAACTAAATATATAAACATACTTAATAGATACAAGGAAGCAATCAATAAGTCAAAAAGGGAATACTACTCCAAACTAATAAATCATGCTATCAATCGGCCAAGAGAACTTTTCTCAATTGTGAATACACTAACAAAAACACAAAACCCCGAACTGAACCAAGACTCAATCAGTGTACAAACCTTAGCATTACATTTTGCTGAGAAACTAAAGGCAAAACCTTACTCTCCAACCACCACAATATCTAAACATGTCAGTAATTATGAATGGACAACCTTTCACAAGATTGAAAGAAAGCACATCCTTAATATTATAACAATGATTAACACCACAACCTCACCGCTTGACCCTTGCCCTGTATCATGGATCAAACATACTAAGGAATTTCTTGCAGAAAATATCCAACATATAGTAAACCAATCACTCTCTCAAGGAACCATGCCCAATGCCCTAAAGCTCTCCTCGATCCGTCCCATAATAAAAAACAATAAACTAGACCCAAAAGACCCCAACTCCTACAGGCCAATAGCTAGCATACCACTAATTGCCAAAATAATAGAAAAGACCATACAACTCCAACTACAAGACTACATTGATGAACAAAAACTCCTTGATGAGCATCAATTTGGCTTCCGACCCTTCCACGGAGTTGAAACTCTCCTAATCGCCCTAACAGATCTACTCATCAGAGGCACCAATGACAACAACAAAGGCTTCCTTCTCCTCTTCATAGATCTATCTGCTGCATTCGATAGCATCAATCATAATACCCTCATTAACAGACTAGAATACCTAAAAATAGGAGGGACAGTCCTTGAATGGTTCAAATCATACATCTCAAACAGGTTAATACGGATACAATTAGGTAACGACACATCCGAAACTTTCCCACAAGGTCAAGGCATCCCCCAAGGATCAGCCCTCTCAGCCCTCCTCTTCAATTTATACCTCCAGCCCATTACAAACATATTTAAGAAGCACAAAATTAACCATTTCATATACGCAGATGATATCATGCTTGCCACCCCCATAAACCCTAACAATCCCAAATATGATAGCCTACTCCAATGTATGAACGAGACTACTAAATGGCTTGAAGACAACCACCTAAGCATTAACCTCAAAAAAACAGAGGCAATGTTCATAACGAGGAAATCAGACACTGAATACATATACCCCAATACAATCACAATAAATAATACACCTATACCTGTTAAAAAGGAGGTAAAATACCTTGGAATAATCTTAGACCACTCACTCTCCATGATTCCACACATAAAACACACAGTAAAAACCATATTTTATAAACTCAAGACAATACAACATCTGAGACCCCTACTCAACACCGATGACTTTAGATCTGTAGTCAATACACTCATAACCCCCCACTTCGACTATTGTAATAGTCTCCTAAATGGACTTCCATTAAAAAGCATATACTATCTCCAAAGAGCCCAAAACATATGCGCCAAGATGGTCACTAAAGCTAATCTAACAGACCACGTGACCCCAATTCTCCTAGACTTACACTGGCTCCCTATAAACAGCCGAATAAAATATAAAATCCTCCTAACTACTTTCAAAATCGTCAACAACATCTCCCCATCACAACTATCCACCCTAATACACCCTCCATCAGATACTAGATCACGCAGACAGAACGCAACCCACTCCCTCAACATAAAAACAAATTTTAGAAAAACTAAAGCGACAACAAGTGACAGGGCATTCTCCTTCGCTGCCCCCACCCTCTGGAATGAAATACCATTAACACTCCGCATGATAAAAGACCTTCACTAATTCAAAAAAGAATTAAAAACCTACCTCTTTACAAAACACTTTGAAATCCCCTACCAACAAAGAACTTCGCCAATACAATCACAGAAACACATACACTGTACCCAAGACAGAACAAATGACTAACACAGGAAAATTCACTAACCCCACTAACCCCATACAACACGCTAATGAACCACTCAAACAGTTGACTATTTTCACCACTGTAACTGTAACTAAGATGCGCTCCATGTATATAACTTGTAAATAGTTTGAAAAGCTCTGTTATAGTTAATGTTCAAAATATGTTCAAAATGTTGTTCAAAATTTGTTCAAAATATGTTCCCTGTAAGTACACCTGTACATAGTTAAAGCATAATGTTCCTTGTAAATGTATACAGAAGTATACAATTGTTCTGTTTAATGTTCAATGTAAACCGCCCCTGATCTCTGGAAGGGGCGGTATAGAAAAGACTGTTAAATAAATAAATAAATAAATGGACCCTGGCTTCACAGTAGACTCAGGCATCAGGTCGTCTGGGGGACAAAATCATGATCTCTGCATGTCTAATTTCATTCCTCCAATGGTGGCAATCACCAGAAAACCTTCTCATAGGGTCACCTTTTCAGATGCCACCACACTAGCCTACCCTGACGACAGATGCATCCAAATTGGGTTGGGGAGCTCATCTGGACAATTTCTCCACTCAGGGTCTTTAGATTCATCAGGAGGCTCAACTTCACATAAACCTGTTAGAACTCGGAGCCATCCTCAATGCTCTCAGAGTGTTCCAGGACCACCTGCGCTCCAAAACAGTTCTAGTCCAGACAATCAGGTAGCCATGTTCTATGAGAACAAGCAAGGTGGAACAGGTTCTCAGGCGTTATATAACGAAGCCTTACATCTATGGTCGTTTGCCATACGCCATCAGATCCACCTACTAGCAGTATATCTCCCTGGCAAACAAAATCTCCTGGCAGACAAACTCAGTCAAGTACTACTACCACACGAGTGGTCTCTCCTTTGGATCAGTCTGCTCGAATCCTTCAGATCTGGGGAACCCCAGATATAGATCTGTTTGCAAGTCCTCAGAATGCCAAACTTCCCTTCTTCTGTTCCAGAATACCTGCTCAGAACAGTCAGGCGATGGATGCTTTCCACCTCCACTGGGGTCAGGAGTTCCTATATGCCTACCCTCCCATTCCCTTTATCCCCAAGACTCTTTTCAAACTTCAGAGAGACAGGGGCTACATGATCCTCATAGCCCCGCACTGGCCACGTCAAATGTGGTATCCACTGCTTCTACATCTCTCTCAAGCCAAACCTCTTGAATCGGGATGTGCTCTGGATATCCTATCCCAGGAGAACGGGACGCTTCTGCACCCAAACCCCCAGTCCTTACACCTGATGGCGTGGCTGCTGAGAGCTTAGCACTCCAGGATATCAACCGCTCCCAACAAGTTAAAGATATCCTTTTGGTCTCAAGGAAAACGTCCACAAGGCGTGCTTACGCCTTTAAGTGGAGAAGGTTTTCAATCTGGTGTTCAAAGAGGGAACTTAATCCTTTTTCTGTTCCTGTGGAAGCATTACTTGAGTATCTTCTCCATCTTTCATCCTCTGGACTCAAAACTAATTCAGTAAGGGTCCACCTCAGTGCCATCACAGCTTTCCACATGTCCTTTGATGGACAACCTGTCTCTTCCGTGTCACTTGTAGTGCGCTTTATGAGGGGTCTACTCTTAACTAAGTGTCCCATTAAACCACCACCAGTGGCTTGGGATCTCAAGCTTGTCCTTGGACAACTCATGAAACCATCCTTCGAACCCCTAGCCACTACATCTCTGAAGTTTCTTTCTTGGAAAGTTATCTTCCTAATTGCCCTCACTTCTGCAAGGTGCATCAGTGAGCTTCAGGCTTTAGTGGCTGACCCTCCTTATACACGGTTCCACCATAAGGTATGCACGGACCTCGAGGATCTAACCAACAGATGGAACGAAGGTATACAAAAAGCATCAAACCCTACTTGGAAAATCCCAACAGACTCAACTAAACACCGATCGGAACCTTGGTACACGGCTTCACTTACCGGAATGAAAAGGGCACTCCGTAAAACAGAGAGGAAGTGGAGACAAACGAAATCCATTGAACACAAGTCAGAATACCTGACCCTCCTCGCGAAATACAGAGGAGATAAACTCCGCAAAAAGAACTCATCACACAAATCTTCTGAACAAGGCCATCAACAAGCCCCGCGAATTATTCGAAATTGTCAAATCGCTAACAAAAACAACACTGGATGACCATATTGACAACGTAATCAAACCTCAAACTTTAGCAAATCACTATGCAAGCAAACTCACGGCTGCAACGCCCACACTTTACCTGGACCCAACCCTCCCAGTGTCAAAACCGACCATGGTGACCAGCGCCAGTCAAGGCCAGCTATGGAGCACTTTTCACAAAATTGACGACAGACAAATTACTAACATAATCACAAACATCAACACCACCACCTCTCCACTAGATCCCTGCCCAGCCTCATGGATCAAGGCAGTGAAACAGGACATTACTCATCACGTCTCGCACATAGTAAACTTATCACTGCAACAAGGAACCATGCCCACACAACTTAAGAAGTCTATCATAAGACCTATCTTAAAAAACAAAACAACAAATAAGGACGACCCTGCTTCCTACCGCCCAATATCCAGCATATCTCTCCTGGCCAAAATCATTGAAAAGGCCGTGTTACTACAGCTACAAGACCATCTAGATGACAACGAAATCCTGGATGAACAGCAATATGGTTTCAGACGACATCACGGCGTCGAAACACTACTCCTAGTGCTGCTGGACAACCTCCTCAAAGGTCTAGAAGACAAAAAGAAAATGTTTCTACTCATATTCATCGACATATCAGCCGCGTTCGATACGGTTCACCATGGAACCCTCATAAACAGGCTTAAATCAATAGGGATAGCAGGAACCCCCCTAAAATGGTTCTCCTCGTACATTTCGAATAGAATGCAACAGGTGCAGTTCAACGGTGAAACGGCAGAAGCCTTCACGCAAACCCAGGGCATACCACAGGGCTCGGCTCTCTCAGCACTCCTGTTCAATGTTTATATGCAACCACTTTGCAAAATTTTCCAGCATCATAATATCAAATACCACGTCTACGCAGACGATATTATGCTGTACACTCAACTCGACATGGACAACCCAAACTACATCCAACTAGAAGAGTGCCTAAGTGAGATGCAAGCCTGGTTACACCTAAGCAACATGACGATCAATCACAAGAAAACGGAGGCGATGTACATCTCCAGAAAGCCAAACTTCGACCCCCCCGCAACAATCACCTTATGTAACAATTCATACCAAACGAAGGAAGAAATAAAATACCTGGGGGTAACGTTAGAAAGCGACCTAAAGATGGAGAAACACCTCCGTAAAACCAACAGAGCCGTTTTCCACAAGCTAAGAGTCCTTCAACCGTTAAGGAGCATCATCGAACCACAGGACTTCAGGACCGTTGCACAGGCACTCATCATGCCACATTTCGACTACTGCAACGCCATCCTTCAGGGTCTCCCAAAAAAACCCTTGAACATTCTGCAATTGGCGCAAAATGTAGCCGCTAGGATCATCACGAAAAATGGTTTTGCTGATCACATCACCCCGGTATTGATTGAGCTACACTGGCTCCCCATTGCTGCTCGTATAAAATATAAAACACTCACGACCACTTTCAAGCTCCTACATAACATTGCTCCGTCCTTCCTCTCCACCTTGATCTGCTCACAACCACCCAACAGAAGCAGAAGAACCATCAACTCCAACACCCTCCTCGTTCCAGCTGATATTAGAGCAGTTAAAACCAATACTAGTAACAGAGCGTTCTCATATACTGCACCTACACTCTGGAATCTCCTGCCGCCAGAGTTACGTGCTTGCAAAGACCTAACTGGATTTAGGAAAAACCTAAAGACTCATCTATTCCAGAGTCATTTCAATCTGATTTAACCCAAGGGATCTAAGCTTTTACCACCCCGGGAGACCAAAACATATTTATGTACACCTGCTCGTTTATGTAAAATGTACATATGTATATCGGTAATTAGTGCCCATATCCTCAACACCTGATCATTTATGTAAAATGTATATATGTATATATGTATTTAGTCCCCCATATCCTCAAACAGAACCCGCTTGTGTGTGATGTGCCTACCCTCCGAATCAACCTGTACACCCCCTAATTTTACTGTACTGATTTGACAGTTCTCCTTATGTAATCAGACCGCTGCTGATCGCTGGAAGTGGCGGTATATAAATGTTTGCTAAATAAATAAATAAATTAGAACTCATCCTCACTTCATGCCAAAGGTGGTTTTGCCTTTTCATTTAAACCAGACGGTTTACCTTCCTGTCTTCTTCCCTAGACCCCATGCCTCTAGTGCAGAAAGAAGTCTACATACTCTGGATTGCAAGCATGCTTTTTTCTTTTATCTTCAGAGAACTAGGCAGCACAGAGAGGCTTCACAGCTTTTTGTTGCCTTTGATTCCAGACACCTGGGTCTACCAGTTTCCAAAAGAACACTCTCCAAGTGGATTGCAGACTGTATATCCTTTACCTATGAGAATAAGGGACTCTCTCTTGAAGGTCATGTCACAGCATACAATGTACGAGCAATGGCTGCCTCCATGGCAAACTTATGCTCAGTGGCGACTGATGAAATTTGCAAAGCAGCAACCTGGTCCTCTGTCCATACCTTTGCGGCCCATTATCGCTTGGACAAGGACTCCCATTGGGATGCCTCATTTGGCCAGGATGTTCTCCAGCATCTCTTTCAGACTTAGAACTCCCCCCTCCCCCCCGTCCTGGGTTTCGATACCAGAGATCCTTGGGAGGATACATGACCCACTTAAGCCTGTGTTTCACTGCTCTCTCTGGGGTCATCTGTAAGCTAGGGCGTCCCATATGTGAGGACTACATTCCTGCTTGTTCCTGGAGATAGCATAGGAGAAGCTTTCCTATAGGACGCTGGGGAGCGTTACTGCGTGGGCTCCATCGGTGCTGACGTCACCCATATGTGAAGACTCAATTCCTGCTGTTCCCAGAGATCACCTGTTACAGGTGAGTAACTACGCTTTCAGCCCACGTTAAGTCAAATGCACGCCTAGATTATGTGCTCTTATCAGAGCACCTCTTTGGGAAGCTGCAAAGTAGTGATATTCAATCTCAGTTGGTCTCCGACCACTCGGTGGGGCGACTGAATCCCATTTGGAGTGAGGATCCTGAGTTTTGGCAGTTTCTCCAGCAATGCTGGCAGGAGTATGTGGTGGAGAATAGCAGTGAGGAAGTAGGGTTGATAGTGTACTGGACGGCACCTAAGGTGGTGCTCCAGGGCCGCATCATAAGCTTCATCTGACATGAAAGGCAACAAGGGCAGCAGCTGCTATGGGAGCTCAACGAGCTGTGGTGTTGCCCAGCCCAGTTTGTAGCTACCTGGCAGGCGGAGCTTCAGTGACAACTTCAGGAATAGCGTAATAAGGTGAATGCTTTCTTGCAGAAGCGAACCCTACAGAGCATTCACCTTTACAAATATAAACTTCACCAATGGGATAAGTCTGGCAAATGGGTAAAAGGGGCAACATCTGGAAAGCGGTGTGTACAAAAGCATGTAGAACGGGAAAAAAGATGCCAGATGTTGAGGCTTTAATGGAAGAGGTTGACTTGGATTTAATGGCGGTTACGGAGACATGGTTCACAGAAAAGCATGACTGGGATGTAATTATACCAGGCTATACTTTATTCAGGAAGGACAGGGTGGGAAGAAGGGGAGGTGGAGTGGCACTATATGTAAAAAAATAATACTAAAGCTATAGAATTGAAGAGGCACTATGGGTTAAACTAGAAAGAGGGAAGGGAAAGGGAAATCCATTTGCATTGGAGTTATATACAGATTCTTCTCACAACGAGAAGTGGATGAAGATTTAATAGAAGACATGCAGTATTGCCATGAAACGAGATGTGCTACTGCTAGGGGATTTCAGTATGCCCAGATATGGTGTCATCTATAAGTAAGGAGATCCTGGATTCTCTACAGGGAGAACTATTCAATCCTCCCTGTTGAGGGTAAAGGCCAAGGCAGAGAGGCTCGCATCCTGGAGATGAATGCATGGCTGCATGGATGGTGTCATCGAGAGCGTTTTGGTTTCCTAGACCATGGGATGCTGTTCCAAGGGTTGCAGAGCAGAGATGGCACCCATCTGTCCAAGAAAGGTCAACACATCTTCAGTAGTAGACTGGCTAATCTACTGAAGAGGGCTTTAAACTAGATTCGATGGGGATGGGTGAAGAAAGCCCCCAGGTAGGTGATACATTAAATACCTTTATGGAAATGGGTAACAGGGGTAACATATGGAAAGCAGTGTGTATTAATGCCCGTAGCATGGGAAATAAGATCCCTGAAGTTGAAGCTTTGGTGGGAGCAGCTGACTTGGATTTAGTGGCAGTTACAGAAACATGGTTCACAGAAAACCATGACTGGGATGTAACTATACCTGGCTATACTTTATTCAGAAAGGACAGGGTAGGAAGAAAGGGAGGAATGGCACTATATGTAAAAACTACTATTGAAGCTTTGGAATTACAGTGCTTAAAAGGGAGAGAGGAGGCATTGTGGGTTAAACTAGAAAGAGGGAAAGAGAAATCTATTTGCATTGGTGTGATATACAGACCTCCCTCACAAGAGGAAGAGGTGGACAGAGAGTTAATTGAAGACATACGCAGCATTGCTAGGAAAGGGGAAGTGCTACTGATAGGAGATTTCAATATGCCAGATGTTGATTGGCACATTCCTGCTGCAGTATCATCTAGAAGTAAGGAGATCCTGGATTCTCTACAGGGAGAACTATTCAGGCAATTGGTAACAGACCCCACACGTGAAGGGGCCATACTGGACTTGGTGCTTAGCAATGGTGAAAGTGTTTGATGTTGTTGTGGGAGATCATTTTGCATCCAGTGATCACCAGATGGTGTGGTTCAGTATTAGGACTAGGGTTGTTAGAATCCATTCCAAGGTGAGGATCTTAGACTTTAGGAAGACTAACTTTGCGAAGATGGGCCAATACCTCAGGGAGTCGTTAGTGGGATGGGAACAGCTGGGGGATGTAGAAAAACAGTGGGCAAAACTGAAAGGGGGTATTTTAAGGGCAACCAACCTTTTTGTTAAAATGGTAAATAAAGGCAAAAGGAACAGGAGACCGCTATGGTTTTCGAAGGAAGTAGCTGAAAAAGTGAAAAAAAAGAGAGAGGCCTTCATGAAATACAAGAGATCACAGAGAGAGGAAGACAGGCATCTGTATTTGGAAAAACTTAGAGAAGCTAGCAAAGTAGTCAAGAAGGCAAAGATTCAAAAGGAGGAGGAAATAGCCAATGCAATAAAATGGGGGGATAAGACATTTTTCAGATATATTAGTGAGAAGAGGAAGGGCAAAAGTGGGTATTGTCAGACTCAAGGTTGCAGTGGGGTTAATATGTAGAAGCTGATAAGGATAAAGCGGAACTGCTTAACAAATATTTTTGTTCTGTGTTCACAGATGAAGAACCAGGAGCAGGACCTCAGAAAACACCCACAAATAAGAACAGAAGCGAGGGACATCTTGAACAATTTTCAGAAGACTGTGTTCGTGAGAAATTAGCTCAACTTAAAGTAGACAAAGCGAATGGACCGGATGGGATACACCCTGGAATACTGAGGGAACTTGGGGACGTTCTAGCAACTCCACTGACTGACCTTTTCAATGCCTCGTTGGAGTCGGGAGTGGTGCCAAAGGACTGGAGAGAGGCTCATGTGGTGCCTTTACACAAAAGCGGAAGTAAGGATGTGGTTGAAAACTACAGGCCGGTTAGTTTAACTTCGGTGGTGAGTAAATTATTGGAAACGCTGCTGAAAGAGAAAATAGTGAGGTTTCTGGAGTCCAGCGGATTACAGGATCCGAGGCAGCATGGATTCACCAAAGGCAGGTCTTGTCAGACAAATCTGATTGATTTCTTTGACTGGGTGACCAGGGAGTTGGACCGAGGGAGAGCTCTAGATGTGGTGTATTTAGATTTCAGTAAAGCCTTTGACACTGTTCCTCACAGGCGACTTATAAACAAACTGAGCACCCTAGGGATGGACCCTAAAGTTACTGCTTGGGTTAGAAATTGGTTGGGTGGGAGGCGACAAAGAGTACAAGTAAATGGAGCTCACTCTGAGGAGAAGGATGTTACCAGTGGTGTGCCCCAGGGATCTGTCCTTGGTCTGATTCTTTTTAACATCTTTGTTAGTGATATAGCGGAAGGGCTGTCGGGTAAGGTTTGCCTCTTTGCAGATGATACCAAAATCTGCAATAGAGTAGACACCCAGGAAGGTGTAGATAACATGAGGAGGGATCTAGCTAAGCTTGAAGAATGGTCTAGAATTTGGCAGCTGGGATTTAATGTTAAAAAATGTAAGGTCATGCATTTAGGCTGCAGCAATCCAAGGGAGCAATACAGTATAGGAGGTGAAGTACTTTTGTCCACTAAAGAAGAGCGGGACCTAGGCGTGGTTGTGTCTGATGATCTTAAAGTAGCTAAACAGGTAGAAAAGGCGACGGCAAAAGCTAGAAGGATGCTTGGGTGCATACGGAGAGGAATGGCTAGCAGAAAAAAGGAGGTGATAATGCCTCTGTATAAGTCTTTGGTGCGACCTCATTTGGAGTATGGTGTGCAATTCTGGAGACCGCACCTTCAAAAGGATGTGAACAGGATGGAGTCGGTGCAGAGGGTTGCTACTAAAATGATTAATGGGCTTCATTATAAAGCATATGAGGACAGACTTAAGGATCTTAATATGTACACCTTGGAGGAAAGGCGGGATAGAGGTGATATGATTGAGATGTTTAAATACCTCCGTGGCATAAATGTTCAGGGAAAGAACCTCTTTCAATTGAAAGCAAGTTCAGCTACGAGGGGACATGGGATGAGGGTGAAGGGAGATAGATTCAGGAGTGATATGCGGAAATATTTCTTTACAGAAAGAGTAGTCGATCCATGGAATAGTCTCCCAGTGGAGGTGGTAGAGATGAGGACAGTAACTGAATTCAAAAAAGCATGGGACCAACACAGAGGAGCTCTAAAGGTAAAAAGTGGACTGTTGTAGTTGTTGTTTTGGAAGGACAGACTAGATAGGCCATGTGGTCTTTTTCTGTCATCATGTTTCTATTCAGGCAACTGGTAACAGAACCCACACATGAAGCAGTTCAGAGGAAGGCGACAAAAATGATTTGGAGCCTGCGTCAGAAGACTTATGAGAAGAGACTTGAAGACCTAAATATGTACACTCTGGAGGAGAGGAGGTACAGGGGAAATATGATTCAGACCTTTAAAGAGTATTAATAGACAAACAAACCTCTTCCAAAGACAGGGAAGCTGCAAAACTAGAGGGCATAACATGAAGCTGCAAGGGGGTAAACTGAAAGGCAATGTCAGGAAATACCTTTTCACTGAAAGGGTGATGGATGCTTGGAATGCCCTCCCGATGGAAGTGATGGGGCAAAGATAGTGACGGAATTCAAAATGGCATGGGGCAGATACTGTGGATCCCTTTATAGCAACAGGATAAAATCAAAATAAACATAACTATCTCTTATATCTGTACAAATAGGGGTGACATACACAGAGCAGTGGGTACACCCCTAAACAAAGACATGGGGAAGAGGTGACCTGCACGGAGCGTCAAGTGTGCACCTACTCTTGCCGCCTTGCTGGGCAGACTAGATGGGAGTATACTGGTCTTTATCTGCCGTCATTTACTATATTACTATGAAGGGGCCATACTGGATTTGGTGCTTACCAATGGGGAAAGTGCTTCTGATGTTATAGTGGGAGATAATCTTGCAACCACTGATCACCAGATGATGTGGTTCAGTATTAGGACTAGGGCTGATAAAATCCATTCACAGCACAGCACAGGACGGTCTTAGACCTTAGGAAAACTAACTTTGCCAAGATGGGAGAATACCTCAAGGAGTCATTAGCAGGATGGGAACAGCAGGGGGATATAGAAAAACAGTGGGCAAAATTGAAAGGGGATATTTTAAGGACAACATGCCTTTTTGTTAGAAAGGTAACTAAATGTAAAAGGAAAAGGAGGCCACTATGGTTCTCAAAAGAAATAGCTGAAAAAGTGAAAGAAAAGAGAGGCCTTTATGAAATACAAGAGATCACAGAGAGAGAGAGAGAGGAAGACAGGCATCTATAGTTGAAAAAACTTAAGAGAAGCTAGCACAGTAGTCAGGAAAGCAAAGATACAAAAAGAAGAAATAGCCAATGCAATAAAATGCAGGGATAAGACTTTTTCAGATATGTTAGTGAGAGAAGGGCAAAAGTGGTATTGTCAGACTCAAGAGTGAAGAGGAGGAATATGTATTAACTATGAGGATAAAGCGGAATTGCTTAACAAATATTTCTGTTCTGTGTTCACAGATGAAGGGTCAGGACCTCAAACACCCACAAATAGTAACAGAAGCAAAGGGGATCTTGAACGATTTTCAGAAGACTGTGTTAGTGAGGAACTAGCTAAATTAGAAGTAGACAAAGCGATGGGTCCAGATAGGATACATCCAATACTGAGGGAACTTGGGTGTGTTCTAGTGGCTCCACTGTCTGACCTTTTCAGTTCTTCTTTGGATTTGGGAGTGGTTCCAGAGGAATGGAGAAAGGCACATCTCATCCCTTTACACAAAAGCAGACATAAAGGATGACATTGAGAACTACAGGCCAGTTAGCCTAACCCTCTGTGGTTAGTATATTATTGGAAAGGCTACTAAAAGAGGGAATAGTGAGGTTTATGGAGGCCAATGGATTGCAGGATCTAAGGCACCATGGATTTACCAGAGGCAGCTCTTATCAGACAAATCTGATTTATTTGACTGGGTGACCAGGAAGATGGATCAAGGGAGAGCCCTAGATGTGTGGTGTACTTAGATTTAAGTAAAGCCTTTAACACCATCTTGCACAGGTGACTTATAAATAAACTGAGCACCCTAGGGATCGACCCTAAAGTTACTGATTGGGTTAGAAATTGGTTGAGTGGGAAGCAACAAAGGGTACAGGTAAATGGAGCTCACCCTGAGGAGGTGGTTACCAATGGTGTGCAGCAGGGAGCTGTCCGTAGTCTGACTAGCCAGTCCTCGAGTGGTAGATCTCCTTCTCAGCATCGAGATGCCTCTGGCCTTGCCCTCGAGGACATTTGGCAATAAAGCCCCAGTGGGAGTCTTCAGACTCTAAAGCATTAACGGGGCTTCAGGTTGTTCCTGGGGTTCTTACCTCGATGAACATACCTGGGCCATGCTCGGTGGTTGTGGCTGCTTTGAGCGGTACCGACACCGGCTATGGTGATGGATGAAACACTCCTCACCGATGAACATAGTCTAGCACTCTCGGCTACTTCAGTACCGCTAGAGTTGCTGCAGACCGTTCCTCAAGTATCGGTATCGGCTTCGGTACCAGTATCGACATCGCTCATTAGTGTGACAACACAGAACGTCCAAAGCCAGCTTAAAACAAAACCTTCAAACGCAAACATGTCATCCCATCTATTCTAAGGCACACTAGCATCTCCCCCTCAGGAATTGTGTTGGAAAGTGAGCTGACAACCACTTATAATCGTGACCATTGAGGCATGTTATTGTTTCATTATACATATATTTCTGCTTGTGCCAGGGTATGCATAATGTTTGCCCACTGGGAGTATGTTTGCGTCTGGTCCCCCACCCAGTTCTGCAAGATTGCCCTCTTGACCCACCCCCCCACCCCCAATGCCTAGCTGAACAAATTTGCACTCCGCCTTGCAAACCTTTTGGTCCCGCAGTGGGCCATCGTCCCCCAACATGAATAACCCATATGGCCATTCAATACGCTTTTGTATGATGGCCCCCATCCCCTTCAGTGCATGTCCCCAAAGTCCAGTTAACATGGGGCATTCAAGGAAGGCATGAACAAAAGGTCTTTGCCTGGACCCAACACTTTCACATTGATCCGTGCTCCACACTCCCTGTTCTGCCCCTTTTGCTCTGGTTAGATAACAGTGGTGCAGGACCTAGTACTGCAATTCCCAGTACAGGACGTTGCAGGTCACCTGCAGGATAGTTTGAAAGTATCTTGTTAAATGCTCAACCCACACAGTATCTGCAACATCTGCAGTCCCTGCACCAGCTAGAGCATCCAGTGTGTCCCGCAATAGTTTTTGCCAAGTGGACAATGTGTTCCACTGTGGAACCAGGGTATGCAGATCCTCATCTGCTATGGTGTCTACCAGGCTCCCCGGCGAAGTCTTCAACCGTTTCCAATAACGTCTAACTTGCAGATACCGAAAATGATATGAAGCTGGCAGACCAAGCAGCTCCCTTAATCTTTCAAAAGCAGGGAATGACCCTTGTCCCCACATCGAGAAGGACCTCCTTCCCCTCTCCAGCCTCAAACCCTGGATTGCCACGGATTTGCAGAAAAGGTATCATCTCCAAATAGATCAACCCCATGGCACCCACCACCACCAGGCCCCCTGCAAGGGTTCAACAAGGGTTCAACATTCTCTAGCCCACAAAAGCAATCGGGAGTGATTGGTGTGCATTCACCAAGCAATACAGTCAACTCCAGTGATCCAGCAAGCCTCGAAGAGCATAGCAGTTTGCACCATTAAAGTCAGTGGAAGCCAGAGTCCATTCAATACTGCCAGCGGTCACCCATCTTGACATTAACTGAAGATGCCTTCTGTTGCCAGAGCCTTTTATCACCCCTGGCCAAGAAGACTCCTATTCTCTTGGTATCACTGGAAAGTCTGTCCATATAGCTTTTTGCAGTCCCTGCAGAGCTTCTTTGACCGACTTGGCATAAGTTGTAGTCTCTGATATTGTCAAGTGTAGGCCCACTGGGAAGAGCTATTTATAGCAAATTTGCTCATTGCGGAGGCGTTTGGTAATAAGATGATTATCCCATTTCTTCATATTGGGCATTGATAAATCCATATATACTTCAACAAAATGTCCTCCCCATTGGATCTTGCCCAGTTTTCATGCTGCCACCATCACTAGTTCTTTTGTAGCATATTCATGAAGGCAGGCCACCACATCCCTCTGCCTTCTTGCTTTGGGCCCAACACCCGGTGGGACCGCTCAACTTTATGGCAGTCTTTCTGCCTCCAGCCCTGCAGCTTTAATTGCCACCTGGCAAAATTGCTCTATCAGGTGGCAATAGTCCAGATTCCTCCATTTCGGAAAGGCCCCGCAGCCTTGTATTTACCCTCCAGGAGCGATTTTCCAGGTCTTTCACCTTCAATGGTGAGTTCCTCCTGGACCCCAAGACATTTTTCAACTTGGTTTTGTAGGGATTGCACCCGAGCCTCTTGGTCTTCCAGTCGCCCTACATCATTTAAATCCGACTTTAAATTGGCAATCCAACCTTGGCTTCAGCTTTGGAAGAACTTAAATCTTGCCGGAGGATGGTAAACCAGTCCTGGAGATCTCCCCTCAACTTCTGTACTTCACTTAAGAGACTGTCGGACACCGCTCCACTTTCTTTCCTTGCTTCATTCCATTTGCAACCGCCTTAAACACATATGTTTTAAGGTCAATGGCCCCTTTCTTTCTGATCATCTACCTCCGGGGCTGCTTCCTCAACATAGCCGAGCACTGGGGGGTGATTTTTGGCACCGGCAAATGCTTTCAACTGGCTTTTTTGATCGCCAGCCTGCAGCGCCTCGCAACCATCAACAGGGGTGATGTCACTTCCTCCCGCTAATGCCCTTTTCATTAAAATAAATGCCATAGGTGGGGGAGGGCACTGCCCCCCCCCCCCAAACAAGATGCCATGACGCTTGTCTACCCACAGGAATCCAGTCTGCCACGGGTAGATAAAAGGGGACTTTGCCACCATGATGAACATCCCCTTCTCTTTTGCCCATGGGAGATCAGATCCCTGCCGGCAGTCAAGCTTCATGGCCATTGTCGAGGCAACTCGTTTGTGGGGCAATGCCTGTGGCAGAAGAGAAGGGGCAGACTAGAGACAAGCAGTCTGCCTGTGGGGATCCAATCCCCTGCAGGCAGAAGAGGAAGGCCCGGTGGCCTGCAGCACAATAGGTTGTGTGTGTGGGAAAAGGCAGGGAACTTATTTAAAAAAAAAAAGGGGGGGGGGGTGTTGGTGATGGGGAAAAGTCTGGAAGGGTAACAAGAGTAGGGGAGCCGGCAGAAGAGAGGTTGGAGTGGGAGGGAAGAATGCAACTTGCCAAAAGGTGCATTCCCCTACCCCAGAACATACACAGGCATCCCACCTCTGAATGACAGACAGACACACACAGCACCCTACCTCTGCACGACACACACAGGCACCTCGTCTCCACATCACTCATCTATACAAGCATTGAAGAACCTGTGTCTTTTGGGGAAACTGCTAGGTACTTTTGACCTAGATTGGCCACTGTTGGAAACAGGATACTGGGCTTGATGGACTTTGGTCTGACCTAGTATGGCATATCTTATGTTCTTATGCATGACAGACATATATAAAATCAAATAAATAATATATCTACCCTCTAGAGTCTACTGCAATTATGAACACACTATATGCTTAATAAATGTGACTGATATCAAGGGATTTATATTCCTAACTTTTAGTTATGCTCCTAAAATTGGCCTCTTTGAAAATTTAATAGGGCTGGATACCTAAAGTTTCACTAAACTGCTAAATTTAGGAGCATAAAAAGTGGGTTGCAACAGAAGCCAATTTCAGGCAGGAAAAATAAATTAGGAGCCTAGCATCAATTTTCAGCACTAGGCACCTAACTTAGGCTCATAAATCTAGGTAAATGTATGACCGGCCTAAATTACAAGCATAAATTTTAAACTCCTAAGTGTAGCTGAAATTAGGGCACAAATTTGGTAGCCGAGCTTAGCTTTTTATGAATAATCTGTCCCAATATACTTTAACCAGAAAAATAAAAATTAACATTCAGTACAACAAAAAATGTTTAGTAACTTTATTTTAACAATGCAGATCTCTTCAGTTTTCATCCACGTTGACAGTCTGTAAGCCTGCAAAATAAAATAAAATCCAGATCTTTAGTATTATGTTACAATGACCCAAATCCGACACAATGCAAAATTCTCCTTCATTATATATCCACACAGTTTGTCTTGACAAGACTAAGGTCCACAGCACAGGCAATCTTGTCTGTACATGGCTACCGACACAAAATTCCATGCTTCTACTAGTGCTATAAAAAGTAGTAGCAGTAAAAAGACAGTAAACATCCAAACAACAATTTCTAATTTTCAAAATGTTAATGTTTTCTAAACTATCAATACTGCTAAAAATTCTCAAACTGCTCATTTTTTGAATTGCCTGAAATCAAATTCAACTAAACATGAAGGTGAAAGAGTAGCAAAATTTCTGTTCCTCCACAGGTCACATCATTTGGAACAAAAACTATGTCCCAGATACATATACTATAATATTTTATTTATTTATTTACTGCAATGCTGGCATGCTTCAACAGCCTTTCAGTTGTGTGCTAAAAGCCAAGCACATGGTTTTCTAGCACGAGAGTAATACAGATGATGTGTGCCTTTATGCAGCATGTAAATGAGATAGGTGCAGAAATTCTGCGCTAAACCGGCAGGCACATACACACAAGCATCTGCTTTAGTAGCACCTAGATCCTACATACAAAAATGGCACTTCTACATCTGTGCTGAAATTCTATGTAGCACATATTTCTACTTGGAAGTTTTACTCTGAACAGCGATATTATTCTGAGCAATATTTCAAGCAGAATGGTTGCTGTCTTGCGCCACATACAATTCCATTATATATGCATACATTTGTTCCAGCAGCCGCCCTTGCTTTTTTTTTTTAAGAACCGATTTCAGCAAAGTTCAGACAATACAACAGGGAGTTGTCTGCTAACAAAACAGAGATAAATTCCTCCTTGGCCCTGAGCACAGACCCCTTACTTCTCTTTCAAGTAGGTGTTAAAGTTCCAGCATTTGTTCTTCATTCTTCTGCGCACTTCTTTGCATCCAGGCCAAATAGCTAACTGCTTGATCTTCATGCAATCTGAATGTATTTACATAGGCTGTACGCTACCATTGGTGCTGGCTTCTGAGCATTGATTACATTCACACCAATCCCTTTTCTGCAGGGCGAAGTCTACACGTAAAAAATTTGTACAGATGGCATCAGCCCCTTTGTATTTAGCTCAAGCCTTTACAGTAGTAGTAAAAATGTTATTAAAATTCTAAAATGGGGAGGAAGTGACGTCACCGGAGCCGATGGCGGCGTGAGGCAGCCGCTCCGGCACCGACCCAGCCAAAAAGCTTTAAAATTGAACCTCCGGAAGTGAGAAACGGCAGCCCTGAGCGGGGGAAGACGTTGGGAGCCAGCTAAGGAGGTTTAAAGCTTGGCGGCATCAGAGGAAACTGAGGCGGGCTGCAACAGCGGGAGCGGAGGGCAGCCATGTGGAGCAGCAAGATGGCGCCCGGAGCTCTGGAGCAGACGGCGTGAGCTCAGGCGGCTACAGAAACCCAGTGGCGCTAGCAGGAGCGAAGTGGCTGGAGAGAGGGGGCTACCCTGAAAGCGGAAGAAGCAGGAGTTGGGAGTGCAGCAGCGGCGATAGTGGAAAGGACAGCTGGGCAGGAGGAGAGATTTACTGTGGAGGCAGCAAGCAGTGTTCCCCTACAGAAGCCAACGGCAGGAGGGAGTAGGAGCTTAGGAGGAACCGTGGTGGAGCACTGAACCCTGGAACAGGGGCAGAGAGACGGCAAGTAAGAATATAAGGGCAGTAGCTGTCTGGAGGAAGGGACACAGGTAGCTGCGATGACTACGAGAAGAAAAGCAGCAGATCTCAGAGAGTATGCATACTTGGGGTCACAAGCAGGGAGGGGTCAGAAGCAGGGAAGAGCGACAATATGCCGAGTGAGAATAAACAGCAAGGAGGTACCGAAGAGTGGGTGGAGACGGGGAGTGAGATGGCACCAGGAAAAGATCCCCCCCCCCAAATGTTACTAGAGCAGAGCTCAGGGTCTGGTTCCTCGAAATTAAAAAAAGAGGTGCAGTCAGTGAAAAGTGAGTTAAATGAACTCTTGGGACAATTGGAGGAGGAAATTGGGGACCTGGTGTGCAGGATGGGAGAACACGAAAACCGGCTGCAAGAGATTGAGCAGCTGCAGGAAGGAGGGATACAAAATTAAAGTTAAACTCTCAGCATGAAGCCCTACTTTATAAACTGGAAGATTTGGAAAATCTATCGTGTCGAAACAACTTGAGAATCCGAGGAATCCCAGAGGAGAAAGAATTTCAGGATAGCGAAAAGATGGCAGTGTCTGTGTGTCTAGAGGTGCTAAAGAAAGTGGGAGAGGAGGTGGCAGCTGTGGACATACAAATTGAGAGAGCACAAAGAGCACTGGGACCACCAGTAGGGAACAGGCCTAGAGACATTGTAATATGCCTGGCACGCTATAAAACAAAGGAGAGAATTGTCAACAAAATGAGGGGTTTCGGAGCTCTTACATGGCAAGGATACCCTGTGCATATATATGAGGACTTGTCTGCTGGCACACTGCAGCAGAGGAGGGCAATGCAACCAGTGACACAACTATTGCGGAAAGCGAACGTTAAGTACAGATGGCTACATCCGTTTGGAACTAAGGCGGCAGGCGCAATGGAGCGGAGGCAGCAGCAGCAGCAGCAGCAGCGAGGAGAGAGCTAGGAGAGGCGGAGCAACAGTAAGATAAGGCAGGAGCAGCCAGAGAACCGGAACGTGGAAGGAACCTGAGGACTACTAATATGATGGTTATACATTGTGGGGGAGGTGGAGGAATGTTATAAGCACTGTAAGTTTGGGAGAGGTGGGGTAGGTAGGAGGGGGATCTGGTGCAAAGAGGTAGTCACAGTTGCGAATGCATGATGTGGGAATAGGGAGGGGAAGAGGGCGGGAGGATGGTGGGGGAGGGGGAGCATCGGGGAAGAGGAGAAAGAGGTTAGGGTGTTGAGTGGGGTGGGGAGGGGGAAGGGTAAGATTAAGGGGTGGATTGGGAAGTAGGGGGCAGGAGAGCACGGACAGGGAAAGCGAGAGGTAAGTGGCTGGGGGAGGTAGGGGGCGCACTACTCCTGGTGTATCCTCTGGAGAAGGGGGAGGTGGGAGGGAGGAAGGGGACGGGGAAGCAGGGGAGGGACCTGGTAGCAGGGACTAGCGGAAGGGGAGGAGAGGGGGCAAACGGGGGAGCTGGGCAGGGGCACAGGAGCAGAGGGGCGGTGGAAGGAAGGGAGGGAGGGCTAGGAGAAGATAGATAAGAGGAGAAAAATGTTAACGATTGCGACACTGAATGTAAAGGGGCTGCGCAAGTGGAGGAAACGGAAAATGGTAGAACAAGAGGGCAGAAGAATGGGGGCGGAAATTCTGTGCATACAGGAAACCCATCTGCGGGTGGGGCAGGAATACCTATGGGAGTCTAGACAATACCCTAAGGTGGTCCTGGCAGGACAGAGAAAGAACTCCCGAAAGGGGGGAGGGGGTTGGGCTCTTCGTGGGAGGTGAATATCAGCATATGGTGAAGAGTACCTGTAGGGGGAAAGGGGGTAGATAGGTGGGAGTGCAATTACAAATAAAGCGGGATGAGGTGTGGGTGATTAGTCTATATGGACCGAATGAGAGGCAGGGGGAGGCCTATGAGCAAATCCTGAAGGAGTTAGAGGAATTTGGAAGCACTTCCATAATCCTGGGAGGGGATGTTAACCTGACATGTAACCCCTGAATGGATACTAGTGGGGGTCAGGGGGGAGGAGGCCGAGGGGATAGGCGCTGTTTGCAAAAAATGAGGGAGAGATTGGGATTGGTTGACGTTTGGAGAAGCTGGCACCCAGGAGAGCGGAAGTATACTTATTACTCCCCAGTACATGGAACTTACAATGGGTGGAGAGGGTACAGAAAGTGGAACATGGCCTAATCAGCTGGTCAGACCATGCACCAGTTAGTGTCAAGTTTGCCTTGGGTACAGAAGATGATAGCTTAAAATTCTGGAAGCTAAATGATTCCTTGCTTGAGGAGGAGTGGTATGTGGGGAAGCTTAAGGGCAGTATAAAAGACTATATCAGGTTGAATGACACACAGGGGAGGTGTCTATGGGGACTCTGTGGGATGGACTAAAGGCGGTAATTCGGGGACAGCTGGTTAGTAGGGGGGCACAAGTAAAGAGGGAGAAAGGGGCACCAGAAAAAGACCTTTTGCAGAACCTGGGGAACCTTGAGAGAGCGCATCAAACAGTGCAGGATCCACACACTATTGCAGAGCTCATTAAGGTGAGGGCAGAGTTGAGCAAACTGCGAGCTCAGGAGATGGTGTATTAACTGGCGGTATTGAAGCAGGCCCACTTCGAAGGTGGAAACAGGGCGGGAGGTTATTAGCCTGTCGCCTAAAGGCAAGGAGGCAGGCAGCGTTCATAGATGGGATTAGGAATAGTAAAGGAGAAATAGAACACCGAACCAAGGCTATCAGGAAGATATTTAGGGAATTTTATGAGAATTTGTATAAAAGTGAAACAACGGGGGAGGGGGGAGGAGATTGAAGAGTTCTTGAATGAGTGTCACCTTCCACAGGTGAATGAGGAGAGGGAACGCTTGGGGCAAGAGATTCAGGAGGGGGAGGTAAGGAGGGCTATAGTCACGCTAAAAATTGGGAAGGCACCCGGCTTGGATGGGTACACCGCAAAGTTTTATAAAGTGATGTCTGAATCTATTACACCCATCCTCACTCAGGTAGTGAACAGGGTTCTCCAAGGGGACAATCTCCCAAAGTCTATGGCGGAAGCCGGAATTACGGTATTACCGAAGCCCGATAAAGATAGGAGGGTATGTGGATCCTACAGACCAATATCCCTAATAAATTTGGATGCCAAAATCTTGGCGAAGGTGTTGGCAAACCAGATCCAAGATGTAGTGCCACAGTTGATCCATCCCGATCAGACCGAGTTTGTCAAGGGGCAACAGGGAAGTGACAATGTGAGAAAGATCTTGAATATAGCCTGGCATCTTCAGAGATCTAAAGAATCGGCAGTGATGGTCACAGTTGATGCAGAAAAAGCGTTTGACCGCGTGGAGTGGCCATACATGTTTAAAAGTACTAGAGAAAATGGGGTTTGGAATGCAGTATTAAAAAAAAAAAAAAAAAAAAAAAGAGAAATAAATAAATATCAGCTGGATAAGAGCATTGTATCAGGGACCACGAGCTAGAGTCAGAGTGAATGGCAGGTATTCAGATAGTTTTGAGCTCCATAGAGGCAACCAGACAGGGATGCCCGCTGTTTCCTTTGCTGTTCACGATAGCTATTGAACCACTTGCCGCATACATTAGACGGGAGGCGGACATAAAAGGGGTAGGGATTCAGGGGCAAGAGGGCTATTTGCGGATGATATTATCTTTACCTTGACACAACCACTTACAACGCTGCCAGTGTTAATAAAGGTCATTCAGCGGTATAGCCGGATAGCAGGCTATCGAATGAATCAAGGTAAAACTGAAATGTTGGGATTTAATTTGGCACCTAGAGTGGAGGAGAGTTTGTGGCACAATTTTAGGTTCCGGTGGGTAGCGGGTAGTTTCTGTTATTTGGGGACTCCTTTATCTAGGATTAAACAATGGAATTATCAAGGACTGGTGGAAAGTATTCGGTAGGATCTGTCTAAGTGGAGGGGATTGTATCTGTCATGGATGGGCCACATAGCGGTGGTGAAAATGAATATACTGCCGAGGTTGCTGTTTGTGTATATGTCCTTACCGTGTAGAGTGGCAAAAAAGGAAATAGACAAGATGCAAACTCTGCTAATGCAGTTTATTTGGGATGGGAAACGCCCGAAAGTGGCTAGGGCCACCATGTACAGGACTAGGGAAGAGGGGGGGTTGGGGTCCCATCTTTGTTTAGATACTATGAGGGGGCGCAACTCTGGGCGCTGTTTGTGTGGAAAGAGGGTCTGGAACATCCAGGGTGGGTACGCATGGAAGGAGAGGAAGATGCGCATACAGAGGCTTGGATATGGGATCTTGGGGCTAGGAGGCGGGGGAAGGGGGAGGAGAATCCGTATATAGAACTCACTCAACAGGTCTGGGGGAAATGGAGAAGGTATTTGATGGGGGGGGAAGTAGTACTCCAGGGAGACTTATATTCAGACGGTGGCAGAGGGTGGGGGTCTTTAAGAGGTGGGGGAGAAAGGGGTTGTGGAAAATTGGCCAAATGGTAGGGGGTGGGGGGGGGGACATCCGGAGATTTGAGGAATTACAGGAGCAGTATCATCTGGAGGAGCGAGACAGGTTTGCATATATTAGTATGTGGTATTGGTTGCAGCAGCAGGAGGTGAAAAAGGACTGGTCTGCGCAACCCACACCCTTTTAGGAGATGATGGGGAAAAGGGGGATGACTACTCGGATAATATCAAGGCTGTATAAGCTTCTGGGGGGGAACATAAGCCAGAGATAATTCGGAGCCAGAAGCAGTGGGAGGAGGAGCTGGGAGGCCAATGGGACTCCAGGAGGTGGGACAGTATCTATATTAGAGCTCACAGGCTAGCCCCAGGGACAGCAATATTAGAAAATAGCTATAAGCTAAGGTTGAGATTGTATTGGATCCCAGTGTGGCTCCATGCGCTGTATCCAGAGAGTTCGGAGCACTGCTGGAAGGGATATGGGGCAAGGGGGGACCTGCTACATATGATCTGGAGTTGCCCTATTATACGAGACTATTGGGCAGCCGTGGAAAGTCTCACAGCAGATAGTACTAAGGTGCGGGTACAGTTTACACCAGCTATGTTAATACTGAATGAGGAAGTGGAGGGAGGAGGAGGTGGAGATTTGGGGAGGTTACAGGGGTACTGCGTAATTGCGGCCAGGATGAGCCTTCTCCGTTGGTGGAAAAATACGGGGGTACCCCCGTTAAGAGAGGTGGTGGGGAGAATGGAGCAGCTATGGGGCTTCTGTGCGATAGAAGCACACAGAAAGCACACTCATACAAAGTACAACAAGGTGTGGGAGCTGTATGCTCAGTGGAGGGGGGCGGGGGTGGAATATTGGTGTGAGAAACCAGAAGGAGGTGGAGCAGCGCTGTAAAGATGTAATTGGTTAGCTCTTTACCTGCTTAAAGATATCACTATTGAACTGTTTAAAAGTTCAAAATGCAAACTGTATACAACGTATACTGTATAATGTTAAATGTGTAAAAGGGCGTTGCAGCATTTGAGGATAGAGGGGGGTAGGGGAGGGTGGGCTGGGTGAGTGGGAGGAGGGAGGGGGTGGGGGTAAAAGGGGGAAATGAAACAACGCTGCTTATTATTATTATTATTGTTGGTGAAAGTTAGTTCGCTAATGTATAGGAAGGAAGATTTTGATAGACCGGTGGGGTCTTTGGATGTGTAGACGTACGTTTGCGCTGGAAAACTGAATAAAGAACAAATTACAATAAAAAAAAAAATTCTTAACTGAATGAGTTTGGATTTAAAATAAAAAGTGTATAACAAAATGATATGATTTTATATATCGTGCTGTTGCCTCAATTGTACCCCAATCAAGAAAGATGAAACCCGTTACAAAACTTAAAATATAGTTTACATTCTGTTTCAGCACAGAAAACCACAAAGCTCTTTCACCCCTTCCCCACTGGTAAGACAAATGTAGGAATAGCCTTCTTCTATAGTTTATGCTTCAGGCCACATACTCCTTAGAGCTGCTGCATATAACTAAGAATGCTCATAATTCAAATGAGGTCTTGCAGTGATTGTTTACACCACAGCATCGGAACAATATCTGAAAATAGTCTATATTAAAAGGGGTAAATAAGAAGCAACAACCACTAGAGGAAAAGAAAGCTGCAAGTAGTTCTATTACTCCTAAAACCAAGTTATTCTGAATTTTAATTACTACTAAATTCTAGGCACCCCAAGGAGTGTTACATAAGAACATAAGATATGCCATACTGGGTCAGACCAAGGTCCATCAAGCCCAGTATTCTGTTTCCAACAATGGCCAATCTAGGTCATATGTACCTAGCAGTTTCCCCAAGAGACACAAGTTCCACAATGCTTGTACTGGGTCAAGCATTGATATCTTCGGTCACTTCTTAATAATGGTTTATGGACCTTTCCTCCAGGAACTTGTCCAAACCTTTTTTAAACCCAGCTACACTAACAGCCTTTACTACATCCTCCGGTAACAAATTCCAGAGTTTGATTACACGTTGAGTGAAAAAATATTTTCTTTTATTAGTCTTAAATAGTTTACCCTGTAGCTTCATTGCATGTCCCCTAGTCTTTCTATATTCTGATAACGTAAACAATCGATCTACGTTTACCCGTTTCACTCCGTTCATTAATTTATAGACTTCTATCATATCTCCCCTCAGCCGTCTCTTTTCCAGGTTAAAGAGCCCTAACCTTTTTAGCCTTTCCTCATAGGAGTATCCTTCCATCCCCTTTACCATTTTTCATTAATAGTACTCATTTGTCTGGAAATGGAACTACTGATCGCTTCTACTGTGGGTATTACTATTATGAAGAGGCATATATTCAAAGAAAATAACTTGAAGCACAAACTCCTACTATCATCAAGGGCTGTCCCAAAACACATGAAGTGGCTAACTCAATTTGGACTCAATTTTATGTTTTCTACAATTGTAAAGATTTTACCATCTTTAAAAGAATCTGATACATTGAGATATGTCCTTAACGTAGCAAGTATTATTTATCTTTTCCTGAAGAATGTTGATTTTTGCTAGAAAATAAAAATCTGGCATACTATTTGCTTGTCTTCCAGAACTTCAGGTTTCAGATTAAAGAACTCTTATCTGTACATTTCTGTTGCATGCATATTGCCTTCATGGAGTATAGTAACAATAGACAAGCCTTCACAACGCCCTCTTCAGTTTTTTGTTGTTTTTTTTCAACCTACAAACGAGTACATGAAACCCTATAACTCCTGGGGGGGGGGGGGGGGGCAGGTTGTGAAGACTAAATTCCTGCTGTTCCTGGAGATCACCTGTTACAGGTGAGTAATTATGCTATCTCCAGGAACAAACATAAATGTAGTCTTCACATATGGGACTCCCTAGCTCCCAGATGCCAAATGATGGGAATCCAGAACCGGTGGAGGTTCGCCTCAGAGTAGTCTCGAAGAGGTCATGGATCCCTCTTGGATTTCTGGTATCAAAGTCTGGGATGGAGGGTAGGAGTTGCTTCTAAGTCTCAAAGAGGTGCTGGAGTACAGCTTGACCAAACATGGGGAGTCCTTGTCCAGACAGTAATGGGCAGCGAAGGTATGGACGGAAGACCAAGTTGCTGCCTTGCAAATTTCATCAATGGCTACTGAGTATAGGTTTGCCATCAAGACTGCCATGGCACGAACATTGTGAGCGGTGACATGCCCTTCGAGGGAGAGTCCCGCTTTGTCATAAGCAAATGAAATGCAGTCCACTATCCATCTGGAGAGTGTACGTTTAGATACAGGTAGACCCAGGTGACTAAGGTCAAATGAGATAAACAACTGCAAGGCTTTACAATGATCTCAGGTCCTTTGGAGACAGAAAGCCAATGCACATTTGCAGTCAAGAGTGTGCAGGGTTACTTCAGCTCAAGATGCATGCGGTTTAGGAAAGAAGACTGGAGGGTAAATTGACTGGTTTAAATGGAAAGGAGACACCACCTTTGGCATAAAGTGTGGGCGAGTCCGAAGAACAACTGTCATGGTGGAAGCGGGTATAGGGTGAGTCTGTCACCAAAGCCTGAAGCTCACTAATAAATTTAGCTGAAGTGAGGGCAATTAGGAAGAGCACCTTCCAAGAGAGGAACTTCAGTGAGGTCGTTGCAAATGGTTCAAAGGGCAGCTTAAAAATCTGCGCTAGAACAACACTAAAGTCCCAAGCCACCAGAGGTGGCTTAATGGGCGGTTTGGACAGCAGCTGTCTCATGAAACACGCTACTAGCAGTTGTGAGGAAATGGGCTGTCCATTCAGTAGGTGATGAGAGACCACAATGGCACTGAGGGAGACTCTCACCGAGTTGGTCTTCAGACCTGTCGAGGACAGGTGGAGAAGTGACTCCACTGGGTCAGAAAAGGGATTGAGATCTTTTTGGGAACATCAGACAGAGAATCTATGCCACTTAAAAGCATATGAATATCTGGTGGAGGACTTTCTAGAAGCCAAAAGGATCTCTTTAAACTCTTGTGTAAGGTCAAAGTCTTATAATGCTATGCTCTCAGAAGCCAAGCTGTGAGATGGAGAGACTGTCAATGGGGATGTAGTAGTGAGACATCGTCCTGGGCGAGGCGATCAGGTGCAGATCCCAATCGCAGAAGATAAATCTGAGTCACACAGTAGCAGTGGAAACCATGGTTGCCGCAGCCAGTGAGGGGCTATGAGAATCAAGGAGCCCTTGTCAGACTGAAGCTTGAAAAGCATCTTGGGAACGAGGAGTATAGGAGGGAAAGCATAAAGCAGACCCTGACCCCAGAGTAGATGGAAGGCATGCACCTGTTGGTTGCTGGATGTCTGAGTTCTTGTGCAGAAGCGAGGGAGCTTGGCATTTTGCGGAATCGCAAATAGGTCTAGAGTTCCCCAGGTCTGGAAGATGTAGGACGTTGTATCCAGATGGAGAGACCATTCATGGGGAAGGAAGATCAGACTCAGCTCATCTGCCAAGACATTGCAAGGGACCACAGGTGGAGAACCTCCTCACAGAGGGCCCATGAGCCTGTTCCTCCCTGCTTGTTCACATAGAGCAAGGCAACCTGATTGTCTGTTCTAACCAAGACCTGTTGTGCCCTGAGGTGGTGCTGAAACACCCGAAGGGCATTCGAGATAGAACAAAGTTCCAGGAGATTGATTTGGAGTTGTGACTCTTGCATTGTCCAGAACCCGTGTGGACAAATTGCCCAGGTGTGCTCCCCAGCCCAGTTTGGAGGCATCTGAAAAGGTGACCCTATGAGCATATTTTCTGGAGAACACCACTACTGAAGGGATGTGGTTAGAGAGGCAGTGACTTGGATCCTGTCCCGAAGACAGCCCGCTTCCACTGGGAGGCAAGAGTCCACTGGGCTGTCTGCATATGCGGTTGGCCATATGGAACAACATGTACTGTAGAGGCCATATGCCCAAGGAGTTGCAGCATCTCTCGGGCGTTTCATAGGAGCATCTGGGACGCTAATTCTACTAGATGGCACAACTGAGCTGGGGCAGAAATGCCCTGGACTGTTGGGTGTTTATCGGAGCCCTACTAAACTCTAGCTTTTGAGATGCAGTGAGCTGGGATTTTGGGAAGTTTATCACAAATCCCAAGTGTTGCAGTACTGTGATGGTACGATGCAAGGAAAGTAGTACTTCCTGGTAGGTACTCCACATTCGAAACGGAGGACTCAAAGTATCGACATTCACGGCCTTCGCCAGAAGCTAAATGCCAGAACCAATGCTCCAAGGTATCGGCCTCGGTGAGCCGCTTGGGTTTAGTACTGGTATGGGTGGAAGCGATGTCAATGTTATCTGGAGCAACCCTGATGTCATGCCCGGAACCAGTGTCAATGTCTGTACTGCAACAGGTATAGATGGGGTTGTGCCTGGAGCCAATGGTCTGATAGGTACCGAGGCTGCCAGGAGAGCTGCTAAGCTCCACTCGATGGTCAGTATGCACTGGTCCATCAAGGTTACTGATACCTGGGTATCTGTCATGGGTGTTTGTGCTCCTGTTCCAGAGCATGGCACCAGTAGCTCTCCGGAAGTAGAGGCCTCTGGAACACCCTGGGGCCCCTCGAGGCTTTGGAGGTCAGGGCCTCCCACTGGGGCTGTTTGGCAGTCCAATCCACCTCAGAGGCAACGCCCGAAGGATCTCAATGCTTTGAGAGAGATCTAACTCTGGAGGTTTTGTCCAACTTCAATGCGGATTTGTGCTTGGACTTTAAGGATATCTGGGATCCATGGGAGGTGGGATGATACCGCGTCAGAGGCAAAGAGTGTCACAAATTTAGAGGGCTGGTTCTGTAGGCCCTTTTTAGTCATTTTTTGACAGGGGGGACATTCTATTGGCTGGTGTTCTGGGCCAAGGCATTAGTCGTGTGTGTCAGTTGCTGATATGGTGCTGCACACTTGGAACATTTTTTGAAACCATCTAATTGGTTTCTCCATGCCTTCAATGGATGGGAAGGCAATGGAAGGCTTAAGGCTTTAAATAAACTAAAAGAATAGAATAAGGGAACCGGTAATATCTTTGACAGCGCCGGCGTTGACAGGAAGGAAGACGCTATCCACAAAAAGAAGTTTTTTCTGCAGCGATAGGATTTGCTTCCTGCTGGCTCTGTGGAAAACAAAAACCTGAAGAGAGAGAGTTGGAAGACCGTCACGCAGGCCCAGTAGAGTGTTCCCAAAAGCTTTCCAACTGGATGCTGGGGAGAGTTCCGCGTGGGCTCCGTCAGTACTGTCATCACCATATATGAAGATAACATTCCAGCTTTTTTCTGGAAATCATGCCTGCCTGGTGTGAAGGTAGCAGACCTCACACGCCACCTAGACAAAGTTTTACATAGTGCTGGGGAGGAGTCTGCTGTCTTCGTACATGTTAGTACCAATGACATAGGAAAGTGTGGTAGGGAGGTTCTGGAGGCCAAATTTTGGCTTTTAGGAAGGAAATTGAAATCCAGAATTTCCAGAGTAGCATTCTCTGAACTGCTTCCCGTTCCACGTGCAAGACCCAAAAGGCAGGCAGAGCTCCGGAGTCTCACTGCATAGATGAGACGATGGTGCAAGGAAGAGAGTTTTGGATTTGTTAGGAACTCAGCAACATTCTGGGAAAAGGAGGGGCTTTTCCGAAGGAACTGGTCCAGACTGCTGACATTAACCTTTAAAAACGGAGAGAGAGCAGCTTTTAAACTAGATAATAGGGGAAGGGTGGCAGTCGCCCAAAAGCGCATGGTTCAGAATGATATATCCTTGAAGAATACTAGCAAAAGTCTGAAGTTAGGGCATATCGACAGAGGTTCCAATAAAGACAAAAGTAACACAAATTCTCTTAAATACAGAGCAGACAGCGCTTAAAGTTTCTAAATTACACTTGCCTACCAATAACCAGATAAGCATGAATAAAATACAACCTCTAAAAAATGCTTGTATGCAAATGCTAGAAGTCTAAAAAATAAGATGGGAAGGTTAGATATGATTGGAACCTCAGAGACCTAATGGAAGGAGGACAACAAGAGGGACACTGATACCTGGGTACAAATTATATTGCGATAGATCAAAATGGTGGAGGGGTTGCGCTCTATTAGAGAGGGCATTGAGTCATGCAGGAAACAAAATACACTGTAGAATCTCTATGGCTTGAAATTCCATCTAAAAAGGGGATGGCGATGATAGTGGAGGTGTACTACTGACCACCTGGCCAGAATGAACAAATGGATTATGAAATGCTCAAAGATATCAGGGAAGATAACAAAAGTTACAATACAGTAATTATAATGGGTGATTTCAATTACCCCAGTATCAACTGGATCAGTGTCACAGCAGAAAATGCTAGGGCGATAAAGTTTCTAGATGAAATAAACAACTGCTTCTTGGAGCAGCTAGTTCATGAGCAGACAAGAGGGGAAGCCATTTTGGACCTAGTCTTTAGTGAAACACAAGTATCTGGTGCAAGAGATAAGGGTGTTGGAGCCACTTGGCAATAGTGATCATAGCATGATCGTATTTGATTTAATAGCGGAAGGATGGCAAGGAAATCCACAGTACTGCCTTTTAGTTTTCAAAAGGGAGACTGATAAAATGAAGAAAATAGTTAAGAAAAAAATAAAAGAAGCAGGTGCAAAGTTTAAAGATTTACATCAAGCATGGGTATTGTTTAAAAATACTAGCTTGTAAGCCCAGACCAGCTATATTCCACGCTTTAAAAAAGTGGAAGGAAGACCAAAAAACTGTCAGCATGGTTTAAAGGTGAGGTCAGAGGCTGTTGCTGCCAAATAAGCATTTTTCAGGAAATGGAAAAAAGAGCCAAATGATGAAAACTGGAAACATAAGCACTGGCAAGTTAGATGCAAGGCACTGATAAGGCAGCCACAGCGAGAATTTGAGAAAAAGCTTGCCGTGGAAGCAAAAACACAAAATAAAATTTTCTTCAAGTACATTCGTAGCAAAAAACCTGTGAGAGGCAGTTGGCCCATTAGATAAGAGAGAGATAAAAGAGGCAGTAAAGAGGACAACGTCATAGCAGAGAGACAGAATGAATTCATTGCTTTAGTCTTTACTGAAGATGATGTAGGGAAGTTACCCATGACTGAAATAGTATTTAAAAGGTGATGCAGCGGAAGAATTGAAAGAAATATTGATAAGCAGGAAGATGTATTACAACTATTTGATTAGCAAATCACCTGGATCGGATGTATACATCTGAGGGTGTTGATAGAACTGAAATATGAGATTGCAGACCTACTGTAGGGAGGAGTAGCCTAGTGGTTGGGGCAAGGTACTTCAGGCCGGAAGGTCGGGGGTTCAAATCCCACTAGAGGACAGCAACCTTGGGCCGGAAGGACTGGGGTTTCTAGTCCCACAGATGCTCCTTGTGGTCTTGGGCAAGCCACTTAACCCTCCACTGCCCATGTTCCCTGTAAGTATTAGTGTATGTGTCTCATATCCCCACGTGTTAAATGTATCCCCCAATTGTGTTGTGACCGCTTTGATTGAAGGATAAGGCGGGATACAAAACTGTCTAAATAAATAAATAATAAAAATAAATAAATAAAATAAATACTATTAATATAATCCGTGAACTATCATTAAAATCATCGGTGATACCTGAAGAATGGCGAATCGCCAATGTAACGCCAATTTTTAAAAAAGCGTTCCAGAAGTGATCTGGGAAACTACAGACCGGTGAGCCCGATGTCAGTACCAGGCAAAATGGTAGAACCATTATAAAGAACAAAATTATTGAACATGTAGACAGTCATGGTTTAATGGAAGAAAGGTCTTGTCTTCATCTGTTATATTTTTTGAAGGTGTGAATAAACAGGTAGACAGATGAGCCAGTCTATATAGTGTATCTGGATTTTCAGAAAGCCTTTGACAAGGTCCTTTATGAAAGACTCTTGGAAAAATTAAAAAGTCATGGGAAAAGAGGCATGTGGATCAGGAATTGGAAAAAAGACAGAAAGCAGAGCGTAGGGCTAAATGGCCAATTTTCCCATTGGAGAATGGTGAATAGTGGAGTATCCCGAGAATCTGTGATGGGTCCGCTGCTTTTTAACAAATTTGTAATTGACCTGGAAATCGGAAAAATGAGTGAGGTAATCAAATTTACAGATGACACAAAATTATTCAAAGTTGTTCAAACCCAACAGGATTGTGAAAAATTGCAAGAGGACCTTGATAAATTGGAAGACTGGACATTCAAATGGCAGATGAAATTTAATGTGGACAAGTGCAAAGTTATGCACCTAGGAAAGAAAAAGCCAAACTATAGTTACACAATGCAAAGTTCCACATTAGGAACCAACACCCAGGAAAAAGATTTAGGCGTCATTGTGGATAAACACGTTGAAACCCTCCGCCCAGTGTGTGGCGGCAGCCAAAAAGGCAAATAGAATGCTAGGAATCATAAGGAAAGGAATGGAGAATAAGACAAAGGATATTATAATACCTCTGTATTGCTCTATGGTGCGACCGCACCTTGAATAGTGTGTGCAATTCTGGTCGCCGTATCTTAAAAAGGATATAGCAGAATTAGAAACGGTACAGAGAAGAGCCACCAAAATGGTAAAGGGGATGGAAGGATACTCCTGTGAGAGGCTTAAAAAGGTTAGGGCAACTTGGAAAAGAGACAGCTGATGAGAGATATGATAGAGGTCTATAAATTAATGAATGGAGTAGAACGGGTAAATGTATATAGATTGTGTACGCCATTAAAAAGTAGAAAGACTAAGGGACACGCCATGAAGCTACAGTGTAACCCGTTTAAGACTAACAGTAGGTAATATCTTTTCTCTCAACACGTAATTAAACTCTGGAATTCGTTACTGGAGGATGTAGTAAAAGCTGTTAGTGTATCTGGGTTTAAAAAAGGTTTGGACAAGTTCCTGGAAGAAAGGTCCATAAACCATTATTAAAGAGGACTCGGGAAATCCACTACTTGCCCCAATAAAAGCACTATTGAACCTGTGTGTGTTTTGGGAAAGCTACCAGATAGTGGTACTGGGAGCTACAGGCCTGATAAAGAAGAATTTTCAAGCACATCTTGACAAACTACCCATACATGTTTCATCTTATGAACTCCAGCAGGAGGCTCTCTTTGGCACGATGCAAGTATTACGCCGAGCATTAGCAGTAAATTTGAGATTAAGATCATATTCCACATACCCTGGCTTAGAAGTGAGGTTCATGACTGCCATAGTATGTGCAAAACTAACTCATTATGAGAAACTACCCAGAGTAAGCAACTGTGCTATTTTGTAACGGGGGTTCTCCATAGACAGCAGGGATATGCAGTCACACTCAATGGTGAAATCCCTGGACTGGGCCTTCAGCGTGTCTCCCACAGCTCAGAGAAACTTTGTTGCTTCTATGAGCATAAGTGCCTGCTTCCTGCCCACTTGTGCTGAGAGAATTAGTTCATACGACAGCAAAGAAGAAATCGAGACAAAAACTGCAAAGTGATAACGCCAGTCCCTTTGGTGGTGGTGTTGACTCCTGTTTTGCTGCTTTTTTTTTGTGTTGAGGGGCAGGCGAGCGTGACTGCATACCCCTGCTGTCTACGGAGAACCCCCATCACAGGTAAAGCACAGTTACTTACCTGTAACAGGTGATCTCTGGGAACAGCAGGAATTAGTCTTCACATATGGGTACGTCGGTACCAACGGAGCCTGCACGGGAATGCTGCCCAGCTTTCAATTAGAAAGCTTTTGGCAGCATCCCTCGCGCCTGCGCAGTGACTTCCCGCCTTCTCCACAGCCTCTCTTCAGTTGAGTTTCAGAGCTGAGACAAAGGCGAGGAGAGAAAAGGAAAAAAATAAAAAAGATGCAACTCCTAGGGGAGGTGGGAGGGTTGTGAAGACTAATTCCTGCTGTTCCCAGAGATCACCTGTTACAGGTAAGTAACTATGCTATCTCCAGGAACAAGCAGGAATGAGTCTTCACATATGGGGACTCCCTAAGCTGGAGATCCCATAAAAATGCAAGTGCCTGGAACAGGGGTGCATTTTGTTTCCAGGAATCCCCGGCATCCAATGTGGGATGGAGGGTAGGAGTTGATAATAAAAGAGCTGTAAGGAAAGAAACAGCATAGCCAAGGACTAGAAGGTTCTACAGAGTACAGGAGTCCTTGGTAGATATGATAAGTAGCATTAAACATATTTAATGTACACTTAAAATATGCAGCTTACCTACTGTATTGTAGGAAGTAGAAAGCATGATGGAGTCTACTGGATAAGCAGTGGCGGAATCTTCAAGGTGACCTCTCAGAGTGAGGATGAAGGTTCAGACCTGGAGGTAGTAGATGATCCAGGTGTTAACTGGGTAGGAGTAGACGTCTGGTCTTCAATGGAAAGCTTTATGGGAAAAGCTGAAAAGTCCTTTAGGCATCATGAACATTGAGGACTAAAGGAAGAAGACTGACGGAGTTGAAGAACTAGCCCAGTCCTGGCAGGAAAGGGGGAATGGAAAACCCCTATTCCTACGGAAAACAGTTGTGTACTCGAAGATAAAGATGTACACTGTTTTTCCTAGCTGGCGAGAGATAGGAAAAATATTGAAGCTGGATGCTTCAAGGACATAAAGAAAAATGGAAGATGTTAGCACCAAAGTGGTTGTTGGTGCTTAACATGTCCTGTATCATAATTTGGTATGGGACGTAGGGCAACAATCTGTCTAAAACCTCTAAGAGGTAAATCATGTAGTATAGACAGTAAGGGTGATAGTGAATAAGATTGACCAACCCTTAAGAAGCCCCCCATCAAACACATACATATGGGGAGATATATATATATGTGGCTGGAATAGATATGTATATATATGAATATATACATATGTCCAGATTTGTATATTAGGATATGGGTGGTGAAATATATCAAATATATATATATAGATGATATACCTAGATATATGGAAATTTGTGGGGCATGGTTTAGCACCACCAGAGTAATGATATAAGTATGTAGACATATATGGAGATGCTACATACAAGACAACAGATTGAGATACATGTCTACCACCCAGCCCCATAATTGTACATGGGGAATATAAATGAAAAAGATTCTGCGTTCTACAAGAGGGTGAGCCCACTTGGGATATGCATAGAGAATCTATTTTCGTGGGTTGAGGGATGCAGGAAAGCAATCCACGTGATGTTCGCGTGAGAACAGATGAAGATATGAATCTGTAGGGAACAAGGCAGGGAGTTCTACAGAACACTGACATGGTAGATGCCTTGGATTTTCACGCAGAAGAACTGCTATCTCGTGTTAACACCCCAGGCTAGAGGGGGTGTGGAGAACCCTCACAGGTATAGGAAGGGTTGATAAGTTTCTCTCTAATAATAGAGGAACTTCAGAGACAAGGACAATGCTCTATAGCAAAGCCCTCATAGTAGAAAGCTTCTCTGAAGACTGCAGAGAGCATTGTGCAGGAGAGCTATGAGATAAACTGACTGAAAATCAGTTATGTTGCCATATCCTAGAAAAGGAGATGGTTAGAATAATGTGAGAAAGCCTAACGAGTAGGAGGATCCAAGATAGTTTGGAATCACTACTGAGGCTAGACAAAAATTTTGAGCAAGGGACTGGAACTTGGAAAAGTCCCAGTAATACAATTACTATAGCTCCTGCAGGCAGAGCTGCTGACAGAAACAGAGAGATTGTCCTGTGCTGAATAAAGAAAAACAGACAAGAAAAGAGAGGGGATATCTCTTCTCACTGTCTGGGGAACGACCAGAGAAGTAGTTCAGTATGGTAGCCCTCAAGTAGTTGGAGGGTGACATACCCATGGGGTAAATCAACTGAAGGAAAAATGTTCAGTTGGGAAAGAAACTATCAGGTGATAGTTGCAACTGCTCTTCTGGAGAGTAAGAAGAGGAGAAGTGTGTAGTACCTGAACAAAATAATTTTTTGACAGGTTAGTACACTGAAAAAGAAAAGCACAGTGAATAATCTTTTAATATGTAAGTTACAATTCCCGGCCCCTATGGTTGCTGGGAATGTTGAGACTGGCCAGAACTGGAGGACTTCAGACTAGGCTGAGGCGTCTCTTGTTTAGGTACAGCCGAATGATGGGCAGGAGAGGAATGAAACTTTCTTTTCTTAGGAAAAGAAGGTTTGGTAGGACATTTCCTACTATTTGAAGGAGGTGGCTTAGAATGGTTTCTAGTGGAAGAAGAGTCAGGGGAGCATTGAGCAACCTGACGTAAAGCCTCCTTATTAAAAAGACCTTCCCCTGTACAAGGAGAATGAGCTAGTATAGTTTGTGCCCATTTGCTCAAGTCTGAAGCCTCAAGCCAGGCTCTGCGACGTGCTGCAATGGCAATAGCAGAGGATCTGCTAATGGACTCAAAAGAATCTATAGAAGCACGAGACAGAAACCAGGATATATTCCGGCTGTGATTGATGAGCAAGTTATAATCAGTAGCCTTGGGCTCTGGTAAAAAAGGGGTCAAAAGAGACAATTTCTCTGTGACTTCCTGGAGTGTTAGACTCATGTGAAAAATATATGAGAGAACTCTGGAAGCCAGCATAGAGTTTTGGAAGGCCTGACGGCCAAAAGCATCAAGTGTTCTTGAAGAACGACCTGGCGGAAAAGAAGAATGCTTCTTCTTGCTCTTAACCTTCCTCAGTGCTGATTCCACTACAAGGGAACAATGAGAAAGTTGAGGTTTTTGGAACCCTGGAGAGGGTGGCACACGGTACCTAACCTCAATGTCAGTAGAAACTTGAGGAAGTCGTAAGGGTGATTTCCATACCCTAAGAAGGAGATCCTGCAGAGCAGGATGTAAAGGAAACTGTATATGTTGCATTTGTGCCGGTGAGCCATGTGTAGGATCACAACCAGGGATAGAAATATTAAGAAAGGTTGCCATATCCAGGAGAAAAGTCTGAAAAGACTGATCTCCTATGGGAACTATTCCTGGTGAGGCTAAAGAAAGAGCCTGAGTATCAGAGGACGTACAAGGTACTGCACCAATGCCAGGTATCGGTTCCAAACTAGGCAGCGGTGCAAGAACAGGCATCAACCTCACTACTGATAAAGGACTAGCAGGTGAAGTAGTCATCGGGAACTGCTGTAGTGGTACCGAGATCATGAGGGAGTTATGGCTAGGATCTTCGGAACTACCTATTGGGAAACGACAGGAGTCGGTTCCGGGACGCGTCAGGACGCAGTCCTCGAGACTCGATATCGACTCAAGACTCAGCATCGAAGAGAGTGAGACTAGCGATGCATGTCTCGACAGTTCCGACGCCAGTGGTAGTATCGGCGATGCCGATACCACTAAGGCAGCCTGGGTGACATCGATCGATACCGACGGTACCGAGGATACCCGATGAGCACCCATCCATGTCGATGCCGATGCTAGGGTATCGGAACCGATCGACGTCGGTACCGTCCCGGAGCATGGCTGAGATTGAGGGAAGTCAATGCGGTGCGTATCGATCGGTCCCGAAGGTACCGAGGATGCCCGATGACGATCCCTGGTGAAGAGTGGAGTACTCGACACCGGTGCCGATGCCGGAGGCTCGGTACCGCTCAAAGCGGATACCACCCCCGCGCATGGCTCAGGTATGTTCTGTGAGGGGTGAGCCCCAGGAACATCCTGAAACCCCTTTAACGCTTTGGAGCCCGAAGACTCCCGCAGGGGTAATGCCAATGGATTCTTGAGGGTAAGGCCGGAGCCGTCACCATGCTGGGCATGGGACATACCACTCAAGCATTGACTAGTCTTAACAGACTGTTTTGGGGTTACCTGATCCTGTGAAGTAGAGAAACCGGGTACCCTCACTGCCGAAGAAAAAACGGTATCGAGGGAAACTCTAAATACTGAAGGTTTTCTCACAAAATTATCTCCTGACAAGTCAGGGGAAAAAGGGTCAGGACCCACACAGTTGAGACACCAACTATTGGTGTCTAAAAAGAAACAGGTGTTTCCACAGCGGATGCACTTCTTAGGAAAAGAAGGCTCCATAATGAAAAAGGCCTAGTAGGCCTAAGAAGTTAAGGCAAAAAAACTGAAGAAACGTTTTACAGACTTTAGCCTAAAAACCACCGGCAGTACCGGTGGTAGCGGGAAAAACAGCCGCGACCACAAGAAAACAAAAAAATTAAAATAATTAAAGCAATTAAAAAGAAAAGTTTCTGCAGTGACAGGAGGACGTCATGCCGGCTCCACGAAAAAACGAAAACTGAAGAGAGGCTGTGGAGAAGGCGGGAAGTCACTGCGCAGGCGCGAGGGATGCTGCCAAAAGCTTTCTAATTGAAAGCTGGGCAGCATTCCCGTGCAGACTCCGTCGGTACCGACGTACCCATATGTGAAGACTCATTCCTGCTTGTTCCTGGAGATACAACTACACTTTCTCCCGAGACAAGCGGGGGGATGCAGTTACACTCAATGTTGAGTCCACGGCTAGGCACCACCTGATCAGGTAAGTTTGATTATCTGAAATATCTTTGCAATCGGGCAGCCCCGAAGTTAGCTCAGGTGGAGAAGAATCAGGTAGCAAACAGATTCTAAAGGACAACCTGGCCAAAGACAAAGTCTGTCGCAGATAAAAAATCCAAACTGTAGTGCTTAGTAAAGGTGTGTATGGATAACCAGGTAGCTGCCCTGCAGATGTCCTGGATGGAGACAGAAGCCAGACTGGCTATGGAGGCAGCCATAGCCCTGGGCTTGTGACGAGCAACATGTCCTGGAGAAGGGAAAGCTGCTTGCTCACAGCAAAAAGCAATGCAGTCCACAATCCACAATGAAATTGTGAGCTTCGCTGCTGGTTGCCCGGGGTTATTGGGACTGAAGGTCAGGAACAACCGAGATGACTTGGAGAGGCTCAGTACTATGCAGATAGTAGACAAAAGCTCTTCTGCAGTTCAAGGTATGCAATTTCGCCCGCAGAGGCATTCGGAAAGAAGGCAGGGAGCACCATAGGTTGGTTGATGTGAAAGTCAGAGTCCACCTTCGGGAGAAACTTAGGATATGTCCGGAGGATGACCTAGTCATAGAAGAATTGAGTATAGAGGAGATAGTGCTTGAATTTCCCCCAGATGTCTGGCAAAAGGACAGGAGAGGCTCAAACGGTGGTTGCATCAGCTGAGACAAAAACACTGAGGCCCCAGGTCGGCGTAGGTGGTCGGATGGGAGATTTGGTGTCTATGAGGCCTCTCATGAATCAGGAAACCACCAAATGGACTGAAATGAGCTTGTCGTTGATGGGGTCATGCAAAGCAACAATACCGAGAGATGAAAATGTACTGAATTATCTGTAGGCCTGAGTGGGCAGGTGAAGGAGATAAGACAAAAGCTGGCTCACTGAGCAGTGAACTGGATCATGTCCATTTTATGCAGCCCAGTGGGCAAAACGGGCACACTTGCGCCGATATGAATGCTGCGTAGAGGATTTTCTAGAAGCAGTGAGAATGGTAAGGACATCCTGTGGCAGTGAAGAAATCAATCCAAGCTGTCGTGAGGGATAAGGATGCAGAAGGCAGCCCTGATGCTGAGTCAGGAGGCCTGGCTGAGTTCCCACAGATACATGAGAATCCTATAGCAGTGCCAGTAGATGGGGATACCAGATCTGGCAGAGTCATCGAGGTGCTATCAGAATGACCGATGCTTTGTCTTGCATGATGAGAGGGAACGGAGGAAATACATACAGAAGACTGTGAGACCAGTCCAGTGCAAAGGCATCAGGTGCTCATCTGTGAAGACAAGGCCGAATTGAGCAGAAGACAAAACATTTGGCAAGTTCACTGAGACAAATAGATCCACCTCCGCTACCCCCAAACAGCAAAGATGTCTCAAATGACTGCAGGATCGAGGGACCATTTGTGCAGGTCCAGCTGGTTGCGAGTCGCTGGAAGGTAGGCCGCTCGCAGCGTGGCATCCAAGGAAAGGGCAACAGTCCATATTCGCCTGGCTTTATGACAGATGAAGAGAGCTTGTACCGCCCTGCTTGTTGATGTAAAACATGGAAACTTAGTTGACAGTGTGCACCAGGACAATCTTGACACGCCCAGTCTGCAAAACTCTTGAGGGCATAGTAAACTACTCAGAGTTCGAGCACACTGATATGCAAGACCTTCCTGGGGAGACCATGCGCCCCAAGTGGAAAAGCTGAGTAGATGCACTCCCCAGCAGTATATGGACGCATCGGTGGTAATGACGATGTAATGCTGCAGCATCTGAAATGGGTACACCACCAGAAGGTTGTCGAGGAGGACGGCTCACTGCAGTCCTTCAAGGGAAATCCTGGCCTGGAGAGAATGGGAGCATTGACACCAATTGAGTCTGAGGTGCCATTGCGGAGAGCGCATGTGCAGTGGGCGAGTGGCACTACAAATGCAGTCATGTGCCCCAGGAGACATAGGAGCAGGCAGGCCGGCACTGATCAGCACATGACAAGGATGCTGCTGAGAAGCTGCAGGGCTTGAACCCTCTGACCAGGAAAGGCAGCTTTGGCTTGCAGGGTGTCTAGATGCGCCCCAATGAAATCCAGTTTCTTGAGGGATGGGCTTGGATTTCTCAGCATTGAGAACGAAGCCGAGGGTCTGCAGAAAGACTGCAGTATCCCACACAGCTCTGGTTACTATGTCTTTGGCTGATTTTGGGTGCCTCCAATCTAGGCAGGAGTAAACAGGACTGGGGGCCAAGGAGGCGGTGTCACATCGAAGTGAAGCTTGTACCCTGACTGAACAAAGGAGAGAACCAAGCATTCCATGGTGATGCAATGCAAGGTCTCTGCAAAGTGCCTGATGCGTCTCCCCACCAGCAGCTAGTCAAAAGCAGAGGGAGCTTTGGGGAGGGCAGTCTGCAGGAAATGGCTGGATTTTCCTCTCTTGTGGGCAATCCCTCCGAGACCGAGGGGGGGCTGCTGTGAGTAGGGATGGTAGCACCGCCACAGGTGAAACTGTTGAAACTAACTGTAATGAAAAGGCTGGCAATAAGATGGCAGAGAGGCAGCGGGAGGAGAAAGCTGCCTCAGTCGGCTGAGCTGAGAGCTCTCGATCCATGGTGGAATGGTTCTTGACCTCTGAGACTGCCTCCTGAACCTTAGACCCAAAGAGACTGTCACCCTAGAAAGAGATATCGGCTAAGCGGTTATGAAGATCTTCACATAGACCTGGCACATGGAGTCAAGCCGTGCCTCTGGCAGAAATAGCTGAAGTTGGGACCAGGCCACAGAGTCGTAACCGCTTTGATTGAAGGATAAGGCGGTATGGAAAACTGGTTAAATAAATAAATAAGTAGACGGCACAAATGATACAGTAAAGGAATTTGTGTAAGTCCGCAGCCAGGGAAGCTGGATCTGCTAAAGAGTTATCCAGCTGCAGCAGAAGATCATGAAGGTAGTGCAGTATATGTAGCTGATGGGCTAATATGTGCATGGCAAGAGTACTGCTCTGGTAAGATTTACGTCTCATAGCAACCAAGGTCCACTGCTCCTTCCCTGGAGGTGTCTGGGAAGGCAGCTTAGAGCTCTTGGATTTTTTTCTTGAAACGCCTCAGAGGCGACTGATAGAGAAGCTGAGTATGATGGAATCCCAGATCTGGCAGGCCCTTGTACTTGAGGTCTATGCAGCGGGACGCAGCACTGCCTGAAAGTAGATCTTCCAGATGGAAAATTCTAAATCCCGAAGGACCTGAGGCACCAGGCACGCAAGGACCTCTTTGGGAGTACTGCAAGCCTTTAAAAATGGAATGAAAATTCCACTTGTTGGTTGAAGACTGCGAGGCACTGAGAGCAAAGTGTGGGGACGTTTCTGGAGGAACTTCAGATAGGAGAGATCCTCAGGTGAATCACGGAGGTCTTGTTCCAGGGGAAACGGGACAGGGTCATCCTTGCAGGATTCACATGGCTCCCAGCAAGCAAATGTCCTAGTCAAGGGGCAAAAGCTTGCGCCAATCAATCTGTGGAGGCTGTAGGGGGTAGCCAGAGATCTAGGGGCATGCTGGGGCACATTTCAAGCTCTTGCAGAGAGGCCTGCAAGAGAACAGAACTATCCTGAAGAAACTTCTGACTAAGTGAGAGGAGGGAAAACTGAGAAGCCTGTAGGGGGAGGGCTGTCAGGTGTGGAGGGCAGGGGTTTGCGCTTTCTATAGTGCTTACCCAACTGTGCTGGCTGAAGGAGCTGATGTTTATGCTTAGCTTTAGCCTTTTGATCTGACAGAGGCATGTCCCCCAGAGTCACCAAAGAGGAAGCCAATGTACTTTGAGTCTGTTCAGGAGGGGGAAGGGTACTACCTGACGGCAAGGATAGCCAAGGAGGAGCCCCAGACCCTGCAGCAGAGCCTGGAAGTGACAATACCAGTGCTGCGGCTGCCTTCAAAGATAAACATTTCTGCCTGCACCTCACTGTGGCCAGCAAAAGATAATTGTGTCTGCCTTCACTTCACTGTGCAAATGCAGGGAAAGTCCTTTTTCAATTGGGGCTCACACCCCCCTCCTCCCACCGAGCCTGTGCTTAGCTCGATGGGAAGAGAGATGAGGAGTCTGACATGAGAGTTAGCCCCCCAGAGGTGGTAAACCGAGCAAGACCTGGCTCTAGTAGAGAGAGCTGGCCCTGCAGAAGTGGTAATACCGAGTAAGCCTGGCTCAAGTAAGGTGAAGAAAACAACTCCTCAACATTTAAAACACAATATATAGCCTTTTTCCTGTCAGCTGACAAAAACAGAGCGAGTCCCCAATTGAAAAAGGACTTTCCCTGCAGTTTATTATTTATTTATTTATTTATTTAATTCTCTTATATACCGCGCTATTCTGCATCAGTGCGGTTTACATTGAACAAACTGAAATTACATTGAACAGGGCATTATAACTTGGAGATAACTATTTTACAGGGAACATGCACAGTGAAGTGAAGGCAGACACATTTATCTTTTGCTGGCCACAGTGAGGTGCAGGCAGAAATGTCTATCTTTTTACTGCCCAGTGGCTTCAAAATCACGTGGCTGCCATAAAACAATAGCAGAAGTAACAGGGTGTTAGAACTGAGCAAGGGAACCGTGAAAAAAAAAAGGCAAAAATGAGGAAAGGAGACTCGTGCAGGATTCTGCATGGTAGAGAAAAAACAAAACAAAACTGATTCTCTCAGCACAAGCAGGAATGCACACATGCTCAGTGAAGCAATAAAGCTTCTCTAAGCTGTGGGAGATCTGCTCAAGGCGCAGTCCAAGGACCGCATCATTGACTGTGACAGCATCCCCCTGCTTGTCTCCAGAGAAAACATGTTTCAAAAAACGGGCAGAGAGAAGGGATTAATATTCTAATATGCTGCCAGAATTCTTGATGTCCCCTGTTTTTCCTTTCCTACTGTACATAAAAGCTCAGGAGGCAGAAGTGGAACCTTCTGCCTTGCTTCACTACTACTATGCCAGATATGCAGACGAAAGCCCTCACAGAGAGAAGTGCTCAGTTTACCTTTGAAAGTAGTGACTGGAACATAGGTTACCAGAGTGTACAGCTTGTTAGGAGAGTCTTCATCCTCATTACGCTTTCTAGAGAGACGCACACGGACACGGTAGGGAACATTCCTAAAACACACACACACATATTCAAAAAGGTTTTCTAAAGAATGTGCATAAATTTTAAATCTGACAACATATGGAGAAGCCGATGGTATATAAATCTTTTTATGTCATAGTCAGAAGACAGCAAAAAAATAAAGAATTACACAGAAGATAAAAGTAAAGAACCCTGTGTAGCAAACTGACCTTATTCCTTTGGCCCAAACAGCTTTGTTCAGCCTAGTGTCTATACGCACATCTGGAGTGCCCATCTCTTTCATAGCAAATTTTCTTATCTCTTTCAAAGCGCGGGGTGCACGTTTCTTGAAGCCTCTAAAATAGAAGGGAAATGCTTAGAAAGTGGCTTCCTGGAAGAAGGGAAATTCAAGCCATACTAATCAACCGGGTATACGGGAGGGATGGTCACTTGGTTAAACTAACTGTGACGTGAAGACAACTGGGAAAATGCAAACAGAATACACACATTTGTGAAGGCTTATGATTATGAAATATACTTACAGAACTACACAACCTATAATAAAAGAAAGTTTGTTTTCTATTGATGTCATTAGTTCAGATTCTATGACAATGACTCAAAACAGACGTCTTGCCCCCATCTCCATGGAAAAAAACACTTTCCGACAAATCCATGTAGTCTTATCCAGATTCCAGTTATACCCACATAACTGGGCTGGTCTAGCAGGATGATATGGAAAGCTGTATTTTTGAGGTACTGCACATTATTTCATGAATACCCAAACTGCCATACATGCAAAATATAAAAAGTTGCCATTACGGTGAAATTTGGCCTTACCTAATTGGCTTTCCTTGGGTACCTCCAGTCTAGTCCCGACCTCTGGGTTGTCAACTCTCACCAGCAGCTCAGAGATTGAGCATGTCATCTTTGATGACATCAGTGTACATAGGCAGCTGGCACCAGCGCCAGTAAACTATTGACAAAGCAAACTCACAGGAGCAACAAGCAAGAAGAGGAGAGAATATGAACCTTACTATAATTCCCCCCCAAACCAGGCAAGACAACCCTCCCCAAAGGAAGCAGCTTATCCATAGACATTTTGAAGCAGACATGGCTACTCTAACTAAGGTTACATCCTCTTTGCCAAGTGCTATTTAAGAAACTACACTACCACCATTGCATTAACTGCTACTTTCCTATATTTTTCAGTTTTTTCTTCAAATTTTGCTCCCTTGGAGAAAAAACACTAAAGGAAGATGAAGAATAAGGCAATGGCTCCCCAGGGAGCTCCCACACATCGACGGCTATCCTCCCATGACCACCGGACCACCAATCTAAAGATGCACATTTTCAGGCCCGGGATCACTACTGCTGAAGAACTAGGGAGGATCTGGTACTGGAATGAAGTTACTCATGGAAAGCCAATTAGCAGGTAAGACCTAATTTCACCCTCCTTATCGTTCCTCCAGTCCAGTCCCAACCTCTAGGATGTACCATAGCAGTACTAACCTTGGGAGGGACCTGCAAGACCAGCCTGAGGCACTGCTGATCCAAACCTCGCATCTCACACCGCCTGTACATCCAGACAGTAAATGCTTCACAAAGGTATGCAGACACCCTGGAGGCTGCTCTGCAGATATCTGCCAAGATGGGACAATACCTCAAAGTCATTCGTGGGATGGGAACAGCTGGGAGATGCAGAAAAACATGGGCAAAACTGAAAGGGGATATTATAAGGACAACAAACCTTTTTGTTAGAAAGGTAAATATATGTAAAAGGAAAAAGGAAGCCACTATGGTTCTCAAAAGAAGTAGCTAAAAAGGTGAAGAAGAGGGAGGCCTTCATGAAGTACAAGAGATCACAGAGAGAGGAAGACAGGCATCCATATTTGGAAAAACAGAGAAGCTAGCAAAGTAGTCAGGAAAGCAAAGGTACAAAAAGAAGAAATAGCCAATGCAATAAAATAGTGGGATAAGACTTTTTCAGAGATGTTAGTGAGAGGAGGAAGGGCAAAAGTGGTATTGTCAGACTCAAGGGTGAAGGGGAGGAATATGCAGAAACTGATGAGGATAATGCAGAATTGCTTTATATGTTCTCTGTAAATAGTTCGGTGTATCATAGTTGATATGTTCTCTGTAACCAAATTTTTGGAGTTATTGTTCATTGTAAACTGCCCCTGATCAACAGAAGGGGTGGTATATACAAAAGTTAAATAAATAAATGCTTAACAAATATTTCTGATCTATGTTCACAGATGAAGGGCCAGAAGTACAACCTCAGAAAATACCCACAAATAGAAACAGAAGTGGCGGGGATCTGAAACGATTTTCAGAAGACTATGTTCGTGAGGAACTAGTTAAACTAAAAGTAGACAAAGCCATGGGTCCGGAAGGGATACATCCAAGAATACCAAGGGAACTTGGGGACATTCTAGTGGCTCCACTGTCTGACCTTTTCAATGTCTCTTTGGAGTCGGGAGTGGTGCCAGAGGACTGGAGAAAGGCACACGACGAGCCTAATCCCGAGAAGGCTGATCAAATAGATCCACAGACATTCGCAGACTACCTTCAGGCCAAGTTCACCGCCGCACCCCAGATTACAACGGACATCACCTACAAACCTCCACTAACCGACCATATCTGGGAAAAGTTCAGCATCCCCTCGACCGATCAGATATCACACGTCATTGTATCGCTTAACACCAGCGCTGTCCCCACAGACCTGTGCCCTGTGATCTGGATAAAAACAGCAAAAGAGAAGTCCATCCAATTCATCCGCAACACGGTACACAACTCCCTAACCCAAGGTATCATGCCCAGCACTCTAAAGCTAGCAACAATACCCCCAATCCCTAAAAAATCCACACCAAGTAAAACCAATCCAGCCGTCTACAGATTCATCTCAAGCCTTCCCCTCCTGTCGAAGATCATCGAAAAGGTGGTTCAACAACAACTCCAAGACCACATCGACAGCCATGCCCCTCTGGACCCCAATCAACATGGCTTCCGCCCAAACCATGGCGTTGAAACCTTACTGATTTACCTCTTCGACAACCTGATCCAGGTTATCGACACTATCAAGAAGGGTGTCATCATGATCTTTATAGACATCTCCTCAGCGTTCGACACCGTCAACCACAGTACTCTGCAGTCAAGACTTCAGGGAATTGGTCTACACGGCACCACTTTGAATTGGTTCACATCTTACCTCACAGACAGACACCTCCAGGTCAAATGCGGCTCATCCACCTCCCGACCTGAGTCACCCAGGGTGTTCCACAAGGCTCCACCCTCTCAGCCTTGTTATTCAACCTCTACATACAACCGATCTGCTCCATCATCAAAAACAACAGAATCCAATACACCATCTACGCAGACGACATTATGATATACACCCCTATCAGCCTTGACAGCCCAGACTACTCCAGCATAGACAACTGTCTGCAACAGATGACAAGCTGGCTTCTGGAAAACAACTTAACCTTAAATTACACCAAGACAGAAGCGCTACTCATCACCAGGAACTCTGCCTTCACCCCTCCTCCTGTCATCAAGCTAAACGACATCACAATACCAATAAAACCAGAAATTAAATATCTTGGTGTGACTCTCGACAAAAGAATTGAACCTTCAATCTCACATCGCCAAAACTACCAGGAACGCATACCTCAAAATGAGAACCATAACATGCCTCAAGCCAATCCTCTCACAGGATCACTTCCGCACCGTCTGTCAAGCTCTCATCACTCCCATCTTAGACTACTGCAACCTCATTTACCTCGGACTCTCAAAACAAGCAACCCGGCCACACAGGTGGCGCAAAATACTGCCACCTGAATAATAACTAGTGCTTCAAGGCACGATCACATCACCCCCATCCTCAACCAGCTCCCAATCACTTCCCACATCCGTTATAAGGTGCTACTAAACATTTTCAAAATCAAACAGAACCTCTCAGCAGACAGTCTGAAAACCCTCATCAAACCTGGCACCAGACCCAAGAGGAGAGACACCTCAGACATCATCAACACACTCAAAAGCATTTACTAAAACAAGACAGGATACCTCAAGAAGAGCATTATCCCTGGCTGTGCCAGCACTCTGGAACTCACTCCCCAACAACCTGAGATCAACTACAGACCTCAAGGACTTCAGGAAGATGCTCAAAACGACTCTCTTCACAGAACACTATAAGGACATCACCTGACCTGACTGACTGCCCTCTCTTCACCCTACCTCGCCCCCTATCCACGCTGCCTCCCATCTCCCCCTCCCTGCAATATGTATACAGTTCCTGCACATAGATCTCATTGTATATAGCTCACCTCATAATCACCTTTTACACTGTCAATTCTAACTGCATGCCCACACCCACGCAATTTGTTTGATGTGTAAACTGCTTTGATTTCAGGATAAAGCGGTATATAAATCCTTTTAAATAAATAAAAACAAACATGTGGTCCCACACAAAAGCAGACGTAAGGATAACATTGAGAACTACAAACCGGTTAGTCTAACCTCTGGTTAATAAATTATTGGAAAGGCTACTAAAGGAGAGAATAGTGAAGTTTCTGGAATCCAATGGATTGCAGGATCCGAGGCAGTATGGATTCACCAGAGGCAGGTCTTTTTTGAATTCAGATACTGTCCTCGTCTCTACCACTTCCACTGGGAGACTATTCCACGCAATTACCACTCTTTCTTAAAGAAATATTTCCGCATATTACTCCTGAGTCTATCCTCTTTCACCCTCATCCTATGTCCCCTTGTAGCAGAGCTTGCTTTCAATCGGAAGAGACTCTCCTTCTGTGCATTTATGCCATGGAGGTATTTAAGCATCTCTATCATATCTCCCCTATCCCGCCTTTCCTCTGTTGTTGATAAGTGCTGTTGAGTAGGTGTCGACTCCTGGCAACCCTTTGGATAGTTGACCTAAACTTTGTTCAGTCTTCAGCCAAGTGGCTCATTGTTGATAGAGTGGTTTATGTTTATTAAAACCTTTGATATACCGCCCCCCGTTACATCGGGGCGGTTTACAGTACAAATAAAAAATTAAGCCAGAAAAGAAAGGAAATTACAATGCAATATAAAGTGGAGTTAGAGAGGAAGGAGGAAATCCATAGCTGCCATTATTTTATCGATCCATCTCATTGCCAGCCTTCCTCTTTTACGGTGACTTTCTACCTTGCCAAGCATTATGTGTCTTTCTCCAATGATCTCTCTAAAGTATACATATTAAGATCTTTAAGTCTGTCCTCATATCCTTCATAATGAAAACCACCAACTATTTTAGTAGCCACCCTCTGCATCAATTCCAACCTGCTTATATCCTTTTGAAGGTGCAGTCTCCAGAATTGAACACAATACTCCAAATTTTATTTAACAGGTCTTTTATAGCACTTTATCATTTCAGCCAAAGCGGTTTACATTGTAACAAACTTGGTGATATACATTAAACATGAACATTGATAACTGATAACCAGCAGCACCAGCCCCGATCAGCAGTTGGCCACAGAGGAGCAGGAAGAGGGATTCCCCGCCCCTCTGCAGCAGAGGCCAATCAGGCCGCAAAGACAGCATTTAAATTTTCAGTGCACTCCGGCGTGCCCATGCCTTGGCACGGCCCAGAAAAAGATTCGACCCAACAAGAACCTAGACAGATGCCCAGCAGTACAAACCTCCATGAGCCTTCCAACCTCTGACCCTGAGAGGAGAGTTTCAGGAACTCCGCCGCCTCCAGCTGCTCTTATCAGAACCAGGAAGAAGAGCAGGTAGGCGATCCTTTCCCCACCACATAGCCAATCAGAGATGGTTTAAAGCACATTTTTACAACACCGGCACCAACCAGCCAGAGGTCACTGCACTCCACACACACGATCAAATTAAAACCAGCTAGAAAACATCCATCCTCTTCAACTAACTGCAAGCACAACTGAGCATTCCCCCAAGGGACGGAGACCTACCTCCGTAAGAACCACCTAGACCAGCTCCTCCTCAGAGTTCAACTGCTCCTACAGCTACCTCAGCCCAGACATCCCGCTCAGAACCAAACGTCAGACTACAAAAATGACAAAACAATGCAGTAGACTATCAACTATAGTCATGCGATCTATCCTACTCCTCCTAATACTCACTATCACTGCTCAATCTACCATCCCAGCTCATAGCAAAACCATTCCCATAATCCAATTTTATAGGTACTCACACGAAGGAACCCCAACCCAACTGCTCTACACGCAACACTACAAAAGACAATGTAGGTTAACAAGAATCTCAACGACCACTCATAACCCAACCTAGATGAAGTTTGATACCACACTCCTCAAGATGTGCTCTCATCAAGGCCCACTCCACCCAAAACAAACTTCAGACTCTCTCGGATTTTATCAGCGGAAATAGCACAGTTACTTACCTGTAACAGGTGATCTCTGGGAACAGCAGGAATTAGTCCTCACATATGGGTACGTCGGTACCGACGGAGCCTGCGCGGGAACGCTCCCCAGCTTCCCAAAAAGGAAAGCTTTTGGGAGCATCCCACAGCGCCTGCACGCTGCCTTCCCGCCTTTCCTAACCAACTCTCCGCCGTTTGAGTTTAAAGCTGAGACAATAGAGAGAGAGAGGAAAGGAAAGACAGAGAGAGATACAACTCCTAGGGGAGGTGGGAGGGTTGTGAGGACTAATTCCTGCTGTTCCCAGAGATCACCTGTTACAGGTAAGTAACTGTGCTATCTCCAGGAACAAGCAGGAATGAGTCCTCACATATGGGGACTCCCTAGCTAAGATGTCTGGGAGATCCCCAAGGGTATGAGACCCTGAAGGGTTCCTCATCTTCCTATGGATCTCAGGCATCCATTCAGGGAAGGAGGGCAGGAGTTGTTCAAGAATGGAACAGGTGTTTGAGGACAGCCTGACCAAACAAGGCATCCCGGCGGGAGTCCTTGTCCAAACAGTAATGGGCTGTGAAGGTATGAACCGAGGCCCAGGTGGCTGCTCGACAGATCTGGTCGATGGACACAGAATGAAGATGAGCCATAGAGGTGGCCATGGCTCTCACATTGTGAGCTGTGACATGGCCCTCCAGAGAAAGGTTCTTACTCTGGTAAGCAAAAGAAATACACTGAGCAATCCAATTGGACAGTGTTCTCTTAGAGACTGGAAGTCCTAAATGAGAAGGATCAAAAGCAACAAAAAGCTGGGAAGACTTTCTATGTTGCTGTGTCCTGTGTAAGTAAAAAGCAAGAGCTCTTTTACAATCTAGAGTATGAAGGTTCCTCTCTGCACTGGATGCATGAGGCTGGAAAAAAAACAGGTAAATATACCTCTTGATTAAGATGAAAAGGTGAGACCACTTTAGGCATAAAGTGAGGATTTGTCCTAAGGACTACCTTATCATGATGGAACCTTGTATAAGGTGGATTAGCCACTAAGGCCTGCAGTTCACTGATGCGGCGAGCAGAAGTGACTGCAATAAGGAAAATAACCTTCCAGGAAAGAAATTTCAAGGAGGTAGTGGCTAAGGGTTCAAAAGGTGGCTTCATAAGCTGACCAAGAACCAAGTTTAAGTCCCATGCCACCGGAGGAGGTTGAATGGGAGGTTTTGTTAAAGTTAGGCCTCTCATGAATCTTGCAATAAGAGGATGGGAGGAAATAGGTTGTCCATTGAGAGGTTTAAGGGATGCTGCAATAGCACTCAAATGGACCCTTACTGAATTTGTTTTAAGGCCTGCATTGGAGAGATGCAGGAGATATTCCAATAGAGAATTCAGAGGAAGTGCCAGAGGGTCAAGACCCTTTTGAGCACACCAAATGGAAAATCTCTTCCACTTAAACGCATAGGAACGCATAGTGGAAGGTTTTCTGGAAGCATGGAGGATATCCTTCACTTACTGAGAGAGACTGAAGTCTTGAAGGTCTAGGCCTTCAGTAACCAAGCTCTGAGGTGAAGGGACTTGGGATTTGGATGCCACAAAGTCCCTTCCTCCTGGGACAGAAGGTCTGGCACAGCTCCCAAGTCCAGGGAGGGGGCTTGGGAGAGATGCAGAAGTAGAGGGTACCACACTTGGCATGGCCAGCGTGGAGCTATGAGAATCATGGATCCTTGATCCCTCTGGAGTTTGAACAGAGTCTTGGGAATCAAAGGAATGGGTGGAAAGGCATACAGGAAGCCCTGACCCCAATGAAGGAGGAAGGCATCCTTGGCCTGAGCTCCCTGACACGGAATTCTGGAACAGAACCGGGGAAGTTTGGCATTCCACGGACTTGCAAAGAGGTCTATGTCCGGGGTTCCCCATTCCTGGAAGATTCTCAGTACCTGATCCATGTGCAGGGACCATTCGTGTGGAAGCAGAACTCGACTGAGTTTGTCTGCCCAAGAGTTTTGGATTCCTGGGAGGTATACTGCCAGGAGACGGATTTGATGCTCTCTGGCGAAGGCCCACAATCTTAGAGCTTCGTTGCAAAGCGACAGAGAGCCAGTTCCTCCTTGCTTGTTTATGTAAAACATGGCTACCTGATTGTCCGTATGAATGAGGACTGTCTTGTAGCTGAGGAGGGTATGAAAGACCTTGAGAGCTAGGAACACTGCTCGAAATTCCAAGTGGTTGATATGAAGAGAGGTCTCTTGTGGGGACCAAGTGCCCTTGGGTGGAGAGGTCTTGTAGATGAGCTCCCCAACCTGTTTGGGAGGCATCTGTTGTGAGGGTTGCCTGGGGCAACAAAGGTTGGAAGGGGGACCCCAGCAACAGATTTTGAGTGGACATCCACCATTGGAGAGACCAAAAGAGACGTTTGGAGGTTGCTATTTGGTCTGAGAGAGCTCCTGAAGCTTGAGTCCACTGGGTGGACAAAGTCCATTGAGCTGCTCTCATGTGTAGGCGAGCATAGGGTACCACATGTACTGTGGAAGCCATATGGCCTAGCAGCTGTAGCATCTCCCTGGCAGTTAACTGGCTCTTTGACTGAATCTGGGAGGCTAACTGCACTAGACGTTGACAACGGGCCTGAGGAAGGTAGGCCCTTGCAGAAGTGGTGTCCAACCAGGCCCCTATGAATTCCAGGGACTGAGTAGGGGTGAGCTGGGACTTTGGGAGGTTTACCACAAGTCCCAGGTATTGCAGAATGCGCCTGGTGCGGTTCAAGGAGATCTGAGCCTCCGACTGGGTTGGAGCTCGGATGAGCCAGTCGTCCAGATATGGGAAGACAAATATTCCCAGAGTGCGTAGAAATGCAGCAACTATCGCCATGCATTTGGTGAACACTCTTGGAGCAGAGGCCAGACCGAAAGGAAGGACCCTGTATCGGTAATGTTTTCCCTGGAACAGAAAACGTAGGAATTTTCTGTGAAATGGATGGATGAGGACATGAGTGTACGCATCTTTGAGATCCAGAGAACAAAGCCAATCCTGACTCTGCAGGTATGGAAGGAGAGTGCCTAGTGAAAGCATCTTGAACTTCTCCTTGCATAGGAATTTGTTCAATTCTCGGAGATCTAGAATGGGTCTGTATCCCCCTGTTTTCTTTGGAATGAGAAAATAGGGGGAGTAAAACCCTGACCCCTGTTGAAGAAGAGGAACTTCTTCTATGGCCCTCTGGGCCAGAAGGGTAGTCACCTCCTGATCCAGAAGGTCGAGGAGAGATGTGGGAGAATTGAAGTGTCTCACCATGGTGTAGGGAGGAAGGTCTGAGAAATGAAGTTTGTAGCCCTCTCTTATGATGGAGAGGGTCCACTGCTCTGATGTGATTTGCTCCCATCTGGGAGCAAAATGAGCTAACCTTCCTGGAATGGTGAGAGGTTCTGGCTGTTGTAGAGCCAGAAAGGTTAAGTTCTCTAGTATCAAGTCAAAAACCCTGAGGAGGTTGGGACTGCTGAGTTGCAGCAGCCCCTGTAGACTTAGGCCTGGCCTGCTTAGGTTGCTGACGCTTAGCGGTAAAGCGACCTGTAGAAGATTGTTGGCCAGAAGTGGAAGGAAACCTGCCCTTTTTGAAAAAAGACTTTTTAAAAGTCTTTTTCTTGGCAGGAATGGAGGTAGACCTTGAAAGTCTATCCAGAGCAGAATTCTCTGCATCCATTTGAGTGGCTTTTATTTGCCACTCTTTGCCAAAGAGATTTTCACCTGTACAGGGCAGATTTCCTAAGCCATCCTGAACCCAGGGTTCTAGATCAGAAGCCTGGAGCCAAGCAATTCTGCGAGCAGCTATGGCAATGCCTGAGGCTCTGCTGGCACCTTCAAAGGAGTCAAAGGCTGCCCTGTTGGAAAACTTTGAAATGTCTTGAGTATGCTTAAGCCAAAGGAGGAACTCATCCCTTCTATCCTCTGGAATAAAAGGGAGAAAGTTGTGCAGTTTTTGTGCAACTTCCTTTAGAAACATACCCATATAAAGGCTATATGAGTTGATTCTGGCAATAAGCATGCTGGCTTGGAAGATTTTCCTACCAAAAGCATCCAAGGTCCTGCATTCTCTTCCTGGAGGAGCAGAAGAGTGTCTTTTGGTACTCTTTATCCTTTTCATAGCTGACTGCACCACAATGGAGTGGTGAGGAAGCTGAGTTTTCTGAAATCCAGGACAAGGAGGGACACGGTACATAGTGTCCAATCTGCGAGAATGAGGAGAAAGGGTGAGAGGAATCTCCCATAAGTCAATCATATGTTCATGAAGAATTTCATGAATGGGCAAGGTGACTGCCTCTCTGGGAGCCTTAGAGTATCCTAAAATATCTAATTTTTTTGCTCTAGGCTCTGCTTCAGAGGTTACTGAAAAAGAGAGTCCTTTAGCCACTTCTATTATGAAGTCTTGAAAGGACAAATCCTCTGGAGGAGACATTCTCCTTTTTGGAGAAGTAGGCTCCTCAGGAAGGGTAAGGGATACTTCAGGAGACTCATCTGATGAATCAGAATCATCAGAGGAATCAAAGTATCGTCTGTCCCCTTCCAACGATCGATACGCGTATCGATCGGTACTGACATCGGGCGTCCCCGGTACTGGATCGGTACCGAGAAATAGCCCTGGACAAGGAACCTGAGTCGGTATCCTGGCCGATGTCGATGCAGTCGGTACCAGTATCGGTGCTGGTACCGGTATCGGCGCTGGTACCGACAACGGAACTCGTTGCGGTACCGTCGGCGTCGCAGCATTAATAAAAGCCATTATAGCCTGCTGCATGGATTGAACAGTGTGATCCATGGACACCACGACTGCCTGGATGTCGGTACCGGGAGATTGTGCCGGTACCCCAGAGCAGTCTAACAGGTGATCGGTCGAGGCCGTGCCATTGATGTCAACCTGTAACCCCATAGGAGGAGCTTTGGAAGCCGGAGCTTCCCGCCGGGGTTGTTTGGCTGGGGCAGGATCCTCGAGGGCAAGCCCGGAGGCATCTCGATGCTTAGAGGAAGATTTGCCCTTCAAGGACCTGCTAGGATTATGTTTGGTTACCTGAAACCCATCGGGAGAGGAAGACTTGGAAGATGTCGATGCCACTGCCGGTGCATCCGTGGGAAACAGCACATGGAGCTTGGCTGCTCGGTTCTGTAACCCTCGTTTAGACATTAAAGAGCAGGACGGGCAATCCGGAATGGAGTGTTCAGGACCCAAACATTTAAGACACCATTCATGGGTATCTGTAACAGAAATTGTACCGCTACACTTAGTGCATTTTTTGAACCCGGAGGCTGGTTTTTCCATGAGGGAAAAGTTTCTTTTGGGCCTGGAGGCCTAAGAAGAAAAATACACCAAGTGAGGAGAAAATATATATATATTTTTTTTTTTTAGAAAGAAAGAAAAGAAAAGACCGGTGGTACCGGTCCGGCATCGGGGAAGGCAGACACGCGACCAAAGAAATAAATTAAAATAAAAAGAACTTCTTCAGCGGTGACAGGAACCCGACCTGCTGGCTCCGCGGAAAAGAAGAACTGAGGAGAGTTGGTTAGGAAAGGCGGGAAGGCAGCGCGCAGGCGCTGTGGGATGCTCCCTAAAGCTTTCCTTTTTGGGAAGATGGGGAGCGTTCCCGCGCAGGCTCCGTCGGTACCGACGTACCCATATGTGAGGACTCATTCCTGCTTGTTCCTGGAGATAACCTAGATAGCCTCTGCATAACAGAAACCTGATTCACCGACTCGGACACAGTCCTATTAAACCAACTTTATCCACCTTCATACTCAATATTTACTTCAAACAGGAAGCACAGCAGAGGTGGAGGAGTATGCATCATCTCTAAAGAAAGTCTTAAGCTCAGAGTTGTCAAAACCAACTCCACTCCAGAAAGACACCTTGCTAATAGTTCCATTTGCTTCTGTCTAATGTAGAGAGCACCACAGGGCAATGCAGCGGAACTCACAACTCTTCTTGATGCTGCCTGCTTCACCCCAACCAATCACAAACCTCTTATACTACTCTGACACCTCAACCTTGCCTCCACCTCCCACTCACATGCCAACGCATTCTTGGATGCCAATGGAGGCGCTTGGCTACATTCAGATCCTAAACAGCCCAACACACACAAAAAGGGAAATGTCTTAGACCTAATATTTATGCCTTCAAACTTTCACCTCCTATCACAATATAGAATATAGAAAGATTAGGGGACATGCAATGAAGCTACAGGGTAAACTATTTAAGACAAATAAGAATATTTTTTCACTCAAATTGTAATCAAACTCTGGAATTTGTTACCGGAGAATGTAGTAAAAGCTGTTAGTGTAGCTGGGTTTAAAAAAAGGTTTGAACAAGTTCCTGGAGGAAAGGTCCATAAACCATTATTAAAAAGGGACCCAGGATATCACTGCTTGACTCAATACAAGCATTGTGGAACCTGTGTCTTTTGGGAAAAATGTTAGGTACGTGTGACCTAGATTGGCCACTGATGGAAACATGATACTGGGCTTGATGGACCTTGGTCTGACCCAGTATGGCATATCTTATGTTCTTATACTTTCAGTACCATGGTCTGACCATTCAGCCATCCTCTTCCCCATCCACCTCAACACACAACATGCGACACAAGATCCTCCATCTCAAACCATATGAGATTCATAAACTTCAACAATGATCTCTTCATTGACTCCATCATCCCGCAACTTCATGCTATAGCAGCCTCGAATGCTGACTTTGAGGCCTTAATCTAAAAGGATAGAACATTATTATAGTGGAAACAGCTCTCATTCATCCAAAAACATATACAGAAAAGCTCAGGACAAAAGCCCCATGGTTCTCAGCTTCCCTGCAGAAGCAAAAAAGTGAATTGCGACATCTAGAACGCAAATGGAGAAATTCAAGAGCTCCAACTCTTCTCCCAGCCTATCTAGAACTACTCAAACTTTGCAACAAAGAAACACTCAAACACAAAAAGGAATACCACTCCAACTTCATCAACAAAAGCAATAAATAAACCAAGAGAATTATTCGCCATCGCAAAAACACTCCTAAAGGAACCTTCCAAAGGAAGAACAGAAGGAGACATATGCCCGAATAGATATTACCACTTACCTAATCTCCAAACAGCTACTCAAATTTGCAGATGACACAAAACTATTTAAAGTTGTTAAAACCCGAGAGGATTGTGGAAAATTGCAAGAGGATCTTGATAAATTGGAAGACTGGGCATCAAAATGGAGGATGAAATTTAATGTGGACAAGTGCAAGGTTATGCACCTAGGGAAGAACAACCTAAACTATGGTTACACGATGCAAGGTTCCACATTAGGAACTACCACCCAGGAAAAAGATTTAGGCGTCATTGTGGATACCATGTTAAAACCCTCGGCCCAGTGTGCAGCAGCGGCCAAGAGAGCAAATAGAATGCTAGGTATGACAAGGAAAGGAATGGAAAATAAAACAAAAGATATTATAATGCCTCTATATCGTTCCATGGTGAGACCGCACCTTGAATATTGTGTGCAATTCTGGTCGCCGTATCTTAAAAAGGATATAGCGATTTTAGAAAAGGTTCAGAGAAGAGCCACCAAAATGGTAAAGGGTATGGAAGGATTCTCCTATGAAGAAAGGCTAAAAAGGTTAGGGCTCTTTAACCTGGAAAAGAGACGGCTGAGGGGAGATATGATAGAAGTCTATAAATTAATGAACGGAGTGGAACGGGTAAACGTAGATCGATTGTTTACCTTATCAGAATATAGAAAGACTAGGGGACATGCAATGAAGCTACAAGGTAAACTATTTAAGACTAATAAAAGAAAATATTTTTTCACTCAACGTGTAATCAAACTCTGGAATTTGTTACCGGAGGATGTAGTAAAGGCCGTTAGTGTAGCTGGGTTTAAAAAAAGGTTTGGACAAGTTCCTGGAGGAAAGGTCCATAAACCATTATTAAGAAGGGACCCAGGATATCAATGCTTGAACCAATACAAGCATTGTGGAACCTGTGTCCCTTGGGGAAACTGCTAGGTACATATGACCTAGATTGGCCACTGTTGGAAACAGAATACTGGGCTTGATGGACCTTGGTCTGACCCAGTATGGCATATCTTATGTTCTTATGTACTCACACCCCCGATGACCCAATCATTAAAGGAAAACGAGCACAGCGCCAAACCCCAGAAGCCTTGGTCACAATTCAACCTCCCATCACTCCAAAACATAGAAGACACAATCCAAGCCCTCAACATTACAACCCTAGTACTTGACTCATGTTCGGTATCATGGGTAAAAATTGCCCATTCTCAGTCCACACCTCCCTGGCCCTGGGGCAAGTACCCTCCGCACTGAAACAAACTTCAGTACAACCTCTTTTAAAGTGCACCAAGATCGACCCCGGCTACACAAAGTCCTATACACCCATATCAAGTATCCCCTTTGTCACAAATATCCTGGAAAAAAAACACCCCACACACAACTTCAAGACTACCTTAGAGAAAGTCCCCCACTCAACCCATTTCAACACAGATTCCGAAAGCATCATGGAGTTGAAACTTATCACTTCTCTGCTAAACACGCTCACAACAGGGTTACAAAACCATTAAAAAAAAACAGTTTCATACTACTATTCCTTGATATTGCCTCCAGCTTGGACTCCATTCCCCACCACCTGCTACTTCAGAGGCTCTCAGAAATTGGACTCGGAGGGATCACACTCGCCTGGTTCCACCCCTACCTTGACTCCCGGAAGCAGCAAGTCAGAAACAGAAGGACCTCAACTCCATTCACTCAACAAACAGGAGTTCCCCAGGGCTCAAGCCTCTCGGTCCTCCTCTTCAATATTTTTGTACAACTGGTTTGCCAGGGTTTCCACAAATACAAAACTCAATATCAAATTTATGCCGATGACATAATGATCTTCACTCCCGTTACCTTCTTACTCCAGACCTCACTAACCTCCAAAACTGCTTCAAGGATATGAAAGAATGGCTCACCCATCACAACTTACACATCCACAATGAAAAGGCGGAAGCCTTATACATAAACACAAGCCCAACCTTCTGCTCGCCATCAACGTTAAAACTCAACGACACAGAAATCAAAGTCAAATCTGAAATAAAATACCTGTGCATAATGATCGACAAAGCACCTTACTTTCCAATCACATATCAAGAAAATAACATCCTCTGCTTATTTAAAGCTAAAATCCCTGAAAAATCTCTGCCCCTTACTCCCTGAAGACCAATTCCGTACCATCTGCCAAGCCATAGTTACACCTATTCTGGATTACTGCAACATCTATCAAAGACTCCCCAGACATACTCTCCAAATGGCTCAGAACATGGCAGCATGAATAATCACCGGAGCCCCTTGTCAAGACCACATCATAATTTATGCAGCTCCACTGGCTGCCCATGACTGCCAGAATCAAATTCAAAGCCCTTACCATAATATTCAAAATCCTACAAAAGGAATCTGCAAACTGCCTACTGCCTCTCATCTCAACACCCACAGCTGACTGGTCCTTCTGAAGATCCCAACTCAGAAAGTCAAGAGTCATTTGTAATAGAGCCTTCACACTATTTGCCCCCACATTATGGAACCCCCTCCCTCCAACACTAGAAGAGCACAGACCTGTTGGATTTTAGGAAAAACTCAAAACATACCTCTTCCAGACTAAATACAGTACGGACACATACCTGAGATTGCAACCACCTTAAAATGAACACTAAGATCTATTGGGGAATTTGTCTGTCGTATATGTACATAAGTTAATAAATTCAACTATTAAAAACACGACCATAGTCAGAAACCTAGCTATAAATAGTTAAAATGTTAAATACGTAGTGATCTTTTTTATTATACTATTCTACTGTTCCTTGTTCTATGTAATACAATTTTCTACTGTTCCTGTTCCATGTAAACACTATGTCATCCATGCATACTGTCACAAATTTGTTGTATGTAAACTGATTTGAATTGTAGAAAGGTGGTATAGAAATAAGCTTAAATAAATAAAAGAAAAAAAACTTGGATTTTTATGAGGCAATGGAGTGTTAAGTGACTTGCCCAAGGCCACAAGGAATACTAGTGGGAATCAAACCCTGGTTTCTTGGTTCCTAAGCCAGTGCTTGAAGGCCACACCAAAGACATTATCACCTCCTCCTTTCTGCTGGCCATTTCTCCCCCTATATACTCAAGCATCCTTCTGGCTTTCGCAGTCGCCTTTTCTACCTGTTTAGCTACTTTAAAATCATCAGAAACAATTACACTCAGGTCCTGCTCTTCTTTCATGGACAGAAATACCTTACCCTCTACATTGTACCACTCCTTTGGATTTTGGCAGCGCAAACAGAGACGATCTCTAAAGGAAAAAAGGGGACTGTTGTAGTTGTTGATATGGAAGGACAGACTAGATAGGCCATGTGGTCTTTTTCTGTCGTCATTTTTCTATGTTTCTAAATGCATGACCCTGTGTTTTTTAGCATTAAATTTCAGCTGCCAAATTCTAGACCATTCTTCAAGCTTAGCTATATCCCATGGCTTTGTCTACTTTTAGTTTAGCTAGTTCCTCACGAACATAGTCTTCTGAAAATCGTTCCAGATCCATGTCACTTCTGTTCCTATTTGTGGGTGTTTTCTTAGGTCCTGCTCCTGGCCCTTTATCTGTGAACACAGAACAGAAATATTTAAGCAATTCCGCTTTATCCTCAACAGTTTCTACATATTCCTCCCCTTCACCCTTGAGTCTGACAATACCACTTTTGCCCTTCCTCCTCTCACTAACATATCTGAAAAATGTCTTATCCTCCCATTTTATTGCATTGGCTATTTCTTCTTCTTTTTGTATCTTTGCTTCCCTGACTACTTTGATGGCTTCTCTAAGTTTTTCCAAATATAGATGCCCGTCTTTCTCTCTCTGTGATCTCTTGTATTTCCTGAAGGCTTCCCTCTTTTTTTTTCTTCAACTTTTCAGCTACTTCTTTTGAGAACCATAGTGGCCTCCTTTTCATTTATTTACCTTTCTAACAAAAAAGGTCTTTTGCCCATAAGCAGCAGGTAAAACTGAAAGGGGATATTTTTTCTACATCCCCCGGCTGTTCCCATTCCGCTAATGACTCCTTGAGATATTGTCCCTTCATGGTAAAGTTAGTTTTCCTAAAGTCTGACCCTCTCTCTTGAATGGATTTTATCAGCTCTATTCCTAATATTGAACCACACCATTTGGTGATCACCGAATGTGAGATGATCTCCCACTAACATCAGAAATACTTTCTCCATTGGTAAACACTAAGTCCAGTATGGCCCCATCACGTGTGGGCTCTGTTACCAGCTGCCTAATTAGTTCTCCCTGTAGAGAATCCAGGATAGCCCTACTTCTAGATGACACCACAGCCATTACATTCTCTGTTCCTGCGACATGAGCTGTCCTCTGCCCATTCCAACAATGGGCCTATCTCGTTCGAGCTGTACGCTGCTTGTGCCTTCCTACCTGTTGATGTAAGCCACTGTAGTGGCATTGTCCGAGAACACCTGCACTGCCTTCCCGTGCAATAGGGTGTGGAACACCGCTCTCATCTCCAGGCAGTTGATGGGCCAAGTAGTCTGTTCCAGGGCCCAACAACCCTGCGCTATCCGATCCTGATAATGTCCCCCCAGCCTAGACTAGCATCCGTCATCAAAAGAACCCAGATGGGTGTCTCCAGGGCATGTCGACTAACGGCTTCCCGGCCTCAACACCACGGGAACGCAAACCATGCAGCTCTTGGACAGGGTAGTGGGTACGTGAAGGGAATGACGCTGCACTGACCAACTCTGCAACAAGGCCCTCTGTAAATTTTTCATGTGGGCCCGGGCCCAAGGAACCAACTAAGGCCCCCAAAATCCAAAGAGCTGAAGATAATGCCAGGCTGTGGGAATATTCATACTGAGGAACTGCATCCGCTCCTCCGGCAAGGACACCCTGCCTATGTCCATCTGGAAGCGGGCTCCCAGATACACCAAGTCTTGTGACAGCAATAAGCGGCTCTTTGCGTAATTGACGACCCAGCTGAGGTCCCGTAGGAACTCGATAACTCTTGCTGTGGCTCACTTGCTCTCCTCTGTAGACTTCACCCTGATGAGCCAATCGTCCAGGTAGGGATGTGCGAGAAAGCCCTCCTGACGAAAAGCCACTGCAACATTACCATGACCTTGGTGAATGTATGCAAAGTAGTCACCAGTGGGCCAAAGGCCAATGCCCAAAAATGTAAGTGCCCCATAGGTACCATGAAGCAGAGGAACTGCTGATGTTCAGGGTGACTCAGAATATGCAAGTAGGCCTCTGAGATCGAGAGAGGTCCAGAACGTGCACTCCCCGATGGGTCGAAAATGGGGACCACAAAATAAATGGAATATCAACCACAGCCGCATTGGCCTTGGGGGACCTCCACGAAGACGTCCAACTGCAGAAGTCAACTGAGAGTGTCCCGCGAGAAGACGGGCAAACTCCAGCACGCAACCCTTTCTGATGATTTCCAAGACCTACTGGTCGGAAGTGATCCAGGCCGAGGCCAGGTAGAACTCCCGCAGCCGGCCTCCCTCGTTTCATTGTGCCTTTTTGGTTGTGGCTGAGGAGAAGGAGTAAAAACCTTGTCCAGTTCCTCAAAAACAGTGAAAGGCCTGCCCACAGGAAGGAGCAGAAATCACGCAGCTGGCCTCAGGATGGCCCAGACAAATGCCCTGACTTATGCTTATCTTCAGGGAGCCTTCCCCCTTTAGACTCCCCCAGGTCCTTTACCAACTTATCTAGTGTCTCTCCAAACAGGAGCTTACCCTTAAAGGGAAACTTGCTCAAACAGGTCTTGGAGGAGACATCCGTTGACCAATTGCGCAGCTACTACCAAAGACATACTCTTGGATGGACCCCTAATGAGGTTGAAGAAGGCATCTGCCAAGTAGGCTGCACTGGACTCCAGTTTAGCCATTAAAAAACTATTTTGTTTCACCATGGAGATTGAATTTATTACTAAGATAAAACAAACATAATATTAATATAAATAACCTTTCAAAAGGAGAAAATACAGCCATAAAAAAATCAAACAAACATTCATATTGGAGATCTCATTAAACAAATAGCCACAAGTTGGTAATCATGTTCAACATCCTCTATCTCAGACCAAAAACACACTTGGGAATAATTATAAAAAAGACTCATCTACAAACTAAAAAAGACTCATCTACTTTTCCATTTGTGTGTGCAAATAATGGTATGTTAGTGAATTAAAAGTGTAAATGGCCACATAAGCACATAATGTAGACCACTGCTATTTTTTTAAGTACGCACGTCAAGCTGATGGTGCGTACCTTCACTGTGGGCATGCACTGGGTGGAATTTGGGAGGAGCATGGATGGAGCACAAATTTACTGATGTTTGAGTGAAGAAGTAGCATAATTTTATTTATTTATTTTATTGTTCTTATATACCGCACTCTTAATAATCAGAAATATGAAATTGCAGAACTGCTATCAGTAATCTGTGAACTATCATTAAAATCATCTCTAATACCTGAAGATTGGAGGATCGCCAATGTAACACCAATTTTTAAAAAGGGTTCCAGGGGTGATCCGGGAAACTACAGACCGGTGAGCCTGACGTCAGTACCGGGAAAAATGGTAGAAACCATCATAAACAATAAAATTACTCAGCATGTAGATAGTCACAACCTAATGGGAGACAGCCAACATGGCTTTAGACAAGGAAGATCTTGTCTTACTAATCTGTTATGTTTTTTTGAAGGAGTGAATAAACAGGTGGACAAAGGTGAGTCGGTTGATATTGTGTATCTGGACTTTCAGAAAGCCTTTGACAAGGTCCCTCATCAGAGACTTTTGGCAAAACTAAAGAGTCATGGGATAGGAGGCAGTGTACTATTGTGGATCAGGAACTGGTTAAAAGATAGAAAGCAGAGGGTAGGGCTAAATGGCCAATTTTCCCAATGGAGAAAGGTGAATAGTGGTGTACCCCAGGGATCTGTGCTGGGTCCGCTGCTTTTTGACATATTCATAAATGACCTGGAAAGTGGAATAACGAGTGAGGTTATCAAATTTGCAGATGACACAAAACTATTTAAAGTTGTTAAAACCCAAGAGGATTGTGAAAAATTGCAAGAGGATCTTGATAAATTGGAAGACTGGGCATCAAAATGGCAGATGAAATTTAATGTGGACAAGTGCAAGGTTATGCACCTAGGGAAGAACAACCCAAACTATGGTTACACGATGCAAGGTTCCACATTAGGAACCACCACCCAGGAAAAAGATTTAGGCGTCATTGTGGATACCATGTTAAAACCCTCGGCCCAGTGTGCAGCGGCGGCCAAGAGAGCAAATAGAATGCTAGGTATGATAAGGAAAGGAATGGAAAATAAAACAAAAGATATTATAATGCCTCTATATCGTTCCATGGTGAGACCGCACCTTGAATATTGTGTGCAATTCTGGTCGCCGTATCTTAAAAAGGATATAGCGATTTTAGAAAAGGTACAGAGAAGAGCCACCAAAATGGTAAAGGGGATGGAAGGATACTCCTATGAAGAAAGGCTAAAAAGGTTAGGTCTCTTTAACCTGGAAAAGAGACGGCTGAGGGGAGATATGATAGAAGTCTATAAATTAATGAACGGAGTGGAACGGGTAAACGTAGATCGATTGTTTACCTTATCAGAATATAGAAAGACTAGGGGACATGCAATGAAGCTACAGGGTAAACTATTTAAGACTAATAAAAGAAAATATTTTTTCACTCAACGTGTAATCAAACTCTGGAATTTGTTACCGGAGGATGTAGTAAATGGAAATTACACTAACCTGGTAATTGTAGTTCCTGGAGGGTCCAGTTTAGTCCTCCACAATCGGGTAGTGCCCCTCCTCCTGCAGCCTGGAGACTGGACCAATCAAGTCTTCTGTAGTATATAGGCAGACGGAGCTCCCAGAAGCCCCCAGTGTACTAGTAACAAAGCATACTTAACGAAGCAACACATTAGATTAATATACAAAATGACATAATGAAAATGACATAATTAAGGAACAATTTGTTTCCCCCCACAAACATATCCAACTTTCTCCCCAAACGAGGAAGTCAGAACACTGTATTGCGCTGGAACAGACGCCCCAGAAATCAAAACACAGCTCCGTATCAGAAATCTCAGGAGCTGACTGAACACCTGAGAAAGAAAGAGCCATAGCCAAAAACGCGGCTGCAAAAAAAAGGTTCGAACGGCAAGAGGAACCGTCTTATGATCCACCGTTCGGAAAGCGCGCCGCATTATTATATCAGATAGTCGGGAGGGAAGGAGGACTAAACTGGACCCTCCAGGAACTACAATTACCAGGTTAGTGTAATTTCCATTTCCTGTTCGGTAATCCAGTTTAGTCCTCCACAATCGGGATGTAACAGAGCAGTCAAGACCGGGCGGGACCTTACCATCCGGCGCGCCGAACCGCCGAACAAAACCGGAATCCCGAGCCACTGACACATCTAAACGATAGTGTTTACTAAAAGCATGCAGAGACGACCAAGCGGCCGCCTTACAGATATCTGCTGGCGGAACTAGGCTATACTCCGCCCAAGAGGTCGCCTGAGCCCTAGTGGAATGAGCCAGTAGCCCCTCCGGAATAGACCGCTGCTGCAACAGATACGCAGACGCGAACGCTTCCTTGAGCCATCTTGCAATGGAGGCCTTAGCCACCGCTTCCCCTTTACGTGCACCACCGAAAAGCACGAATAGCCGGTCAGTCTTCCTAAAAGATTCGGTAGCCTTCAAATAACGACGAAGTGCACAACCCACATCGAGACAGTGAAGACTTTGGTCTGCCGACCCGACAGAGTGCGAAGAAAGAACTGGAAGAAACACTGCCTGATTCACATGAATAGGAGAAACCACCATTGGCAAAAAGGAAGAGACCGGGGAAAAAGACAAAAAAGGTTCTCGGCAGGACAACGCATGTAGATCTGAAATACGCCGTGCCGAACAGACGGCTACAAGAAAAACCGTCTTCAGCGTAAGATGTTTCAGAGACGCCCTACTCAGGGGTTCAAAAGGTTCACGAACCAGGGCCCGCGGCACTAGATTCAAGTCCCACGGAGGAACGAAAATCCTGCGGGAGGGCCGCAAATGAACAACAGCCGTAACAAAACGACATACGTCCGGATAAGAACCGAGGAGACGGCCTAAAACTTTGCCTCGATAACAAGAGATAGCCGCCAACCGGACTTTCAGGGAACTAGCCGCAAGGCCCTTATCAAAAGCATCCTGAAGAAACTTAAAACGACGGAAACGGAAACCATCGCCGCCCGGACTCCACGCCGGGAGCACCAGTCTTCAAAGATCCCCCAAATCCGAACGTAAGTAAGAGAAGTGGACTTTTTCCTCGCCCGCCGTAGGGTAGAAATCACCGCGGGGGAGTAACCCATCTTTTTCAGCCGAGCCCTCTCAATGGCCAAACCGTAAGCGAGAATCGACCCACGTGGGGCATCCGCAAGGGTCCCTGAAGAAGAAGATCCGGCCGCGCGGACCGGAGCCAAGGAATGCCGTCGCGCAACCGGACCAGATCGGCATACCGGGGCCTTCGAGGCCAATCCGGGGCCACCAGGAACACTCGACCCCGATGGCCCTCGATACGCTGAACGACCCGGCCGATCAGAGCCCACGGAGGAAAGACATAAAGAAGACCGGACGTTGGCCACGGCTGAATGAGAGCATTGAGCCCCTCGGACATGCGCTCCCTTCGCCTGCTGAAGAAGCGTCCTGTCCTGGCCGATTGAAATGTCGCCATGAAATCCATGATGGGCGGCCCCCACCGACGAACTATTTGCGCGTAAACTTGCGGGCTTAGCTGCCACCCTCCGGGGTCCACCCGCATTCTGCTGAGAAAATCGGCCTGACCATTGTCTGCGCCTGCAATATGCGCTGCCGGGATGGCCAGAAGACGAGACTGCACCCAACTGACCAAGGCCGTCGCTTCTGAATCCAGGGCCACGCTGCCGGTGCCCCCTTGGCGATTGATGTAAGCTACGCTGGCCGCCTTGTCCGAGAGGACTCGCACCGGCCGGTCGAGAACTAGGGCTTCGAGGGCCAAGAGGGCTAGCCGCACCGCCCGTAATTCGAGGCGGATTGATCGACCAAGAAGTCTCCAGGGGAGACCATTCCCCTTGAGCGAAGCGGGTCTCGCAGTGAGCCCCCCAGCCAGTTAAGCTGGCATCCGTTGTGAACGGAACCCAAAGTGGAGGCTCCAGGGAATCCCCGCGTCAGGTTCTCGGAGGAGAGCCACCACCGGAGTGAACGGCGAACCGCCCTTGAGCAAGGCAATCTCCCGTTCAACGAGTCGAACTGGTTGGACCAACGGCGCAGCAGAGCACTCTGCAGCGGGCGCATGTGGAAGCGCGCCCAGGGCACCACCTCCAAGGTTGCTGCCATCGTACCGAGGAGCTGCAGGTACCACCATGCAGACGGAGCGGGCATCCCCTTGAAGAGTCGGACAAAAGACCGAATGCGGCGCTCCGGCAGGCACACCAAGCCCCGTGCTGTGTCGATGCGCACTCCCAGATACTCGAGATCCTGCGTCGGGCACAGACAACTCTTGCATTCTTTCACCACCCAGCCGAGGGACTGCAGCAGAGCCACCACCCTGCTCGTGACGTGCACACACTCCCGACTGGACTTTGCCCGAATCAACCAGTTGTCGAGATACGGATGGACCAGGACGCCCTCTTTGCACAAGGCCGCCGCGACCACTACCATCACGTTTGTGAAGGTGCGGGGGGCCGTGGCGAGACCAAACGGCATGGCCGGAAATTGGAAGGGGCCCCACGGAAGAGCGAAGCGGAGAAACCATTGATGAGACGGCCGGATGGGAATGTGCAATGTGGTCTTCAGCGGCTGTGGAAGATCCTGCAGCAGGGGCTCTGAGGAGGGGGGAGATAAGGTGCTGAGGGACCCAGCTAGCAACGCAGTGGGTATGGGGAAAACCTCCGGGATGCAGCGTGCAGGTGGAACACAAGCAAGCTATTAATGTTCCCTTCGGCTGAGTACATTTCACCTATAATACAGCCAGAGAAAAAGGCATTGTAGAGACTTAAACCACCTTTCCTCTTCTTGTGTGGGGTTTTATTTATTTCTTTTTTTTTTTTTTTGCATTGAAAACAAAAAGCAAGGAAGACTCAGGGAAACCCAAGACTCTTCAAGAAACGGATTGTGAAACTCCACATGCCTCCACAGCATGATTAAATGTGTGGAAACTGCTGTTTAGAGCTGTTTCCTCTAAAAAGAAACACTGAAGAGAAAAACAAAACAGCCGCTGGCACCGAAAAACTGTCAGGTATTCACAGAACTGAGAAGGGAACTGGCAGTCATTCACTGTGCTGGCATAGAGAAACTTTCAAAGTCAGGGTAAGGCAATTACAGTGACTGAAAGTAGGGAAATTAGAGTGGGATACCTCCGCTGCCATTCAGACCTCCATGGTAGGGGCTGAAAGGTGTTTCTGGGGAGGGATGTAGAAGCGCAATCCAGCCGTAGGAAAATTACAGTGAGCATGCTTAATTAGGCCGAGCCAAAAACAGACAGGATCCAAAACACTGACTTAAAACCTCAACCAAATGGTATATTGAATAAGACAGGTACAATAATCAGTAGGACGTACAAAGTAACCCGGCTGCAGTTTGGGGACTAAAAATTTAAAATAGGAACTTCAAAACTCAGAGGCAGCCGGTCCGGATACAGCTGAAATCATCCCAGAGCAGCTGAGGCGAGGAAGAAAAAACAAAAACAGAGTACTCACAGTTTTCATACAAAAATGATACCTGAACTTCCTGGAGGTATCCAAACTCTCGTGGTAAAGACTCAGTGCAGCGTAAAGCCAATGGAGAGCTCCCCTGAAGCCAAGCTCCGGAGTTCCCAAGGTCATCTGGGGAAGCAAGATGCTGGGGGAAGAGCAGAGCGGATGCATGAGGTCCCTGTGTCTCTTCTGACAGCCTATGCAGCGTAACCGGAATAAGGCACAGGGAGAACTAAAAACAAATAACTGCGTCCCGCAGGAACAGGCATTCAACAATATTCCCCATAATAGGTAATGCCTCAGCCAGCCTTCTTTGTTGGGCACAGTGGGGAATGTAACCCATGAGCCCTGCACCCTTCGTCAGTGACTCAGCATTGTACTGTGGCTCTGAATTGCATACTGTTCTCTATCCATGCCTTCTGTACTTTCTATCCCTTATGTTCATACATAGGCAGAGAAAAAAGTAACCTCTGCACAACTGACATCTAGCAAGTGTTGTGGAAAAAAACTGAAACAGCAATATAGCTGTGAGAAGCCAGCAGAGAAGCAATCTGGCTTCCCGCCCAAAACCGAGGCTCATTAGCTATTCAAAATGGCCGCCAGCAAAAATAAAACACAAAAAGAGTGAATTAAAACCCCCAAAAACTAAGGAATTAACTTAAAAAGTCAAAGGAGAAGGTGGGAGGGTTGCAGGCATGAGAGAAATGCCTAAAATCGCTGAAAAATCAAGAAAAATCAATCGAGTTACCACAGAGCTGCAGACAGCAGTGGGAGAAAGACATTCCAGGTCTGAAGAAACTGAGGTGCAGCCCCTGCAGATGCCAGAGTCAGTCACTGCACCTCTGCGGGACCCGCAAATCACGTATTGGGGTTTGGCATACATGCTAAGGCAACCTCCGCTCAGCGGGAAAGAATGGAACAGAACCAGGGAAGCCCACACCAAAGGGACCAACCCTATGTAAAACAGTACAGACTGAAATTTAAAACCTTTTTTTTGTTGTTGTTTTTTTGTTTTTTTACAGACAACAAAACACTCCCCAGAATCCTAGGGGTGCCCTGAGCAAAAATCGCCAGCAAAAGAAACCCCAAAAATGCAAGGGGAACCCGTGCACAAGTGTTAAAAAGTGCCTGTAAAAAGCACACTTTAGAAATTCAAAATGGCCGCCGCACTTTTTCACCCGCGGTAAAAAAGGGCGCGAAAATACAAAGGTAATCAAATAATATGGAAAAGAAAGAAAACGACCCTCTAATACAGGGCAAGCGAAAAAAATCAGGAAAAAGTGCAATTTGGGAGCCAGGGGAGCCGACAGAGCCTCTGACAATGCAAATAACAGGGAGCTGAAAAGTTAAAGCAAGGAAAATTCCTACCAGCTCAGGAAACAGCAAGGAACTCAGCCAACTTCTCCAAGTGACAGGCAATGCTGAATCAGGTATGGCTCTTCCCCGTACAGCCTAGGGGAGAGCTCAACCCAGGGTTCAGAAATTCCCAGGCAGGAAGGCAGGAGCCCAAGCAGGTCTGGCTTCCCCCAGGATGTCCCCTGTGCAATGCTTTTTTTTTTTTTTTTTTTTAAAGATACAGCTACCTAGCAAATAAATGGTAAATAAATGGTAAATAAAGGACCAAAAACAAAACCCCAAAAGAACTAACTAACTAGTGTTGCTCCTTCAAGTGTCACTTAGTGTGCCCAGAAAGGGCACAGAAGTCCTCAAGCTGCAAGGAGACTGGACACACTGGGGGCTTCTGGGAGCTCCGTCTGCCTATATACTACAGAAGACTTGATTGGTCCAGTCTCCAGGCTGCAGGAGGAGGGGCACTACCCGATTGTGGAGGACTAAACTGGATTACCGAACAGGAAAGGCTGTTAGTGTAGCTGGGTTTAAAAAAGGTTTGGACAAGTTCCTGGAGGAAAGGTCCATAAACCATTATTAAGAAGTGACCGAAGATATCAATGCTTGACCCAGTACAAGCATTGTGGAACTTGTGTCTCTTGGGAAAAACTCCTAGACCTAGATTGGCCACTGTTGGAAACAGAATACTGGGCTTGATGGACCTTGGTCTGACCCAGTATGGCATATCTTATGTTCTTATTGCGTGATAGCACGGTTTACATATAAACGGAATTATGCCGGAAGGGCATTTACAGTGAACAGGAAAATTAACTTGGATTTCAATTGGGAATAAACCCTGTACATTGGTTTAAAATGATTTACATTCCATATTTACAACATATACATTCTTTCGTAGAAATTTGTGTCAATGGTTGGGTGCATGCTAGCAGGTGTAAGCTTGGGGGCTGAGAGTAGTATGATAGGAAGAGATGGTGTTTTAGCGCTTTTCTGAATTTGGCTAGATCTGTTATGGCTCTGATAGGGGCTGGGAGTGTATTCCAACAGCTGGGCGCATAAAACTTAAAAGCTCTGCTCCTTGTTGTTTTGGTGCATTGTTATTTCACTGGGGATGGATAGGGTATTGGTTGTGCAAGATCTCCTTTATCTGTTTGCAGACATGGGGTGGACAAGGTCGGTTAGGGTTGTAGGGGCTAGTTTGTTGATGATCTTGAAGGTTATGATGATTGCTTTATAGGATTGTCTACATTGGATTGGTAACCAGTGTAAATTCTTAAGGACCGGGGTGATGTGATCGACTCTGGCAGCTCCGCTCAGGACACGTGCGGCAGCATTCATGGCTAGCTGTAGGGGGTTTAAGGTGTTTTTGGGTAAGCCCTGTAGGATTACATTGGCATAATCAAAGTGGGGGATAACTAATGCCCGAAAAACTGATCTGAAATCATCAGGTTGTAGCAGGGGTCTAAGATGTCGTAGGGTTCTTATCTTGTGGTAGATTTGTTTGGTTGTGTTGCTGATGTGTACCTTGAAATTGAGCCGTTGGTCTAACATTACGCCCAAGTAGCATATGCTAGGTCTGCTTGCGAGTTCTGCATCTCTTGTCTAAGGCTGTTGGAGGCGAGAAGACCTGGTTTCTTGTTACAAATAGTACATCGGTCTTACTGAAGTTGATCCTTAGGCCTTGGGAGAGGAGCCAGTCGTTTATGGCATCAAAGCAGGTTATCAGTTGGGTGAAGTCCAGATTTTCAATCGTGAATGGAGTAAAGAGTAGCACGTCATCAGCATAAAGCAGGCATGATATGGTAAAAGAACAGATTATGTCACATAACGGTTGCATATATATGTTACATAGGAGTGCTGAGAGAGAGGATCCCTGGGGTACCCCGTGTTTTTGTGGGAAGGGCTGAGAAGTTGTGGTGCCATTTTGAACCTGCTGCATCCTATCAGTTAGATAGGATTTACACCAACGCAGAGCTGATTCACTTATCCCTTTTTCTTGAAGCCGCACCAAGAGCTGTTCATGGTTTACGGAGTCGAATGCGGCAGCGATGTCCAAGAATATTAGCGCATACCCTTGTTTGATGGAGTCAATCCCGGTGATGAGTGTATTGATAAGGGTAGTGAGGAGCGTCTCGACACCGTGGGATTCCCTGAATCCGTGTTGGCTTGGATAGAGGGGAGCATTGGAGTCAATATGATCCTGTATCTGTCGCTGTACCGCCTTCTCGATTTTTGCTAGCATCGGGATGCTTGATATGGGTCGGTAAGATTCAACCTTCTGAGCGTTTAGTTTGGAGTTCTTTAAGAGGGGCCTAATAGATGTCTGCTTAAGGCTTGAAGGGAATTTCCAGCGGAGAAGGAATGGTCCATGATTTTGGCTATTATTGGGCTGACTTCGTGGCATAGCAACCTTATCCAGGAAGCTGGACAAGGGTCATTAGGGGCAGTGGTAGCGTTGATATTTGCTATGATGCTTTCAATACTTGTTGCTGACGGAGTCGAGAAGGAGTTGAGTTGTTTGGATGGGTGTTTGGTAGGGCCGGATAGTGTAACTTTGCTGACATTATTGTTTTTGGCTATCATGTAATCTGCATAGTCTTGAGGGGGTATTGAGGTTGCTTGTGAAGCTGATGGATCCTTCGTTAGGGTCTTCACTATTTCGAACAAGTCATGGAGCTTGTTTAAGGATCGGCTTAGAAGCTCAGAATGGTGTTCTTTAATTTTGTAGCCTCGATGAGCTTGCAGGTGGGAGTTGTAAAGTGTCAGGTCTGTTGTGGCCCGGGTGCTTCTCCATTTTCTTTCTAGTTTCCTCAGTGTTTGCAGCGAGGTCTTTAGTTCAGCGGTATACCAGCGTGCATATTTCTTCTTCTTTGGTTGCTTTTCCGTGGTATCTGGTTTCACTTGGATAGGTATTTGTGCGGCGGAACTCAGGTTAGTGTTCCATGAGACCAGCATCTCTTTTAGGTTCTGTGATGTGGTCATGATGTTGGGGAGGACATTTTTGATGATCTCATCTCTGTCAAAGGGTCTGAGTCGTCTGGCGTGCACTACTCCTGTTTCAGTTAGTTTTCGGCTTTCTCTCTCTTGATGCAAAGGTAGTTGGAAACTGATTAGATTGTGGTCGGACCATGGTACAGGGGTGATGTTTATGTTGAAGTCAAGGTCTGGCATGACCTCAGGTCGGGGACTGAAGATAAGGTCCAGCGTATTTCCTTTTTGGTGAGTGGGGGCACCAACTATTTGATTGTAGTGTAGGTTGCTGAGTGCTTCAGTGAAGGCTCTGGAATGGATATCTTGTAGAGCTGGAAGGTTAAAGTCTCCCAATATCAAGTTTGGTTTCTGTGGGTTCCGAAGATTGGATGCTAGCTCGATTATGGTTGCAAGGTAGTCAGTAGATGGGGATGGGGATCTGTAGATAAGTTAACTGTATTGTAGTTGTTAGCTATAGTAATAGTGTCGAGGTGAGTTGAGCTGTTGGAGCTGATTGTTTGATAGTGCAGGTCTGTCTTAACCAGAATGAATGCACCGCCTCCCCTGCGGTCAGCTCTATGACAGATATGGATTGAGAATTCAGGGGGGGTGAGTTGGTTGATGACAGCGTCTGAGGTGTTGAGCCATGATTCTGTGACTAGTAGCATGTCAAGGTTGAGGTGTGATATAAGGGCTGGGATGACTGGCCATTTTTTTTACGGACAGATCGTGCATTTATGAGGGCATATTTCAAGTTATGTAGGTCTTGGGGTTGCCTGGGTTTCGTAGTGTGTAGAAGTGGTATGTGGATTAGGTGCGGGTGGGAGTTCTGAGGGTGCCGTGGTGGTGGGTGGTATGTATTATTGTGGTCTCTCCTTCCTTGCCCTCTTATGGTTATGATTGTGTTGTGGTTTGATGCATCGGAGAGAGCCATATTTATGACATTACTGAGTAGGTATAGGATGCTTAGGAATATGCTGGGGGGAGCATTTTTGCTGGAGTGCTCAGTGAGTTTGGATGTATGGGTACTTGGTGGTGGAGAGCACACTCAATACACAATCAGATTATTAGTATCTACAGTGCGTGTACTCGAGTGCAAATGGTCACAATGCAAATAATTACAGTGGTGAGGTTATCAAATACTTGCAGTGCTGAAATTAGCAGATAATTACAGTGGTAAGGTTATTAAGTACTTGCAGGGCTGACATCGAGTGCAAATGGTTACAATGCGAATAATTATAGTGGTAAGGTTGTTAAATACTAGCAGTGCTAACGTTTGCAGTACCTATGTAACTTGTTAACATTTGCTGCTCGGTGGTAAGATAGGTAATAAGGTACTTTGCAGTAACTTTAGTTGGGTACTAAAGTACTGGAAGGTAGTAGGCAGTCCTGATTTTTATATATAATTGGTACTCACAAGGGAGGTGGTCTCTGAGTTCAGGGTAGTCCAGTCTTGGAGCACATTTAATGTGTAACTGCTGCTGGTGGTGTTCGCGATGTGATGGGTTCGCTGAGTAGAAGAGGGGAGCTCGAGCCACTGTTATTGGACTGTATGAAGAGCTGTTAGGTAGGGCCGCCGCCTAAGGGCCACGCCAAAGGGCCCTCTGGTGAGGGCCCGCCAGGCACGGGTGCGCCTTCCGGCGCGCCTTTTAAAACGCTCCGGGCTGCCCCGATTGGCTTGGGAAGCAGGTGGTGAGCATTAAGTTTCCACTAGCACTCCTTGTGGCCTTGGACAAGTCACGTAACCCTCCATTGCTTCAGAAGAAAGCCCTGGCTATCTACTTCTGCTCATACTGCCAAAAGGAAAAAAAAAAAAAAAGACAGGAGCTGCTGGGTTGACAGGAATCAACACAGACTCCAAGGCACACATTGCATTGCACCCTATTAGGAGAGGATACAAAAGAGGGAGTGAGTAACTACAAATCAAAGGAGGAAGTAAAAGGAACCAGAACAGTGCAACAGGTAATAACAATCCCTGTACAAAAATAAGCAAGTGAGAATGTCTGTACAGCGCTGCGTGCGTGGCACTATATAAGTGTTTAATAGTAGTAGTAGAGAGCTTTAAATGCATCCATTTCAGATCTACTCAATTAGAAAGTACTTAACTAGTGAACATAGAATTTATTATTGCTGGCTGGCCTGGTGGTTCACATTTTAAGTGCTGTGCACATCCATAAAAAAGGCCCCGCTTCCATTTCCGAGTTGAGATTGCTACTCTCCAGGTCAGCACTCACAGCTCATGGAATGGGGGTCTAGATGGCCAAATTAGGTGTTCATGGTTGTCAGGTTTGACAGGGAGCACAGATAAATGTCCACTGGCCCACGATAGTTGCTGCAATGCCCAACTAAATTATAGATCAGTACCTTGACGAGGTCTTCAAACCCTTGTACATTGTTCACATTCTGCTGTCTAAAATACAAATTTAAAAAGCATGAAAAGTTAGTTTGTTTCACTAATCTATTCAATAGTCTACAATTTGAGCACAAATAAGAAATTAGTTCTTACCTGCTAATTATCTTTCCTGGAGCTTTCTCCGGGCCAGTCCAGGGACAGGTAGGGTTGTCAATCTTCTATAGCTACTGAGGACTGATCTGACGTTTTGAGAGGTGAAGCCACTCCCCCAGAGGGTTACCCAGCAGTCTACACGTGACAAAGCACTACAAAAAAGAAGAACTGAAAGAAATAGATAACCCTTGAAAAATACTGATAACTTTCTATAGTCCTTGAACAAAGTAGAAGCCATGAAAGAAGGCGTCCAAAATGGAACCAGCAATAACGTCTACAAATTTGGGGGTTTTTTTGTTTTTTTTTTAAATAATTACATAAATTACAGGAGAATAGAATCTCCCACTCTTTCCCCGCGAAATCGGAAAGCCCCAAGGAATACCTCTGACCGAAAAATATCTCTTAAGCCAATAGAGGTGGGGCCCTGGACTGGCCCGGAGAAAGCCCCAGGAAAGATAATTAGCAGGTAAGAACTAATTTCTTATTCCTATTCGCTTCTCCGGGCCAGTCCAGGGACAGGTAGGGCAGTACCAAAGCAGTACCTAATGATGGGAGGGACCCGCAAGACCTGCGACAATAGCCGCAGACCCCACTTTCGCATCGTCACGGGCTTGAAGATCTAAGCGGTAATGCTTAGTAAAAGAATGCAAGGACGACCATGTAGCCGCTCGGCAGATATCAACAGGCGGAACCAATGCAAACTCCGCCCAGGAAGTGGCGAGAGCCCGAGTCGAGTGAGCCCGTAAGCCCAGCGGCGGAGAAATTCCTTTAGCCGTGTACGCCGCAACAATAGCACTGCGAACCCACCGCGCTATGGTGGATTTGGAGGCTGGTTGACCCTTCCGAGACCCGGCGTACTGCACAAATAGCCGATCCGTCTTCCGAAAAGTCTCTGAAACCCGAAGATACGTCCGCAAAACTCGCGCAAGATCTAATCGCTTGAGCGCCCGATCCATGGGCGAACCGGACGACTCCGTAAAGACGGGCAAAACCACCGTTTGATTAACATGGAAAACGGAGACAATCTTAGGCAAATAGGACGGCACTGTCCGGAGAAGCACCCGTTCTGGCAAAAACTGAAGATAAGGTTCCCTGCACGACAAGGCCTGTAGATCGGAAATCCGGCGAGCGGAACACAAAGCGACCAGAAAAGCCGTTTTCCAAGAACACTCGCGGATCTCACGAAAACTTTGAGATGCCAGAGAAGAATGCGAAAAGGCCTCCAACACCACATTCAAATCCCAAGGTGGAACTAAGGGACGCAGTGGCGGACGGAGAAGCCGCGTTGCCCGAAGAAACCGTTGGACATCCGGAAGCGCCGAAAGACGCCGACGGCAAACGTACCCCCGAAAACAGGCAAGCGCCGCCACCTGCACCTTAAGGGTACTGAGAGCCAGACCCTTGTCGAAGCCATCTTGCAGAAAAAGGAGAAGCTGAGGCAAAGTAGACGACATTGGAAAAATATGACGTTGAGCGCACCACATCTCAAACAGACGCCACACCCGAACATAGGCCAGAGAAGTTGCTTGCCTTTTTGAGTGCAGCAACGTGGCAATAACTGAATCAGCATAACCTCGCCGCTTCAACCGAGACCTCTCAAGAGCCAAGCTGTAAGCAAGAAGCGATCCACTTTTGGCATGAGAATCGGCCCTTGATGCAACAAATTGATCCGAGCCGGAAGGGCCCAAGGCGGAGCTATGAGTAGCCGAACGAGATCGGCATACCAGGGACGACGAAGCCAATCCGGCGCTATGAGAATCACCCGCCCCGGGTGACGTGCAATCCGCTGAATGACTCGACTCAACATTGGCCAGGGAGGAAAAACATACAAGAGGGAGTCTGGCGGCCATGGTTGCACGAGAGCATCGAGACCTTCCGACATGCGCTCTCGGCGTCTGCTGAAAAATCTGCCCACTTTGGCATTCGCAAACGTCGCCATCAAGTCCATCACTGGAGGACCCCACCGGAGCGTCAGATCGTGATAAACGGCCGCGTTCAGTTCCCATTCCCCGGGATCTAGCACATTTCGGCTGAGATAATCGGCCTGGACATTGTCCTTGCCAGCCACATGCGCCGCCGAGATAGTTGCGAGATGGGACTCTGCCCACTCCATCAGCTCCAGACATTCGGTCAGAAGGGCGGGAGACTTGGTACCCCCTTGCCGATTGATGTAAGCGACAGTCACCGCATTGTCCGAGAAAATTTTTACCGCCTTGCCCCTGAGCCACGGTTCGAAGCGAAGCAAGGCTAGGCGAGCCGCCCGTAGCTCGAGACGGTTGATCGACCATGAACTCTCCTCTGGAGACCATGCCCCCTGAGCGACCTGATCTAGACAGTGTGCTCCCCAGCCGGACAGACTGGCATCGGTGGTAACCAGGATTCAGGAAGGTTCCTCCAATGGAACCCCTGCCGTAAGATGTTCGGGAAGCAACCACCACTGAAGACTGCGCCGGACGGGATCTGGACAGGGAAGGCGCTGCCCCAGCGGGTGAAGCTGCGGCGACCACCGAGAAAGGAGCGCCTGCTGCAATGGGCGCATGTGTGCTCTGGCCCAGGGCACCAGATCTAGAGCAGCTGCCATGGAACCCAAGACCTGTAAATAGGTCCACGCTGACGGATCTTGAAGAGACAGGAAGGTCTGAATTTGTCGCAAAAGCTTTTGCACCCGCACACTGGGCAACGAAACGTGCCCCCGCTCCGTGTCGAAGCAGGCTCCGAGATAAGTCAACTGCTGTTGCGGGATCAATTGGCTCTTGGCGTGATTGATCACCCACCCGAGCTGCTCGAGAAGCTGGACTACTCGCGCCGTCGCCATCAGAGACGCTTCCCGAGAATCCGCTCGGATCAACCAATCGTCGAGATATGGATGTACTCGAATACCTTCCTTCCGAAGCGCCGCTGCTACGACCACCATCAGCTTTGTGAAGACACGCGGAGCCGTCGCTAGCCCGAACGGCAAGGCGCGAAATTGGAAATGTCCCATGGGAAGCGCGAAACGTAAATAGCGCTGATGAGACCGTCTGATGGGAATATGAAGATACGCCTCTGTGAGATCTATGGAAGAAAGAAATTCTCCCGGTTGCACCGCCCGAAGCACTGTACGCAGGGTTTCCATGCGAAAGTGTGGAACCCGCAAAGTACGGTTTACACCTTTGAGATCTAGTACGGGACGAAAAGAATCTTCGTTCTTTGGAACCACAAAATAGATCGAGTATCGACCGCAGCCGCACTGGTCCAACGGCACTGGAACAATCGCCTGCAGCTGTAACAGACGCCCGAGCGTGTCGGAAATGGCGTGCATCTTCTTTCCGAGCGCACAAGGAGAGAGTATGAATGCGGGTTGCAACGGGCAAGCGAAGTCCAAAGCATAACCTCTCTGAATGACTTCGAGGACCCACTTGTCCGAAGTAATTGCGGTCCAAGCCGCCAGAAACCCCTGTAAGCGGCCGCCTACAGGAACTAACGGCTGGACCTGCTGACCTTCATTGCGATTTCTTAACGGACGGTTGGGAGGCCGCCCCGTAAGATCGGCCGAAACCTCTGGCTCCGCAAAAGGACGAACCACGAAAACTTGAGCGCCCCCGTGAATAAGGCGCAAAGCGGGCACCACGAAATCTGCGGGATTCCCGGGAAGAGCCTCGCCCCGCTCCCACAGCCCGGAGCGGCTTAGGCCGATCCTCCGGCAAACGCCCGCCCTTGGAGTCTCCCAAATCCTTCACAATCTTCTCTAAGGCCTCGCCAAAAAGTAACCCACCCCTAAAAGGCAGTTTACTAAGGCGAACCTTCGAGGAGACATCCGCAGACCAGTTACGTAACCACAGGAAACGCCTAGCCGCCACCATAGAGGCCATGGTCTTGGCCGAAATGCGAACCAAATCATAAAATGCATCCGCCGCATAAGCTGCCGCCGATTCCAACTTCGCGGAATCCGGAACCTCCGAAGCGGGATCTCCCGCTGCGCCCCCCTGCAGCCAGCGAATAGAGGCCCTAGAAACATAGGCCCCACAAACCGCTGCCTGTAAAGCCAATGCACTAGCCTCAAAGGCTTGCTTGAGAAGCACCTCCAATTTCCTATCCTGCAGATCTTTAAGCGCTGCTGCGCCCTCCACAGGGATGGTAGTCTTTTTAGTGACTGTCGACACTAAAGCATCCACTTTAGGCATACGGAATAAGTCCCGGTCTGCTTGCGGAAGGGGGTACAAACGAGACAGAGCGCGCCCCCCTCTTAGAGTAGCTTCAGGACACTCCCATTCGGAGTCAATCATCTGCCGAATGACGCGATGCAAGGGAAAACAGCGCTGCTGAGAGACTTAAAACCTTGCAATAAAGGATCCTCTAACGGTTCCTGAGAGGAGGAAGGAGGAATTAGATGCAGGGCCGCTAAAGATTGTGCAATAAGCGCAGCGAGCTCCTCCTTACGGAAAACCCTAAATAGATTTGGATCTTCCCCCGGAGCTATTTCGCCCTCCTCCAACTCCTCAGGATCTTGATCTAAAGAGAGATCTACACCCTCATCTGAGACAGATTGACCTGTCAGCAGAGATTCCTGTGTTATAAAAGAGCCCAAAGGATCTGCCAGACCCTCTTTAGGCTTAGAGGGGCCTTCCCCAGGATCCTCTGCACCCTGTATCTTATTGGGAACCATCGCAGGAGGGGAACCCCTTGTCGCATGGTCTGGCTGAGCCGACCTAAGCAGGAATGCTTTATGCAAAGCCAGAATGAACTCCGGTGAAAAAAACGAAGAAACATCCTCTGGAGCCCTTACAGAGACATCTGCAGGCAGAGACACTGGCAGAGGCTCTTTAGAGGACTTTGTCTTTCTTTTGTGCGGTCGGGACTGCTCTGTCTGCGAGCTGACAGGTACCGGCAAAATGGCCGATTTTCCCGCCTTCTCCGCTGGCAACGAAGAGCTCTCTAAAACCTGCTCCATCTTGTCAGCCATTCAAACACACGTGGAGAGCACTGAAAAAAAAAAAAAAGACTCCCGACGAGAAGGAAGGACAGCTCAAAGAAACCCCGCCCGAGGCACCGGAAGACAGAGCCGACAGAAGCGCCGAAATGAAGTAACAACTCACCGCACTGAGGTAAATGAGACAGGAAGCCGGCAGACCCGCAGCCAGCGGGAAAGGGCAGACTCACTGAATATTCTTCGGCAGAGGCACTAACTGGGGCTCCCAGAAATCTTTCCTCTGCCGACGGAGACGGAGCCGGTGAAGTGAGACAGGCTCTGCCTCTCACCGGTATGAAAACTCACTCGACGTCTCCCGCGCTGTTAAAGGCACAGCGCTACCAATTTACACCCAAGGACTTTAGAAATATATCAGCCCTGCTAGAGCCAATATAAAGTAAGAAAACAATAAAAGAACAAACAGCAATTAGCAAACTGAGGGAGAAGCAGAGAATCGATCCTCTGTAGCTGCTGAGGACTGATAGACTGCTGGGTAACCCTCTGGGGGAGTGGCTTCACCTCTCAAAACGTCAGATCAGTCCTCAGTAGCTATAGAAGATTGACAACCCTACCTGTCCCTGGACTGGCCCGGAGAAGCGAATAGGAAAGAGCAATTGCAGGAATATTCAAAAAGTAATTAAGAACAAGAAATCAAAAGTCTGATTGTCTATTATTGCTGTAGAAAGAGAAGTATCGAGTCAAGGAGTGTGAAGATTTATACACTTATCCTAAATGACTCATGGCCAACAGCTTTACACAGCGGGACGGACCAGTTTTTGCCTCTTCTTCTTAACAGAATAACTCAAACACTCAATCTGGCTAGGAATTGTCTGGATTGCCAGAGATTTTCTATTCAAGTTTGGGCTTTGACAAGGTCCCTTAACGACATCCACTTTTTTCTTGCTGAGCTGCTCCATTGTTTATGCTTGGTACTTAGGATCATTGTTCTACTGAAAGGTGTATCTTCTCCCATGTCCCGAATCTATGGTAGGCAGCAGCAGGTTTTCTTCCACAATGCGCTGTACGTCACACTATTCATCTTTTCTTTGATCTTCATAAGCCTCCCTGTTCCATGCACCACAATGCTCTACTATAGAGGTGGTATTAGCAGGATGATGTGCTTATTGTACCACAAAAGCTTCCCCCACCCATGTGCAGTGTCTAAGTATTTCCTTGTAAACAACATGCAGCATATCATATGTTTTTTCTTCATCAGTGGCTTCCTTCTTGCAATGCTTATAGGTTTATCTTGAAATTGACTATCAACGTTTTCCCCTCTCCCAGCTAAAGATCTCTGTAGTTAGTAAATGAATCTTAGGACTTAAAGTGATCTTGCTCAGGAGTTTCCTGATCAAGGTAATATCTTGACTGTGCCAAAGTGTGCTGATGCTTTGGAATGATGACTGGGGACAGCAAGGGTTTTTAGGTTGCATGAATGGCTTGGAGAGCTGAAGGATTTTAACTTTGGCAGTCTGGGTCAGTATTAAAAGCCTGGAAGGTAAAGACAAGAGTTTTTGATACGTGTATCTGCTATAGGTTGGAGATCAATTGCTGCTAAGTAAATAAATGGACCAGATACACAAACTTTTTTTCTGGCCTTCCCCTCAGTACGTTTGAATAATTCTATCCTATAATTCTAGTGACTCCTCTACCTTCAGACTTTGCTCCAAATTTTCTTCATATAACAGATTGATTTTTCAATAAATATTCAGATCAGCTCAACTACTACCTGGACATGGGGGTGTTCTATAACTTATTATGGACCTTGTCAAGGCAAGTTTTGAAAACAGTTAATTTGGGCTTGCCATAAAAATGGACGAGTCTTTGCAGCGTATCAAGACTTTTTGGTTTCTTATTCGTAATTCTTCTTTCACACTGAAGATATAGAGTATGTTGTGTAGAACACTAAACAAGTTCCTACTTTAACGTAGTCTCAATTGTATTTTTTTTAGGTCAAATATGAAAAATGTATAAGGATCTGAAGACTTTTCCAACCAGTGTGAACAAAGATTCATGGTACCAAATCCCAGTCTGGTTCAAATTGAATGTAACAGGAACAGAAGCCACAATAGACATACAGAATAGCATCTGATGAAAAGGTTAACTAGTATAGAATTAGAATTTTATTTTATCCTATACTTTGCATATAGTACAAAAAAGGTCCATTAAAAGATATGCGCTTTCAACAGCAACTGAAAAGTTCCAACAAAACTCTTGAAAAGCAAATATACAAGGAATATGCTTCAGATGGTTTAATAAAAACTTTCTATACCGCCCTTCAGAAAAAGCACAGTGGTGTACAACAATAAAACCGTCTAGAAATAGGAAAGGAACACCATAAAACCACAGGAAAGGAGAAGTAGGAAGGCAGAGCAGAATTAGTCAAAGAGGAAGGGAAGGGACGTGCAGGAATCTATGCCTGGGATAAGGGATCAAAAGCCAACTGAAAGATGAGTTGTTTTTTTAAAGTGTACTGAATTGGGGGGGGGGGGGGGGTAAGTGTTCTAGTCATATGCTAGGAGGCAGAATGTTCCACAAGTTGGGGCCACGAAAATAGAAAGCTGCGTGACTAGTAGATTCATAGCGAGCCCAAGAGGAGGGAGGAAGATGAAGACGGTACGCGTGCACAGAGCAGAGAAGACAAGGGGGAGCATGTGGAATAATGTGTGAGAAAAGATAAGCAGGGTTACCCATATGTAATGTTTTGTGCACCAGCGAAAGAAGTTTAAAGAAGTTCAAGAGGAGATGGGGAGCTAATGCGCTTTAATAAACAGAGGGGAAGTGTGGTCGAATTTAGATGCATGATGAAGATGACGAATCATGGTGTTTTGGACAGTTTGTAAACGTTTGATCTGAAGAAGTGGCAAACTGGAATAGATAATATCGCAGTAGTCTAAATGTAAAATCAGAAGAGTGAGAAGCAAGCTGGTGATAGTCCAAAAGGAAAGGATGCAGCAAATAGATCTGACGGAGGGTATAGAGGGATCGCTTAACCACTGTATTAATCTGTTTGTGGATGGAGAGGCTGCTATCCAGAATAACACAGAGGTATTTAAATGAGGACACAAGGCTGAGCGGGCAACCATCAAGAGAGGGTGCCAAGCGGAGGGAGGGGGTAAGAAAAGAACCAGCGAGTCAGATTTGCAGAGGTCTTAGAAGGATTCAAGTTGAGGTGATTAATGCGCAACCAGTGAGACAGATGTTGACAGTGGTAAGATTGGGAGAGGGGGGATAGGCATGAAAAAGTAGTAAGATATTGTCTGCGTAAAAGTAAGCCGAAACCCTGCGCTATTGAATAAAGGTAGCAAGAAAAATGTTAAAGAGCAGGAGAGCTAGACCCAAGCTTTGGGGTACACTACAGGATAAAGTGAATGTAGAAAAGTAGAGGAATGGAATGAAACTGAATATGAGTGACCAGAGAAAGAGTGGAACCATTGGAGAACCAAACTGTTAAGGCCTGCAGTTTGCAGACGTGCTAAAAAAATAAAAAAGGGTGACTAACAGGATCAAAAGCTGAAGAAAGGTCAGTGAGATAGCTGAAGAAATGTTACCCTTATCCAGTGACTCCCATGTTTCAAGGATGGTTTCTGTGCTGTGGCCAGCCCGGAAATCAGCCTGTCTAGGGTGACGTCCTGGATCACAAGACTCCTCTTTGACACTGTTTGACCTTGGGCAAGTCACTTTAGGACATACTTAAAAAACAAGCTGGGCATCTGGCTTTCATAGTCTACAAAATAAAAATAAAAAAAACACACAACACATAATATAAAATTGATGTGATTCCTTGATAATGACCACAGCAATTACCTGAGAAGCACTCCAAAATCATCAGGAGTCCCAATTCTAGCCACAATTTACCTCTTCACCCTCTAGTCATATCCTGTGGTTGGATAGGTCTGGGAGTTACCAATGTACAAGATCTAGTTTCACTGAAATAGTTATTGGGTGCTCACCAGATGCCAAAACCAACCTGCATATTTTTATTGCAATCTCAATTGTCAACGCAGGCAAATTCTGGTGCCCCTTTCATCCACAGGTTATTCCTCAAAGATCAATGTTCTATGTTCTTTACTCTGTTACTCAGCTCATACAGCTATTTTTTGTAAATTAGTAAGCTCCTCGGCATGCTCTTCCATTTTATTTTCTCCATCATCAACTCTCCCCCCTAAGTCACAAGCATCTGCTTAAATATCAGGCTTCATTTCCATGAGCTCACCCTTTGCCGCTGCAAAATCTGAATAAAATTCTTGAAACCAGCTTCTGAACTCATCACATGGTAAATGATAGCAGATAAAGATCAGCATGGTCCATCAAGACTGACCAGTAAAGTGGCTAGAATTGAACCTGCTGCACTGTGCAGGTTACTCCCCTCTATGCCTTTGCTAAGGTTGTACTTGCTGCTCCAGACAGGTTACCCACCTCTATTTATGAAGTTATTTACATATGCTTTGATTCCATCATCTTGCTATATAGTGATCCTGTTTGTTCCACGCCTTTCTGAATTTGTTTTACTCCCACCACCTCCTTCATAAGGACATTCCAAGCATCCACCACCCATTCCATGAAAGGTATTTCCTGATGAAGCTGCAAGGTGGTTAACTTAAAAGCCACATTTCATACCCTCTAGTTCTACAGCTTTCCTGTCTTTGAAAAATAGTTGCTTGTTCATTAATACCTTTTAAGTATATCCTCTTGTCCCTCCTCTAGGGTATACATATTTAGGTCTTCAAGTCTTTGCTCATATGCCTTCTGTTGCAGGCCTCGTATCATTTTGGTCACCCTCCTCTGAACTGTTTCAAACCTTTTTATATCCTTCGCAAGGTACAGTCTCCAAAACTGAACACAGTACTCCAAGTGAGACCTCACCGACAACCTTTACAGGGGCACTAGTACCTCCTTCTTCCTGCTAGTTAATCAATCTCTATATGCAGACTCATATTCGTCTGGCTTTGGCCACTATCTTGCCACCTTGAGATCCTCAGACACTATCTTTTGTTCTAGACTAAAATTTGCTTTCCTGTGTTCCTCTCAAACCCTCCCTTTCATTTCCTCCCTTCTGCAGCCTTTAGTCCCTTGATCACAGCTCCCACTGCTCAACCCAGCCCCCAGCAATCGCCAGGAATTAGCTACTTAACTAGCAGCAAGCGTCCAGCCTCTTCTAGCTATGGCCATCAGTACTAAATTTCACCAAACGTTCTCTCAACATACAGCAGCAATGAAACAATACAGTATTTAATGTGTCAAATGATACCCAGGAGTTTAAATGTCTACCTCAGAAACCTGTAATTTGACACATCCCACTTACATTGTCACTTGCTATTTTAGTTGTGGAAATGTTTTTGAAAACTGCTTGTGTGTGTACCACTTTGCACTTAGGCATCTAAATGGTAAATGAAAATGTGTGCACATTTCCCCAGTCTCACAAGGTCTTCCTGCAATTCCTTAATCTGTTTAGTGCTTTAATTTGAATAAATTGTCTCATCTGCAATTTCATCACCTTATTCGTCCTTTCCTTTTCCATATCATTAATGAGAAGATGAACAAAACTGGTCCCAGGGCAGATCCCTACAGTTTTCCACTACAACTCTTTCCATCTAGTAAATGGATGATTTAATCCTATTGTGTGTTTCCCATCTTAACCAGTTTCCAATTCAGAAAAGGCCATGCCTCCCATCCCATGACTTTTTAATTTCCACAGGGGTCTCATGAAGGACTCTGTCCAAATGCTTTCTGAAAATTCAGATATACAGTACTACACCGACTAGCTTACCCTTATTCTCATATATAAAACCGCTTGAGCCACCCATCTAGCCTGCTATAGACAATATACTGATTAGATACAAACAAAAAGCACTAAAACAAAAGGGTGTTATTAACCCTTTCGCGTCCACATAATTGTTTTGTAACTGAATTTTTTTTTCTGGTTTTTTTTTATTAAGATTTGAGCTAAATGATGCAGAATATAAAGATTTTTTGAAAAAGTTTTATTTCTAAGAAACAATATTTACTGTTGCCATATGGCAACTACGGTCCTGAATGGCTGAAAATTAAAAACAGTCTTGGCATCAGTTTCATTTACTGCTGGGTGTGATAGTTTAAATAACAGTTTTTTCAGATGTCAAGCACAGATACACATCACATTTCTCACACAGCGTGCAGATTTTTTGGAAATATAGAATCCAGTGAAATGTTTGGAGGAAAATTTGAAGGTTGTCATATGGCAACAACAGCCATGAAAGGGTTAAGCCAAAAGTAGAGCAAAATTCATGTCAGAACCGGTGAGGATGTGCCCAGTAAACCTTTAGTGGCTATACTGTGGGGGAAGCTGCTTGGAATGCCATTACTTTAAGTTATCTCAGATCCCCTCACATCTCCAAATGGTTTTGTGACTTTAGTAGGGCAGATTCCCTAATAGTGGTCCTATTTCAGAGGGCTGTAGTTTTCTTCAGCTGAGAGAGAAAACTGCAAAAAAGGTTCCCTGTCTCATTGTTTATTAAATTACTCTAAAAATACAATGCTATAGGACAATGGGGGGAAAATTGATATGGGAGCAGCAGTTTTACTGTAGGATACTTAAAAATTTATTTAAAAAAAATCTTAAAAGAATGCGTACAACAACTTTAAAAAAATATTCAGTAGTTGCTTTAGTCAAACCGCAAAGTGGAAGAGACAAAAACAGATGAAATTCAAAATGGACTGGGATATACACAGAAGATGGAAATCAAGCAAACATTTGAGCTCAGAACACCAGTTTAAATTACTTTTTGCAGATCTAAGAAAGCACCTTACTGAGCAGACTAGATGAGACATTTTGATCTTTATCTGACATCATTTAATAAATAAGAAAAGCAAGTCTTCCCTTAGATGAAACCGTGCTGGTTCCTTCCCTTTCAGCCAGGTTTATCCATACGCCCAGAATGTCTGCACAGAACAGCTTCTATTTTCCCCAATACTACTTTCAGGCTCAATGGACTACTAGTTCCTGGATCACCCTTGGATCCTTTTTAAAAATAGGCCTTGCATTGGTTACACTCCAGTCCTCAGGTAGTGGCACATTTTAATGATATGAAACTGTAGGTCTGCAATCGGTGACCTATTTGAATCCCTTCAGAACTCTGGGATGAATACCATCAGGCTCCGGTAATTTGCTACATTTTAGTAGGGCTGTGGTCCTGTTTAGAGGTCCCTCTCCTCCATAATTTAAGACACCCTTGAACCAACAGCCACTTATTGTGAACACTTTGACGTGATCACTATGAACAAAAGATTAAATCCAGGATAAATAAAATCCAAAAGCTGAGACATCTATGCTCATACCACCCTTTCCTGTGCATTTTCAATGCCTTCTTTATACTCTGTATCTTCCCCCCTATCTATCTTCATATATATTTGCCCACCTCCTGTACTGCACTTCATGCATCTGACAAAGCAGACTTGTCCACGAATGCTCATGCCTCAAAAATATCAGGTAGTCTGTAAGGTACCAAAAAGATCATTTCATAGTTCAAAAAATAAATCAAACTAGTCAAGCAACCTTAATCAAAAAAATGATTAAGCCAACCTACCTCTATCATTCTTACTATGGTAAAGTATCATGTACATGGACAAGATTAAATTCACAAACCTATCACAAATAGTACACTGTTTTAAGGGGCCCCACTGTATATTAAAATCAACTTCATCATCAAACATCCTTGAATTAAATAAAATTAATCAACATATCATCATACCCAAGTTACCAAAATGACTTAATAAAGGAATCCCTTCTAAATTAGTTTTGGCAACCGGAGTGTACCAAACATTCTATGGTAGGAGTCTCCAAATTGTTCACGATGGACCACATAAGAACGCAAGATATGCCATACTGGATCAGACCAAGGTCCAACAAGCCCAGCATCTTGTTTCCAACAGTGGCCAATCTAGGTCATACGCACCCAGCAGTTTCCCCAAAAGACAAAGGTTCCACAATGCTTGTATTGGGTCAAGCAGTGATATCCTGGGTCCCTTTTTAATAATGGTTTATGGACCTTTCCCTCCAGGAACTTGCCCAAATCTTTTTTAAACCCTGCCTTTACTACATCCTCTGGTAACAAATTCCAGAGTTTGATTACACGTCGAGTGAAAAATATTTTCTCTTATTAGTCTTAAAATAGTTTACCCTGTAGCTTCATTGCATGTCCCCTAATCTTTCTATATTCTGATAACGTAAAGAATCAATCTACGTTTACCCGTTCCACTCCATTCATTAATTTATAGACTTCTATCATATCTCCCCTCAGCTGTCTCTTTTCCAGGATGAAAAGCCCTAACCTTTTTAGCCTCTCTTCAGAGGGATATCCCTTCCATCCCCTTTACCATGTTGGTGCTCTTCTCTGTACCTTTTCTAATAACGCTATATCCTTTTTAAGATATGGCAACCAGAATTGCACACAATATTTAAGGTGCGGTTGCACCATGGAACGATACAGAGGCATTATAATATTCTTTGTTTTATTTTCCATTCCTTTCCTTATGATACCTAGCATTCTATTTGCTCTCTTGGCCGCCGCTGCACATTGGGTGGAGGGTTTTAACATGTTATCCACAATGACACCTAAATCTTTTTCCTGGATGGTGGTTCCTAATGTGGAATCTTGCATCGTGTAACCATAGTTTGGGTTGTTCTTCCCTAGGTGCATAACTTTGCACTTGATGCCCAGTCTTCCAATTTATCAAGATCCTCTTGTAATTTTCCACAATCCTCATGGGTTTTAACAACTTTAAATAGTTTTGTGTCATCTGCAAATTTGATAACCTCACTCGTTATTCCCTTTTCCAGGTAATTTATGAATATGTCAAAAAGCAGTGGACCCAGCACAGATCCCTGGGGTACACCACTATTCACCTTTCTCCATTGGGAAAATTGGCCATTTAGCCCTACCCTCTGCTTTCTATCTTTTAACCAGTTCCTGATCCACAATAGTACACTGCCTCCTATCCCATGACTTTAGTTTTGCCAAAGGTCTCTGATGAGGGACCTTGTCAAAGGCTTTCTGAACGTCCAAATACACTATATTAACCGACTCACCTTTGTCTACCTGTTTATTCACACCTTCAAAAAAACATAACAGATTAGTAAGACAAGATCTTCCTTGTCTAAAGCCATGTTGGCTGTCTCCCATTAAGCCATGACTATCTACATGCTCAGCACTTTTGTTCTTTATGACGGTTTCTACCATTTTTCCCAGTACTGATGTCAGGCTCACTGGTCTGTAGTTTCCCAGATCACCCCTGGAACCCTTTTTAGAAATTGGTGTTACGTTTGCCATCCTCCAATCTTCAGGTATTACAGATGATTTTAATGAGTTCACAGATTGCAGACCTGCTATTAGTAATCTCATATTTCAGTTCTTTCAACACCCTTAGATGTATATCATCCAGTCCAGGTGATTTGCTACTCTTCAGTTTATCAAATAGTTGTAATACATCTTCCCGATGTATTGATATTTCCTTCAATTATTCAGCACCATTGAATACCACTTCAGTCATGGGTAACATCCCTACATCTTCCTCAGTAAAGACCGAAGCAAAGAATTCATTCAGTCTCTCCGCTATCACCTTGTCGCCTCTTAGTGCCCCTTTAACCCCTCTATCATCTAATGGACCAACTGACTCTCTCACAGGATTTTTGCTACGAATGTACTTGAAAAAGTCTTTATTACGCGTTTTTTCTTCCACAGCAAGCTTCTTCTCAAATTCTCCTTTTGTCTGCCTTATCAATGCCTTGCATTTAACATGCCAGTGTTTGTGCTGTTTCCAGTTTTCGTCATTTGGCTCTTTTTTCCATTTCCTGAAAGATGCTTTTTTGGCAACAACAGCCTCTCTGACCTCACCTTTAAACCATGCTGGCAGTTTTTTGGACTTCCTTCCACTTTTCTTAAAGCGTGGAACACAGCTGGTCTGGGCTTCCAAGATAGTATTTTTCAACAACACTCAAGCTTGATGTCTTTAACCTTTGCAACGGCTCCTTTTAGTTTTTTCTTAACTATTTTCCTCATTTTATCATAGTCTCCCTTTCGAAAATTAAAAGGTAGTACTGTGGATTTCCTTACCATCCCTCCTCCACTAATTAAATCAAACACGATCATGCTATGATCACTATTGCCAAGTGGCCCCAACACCATTATCTCTTGCACCAGATCTGGTGTTCTACTAAAGACTAGGCCCAATATGGCTTCCCCTCTGGACGGTTCATGAACCAGCTGCTCCAAGAAGCAATCCCCAAATCACTGTTGTCCTCACTCAGAAATTAGTTTGCTTTAGGAGTGGGGGGGGGGCGTAGCACAATGCCCTTTTAGAAATTTCATATGCTGGGAAAGGAAGGAGGCAGAAGGCAGGGTTAAGGGTGCAGAATACAGCCATATTCCCTGCTTCTTTCCTTCCCCAGCAAATATCCCCTGGGAGAGAGGGAAGCTGGTAGGGTGTGCCCCTCACTTCTTTCAAACCAATGTTTCGCCCTTCTTCCCTTACACCCCCTGTTTCACTTGCAGTAAGGTGCAGCTGCACATATACATTTGATCCTTCAGCCTTGGAGCAGGGAGACAAATGCACACACCAAGCCCTGCATGACCAAGAACAGGAGCAATATCAACTTCCAGCAGCGAAGGTGCCCAGTCTATGAAAGCTGCAAGCTAAGATTAGAGGCAGTTGGGTGAATTCACCTTTGGCAAGTTCAGTGGTTCTGGAGGCAGTGGCTATTTCCACTTCATCCCACAAGGCTCTCAACCTTATTCCTAGGGCCATTACCACTTTCATAGAAAAAATAAATCTCAGCATGGAGGAATAGAAAAGGGCCACTACGATCAAGGCTGGATTGCTTGCAGTCAAAGTTGAGGTTCCTAAGCTACAGGAGAGGAGAAGGAGTCGGAGTCAGCAAGGAGCATATTTACCCCCCCTCCCCCCCCAACCAAAATTATTCCATGGGCCAGATCTCCTCTGCAGACAAGAAAAGTTTGGGGGAGACTTTCAACTTTACTCCTGGGTCCAGTTGCCTAGGACACCGACCCTCCAAGGGTACCCAATGCTGCCGCTGACACCCTTCTCTGGGGCCTGCAGCAACAGCTCTCACACTGCAATACAGCGCTTACTAACACTCCAGCACGGTTTCATCCTGTTTCGGCATCAGAGGGGACAGAAGTAGCACATTGTGAACAGGAGGAAACCACCGTGCAGCACCAAATTATTATTAAGCACTGCATCATGGTTTGGGGGCTATGGCAGCAGTGGCAATGGGGGGGGGAGGGGAGGCAGGATGGAGGGCCCACCTAGGGCACCTCCAATCCTTGTATCAGCCTTGCCTGGGACTACATATGGGGATCCCTGGGCTATAGCATTATGTGATGAATATGCTTGCTGCTAAGTACTATCAAGTCAATGTCAACTAATGGTGACTCTGATAACTGTCCATTTTCTGATTATCCCTTGGGTTTTCTTGGCAAGATATGATCAGAGTAGATGACCAGGCCTTTCTTCCACCCTGTACACCTACAGTGCTGGTCTCCCATCCAAGTACTAAGCAGATCCAATGCTGCTTAGTTTCAATGATCAAACACACAGGAGGGTAGGTAGGGTGGCATAGAATTGACTAGACTACAACTATCTTTTCCAAACCACCTCACGCTCACCGCATCATCTCCTGCCTTTTTGATCTATCATAGAAACACAAAGAAATAGAAAACAATGGAAGACACTATACAGTCCATCCACAGCAACTACCACATTTCCCAGAGACCCCCCATGTCCATCCAATGTCCTCTTACCAAAGTCCTTACTGATGATCCAGAATAGGAGATTTCTGATCTGCCCTTACCTCACTTTAGAAATATAGTTCATGCGTCAAATCACTAAAACCTTACTCTGACAAATTCCATGTAGGAAGCATCCATCAACTTCACCAGATGCCTGCACAACATCTTAAGTACCGTATGGCTTCAGAGACACAATTCGTATACTAGTTATTTCAGGTCAATGAGTGACTAACACAACTAGGCGAGAAATACTCACATGCCATGGATCCTCTTGTGAATATTAATGGTGTATTCCCTCGTTACCACCTCGTTGATAGCCGATCGGCCTTTCTTCTTCTCTCCGCCCTTCTTTGCCGGAGCCATCTACACAAAAAGAAGCATGTCAGTCCCTGTTGCTCCGAGCCCCAAACGCTACAGCCCTGGGCCAGCGCGCTACTTGCATCCCACCGCATGCCACACAGCGTCTCGCGCCTCCATATTCAGCACCGGTCCTCAATCAGACTCTGCCGAGACTAAACCAACGGCCTCTGAGCAGCCGACTCTACCGAGCAGCTAACAGTCACAGGGATTAAAATACGACGTCCCCTGAGCAACAGAGATTCAACTCAACAAGTTCAGCCTGAACAAATGTAAGTGATCTGCTGAAAATTAGAAAGATGTCGCCCGATTAGGAAACCAGAATCAGTAAGCAGATACTCACTGCAGAAAGGAAAATCGCAGAAAGGAAGTACACAGGTATTATGGGTAGAACTTTAGAAGATACATTTCCGGGTCATTAAAGAAACTGTACGTAAGGCGCCCTCCCGTAACCGTGCGTAGCGTGCGCCATTACCAAATGAACGAGGTTCGCATCTGCTCCGTGGCTGCTGCCGGGTTCGCACTTCGCAGCATTGTATTGTGTAGTTGTGGCGGTGCTGCTATCATTAGCAAGCGCCACCTTCTTGTCTTTTTATATGAAAGTAGGCAGCTCTAGGATACGTAAAGAATATTAGAAGTGAGAAAAAATGCTCTGAAGCAAATGAGAAAAAAAAACGAACGCAAAAAAATAAAGGTAACCAGATTTCTTATAGACAAATCTGGGACACTTATCGGAAGCATATGAGGGAAGGGGAAGGAAAGGCAGGCCCGGCCCGTCCACCGGGCGAATTAGGCGATCGTCTAAGGCGGCATGCTCTTCCTTTGGAGTGGTGGCAGTTCATCTGCCACTTCAGCGCCACGGCAGGTATTAAAACACGAGTGCAGTCATGGCCTGCTCAGCCTCTGCCTCCATTATATGCAAATCTCTTCCATGCATATTCATTGTGGTTATCCTGAAAACCCGACTGGCTAGGTGGGTCCCGAGGACAGGGCTGAGAACGACAGGACTTTACTTTGGAGGGGGACAGGAGCGTCAGGCCTTAAGCGTGTGTAATTTAAAGCCCACCGTGGCTGAACTACCGTTTCAAAGTAAGAATCGGCATGCCCCCCCTCTCTCTGATCGATGCGGGGGGGGGGAGGGGGTGATAAGGTTAGGTAGGGTGGCAGAAATCCTTGGGCTGGCCCTACGGAAGGGGCACCTTAGTTTCAAATTTGAGCAACAAGGCATGGAGGAGGGAAGTTACTTCCAAGTACACAAATCATCAAAGAACTAGGAACAATGATGCATTTCCCCCATTCTATGCAAAATATAAAGAGAATCGATGTAAGTTCTAAAAACACATTTAAATCATTAAATTTTTAAAAAAAATTTCTACCTCCTCTCTCCATCCATTGGAATCGGGGACGGGAAGCTGCCAAACAGGAGGGAGTCGGGGACACAGCTCTAAAATTGGAGACAATACCCAAAAATTGTGGAAATCTGGTAACCTTAGGAAAAAAAACATACAGAGAATGGCCCATGGAATTCTTGTCTCGAGGACAGAGCAAAGACAGCTTGAATCAAGAATTCCCTAGGTCCATGGAGCTCACCTTGAACTTTGGCGAAAGATCTGAGCTACACCTAGGAGGATGTTTACTAAAGTGCGATAAACGTGGCTAACGCGCGTTGTACGACGTTAACGACCGTAAATGCCGTATAACGCGCGTACCGACGCGCTAACGACCGTTAACGTAATACTACGCGCGTTAAGCATAGTTAACGATCGTAAAGTCCCACGGCGCGTTAAAACAGCGCAGAAGGTGGAGAGTGGGCGGAGAGAAGGGGTCAATGGGCGGAGAGTGGGCGGGGAGAGGCTCCCCTCACACTAACGCACTGAATTCCTGAGCTCAATTCCAACGCGAAACCTGTCGTTAAAGGCATTTAAAGGGAAGAGAAACCATTTTCGTCAGCAATGTACAGAAAAACCGGGGAAACCCACAAAACGTGAGCAGTGTGATACATGTGCACAGAACAAAATTTCACATAAAACGTTAAAAATGACCACAAGAAACATTTTAAAAAGCATAATTCAGCTGGGCAACAGTGATAGCAATGGGCAACAAGGAACAACACTCCCTGGAAAGCACCAAATAAAAAAGAAATGATGTGTGGAAGGGTCTACGCTCCGCAGACCCTTTCAAAGATCATTTCATTGTAATAGAGCTGTCCTGGGAGTGTTGTGTAATGTTGCCCAATGATATCATTGTTGCCCAGCTTGGTTATGGGTGTGTGCCCCTTTTTTGAGGTCTTTTCTGAGGTTTATGTGCACCTTTGCATACAAGGTAAATGAAGCCACAGTAAATCTGTTGCAGAGCAGGGTTTCTGACTCAGGCCGGTTTAACTAACTCCAGGGACTGCACTGTCTGTGGGCACAGTGTGGTGCAACAGACACAGCCAGTGCCTGTAAAACCAGAGGGTCACAGGTTCAAATACCAGCTGGGGCTCCTGCCAACCCAGTCCCCATAGTTTTACCCACCACTAAACAGTGATAGTAAAGACACTCCTTTATTGCAGAGAACATACGCATGGCCTATATTTTACCACACCAAACACAGACACCAGAAACAGGCACATTACCTAAAGCAGAGTCCCGCAAATGCAGTCCTGGAGGGCCCCACACCATTCCGGCTTCATGCTGCCTCTAATAAAGATGCCTGTGCTGCATAGCTATGCACCACCCCCATGGTATGCAGATGTAGCTCATGCATATTTATGAGGGACAGCATGAAAACCCGAACAGTGTTTGGAACACCAGGACTGGAGTTGGGGAACTCTGCCGTAAAGCAGCAGCCAACAGGGCCACCCACCCACCCACACACAGGCCCCATTGGCCAATGCCTCCTGGAGAGGCAAGACATTGGGCCCTGCCTGTATCTCCCAATACTAGCAGTTGCATACCTTAGCAATGCCACCCTACACTTGGGTATATGGTACAGAGCTATCAAACGTTTCCTATGATAACTGGCAGATATCAATTCCTACGTTAAGCACATTTTGCTCATTGAGCTCCACCATAACAATCATTTTGATGTCTGCGGTGTGTGCTGCAAGTCTGGTCTCTGACAGTGTTCACCACCCTGGGGAGTGACCCCCCAACAGCCTTGTGTACCATATTCATGCCTGTACTATGCCCATGACTGGTGTGGTGGGTATCTGCTGACCACCTCTATAGTAGCACAATGCTGGCATAGGTGTGGGGGTGGCTGTCTGTCTATCCAGTGTGTGGTGGCTGCAAACACCTTCCACAGTCCACACTGCCAGCAATGTTGCCAGTATTGGGCTGCCAATGTGCATAATGAGGAGCAAGGTACCATGGGTATAGGCCGGACAGGGTGGCCTGGCCAGGGTGCATCTGCACAGGGCATAGGGCAGTGACAGGCACATTGTAGTGCCCGGCCACCACCTACACAGATAGGGTGACCTCAGTATATCCTGCTGAGAGATCACTCTCACCCTGACTGTGCAGTGACCACAGCATGGCTAGGCACTCCCATGGTGCTATCTAGTATTTCTTGTGTGATAAATATGGGTTTCCTTTTGGGGCCCAGTCACTGATGTATCTGCTTGCTGTGTATGCTGACATCCCAGTTCTGGGTGCAGGCATCTCCACTGGGCACTAGCAGACTTTGCAGCTGGTAGGTGTTGTGATGGAGTGGCTTGCAGGGTGCAGTGGCTGATGGCTTGCACCAGGGGAATATCAGATAGTGGTGGGGTGCAGCATACCATATCCAGGCCTAATGTCTGTTTGCTATTGTGTTATGGCTGTGTACAGAGCTGTATTGACTGCCCTGTGGGGTGTCTGTTCCTCAGCAGGACTAGGGTTAATGTTCCCCTCTACTGCCACCTTTGCAGGGAGGTAGACTGTGGATCTTTTGATGGAAGACCCTGTTTGCTGCCCCTGGGGGAGGGGGGTGGTGGTGCATGGGGGCTACACCTGACTGAAGCAGACAGAGATGTCCAAGGTGTTCCTGCAGAAACTACCTATCTCACACAGTAACACTGCTTTGGACCTGTGCCATGGCCTCTTTCAGCCATGGACGGTGCTGTGGACCTAGTGCTGGGCGCCTCACTGCACCCTCAGGGTGAGCACAGTACCCGCACAATGTGACGGTGTGTAGCTACTCTGTGCCAGTACAACACACGGTCAGTACCCCCCTATCAGGCCGAGGTGCTGTGGGGGTGCACATGGTCAGTTCCCCCTACCAGGCCGAGGTGCTGTGGGGGTGCATTCCCCATGGTGTGTATCTGTGGACAGCTGATTTGCATGTGCAGTGCATCATGGGTGTGACTGGCACAATCCAACCCTGTGAAACTCCAGCACCTGCCCACAGGCTCTGATAAACCATAGGCCATCACACGTACATCTGTTAGCATAATGCATAGGTGCAAGACACCCTACAGAGTCTGTAATATAAGATGCCCACACAGGTAAAAACACACGTACCCACGCACGATTGTATGCGCGCAGCTACACACGGGGCTACGCACGTACCAACGCACGCAGCCTCGCACGCACCAACGTACGTGGCTAGGCACACTCCGAGGGTGTGTTTCTGACACCAATACTCAACGTAAAGAAAAACATGCCTCCTCATTCCCTCTGTAATGTATAGGGTGATGCCTGGGACAGCCTTCTGCGTTAGGCACACTGGGAATTCGAACCCATGCTGCCTGTAACAGCGGTCAGTACCGTAACCATTGTGCTACAGCTCTGTTTCAGTGCTTTGTGTCTGTACGTCTTCTTACGATTAACGCGCAGTAACGCGCCACCGCGCCCGGTAACGCTCGTTAATTTTTTGAACGCGCGTTAGTGGTGACGATGTACCGCCCATGTCCTTATTTGGGGTTTCTGTCACTACCGCGGCTCCTAACGCGAATTGCACTAACGCAGTTTAGTAAACATACCCCTTAGTAACAGTAAATGACGGCAGATAAAGACCAGCATGGTCCATCCAGTCTGCCCAGCAATACGGCAAGAGTAGGTGCACCTGTCGCTCTGTGCAGGCCACCCCTTCCCATGTCTTTGTTTAGAGGTGGACCCACCACTTCATGTAGGACACCCCTATTTGTTGAGAAGTTAGATGGTTCAGTTTATTTTGTTTTTATCCTGTTGCTGTAAAGGGATCCGCTGTGCTTGTCCCATGCTGTTTTGAATTCAGTCACCGTGTTGCCCCCACCACTTCCATCGGGAGAGCATTCCAAGCATCCACCACCCTTTCAGTGAAAAAATATTTCCTGACATTGCCTTTCAATTTACCAACTTGCAGCTTCATGTTATGCCCTCTAGTTTTGAGCTTCCCCCTCTTTGGAAGAAGTTTGTTCACCGTTCCTCTTTAAGTATTTAAAGGTCTCAAATCATATCTCCCCTATCCCTCCTCTCCTCCAAAGTGTACATATTTAGGTCTTCAAGTCTCTTCTCATAAGGTTTCTTATGCAGGCTCCAAATCATTTTGGTCGCCTTCCTCTGAACAGTTTCCAGTCTTTTTACATCTTTTGCAAGATATGGTCTCCAAAACTGAACACAGTATTCCAAGAGAGGCCTCACCAGCGACCTGTACAGTGGCATATACCTCTTCCTTTCTGCTGGTATGCAGTCCAACATCCTCCTGGCTTTTGCCACAGCCTTGTCGCACTGTTTTGCCACCTTGAGATCATCAGAGATAATCCCACCAAGGTCTTTCTCCTGAACCATGCGCACCAACCTCTCGCCCCCTATTGCATACATTTCCCTTGGATTTCTGCTACCCAAGTGCATGACACTGCACTTTTTCACATTAAATCGTAATTGCCAAACATTAGACCATTCTTCCAGCTTTTGTAGATCTTTCCTCATGTTATCCACTCTGTTGCAAATTTTTGTGTCATCTGCAAAAAGACACACCCATTCAGTCCTTCAGCAATATCACTCACAAATACATTGAACAGTGCCGGGCCCAGGACCAAACCCTGGGGCACCCTGCTAATCATCTTCCTTTCATCCGAGTGAGCTCCATGTACCATCACCTTCTGTTGTCTGTCAGTCAACCAATTTCTAATCCAGTTTACCATCTTGGGACCCATCCCCAAGCTACTGAGTTTATTGACAAGCCTCCTTTGAGGAACAGTATCAAAAGCTTTGCTGAAATCCAGGTAGATGACATCCATCGCATGCCCCTGATCTAGTTCCTTGGTCACCCAGTCAAAGAACTCAATCAGATTTGTTTGGCAAGACCGTCCTTCAGTAAAACCATGTTGCCTCAAATCTTGCAACCTGTTGGTTTTGAGAAAGTTCACTATTCGCTCTTTCAGGAGCGCCTCCATTACTTTTCCCGCCACCGAGGTAAGGCTCACGGGTCTGTAGTTTGACACTTCTTCCCTGTCACCACTTTTGTGTAGAGGTACGACATCAGCCATTCTCCAGTCCTGAGGAACCTCTCCTGTTTCCAAGGATCTGTTGAATACATCCTTTAACGGCCCCGCAAGAACCTCCCTGAGTTCTTTCAGTATCCTGGGATGTATCCCATCCGGTCCCATGGCTTTGTCCACTTTCAGTTTAGCAAGTTCTTCCAACACCTCGTCACCTAATTCCCTTTCACTTTTCAAATGGATTTTGCGCATACCATGACACTAATGAACCTCGCTCCTAAACCAGTATGTGGAGTATGATCTCACTCTCAAATTTACAGCTAATGTTCACCATAGTTCTTGCATTGTGCCAATGAGAACATCTGTCTTGAGTTCTTAAAATGTAATATGTATAGGCAACTTATCAAGGTGTGATTGGCAATTGCTTTTAAGCAAACCTTTGACAGCCAGTACAATGGGGAAATATTTCTGCTACATTTTCTTGGTCTGTAGCTGCATTTCTTGGTACTCTAGGATCTTCTCCTTTGCCACACAATTCAGAGAATAATCACTTGGCATTGATACTGCTATAATCAATGTAGTTCTCATATTTTTCTCCATTAACATTATGTCTGGTTTCATGGCATCAAGCTTCTTATCAATAAGAATGGGAATGTCCCAGGTTATAATAATCTCTTCATTCTCTGTAATTCTCTTAGGGGTAATTTCTCCAAATGGGTCAACCTCACTTCTAAGCCAGGATATGTAGAGTATGATCTTAGTTTCTCAAATTTACTTCTAATGCTTAGCAAAGTACTTACATCGTGCCAAAGAGAGCCTCCCTCTGGAGTTTTAAGATGTTACGTGTATTTATCAATGTGTGTTTGGAAATTCCTCTTAATTAAGCCTGTGGCACCCAACATGATCTCTTAGGGGTATGTTTACTAAAGAGTGTTAAGAGAACACCAGATATCGAGCGATAACGGCAGCGTTAAGGGTGTTAGCATGCGATAAAGGACAGGGTGGGTATTAGGCGTTCCAGCAGTAAGGGCACTGTGCTCCACTTATCAGGCGCAAGCAGGACACTGGGCGTTAAGGTATCAAGCTTGCACCTTATTGTCCAAAAATGGCAGTCACCATAATGCAGAATAAGATCCATATGAACCCTACGTGTTAGTAAGTGAGATGAAAATATGGGAGTTAGTATTACTGTATCAGGCGTGCCAAGTTAATAAGCTGTACTGTGATTGTGTGGCATAGGATAGGCAAGAAGTGTGCCTTAACGGAGCCAGCATGTTCATGATGTTGGCAGCAAAAGGATGACAGAGCAAAAGCAGTGACACAGATCAGTTGCAGATGAGGTGTGAATGATGGGCCTGATATTCAAAGGGCATTTACATGGTTTACACCCTAGTAAACATGTAAATACCTTAGATGGGGATATTCAATGGCACATACACAGGTAGTGCTGTTGAATATCCCCATCTATGTCCCTTACGCGCCCCGATGTTATCCAGCTAACATCAGGGCATGTCGGGTGGAGGCGGAGCCACGAGATAACCAGGCAGCAGTGATATTGCATTCTGCCCAGTTAGTGCTCTGCACTGAAAAATAGGCAAGGAAAACCCTCCCTATCTTTACAGTGCAGGTGCTAACCGGGCAGCATTCAATATCACTGCTGCCTGGTTAGCTTTGGCGGCTTCCGGGTTGTGCGGTGATACCTAGATATTCAATGCCTGGGCCGGATATGACCCTGGTATTGAATATCTGGGTTTAAGAGTTGGTGGGCAGGGCTATGCGCCGATGCAACACATAGCCTGCCCAGAAGAATATCGGGCCTGATATGTCCAAAATGTTCATGTGTATGCAATGGTGTAGCAGCTGGCCAGAGAATACGTGATTGGGCATATGGTGATTGATGACCTGCAGGATGGATGGTGATAGCAGAAAGTGCGGTATGTCCATGCTGGCCTGATGTACCTGATGTGACCACACAAATGCAGTTGTAGTGTGTGTGCAAAAATAGTCGCTGTGTCATGGGGCACCTCAAATGTCATCTGCTTGAGTGGGACAGCTGCCTCAGCCTTTCTAATCACCATACAATCAACCGGCGCATGTGCATTTAAGAGCTGGACAAGTCTCTCTCATATTGGCCATATGGAGCAAGTAAGGATGTGTGCCTGCATGTACTGCATATATGTGATGGAGCCAAAGATATTCCATCACAGGATGAAATATCCCAATCATGTCCAACATGTGTGTCATACATCTGCTGGGTCCACATGTCTGATCCCTGCATTGAGCTACAGCAGAGCCAAGAAAGTCATGCTGTCAGATGGGCATGATTGCAATGCGCATGTTTGGAACACATAAAAATAAATTATGACACATGTCTTTCAGTCAATGCAGACCACGGACTCTTTCTGGCAGTATATGGAAGTGAGTTTCCCACAGCCCAGAGGGGAACAAGTGGGAACTGAATCCTGATCTGCTGTGTACAAAGACAATGCTCTAACCATTACGTTATGCCTCCACACCTTTTACCACAGGAAAGTACAAAGATACTGAGGTCCCTTCCTGCAATGTGTGAGCATGTTTGCAGCTCACTTTTCCAGGAATGAGGTGTGCCTGCATGTACTGCATATATATGATGGAGCCCATGATGTTCCGTCACAGGATGAAATATTCCAATCATGTCCAACGTGTGTCATACATCTGCTGGGTCCACATGACTGACTCTCTGCAATGGGCTACAGCAGAGCTAAGAAAGTCATCCTGTCAGATGGGCATGATTGCAATGTGCATGCTCAGAACACTTAAACAAATAAATAATGAGTTGTGCCCTTCAGTCAAGGCAGACCCAGGCCTGTTTCTGACAGTATATGGATGGGAGTTTCCCACAGCTCAGAGGAGAAAATGGAGTTACTTACCTGTAACTGGAGTTCTCCGGGGACAGCAGGATAAGTCAGCCACAAGTGGTGACGTCATCCGACGGCGCTGAGACGGAAGTACTCTCCATAGCTCAGAAGGGCTTTCGCCCTTCTGAGCATGGGCCAACTGGCCCCACCCCTCTGCCCGCCCCTAGCTAACCAGTATGTCCCTAGCTGAGCCTTTTGCCGCTAGGAGGCGGGCACCAGGACGGAGGCCGAACCCTTTCCAGGGGAGGTGGGCGGGATGTGTGGCTGACTTATCCTGCTGTCCCCGGAGAACTCCAGTTACAGGTAAGTAACTCCGTTTTCTCCTAGGACAGTGATGGCTAACCTTTTTGAGCCCGAGTGCCCAAACTGCCGCACAAAACCAAAGAATTTCCTCAAAGTGCCAGCACGTCAATTAAACCTCAGCTCAGTTACACATGCAGAACATAGACCATCACCAAACAAGGAATCACAATTTAGAAACAGGAAGGCAATAATTAAACTGGGAACCCCAAAAGCCAAACTTGGAATGTACAACACTGTAGAAATAAAACTATAAATTAATTTCCTCTTGTACCAAACAAAGCACAGACGTTAATGATGCACATTTCCCAGAGGTTTCATATTCCAGTTAATAAATTCAAAATAAAGAGATATCTTTCTACCTTTTGTGCATTTTTTTTCAGTTGCAATTGCTCCAGCCACTTTCTTCTGGTTTCTTCATGTTTTCTGCTAACTCTCCATCGTCTGCTGTCCATTTGTTCTTTCTTCTCTCTTCTAGTCTTTTTTTCCATTCTCTCTCTCTACATCTGCTTTAACATACTAATCTTTCTCCTTTTGCTCTTTCCTCATTCCTATTTCATCCACAGAAATTTTACCGCTCCATCCTCAATCCCCACTTACTCTCCCAATACCCGGCCAATTGTAGATTTTTCATTCCTCCCACACAAAATATTTTTCCCCTCTCCATTTTACTCTCCCAGCCCCATCCCATTCTAATCCTCCCCCAACATCAGCTCCCTTCTAGTTCCAGTCTCACCCAGCATCCATTCCTTTCTAGTCCCTGCATCAGCCCATTTCCAGTCCTAGCCCCCCATCAACCCATTTCCAGTCCTAGCTCCCCCATCCATTTTCAGTCTGAGTCCCTTCATCAGCTCATTTCCAATCCTAGCCCCCCATCAGCCCATTTCTAGTCATTTCCTAGCCCCATCATCAGCCCATGTCAAATCATAGCTCCCCTCCACTCAGTACAATTCCAGTCCAAGCCCCCCCCCATGAGCCTACTTCCAGTTCTAGCCCCTCCATGAGTCCATTTCAATTCAAGCCCCCACCACAGCCCATTTCCAATCTTAGCTCCCCCCAACAGCCCATTTCCAGTCCTATCCTAGCTGCTCCATCAGCCCATTTTCAGTCCTAGCTCCCTTCCCTCACAGCCCATTTCCATTCCAAGCTCCCTCCCCATCAGCTATTTGCAGTTCAAGCCTCCCCTTCCACTCAGCCCATTTCCAGTCATAGCAACCCCCCAACCCATTACCAGTCCTAGCCCCCCATCAACCCACTTCCAGTCCTAAACCCCCATCACCCCATTTTCAGTTTAAGCCCCCCCTATAACCCATTACCAGTCCTAACCCATCACCCCATTTCCAGACATCCCCCATCAGCCCAAAGCCCATTACCAGTCTTAACCCCCCCATAGCCCATTATCAGTCCTAACCCCCCCATAGCCCATTAGCAGTTCTAACCCCCCATCACCCCATTTCCAGACATCCCCCATCAGCCCAAAGCCCATTACCAGTCTTAACCCCCCCATAGCCCATTATCAGTCCTAACCCCCCCATAGCCCATTACCAGTCCTAACCCCCCATCAGCCCATTTCCAGACATCCCCCATCAGCCCAAAGTCCATTACCAGTCTTAACCCCCCCATAGCCCATTATCAGTCCTAACCCCCCCCCCCCCCATAGCCCATTAGCAGTTCTAACCCCCCATCACCCCATTTCCAGACATCCCCCATCAGCCCAAAGCCCATTACCAGTCTTAACCCCCCCCATAGCCCATTATCAGTCCTAACCCCCCCATAGCCCATTACCAGTCCTAACCCCATCAGCCCACCTCGTCTTAACCCCATCAGCCCATTTCCAGTCAGCCCCCCATAGCCCATTGCCAGTCCTAAACCCCCCCCCCATCAGCCCACAGCCCATTATCAGTCCTAACCACATCAGCCCACCTCAAATCCTAACCCCTCCCCCAGTCCATTTCCTGTCCTAGCCCCCCCCCTTAGCCCATTATCAGTCCTAACCCCCCCATAGCCCATTAGCAGTTCTAACCCCCCATCACCTCATTTCCAGACAGCCCCCCATCAGCCCACAGCCCATTACCAGTCTTAACCCCCCCATAGCCCATTACTAGTCCTAACCCCCCCTACAGCCCACAGCCCATCCAGTCCTAACCCCTCCCATCAGCCCATTTCCTGTCCTAGCCCCCCCCCTTAGCCCATTATCAGTCCTAACCCCCCCCTAGCCCATTAGCAGTTCTAACCCCCCATCACCTCATTTCCAGACAGCCCCCCATCAGCCCACAGCCCATTACCAGTCTTAACCCCCCCATAGCCCATTACTAGTCCTAACCCCCCCAACAGCCCACAGCCCATCCAGTCCTAACCCCTCCCCATCAGCCCATTTCCTGTCCTAGCCCCCCGATAGCCCTTTATCTGTCCTAACCACCAGCACCCCATTTCCCTACAGCCCACCTCACCCCAAACCCCAATACCAGTCTTAACCCCACCCCATAGCCCATTACCAGTCCTAACCCCCCATCACCCCATTTCCAGACAGCCCCCATCAGCCCACAGCCCATTAGCAGTCCTACCCCCCTTAGCCCATTAGCAGTCCTACCCCCCCAGCCCATTAGCAGTCCTTCCCGCTACCCCCCCCCAGCCCATTATCAGTCCTACCCCTCCTTGCCCATTAGCAGTACTACACCCCCCCCTAGCCCATTAGCAGTCCTAACCCCCCCCCCCCCATGGCATATTAAAAAAAAAAAAAAAGCTGGCTTTGGCTGCTGCCGCGGCAGTGGCAGAATGCAATGTCCCGCGGGGCCCCCTCCGCCCGCTAAGCCCCTCTGCAAGGGCTTTCAGATTCGCGAGGGAGAGCTTCTCCCTCGCGTCTCTGTTAAGCCCGCAGGGGCTAATGGGAAATTTCCCATCAGTCCCTCGCGTCTAAAGGGGCTGATGGGAAATTTCCCATTAGCCCCTGCGGGCTTAACAGAGACGCGAGGGAGACGCTCTCCCTCGCGAATCTGAAAGCCCTTGCAGAGGGGCTTAGCGGGCGGAGGGGGCCCCGCGGGACACTGCACTCTGCCGCTGCCGCGTCCGCGGCAGCAGCCAGAGCCAACTTTTTCTTTTTTGCGGACCTACCCGCGTGCCAGCTGCAAGGCCTTCGCGTGCCACAGCTGGCACGCGTGCCATAGGTTCGCCATCGCTGTCCTAGGACAAGCAGGATGAGTCAGCCACAAGTGGTGCCTCCCAAGCTGCCAAAGCTGTGGTAGAAAGGGGGGGAGGCCGAGGCACTTCTTCGGGTTAGACTACAGGCTAGGCTAGCAGGCCGCCTGTGGTGCAGCGGTACAAGGCACACTTGTGAGGTAACCAGGGCACACTAGTGAGGTAGCCAAGACACCCTTGTGAGATGACCAAGACATAGGCCCGTCGGGCAGTCCGAAGAAGACCAGCCACAATAGCGCTGGGTACGAGAATGGAGCAAACAGTGCAAGTGGGGCGGGAATGCCCCACTAATAAGAGAGGCGCCTCCTAATATTATTTATTTAGAATTGTCGAGAACCATTAGCGTAGCAGGGCATCAGGACCCGGAGGTTGCTGCTGGGTCCAGGCTTGGGGACTTGTGACTCTGGGGGACTGTCTATGGGGAGACATGACCTGAATTGGCCAGTGTTGTATGTGACCTGCGTTGGTCACCGTTGGGACGGAAAGCTGTGCACCGCCCCGTTACAGGCTTGGCAGTCCAGTCATACCCTGCATTCAGGGTGTGTGTCCTCATTCCCTGCATGCTTGCGCATCTCTGCTGGCATCTGTACTGAGATAGATGCAAGTGGCGCATTACTGAAGAAGAGCTGGGAAAGGAGCACCTGGGTGCAAACCAGGGGCCTCTTGATCTGTAGTCACATGCTCTTCCCCTAAGCTGTGCTCCCACAAAGATGAGGCTTCTACTGTGCAGGATGTTCAGCTAGTAGGGGCACAGGGCCTTGATGCAATCCAGAGTGTGGAATCCTCTCCCTCCAGGAAGCGTGGAGTGCTCCAGAACTGGGAGGCGGCCCAGCCCTGGGCTGCGCACAAAAAAGGGTACACCATAAGGTATGTGGTTCCCCGACCCTCGCTTGTCGGGATAGGAGGCCGGTCTAAGGAGAATAGGGAGACATGGTTTGCCGGAACCACAGCTAGGGCTCGAGCCCGTAACCTTCCGACCATGAACACACTGGCCGTGGTGTGCACTGCACTACTCTGTTGCTAGTGCCGGTAATATGATTAGTGGATGGACATCCTGCCCGTGGAGATAGGAAGCCGGTAATGAGATGGAGCAATACCGTCGCAGTGGTTATGAAAATGCCTAGTAAGGGTAATGCCTCAGACAACCTACTAACCCCTCTGGGGAATCAAACTCATGACCCCTGGTTCAGCAGTCCATGTATTAACCATTGCGCTACCCCTCTCTTGCTGCTACTGATGGGCCGCCTGAGGAGAGACCGAAGACTATTTCAGATAGCTATCCGGAGGGTCGTAAGAGTCAACAGCAACTTTTTGCGCTCAACAACGACGACCACTTCATCTCAGCAGCTTACAAGAGCTGACCTGGCTCGTGCTGCAGTAGATTGAGGGCGATGTTAGCCTGTGTTAGGACACTCAGGGCGGTGTTCTCAGCAGCTTACATGAGCTTGTGTGGCGCACACCATGGTTGACTGAGCTTGTGTGGCGCACACCGTGGTTGACAGAGGGAAATGTAGAGCAGATAGAGGCTGGATAGCCTGTGCTATTAGGTCCCTTTGGGCAGTGTTGCATGCGATCTACATTAGAGGTGACTGAGTGGTTCAGGGAAGGGGACCATTTGGTGCAAAGACATCCAGTTCAGGTTGGTGCAACCTGACAGGAGGAGACGTCCGGTCGAGGGACGAGGACTGGGTTGGCAGGAACCCCAGCTGGGATTAGAACATGTGACCTTAGGCTCCTGAACACACTGTATGTGCTCACTGACCACACTGTGGCCACGGCATTACCATGCCAGGAAGGGATGGCTTCTTAGTGCAAGTGCTGGTGATAGGGCGAGTTGTAAGATTTTCCCAACCCTAAGGGGCATCAGCGAGGTTAAACTTCTGATCCTTATATGAGCTCTGACCCTTGATCTTTTATGGGCAGTAGCATGAAGAGGCTAGTTCACCGTAAGGAGCACAAGCGGGCTTGCGCTTGAGCGGGATTGAACCCTGATTGATTATGCCCCGGGCACTGGTTCAAGGCACCGGCCAAAGAGAAGGTCTGCCCAGAGTGACATTGGTCTAGGCAACGCAGGACGACGGGGGCTTCTGCGACCACCTCTGACAGGTGTCGATCCAGGATCTCAGCACTAGGGAGACAGGGACGACGGCATACGTGCCACTTGTGCAGGAGGGGGGGATAGGTGATGCCAATACCAGTGAGAAACTGCTGTCTGGGTGGTGTTATTCCACCATCAGTTGGGTCCTATCCCACCCTCAGTCGGGTCCTGGTGTTAGCACACCCCAGTCGGACACCGTCAGAGAGGACAGGTGAGTGAGGCTACTATATTTATTTATTTATTTTTATTTAACATCTCTTATATACCGCACTATTGTCATCAGCGCGGTTTACATGAAACAAAACATATACATACAGAAAACTGTAGTGCATTTTACAAATAACAGGAGTTTAGAACTTGGGAATAAAAAAGGTATGACCATATTATGACCTTGTATATTTTCTTATCTACTGTGCAAGTCAGCATTGGTGTGGTTTACGTTGAACAATTGAAAATTCATTGAGCAGGGCATTACCACTTGGCAGATAACGCTTGTACCGGGGATGTGGGCTAAGGTGGGTTAAGTAGCTTGCCCAAGACCACAAGGAGGGACTGTGGGACCAGAACCCCAGTCCTTCAGGGCCAAGGTTGCTGTCCTGGGCAGGACTTGAACCCTCAGGCTGACTTACATTGCTCCAACTACCAGGCCATCCCTACACACCATGTTGGGTGGCCTAAAATTATATATATATATATACATAAATGAGCCATATAGTATTGAAGTCGGTGCAGTGAAGTAGAGCTGAAGCAGAGCTGCGTACGGTTTCGATGCACTGAGTGCCCGAGCTTGTTGTTGGCCGGCACCGACTTGACCTGTGGGGTTTTCACCCGGCGAACCGGTACCTATTGTTCCCCTTTAGAATCTGAAAAATCAGCTATCTGGATTGAGCCAGATAGAAAGCGGGTCTGAGACCTTTCTTTCTACTTTTCCCATAGACTTGCCCAGACGCTGGGCTCCAGCCGGGAGGTAGAGGAGTGGAATGTAATGTGGACGGTGTCTCTTAATTCCCGTGCACTGTCTCAGCGGTCTAGGTCGCACCGGTTGAGGTTCCAGGACATAGGATCAGGGCCTCTACCCCACCGCCGCCCTTGCAGGCACTGCACGCAGGACATCGGGGTCTGAGCGGTCGCTCGAACCCTAGGCTGATACTCCAAGCCTGATCAGCCTGCAGATGCAGGAGAACAGTTGGAAATCTGACCATACCAGTGGTGGCAGGTGATTACCAGTAAACCTTGGCTGCTGAAATAAAGGGGCTGGATGCTGGTATTGGAAGAGTAAAAGTGAGAACCCGACAAGGTAAATTGAATGGGGAGGGGGTGCACCGCCATTCACAGCAACATGGGGAGGGGGTGCACTGCCGTTCCCAGCAAACATCCCTCCAGTGTTACCGGACCTTAGGGCAACTGTAAGGGCAGCCGCTTATTGGTGGGGTCATCAGTCCTGTAGGACTGCATTCCCCTGTGTAACCCTGGAGCCTGGGGTCCCCCTCTGGGTAGCAGCCTTGGTTGTGGCTGGGAGCCTGTCCGAATTGTTGGTGGCGGAGGGAACGCCGTTGGTGCTATCAGAACTTCAGAATTGTCTGTGCCAGAGGTTCATCACTATTTAGATATGTGGACTGGATTGGCAGTAGCCCCAGCTGGGCTTTGAATCTGTGACCCTCTGTTCTTGCACACACTGTCAGTGTGCACTGTACCACCATGTTGACACTGCTATCAGAGTCTTAGCTGGTCGGTGGTTCTGGGAGGGGAGTTCTCTCTCTCTGCCCCGGTGAGCCCTTCTAGTGCTTCAGCACCATGTTGCCACGATCTTGTCTCTCTCTCTCATTCCCTCTGCCCGGTGAAGAGGCCCCAATTAAAAATCCTGGGTTCACAATGATGGCTGGCAGAGTTTGACTGCAGCTGTAATGTGCAGCTGATGTTACAGTCAAAGCAGGATTGTGACTTGCCAAACACCACAAGAGTAGAGGTGGGAATCACACCCTGGTCTCTTGGTTTCCATGCCAGTGCTTTAACCATCAGGCTATGCCGCCACTCCAGTGGAGAGTGGGCTCTGCTGCTGTCTAAGGCAAGGGAGAAATAGTATCGGCACCATCGTAGGCATCCGATCAGCCCCACCTTCAGAGAAGTCTAAGAAGGCTTGCCCTGGATGTCGATAGACGGGACGGTACCGGCCCTGGAATCCCCCGATGGAGCCAGTCAACGGCGCTGAGGGGTTGGAGTCAGAGGGAGCCGATGGCGTCGAGGGCATTTCAGCGACGAAGTAGAAGGGGCGGAGTCAGAGGGAGCCAATGGCGCTGAGGAGTCAGTAGAATCTTTGCGCCGAAGAAAAGCATCTCTATGCCGAAGAAAAGCATCTCTGCGCCGAAGAAAGGCATCTCCGCGCCGAAGAAAGACATCTGTGCCGAAGAAAGGCATCTCTGCGCCGAAGAAGTCATCTCCGTGCCGGAGTGTAGCGCCGCTGCTGCCATTGCACGTCCGGACGAGAAGGGTCCCGTGCAATCTAAGTGAAGCCGTCCAACGTGAAGGCGCCAGGCCACGGCGCTGAGCAGAGCTGAGTGGGCCGGCCTGAGGAGACGCCTGCCAATGGAGCTGCGGTTGAGTCATCCAAGCTCGGGCGACCAATCCGTGAAAAGGGGGCGTGGCTTAGAGCAGTACCCAGTCGCGGGAAGATGGCCGCCCCCATGGTTACCCACGTGTGAAGAAGGCAACGGCTGCTGCGAGGGCTTTTTCACCCGGAGGATCCTCTAGGCTTGAGTCGCGTTGGACATCAGGCTCGCTGCTGGGGTTGGAGGCCCTTAGGCACAACCTGAGCGGCGGCAGAGCTGGCGGCTTAAGCCTGCGGCTGGAGTGGAGGCCCTTAGGCACACCCTGAGCGGCGGCAGAGCTGGCAGGATATCGGAAGGGTCCCCCGAAGGTCCGTGGGTAGTCACAGGGAGCATCTGTTGTGCCGTCTTCTGAGAGCGCCTGGCTGGTAAGGAGCTTAAGCGCAGCCCTAGCACTTAGACAGAATATTAATGCAAGATTAACTGCAACATACATACTGATAAGGGTGAGAAATGCAAGTCGAGACTGATTTAACGTAAGGACTTTGTAAGATGCTGAGTCTGGAAGCTTAGACAGAGTATTAATGCAAGTTTAACTGCAATATATATACTGGTAAGAGAAAAGAAAACGAAGTTGAAACTGAGCAAACAGTAAGGGCTTTTCTAAGATGTTGAGTCCGGAGCACATGGCCCGCGGGAAACTAAGTTCCGCCGGGATGGCTCTGAAGAAAGCTTTGGAAACATTAACTTAGCAATCTGAGACAAGCCTGGAAAGTATGAATGCAGTTAGACAGCAATATACATAGGAAAGGGGAGAAACGTAAGTTTAAACTGAACTTACAGTGAAGAATATTGCTTCAGAGCTGGGTCTGGAAGCACATGGCCCGCAGGAATCTAAGTTCAGCAGGGCCAGATCCGAAAAGGAAGCTTAGGAAACATTGAGTCAAGAAAACTGTTATATACATACGATTAGGAGGATTAGAATTTCTTAAAGTTAAAACTTGGTGGAGAGTAGAAAAGTCCGTCTTGCTGGCAAGGCGGAAGAACTGAAACTGGTTAGCTAGGGGCGGGCAGAGGGGTGGGGCCAGTTGGCCCATGCTCAGAAGGGCGAAAGCCCTTCTGAGCTATGGAGAGTACTTCCGTCTCGGCGCCGTCGGATGACGTCACCTTACATCAGCAGCAGTGTGGTAATACAAGGGTTAATACATCCTAGGAATCCCCCGGGTCCTCACCTCTACTGTAGATTGCAGTAAACACTACCCGTTGCACCCTCCCACCCCCATCTCAGGGAGAGCCACATGTCTCAGGAAGGGCCTAACAGAAGTTTTCCAGCATAGAGCTGTAGCCCACTGGTTACTTCACTGCCTCTGGAGCCAGAGATCATGGGTTCAAACCCACGGTGGGGTTATTTGACCCCGGTAGCCCAGCTCATCCTCAATCAGCCAATGCGTGAGCCGAAACTAATCGGCACTATTTAGTGCCGTCGAGTCGCTGTCACCTCTTGACATCCCACTGGATAGTTGCCAAGATTCGCATTCTGACTTCTGTCAGGGAGCTCATTGTGACACACCCCAGCTGCTGTGATTATACAGCCCCCCCTTACGCTAGCCGATCTGGCCAAGCAGGATGCCCCTTCTCCAAAGGTCTCTCTGCTGGACGATCTCTGACCAGGAGACCTGTTGAGCGACTAAACTTGTGTGGCTCCCACCCAACGCGCAGTCCTCCAGGACTGAGCCACTTCCCAGATCTGTTGCTCACCGCGCTTCTTGGGAGGAACGGAGCCCCACGGAAACAGGATAACACACGGGCGCATGTTAACACACCAGCGTCTAGGGAGCTAACCCTGTTTCCTTCTGCACAGGACTCCCATTCTCCATGGAGGCCCTGTTGATAACTAACTACAGCACCTTCGGCCTGCTCCAGACAGGAGCCTTAGCCAGGCAGGAAACTTCATGCACTGGCCCCAGACTCAACACTCTTACCCCATGCATACCGTGCCGGGGACCGGTAGGGATGAAACCACCACCCGGTCTTCTGACAACACCGCTATCCCGGATGCCACTTCGGCCGAGCAGTTCTGCCACGGCGCAGATGCCAGTAGTAATGCACAAGCAGGCAGGGAGGGGGCTATGCCCCGAAGGCAGGGTATGACTGGATTCAAGTCTGCAGTACGGCTGTGCTCAGTACTTTGTTCTCAGCAGTGACCAATCTAGGTCACGTCCCCCAGGTTCCTCTGTTATCCCGCCATGCTAACGGTCCTCATTATCCTCAAAGGTTAATGCCCATTTTGCACCACCCGCGTGGCCAGCTATGGCAATCCGTTGCCCAGTGAAATCTCATACCATCGCTTCTTCTTGGTGAATACTGCTGCGGTGTACCTATTCCGTTACCGCACGGGCGTGCACTGTTATCGCACCCTCTACACATGCACGCATCGCGACAGCGGTGACCCCGCCCTACCACCACTGCTCGATGACTTGCATCGCGACTGTGGTGAATCCCGCCCTACCATTACTGTTCGATGGTGAATTCCGCACTACCGGTGCTCAATGCGTCTACATCTCTGTTACCGCACAGGTGTGCCCTGCAACTGCACCCTATGCACAGGCGTGCTCCAGGACTGTGGTGAATCCCGCACTACTGTTGCTCGATGGTGAATCCCGCACTACTACTGCACGATGTGTCTACATCTCTCGCACCTAACGGGTGTACCGCATAACTACACCCTCTGCATGTGTAAAGCCGGCATACGGGTAATTTCACCCTCTGCACATGTGCGCATTACAACTGCAAGCCCTTACGGGAAAGGACTTTCTAACTGCGCCCTCTCACAACGCTGCTACTGCACATGTTGCATAAACCGCATTCCGACGTTTTCCAATTGCAACAGACTGCTCCACAAAGGCGCATACTATCCCTGAATAAGTGTCTCGGCCTTCCCCCATCCACCACAGCGCGTGGCAGCTTGGGAGGCACCAATTGTGGCTGACTCATCCTGCTTGTCCCAGGAGAAAACGGAGTTACTTACCTGTAACTGAAGTTCTCCGGGGACAGCAGGATAAGTCAGCCACACATACCCGCCCACCTCCCCTAGTATGGGGTCGGCCTCCGTCCTGGTGCCCGCCTCCTAGCGGCAAAAGGCTCAGCTAGTGACAAACTGGATAGCTAGGGGCGGGCAGGGGGTGGAGCCAGGTGGCCCATGCTCAGAAGGGCAAAGCCCTTCTGAGCTATGGAGAGTACTTCCGTCTCGGCGCCGTCGGATGACGTCACCTTGTGACGTCACCTTGTGACTCATAGACATGGAGACGGAAAGGTTTCTGGACATCCGGTAGACCCAGAGCTGGTGATGACATCAGAGCGGCTTTTAAAGATCGAAATGCTGCATCCTGTTCAGGTCCCCATTCCAATGGAGACCTCTCCATTCCTTTGGTAGCTTGATACAATGGCTTTGCCAACAGAACAAAATTGGGGATCCATATGCAACAGTACCCTGTGGCCCCCAAGAAGGCTCTTACTTGCCTCCTGGTGGTTGGAGTGGGAATACTACATACAGCTTCTTTGCGTTCCGGTCCCAAGCGTCAAATTCCGCTGGACAACTGGAATCCTAGATATTTAACTTCAGTCTGACATAATTGCGCCTTGGCTCTTGAGACTTTGTATCCAGCCTCATTTAGAAGGTGCAAGAGTTCACTGGTGGCTTGTAGACATTCACGTTCTGAATTTGTGGCTATGAGCAGGTCATCCACATACTGAAGAAGAACTCTTTGTCCTGGGTTCACTGAGTAACTTGAAAGATCCTGATTTAAAGCAGCACTGAAGAGAGTAGGTGAATTCTTAAATCCTTGGAGTAATCGAGTCCAGGTAAGTTGGCCCCGCCTTCCTGTTGTGGGGTCTTGCCATTCAAAAGCAAACAAAAGTTGACTGGTGGGGCTAGGCATATGCAGAAGAGAGCATCTTTCAGGTCCAGGACAGTGAAATGAGTAGCCTCAGCGGGGATCAGTCCCAAGAGAGTATAAGGATTTGGTACCACTGAGTGTATAGTTTCAGCTGCATCATTTACCCGCCTCAGATCTTGTACTGGGCGGTAATCCCCCATCCCAGGTTTCTTGACTGGGAGAAGGGGGTATTCCAAGGTGACTGGCACTCCTTGAGAAGTCCATACTTCAACAGTTTCATCAGATGGCAGTGGATACCTTCAATGGCTGGTCGGGGAAGAGGATACTGCTTCACATGCACTAGTTCCGCTCCTGGCTTGAGGGTGACAATGATGGGGGCTATGTTCTTCGCTAGGCCAGGTGGATTATCTTCTGCCCATACCTCAGTCGGGGCTAAAAGGTTAGGAGGTATACAGGAACTGGCTGGCTTGGTCGGAGATGCGCTGTAGAACCGCCACTCTTCTTCTCGGGGAACAGTCAGCACCATCAATCCAGCAGGCTTTGGGTTCACAGTCATTTGCATTTCTCCCCCTTCAGCAGAGGATATTTGCGCCTGGAGCTTAGCAAGCATATCTCGGCCCAAAAGTGGAATAGGGCATTCAGGCATATACAGGAACTGGTGCGTTATTTTCTGTCCCCCTAGTTCACACATGCGGTTCTGCAGGAAAAGCTTGGTGGCCCTGGCCCCAGTAGCTCTGACAATGGTGATGCATCGAGAAGACAAAGGGGCTACTGGCTTTGCCACCACTGAGTGTTCTGCTCCTGTATCCACCATAAAGTCCATATATTGGTCCCCTATTTTCAAACTGACCATAGGCTCCTGGGGACCCAGGGTGAACTTGGACCCCGGTCTGGCCTAATCTTCATCCATGTCATAGCCCGTTGCAGCTGCCACTCCCTCAATAGCTTCTTCCCTCTCTCGCTGGAACTGTGCTTGGTTCATTCCTCCACGACTCTGAAATTGACCTCCTGTTCTCCAGGGACTCCCTCCTCCCCTCCTGGGGGTGGAGTCAAGATGCGGGCATTCACTTTTCCAATGTCCTTCTTCTCTGCAATGGGCGCACTGATTCGCACCCAGTGGGGTCCAATTATTTTCACGACCCCTTCCACGTCCTCTGCTCCTTCGGCTAGGAAAACCTCCTCCACGTCATTCAACTAAAGCAGCAGCAAGAAGATCTGCTTTCTTCTTCATCTTACGTTCACTTTCTCTGTCACGTTCATTTTCATGATTCACAAACACTTTCTGAGCAACTTCCATTAGCTGTGCTGTATTCATGCCCGCAAATCCATCTAATTTCTGTAATTTTTGTTTTATATCTCTCTGGGACTGACTGACAAAAGCTGCGTTTACCATACGCAAATTCTCCTGGGCTGCTGGATCGTATGGGGTATATAGTGAGGGCTGCCTGCACTATTTGGATTCCACTTGGGGCCATCAAGGCTGATAGGTCTGCCTAATACTGTTCATTAGTTCAATCAAATCCTAAGGCTTCTCAGTGTAGGAGGCATAATGCGTCTTTCAGTTCAGTAAATCAGTGGTGGAAAAAGGCACATAAACAAGGCTGGTCAGCCCTACCACGACCTGGCCTTCGGTATTAAGGGTGGGTAGGCCCTGGACCTGGTGCAATGGTATAACGTGACCATCCCTTTTACTGGTAGTTGTACTTCTGAAGGTATACGGCAATCGGGACTGTCTGGGTTCCACTTCATGTTCTTGGGCGCTGGCTGTGAGAGACCCTGAACTGGCAAATGAATCCCTGCTTGTAGTGTCATCGGTGGACTGTGCCCACTCGGAGGCACTCTGAACTGAGCCGGGGCTTCCGGTCAAGAGGGGGTGCGCGTCCTCCTGCTGCGGAGGTGGCTGGTGAACTACTTGGGGTACATCTGCAGGGAGGTGTCCCCCCCTGCCCCAGGCTCTGCCCGGGGTGGTGGCAGAGCTGAGGGGACTGGCCTATAAAGATACTGGGACGGACAGAGTGGAATGTCTGGAGATTCTGGGGCAGAATAAACAGGCAGCTTTTTTTTTTTTAAAGATCCAGACTTCCGAGCCCCCCTCCCTTGTGGTTGCTACTAATCTCCTACACTGTTCCTCATAGCAACGCTTTATCCAGGAGGGTTTTTTTTTCCCCCTTCACAAACACTTAACCAGGAATCTATATAGGAGAACTGATCAGGGAACATATTCTGTACAACCTGAGAAACACGGGAAACTATACTAATATCAAAGGTGCCCTCACGGGGCCATGAAGTAGCTAACACTGGCCACTCCTTTTCACAGAGCATTCCTAATAGGGACGGAGACATACTAATTCCGTAGTCTCCAGCAAATCCCTTGCTAAAATTCCTAGTCATACATTTCAACAGAATCTGCGTGGACTCCGACCCTCCCCATGATGACGTACTTGACAACAGACAGAGGGGGCGGGCAGTCAGGCTGCATTTTCCTGAGGACTATGAGTCAGAACTATGCAACAATATTCCTTTGGGTGCACTTATTAAAAAACTTAAACAAAGGGTAGGCAGAAAACATAAGCTTAGATTGGTTGTAATAAGCATAGGAACAATTTAGATAAAGTAAAACTATTATTTTGCAACATGTTATAACAACAATCCCAATAGAAAGAACTATGGCTCCTAACATGACGGCCACATATCTGTTACGTATGACTAGAGTAAAAATACTTGGCATGAAACTAATTGCCAGCCGTAATCAGCACTAAGCTGAATAATGCAAAGGAATTACTTTAAATCTTACAGTTCAGGAAGCAGATATTTAAAGGACATAAAATGGGTACTTTTTCATAAAGTTGGTGGATATCTGGAATGCATATACTCCCCTTTTCTTTTCTTTTTTTTTATTAACAATAAGTATGTCCTCTATGAGGTGCTTGCCACAATATATAAAATCCCGTTTTACTTTTAATTTTGCTCAATAGCATACGCAGTATATCAGGAATTAGAATTCAAGCACAATTAACTCCTCATTCACTCAGGATTTAAATCACTTTCAAATCGCGATCTGGTAACTACTGGTTCGGGATGCTTCATAGTCCTGTCAGGGTTCTTAACCTCTACTTCGAAGGTCAAAGGAAAAACAAAAGCAGTTTCCTTAATTTCTCTATCATTTCTATTTGGACCATTACAGTGTTTGCTGAAGACTGAAACATAAAAAACACAAGACAAGGCTAAGCCCACAAATGCATTATACCTAAAGCTCTACAGAATCCTCCTCACTTGGTCCGTACTCAATATTTACAAGAACAGTTGAGGAGCTCAAAAAGGGTTAATAAGAACTTAACCCTTTCCAGGCTGAGCCCAAAACTGTCAGGATCCAAAATTCTGACTAAACATTCCTACCAAATGATATATAATACATGACCATAGCAGAAGGAACATCACTATTAGAACATATTGAATAAGACAGGTACAATTTTCCTGAAATAAGCACAAATTAACCCAGCTGCAGAATGTGGATTAAGAATTGAAAATAAGCCTTCAAAGGGTTAAAGAATACTAAACATTCCTTTCTACGGGCTGTGTGAAAGACACACCCCTTCTCTCTCTGCCTGCTAGAGACTCACACTGTATTGGAAAAAAAACTGAAATCAGTGAGACAGCTGTCTTTGTACTTAAAAGTGACTCCTGAGTTGGTTTTTCCTTCTTCTTTCTTCTTTTCTTAGTACTATTCCTTAATTGGTAAACTGTTTCACAAATTACCCAACAAAATAATCTTACATTATACCAGAAGGGAAACCCACGGTTTCAACAGATAACAAAACCAAATACAAACAACAGACAAGGACAGGCAGGATGGCTGCAGGAGTCCGTGCAGCCCACAGAACAATAGGGAGACAAACACCAAACGCTACCTCCTTTTGCGACCTGGGCGCGGTCGCCCGGCCAGGAACTGCGCTACTCAGGAGTCCGCTCTCACTTGGTCTATTTCAAGACCTCTCAGTCACACAAACATTCATACCAGCAACAAGAAATTATTTTTCAAATGCCCAAGGTTTTACTGACTGACTATCCCAACCAAAGGGTCAGTGGCTTCTGCTCCACTAACCCTTATGCGGAGCGTACTAGGACCGCCCTTATGAGAGGTGATCAAGCTGTCTCGTCTTTGCGCACTTATGCAAGACGTTCCCAGTTAGTCTATACCAAATTTGTCTCACATACTCATGCAAGACGTTTCCCCAGGCTTCACTGACTATTGAACAAGAAAATGTCTATACCAATTAGTCTCACATACTCATGCAAGACTTTCCTCAGGCTCGCATACTCATGCAAGGCTTTCCCCAGGCTTCACTGACTCAAATGCCCAAGGTTTTCTACTCATCGAATCCGGTTCCCGATACCAAACCAGTTCATGGGTTGGATCCTGGACTCCCCTCGGGTTCGGAGGTGTTGGCCAGCTGGACCCAGTGGTCTGCTGAGGCAAGGCGGAACCCTCCCCGATACAAGAGGATCGGTGGCGCCTGAGGTTTCCCCTGCGGTCGGACAGACACAGTTCCAACTGGACCAAACCTGGAGGCGAAAGTACGTGGTATATTCACTTGAATACCATCCACTACTCGCACATTCCCAGCACAACGCTCCAAGAATATGTAGCAGCTGATAAGCATGTAATAAATAATACCAGGAGTCAGTTCAAAGATCCAAGCCAATTTATTGTGCACAAGGCCCAGATAGTCAAGCTTCAAAAAGGACTGAGCAAAGCTCTTACAGAAACATATTCATTTTATACATTTCTTTTCAGTTTGATACATGCAGACTTTCTATTTGTCCCAACGCCCCCTGCACTTGTCCAATCAGGGACCCTCTCTGGGCCTAGCACCCTGCTCCCCCTTCCCAGGCTATTCTAACAATGGTACAGTTTCTAGGTATTGATACAATTCTACTGCGAGGTCATTAGGCTCAGAGAATGTGAGAATGCAGAACACTGGAATATATCATCAGCATGGAAGAAATGAATAGAGGATTCATACAAACTTATCAAAAGCAGTTTAAAGCGGATTTCTCAAACTTCTACTGAATTTGGTCTTTCTCAGCATTTATTATTTCCAAGTGGGGGTGGGGAACTCAGGCCTAGTTTACAGGCCTCTCATACATTCTACAGGCTATTATAGGCCATAGCCTACCACAGTAGGACAGATGATCCAGGATGTGTGGGATCTGCCAGAGGTTAGCCTTAAAGGGGTGCAATCCATGACGCCCCTTTACCCACTGCTGGAGCAAGAATGAGTTCCTTTGATTGCCCAAAGTGGGTGCAGCGGTGTTGGCAGCAGTAGAAGAGACCTTGACTTGTCTCCTGCAGCTGAGAGCTGTGGAACTGGTTCCGCGAGACCAGTACGTCTGCGGTCAATGCTTCATGTATTTCGTTTTGTCCAAAAGGAAGGTTCCTTTCGCCCAATTCTTAACTTTGAGGGAATGAACTACGGTCTCCAGATACCGCATTTCACAGTAGTAATGGCGGTAAGAAACAGAGATTTTTGGTGACTCGCGATCTCACAGAGACGTATCTGCATGTTTCCTTCCATCCAGAACATCAGCAGTTTCTCTGCTTTGCAGTGCCAAGGGGCCATTTCCAGTTTTGAGCGTTGCCCTTCGGTCTGGCGACCACCCCCGTACCTTCACCAAGGTCATGGTGGTGATGGCAGCAGCTCTCCACAAGGAAGGGGTTCTCGTCTACCCGTACCTAGATGATTGACTGATCCAGGCGAAGTTCAGGGACGATAGCGAAAAGAGCAACAGCGCAGGTGGGAGAGTTCCTTCAAAGTCTCAGTTGAGGTCAACCTGGCCAAGAGCCAGTTACGGCCGGCCCAAGAGCTAAAGTATTTGAAAGCGTGCTTTGATACCTGTGTGGGCAGGAATTTCCTGCCGGTTCGCCGGGCGCAGGAGCTACGACAGTTGATACAGCGGGTCCTGAAGACTACCTCAGCCTAGTGCGCATGGACCACGGAGAGTGGCAGCTCAATCAGGAGGTGTTCAAGGAGGTGGTCCGCCAATGGGGCACACTGGTCATGGACCTAATGGCAATGTTCAAGTTGGCCAATGCCTGCCGGTTTTTCAGGAGAATTCCAAGGGCTTGGATGCTCTAATTCAGTAGTGGCTCGAAGAGGGTCTTCTCTGTTTTTCCCCGTGGACGCTCATAGGCCGGTTAGTGCAATGACTAGAGGCACACCGGGGATTTGTGATTCTAGTGGCACCAGACTGGCCGAGGTGCCCGTGTTATGCTGACCTGATTCGGATACAGGCGGATTGACTGTAGTGGCTTCCAGTTCGGAAGGACCTCTTGATGCAGGAGCCGTTTCGCATGCTCCAGGTGGATCAATTCTCACTTATGGCATGGCTCTTGAAAGGGCGAGGTTGAAGAAGAAAGGATAATCAGGCTCGGGGATAGTGACCTTGCTACAGGCCCAGAGGTGGTCTACGAACCTGTCGTGCATCTGCGTAGGACGCGTCTTTGAATCATGGTGCGGAGAGAGGCAGCCACGCCCTTCCACTGCCTCCATCCCGGACATCTTGCTGTTCTTGCAATCTGGTTTTGATAAGGGTCTAGCTGCCAGTTCCTTGAGGATGCAACTGGCGGCGATTTTCCGGTTATCGCGGTAAAGTCCACGGGATGCCGTTGGGTACACACCCAGACGTGCTGAGCTTTCTAGGGGTGGTGACCCACCTCCATCTGCCAATGAGGCAGTGGTACCGCCTTGGAATCTCAATCTGGTGCTGTCTGGGGAACCCGTTGAGCCATTGAGTCGAGCTTTCCTGCAGGATTTGACTCTGAAAATGGCATTCCTGGTGGAGAGTTGCTCGGCACGCAGGGTTTCGGAGCTTCGGACCCTGTCATGCCAGGAGCCATTCCTTTCTTTCTCCAAGGAGAAAGTGGTCCGGTGCCTAGTACCTTCATTTTTGCCAAGGTGGTATTAGCATTTCATGTAGATCAGGCCATTTCCTTACCGGCTCTGGCGAGCGTGGATGTGGGCGAGAGCGGGTATGGGCCGTGCCACTCCACATCTGTGCCATCTGGATGGTAAGAGAGTCCTGCGAAGGTATGTGAAAAGGGCATTGTCCTTTCGGAGATTGGACCATCTGTTGGTTCTGTTTGGCAGGTCGCACAAAAGTGAGGCGGCAGCTAAGCCTCCATTTCCAGATGAATCAGTGAGGCAATCACGTCGGCATACATCTTAAAGGGTAGAACAGTGCCGGTGGGGTTGCAGACGCATTCCATGAGGGTTCAGGCAGCCTCATGGGCAGAGTATACTTTAGTTCCGCCGGTGGAGATCTGTAGGGTGGTATACTTCTCTGAACATTTTTGCCTGGATGTCCAGGCAGCGGGGGATGCTCGTTTCAGATCGGCAGTGCTTCAGGCCGGTTGTGCGGGTCCCTCCCATTAGTTTAACTGCTCTGGTGCATCCCAGAGGTGCGGGACTGGACTGGAGGGACAATAAGGAAAGAGAAATTAGACTTACCTGATAATTGTTGTTCCTTGAGGAACTCCAGTCCAGTCCCGGAACCCTCCCTGAGTGCTTCTTGTGATGATCTGTGCACACCCCGGTCCTGGGGAGGGGTGTGTAATCAGTGTTTGGGGGAGGGGCGGACCAGAAGAGCTGTCGGTTGCTCGCATCCTGCTGGTTGGAGTTGCTCAGGCGCTCAACAGGTAGGCCTCTTCATCCTGGAGTGGGGGACGGGGTATTCTTCCCAGGGGATGGAGGGGGTACTAGTTTTTTTAGGCGTAGAAGCGTTTGTTACATGTTTAACTACTTATTTGTTGCTCCTCTGAGTCTGCTTTGTCAATAGATACTGGGGCTGGTGGGCGGTGCCAGCTGCATATGTACACTAGTGTCATCAAAAAGATGACAGGCTCAGCCTCCAAGCTGCTGGAAGACAGAGGCAGCCCAAGGGGGGTGCAGGGCCATGTGCGGAGACTCGGTGCGGGGCCTCATTTGCATAAGGGGCATCATTTGCAGAAATATTTGCATAATGTTACCATACACTAACTTTTAGTAAACATGCCTCTTAATGAGTGTATGGATAAAGAAAGACTAAAAGATTTCTACATTACTATAATCCAGTGCCAACCGCCAGGCACATTAGGAACTACTACAAACACTGCCCATTTAGAACCAATAGCAAACCCACCGTATCATAACAGCACTACCAGGACTCAAAAAAGCACCAGACCCTACCTATCAAAAGGCAACACTGCAAATATTAAACCAATACATTTCAGAGAATAACAATACATGACCTACTGGGGAAAGAGAACAAGTGGCAATGTCAAATAGGAATTACATAAACAGAATACCTCAGCTCAGTTACACACGCAGAACATAGACCATCACCAAACAAGGAATCACAATTTAGAAACAGGAAGACAATAATTAAACTGGGAACCCCAAAAGCCAAATTTGGAATGTACAACAACACTGTAGAAATAAAACTATAAATTAATTTCCTCTTGTACTAAACAAAGCGCAGACGTTAATGATGCACATTTCCCAGAGCTGACATATTCCAGTTAATAAATTCAAAATAAAGAGATATTTTTCTACCTTTTGTGCATTTTTTTCAGTTGCAATTGCTCCAGCCACTTTCTTCTGGTTTCTTCGTGTCTTCTGCTAACTCTCCATCATCTGCTGTCCATTTGTCCTTTCTTCTCTCTTCTAGTTTTTTTCCATTCTCTCTCTACATCTGCTTTAACATACTAATCTTTCTCCTTTTATTTATTTTATTTATTTATTTAACATTTCTTTTATACCGCGCTATTAACATCAGTGCGGTGTACATCCAACAAAACATATACATTGCAGGCTAGCTACAATGTATTCACATTTGAACAGGGATTGAAACTTGGATAAACAAGGGTAAACAATAACAGTTATTACATTGACAATTATCTACAGTTATTTACATGGGGAGTGTATTTCCCTATCGGGTCTACACCGAGAAGTATCTTGTGAATAGGTAGTGTTTTAGGGCCTTCCTGAATTGGATTAGGTTGGTGATAACTCTCATGTCAGGTGGGAGGGCATTCCAGGCTCTGGGGGCACAGATGCTGAAGGCTCTGTTAGTTGTTGCCTTTGTGTATCTCGTTGTTTCCTTCGGAATTATCAAGGTGTTTACTGCTGCTGATCTTCTGCTTCTATTGTGGGGTGAGGTGTGTATCAGCTCAGTGATGGCTGTGGGGGTCTGATTGTTCAGGGCTTTGAAGGTTATAATTATGATCTTATATTGGGTTCTGGCTTGAACTGGTAACCAATGAAGCTTTTTCAGGATTGGAGTGACATGGTCAGACCTTGACATTCCTTCTAGCACCCTAGCGGCCGTGTTCATTGCCAGTTGGAGAGGGTTCAGAGTTGCTTGTGGGAGCCCATACAGGACTGCGTTTGCGAAATCAATGTGTGGCATCACCATGGCTTGGTAGATTGTTCTGAAATTCGTGTACTCAAGTAGTGGTTGTAAATGACGGAGTGTCCGTATTTTGTGGTAAATTGATTTTGCTGTGTTTTTATATGTGGTTTCATGTCCATCCTTTGGTCAAGGGTGATGCCTAGGTATCTGATAGTGGGTTTAGCTGTCAGTTCTGTGTTCTTTACCTTTAGTGTAAGTGGGGGTGTGAAGTTCTGGTTCTTCGAGATGAACAAGACGTCAGTTTTGCTGTGGTTGATTTGCAAGTTCTGTGTGAGGAGCCACTTCTCAACTGCGTCGAAACAGGTGATTAGTGGAGTAAAATCAGGTTGGTCCGTTGTAAAAGGCATATAGAGGTGAATATCGTCTGCATATGCTAGGCAGGCTACATTAAAAGATCGAATCAGGTCGCAGATGGGTTGCATGTAGATGTTAAATAGTAGTGCGGATAGCGAGGAGCCTTGAGGTACTCCCTGTTCTTGTAGGAATGGGTCTGACATTGTGGTGTCAATCTTCACTTGTTGCCATCTGTTGGACAGGTAGGATTTGCACCAGCTTAGTGCTAAGCCGTGGATTCCTTTTTCTTCAAGACGTTCGATAAGTATTTGATGACTTACTGAGTCGAATGCAGCTGCAATGTCCATGAATATAAGGACAAAACCTTGTCGGATGTTATCTATTCCTATAATTATGGTGTTGAAGAGGGTGATAAGGAGGGTCTCAACGCCATGTGCTTCCCTGAAGCCATGTTGGGATGGGTCCAGGGGGGCTTCAGTATCGATGTGTTGTTGGATTTCTCGTTGCACTACCTTTTCGATTATTTTGGCTAACAGTGGTATGCTGGATATCGGTCTGTATGATTCAACCTTTAGAGGGTCCAGTTTATTGTTCTTCAGTAGTGGCCTGATGGAGGTATGTTTTAGGCTTTGTGGGAAGGATCCCATTGCGAATGATTGGTCTAGGATTTTATTTAGGAAGTGGCTCAGTTCACAGCGGAGTTCTCTTATCCAGGATGCTGGACAGGGATCATTTGGCGCAGTGGTAGCATTGATGGAAACAATGGTATTTTCAATCTCTTTGGGTGATATGGTGTGGAATTTGGTAAGTGGGGATGGGTGAGGTGTCATGGGTAGTGGGGAGAGACTGGTGGGGCTGGAGCTTTTGGCTGTCTGGATCATTTTTGATTTTAAGTAATCAGTATAATCCTGGGGTTGAATTATGTGTGTTTGTTCCAGGGTTGGTTCTCGTGCTAATGTTTTTACTATGTTGAATAAGTCATGGTGCTTGTTTATTGATCGTTTCAGGAGGTCTGTATGGAACTGCTTTCTTCTCTCCGCTATTTCTTGGTGATGCTTTTTTAAGTATGAATAGTATATTGTATAAGCTTCGGTGGATCGGGATCGGCGCCAACGTCTCTCGAGCTTGCGCAGGTGGAGGAGTGATACGCGTAGTTCATTTGAGTACCAGGCTACATGTTCTCGGCTCCTAGTCCTTCTATTCGTATCTGGGAGTTGTGAGCTAGACTTGAGGGTGTTATTCCAGGTATTAATCAGATCGTCTAGACCAGGTTCTGAGGTGTTTAGGGATGGAAGGACTTTCTTTAGTATTTATTTCCTCTTTGTTGAAGGAGCGAAATCTTCTTGCTGGTGGTTTGGGAGGGATGGTGTTGGTGTTCTGATTGTTAAGGTGTGTCGGCAGTTGGAATCTGATCAAGAAGTGGTCAGACCATGGTACTGGCGTTATGGCTATTGCAAAATCATGGTTTGCTTCTGTGATCGCCTGTGGAGCGAAGATCAGGTCCAATGTATTTCCCTTCATATGTGTGGGTGCTCTATCTGGCTGTATCCTAGGTCAACAAGAGCTTCAAGAAAGGTTGTGGTTTGGGTGTCTTGTAGGGTGGGGAGGTTGAAGTCACCTAATAGCCAGCTCGATGATCGTGGTTTATCTGTGTTGCAGGCGAGGTCTGTGATTGTTGATAGGTCCTCTGGTGACGTTGTCGGTGCTCTGTAGACTAGATTGATTGAGCAATTGTTGTTTGAGATGGAGATCATGTTGAGGTGGGTTGTGCTGGTGGTGTTCTGCTCTTTCCTCATTCCTATTTCATCCACTCAAATTTTACCCCTCCATCCTCAATCCCCACTTACTCTCCCAATACCCGGCCAATTGAAGATTTTTCTTCCCTCCCACACAAAATATTTTTCCCCTCTCCATTTCACTCTCCCAGCCCCATCCCATTCTAATCCTCCCCCAACATCAGCTCCCTTCTAGTTCCAGCCCCACCCAGCATCCGCTCCCTTCTAGCCCCCGCATCAGCTCATTTCCAGTCCTAGCTCCCCCATCTATTTCCAGTCCTATCCGAGTCCCTCCATCAGCTCATTTCCAATCCCAGCCCCCCATCAGCCGATTTCTAATCCTTTCCTAGCTCCACCATCAGCCCATGTCAAATCCTAGCTCCCCTCCACTCAGCCCATTTCCAATCCAAGCCCCCAATGAGCCTACTTTCCAGTTCTAGCCCCGCCATGAGTCCATTGCATTCCAAGCCCCCACCGCAGCCCATTTCCAGTCTCAGCACCCCCAACAGCCCATTTCCAGTCCTATCCTAGCACCTCCATCAGCCCATTTCCTGTCCTAGCTCCCCCTCACTCAGCCCATTTCCAGTCCTAGCTCCCTCCCCTCACAGCCCATTTCCATTCCAAGCCCCCCTCCCTATCAGCTATTTGCAGTTCAAGCCCCCCTTCCACTCAGCCCATTTCCATTCCAAGCCCCCGTCCCCATCCCCATCAGCTATTTGCAGTTCAAGTCCCCCTTCCACTCAGCCCATTACCAGTCCTAGCCCCCCCCTCATAGCCCATTACCAGTCCTAATCCCATCAGCCCATTTCCAGTCCTAGCCCATCAGCCCACTTCCAGTCCTAGCCCATTACCAGTCCTACCCCTCATCAGCCCACCTCCAGTCCTAACCCATCAGCCCATTTCCAGTCTTAGCCTCCCCCATAACCCATTACCAGTCCTAACCCCCCCATAGCCCATTACCAGTCACAACCCCCCATCAGTCCATTTCCAGTCCTAGCCCCCCATAGCCCATTACCAGTCCTAAACCCCCCATTAGCCCATTTCCAGTCCTATCCTCCCCATCAGCCCACCTCCAGTCCTAACCCCCCATCAGCCCATTTCCAGTCTTAGCCTCCACCATAGCCCATTACCAGTCCTAACCTCCCCATCAGCCCATTTACAGTCCTAGGCCCCTCCATAGCCCATTACCAGTCCTAACCCCCCCATCAGCCCATTTCCAGTCCTAGCCCCCCATAGCCCATTACCAGTCCTAATCCCTCCATCAGCCCATTTCCAGTCCTAGACTCCCCCCCCCCAGCCCATTACCAGTCCTAACCCGCTCCCCCCCCATCAGCCCAGGGAAACTGTAAAAGAAAAAACAAACTTGCTGCTGCTGCTGCCGCCGCCATGGCAGTGGCAGAATCAAGTGTCTCCCACGGGGCCCCCCCGGCTGCCCAACAGAGCCCTTCCTCGATCAATCACTCTCTTTGGCGCGGCTTTCAGAACCACGAAGGGAGGTTTCCCTCTCGCGGTTCTGTTAAGCCGGCCATGGCTGATGGGAAACAGGAAATACCTGTTCCCATCAGCCCCAGCGGGCTTAACAGAGCTGTGAGAGGGAAACCCTCCCTTCGCGGCTCTGAAAGCCGCGCCGAGGAGAGTGATCGAGGAAGGGCTCTGTTGGACAGGAGGGAGGGCTCTGTTGGGCAGCCGGGAGGGGGGGGGGCCGCGGGAGACACTTGATTCTGCCGCTGCCACGGCGGCAGTGGCAGCAGTAAGTTTGTTTTTTCTTTTAAAGTTTTCTTGGGCTGATGGGCAGAATGTTGTTTGCGCGGGGCCCCCTGAAACGCGGGGCCCTGTGAAAACAACATTCTTGCTCAATGGACAGGCCGGCCCTGCTGGAAGAAGTACACTACCCAGAGGTGCGGGACTGGACTGGAGTTCCTCAAGGAACAACAATTAGCAGGTAAGTCTAATTTCTCTTTATGCTGCTACCACACTGTAACTTGTCTGTGTCAGGGGAGACCTGTTGTAAACTGCTTTGGGTGAATCTCTTTGTAAAGGTGATTAATAAATCCTAATAAAGTTTATCAACTTTTCCTCCAGGAAATTGTCCAAAAGCCTTTTAAGCCCAGCTACGCTAACTACCTTTGTTATATTACGTGAAAGATTGTTTAATGTATCTTATTGTCTCTGTATTGAGTATAATTTATTTTTTTTAAGACAATGGACAAGAAAGTAGAACAAATTAATAAATACATAAATAAATCAAATAGTTATTGTTCATATTTTGCAAATCAGGTTTTCAAAGACCAGGTTGAGAAACATTGGTATAGAGGATAAAACTGACATATGCAGTAGTAGGTGTTTCCTGGTCTGTTTAGAGATAGCTTAAATTAGGGCTTCTTAAACTTGTTCTTGGGAGAACCCAGCAAGTCTAGTTTTCAGGATCTCCATAATGAATATGTATGAGATAAATTTGCATATAGCAGGTCTCCAATATATTCAAGTTTATCTTATGCATATTAATTGTGGAGATCTGTAACTTGACTGGCTAGGTGTTTCAAGGACAAGTTTGAGAAAGTGTGCTTTGTTTCCTTTATGAGGGTAATTTTAAAAGGCATGTCTATAAGTATGGAAATGCTTTTTTATAAAACCATAGCTTTATCTTTTGGGAAAGCATGCCAAAAGTGGAGGCTGGGCAGAAAGATTGTTTTTGTGTATACTTTAAAATTTTTAAAAACTTGCACATACATTTTCATGGCAAAACTATCCACACCAAATAGGTGCAATTATGTGTAGATAATTTTGATGCAAGAATTTTCAAAGCAAACGCAAGTATACATTTACTTTGAAAATCAGTGAAACGTAGGTACATGACAGCATACACATTTACATGGATTGCTAGAAAATTACCTCCTATATTTGAAGGACACACAAAAATTGGAATCCTTGCCTAGGTGTGAGCCCCCTCTCCCCCCACTGGCCACTAGGTATCAAGGGATTCAAAGGAACTCTTCTCACCGCTGACAATACTGCAAAGTTATCCATTAATTCTTTGCTATTTACAGAAAAAAAGAAAACACAAGAGAAATCTTTGGAACTTATGAAATAAATTAATATTTCATATGCAAAATATCCATATATTCCATTCAATTTTATTTTTATATAGAAATAGGTCATTATTACAACAACTGTACAATACACTACTTTTTATAATTACATATTTTTTCCTTTTTCTTAAAAACATATTGACATAACAAACCATACAAAAAACAAAAGCAAAAAAAGTGCATTTCTTAAAAGAAATATTTACTCCTAAATTTTATCAGGAAAGAGATGCAGCATACCCTTTATATGGGTCAAAGAAATGGTGCAGCTTCCTTCTGGATTTCTTGCTATGAAATCCTAGGATGCGTTTGTCATACTGCAAATAGACCCTTGTCACATTAATGGACAAAGTGTAAGGAATATCAACTGTATGACTGTACTTATCTTTTATTTCTTTTCATATAGGAAATAGGGCTCAGTCCAGTGTTTTATTTCAGTAAAGCAACCAACTGGCAAGATAAAAAGATGATTAGCCAAAGAATTTTCTTATAGTATGTGTGAAAATATAAACAGCACATATAGATCTTATTTTCACTATATTATCATTGTATTTCAAAATCCCATGGGCTGAAACGTTACATGATGTTTGAGTCTCAGAAATGTATTAAGTCAAAGGTTTCTGAGACTGACTTATTAGATAATTAGCAATTGATTTCCCTTCTTGCCTCCTTTTTGTTAGTCTTGTTTTTTTTTCTCCCCATATTTATTCCAAATTGATTTTTAAGCTATTCTTATTTTATTCAGGGTTATGCATTCCTAGAGGGCTGCAAAACTGGTTAGTTTTCAGGATAATGAATATATTAGTTCAATTTTCAGTGAAATGTCTAGGGAAAAGTTGAAACATCTAATCTGTTTCAAATTTTTCCTTTATTCAGCGGTGCCAGATGTTTAGCTAGCGCTGCTGAATATACTAGTATAAGTTATAAGTATAAGCATATATATATATATGTAGATGTGCCGAATATTAGGGCTTCCACACATAAGCCATGGGGGTTACTTTAGAAGCCCCATTTGCGATTTACATGTATATTGGTAGGCTTTTACATGTGTAAATTGCATCCACGGGTAAATGGCCATTTTAGAAAGGGGCCCGATTTACATGTGGATGTCCTAACTACGTGGAAATTGCATGGGGTCATGGTCTGGGCATGTCAGGCACCTTCTCTAGCCTATTCGAATCCAGGCTAAAAACCCACCTCTTCGAGGCTGCTTTTGAATCCTGATGCTCCTCCCTCTCTTGTTCACTTACCATACTCTAGTCCCTAATTTTGTAATATTCTTCATCTTGATTAGATTGTAAGCTCTGATGAGCAAGGACTGTCTTACACCTATATGTACAACGTTGTGTACGCCCCGTAGCGCTATACATATGATAAGTAGTAGTAGCGGGTGGGACAAAAATCTACACGTGTATTCCCCATTTCATATAGGGAATGCAGGGATTAGCCCAAAATTCTTAACATCTGGATTTACACCTGTGCCCCGGTATGAGCAGATTTTGCAAAGCTTGCATTTTGGCCGGCCCTTTAAGGGGTCTATCTCCCTTAATCCCCCAATATTTATTTCCCCCTCCAAATGAAATGTATCTGCAATTCTAGGTTTGCAAAATGGCTCAGAAACACACATGTAAGTGCTGACATTTACACATTCTTTGTGAAGCAGCAGCATTTGCATGTGTAACGTGATGGATTTCCTCAGTCAGTTTTTCTCACAAGTACATTTATAAAATGGTACCTCCCACTACAAATGGATGTCATCCCCGTGCGCTCCTGCCCTTCTATCCACGTAATAAAAAACACGTCCATTTTGAGGCAGAGATATAAGAACGTAAGAAATGCCATACTGGGTCAGTCCAAGGTCCATCAAGTCCAGTATCCTGTTTCCAACAGTGGCCAATCCAGGTCACAAGTACCTGGTAAGTTCCCAAACAGGCACACAGGTTCCACAATGCTTGTCCTGGGGCAAGCAGTAGATTTCCCAGGTCCTCTTTAATAATGGTTTATGGACCTTTCCTCCAGGAATTTGTCCAAACCTTTTTTAAACCCAGCTACACTAAACAGCTTTCACTACATCCTCCGGTAACAAATTCCAGAGTTTGATTACACATTGAGTGAAAAATATATTTTCTCTTATTAGTCTTAAGTGGGTTATGCTGCAGCTTCATTGTGTGTCCCCTAGTCTTTCTACTTTTTGATGGCGTAAACAACTGATATACATTTACCCACTCCATTCATTAATTTATAGACCTCTATCATATCTCCCCTCAGCCGTCTCATTTCCAAGTTGAAAAGCCCTAACCTTTTAAGCCTCTCTTCATAGGGGTATCCTTCCATCCCCTTTACCATTTTGGTGGCCCTTCTCTATACCTTTTCTAATTCCGCTAGATCCTTTTTAAGATACGGCGACCACAATTGCACACAATATTCAAGGTGCAGTTGCACCATGGAATGGTATAGAGACATTATAATATCTTTTGTATTATTCTCCATTCTTTTCCTTATGATTCCCAGCATTCTATTTGCTTTCTTGGCCGCTGCTGCACACTTGGTGGAGGGTTTCAACATATTATCCATGATGACACCTAGTCTATTTTACGTCCCCCAGGTTCCTCTGTTATCCCGCCATGCTAACGGTCCTCATTATCCTCAAAGGTTAATGCCCATTTTGCACCACCCGCGTGGCCAGCTATGGCAATCCGTTGCCCAGTGAAATCTCATACCATCGCTTCTTCTTGGTGAATACTGCTGCGGTGTACCTATTCCGTTACCGCACGGGCGTGCACTGTTATCGCACCCTCTACACATGCACGCATCGCGACAGCGGTGACCCCGCCCTACCACCACTGCTCGATGACTTGCATCGCGACTGTGGTGAATCCCGCCCTACCATTACTGTTCGATGGTGAATTCCGCACTACCGGTGCTCAATGCGTCTACATCTCTGTTACCGCACAGGTGTGCCCTGCAACTGCACCCTATGCACAGGCGTGCTCCAGGACTGTGGTGAATCCCGCACTACTGTTGCTCGATGGTGAATCCCGCACTACTACTGCACGATGTGTCTACATCTCTCGCACCTAACGGGTGTACCGCATAACTACACCCTCTGCATGTGTAAAGCCGGCATACGGGTAATTTCACCCTCTGCACATGTGCGCATTACAACTGCAAGCCCTTACGGGAAAGGACTTTCTAACTGCGCCCTCTCACAACGCTGCTACTGCACATGTTGCATAAACCGCATTCCGACGTTTTCCAATTGCAACAGACTGCTCCACAAAGGCGCATACTATCCCTGAATAAGTGTCTCGGCCTTCCCCCATCCACCACAGCGCGTGGCAGCTTGGGAGGCACCAATTGTGGCTGACTCATCCTGCTTGTCCCAGGAGAAAACGGAGTTACTTACCTGTAACTGAAGTTCTCCGGGGACAGCAGGATAAGTCAGCCACACATACCCGCCCACCTCCCCTAGTATGGGGTCGGCCTCCGTCCTGGTGCCCGCCTCCTAGCGGCAAAAAGGCTCAGCTAGTGACAAACTGGATAGCTAGGGGCGGGCAGGGGGTGGAGCCAGGTGGCCCATGCTCAGAAGGGCAAAGCCCTTCTGAGCTATGGAGAGTACTTCCGTCTCGGCGCCGTCGGATGACGTCACCTTGTGACTCATAGACATGGAGACGGAAAGGTTTCTGGACATCCGGTAGACCCAGAGCTGGTGATGACATCAGAGCGGCTTTTAAAGATCGAAATGCTGCATCCTGTTCAGGTCCCCATTCCAATGGAGACCTCTCCATTCCTTTGGTAGCTTGATACAATGGCTTTGCCAACAGAACAAAATTGGGGATCCATATGCAACAGTACCCTGTGGCCCCCAAGAAGGCTCTTACTTGCCTCCTGGTGGTTGGAGTGGGAATACTACATACAGCTTCTTTGCGTTCCGGTCCCAAGCGTCAAATTCCGCTGGACAACTGGAATCCTAGATATTTAACTTCAGTCTGACATAATTGCGCCTTGGCTCTTGAGACTTTGTATCCAGCCTCATTTAGAAGGTGCAAGAGTTCACTGGTGGCTTGTAGACATTCACGTTCTGAATTTGTGGCTATGAGCAGGTCATCCACATACTGAAGAAGAACTCTTTGTCCTGGGTTCACTGAGTAACTTGAAAGATCCTGATTTAAAGCAGCACTGAAGAGAGTAGGTGAATTCTTAAATCCTTGGAGTAATCGAGTCCAGGTAAGTTGGCCCCGCCTTCCTGTTGTGGGGTCTTGCCATTCAAAAGCAAACAAAAGTTGACTGGTGGGGGCTAGGCATATGCAGAAGAGAGCATCTTTCAGGTCCAGGACAGTGAAATGAGTAGCCTCAGCGGGGATCAGTCCCAAGAGAGTATAAGGATTTGGTACCACTGAGTGTATAGTTTCAGCTGCATCATTTACCCGCCTCAGATCTTGTACTGGGCGGTAATCCCCCATCCCAGGTTTCTTGACTGGGAGAAGGGGGTATTCCAAGGTGACTGGCACTCCTTGAGAAGTCCATACTTCAACAGTTTCATCAGATGGCAGTGGATACCTTCAATGGCTGGTCGGGGAAGAGGATACTGCTTCACATGCACTAGTTCCGCTCCTGGCTTGAGGGTGACAATGATGGGGGCTATGTTCTTCGCTAGGCCAGGTGGATTATCTTCTGCCCATACCTCAGTCGGGGCTAAAAGGTTAGGAGGTATACAGGAACTGGCTGGCTTGGTCGGAGATGCGCTGTAGAACCGCCACTCTTCTTCTCGGGGAACAGTCAGCACCATCAATCCAGCAGGCTTTGGGTTCACAGTCATTTGCATTTCTCCCCCTTCAGCAGAGGATATTTGCGCCTGGAGCTTAGCAAGCATATCTCGGCCCAAAAGTGGAATAGGGCATTCAGGCATATACAGGAACTGGTGCGTTATTTTCTGTCCCCCTAGTTCACACATGCGGTTCTGCAGGAAAAGCTTGGTGGCCCTGGCCCCAGTAGCTCTGACAATGGTGATGCATCGAGAAGACAAAGGGGCTACTGGCTTTGCCACCACTGAGTGTTCTGCTCCTGTATCCACCATAAAGTCCATATATTGGTCCCCTATTTTCAAACTGACCATAGGCTCCTGGGGACCCAGGGTGAACTTGGACCCCGGTCTGGCCTAATCTTCATCCATGTCATAGCCCGTTGCAGCTGCCACTCCCTCAATAGCTTCTTCCCTCTCTCGCTGGAACTGTGCTTGGTTCATTCCTCCACGACTCTGAAATTGACCTCCTGTTCTCCAGGGACTCCCTCCTCCCCTCCTGGGGGTGGAGTCAAGATGCGGGCATTCACTTTTCCAATGTCCTTCTTCTCTGCAATGGGCGCACTGATTCGCACCCAGTGGGGTCCAATTATTTTCACGACCCCTTCCACGTCCTCTGCTCCTTCGGCTAGGAAAACCTCCTCCACGTCATTCAACTAAAGCAGCAGCAAGAAGATCTGCTTTCTTCTTCATCTTACGTTCACTTTCTCTGTCACGTTCATTTTCATGATTCACAAACACTTTCTGAGCAACTTCCATTAGCTGTGCTGTATTCATGCCCGCAAATCCATCTAATTTCTGTAATTTTGTTTTATATCTCTCTGGGACTGACTGACAAAAGCTGCGTTTACCATACGCAAATTCTCCTGGGCTGCTGGATCGTATGGGGTATATAGTGAGGGCTGCCTGCACTATTTGGATTCCACTTGGGGCCATCAAGGCTGATAGGTCTGCCTAATACTGTTCATTAGTTCAATCAAATCCTAAGGCTTCTCAGTGTAGGAGGCATAATGCGTCTTTCAGTTCAGTAAATCAGTGGTGGAAAAAGGCACATAAACAAGGCTGGTCAGCCCTACCACGACCTGGCCTTCGGTATTAAGGGTGGGTAGGCCCTGGACCTGGTGCAATGGTATAACGTGACCATCCCTTTTACTGGTAGTTGTACTTCTGAAGGTATACGGCAATCGGGACTGTCTGGGTTCCACTTCATGTTCTTGGGCGCTGGCTGTGAGAGACCCTGAACTGGCAAATGAATCCCTGCTTGTAGTGTCATCGGTGGACTGTGCCCACTCGGAGGCACTCTGAACTGAGCCGGGGCTTCCGGTCAAGAGGGGGTGCGCGTCCTCCTGCTGCGGAGGTGGCTGGTGAACTACTTGGGGTACATCTGCAGGGAGGTGTCCCCCCCTGCCCCAGGCTCTGCCCGGGGTGGTGGCAGAGCTGAGGGGACTGGCCTATAAAGATACTGGGACGGACAGAGTGGAATGTCTGGAGATTCTGGGGCAGAATAAACAGGCAGCTTTTTTTTTTTTAAAGATCCAGACTTCCGAGCCCCCCTCCCTTGTGGTTGCTACTAATCTCCTACACTGTTCCTCATAGCAACGCTTTATCCAGGAGGGTTTTTTTTTTCCCCTTCACAAACACTTAACCAGGAATCTATATAGGAGAACTGATCAGGGAACATATTCTGTACAACCTGAGAAAAACGGGAAACTATACTAATATCAAAGGTGCCCTCACGGGGCCATGAAGTAGCTAACACTAGCCATTCCTTTTCACAGAGCATTCCTAATAGGGACGGAGACATACTAATTCCGTAGTCTCCAGCAAATCCCTTGCTAAAATTCCTAGTCATACATTTCAACAGAATCTGCGTGGACTCCGACCCTCCCCATGATGACGTACTTGACAACAGACAGAGGGGGCGGGCAGTCAGGCTGCATTTTCCTGAGGACTATGAGTCAGAACTATGCAACAATATTCCTTTGGGTGCACTTATTAAAAAACTTAAACAAAGGGTAGGCAGAAAACATAAGCTTAGATTGGTTGTAATAAGCATAGGAACAATTTAGATAAAGTAAAACTATTATTTTGCAACATGTTATAACAACAATCCCAATAGAAAGAACTATGGCTCCTAACATGACGGCCACATATCTGTTACGTATGACTAGAGTAAAAATACTTGGCATGAAACTAATTGCCAGCCGTAATCAGCACTAAGCTGAATAATGCAAAGGAATTACTTTAAATCTTACAGTTCAGGAAGCAGATATTTAAAGGACATAAAATGGGTACTTTTTCATAAAGTTGGTGGATATCTGGAATGCATATACTCCCCTTTTCTTTTCTTTTTTTTTATTAACAATAAGTATGTCCTCTATGAGGTGCTTGCCACAATATATAAAATCCCGTTTTACTTTTAATTTTGCTCAATAGCATACGCAGTATATCAGGAATTAGAATTCAAGCACAATTAACTCCTCATTCACTCAGGATTTAAATCACTTTCAAATCGCGATCTGGTAACTACTGGTTCGGGATGCTTCATAGTCCTGTCAGGGTTCTTAACCTCTACTTCGAAGGTCAAAGGAAAAACAAAAGCAGTTTCCTTAATTTCTCTATCATTTCTATTTGGACCATTACAGTGTTTGCTGAAGACTGAAACATAAAAAACACAAGACAAGGCTAAGCCCACAAATGCATTATACCTAAAGCTCTACAGAATCCTCCTCACTTGGTCCGTACTCAATATTTACAAGAACAGTTGAGGAGCTCAAAAAGGGTTAATAAGAACTTAACCCTTTCCAGGCTGAGCCCAAAACTGTCAGGATCCAAAATTCTGACTAAACATTCCTACCAAATGATATATAATACATGACCATAGCAGAAGGAACATCACTATTAGAACATATTGAATAAGACAGGTACAATTTTCCTGAAATAAGCACAAATTAACCCAGCTGCAGAATGTGGATTAAGAATTGAAAATAAGCCTTCAAAGGGTTAAAGAATACTAAACATTCCTTTCTACGGGCTGTGTGAAAGACACACCCCTTCTCTCTCTGCCTGCTAGAGACTCACACTGTATTGGAAAATAAACTGAAATCAGTGAGACAGCTGTCTTTGTACTTAAAAGTGACTCCTGAGTTGGTTTTTCCTTCTTCTTTCTTCTTTTCTTAGTACTATTCCTTAATTGGTAAACTGTTTCACAAATTACCCAACAAAATAATCTTACATTATACCAGAAGGGAAACCCACGGTTTCAACAGATAACAAAACCAAATACAAACAACAGACAAGGACAGGCAGGATGGCTGCAGGAGTCCGTGCAGCCCACAGAACAATAGGGAGACAAACACCAAACGCTTCCTCCTTTTTGCGACCTGGGCGCGGTCGCCCGGCCAGGAACTGCGCTACTCAGGAGTCCGCTCTCACTTGGTCTATTTCAAGACCTCTCAGTCACACAAACATTCATACCAGCAACAAGAAATTATTTTTCAAATGCCCAAGGTTTTACTGACTGACTATCCCAACCAAAGGGTCAGTGGCTTCTGCTCCACTAACCCTTATGCGGAGCGTACTAGGACCGCCCTTATGAGAGGTGATCAAGCTGTCTCGTCTTTGCGCACTTATGCAAGACGTTCCCAGTTAGTCTATACCAAATTTGTCTCACATACTCATGCAAGACGTTTCCCCAGGCTTCACTGACTATTGAACAAGAAAATGTCTATACCAATTAGTCTCACATACTCATGCAAGACTTTCCTCAGGCTCGCATACTCATGCAAGGCTTTCCCCAGGCTTCACTGACTCAAATGCCCAAGGTTTTCTACTCATCGGATCCGGTTCCCGATACCAAACCAGTTCATGGGTTGGATCCTGGACTCCCCTCGGGTTCGGAGGTGTTGGCCAGCTGGACCCAGTGGTCTGCTGAGGCAAGGCGGAACCCTCCCCGATACAAGAGGATCGGTGGCGCCTGAGGTTTCCCCTGCGGTCGGACAGACACAGTTCCAACTGGACCAAACCTGGAGGCGAAAGTACGTGGTATATTCACTTGAATACCATCCACTACTCGCACATTCCCAGCACAACGCTCCAAGAATATGTAGCAGCTGATAAGCATGTAATAAATAATACCAGGAGTCAGTTCAAAGATCCAAGCCAATTTATTGTGCACAAGGCCCAGATAGTCAAGCTTCAAAAAGGACTGAGCAAAGCTCTTACAGAAACATATTCATTTTATACATTTCTTTTCAGTTTGATACATGCAGACTTTCTATTTGTCCCAACGCCCCCTGCACTTGTCCAATCAGGGACCCTCTCTGGGCCTAGCACCCTGCTCCCCCTTCCCAGGCTATTCTAACAATGGTACAGTTTCTAGGTATTGATACAATTCTACTGCGAGGTCATTAGGCTCAGAGAATGTGAGAATGCAGAACACTGGAATATATCATCAGCATGGAAGAAATGAATAGAGGATTCATACAAACTTATCAAAAGCAGTTTAAAGCGGATTTCTCAAACTTCTACTGAATTTGGTCTTTCTCAGCATTTATTATTTCCAAGTGGGGGTGGGGAACTCAGGCCTAGTTTACAGGCCTCTCATACATTCTACAGGCTATTATAGGCCATAGCCTACCACAGTAGGACAGATGATCCAGGATGTGTGGGATCTGCCAGAGGTTAGCCTTAAAGGGGTGCAATCCATGACGCCCCTTTACCCACTGCTGGAGCAAGAATGAGTTCCTTTGATTGCCCAAAGTGGGTGCAGCGGTGTTGGCAGCAGTAGAAGAGACCTTGACTTGTCTCCTGCAGCTGAGAGCTGTGGAACTGGTTCCGCGAGACCAGTACGTCTGCGGTCAATGCTTCATGTATTTCGTTTTGTCCAAAAGGAAGGTTCCTTTCGCCCAATTCTTAACTTTGAGGGAATGAACTACGGTCTCCAGATACCGCATTTCACAGTAGTAATGGCGGTAAGAAACAGAGATTTTTGGTGACTCGCGATCTCACAGAGACGTATCTGCATGTTTCCTTCCATCCAGAACATCAGCAGTTTCTCTGCTTTGCAGTGCCAAGGGGCCATTTCCAGTTTTGAGCGTTGCCCTTCGGTCTGGCGACCACCCCCGTACCTTCACCAAGGTCATGGTGGTGATGGCAGCAGCTCTCCACAAGGAAGGGGTTCTCGTCTACCCGTACCTAGATGATTGACTGATCCAGGCGAAGTTCAGGGACGATAGCGAAAAGAGCAACAGCGCAGGTGGGAGAGTTCCTTCAAAGTCTCAGTTGAGGTCAACCTGGCCAAGAGCCAGTTACGGCCGGCCCAAGAGCTAAAGTATTTGAAAGCGTGCTTTGATACCTGTGTGGGCAGGAATTTCCTGCCGGTTCGCCGGGCGCAGGAGCTACGACAGTTGATACAGCGGGTCCTGAAGACTACCTCAGCCTAGTGCGCATGGACCACGGAGAGTGGCAGCTCAATCAGGAGGTGTTCAAGGAGGTGGTCCGCCAATGGGGCACACTGGTCATGGACCTAATGGCAATGTTCAAGTTGGCCAATGCCTGCCAGTTTTTCAGGAGAATTCCAAGGGCTTGGATGCTCTAATTCAGTAGTGGCTCGAAGAGGGTCTTCTCTGTTTTTCCCCGTGGACGCTCATAGGCCGGTTAGTGCAATGACTAGAGGCACACCGGGGATTTGTGATTCTAGTGGCACCAGACTGGCCGAGGTGCCCGTGTTATGCTGACCTGATTCGGATACAGGCGGATTGACTGTAGTGGCTTCCAGTTCGGAAGGACCTCTTGATGCAGGAGCCGTTTCGCATGCTCCAGGTGGATCAATTCTCACTTATGGCATGGCTCTTGAAAGGGCGAGGTTGAAGAAGAAAGGATAATCAGGCTCGGGGATAGTGACCTTGCTACAGGCCCAGAGGTGGTCTACGAACCTGTCGTGCATCTGCGTAGGACGCGTCTTTGAATCATGGTGCGGAGAGAGGCAGCCACGCCCTTCCACTGCCTCCATCCCGGACATCTTGCTGTTCTTGCAATCTGGTTTTGATAAGGGTCTAGCTGCCAGTTCCTTGAGGATGCAACTGGCGGCGATTTTCCGGTTATCGCGGTAAAGTCCACGGGATGCCGTTGGGTACACACCCAGACGTGCTGAGCTTTCTAGGGGTGGTGACCCACCTCCATCTGCCAATGAGGGCAGTGGTACCGCCTTGGAATCTCAATCTGGTGCTGTCTGGGGAACCCGTTGAGCCATTGAGTCGAGCTTTCCTGCAGGATTTGACTCTGAAAATGGCATTCCTGGTGGAGAGTTGCTCGGCACGCAGGGTTTCGGAGCTTCGGACCCTGTCATGCCAGGAGCCATTCCTTTCTTTCTCCAAGGAGAAAGTGGTCCGGTGCCTAGTACCTTCATTTTTGCCAAGGTGGTATTAGCATTTCATGTAGATCAGGCCATTTCCTTACCGGCTCTGGCGAGCGTGGATGTGGGCGAGAGCGGGTATGGGCCGTGCCACTCCACATCTGTGCCATCTGGATGGTAAGAGAGTCCTGCGAAGGTATGTGAAAAGGGCATTGTCCTTTCGGAGATTGGACCATCTGTTGGTTCTGTTTGGCAGGTCGCACAAAAGTGAGGCGGCAGCTAAGCCTCCATTTCCAGATGAATCAGTGAGGCAATCACGTCGGCATACATCTTAAAGGGTAGAACAGTGCCGGTGGGGTTGCAGACGCATTCCATGAGGGTTCAGGCAGCCTCATGGGCAGAGTATACTTTAGTTCCGCCGGTGGAGATCTATAGGGTGGTATACTTCTCTGAACATTTTTGCCTGGATGTCCAGGCAGCGGGGGATGCTCGTTTCAGATCGGCAGTGCTTCAGGCCGGTTGTGCGGGTCCCTCCCATTAGTTTAACTGCTCTGGTGCATCCCAGAGGTGCGGGACTGGACTGGAGGGACAATAAGGAAAGAGAAATTAGACTTACCTGATAATTGTTGTTCCTTGAGGAACTCCAGTCCAGTCCCGGAACCCTCCCTGAGTGCTTCTTGTGATGATCTGTGCACACCCCGGTCCTGGGGAGGGGTGTGTAATCAGTGTTTGGGGGAGGGGCGGACCAGAAGAGCTGTCGGTTGCTCGCATCCTGCTGGTTGGAGTTGCTCAGGCGCTCAACAGGTAGGCCTCTTCATCCTGGAGTGGGGGACGGGGTATTCTTCCCAGGGGATGGAGGGGGTACTAGTTTTTTTAGGCGTAGAAGCGTTTGTTACATGTTTAACTACTTATTTGTTGCTCCTCTGAGTCTGCTTTGTCAATAGATACTGGGGCTGGTGGGCGGTGCCAGCTGCATATGTACACTAGTGTCATCAAAAAGATGACAGGCTCAGCCTCCAAGCTGCTGGAAGACAGAGGCAGCCCAAGGGGGGTGCAGGGCCATGTGCGGAGACTCGGTGCGGGGCCTCATTTGCATAAGGGGCATCATTTGCAGAAATATTTGCATAATGTTACCATACACTAACTTTTAGTAAACATGCCTCTTAATGAGTGTATGGATAAAGAAAGACTAAAAGATTTCTACATTACTATAATCCAGTGCCAACCGCCAGGCACATTAGGAACTACTACAAACACTGCCCATTTAGAACCAATAGCAAACCCACCGTATCATAACAGCACTACCAGGACTCAAAAAAGCACCAGACCCTACCTATCAAAAGGCAACACTGCAAATATTAAACCAATACATTTCAGAGAATAACAATACATGACCTACTGGGGAAAGAGAACAAGTGGCAATGTCAAATAGGAATTACATAAACAGAATACCTCAGCTCAGTTACACACGCAGAACATAGACCATCACCAAACAAGGAATCACAATTTAGAAACAGGAAGACAATAATTAAACTGGGAACCCCAAAAGCCAAATTTGGAATGTACAACAACACTGTAGAAATAAAACTATAAATTAATTTCCTCTTGTACTAAACAAAGCGCAGACGTTAATGATGCACATTTCCCAGAGCTGACATATTCCAGTTAATAAATTCAAAATAAAGAGATATTTTTCTACCTTTTGTGCATTTTTTTCAGTTGCAATTGCTCCAGCCACTTTCTTCTGGTTTCTTCGTGTCTTCTGCTAACTCTCCATCATCTGCTGTCCATTTGTCCTTTCTTCTCTCTTCTAGTTTTTTTCCATTCTCTCTCTACATCTGCTTTAACATACTAATCTTTCTCCTTTTATTTATTTTATTTATTTATTTAACATTTCTTTTATACCGCGCTATTAACATCAGTGCGGTGTACATCCAACAAAACATATACATTGCAGGCTAGCTACAATGTATTCACATTTGAACAGGGATTGAAACTTGGATAAACAAGGGTAAACAATAACAGTTATTACATTGACAATTATCTACAGTTATTTACATGGGGAGTGTATTTCCCTATCGGGTCTACACCGAGAAGTATCTTGTGAATAGGTAGTGTTTTAGGGCCTTCCTGAATTGGATTAGGTTGGTGATAACTCTCATGTCAGGTGGGAGGGCATTCCAGGCTCTGGGGGCACAGATGCTGAAGGCTCTGTTAGTTGTTGCCTTTGTGTATCTCGTTGTTTCCTTCGGAATTATCAAGGTGTTTACTGCTGCTGATCTTCTGCTTCTATTGTGGGGTGAGGTGTGTATCAGCTCAGTGATGGCTGTGGGGGTCTGATTGTTCAGGGCTTTGAAGGTTATAATTATGATCTTATATTGGGTTCTGGCTTGAACTGGTAACCAATGAAGCTTTTTCAGGATTGGAGTGACATGGTCAGACCTTGACATTCCTTCTAGCACCCTAGCGGCCGTGTTCATTGCCAGTTGGAGAGGGTTCAGAGTTGCTTGTGGGAGCCCATACAGGACTGCGTTTGCGAAATCAATGTGTGGCATCACCATGGCTTGGTAGATTGTTCTGAAATTCGTGTACTCAAGTAGTGGTTGTAAATGACGGAGTGTCCGTATTTTGTGGTAAATTGATTTTGCTGTGTTTTTTATATGTGTTTTCATGTCCATCCTTTGGTCAAGGGTGATGCCTAGGTATCTGATAGTGGGTTTAGCTGTCAGTTCTGTGTTCTTTACCTTTAGTGTAAGTGGGGGTGTGAAGTTCTGGTTCTTCGAGATGAACAAGACGTCAGTTTTGCTGTGGTTGATTTGCAAGTTCTGTGTGAGGAGCCACTTCTCAACTGCGTCGAAACAGGTGATTAGTGGAGTAAAATCAGGTTGGTCCGTTGTAAAAGGCATATAGAGGTGAATATCGTCTGCATATGCTAGGCAGGCTACATTAAAAGATCGAATCAGGTCGCAGATGGGTTGCATGTAGATGTTAAATAGTAGTGCGGATAGCGAGGAGCCTTGAGGTACTCCCTGTTCTTGTAGGAATGGGTCTGACATTGTGGTGTCAATCTTCACTTGTTGCCATCTGTTGGACAGGTAGGATTTGCACCAGCTTAGTGCTAAGCCGTGGATTCCTTTTTCTTCAAGACGTTCGATAAGTATTTGATGACTTACTGAGTCGAATGCAGCTGCAATGTCCATGAATATAAGGACAAAACCTTGTCGGATGTTATCTATTCCTATAATTATGGTGTTGAAGAGGGTGATAAGGAGGGTCTCAACGCCATGTGCTTCCCTGAAGCCATGTTGGGATGGGTCCAGGGGGGCTTCAGTATCGATGTGTTGTTGGATTTCTCGTTGCACTACCTTTTCGATTATTTTGGCTAACAGTGGTATGCTGGATATCGGTCTGTATGATTCAACCTTTAGAGGGTCCAGTTTATTGTTCTTCAGTAGTGGCCTGATGGAGGTATGTTTTAGGCTTTGTGGGAAGGATCCCATTGCGAATGATTGGTCTAGGATTTTATTTAGGAAGTGGCTCAGTTCACAGCGGAGTTCTCTTATCCAGGATGCTGGACAGGGATCATTTGGCGCAGTGGTAGCATTGATGGAAACAATGGTATTTTCAATCTCTTTGGGTGATATGGTGTGGAATTTGGTAAGTGGGGATGGGTGAGGTGTCATGGGTAGTGGGGAGAGACTGGTGGGGCTGGAGCTTTTGGCTGTCTGGATCATTTTTGATTTTAAGTAATCAGTATAATCCTGGGGTTGAATTATGTGTGTTTGTTCCAGGGTTGGTTCTCGTGCTAATGTTTTTACTATGTTGAATAAGTCATGGTGCTTGTTTATTGATCGTTTCAGGAGGTCTGTATGGAACTGCTTTCTTCTCTCCGCTATTTCTTGGTGATGCTTTTTTAAGTATGAATAGTATATTGTATAAGCTTCGGTGGATCGGGATCGGCGCCAACGTCTCTCGAGCTTGCGCAGGTGGAGGAGTGATACGCGTAGTTCATTTGAGTACCAGGCTACATGTTCTCGGCTCCTAGTCCTTCTATTCGTATCTGGGAGTTGTGAGCTAGACTTGAGGGTGTTATTCCAGGTATTAATCAGATCGTCTAGACCAGGTTCTGAGGTGTTTAGGGATGGAAGGACTTTCTTTAGTATTTATTTCCTCTTTGTTGAAGGAGCGAAATCTTCTTGCTGGTGGTTTGGGAGGGATGGTGTTGGTGTTCTGATTGTTAAGGTGTGTCGGCAGTTGGAATCTGATCAAGAAGTGGTCAGACCATGGTACTGGCGTTATGGCTATTGCAAAATCATGGTTTGCTTCTGTGATCGCCTGTGGAGCGAAGATCAGGTCCAATGTATTTCCCTTCATATGTGTGGGTGCTCTATCTGGCTGTATCCTAGGTCAACAAGAGCTTCAAGAAAGGTTGTGGTTTGGGTGTCTTGTAGGGTGGGGAGGTTGAAGTCACCTAATAGCCAGCTCGATGATCGTGGTTTATCTGTGTTGCAGGCGAGGTCTGTGATTGTTGATAGGTCCTCTGGTGACGTTGTCGGTGCTCTGTAGACTAGATTGATTGAGCAATTGTTGTTTGAGATGGAGATCATGTTGAGGTGGGTTGTGCTGGTGGTGTTCTGCTCTTTCCTCATTCCTATTTCATCCACTCAAATTTTACCCCTCCATCCTCAATCCCCACTTACTCTCCCAATACCCGGCCAATTGAAGATTTTTCTTCCCTCCCACACAAAATATTTTTCCCCTCTCCATTTCACTCTCCCAGCCCCATCCCATTCTAATCCTCCCCCAACATCAGCTCCCTTCTAGTTCCAGCCCCACCCAGCATCCGCTCCCTTCTAGCCCCCGCATCAGCTCATTTCCAGTCCTAGCTCCCCCATCTATTTCCAGTCCTATCCGAGTCCCTCCATCAGCTCATTTCCAATCCCAGCCCCCCATCAGCCGATTTCTAATCCTTTCCTAGCTCCACCATCAGCCCATGTCAAATCCTAGCTCCCCTCCACTCAGCCCATTTCCAATCCAAGCCCCCAATGAGCCTACTTTCCAGTTCTAGCCCCGCCATGAGTCCATTGCATTCCAAGCCCCCACCGCAGCCCATTTCCAGTCTCAGCACCCCCAACAGCCCATTTCCAGTCCTATCCTAGCACCTCCATCAGCCCATTTCCTGTCCTAGCTCCCCCTCACTCAGCCCATTTCCAGTCCTAGCTCCCTCCCCTCACAGCCCATTTCCATTCCAAGCCCCCTCCCTATCAGCTATTTGCAGTTCAAGCCCCCCTTCCACTCAGCCCATTTCCATTCCAAGCCCCCGTCCCCATCCCCATCAGCTATTTGCAGTTCAAGTCCCCCTTCCACTCAGCCCATTACCAGTCCTAGCCCCCCCCTCATAGCCCATTACCAGTCCTAATCCCATCAGCCCATTTCCAGTCCTAGCCCATCAGCCCACTTCCAGTCCTAGCCCATTACCAGTCCTACCCCTCATCAGCCCACCTCCAGTCCTAACCCATCAGCCCATTTCCAGTCTTAGCCTCCCCCATAACCCATTACCAGTCCTAACCCCCCCATAGCCCATTACCAGTCCCAACCCCCCATCAGTCCATTTCCAGTCCTAGCCCCCCATAGCCCATTACCAGTCCTAAACCCCCCATTAGCCCATTTCCAGTCCTATCCTCCCCATCAGCCCACCTCCAGTCCTAACCCCCCATCAGCCCATTTCCAGTCTTAGCCTCCACCATAGCCCATTACCAGTCCTAACCTCCCCATCAGCCCATTTACAGTCCTAGCCCCCTCCATAGCCCATTACCAGTCCTAACCCCCCCCATCAGCCCATTTCCAGTCCTAGCCCGCTCCCCCCCCATCAGCCCAGGGAAACTGTAAAAGAAAAAACAAACTTGCTGCTGCTGCTGCCGCCGCCATGGCAGTGGCAGAATCAAGTGTCTCCCACGGGGCCCCCCCGGCTGCCCAACAGAGCCCTTCCTCGATCAATCACTCTCTTTGGCGCGGCTTTCAGAACCACGAAGGGAGGTTTCCCTCTCGCGGTTCTGTTAAGCCGGCCATGGCTGATGGGAAACAGGAAATACCTGTTCCCATCAGCCCCAGCGGGCTTAACAGAGCTGTGAGAGGGAAACCCTCCCTTCGCGGCTCTGAAAGCCGCGCCGAGGAGAGTGATCGAGGAAGGGCTCTGTTGGACAGGAGGGAGGGCTCTGTTGGGCAGCCGGGGGGGGGGGGGCCGCGGGAGACACTTGATTCTGCCGCTGCCACGGCGGCAGTGGCAGCAGTAAGTTTGTTTTTTCTTTTAAAGTTTTCTTGGGCTGATGGGCAGAATGTTGTTTGCGCGGGGCCCCCTGAAACGCGGGGCCCTGTGAAAACAACATTCTTGCTCAATGGACAGGCCGGCCCTGCTGGAAGAAGTACACTACCCAGAGGTGCGGGACTGGACCGGAGTTCCTCAAGGAACAACAATTAGCAGGTAAGTCTAATTTCTCTTTATGCTGCTACCACACTGTAACTTGTCTGTGTCAGGGGAGACCTGTTGTAAACTGCTTTGGGTGAATCTCTTTGTAAAGGTGATTAATAAATCCTAATAAAGTTTATCAACTTTTCCTCCAGGAAATTGTCCAAAAGCCTTTTAAGCCCAGTTACGCTAACTACCTTTGTTATATTACGTGAAAGATTGTTTAATGTATCTTATTGTCTCTGTATTGAGTATAATTTATTTTTTTAAGACAATGGACAAGAAAGTAGAACAAATTAATAAATACATAAATAAATCAAATAGTTATTGTTCATATTTTGCAAATCAGGTTTTCAAAGACCAGGTTGAGAAACATTGGTATAGAGGATAAAACTGACATATGCAGTAGTAGGTGTTTCCTGGTCTGTTTAGAGATAGCTTAAATTAGGGCTTCTTAAACTTGTTCTTGGGAGAACCCAGCAAGTCTAGTTTTCAGGATCTCCATAATGAATATGTATGAGATAAATTTGCATATAGCAGGTCTCCAATATATTCAAGTTTATCTTATGCATATTAATTGTGGAGATCTGTAACTTGACTGGCTAGGTGTTTCAAGGACAAGTTTGAGAAAGTGTGCTTTGTTTCCTTTATGAGGGTAATTTTAAAAGGCATGTCTATAAGTATGGAAATGCTTTTTTATAAAACCATAGCTTTATCTTTTGGGAAAGCATGCCAAAAGTGGAGGCTGGGCAGAAAGATTGTTTTTGTGTATACTTTAAAATTTTTAAAAACTTGCACATACATTTTCATGGCAAAACTATCCACACCAAATAGGTGCAATTATGTGTAGATAATTTTGATGCAAGAATTTTCAAAGCAAACGCAAGTATACATTTACTTTGAAAATCAGTGAAACGTAGGTACATGACAGCATACACATTTACATGGATTGCTAGAAAATTACCTCCTATATTTGAAGGACACACAAAAATTGGAATCCTTGCCTAGGTGTGAGCCCCCTCTCCCCCCACTGGCCACTAGGTATCAAGGGATTCAAAGGAACTCTTCTCACCGCTGACAATACTGCAAAGTTATCCATTAATTCTTTGCTATTTACAGAACAAAGAAAACACAAGAGAAATCTTTGGAACTTATGAAATAAATTAATATTTCATATGCAAAATATCCATATATTCCATTCAATTTTATTTTTATATAGAAATAGGTCATTATTACAACAACTGTACAATACACTACTTTTTATAATTACATATTTTTTCCTTTTTCTTAAAAACATATTGACATAACAAACCATACAAAAAACAAAAGCAAAAAAAGTGCATTTCTTAAAAGAAATATTTACTCCTAAATTTTATCAGGAAAGAGATGCAGCATACCCTTTATATGGGTCAAAGAAATGGTGCAGCTTCCTTCTGGATTTCTTGCTATGAAATCCTAGGATGCGTTTGTCATACTGCAAATAGACCCTTGTCACATTAATGGACAAAGTGTAAGGAATATCAACTGTATGACTGTACTTATCTTTTATTTCTTTTCATATAGGAAATAGGGCTCAGTCCAGTGTTTTATTTCAGTAAAGCAACCAACTGGCAAGATAAAAAGATGATTAGCCAAAGAATTTTCTTATAGTATGTGTGAAAATATAAACAGCACATATAGATCTTATTTTCACTATATTATCATTGTATTTCAAAATCCCATGGGCTGAAACGTTACATGATGTTTGAGTCTCAGAAATGTATTAAGTCAAAGGTTTCTGAGACTGACTTATTAGATAATTAGCAATTGATTTCCCTTCTTGCCTCCTTTTTGTTAGTCTTGTTTTTTTTTCTCCCCATATTTATTCCAAATTGATTTTTAAGCTATTCTTATTTTATTCAGGGTTATGCATTCCTAGAGGGCTGCAAAACTGGTTAGTTTTCAGGATAATGAATATATTAGTTCAATTTTCAGTGAAATGTCTAGGGAAAAGTTGAAACATCTAATCTGTTTCAAATTTTTCCTTTATTCAGCGGTGCCAGATGTTTAGCTAGCGCTGCTGAATATACTAGTATAAGTTATAAGTATAAGCATATATATATATATGTAGATGTGCCGAATATTAGGGCTTCCACACATAAGCCATGGGGGTTACTTTAGAAGCCCCATTTGCGATTTACATGTATATTGGTAGGCTTTTACATGTGTAAATTGCATCCACGGGTAAATGGCCATTTTAGAAAGGGGCCCGATTTACATGTGGATGTCCTAACTACGTGGAAATTGCATGGGGTCATGGTCTGGGCATGTCAGGCACCTTCTCTAGCCTATTCGAATCCAGGCTAAAAACCCACCTCTTCGAGGCTGCTTTTGAATCCTGATGCTCCTCCCTCTCTTGTTCACTTACCATACTCTAGTCCCTAATTTTGTAATATTCTTCATCTTGATTAGATTGTAAGCTCTGATGAGCAAGGACTGTCTTACACCTATATGTACAACGTTGTGTACGCCCCGTAGCGCTATACATATGATAAGTAGTAGTAGCGGGTGGGACAAAAATCTACACGTGTATTCCCCATTTCATATAGGGAATGCAGGGATTAGCCCAAAATTCTTAACATCTGGATTTACACCTGTGCCCCGGTATGAGCAGATTTTGCAAAGCTTGCATTTTGGCCGGCCCTTTAAGGGGTCTATCTCCCTTAATCCCCCAATATTTATTTCCCCCTCCAAATGAAATGTATCTGCAATTCTAGGTTTGCAAAATGGCTCAGAAACACACATGTAAGTGCTGACATTTACACATTCTTTGTGAAGCAGCAGCATTTGCATGTGTAACGTGATGGATTTCCTCAGTCAGTTTTTCTCACAAGTACATTTATAAAATGGTACCTCCCACTACAAATGGATGTCATCCCCGTGCGCTCCTGCCCTTCTATCCACGTAATAAAAAACACGTCCATTTTGAGGCAGAGATATAAGAACGTAAGAAATGCCATACTGGGTCAGTCCAAGGTCCATCAAGTCCAGTATCCTGTTTCCAACAGTGGCCAATCCAGGTCACAAGTACCTGGTAAGTTCCCAAACAGGCACACAGGTTCCACAATGCTTGTCCTGGGGCAAGCAGTAGATTTCCCAGGTCCTCTTTAATAATGGTTTATGGACCTTTCCTCCAGGAATTTGTCCAAACCTTTTTTAAACCCAGCTACACTAAACAGCTTTCACTACATCCTCCGGTAACAAATTCCAGAGTTTGATTACACATTGAGTGAAAAATATATTTTCTCTTATTAGTCTTAAGTGGGTTATGCTGCAGCTTCATTGTGTGTCCCCTAGTCTTTCTACTTTTTGATGGCGTAAACAACTGATATACATTTACCCACTCCATTCATTAATTTATAGACCTCTATCATATCTCCCCTCAGCCGTCTCATTTCCAAGTTGAAAAGCCCTAACCTTTTAAGCCTCTCTTCATAGGGGTATCCTTCCATCCCCTTTACCATTTTGGTGGCCCTTCTCTATACCTTTTCTAATTCCGCTAGATCCTTTTTAAGATACGGCGACCACAATTGCACACAATATTCAAGGTGCAGTTGCACCATGGAATGGTATAGAGACATTATAATATCTTTTGTATTATTCTCCATTCTTTTCCTTATGATTCCCAGCATTCTATTTGCTTTCTTGGCCGCTGCTGCACACTTGGTGGAGGGTTTCAACATATTATCCATGATGACACCTAGTCTATTTTACATCGGCCTCACAGGTGCACACCTTTTCTTTTAAAACTGACAGGGCTGCTTCGACCACGAACGGCCTTTCTAAAATGTGCATTTATGCTATAAGACCCCCAAATATTGGCACAAGACATATAAGTTATACATTTGGTTTGGATGGCCCAATTTATACTTGGTTTTTCTACATGAGTGAATCGTATAATTTATATGTATGGGGCCAAAAATCAGCACCAATACATATTTGTATGTATTTGTAGCCCCATCCAAGGAATGCCATAACCCTGTCCATACCACTATATATAGTGTTACATGCATAGTGGAATATTTATATAATGTTATATACAGAATACCCCCAAATTCTAAAATAGCACAGTGCTGAATGTATAACTGCTTTCTGAATATAGACCTATTTTAAAATTAAATATTTTATATATATTTCTTTCTCTCTCTATATATAGCAACATAATAAATGGTGGCAGATAAAGACCAGTGTAGATGGAATATAAGGATAATTTTATAAATGGACACCTAGTTTTAGGCACCAAGAACATGCCTATCTTAAGTCTACTGTATAAAGAAAAGCTAAAGTGAAGATGATCCAAAGCTTCTGCTTAACAAGATCAAGGAACACAGGGGCATGTTTACTAAATTGCTGCAAGTAGTGCATTGCAAACACAGAAATAGCATGTGTTTTACCATGCCAGGGCATAGCAGCTGCAATAGATGAAGGCAGTATGGCCACAGTACGCTATAGCACCACGTAAGTCATATCACTAGCGTGACAGTAGTGAATGCGTGGCCATAATGCATGCGCACAGTGCGTGCAGCCACAACACGTGTCAGGAAAAGCAAAGCTACAAGCACGATATTAGAGTGGCCATGGGGCTTGGAATCACTATGGACAGTATGAAATTTGCCCTAAGCACACATACAGGAAGGTATCAACCTGCCAGTTCAGAATACAGAGGGATGACTGGGAAAAGACAGATCTCTACTAACAAGCAGGAATAGTCCTCAAGTATGGGTGACATCGGGTACCAATGGAGCCCGTGTGGGAAGCTCCCCAGCTACCAATAGGAAAGCTTTTGGGAGCAGTCCACTGTACCTGCGCTGCTGCCTTCCCGCTTTTCTAACTGACTCTCCTCAACTGAGTGTGTAGCTGGAGAGAAAGGAGAGTAGAAGAAAGAGAAAGCCCTACAACTCCTCGGGGAGGTGGGCGGGTTGTGAGGACTAAATTCCTGCTGTTCCCGGAGATCACCTGCTACAGGTGAGTAACTATGCTATCTCCAGGAACAAGCAGGACTGTAGTCCTCACGTATGGGACTCCTTAACTCCCAGATCTCATGGGGGTTAGAACCATGATAGGTTCATTAATCTTGATTTCCCCGGCACGATTTCAGCTATCAGTACTGCACGTAGATTTGCCACCGAGGTGGACATTGCTTGAACGCTGTGCGAAGTGATGTGCTCAGTGAGGGATAATCCTGTATTGTCATAGCAGAAAGAGATACAGTCCACTATCCAGGATGAGAGGGTGCGTTTAGAAACTGGAAGAGTGATGTGTTGATTTTTAATGAAGCCAGACTTCTTTTTGACTTGTTCTCTGAAGAAATTCTCTCTATGGCTTGGCACATCAGCAAGCTTATTTTGCACTTATTGTTCTAGGACTGAGGACTGGAGCGAGGCGAGTTTCCGGGCGCCAATACCCATAGCAGAAACTCTAGATGTCATTTCAAAGATAGCATAGGTTGCCTGGATCATGAACTTCGAGTAGTCCATGCTGTGATCCACTAGGGAATGATACTGCTCCAGTTTCTCTAGAGGGAGATACTTGGACAGATTATACATGATGCTCTTCAGAAACATGCCCATGTACAGCTGGTATTAGGCCATGCAGGCCATAAGCATGGAACTCTGAAAAAACCTTCTCTCAAAAGAGTCCAATGTCTAAGCTCCCCTCCCTGGGGGCACAGAGGAGTGAGTCTTGGAACTTTTGGATCTCTTAAAGGCAGATCTGATCACCAAGGAATGGTGAGGAAGCTGGGGCTTCTTGAATCTGGGAGCCTTCTGAACTCTATACAAGGAGTCAAGCCTTCTACTAACTGGAGATACAGTGAGGGGGTTCTCCCACATTCTCATCTGCATTCTCTGAAGGATGTACTGCATGGGCACCGTCACCGCTTCTTTAGGGGTTGAAGAGTACTGCAGGATCTTCAATTATTCTGCCCTGGGATCATCCTCAGTCTCTAAAGAAAATAGTATGGCCTTGGCCATATCCCTGACAAAATCTTGAAAGGTCATATCCTCAGAAGGGGGCTTGTGCCATTCATGAGGAGGAGAAGGGTCAGATGAAAGCTCCAGAGACCTGTCCTCTGACAAGTCCTCAGATTAGACATCAGTGACCGAGCCTTCTAAGTCCAACTCAGAAGGGAAATCTAAATACTTCTGAGTCTCTGCCTGGATCTCTTGCCTGACCCTTGGGGATCAGGAGCTTCTTCGGGAGCAATGATGCACTGGTGCACATCTAGTTTTGGAGGGGGTTTCGGACTCCAAAACACTTGAGAGTGAGATCGGCTGGGTGGGCTCTGGTGTTGGGGCCCTTCAATGTCCCGATGTTGATATCTCTCCCGTAGGCAAGCTGTGCATCGCAAGGATTGGTTGGACAGGTGCTGCATGGCAAGCAGAATCATGATCCATTTTTCGAGAGCCTTCAGAAGGTGCTTTTCAATGGCTGCCAGCTCTGAAGGCTGGGGGCCTCAGCAATCTCAGCTGATGTTTCTGGAATCTGTAAGGGGGTATCAGCGGCTTGGTCTCAGTAGGCCATCGCTGCTCCTCCAATGTCTTGGATGATAAGCTCTCCTTCCTTTGGGGCAGTTTAGAGGGGTGCTCTCGTGGACCCTCATCTCTCTCAACGCCAGTGCACTTGAGTCTGCACTCTGTGTTTGTCATGATCACCCTGTGGCATCAATGAAGATGAAGCCAAATTCTTCTTTATCTTCTTCAGGTGGAGATCAATTGATGGCCGATGCTTCGGGGCATGACAAGTGCTCGGCTCCGAGTGGGCTTGAGAACCCCTCAATGTTGATGCACCGCCAGCATCCGATGCAGCCTTCGATGCCACTGAGACTGGTGCTGCCAATGAAGATGGATCAAATATATGAATGCCAAAAAGTGATTCATGCTGCTTCTCTTGACCTTTGAGTCCTCTTTTTATCATCTGTAAGCACAAATTACAAGAAGAGGGCTGATGATCAGGTCCCAGGCACTGAAGACACCAGTTATGGATATCTGTAGAGGATATAGTCCTTGAGCACTGAGAACATTTCTGAAACCCGCTGGCAAGTTTTTGGGACATATCGGCTGGAAAAACAGCCACAGCGAAATCAAATGACTTGATTGTGAAAAATGAGACGGTACCTACGGCTGGAGCACCAGTGCCTAAGGGGACAGAAGTGCTGCGGAAAAGAAAGGAAACTTTAATCAACTGAAAATAATTAATCTAAGAAACAAAAGAGAAAAATGTGATAAGCAGGTGGTAAAATGTAAAAGATACTGCTGAAGGCGGCAGAGTCCCCGAAGAGGGAAAAATATTAACAATATAGCGACTGGCTAAAGTACACATAAAAAGGCCCATCCAAACACATAAGTCACTGAAAATACATGACTTACGTGCATCGATAGCTTGTAACCCTATGCAGCTTCTCATAAAATTACCTCCTGTGTGTGTATATTGATCTTTTTGAATATTGACCTGATATATATGTTGTGATAAGGAAGCTTATCATAGCTCAGGAAGGAGCTATAGAAAAGGTGAAGTGACTCTGAACAAGCAACCTGTCAGTTCTGGTAGAAATAAGAAAACAGAATTTTTCCATAAAAGACTACCAGTCCCAGAATGCACCAGGTTTCCAACAGCCATTAGAGGAGCTGAAGGGGGGGAACGTGTGTTCAATCAGGAGGGCTATGAGGTAATCCCTAAGCACTCATCTCAAAGGGCAGGGCCTGATTCAGCACAGCTGCGCTGTGCTAGGGTGGAGCACTCATCTAAGCTGAATAAAGGTAGAGTTTATTCTACAGAGAATTATCCTCAGTTTCATCTGGGAGATCCTCAGAATCAGCTTGGATATCTTCTTGATCTTGGACATCCTCAGAATCAGCTTGGATATCCTCAGCTTGGACATCTTCATCATCTGGAGGATCATCATCAGCAGAAGCCAGAGCGGATGGACAGAGAGGGCAAGAAACCCTTTGGAAGAAAGAAGAGAAAAGCATTTGGGAGGTCTAAAGGAGTCCATAGCAGTACGTATACTGGAAGGCATTCCAAAAGCAAGCTTAAACCATTGGACTGGGGAAAGCCAGAGGAATGGTGCTGCAGAGCTAGGAATCTCCAGACGGTACCTGTGAGGGAGATGGCTGCACTTGGAAGGGACCCTAGGACCCGTGCCAGAAGGTATGTGAAGAGAGATCCAGTGTCCAGGGATCTGGATTGGAAGGCTGGACATAAGAACTGGACTACATACTGGCCAGGCTATTTAGAGAGGAACTCTAACAGCAATGGAAGCTCAGGTATGAACACTGATCTATGCCCTAGCTATACCCTTGAAAGACAGCAGGGAAACAAGTATTCTCCTGAGAGTGCTCCATTGAGAAATTCCTCTGTGCCAGTCCATGATATTGAACCCATGATTGTTGAAGAAGGGGGAGAAGTTATAGATACAGGTTGTGAATACATGGATTGCTCTCTGTCTAAACTCCTTTGGTAATTTATTGTTACAAAGTACAACAACCATCACAAAGAAATACAAACTTGTTCTTTAATCTACTCAGAAAAGCTCCTGAGTAGGATTTGAGCCAAGCAGTAGAAAGTAAGCCAGCTAAGGGGTTTCAGCTGGATAACTGCTAGCAATTGAGCCTTACCTAATTGCTTGTGAGCTCTGAGGGAATCACTTCTGAATCTATGTGTGAAGATATAAGAAGTTAACCTGAAAAGAACAGTTTTTCCCTACTTTGTGGGTTTTGCTTGTTGTTTGATGCACTGCTAAGAAAATATTAGCTAGAGCCTACAGAAAAGATCATTCTGTTACCCTCATGGTCTTTATTTTTTTGTTTTGATTGCCTGACAAGTTCAGCTGTTGTTTTCCTGATTTTATTTTTCTAAGTTTAACACTGAAAGCAAGTATCCTGTTTTATGTGCTACCAAGCATATCTGTGTTGGGAGAAATAACCCCATAAATAAATATCTTATTGGCTTTACACTCAAGCACAACTAATTATTGTGAACGGCTGTGTCTGGTGTGAATGGACTACATTTCCCACAATCCCTTGCAAATCATATTAATATATGCCTTTGCCAAGACTGTGAACATTCTCACCCAGGCCCCCGTCTGACAATGTGTTTGTGGGTTTGCTTGCACTGTCAACTGCCTTTAAATCTATCTCATGCCTGATATTCAATAAAAAAAGCTGAGCTCCTAAATTTAGGCTCCTAAGATATGCTCCTTAATTTTTGCCCAATTTTCAGCCACATTTAGGAGCCTATGCTTTTAGCTGAAAATTCATCCTAATTTAGGAGCTTAAAATGAATGCTCTTAAATGAAGGTGTACTATTTATTTGCCTAATGCTGAACATCATTCCTAAGCTCTTAACTCCTTTTCCCCTCCCTAAATCCACCCCCATTTTCACACACTTTTTGTGCTCCTAAATTTACGAGTTTGGTGATGTTTTAAGAAAATACTTAGACACTCAGCCCTAATAAATATTCAGAGAGGCCAGTTTAGGAGCATAACTCTCAAAGTTAGGAGCATAAATCCTTTGAATATCAGGCCGCAACTGATTTGCAGCCCTCAAGGACTGTAGCTGAACACTTCCATTTTATATGTTCAAACAAGATACTTGCAAGCTAAAATTTCACTTTGTATTATCCTTAATTTCCTCCCCTTAGCTCTGTACATTTCCTTCTCCTGAGCTAACAAATCTGAAAAGTCACTTCTTTTTTAATAAGTTATAAAACATTTTAAATCTTAATTCACCTGGGTAAAGAGGGCAAGGTTGAAATCAGTTTGCTTTCCATTGGCCAAGGGGAAATTTTAGAAGCTCTAGTCATGATCTGCATGTGTGAAACTGACCAGTCGCATGTATAAAGTACATCCACATCTGAAGTGCCATTTTAGAAAGGCTAAAATTTACATGTCTGCCCCAATCACGCACAAGTCACATAGGGGCATATTGGAGGTGTGGTTCGGATGAAGCAGAAAGATATATTGTATTTCCGATTTTATATAGGGGTTACATGTAGCTGACGGAAATTCCCTTCGTCTGTATTTATACTGGCCCCTGGCCATGTTTGGGTTTTTAAAAAGTGCTAATTTCAGACAGCCCTTACAGATGTTTATTTTTCCCTCCACATGTTACTTTGGCAGATATTGACCTATTTAGAATTGATGGCCAGGATACATATGTGCATGCTGAAACACTGGCACTTACATGTGCCAGTTACCAGGAGTTCCCTTGTACATATTTCCCACGTGTGTGTTTGTAAAATATCATCATCCACTGTACATGGATGTCCATTCCTGTGTGTACCTGCGTTTCTTCATTTGCTGCAACACACACGTCTACGTGAGGGGCGGACATATGTTGATTTTAGATCGGACCTACACGTTCCCACCTTCACCTTTAAAATTGACATAGAATTGCAGACGTTTTCACTTGGATGTCATTGCAGTCACATAAATAACCTTTCGAAATTGTGCCTTCACATGTGTACGAGCTGAGGGACTCTAGCAAGAAGTAAATAATGTGCAAGGGGTGGAAGGGCAATCAGGGAATTTTTATACTGTTTACTTCCTATTGGCCCTTCTTCCCACCACTTTTTTTAAAAATCTCCTCCCCCTATCCCCAGCAGCATAATCTACATTCTATTCCACGTACTGCTCCTCCTCCAGCATGTCCCGCCTTTCACTGGGCTGACTGCACATGCAATATACTACTGATAGACAGTTTCCTTGTCTAAGCCACAGCTACATTCAAGCTAGACCTGGGGTTCCCTCCTGAATAACTGGGACCATCTGAGCATACTCCTACTCCATTGCTTAAATTGTGCATCAGCACCCTTTCCTTCAGAAAAATCAGCTAGTTCTCCCTTATTGGGAGACTTTGCATGTGTACCTCAATTTATAAAATCCGCTTATGTTTCAGGTCCCTATGAGCATAAAATTAGGTGCTCAGAAAACGTAACACCTACTTTTATGCAATATAGATATAAGCATTCCTGAGGAAGGAGAAGAGGTAGTGGGATTGGCCCTTACGTGCAGATTTTATAAAATATACACATATATGCCGATTCCTACCAGTTGCTCCTGTTTCCGAGCAGGTGTAACTTTATGCAGGAGCTTATGGGTGGGCTATGGGACATGTTTACAAAGAATCGCACTGGTAGTGTGTGTTGGAGCATAAAGGTTAGTGCAAGTCTCCACGATAACTGTTGGCAACATGTGTGTCCAGCCCAACTGCTGTTAGCGCAGTGGTAACATGCAACACCATGCTAACTGGCAATTAAAACTACTCACCGAGGAGGTGTTAAGTGCACATATGCTGACTGTTATCTTTGCAGTTAGCTTGTACCCAAAATACCAACACTAAATGCGAAGTGCTGTCACCATCCACTTTCCACCCCTAACCCTAATTTCCACCCCTAACCCTAATTGTGTGTGGCCCTGCGCTGTTAGCATGGTGCACTTACTGCACACTAAACCCCTTGCTAATGGTTAACGTATTTTAGCAAACATGCCCTTATATTATAAAGGCACATAGGTGCAGGGCCGGTGCAAGGACATGAGGCACTCTGGGTGAGTCCTCAATCCTGTCGCCTCTCCCCCCCCTTCACTCCTATCCCTTTTGAGGCTGCCCCTCTCTGGGACCTGCAACAGCAGCAATATCCTTTAAATTGCAACGCAGCCCTTACCTGATCTCTCTGGCACTGTGTTGCAGTTCCTGGCCTCTATGACCTGCTGCTCCCTCAGATGCAGACCCTGTTTGCAGAAGTGCCCCCTTGCAAATAGGAAGTCTGCGTCGGAGGGGGCAGACGCAGCAGGTCATAGAGGCCAGGAACTACACAACAGAGACTGGGTAAGCACTGCATTGTGGTTTAAAAGGTATTGCTGCCGCAGGTCTCAGAGAACAGTGGCAGTGCTGGCAATGGGCTACCCTGGGAGAGCTGGCACTCTAGGTGACCGCCTAGTTAACCTAGTGGGTTGCACCGACCCTGCAGAAGTGCACATATCTTCATAAAACAGGTTCAACATATGTGCCTTTGACAGCTTATGAGCTCTGTTAAAAAATTAACCTCCATGAGGGTAATTTTCAAATCATTTCCGCAGATAAAGCAGCTTTACACAACAAAGAAATGACCTGTTATAGAACTGCCTGCCCAATATGTGGGTAAACTCGCATGTGTACAACCTGTACATATGTCAGTTCACATATTATCTGAAGAGGTGTTCCTGAGGCTGGTGTTAGGGTGCACACTTCTGAAAATTCAAACAAATGTGTATATTTTAACCCGGAAACAGAGCAGGTGTTAAGCACATAGTTTTTCCTGAGATAATTTTCAAAGTGGAAATATGCACATTCTTTTGCTTTGAAAATCTAGCAAAAGTGTGCACAGAGAAAGTATGGATGCACTCTTTACCTACGTGCACAGTTATATTAGCCCCTTGGGAGCAATTTTTAAATAGCCAGTACACTTGCAAAGTATGCAGGCACTTTTGGCATACATATATTGTACTAATTCTCAAGGAGAAACAATGCTTGTAGTACACACAAACGCACATGTTAAAAATAGCCATGTGCAAACGGTCAAGAAGGGGCAAAAGTGTTTCTGTGAAAATGCCATGTACATATGTTATTTTCCTCCGCTAACCCAGGTATGCCTCATAGAACACCTCCTCATAGTCCATTTAAAAGTACATGTTTTAGGGAAGGCTAGACACCCTTTTATCTGGCCAGAAGAGACAATTTTCAGCTAAGTCCTTTTACTTGGGTAAATGGCTTTGAAAACTGCCTTTCACTTCTGACACTTATGAATTGACATTTTTACTATTATAACCTGCATAAAAAGTCCAGGTCTGATTTATGACTAGTAGTATCATTTCTTGCAGCCACATAGTCATCAGGATAGAGAAACCCATTCCAGTTTACAGAAAATGATGAGCTGGGTTTTTCATCGTTGCAGATCTACAAAAGACCTTTTGTTCTCTTTGAGAGATGTCTCCCGAGTTTTTAATTCAGCATTTCCCAAAATGCCACCAAAGAATGTCAGACAAGCAGAGACCAAATTTCTCATGCATACAGTTCCCAGTTTCTGTAGTTTGGATATTTGTAGAGATCTGCCCAGAGATTGTTCCTTTTACAATGAATCAGGCTGAAATGATCAGGCTGAGGACACAGTGTTTATATTCCAGTAATGTGCACTCCAGCATGCTTCGTAAGACTGAACGTTTTCGGGAAAAAAATAAGCGCCAAGTGTTTTGCTTTGCAAAGTCTATTTTGAATAGTGCTTGGCAATGGGAGCATGAGGCTGGAAGAGCCTGATGTGATAGTGGATGGTGAAGCTGGGTATGGCATGCCACTTGCGCACTGTGCTGGTGGGAGTCTATCGAGGGGGCTGTTGCAAATTTGAGGAGTCTGACAGGCTGTCGGTTCTTCTTGAAGCATGCTGCCGCTGTTGTGGATGGTATCCCATGGTTCCTTGCTGCTGTTGGTAGGAAGGCAAAAGCAACGCCTCTGGTTGCTCATTGTGCATGGAACTTGGCGTCTGCACCTGCAGGATTAGATAAAATTTATTTTTTAATGGAAATTACATTCTTCAAAATAAACTCAGTCATGTTACCAACAGAACAACAATATGTATATTTTCATATGATTAAGTGAAGGAGTAGCCTAGTAGTAAGAGCACTGGCTTGGTAATCAAAAGACCAGGGTTTGATTTTAACTAGCACTCCCTGTGGCCTTGGACAAGTCACTTTCTCCGGGAACAAGCAGGAAGTCATTTCTCACATATGGGTGACGTCAGCACCGACAGAGCCCTTGCGGAAGTATCCCCCCAGCTTTCAAAGAAAGCTTTTGGGAGATGTCACCACACATGCGTGGTCCCCTTCCTGCTCAAGGGTGCCTTTTTGCCACAGAGCCCTTCAGACATTTGTCTGGCTTGTCCCCGGAAAAAGTTGATTTTTCTTCTCTGAGTTTCATACTCACCTCCAGTATTGCACCGGTACTCTTCCTGCCACCTTACCTCACTGCCTCGGCGTCGAGTTTGGTTTTTTTTTTTTGCAGTTGTCTTTAATTTTTTGGCGTCCTTGTGCCTTTTTTCCTCAACTGGCAGCTCGGCGAGTCTTCGATCTCGCAGGGGTACTATTCCCCCATGGCTATCAGTGGCTTTAAGAAGTGTGATCGGTGCTCGAAAATCATGTCTTTAACCGACACACACAACTGCTGTCTCCTCTGCCTCGGGCCAGACCACGATCTGACAGCATGCGGTCTCTGCAAAAGGATGTCCAACAAGGCCCTCAAGAGCTGCCAGCAGCAGCACGATAGGTTTTTCCTCGAGTCCCCGGTGCCTCTGAAGGCCAGGGCCTCGTCTGAACACAGAAAGAAGAAGAAAGCCTCAAAGGCGGCTTCCTTGGATGGATCTGACCGGCTGGGTGCTGCCCGAGCCAGGTCCCGCAGTCTGAGACACTCGTCCAAGGGATCAGAGAAGGAGCGGCCTGCAAAGGTCCCCCAGAAGGACTCAACAGAAATCAAGGACTTCCGAAAACAGCTGAAGACAACCCTGTTCATCAGATCATCAGTCCCCCCCCACCACCCCGAAACTGTATATAAGAATGTATAATAGCTCATGATGTATAATAGCGCACTATGTATATAAACCAACTCTAATCATTTCCCCGCCAACACATACACACCACACTGTACACTGCATGAAGACATTTGCCCCCCCCCCCTTGATTGTTTGCCATGGAAACCGCTTTGATTGAATGATAAGGCGGTATATAAATACCATTAAATAAATAAATAAATAACCTTAGACTGGCCTTGGTCCCCAGACAGATGGAGGAGTGGCCTAGTGGTTGGGGCAAGGTATTACAGGCCGGAAGGTCGGTGGTTCAAATCCCACTAGAGGACAGCAACCTTGGGCCGGAAGGACTGGGGTTTCTAGTCCCGCAGGTGCTCCTTGTGGTCTTGGGCAAGCCACTTAACCCTCCATTGCCCATGTTCCCTGTAAGTATTAGTGTATGTGTCTCATATCCCCTTGTGTTAAAATGTATCCCCCAACCGCTTTGACCCGGTGAAAAGCGGGATATAAATGCAGCTAAATAAATAAATAAATAAATAAACATTATCCTTGTTGAGGATACCCCTTCGGGGGATCTGGCGTCGGGCCCGAGACCTCGGTACCCACGCCAAAGGCTGCGGAGCCTTCTGGCCTGGAGTCCAGAATGGTGGCCCTGGAGTGCCCTGTCTGCTTTCATGGACCAGCGGTGGGCGCTGTTGACCGGTACAACCAGTTCATGTGCCCCAACCACCGGCCCCTTGATTTCGAAGACGTCCCTGGAGGCTGAGCCAATCCTCGAGGTCCTTTGGCCTCGGGTCGATCCTCGGTCGAGATCTCAATCCAATTCCCGCTCGACGGGACCGCAATTATCCCTGGCAAGTGTGCTTGGCACTGGCTGTGGAGCATCAGGAGGACATTGGCCAGGATCAGTCCTGAGGCACGCAGATCATCCCTCATATGAGTCCTCGACGGACTACTCTGAGTGAGAGATGGAGGATGAGGAATCCACCGATGCCCATCGCCACTACGACATCAACTCAGATTCTCCCATCTCGGAGCCTCGGCGGCGGTCTCCGCCAGAGGATATGGACTTTTTTGATTTCGTCAAGGATATGTCTAAGGCCCTGGCATTCCCTATGGAGTCAGAGGATGACCCTCGGGCCGATGAGTAGGAAATCCTCCAGTATGAGGCTCCTCCGAAGGAATCGCTCATGGTGTCCATCCCTCCCATCCTGGAATGGCTATGCTCTGTATATGGGAGATACCAGCATTGGTGCCGGTGGTGAGCAAGTGGCTTGACTCAATATATCGAGTCTGCCGTAGCCCGGGCTTCCAGAAATCACAGCTGCTGCATAACTCCATGGTAGTGGAGTCAGCCAAGCATCGGCTAAAAAGTCAGAAGCACTCCTCGGTGCCTCCCGACAGAGAGGTCTACACCTTGGATGCCCTCGGCAGAAAATTTTACCAGGGCTTGATGCTCATCAGCTGCATCCAGGCATACCAGCTGTACATAGGCATGTACCTGAGGGACCTGATGAAGGAACTCGCTGGGGTCTCAGCTGATCTCTCCGAGGAACCCCTGCAGCGGTTCAAGAACCTGACCAAGGCCGTCCTTGAGTGCTCCAAGTTCATGTCTCGGGTTTGAGTCGGTGGCTGGAGTAGCGGCGGCGGGCATCACACCAAGCTTGGCTACAGTCGTCTATCCTTGAGCAGTGGGTTCAGGACAAATTGATCGATGTCCCATGTCAAGGAGAGAACCTCTTTGGCAAACCCATGACCGACAAGGCTGCCGAGCTGGAGACCGAGTTCATGATGAGGACCAGGCTCTCTAAAAAGACTGGTGCCCCTCTCTGACAGAAGGGCTCAGGTAAAAAGTCCTTCTACCTGAGGAAAGGGGCTGCTTACAGAAACTACACACCTTTTCAGGCCTCCCCAGCTCCCCAACAGGGTCAGCAGGCCAAGGGACATGGGCATGGCCCTTGTAAGCAGAAGGTTCCAAAACCCCAGGCACTGGCCCCGGCCCAGCCAGGGGAGAGTTTTTGACTCCTTGGGCATAGCCTCTCTACCCCAAGGAGGTCAGCAGCCCATAGGGGGACGTCTGACCCTTTATGCCCAGAGTTGGCTGACCATCACCATTGACTCCTGGGCACTTCGGGTGGTTAGGGAGGGTTACCTCCTCCACCTGACTCAGACACCTCCCCCTTATTTTCTGGGAGAGCACCTCAGGTCTCCCCTCCACCGGGACCATCTTCTGAAGGAGTTGGCAGGTCTTCTCGAGGACAAAGCAATGGAACCGGTGCCCACCATCTCAAGGGCAAGGGGTTCTACTCCAGGTACTTCCTCGTGCCAAAAAGGACACGGGGCCTATGGCCATCTTCGACCTGCGCAACCTCAACAAGTTCCTGGTGAGGGAGAAGTTCAAGATGCTCTCCCTTGGATCATTGCTGCCCTACCTACAATAGGGAGACTGGCTATGCTCCTTAGACCTGAAAGATGCCTATACCCACATCCTCTTTCGCCCCAACCACAGGTAGTACCTGTGGTTCATAGTGGGGGGCAGGCACTGTCAATACAGGGTGCTGCCTTTCGGCTTGGCCTTCGCCCCAAGGGTCTTCAAAAAATGCGTGGCAGTTGTGGCCGCCTTCCTCCACCTCCAGGGGGTCTTTGTCTTCCCCTATCTGGACGACTGGCTCATAAAGGGAGGCACAGCCTCAGAGGTGCAGAAGGCCACTGCACGCACCATCCAGGTCCTGCAGCACTTGGGCTTTGTCATAAACTATGCCAAGTCTCATTTCCTTCCGACACAATGTCTGGAGTTCATCGGGGCAAACTGGACACTCTGCAGTCAAAGGCCTTTCTACCCAGGGACCGAGCAGATTCTGGCACGGGATATACAGCACCATCCCTCTGTGACCGCTCAGCTTCTTCTGCGCCTTCTCGGACACATGGCCTCCACGGTCCACATCAACCCAGACGCTCACCTCCGCATGAGGGCTGCGCCGTTGTCTTGACTTCCTCTCTTCCCATGTTCTTCTCGATCCCTTACAATCTGTTTTTCTTCCCTGGCACTGTACTGAAACTGCTCTTGTCAAAGTCTCCAGTGATTTGTTCCTGGCTAAATCTAAAGGCCTCTACTCTGTCCTTATCCTCCTTGACCTTTCTGCTGCTTTTGACACTGTTGACCATGATCTTCTCCTTGACACTTTGTCCTCGCTTGGCTTTAGGGACTCTGTTCTCTCCTGGTTCTCCTCATATCTCTCCCATCACCCCTTTAGTGTATGTTCTGGTGGCTCCTCCTCCTCTGTTACCCCGCTCTCGGTTGGTGTCCCCCAAGGTTCTGTCTTGGGTCCCCTTCTTTTTTCTCTCTATAACCAATCCCTTGGTGTGCTTATTTCCTCTCATGGTTTTCAGTACCATCTCTATGCTGATGACTCCCAGATCTATCTCTCTACTCCTGATCTTTCTTCTGCTTTCCAGTCCCGGATCTCTTGCTGTCTCTCTGCCATTGCTGCCTGGATGTTCCATTGTCGCCTGAAATTAAACATGGCCAAGACTGAACTTCTCGTTTTTTCTCCTAAAATTTCCTTTTCTCCTTCTTCTTTTTCAGTCTCTGTTGATGGCTCTGTTCTCCAACCTGTTTCATCTGCTCGCAATTTGGGTGTTATTTTTGACTCTTCGCTCTCTTTCTCCTCTCATATCCAACTCATCGCTAAGACCTGTCGCTTTTTTCTCTTCAACATTGGCAAAATCTGCCCCTTTCTCTCTGAGTTCACTACTAAAACCCTCATCCATTCCCTAATCACCTCCCGTCTTGATTACTGTAACCTCCTTCTTGCTGGTCTCCCTCAGTCTCATCTCTTCCCTCTTCAGTCTATTCAGCACTCCGCTGCCCGTTTGATTTTCCGTCAGCCTCGTTTTGCCCACATCACTCCTCTCCTCAGATCGCTTCACTGGCTCCCTATCCGTTTCCGTATTCACTTTAAGCTTCTCCTTCTGACCTATAAGTGCATTCACTCTGTGGCTCCTCAGTACCTTTCTTCTCTCATTTCTCCCTACTTCCCCCCTCGTGAACTCCGTTCTTCTTCTCAGTTGCTTCTTGCTATGCCCTTCTCCTCTATTGCCAACTCCAGATTCCGCTCTTTTCACCTTGCTGCTCCTTACGCTTGGAATAAACTTCCTTTGTCTCTATGCCAGGCATCTTCTTTGCCCCTCTTCAAACTCAAGTTAAAAGCGCATCTTTTCGCCTCTGCCTTTGGCTCTTGATTTTGCTGTTATCCTTCCTTCCCCTCTTTTATTTCACCTTTCTTTCTTCCTCTTACACTTGTTCTTACCTCTTTCCTTTGTCCTGTCTCTCCTGCTCTTGTCTCTTTGCCCTTGTTCTTATCTTTTTCTTCTCCTTTTCTTGCTTTGTCTTTTTTAGATTGTAAGCTCTTTTGAGCAGGGACTGTCTTTTTGTGTTTTCATTGTACAGTGCTGCGTGCGCCTGGTAGCGCTTTATAAATGCTTAGTAGTAGTAGTAGTAGTAGCAGCCCATGGGGCGCCTCTGAGACAAAGTCTCCGTTACCCATCAACTGGCGGACTCGCTGACCTGGTGGCAGACTCCCCAATATCTCGAGGCGGGCATGCCCTTTCAGACCCCGAGCCCCTTAAAGGTCCTTACCACGGATGCCTCCCTGCTCTGCTGGGAAGCCCACTGCGAGGAACTCCGCACCCAAGGCAGCTGGTCACCAGATGAGTGCGCCCAGCAAATCAACCTTCTGGAATTACGGGTGATTTACTTAGCCATTCGAGCCTTTTGCCACCACTTGCGTCACCAGCCGGTGCTGGTCCAGACGGACAACCAGGTGGTGATGTTCTATGTGAACAAACAGGTGGGCATGGGGTCTCGTGCCCTCTACCAGGAAGCAATGCTCCTCTGCTCATATACAATCCAACAAGGTATTCTCCTATGGGCAATATACCTACCAGGCCAGAATAACCTGCTGGCCGACAGGTTGAGCAGAGTCCTACAGCCGCACGAGTGGCAGATGGACCCCAGTGTAGCCAATCGGCTCTTCCGGATCTGGGGGAAACCTATGGTGGACCTATTCACCAGTCCGGACAACTTCCAGTTCCCCCACTTCTGTTCCCGGCAGGCCCACCCCTCCAAGGCTGCAGCAGACGCATTCCTCGTCTCGTGGTCGAAAGGCCTCATGTATGCCTTCCCTCCCATACTGCAGATTGCCAAAACCTTGTTCAGCACCCTCCATGACAAGGCCTCACTCATCCTGATAGCTCCTCGGTGGACCAGGCAACCATTGTTCCCGCTGCTCCTCCGACTAACAGTGGAAACCCCCATCCCATTGGGGACTTCTCCAGTACTCCTGTCTCAAGAAGGGGGCTCTCTTCTGCACCCCAACCTGGGGCCCCTGTCTCTGACAGCGTGGCTGCTGAAAAGGTGACCTTAGCCCCTTTCAGCCTCTCTGGTGAGGTAGAGGAGATCCTGCTGGCCTCTCGCAAGGCCCCTACTAGGAAAGCTTACACTCTCAAATGGCACAGGTTTGCAGCCTTGTGTACCCAGCCTGGAACTGACCCGTTCTCCTGCCCGGTGGGACTGGTGTTACAGTATCTTCTCCACCTCTCACAATCCAGGCTTAGATCTAACTCCGTGCCCTGGTGGCATAGCACCACCTGGTGGATGGCAAGCCCCTCTCGGTCCAGCCACTGGTGATCCGCATTCTTTGGGGGTCTGCTCTTATCAAAGTCACCGGTTCGCCCTCCGGCGACCGAATGAGACTTCAGTTTGGTATTGAGGCAGCTCAATCGCCCACCCTTTGAGCCTCTGGCTACTTGCCACCTACGATACCTCTCATAGAAGGTGACGTTCCTGGTTGCATTCATCTCCGCTTGCAGAGTTAGCGAGCTTCAGGCCTTAGAGACGGAGGTGCCTTATACCAGGTTCTACAAGAACAGGGTGATGCTCCGCATGCATCCTAAATTTCTTCTGAAGGTGGTAACCAGGAAGTGGTACTTCCTACCTTCTTTCCGAGATCTCACTCCAGTTGGGTGAAGACAGTCCTTCACACCTTGGACTGTAAGAGAGTTTTGTCCTTCTATATCCAACGCACTCAGAGCCACCGCAAAGCCGCTCAGTTTTTCGGCTCCTACAACCCCAGTAGGCTGGGGGAGGAAGTGACCAAGAGTATGCTGTCCACCTGGGTGGCGGACTGTATCACCCTCGCCTATGAGCAGGCGGGCTCCCGCTGGAAGGCTGTGTCATGGCACACCGTGTCAGGGCCATGACGGCCTTGGTGGCAAACTTGCGCTCTGTCCCGATGGTGGACATTTGCTGGGCCGCCACCTGGTCTTCAGTCCTTACCTTCACAGCTCATTACTGCCTGGAAAGGGAGTCCTGGTGGGACAGTGCCTTCGGCCAGGAAGTGCTGCGTAATCTGTTTGTGGTTTAGGTAACTCCTACCCTCCGACCCTTCTGTGTCCAGGCTACCGGAGTGCTGGTTTTCATCGGACACAAGGATCCTACTGTAGTCTGTGGACATAGACTTAATTGCTGCTGCTCACGGCTCCCTGTGAGGGAGTCCATGTTTTTCACTATGGGCTTTCGGTACCCTGTAGCTGGGGAGTCCCATATGTGAGGACTGACTTCCTGCTTGTTCCCAGAGAAAGCGTAGTTAGTCACCTGTAACAGGTGTTCTCTGGGGACAGCAGGAATCAGTCCTCGCAACCTTCCCTCCTCCCCTTGAAGTTGCTCCTTTACCATCTTTTATTTTGCCGTCTTTTAGCTATGTCATCTGACTGAGCAAGATGGCACCCTTGGGTGAGAAGGGGACCACGCATGCATGGTGGCATCTCTCAAAGGCTTTCTTTGAAAGCTGGGGAGATGCTTCCGCAAGGGCTCTGTCAGTGCTGACGTCACCCTGTTCAGCTGAGTAACTACGCTTTACTCTTCATTGCCTTGGAAGAAAGGCATGGCAACACTTCCAGTCACACCGCCAAGAAAATCCAGGAGCTGCTGGGTTGCCAGGAGTCCACATTGACTGAAAGGCACACACTATATTTGCAAAAATAATTTAAATCATTATTAATTGCAAAATATTGCATTACAAATCACACATATTCATGTTTGTCTATTCTTAAAAAGCCTTGCATTCTGATCAATGGATTTGTTTTCATTTTGCTGTGGGCAGAATCAGAGTGAACCAGAAATGTCTATGGCGCATGATGGGGCTATTCCAGGGCCAGTGCAAGGGTACTGGGCATACTAGGTGAACCTTCTGCTTTACGCATCCCTTTTCCCCCGAAATTTGATAATTAAATTCAACTATCATGATCATCCCAACATTGTTTCTCTCACAACAATCCTGTAAAAATGCCTAATTGAACTTCATACGTTGAAATATTAAGCTTTGCTTTCTATGTATATACCTGCCTGCTCTTCCTCCCGATAAAAAAATGTGATGATGGTTTTTTGAGTTTGTGTGGCTGTCAGGATTTATTGTTTTGCTTTGACCGCTGCTACTCTTTGCTGCCACCCTAGTCAACAACTTAGTCCTTCCTAATGGTTGAGCCAACTCTGGGCTGTTCGCCATAGAAATCTTTACTTTGAAGAAGCTTCTGGGCTGTTTATGTAGCCCATTGGCAGGACATACAAGTTTATTTTATGGATGGAGTGAAAAGTGGGTCAAACAAACTATGAAACAATGATTAATCCTAAAGTCATAGAGTGAGGGCCTTCTCATTCCCTGGAGGTCACAGTTTCACAGAAAGGACATGATTGTCCACCCTATACTAGAAAAACTCTGTAGAATTAACCCCAAAGTACGCTTATATCAATGATGCAATGATGCATTCAAGTACAAAAACTCCTATGAAAGAATTACTTCAGGCAACTCGTAGGTCTCAGACTTAACGGGCAAAACAAGCTCAAGTCAGTAACAACTGCTCAAGCAAAACCCTTGTTTGCATCAACGACCTTAAATCTTTTAGTTGCTCTGAATTAGAGAAGCCAAAGAAAAAGCATCCGCTGACTCTTTAAACATGATGAACTTCACAAACTTCAAACTTCAAATGGTAAATACAACTTGTAAATAAGAGAAAGCGGTCAGCTTGACTTAGCTTTAACAGGTGTTTGCTTGGAAAAGTGTTTGGCCATCGCCTTATCCCCAACGCTCTCACTCGCGCTATCTTGCGTTTCACCTGAGCTGGTTTCTTCAGGGGGTGGCTTAAACACTCATAGCAGTTTGATTGCAGACTATCCAGGCGTTACCAGCTGCTCCTAAACCTTTTTAGGGTGGTATTCTGCACCTATCCCATGTTTCTACCAAAGGTGGTATCTATGTTTCATCTCAACCAGGAGGTGATTCTCCCCACCTTCTTTCCTAGACCTCATGTGTCTAAGATGGAGGCCTCCCTCCCTACCCTCGACTATAAATGGGCACTGGCCTTCTACCTCAAGTGGACGAAGGCCTACCACCGCTCGATGAAACTGTATGTTTCCTATGATCCAAATAGGCTTGGCATTGCCGTCTCTAAGTACACCTTGTCCACCTGGGTGGCGGACTGTATCTCCTTTTCCTACGAGCAGGCTGGACTCTCCTTGGAGTGTCATGTCACTGCTCACAATGTGCACGCCATGGTGGCCTCGGTGGCACATCTATGCTCAGTTCCTCTTCAAGATATATGCTGGGCAGCCTCTGCCTGGAGGAGAGCTCATGGTGTCACAGCACCTTCGGCCTGGCAGTACTCCGTCATCCCTTTGGGGATTAGTGCAACTCCTTCCCTCTGGTCTTTACATCCAGGCTACCGGAGAGATGATTTCATCCTTGATGCTGGAGTTGCATCTCAGGACTTGAGGTCATTCATCACTCCTTGCTGTCATTCACAGCTCACTGTTTTTCGCGCGGCTGTTTAGAGGTTTTTTCGGTGGCTTATAACTGGGGAGTCCAATATGTGAGGACTGACTTCCTGTTTGTTCTGGGAGAAAGTGTAGTTACTCACCTGTAACAGGTGTTCTCCGGGGACAGCAGGAATCAATCCTCACAACCTTCCCTCCTCCCCGTGGAATTGTGTTCTTTTTTATGCTTCATTAAGCTATGTCATCATACTGAGGTAAGATGGTACTCTTGGGTGGGAAGGTGATTATGCATGCATGGTGTAACTCCCAAAGGCTTTCTTTGAAAGCTGGGAAGTGATTACCGCATGGGCTCGGTCAGTGCCCGATGTCACCCATATGTGAGGACTGATTCCTGCTGTCCCTGGAGAACACCTGTTACAGGTGAGTAACTATGCTTTCCTGAACAATCTTGGAAAATGTGTAATTGGACTTAAACTTTCTTTTCTGCTTATTATGTATTTAATGGGGATAATTTTATAAAGCATTTTCTACACATAAATCAAGTCTGCACATGCAAAATGGCTGTTAAAAAAAAACTTGAGCGTTTATGCGCATACAAGTATGAGTGCATGCATGGGGATGATATCTGGACCGAGGTGAAAGGTACGCATGTATTTATAGAATACACATGTACCTGCACAGAGTACATGCAGAAAATTGCACCTGTCTGCAGATAAAAAGTATGCACAGATGATTCTCTGAGTATATATGGCTGTCAGAACTCATTATTTTGCTTTGATTGCAGCTGCTCTTTGCCTATTCAGAGAAGCTGCTGCTCTAGGCATCTGCCCAGTCTGCCTGACAAATAAGGTGATCCTTAGGGCTTAGAATAGTCAGGAGTTTAGTCAGGCAACTTATTCACAAGACTCAATAAATACACAGAGTTCTCAGAACTTTAACTGCCTACTACTTGGCTCTGATTCTTCTTTTAGGTAGACTTTTTTTTGCGGACTTTGTCTCAGTGCAGGCAGTATGAAAATTAGTCCCATAAAATGCAATGGTTTGGGGCATATTTTTTGCCTTGGAGCTCTTAAGCCCTGTCCTGCCTTAACCCTGTAAGTTGCATATTATTCATTAGGTCTTTCACCCTACCTGAAGGTAGTATTGTTGTTGCTGTTGCTGGAGTTGGATGGGCTGCAGTGTTGTTGTCTGGGGTTGCTGTGCTGCAGTGAATGCTGGGTGCAATACCGTCTGCCCCATCAGTACTATTGGTGTACTGCTGTTGGTGGTTTGTACCTCCAGACTTCCAAACATTTGCTGATTTTGAGAATATCTATTAAAAACAGAGAGAAAAAGGGAAAAGCATAAATATTTATTTATTTTATTTAACAATTTTTCTATACTGCTTTTCTTGTATTCAAAGCGGTTTACATTGAACAGTAACAATGAACATTACATAGAACAAGGTCGTTAAACTTGGAGAGGAGGGGTTAACATATTATTTTCATGATTGCTTGTTACAGGTTGTGGGGTGTTATTAGGTGGTAGGGTTTGGGCCAGGTTGTAACTATTGGTTTTGTAGGTGGGTCACATTTTATTCTACTGGCTATGTTTTATGCATTGGTTCTGCTTCTGGTCCATAGTACTCCAAAAAGAGGTGTGTCTTTAAGGCTTTACAAAAGTCTCATAAGTCGTTAGTGGTTCTTCTTCTTTCTGGGAGTGCGTTCCAGAGAGATGGTGTGTATATTGAGAATATGTAGGTCTTTCCAGGTGGAAAATATAGTTGTGATGTAAACATAAGAGGAGGCAACATGAAAAGATCAGTGTTCATCTTCTTTTATACTACAAGAGTCCACCTGTGGATATGGGTCACTGGATCACAGTCGCAGATACAATCAAGGACTTTGTCCCTTTTCCTGATCTCCTGAATTGTTTTAAATTACTGTGATCTAATACATCCCATCCTCCAAGATTTATTTGTTGCTGTCCTAAAAAATAAAGTCCTAGAAATTTAAAAAAAGGGCCCTTTTGTCTGCTTTATTGTCACTTTAGAGCTGGTGTGATAAAGATGAGTTTGTCCTCACAGCACATCAGCCCTGCTGTGTCAGTTAACAAGTAAAGTGGGAATGCTGGTTTTAAAAGGGTAGCCTATGGCCCCACCCTGCTTTTTATATTTAAATTTTTATTGATTTATACACACTCATGAATAACAAGAATGAGAATGGAAAAGGATGATATGCATATACAGAATAAAAAAAAACAACAAAGAAATATATAAGCCCAATAAGCAAAAAAAAAAAATATATATATATACATCATCCGCATTTAGTCCACAAAATTAAGGCAATATTTGTAAGGGGAGGCCACAGGAAATTACAATATAATCACAAGAAAAAAAAACATTTAACAGAGCGGAGACTTAAGCATCAGACGTGTTAGTTGCAGTTTGCACCCCAATTCCCTCCCTGGCTATCAGAAAGTCCAATAACTGACTAGGCTCAAAAAAAAGAAAAGTCTTACCATCATAGGAAATTATACAACGAGAGGAGAATCTAAGTAGAAAACTACCTCCAAGGGATAGGACTCTAGGGCGAAGGCCTAAGAATTCTTTTCTCCTCAACTGGGTAGACCGAGAGAGATCAGGAAACATGTAAACTTTAGAGCCTAAGAAAGTACAATTGAAATTTCTAAATTAAGCTTGAAGAATTATAGACTTATCAAGCTCCAAGGCCAGAGTCACAAGCAAGGTAGTACGACCGGTTACCACCTCTAGAGAATCCTCCAGGAATGCGGTAGAGATCCCCGATTCCTATGGCCGGGTTCCCAGAGGTAGGACCACCAGTACCAGGGCCTACAGTTAAATATTGTGCACGGACGATTGGAGGTAAATTATCTCCAGGAAGTTTAAACACCTCCTGGAAATATTTACGAACCATCTCAATAGCAGACATAACAGGAGATTTAGAAAATTTAAAAGTCTTAAATTATTTCTACTAGTATAATTCTCCAGATGTTCAGCTTTTTTTGATAGTAAGATCTTATCTTTAACTTGGGCAGCACACAGCCCTCAAAGATGTTCCAGTTCTTTCTCCACACCCTCCAGGCGCCGAGCTTGCTCCTCCTGGACACTTTTTGCATTGGAAATATCTTTACACAGTGATAACGAATCCCTTTTAACAACTTCCACAACAGTCAACAGGGAGGTATTCACGGTAGCAACCGCATCCCACAGTGCTTCCAAATCTACAACAGATGGCTTAACCAAACCTCTCAAACCTGGAATCGTGTCCAAACCCCACCGACGGTGCTGTAGGAACCCCACAAGGGGGGATAGTCTCCACCACTCCTTCTACATCCACTGCAGCAGCCGCAAAGGGCAAGGAAGTTGTCAGATCTGCAACGAGGTCAGAGCCCTCTCCACTTCCAATCGCCGACGAGCATCTCGGAGACCCGGCAGGAAGCACTCTGATTCCCGGCTCACGGTTTCCAGGTTGAGGTGGGGGGCACGCTGCTCTGGAGACAGCCACACCCCAGATGCACCCAGAGCCAACAACTCCAATACCGCTGGCTCTGCCGTAGACGCCGCTCCAACTGCAGCTGTAGTAAAGCCACATGCCGCCAAAGTCCTCTGGCCGGTAGTGACAGAATCAGGCAGCCCCAAGGGTAGGGCAGCCTGCTTTCTCTTCCGGCGTCCCATCTCCAACTGACAGGCTCCGGAACACTACCCGACTGTCTCGACCAGCGCGGCGCGTCTCACCGGTGGAAGGGCTCTGTCACCATCTTGCCTCCCCGCTTTTGAAACTGCATTTTTGATTATCAGTAACCTGACACAATGTTAGAAGAGGCAGGCTAAGTTTTCCATGTACCTTTTTTTTTAGTGCTTTTTAAAATCACTTGAATATAGTTATACATAGTTATACCTTTGCATATGAGCACATTTGCTGACAGATTGGGGCTCTCATGTGTTAAATGTAAGATCCAAAATGTATCTCTATTGTTCGAGTGTCTTCTTTGTTAGCCCAAGACCTTTTGCTGGACCTTTGTTATTCATAAACCCTTTTAAATGATATATTTCTTTAGTTTGTTCGGTCTTCCTAGTTTTTGGTAGTGGTGTTTTTTTAGATACAGCTTCAGGTTTTATGTATATGATTGTCTTATGTCACCCACAGATCTTTGTTTCACAATCTAATTTTATTGACTGCTATAACATGGGCAGGCAGGTCCACTCCATTGGTCACTACCTTGTATACAAAAATAAATGAGAAGTCAACTTAAGTGTGTTGGCACATGGCCTGAGTTTTATTTGTTCATTATATAGAATGGGGGCGAGATTCATAGAAACATAATGACAGAAAAAGACCACATGGCCTATCTAGTCTGTCCTTCCTTATCAACCACTATAACAGACCCATTTTTTCCTTTAGAGATCCTCTGTGTTTGTCCCATGCTTCTTTGAATTCAGATACTGTCCTCATCTCTACCACCTCCACAGGGAGACTATTCCACGGATCCACCACTCTTTCCGTAAAGAAATATTTACGCATATCACTCCTGAATCTATCCCCTTTCATGCTCATCCCATATCCCCTCGTAGCAGAGCTTGCTTTCAATCGAAAAAGGCTCTCCTCCTGTGCATTTATGCCACAGAGGTATTTAAACATCTCAATCATATCACCTCTAGCACGCCTTTCCTCTAAGGTGTACATATTAAGATCCTTGTCTGTCCTCATATACTTTATAATGAAGACCACTAACCATTTTAGTAGCCACCCTCTGTACTGACTCCAGCCTGTTTATATCCTTTTAAAGGTGCGGTCTCCAGAATTGCACACAGTATTCCAAGTGAGGTCACACCAAAGACTTATACAGAGGCACTATCACCTCCTTTCTTTTGCTGGCCATTCCTCTCCTTATGCACCCAAGCATCCTTCTAGCTTTTGCTGTCGCCTTTTCTACCTGTTTAGCTACTTTAAGATCATCAGACACAATCACGCCTAGGTCCCGCTCTTCTTTAGTGGACAAAAGTACTTTACCCCCTATACTATATTGCTCTCTTGGAATGCTGCAGCCCAAACACATGACCTTGCGTTTTTTAACATTAAATCTCAGCTGGCAAATTCTAGACCATTCTTCAAGCTTAGCTAGATCCTTCCTCATGTTATCTACTCCTTCCTGGGTGTCTACTCTATTGCAGATTTTGGTATCATCCACAAAGAGGCAAACCTTACCCGACAGCCCTTCCGCTATATCACTAACAAAGATGTTAAAAAGAATCGGACCAAGGACAGATCCCTGGGGCCCCCCACTGGTAACCTCCTGCTCCTCAGAGTGAGCTCCATTTACCTGTACCCTTTGTCACCTTCCACTCAACCAATTTCTAACCACAGCAGTAACTTTAGGGTCCATCCCTAGGGTGCTCAGTTTGTTTATAAGTCGCCTGTGAGGAACGGTGTTAAAGGCTTTACTGAAATCTAAATACACCACTTCTAGGGCTCTTCCTCGGTCCAACTCCCTGGTCACCCAGTCAAAGAAATCAATCAGATTTGTCTGACAAGACCTGCCTCTGGTGAATCCATGCTGCCTCGGATCCTGTAATCCGCTAGACTCCAGAAACTTCACTAGTTTCTCTTTTAGCAGCACTTCCAATAATTTACTCATCACTGAAGTTAAACTAACCGGCCTATACTGAAGTTAAACTAACCAGCCTATAGTTTTCAGCTACTTCCCCTTTTGTGTAAAGGGACCACATTGCCTTTCTCCAGTCCTTTGGCACCACTCCCAACTCCAACGAGGCATTGAAAAGGTCAGTCAGTGGAGCCGCTAGGAAATCCCCAAGTTCCCTCAGTATACTAGGGTGTACCCCATCCAGTCCCATTGCTTTGTCTACTTTAAGTTTAGCTAGTTTCTCACAAACACAGTCTTCTAAAAATTGTTCAAGATGCCACTCGCTTCTTTTCCTGTTTGTGGGTGTTTTCTGAGGTCCTGCTCCTGGTTCTTCATCTGTGAACACAGAACAGAAATATTTGTTAAGCAATTCCATCTCTCCTGCTTACTGAACTCCAGCCTAATTGGGGCTGTCTGAGAGGGGGAGGAGTCAGCTCCATTTCAAAAGCAGCTACCTTCAGGCAAGTTAAAGAGCTAACTGTCATCAGCTTCTCTTCCCTGACTGGGGTTAACCAGCTCTGCAGTGTTCCATCTCTCCTGCTTACTGAACTCCAGCCTAATTGGGGCTGTCTGAGAGGGGGAGGAGTCAGCTCCATTTCAAAAGCAGCTACATTCAGGCAAGTTAAAGAGCTAACTGTCATCAGCTTCTCTTCCCTGATTGGGGTTAACCAGCTCTGCAGTGTTCCATCTCTCCTGCTTACTGAACTCCAGCCTAATTGGGGCTGTCTGAGAGGGGGAGGAGTCAGCTCCATTTCTAAAGCAGCTACCTTCAGGCAAGTTAAAGGGCTAACTGTCATCAGCTTCTCTTCCCTGATTGGGGTTAACCAGCTCTGCAGTGTTCCATCTCTCCTGCTTACTGAACTCCAGCCTAATTGGGGCTGTCTGAGAGGGGGAGGAGTCAGCTCCATTTCAAAAGCAGCTTCCTTCAGGCAAGTTAAAGAGCTAACTGCCATCAGCTTCTCTTCCCTGATTGGGGTTAACCAGCTCTGCAGTGTTCCATCTCTCCTGCTTACTGAACTCCAGCCTAATTGGGGCTGTCAGAGAGGAGGAGGAGTCAGCTCCATTTCAAAAGCAGCTACCTTCAGGCAAGTTAAAGAGCTAACTGTCATCAGCTTCTCTTCCCTGATTGGGGTTAACCAGCTCTGCAGTGTTCCATCTCTCCTGCTTACTGAACTCCAGCCTAATTGGGGCTGTCTGAGAGGGGGAGGAGTCAGCTCCATTTCAAAAGCAGCTACCTTCAGGCAAGTTAAAGAGCTAACTGTCATCAGCTTCTCTTCCCTGATTGGGGTTAACCAGCTCTGCAGTGTTCCATCTCTCCTGCTTACTGAACTCCAGCCTAATTGGGGCTGTCTGAGAGGGGGAGGAGTCAGCTCCATTTCAAAAGCAGCTACCTTCAGGCAGGCCCGCGCCTGGTGGGCCCGCGCCTGAGGGCCCTTTGGCGTGGCCCTTAGGAGTGGACCGTGTAAGTAAGACCGTACCATTGTGACTCTCGTATTGCACTCACAAACTCAGTTAGGACTTTGTGACAACAGATCAAGTACCTTATACTGTGTATAATAATGTTCCTTACCCAGTATTTCATGCATTTAGTTGATTATTTTCAAATAGTGTAAAGCTAAAATATCTGTACTAGAACAGACTAGCCAGAAAAGTGTTATTATCCAAAATCTCACGTAAGATATGTATGCAACAGTGTAAACAAATATCTGTACCAGAAAAGACTAACCAAAAAGTGTTGTTTAACCAAGATCTCACATAGTATATGTATGCAACAGTGTAAAACTAACATCTGTACCAGAACAGACTAGCCAGGAGAGTCTTGTTCACCAGGATTTCATGAAACGTGAGGCATGTAATTTATACCCTGCTATACCCATACCTAAGAGAGGAAATTTCCAAATTGCACCTTGCATGACACCGGTTGCCTGATTGCATAATATCCTGGCCAGGACCTCCCTCCAATTCACCCCCTGACACAAGCCCCCTGTTTCACAGAGTTGGCCCAGAAGAGTCAGAATGGAACACATTATCATCACATTACTGAGCCTATACCTTCTCCTCATAATTTGGACATCCAGCTCACTAGCTCTAAATACATCACACAATCACATCCCTATCTTACCAACTGGTGGGAGAAAATGGTCAGGTGATTTCTACTACAATTCACACAGGGTTAACTACCAACACCACCACCACTTACTACACATCCCACTTCAACACACTGTGAAGGCCAGACAAGGTAAAAACCCTTGCAGCCTAAAGTGTGCACTCATAAATGCTCGCTCACTTCGCAAAAAGTGGCCAGTAATCACAGACATAGTAACATCCTATAACCTAGATATCATCATGGTCACTGAAACGTGGCTTTCATCAGAAGACAATACCATCATTAACCAGCTACTCCCATCTAATTTTGTTGCTTTCACCAGCCATAGGCAAAATAAAAGAGGAGGCGGAGTACTCATCATCACTAGAACGGATCTCCAGTTCAAAATGGATGACTTCAACAGTAACAACAACCTAGAAACTGTATCAATCTCCAACAACATATGCTCCATAAACCTGATTTATAGAGCTCCATCAGCGGATCCAGATGACCTTTCATCCATAATAAACCTAGCATCCAATATCCAGGGTCCAAATAAACCTAATTGGATCTTAGGGGATATCAACCTGCCATCATTACAAGATAATCAAGCAACTGCATTCATAGAAGCCCTAGAGATCCTCAGATACACACAACTGGTGCAAGAACCTACTCACGAGAAAGGTAACACTAGACCTCATATTTGCCCCACAGGTAATTCTTGATAAACCACAAAACATTATGCTATCAGTAACGGCAGTCCCCTGGTCTGATCATAAACTCATCACTTTTCAGATGCCTACCCTCAACATGTCACCAAGGCCCAAAATAGATACAAGCAAGACCACTAACCCAGCTGTCAGAAGTTTCCACCCGTTTAATAGAGAACGCATCCTCGCTGAAACATGCACACTCATTAATGAGACTTCCTTAAACCTAGATGAGTTGATCACCGCTTGGAACAGTAGACTCAGCTCAATCGCAATCCGTTCTCCAACAAACAAGGCCCCAAAGAAAAAATCATTAGCCCCATGGTTTATAGCCGACTTAAGGGCTTCACTAAACATTCTACGGAGACTGGAAAAGCGCTGGAGGAAGTCACGCACCAGTTGTGACAAGTCAGCATACATTCAACACCTGACTTCACATCACAAAGAAATCTCAGACAGGATGAGGCAATACCATACAGACACCCTGAGACGGTCATTGAATAAGCCACATGATCTGTTTAACTTGGTCAAAACTCTTGCTAAAGAACCAACCCCTGAGCACCATGGCGATATTCACCCGCAAGACTATGCAGTCTACATGCAATCCAAAATGTGCAAGACCAACAAAATAATAATACCTGACCCCCTTGACGTGCAAGAGCACTCAGCATCACTAACATCCTTCTCTATACCTTCAAAGAAAATTATCGAAGATACCATCTTAGCCCTAAACACCACCACTGCACACACAGATCCTTGTCCGGCATTCTGACCTCTCTCCTATTATAGCCAACATCATAAACCAATCTTTTAACACTGGGTCTTTCCCCCCTACTCTCAAGCAGACCTCTGTCAGACCTCTTTTAAAAAACACCAAGTTAGACCCCCAAAAGGTAGAGTCTTACAGGCCATATCTAGTATACCTATGCTCGCAAAAATCATTGAAAAAGTAGTACATAGACAATTACAGGATCATATTGACACTACTGCCCCACTAGATCCATCCCAACATGGATTTAGAGAGTCACATGGAGTGGAAACACTACTTCCAGCCCTGTTCAACAATATAATTTCAGGCGTTGACAACATACAACATGGTTTCGCACTCATCTTTTTAGATATAGCAGCAGCCTTTGACTCTGTATGCCATGAGATTCTCCTCTACCGCCTAAGAGAAAAAGGTATCAGCGGATCAGCGCTCGAATGGTGCAGATCCTATCTTTCTGGAAGATGGCAGCATGTTCGAGCAAACGGGACTACTTCGGAACCATTTCAACAAAGTCAAGGAGTGCCTCAAGGATCATCCCTATCATCCTTGATGTTTAATATATACATCCAACCCATCTGCAAAATCATTAGATCCTTCAATGTTAGTTGCATGTTATATGCTGACGATGTGCTTTTATACATGCCAATATCATTAGATAAACTAGACCTCGCCCCTCTAACTAATTGCTTCAACACTATATCTGAGTGGCTCCTATCACAAAACTTGCGAATCCAACACAAAAAGACGGAGGTTCTTTTCACCTCAAGGAACCAAAATTTCATACCACCCAGCTGCGTTAAGGTAAATGATGCCGAACTACAAGTTAAACCTGCTATACATTACCTCGGAGTGACGCTAGACCAAAATCTCGACATGAAGAAACATGTAGCCAATACTGTAAGGGCGATCTACTTTAAAATCAGATCCCTCAGACACCTATGCCCGTTACTCGAACCAGATGATTTCCGCACCATTTACCAAGCCCTGATTATTCCCCATTTCGATTATTCAAACTCCATACTACAAGGGCTCCCCCGGTCCACCCTGCATCCCCTTCAACTTGCTATGAACAGTGCAGCGCGAGTACTCTTTGGCGCATCCAGGAGAGACCATGTGACACCACTCCTGAAGCAGTGACACTGGCTCCCCATTCAAGCCAGGATTTGTTTTAAGACCTTGCTCATGACTTTCAAAACTGGCAATGAGCTCTCCTCCTCCTCTCTATCTGACCTCATCCAACCACTTGCACCTAACAGACCAAGAAGATCTGCAGAGTCCAACATGCTAGTAATTCCAAAAGAAGTAACTAAATGCACCAAAACAACAGCTAACAGAGCCTTCCAACTCTGTGCCCCAAGTCTATGGAATACCTTACCAGCACATATCAGAGCAATCCCCAACTTGAGCCAATTTAGAAAGGCCCTTAAACATTTCCTCTTCACCAAATATCTCACTGACATCTCCGATCCTCAGTCCCACTCGAATAAAGAGCACCTCAACAATAATAGTAGTCAACTAGGCAAGCCCTCACAACAGACGTCCCCTACAATGTAAACACCAAACATTATCCTTTCTCAGTACACCTCATATGTATATAGTGTACCCTTTTTCCAAGTTGCATTTCCTGTTTAATGTAATGACCAGACATATTTAAGTTGTCGGATGTTTCTGTTCCATGTGAACCATGCTGATTGCAAATAGTGCGGTATATAAGAAATATAAATAAATAAATAAAAATTAATTCCACTTTATCCTCATCAGCTTCTACATATTCCTCCCCTTCACCCTTGAGTCTGATAATACCACGTTTTCCCATCCTCTTCTCACTAACATATCTGAAAAATGTCTTAACTCCCCATTTTATTGCATTGGCTATTTCCTCCTCTTTTTGAATCTTTGCTTTCCTGACTACTTTGCTAGCTTCTCTAAGTTTTTCCACGTTAATGCATCCTGATAACAGATGCCTCCAAACTGGGTTGTGGAGCCCACTTGGACTCTCTCTCCACTCAGGGCCTCTGGACAGAGCAGGGGTCACAACTCCAGATAAATTTGCTAGAGCTTTGTGCAATCTTCAATGTTCTCAAAGTGTTCCAACAACAACTTCTACGTGAACATGCAGAGAGAAATGGGCTGTTGGGCCCTCTGTAAGGAGGCTCTTCATATTTGGTCCTTTGCAATTGCAGAGATGCACCAGATGCATCTCCAAGCAGTATATCTGCCAGTACACCAAAATGTTTTAGCAGAGAGATTGAGTCAGATCTTCCAGCTGCAAGAGTGGTCTCTCCATCAGGAGACAATCTCCTACATCTTTCAGACCTGGAGAACTCCGGAGATAGACCTTTTTATCACTCTGCAGAATGCCAGACACCTCGTTTTTGAACAAGGACCGCAATGCCCAGTTGTCAGAAGGTCGATGCTTTCCACCTTCACTGGGGTCAGGATTTCCTGTATGCCTTTCCTCCCATACCCCTGATTCCCAAAATGCTTTCCAAACTTCAAACCGACAAGGGCCACATGATCCTCATAGCACCACTCTGGCCAGGACAACCATGGTTTCCTCTCTTGTTACGTCTGTCACAGACTAGCCCTCTCAGTCTCGGATTAGCTCTCAACCATCTTTCACAGGAGGAGGGGGCGCTGCTCCATCCCAACCCGCAGTCTCTCCATCTCATGGCTTGGCTGCTGAAAGCGTAGTCTTGCAAGGTCTCAACCTTCCTCAGGAAGTAAAGGACATTCTACTAGCCTCCAGGAAACCATCTACCAGACGTTCCTATGACTTTAAGTGGTGTAGGTACTCCACTTGGTGTACCCAAAGGGATCTTAACCCCTTCTCAGCTCCGGTGGAGGCTCTCCTTCAGTATCTCCTCCATCTTTCGCCCTTTGGTCTCAAGATGAATTTGGTGAGGGTTCACTTCAGTGCAATTGCTGCTTCTCACCATCCCTTGGAAGGGCAGTCTATTTCTTTACAACCGCTTGTAATATGTTTCATGAGAGGGCTATTATTAACCAAGCCCCCCATCAGGCCACCACTGGTGGCATGGGATCTCAATATCATGTTAGGTCAGCTCCTTAAGCCACTCTTTGAACCTTTAACCACAACCTCGCTAAAGTTTCTCTCTTGGAAGGTCATCTTCCTTGTTGCACTCACTTCAGCTAGATGCATCAGTGAGCTCCAAGCCTTGGTTGCTGACACGCCTTATACACACTTCCATCATGACAAGGTGGTCCTTAGGACTCACCCTCTTTCATGCCTAAAGTGGTGTCTCCTTTCCATTTGAATCAGTCAGTCTACCTACCTGTCTTCTTCCCTAGACCTCATTCCTCTAGGGCAGAGACAACCCTCCATACTCTTGACTGCAAGCATGCTTTGGCATTCTATCTCCAAAGGACAGCTGAGCACCATAAGAGCTCTCAGTTATTCATCTCCTTTGATCCCAGTCACTTGGGGTTGCCAGTATCCAAACGTACTCTATCTAAATGGACAGCAGATTGCATCTCATTTGCTTATGATAAAGCAGGACTATCCTTTGAAGGTCATGTCACTGCCCATAATGTTCATGTCATGGCTGCCTCCACGGCAAACCTACGCTCTGTAGCCATTGATGAAATCTGCAAAGCAGCCACCTGGTCTTCGGTGCATACATTTGCTGCACATTACTGTTTGGACAAGGACTCCCGCCGGGATGCCATGCTTGGTCAGGCTGTACTCCAACACTTCTTTCACACTTAGGTCAACTCCTACCCCCGTCCCAGAATCTTTGATGCCAGAGGTCCATTAGAGATCCATGCCCTCTTGGGGCCTGCTCTGAGGCAAATCTACCGATTCTGGGGACCTTCCTCTGGCATCTGGGAGCTAGGTAGTCCCATATGTGAAGACTACATTCCTGCTTGTTCCTGGAGATAGCGTAGTTACTCACCTGTAACAGATGATCTCCAGGAACAGCAGGAATTTAGTCTTCACAACTCACCCTCCTCCCCTAAGAGTTGTAGAATTTCTCTCTCTCTATTCTCTTCTTTTATCTCAGCTACAAACTCAACTGAGGAGGGAGAGTCACAAGGGTGGGAAGGCAGCAATTCAGGCGCAGTGGGATGCTCCCAAATGCTTTCCTATTGGATGCTGGGGCGCGTTCCCATGTGGGCTCCGTAGGTACTGATGTCACCCATATGTGAAGACTAAATTCATGTTGTTCCCAGAGATCACCTGTTACAGGTGAATAACTATGCTTTCCAAAACTTTCACTTTCACCATATGAAAATAAGATGGTTTTCTATCAGGGCTGGTGTAAGGATATTGAGTGCTCTAGGCAACTACTACTATGCTACAGGTGTAAGCAGCGCTGTACAGAGACATGTAATAGAGTCCCTGCTTATCAGAGCTTACAGTCTAATCAAGACAGACAACAACTGGGGATTACGATAGTCTAGGGCAGTGGTTCTTAACCTTTTTTGTACCGTGACCCCTTTTACCATTGGTCAACTTGTGATGACCCCCAATGATAAAATCAAATGCATCTCTCTTCCTTTACCGTTAACGCATTGTCGCTGTAATCATTTGTTGAATTATTAATATATTATAGGCCTTTGCATTATGTTTTTATTTATAAAATGTACTTATTTAAACCACAATAATTAATCCCAATAACAAGTAACAATACTTGGAGGCGGGACAATGCTGCACAGAGCCCGTTGAGAGACAGGAAGGCTCCGCAATGGTTTTACAGGCACAGCCGTGGTTCCCTAAGAGGCAGGGAGCCGCGGCTCCACTAGAAGAGAGGCGGTGAGTTTGCCGCTGCCGAGAAGCGGACTCGGCAGCGGCAGCAACTTGTGCGCTTTAAAAAAATCTTTTAACTTGGCGGAGTGAGGCGACCCCCGCTAAATCCTGTGGCGACCCCCATGGGGATCGCGACCCACAGGTTGAGAACCGCTGGTCTAGGGGAATGTCTTCCAGAAGGCATTTATTACTACACTGTTGCTACTGAATTGTTGAGCACTCAGAAAGGATTTTTTAAAATCATTTCTGTATGTTTTTTGCCTTCAAAAATCTAAACTACGAGATGCGATCAAAAAGTGTCAAGACTTGTACAATAACACAAGTATAACACAGACAGTTATCACACTCAGTCTTCTTCTGATAAAACACACTTCCTCCAGCATTCCTACCACTGCTGGAAACAATTTTGAAATGCCTCTTTCGTTATGCTGTGAAGCTGCTGTGACAAATTTTGCTTAAAGGTCTCCACATCGTTGAACCTACTTCCTTTCAGTGATAATTTCAGTTTTGGAAACAAGAAAAAGTCACAGGGTGCGAGGTCAGGTGAGTATGGAGGCTGACGGACTTGCTTAATTGGTGTATGGCCAAGAACAGCTGGGCAAGATGTGATGCGTGAGCTGGGGCATTATCGTGATGAAGCAACCATTCACCATTCATGTGCAATTCTGGCCTTTTACGATGAACTACATCTCTCAAATGAGTCAGAACTTGGATGTAGTACTCCTTATTGATGGTTTGGCCTTTTAGAGCATACTCATGATAAATAATATGCTGCTAATCAAAGAAAACTGTGAGCATGACTTTGACATTGCTCCTTACCCGACAGGCTTTTTTGGGTCTGGGAGAGTTTGGAGTCTTCCTTTCTGAGGTTTGAGCCTTAGTTTCCGGGTCATAACCATAAAGCCATGATTCATCACCAATAATAATCTTTCTCTGGGAACAAGCAGGAAGTCAGTCCTCACATATGGGTGACATCAGCATCGATGGAGCCCTTGCGATAATCACTCCCCAGCTTTCAAAGAAAGCCTTTGGGAGTTAGGCTGTGCATACACGGTCACCTTCCCACCCAAAGGTTCCATTAGTCTTCTTTTTTCGATGGAGCCCTGTAGGCATCCTGTCTGTCGTCCCTGGTAAATGTTTTCTAACCCTTTCTCGTAGCACCTTTCCACTCTTTTTTTGCCAGTTGGTTCCTGATCGCCTTCTCGCTGCCCTTGCCTCGGCGTCGTATTTTTCTCGGGTCCTTCATTTTCAGTGCAGTGGTCTTTTCTCACACCCTGCCTGATCGAGACATCTGAGTTTGACCTTGCAGGTGCCATATTCCCCACTATGTCTTTGGTCAACGGATTTAAGCAATGTGGCAAATGCCCCCATATTGTGTCCATTACAGACCGCCAGAGTTGCTGCATCAAGTGTCTCGATTCGGATCACAATGACTCCATTTGCCCGCTCTGCCTGCAGATGTTGAGCAAGACTTGGAGGAATCGTGAAAAGCAGCAGGGGGAGCTTTTTGGCTTGAAGGCCCCTGCCACAGTTCTGGCATCGAGTCTGGAATCACTGCCCTTGGAGACTGCGTCTGACTTGGCGTCATGCACATGTGCTCGATCCGAGCCCTGAGGTTGTGGAGTCTTGGACTGGGGGTCATCCTCTGAGGATCTCCCCTGTGGGTCCAAGACATCGTCCAAGCCGTAGTCGAAGTCTGATCCCGGAGCCGGGGGTAAGACCTCCGGTCCCCAGCCTCGGAGACCTCAACTTGACACTGAGGGCGATGGCCAGGAGTGGCCCTCTGGATTGGGCTCTGTCCTCCAACGCGATCATCACTGGTGATTCCCCATCAAGGGAGCCATCTTCAGGCTCGATGCCATCGAGGCCTGAACCAATTGCTGCGGAGCCAACTGGTATTAAAACCAGGATGGTAGCCTTGGAACATAGCCTGGCTGCCTTCCTCGAGGTGTATTGGGGCCCGATGCCCGGAGCCTCCGAATCGTCGGTGCTGACACTGAGACCCTCCACTGCGAGGACCTCCCTGGAGGATATCCAGTCTGTGCTCGAATGGTTCGTGACTCACTCGGAACTGCATTGGTCAGCCTCCCGCTAGAGGTGCCACTCGCTCCCAAGAACCTCGGTGTTGACTCGTCAGGCACCTCATTCTCCTTTGGTGCCAGCTGCTCATTACCCCAATGACCATCTGGGGCTTGTGGTCTCACTTGGCTCTGAGTTGGACTGGGAGACTGACGACGAGTCACCCAACACTAGGTTTCACAGGGATGTCCCCTCTGACCTGTCTCCACCTCAGGTGCACCAGAGATCCCTGCCTAAGGACATTGCATTCCTTGAGTTTGTTGGGGAATATCAAAGGCCCTGGCCTTCATGGTGGAGCCAGAGGATGAGCCTCGTGCTGAGGACTTGAAGATCCTCCAGTATGAGGCCCCTCCGAGGGAGGCACTGATGGTGCCAATACCTCCCATCCTGAAGTGCTTGCAGTTCAGGATGTGGGACAGCCTGGTGATGGTGCCAATAGTGAACCGGTGACTCGATTCCCAGTATCGAGCTGGCAAGAGTGTGGGCTTTACGAAGACACAGTTGCCTCACAGCTCCATGCTGGTGGAGTCGGTCATACGTTGTATAAAGAGTCAGAAGATGCATTCCTTGGTGCCCCCTGGAGTCTTCCTTTGTAAGGATTGAGCCTTAGTTTTCAGGTCATAACCATAAACCCATGATTCATCAGCAGTAATAATCTTTTTGATGAAATCTGAGTCATTTTCAATGCATTCCAATAACTCCCTGCCTGCAGATCTTCCTTTTGGTCAGGGGACAGGAGTTTTGGCATGAATTTTGCAGACACACATCTCATTCCCAAATCGACAGTAAGAATGGACAGTACCATTCTGAAACTGATGTCCATGTCCTCAGCAAGCTCCCTGATAGTCAATTGATGATTTGAGCGCATTGTCTTCATTCTTGTTTGTGGATGGCCTTCCAGAACGTTCGTCACTGTCAACACTTTGGCGGCCCTCTTGGAAACATGTCTACCAGTCAAACACGCGCATGACTCATGCATTCATCGCCATATACTTGCTGCAACTTGTCATAAGTCTCTTTGTACGAATCTCCGGCCGAATTTAATGCAAATTCGCTGTTCAATTTTTTCACTCATCGTAAATCTGACAAACTGCTTTTACACGATACCAAATAGCATATGATTAAAAAGAGTATAGGTGTACTGCAGCCACATAACACTCTGCATATGCAGAGCACATAACTAGGTTACTACATGCTTAATAGCATAGTGGTGCGACGTATTGTTATATAGCTACATAACAAGCCTCAATAGTTTTTGATCACACCTTGTAAATGTCAATGTAACAAATGCAGAGTTTGCTGAATTGATTCCCACTGACAGTAACAGAAAGCAAGTGTTCCAGGTTCTGAACACTGAATTGAAAGGTAATTCCCTTTCGTTTTATCTTTGCCCAGGCTCTTTAACTCTGAAAATGAGTATTGCTCTACCATTCTTCTTGAGTTTTCTTCATTTGGCAGATACTAGACATTGAATTTGTGGACAAGAAGAAGAGGGCGACTTTGTTGCAGACCCATTACAGAATGTTATTATATTTGTGACCTGAGAGGAAGGAGAAGCAAACTTTGTTGCAGTCACCTGAGGTTTGTCAGATCTATAGAAGAATCCACTAATGTACTGGCAGTAGAAGCAGGGGCTCCCCCTAAACCCTCTCCATCCTAATACCTTCTGCCAACATGCAACTTACTTAGCTTGCTGTCCAGCCACAATAACGTCAGAGGCTTGTCGTGTGCCACAGGAAGTGGGCATCATGGGCTGTATAGGCTGACTGAGCAGCAACCTTGAAAACAGAATAAAAAGAAACAAGAATTTACTCAGTCTTATTTGGAACCATGTTTAGCCTGGAATCGGGGGCTAAATTCTGTTCTTCTGAATATATATGTCATAAAATCAAATTTTGGTGCCATAGGATGAAAATTCAGTGAGCGTCAGTTCTGTCACTACATATTATCCCTCACAGCTCTGCCAAATCCCCTCTCAAACATGTATTCTGTGCAGCAGCACCTTCTACTCTCCCTTAGACACAATCATTTGAAAATGTTTTCATTATTAATATAAATGATTTTATTCAAAGAGCATTTTCTATCTCAGAGAATATCAATATTGACCACAATACTTCTATGAACAAATGGAGTGGGAACAAAATTTAGCAAAACAGTCAGACAGTTTGATAGAAGGTAAGGAACTAAAGTACAGGACGACTTTCAATTTATAGCTTCTTAAAGAAGTCTGAGAAAAATGCATCCGATTTTACTATTACAATTGTCAACAATTAAGGGTCTATTTCCTAATCTATGGCAAAAGAGTGAAGTCTTGCACTATTTTGCCATAAGTTATTTCCCTCAGGCTCTACTGAATTGCAGTATATCAATACCGAAGATTAATAGATATGATGTGAAATTTCCTCAAGTTGCTGTGGCCAGGAAATTCATGTATCCATGGCCATTGCAATGCATGGTAGCAACCTCTTTGTCTCAGGGCCACTGGCTTAAAGGGGTCACAAGCAATGTTCCCTCTAATTTTCTGTAGTTTGTGTGCGCATAAAATATCAGCTGTGCAGCTTTTGAAGGAAGGTTAAATTTTTGTGCGCCACATAACAACACTTGGGGGCTTGTTTACAAAGCCGCGGTAGCGGTTCGCGGTCGTTATCGGAGCCGCGGCCCCATTGAAATCAATGGGGTCGCGGCTCCGATAACGATCGCGAACCGCTACCGCAGCTTTGTAAACAAGCCCCTTGGAGTTATATACTTTAAAATTTGACTACACGTCAGAATACAGTATGTACTGTGATAAGGAAGCTTATCATAGCTCAGGAAGGAGCTATAGGAAAGGTGAAGTGACTCTGAACAAGCAACCTGTCAGTTCTGGTAGAAATAAGAAAACTGAATTTTGCCATAAAAGACTACCAGTCCCAGAATGCACCAGGTTTCCAACAGCCATTAGAGGAGCTGAAGTGGAGAAACGTGTGTTCAATCAGGAGGGCTATGAGGTAATCCCTAAGCACTCATCTCAAAGGGCAGGGCCTGATTCAGCACAGCTGCGCTGTGTTAAGGTGGAGCACTCATCAAAACAGAATAAAGGTAGAGTTTATTCTACAGAGAATTATCCTCATCCTCAATCATCATCTTCATGATCAACTTGGATATCCTCATCCTCAGTTTCATCTGGAGGATCATCAGAAGCAGAAGCCAAACCGGACAGAGAGGGCAAGAAACCTTTTGGAAGAAAGAAGAGAAAAGCCTTTGGGAGGTCTAGAGGAGTCTGGAGCAGTACGTATACTGGGAGGCATTCCAAGGGCCAGCATACACCATTGGACTGGGGAAAGCCAGAGGAATGGTGCTGCAGAGCTAGGAATCTCCAGACGGTACCTGTGAGGGAGACGGCTGCACTTGGAAGGGACCCTAAGACCTGTGCCAGAAGGTATGTGAAGAGAGATCCAGTGTCCAGGGATCTGGATTGGAAGGCTGGACATAGGAACTGGACTACATACTGGCCAGGCTATATAGAGAGGAACTCTAACAGCAATGGAAGCTCAGGTATGAACACTGATCTGTGCCCTAGCTATAACCTTGAAAGACAGCAGGGAAACAAGTATTCTCCTGAAAGTGCTCCATTGAGAAATTCATCTGTGCCAATCCATGATATTGAACCCATGATTGTTGAAGAAGGGGGAGAGATTGCAGATGAAGGATGTGTTTACATGGACTGCTCTCTGTCTAAACTCCTTTGGTAATTTTCTGTTACAAAGTACAGCAACCATCACAAAGAAATACAAACTTGTTCTTTAATCTGCTCAGAAAAGCTCCTGAGTAGGATTTTTAGCCACGCAGTAGAAAGCAAGTCAGCTAAGGGGTTTCAGCTGGGTAACTGCTAGCAATTGAGCCTTACCTAATTGCTTGTGAGCTCTGAGGGAATCATTTCTGAATCTATGTGTGAAGATATAAGAAGTTAACCTGAAAAGAACAGTTTTTCCTTTCTTTGTGGATTTTGTTTGTTGTTTGATACACTGCTAAGAAAATATTAGCTAAAGCCTACAGAAAAGACCAGTTTGTTACCAACCAGGTCTTTATTCTTTTGCTTTGATTGTCTGACAAGTTCAGATGTTGTTTTCCTGATTTTGTTTTTCCAAGTTTAACACTGAAAGCAAGTATCCTATTTTATGTGCTACCAAGCATATCTGTGTTGGGAGAAATAACCCCATAAATAAAGATCTTATTGGCTTTACACTTAAGCACAACTAATTATTGTGAGCAGCTGTGTCTGGTGTGAATGAACTGCATTTCCCACAATCCCTTGCAAATCATATTGATATATGCACTTGCCAAGACTGTGAACATTCTCACCCAGGCAGCCGTCTGACAGTACACCACATTGATTTTAATCAAATTAAATGAAAATAGACGATTACTAAATGAAGTGGAAAATTTCTAGTAATTACAATCACAACTTTTAAATTTTAAGACGTCTGTGTTGTTTTCTATCAGAATCAGAACCGTAATTTTTGTGCGCACAGCTTAGAGGGAACAGTGGTCACAAGGCTCTTTAGCATGCCCCGTGCCCCCTCAGTAAAATCCTTTGTGGCCTATGGGAGGCAAGTTAGAGTTTTCCATGCTATTTCTTGCCATATGTAAAAACTGGTATCATTAAAACCCCATCTACCTGGTCCTAAACTGTACCTCATTATTAAAATTCCCCATCTTCGAGGTGGCCCATCCCCAAACCTCTTTGACTACTCTAGAAATGGTTGAGATGGAAAGGGGCAGGTGCAACCCTCACTTGCTCTTGCTCTGCTGTTGATATAATACAAAATGGTGCTGGCTGACCCATGGACAAAAGAGGAGCAGCAGCAGTAGTAGCAGTTGGTTCTGGTTTGTATTACTACTACCACTTATCAGTTGTATAGCACTATGATTAAGCATACACAGCGCTACATACATACACATAGGAGAGCTCTCTTTAAGGATGGAGTTGAGTGTTGCAAAGAGATGTGAGGGTCAGAGACAAGAGAGTTTGTCAGATGCACATAGTACTCTTGCTTGGCGAGTGCTATGGCAGACTGGAAGATGGATAGAAAGAATTTGAAATATATGAAGTCAGCATGGGATTTTAGCTAAAGGCTCAGTGGATTTTGGAGGTCAAGGTTGAGGTATAGTACACTTCACAAATGTGGACTGGGAGGGGCGAGATCATCCAAAACAGATGAGAGTACAGGAAGAGACGGTCTCTTGGACAGACTCAAATGACATATGGATGAGAGATGAGAGGAGACAGCAAGAGAGAGAGCTAAAGGGTCAATAGCCTGAAGATTCCTAAACATGCAGGTGGAAATTTGCAGAGACTGTGATCGGAGAAGGTTATTAACAGTGAAAGTTAACATGCGATGGTTAGATGGGGGAAGAACTGACTTGGAGAAGTCTGAGGGTGAACAGTTGGAGAAAAAGACTAGGTTGAAGCAGTGGCCATGCTGGTGAGTTGGGGCAAAGGAACACAACTGGAGGTGGAATGAGGAGGTTAAAGCAAGAAGCTTTGAGGCATAAGAATCAGAGTGATCATCAATATGAATGTTAATCTGCAAGAATGAGGGAAGGGGAAGATGGTTCAAGGTAAAAAAGGAAAGCCAGAAGTCAAAGTCGGTGAGAAAAGGTGGACTTGTTAGGGGGATGATAAATGACAGTTACCTGCAGAGGTAGTGGAGTAAATAGTTGGATGGCGTGGATTTCAAAGGTAGAAAAGAAGTGAGACTGAGGTGGAAGAAAGACACAACACCACCACTGTGGCCAACTGGGGGAGCTGTATGAAAGAATAGGTACTTTCCATGAGAGAGGGCAGCAACTGAAGCAGGATCTTCAGGGAGAAGGCAAGTCTCAGAGCAAGGAGACGCACAGCATTAGAGATAAAGAGGCTGTGAATGTAGTTGTGGCGATTTTTGCATCCCCCCCCCCACCCGAGACCAATTTTGCAGTATGAACTGCAAAAATAGGAGTAAATTTTCAGCAGTGGAAGGTGTGCGCCAAGATGGTGCCCAAGCTTTTATCGGACGACCAGAAGGAGCACTGGGTCAATGTTTGTCGAGACTTGCTAGAGAAGATCGGAGACGATCCAGAGTTCATTGAATGAGTGATCACAGAAGACGAGACTTGGGTCTTCCAGTATGACCCTGAAAGCAAGAGACAGAGCCTGCAGTGGAAGACTCGACTGTCACCCAGACCCAAGAAGGTCTGCATGTCCAAATCAAGGATCAAGGTCATGCTGATCGCATTCTTCGACCAGAAGGGTCCATCATGAGTTTGGGTCTGAGGGTCAGTCAACCAGCACTTCTACCAGTAGATCCTTAATCACCTCCATGACCAGGTTCGGCGCAGCAAGTGGGCTCTGTGGAGAGACAAGTCATGGCTGCCCCACCACGACAATGCACCTGCACACACCACGCTGAGTGTGAGGCAGTTCTTGGCAAACAAACAGATCACAGCTCTCGACAACCCTCCTTATTCCCCAGATCTCACACCGTGCGACTTCTGGCTCTTCCCCAGGCTGAAGACTGTGCTCAAAGGAACTAATTTCACCTCTGCAGAAGAGATCAAGGTCACCGTGACTAGGGAGCTGAGGGACCTCAAGGAGGAGGACTTTACCGAGTGTTTCCGTACGTGGCAGAAGCGAATGCAGAAATGAATTAACTCTGAGGGGGATTACTTTGGTGGGGACAATGCATAATTTCTCTGTAGATTTTGTAATAAAACATTTACGGGACAGTCTTGTTTCTTTTTTGTCACACCTTGTATAACTTAACCAAATAGTGGCCAAATATCACTTCTGTCTGGATAACTTTCTGGCCTGCCTCCCTCCTCCCCAACCATGGTCCATTTAGCTATTTTAAATGGCCTATTATCAGCCATATCTTTTTTGAAAATGAACGGATAGGCAAATGCATAATTAATTTTGAATATAAGTCCAGTAGAGTATAATTATTCATTCATGTGGATCATTCTCAGACTTATCAATAAAACTCCCAAAAACAGATACAGAGCAGAAGTAGGGTGGTTTCACTTTACAATTCGGTATAGATTCTGTTCAAATTCTGGTGTCACATCCATGACAACAGCACAAACTTCCTCGGGGCAGTTTCTTCAAATGGGTGAGTTTTGCACATGCCATGACAGTAATGAACTTCTCTTCTAAGCCAGGATATGGGTAGTATAATCTCAGTCTCTTAAATTTACTGCTAATACTCGGCATAGTACTTGCATTGTGCCAAATAGAGCCTCCCTCTGGAGTTTGTAAGATGTTACATGTATGAGTAATTTATCAAGGTCTGCTTGGAAATTCCTCTTAATTAGGCCTGTGGCACACAACACGATGGGAAATAACTCGGTATCTTTCTGCCATATTTTCTTGGTCTCCAACTGCATTTCTTGGTACTTAGAGATTTTCTCCCGCTCAATGTGATTCACAGAGTAGTCACTTGGAACTGACACCTCTATAATCAATGTCTTTCAGGTGTTTTTCTCCTTTACCACTATGTATGGTATCCTCACATACAGCTTTTTATCGGTCAGAATGGGAGTGTCCCAGGTATTCCTAACCTCTGCATTCGCTGTAATTCTTTTAGGGTCCTCCACTGTAAGACATTGTATGTAGTAACACAAAACACTGCAAATTAATACTCAAAGGCTCCCCAAACCACACCAGCACCAAGTCCAAAAATTCAAATTGCACCAACCCTACCAATGAAAAGTCAGTAGTGGAAACATTCTAGTACATCAACATGCCTCCAGTGGGGAAAGAAGAATAAAGGAGACTGCTACAGATTCCTACCTAGAACTAATAATGTCAACAGAATCCCTCACTTCAACTGCAAATGAAAAACAGACCATCATCGTTTATTATGATTTAATATACCGTCCTTGGTGTTAGCAGACAGAGCGGTTTACATCAGTAAAATGTCAAACAGAAACAGTCATTTAAAATAAATAAATAAATAAAAGGAAATACAATTCTGATAGGAAAGATACAAACCAAAGTAAAAATAAAACCAAAAGATTAAAATAAATTAAAAGCAAAAAAAAACAAACAAGGACTGAGTCATGGCCTATATGGTCCCTCATATTGTGTTGCAGTCCTCCTCCAGCCCAAATGCCTGTGTAAAAAGGTAGTTTTTTAATTGGGATTTGAATTGTGTACAGGAAGCCTCCAGTCGAAGATAAGATGGAAGGCTGTTCCAGAGTGCTGGGACCATGTATCTGAATGCTGATTGGTGAGTAATTTTGTAGTGAAATATGCACAATGGGGGAAGAACCAGGCAATTATCCATGAGAGATCTGAGAATGTGGCTGGGTGGGTAGGGGATGGTTAGAGTTGAAAGGTATTGTGGAACACGGTTATGGAAAGCTTTATGAGTTAATGTTTATGTTGAATTGTTTACATTGCGGGTAAGGGAACCAATGGTATTGAATACAGAGTGGGGTGATATGGTCAAATTTTTTGGCACCAGTAAGAGCACAGAGAGCAGTGGTTTGAATAGCCTCTCCAGGTACACTGCCATTGTAGAGTGTGAATATCACCTGGCCAGGGTAATTCTTGATAGGTGACTGTTGTTATTGCAGCAGCCCTTGTCAGCCAATAAGCTGTTCCCTTCTGAGGTATACCTCATAAATCCCAGCCTTCAAGATTTGGAGAGTGTCCTGTATCACCTGGAAGAGGGAATGCATAGACTATAAAGGGGCGGGGGGGGGGGGGGAGAAGGGGAATGGGAAAAAGGCAAAAATATAATTTCAAGGGAACAGTCCAGAAAATGGCTACCAAAATAGCAAAGTTTGTACCAAATGCCCTATATGATAAGATTTAGGGGGGAATCTTCATCAGGTTGCCTTAGGTAAATGGGTATACACCCAAGGAAAAATATTTCCTGAAAACTGTTCCCCACATATGGGGAGAAGAGTCAACACCAGCAGTGGTGTTAATGTTGGACCCCTAAAGTAAGCCTGGGAATTTCATCTCAAAATCCCTCTATACCTTAGAGGAAAGGAAATAGGGAGGATATGATAGAACTCTTCAAAGACCAGAAAAGTATATATAATGTACATTACTTTTTGGGAATATTCTGACTGCCTACATTCCTTGTGTAACCCTTAAATCAGATATTTGAGTGTGCCCACTGTTCATGCGGAGCAGCAGGTGCACCTACTCTTGCCATCTTACTGGGCAGACTAGATGGACCATACTGGTCTTTATCTGCCGTCATTTACTATGTTACTATGTAAATGTAAAAAGAAAGTTCTTGAACTTAATATGAGGCTCAAAGTGAGTAGATTCAGAAAATATTTCTTCACAGAAAGACCAGGATAAACTGAATTACAGTAGTCTAGCTTTTATATAACCATACTTAGTAATAAGAGTTGCCGGTGTGAGAAATGGTCAAATTGCTTGAAATCTTAAGGCAGCAAAAGTGGTCCTGGTAAGCTGTGTAATGTGCAGAGAAAAGTAGAGGGTGGAGTCAAGATATATCCCTAGGTACTTAAAGGAAGACATGAGAGTGACTGGAGTTGAACCAATGGATGGGGCAATGAGGGGAGTATCGGTTGATCTGGAAAACCAAGTAGCTGTTTTTGAGGGGTTCAACTTAAGAGCATTAGTGTGGAGCCAAGTAGCAATGGTTTCTAGACTAGAGTTGATAATTGATAGTCTCAGGCATTACTAGGGATTGGGGTGAGAAGTAAGATGTCATCAGCATACATATAGAACTTGATTCCTGCAGTCTGCATGAGAGTAGCGAGGGGACTCATTAAGAGATTAAAGAATGGGGGAAAGTGTAGAGCCAAGGCGGAGTTACAAATCATGACCTAGTAATTCCACTGTGTAAGAAATGAGATGAACCAATCAAGAACCTGGCCTTGAATGCCAGATTCATAGAGCCGGGATATGAGTAGGTTGCGGTTGACTAGGTCAAAAGCTGCCGTTAAATCTAAGGCATAATAAAATTACCAGCAACTTCCAGCCTGAAAAATTAAATTCAAATAAAATACAGCCAGAGAATATGAAGAGCTACAAAAAATAAAGAAAATAAACCTCTCTTTTTTTGTCGGAAGCTTTATCTAGAGAAGCAACAGCTCCTCTTGTAACAAAGTATTCCTGTTTATTCTAGAAAAAGAAAGACGAACACAGATGTCAGATGGTGAAATCACTACTAAGTGAACCACAAAAGACCATATAAAGAAAAAAACTCTGAACTTAGCTGGTGAGGTCCCAGCAGTCCGTCTTCTCAGAGGCTTACACGATAACAGCAATAGCAGTAGTGCAAATTGTAGTCATAGCAGTATCAATGGTAGAGATGAAAGCACCGGATGACCCCAAAGGAGATCAAAACAGAAGACCAAAGTGACACAGACTATGTTTTGAGCTCCACTATGTACTTAAGGAGCTCTGTATCAGGCAAAATCATGGGCCGGTATGGCGCAGCAAAGCCTATCAGCATGAATAAACCAGAGGTAATAAGCCACTCTTAAATACCGTCAGAATATGATGTCATAGACCGTTGGCTTCCCACTTAGTTGCAATAGACTCAGATGATACTCCACCAATCAATCTCCTGATTTAAACCTGCTGGATACACAGAGCTCAAAGAAAAAATCCATAGCACTCTAGTGATTTCGCAATCTGACATCTGTGATCATCTTTCTTTTACTAGAATAAACAGGAATACTTTGTTACAAGAGGAGCTGTTGCTTCTCCAGACAAAGCTTCCGACAAAAATAGAGGTTTATTTTCTTTATTTTTTGTAGCTCTTTGTATTCTCTGGCTATATTTTCTTTGGAGTTAAATCTAAGGCGATAGCTAGTGCCAAGTCACCTTGGTCTAAGATGCAATAAATATCATTTAGAACAGATGTGAGGATGGTGCTGTGATTTGGTCGGAAACCTGATTGATACAGGTTTACCACGTCCTCCTTCTTGGTTACCTCATCCATTCTTTCCAGGATCTCATTTCCATTTTCTGTTTTTTTTTTTTATACTCTGTCTTCTCCCCTTCCTCTCTCTCTGACATCAATCATTCTGGCTTATTTTTTTTCTTATCTGCCTTTTTACCTAACCTATAGCTAAATTTCATTCCTACTTGTCTCTGCCTTCTGGTCTTTAGTCTCCCATTTTTCACCTTTCACCATTTACCAGCTTTTCAGTTTATTTATTTATTTAAAGTTTCTTATATACCGCGCTCTTTAGCATCAGCGCGGTTTACATGGAACAAAACAATCTCAGTACATTTGAAAACACGTATGAGTTACAGATAACAGGGCAATAAACTTGGGTAACGAGGGTAACTATCTACCCTTGGGTAACAAGGGTAACTATCTAGTTTCTACTCTTGCCTCCCCAGTCCTCCCATTACCTACCTCTGTCTCATTCCTTCCCCAGCCACTTATTCCCCCATCTTTCACTCACTTTTTAGTCCCCCATTTCCTCCATCTGTTGTCTAAATATTGTTAAGTACCCTCATGCTAAATGTAACCCTCCAATTGTGATGTGACCACTTTGATTGTAGGATAAGATGGTATACAAATCTGTCTAAATAAATAAATAAATCTGTACTCATCCCCTCTCTAGTCTCATCTACTTTTTTCTGTTTCTCATCCTCTAATCAGCCTCTTCCCCTTCCCTATTACTCATCCCCTCTTCACTTCCAATCCCTTTCTTATTTCTTATCCTCTATCTAGGCTTCCATTTCCCCTTTCACCTCCCCCACGTCTACCCTCTCTCAGCTTCAAAGGCCTGTCCTCTTCCTTTGTCTCTCACCTCTTTTCAACTGTCTCTCATCCCATCCCCAAACCCTCCATGTCCTTCAAACCCTCTCCCTCCTCATACTTCTCAGTCTTACTCATACCCACCATCACCTAGTCCCATTGTCCTCCTAATCTCTGGTCATTTTACATCCCCTTCTCTACCGAGCATCTGGACCTCTCCCCACTGACGAGTTGCTTCAATGCAATATCTGACTGGCTCCTGTCTCAAAACCTCAGAATACAACATAAGAAAACTGAAGTACTCTTCATAACAAGGAATCCCAATTTTACCCCCCCAAAATATCTTAAAGTAAAAGAAGCGGAGTTGCAATCTAAATCCTCAATACGATATTTGGGAGTCACACTAGATCAACGCCTAGACATGAAAGCCCACATAGGTAACATAGTCAGATCAGTTTACTACAAGATCCGCTCACTTAGACACCTACGTTCCATGCTTGATCCAACCGATTTCCGGACAATCTTCCAGGCGTTGGTTATACCCCATTTCGACTATGCCAACGTCATATTACAAGGTCTTCCCCAATCTACATTAAACCCGCTTCAGCTAGCCATGAACGCGGCTGCAAGAGTCATCCATGGAGCCTCCAGGTACGACCACGTTACGCCCCTGCTGATACAGTTGCATTGGCTCCCTATTCAAGCTAGAATAGTTTTCAAGACCTTGATAATTACTTTTAAAGCTGTCAATAATCTCACATCGGCATCCTTATCCTCACTCATCCATAGCACATCTCCTAATAGAACAAGGAGATCCATGGCTATAAACTCCCTCAAAATCCCGAAGGAACTTACCACTTGCACTAAATCGACAGCCAACAGAGCCTTCAGTCTCAGTGCCCCAATATGCTGGAACGCACTACCCCCTGATATCCGGGCTATTAGGAGCCTGACACAGTTTAGGAAAGCCCTCAAATGCCACCTCTTCAACAAATATCTTATAGAACCCAATGGCGTCACCTAGAGCCCAATAACACCCACTGATACCAGTCCCAGATAAATCTAGGGTATATCAACAACTCACGAAGTGTGATATTCATTCCTACAGTGGGCTGGTTTTTCTATGTATCTTCTGTGTATATGATTCCATGTAGTATGTTTTGTAAATAGTTATCCCGGTTATCCAAGTTATTTATACCCTGTTACCTGTAAACTCATACGTGTTATATGTACTGAGCATTTTGTTCCATGTGAACCGCGCTGATGATGAATAGTGCGGTATATAAGAGACTGTAAATAAATAAATAAAAATAAAAATTTTCTTAGTTCATGATTTCCCCTCAGCTATCCCCGTCCACACTACTCAGTCCCTCAGTCCCCACTTATATTCCCAATACCCAGCCAATTTTAGAGTCTGTATTTGTGTGTTCTCCCATCCAATGTTAGAATCTCCAACTAATCCAAGTCCATGCATCTCCATGTCCCCAGTACCTGCCCTCTGCCTCCTAATCCCCTTTCCCAGCTCTCACCCATTTACTTACTACTTCAAAATAAATTAACCCTGCCTTTCCTCCCCTATATCCCAGCATCCACTCTTGTACCCCTCCTCAAAAATTTTCCCCCATATATTACTTTGCTTTCCACCTCCAAACATACATCTCTCTCCATTTTCACTCCTCCAGTTTCTGCCTTTTTCTCCACCCTGACCCCAGCATCAGCCCGTTTCCTGTTCCACCATCTTTCCAGTTCCCTCCTGCATCAGCTGATTTCCTGTTCCAGTCCCAGCATCAGCCTCTTTCCAGTCTCATTAACCCCTTCCAGTGTCAACTCCCTTCCAGTCCCCTCTCAGTACTTTCCAGTGTCAGCCCCTTGCATTCCCAGTCGTCAGTTCTCTTCTAGTACTCCTCCCCTACTATCCAGCCCTGTTCCAGTCCCAGTACCATCCTCAGGTATAAGCTCCCTTCCAGTCCCAGTCCTCCCTCCCTGTCAGTTCCCTTCTAGTTCCCCCTCACAGTGCCTGCCAGTGTCAGTCCCTTGCATTTCCAATCCCCCCTCCAGTGTCAACTCCCTTTAAGTCCCCTCCCCCACTGTCTAGCCTCCTTTCAGTCCCATCCCCTGGTGTCAGCTCCCTTCCAGTCCCTTCCCCCACATTCAGCTGCATCCCCAGCATTGTTCTTTACCTCCTCTATCAGACAATTTAAACCGGATGTGCTTATTATCGGCTTTAGAAACACCATGGACTTATAAGGCAGTACAGCTGCGAAGAGCAAAGAAAAGTCCTCCCATGGCTGTTTTAAATTAGCGAGTCATAAGGGCAGGCTTCGGGCGCCCTTGAATGCTGTGTGCCCTGAGCCACTCACTGGCTCACCTGTTAAGCTGGCCCTGACCATTTCTAAGGGAAGCTGGGGATATAACCCCTGGGAAAGGAATTCTGACAGTGGGGCAGAGTTGAAGGGCAGGAAATAGGATTGTAATGATTTTTTTCACCTAATTATGAGGGAAGAGTAATAGAGGTATTTTAATTTGCCCTCTACCAGACATTTTGGAGAACATACTAAAGGCCCTTGTGGTCCCTTTAAGCCAGTGTCCCAGGAGCATCACCAGGCATCTCTGGCACTTCCAGACTTCCAAATAGTTTCTGATTTTGAGAATATTTATTAAAAGCAGAGACAAAGAAGGGAAAGCATAAACGTTGATGGTCTTTCTGGGTGGGAAATATAGTTATGAATAAGGCTTCTCATTTTAGGTTATAACAAACCCCTCCCAATAAAAACACCCCTGAATGTGAATTTGGGGTTTTTGGTTATAACCAAACATTACCCCCCTCAAAAAAAAAGAAATCACTCCTCCCTCAGTGCTCTGACGGTCACCCAGCAGCTGCCCTCGCAGTCAGGTGACATCATTGGAGCTGGCTGTTGCTGCAGAGTCCTTCGGTGGGTGGTGGGAACTGCTGCTTTTGCTCCCTGTGCCTCTGCTGCTTGGCCGACACTGTCACTGGCACTAGAAAGGATGTGAAATTTGAGAACAAGAATTTCCTGCTTTTACATTTCAAAGACTCCTGTGATGACAGTGGCAGAGTCGGCCAATCAGCAGAGAGTGGTGGAAGTTATTAAGCACAAGCTCCTGCTGCCATGTGTAGATTGGTGGGGTTGGGGTGGGGGGCTGGGAGGCTGTTGCTGATGCTGATGCAGGGGAATGGGAAGGAAGGGCTGTTATTGGGGCTTGGAGGAAGGGGGAGGCCGATGCTGTTGCTAGGCATATAGAAGGAGGGCTAATACTATTGCTGGTGCTTGGAGAAGGGGGATAGATGCTGTTGTTGGGGCTGGAAGAAGGAAGATGCTGGGGCTGGTGCTGGAAAATTGTGTATTGGGTCACTGAATGGAATCCATCTAAAAAGCAATTACATTTTATATTCATGATATGAATACACTAATAAACCCCTAATTTTCTGACCCTGGGAAAGCATCTAATGCCTCAAATAAAAACACCTAAAATTCCAAATGATAAACATCTAGAATTAGAAGCTCTAATTACGAAGTAAAACATAAGAGAAGGGAAAAGAACAAAATAAATTGGCGAACACTTGCAGTTTGAACATCTGTGGATATGGATCACTGGACTACAATTGCAGATACAATTAAAAGCTTTGTCAGTTTTTCCCTATCTGTGTTCTTATTGTGATCCAATGCAACTTATAGGGAAAATGACCTGAAGAGATATTCTGGGATATTAAGAAGCACCTGATAGGATGAAGTTTGTGTGTGTATGGGAACAAGAAATGTGAGCCTTCATATGCTGAAACCCATAGACACCAGGTAAGTACCTGGCAATGCTCCAAGGAGAGAGAACTAAACTCTCTTGAGGTGTAACTAATTTTTCCTGAGTAGCGCAGCTTACAAAGTTTTTTGGCGAGCAGTACTACTGTTTGATATGGTAATGAGCTGAATTTGCATCTATTTGCATGTGAAGCAGCTCATTACATTTAACTTGCCTTCTGTCTCATTTATATTTGTAGTGAGTTGCAAAATCTCCTAATAGCATGTTGTTGTCATTTTGCAGCTTACCAAATGCGCCCTTTAATGATTCATCTCTATGATCAATATTCTCCGTGCTACATAAAGGTCTAGGAAGCCAGCATTTTACCATTTCCTGTGTATACTTTGAAAACTCAGGACCTCAAACATGTTTACAAATAAAATGTTTACATTGCATCAGTGTAGGGAAAACTCATAGCACTATACTAGTCAAGAAAAATATAGTTTTGCAGTCTGAGAAATCAATTCCTATCAATTCTGACATAATAAAATTATTAAAATAGATTGACCTGCATTCACCTCTTGTCATCTTGCATGGGAGTTTGGAGGGACCAGTTGAAAACAACACAGCAAAGTACTACACAAGACCAGTTTCTGTTCTTTTGCCAGTCTCTACCACTTCAAATTTGAATATGACTTTAAAATAAGTACTTTAAGGCTTTCTTTGCTCACCTTTTAGTTTAATCTTCATTAGCCCTGCTCAAGGGAACAGATGAAAATGTTCCAGTATGCCTCATATACTGTCCTCTATGGCATGGCAAGGAGATTACTGTTATTACTATAAATGGATCCGTCACTCACTTCATAGAAGATAAACAGATTAACCTCTATGAAGTGAGCAACGCTGGCAGCTGCCATTTTAGCACAGTCACAGGAGAAAAAGGAAAATGCTCCGGCAGCTGTTTACTCCCGCGACTGTGCAGAGGTGAGTCAGGAAGCTGGGCTTTGGGCCTCACCAGCTCCCTCTTATGCCAGTCAGGTGTGCATGAAGCCCCTCGAAGTGCGGGCGACATTCTCGCACGTGCATCGGGCTGGCCCTGTCTGCATCTAATGTTACTACCCAGAGTTTATAGGACAAAAATACTTTCTTACACATTTGGGTTGTTTGAGTACATCTGGTCTGTTTTTAACAGATTAGACAGATGGGCATTAGCATAAGGGATTTTAGGTTCAGTGTAGTTACCTGTAACGTGTTCTCCGGGGACAGCAGGAATCAGTCCTCACATATGGGTGATGTCGTCACTGACGGAGCCCGCACGGAGCAAATCCCCAGCTTTCAAAGAAAGCCTTTGGGATTGCTACCACGCATGCGTGGTCCCCTTCCCACTCAAGGGTGCCATCTTGCTCAGTCAGATGACATAGCTAAAAGACGGCAAAAACAAATTAAAAATGGTACAGCTGCAACTCCAAGGGGAGGAGGAAGGGTTGTGAGGACTGATTCCTGCTGTCTCCGGAGAACATCTGTTACAGGTGAGTAACTATGCTTTCTCCGGGAACAAGCAGGAAATCAGTCCTCACATATGGGACTCCCCAGCTACAGGCTACCAAGAACCCATAGCAAAAATAGAGCTCCTTCAGGGAGAGCCACAATCAGCAGCAATTGTGTCTGTATAGACAGGCCAACAGGACCCCTGAGTCTGATGAAACCACCACTCCGGTAGCCTGAACACAGAAGGGTTGGAGGTAGGAGTTGCCTAGACCCAGAAAAGGTTACAGAGCATGGCTTGGCCGAAAGCACTGTCCCGTCGGGGCTCTCTGTCCAGGCAGTAATGAGCTGTGAAAGTATGGACTGAAGACCAGGTGGCGGCCTGGCAGATATCTGCCAGTGGGACCGAGCGCAGGTTAGCTACTGAGGTCGCCCTAACCCTGACCTGGTGCGCCGTGACCCAGCCTTCCAACGGAAGTCTTGCCTCCTCATAGGCAAGGGCAATACAGTCCGCCACCCAAGTGGACAGCATATGCTTAGTCACTGCCTCTCCAGCTTACTGGGGTCGTAGGAAACGAACAGCTGAGAGACTTTTCGGTGGCCTTGAGTGCGTTGCATATAGAAGGACAAGACCCTCTTACAGTCCAAGGTATGGAGGACTGTCTCTGCCCGACTGGCGTGCGGTCTGGGAAAGAAGGTAGGGAGGACCACCTCCTGGTTGAGGTGAAAGGAGGACACCACCTTCGGAAGGAATTTAGGGTGTGTGTGGAGCACCACCCTATTCTTGTAAAACCTGGTGTAGGGCGTTTCCACCACCAGGGCCTGGAGCTCGCTTACCCTTCGTGCAGAAGTGAGCGCGACCAGGAAAACCACCTTCCGGGAGAGGTAGTGAAGGTGGCAAGTAGCCAATGGCTCAAATGGTGGGCGAGTGAGCTGCTCCAACACCATATTGAGATCCCATTCAGTCGCGGAGGGCGAACCGGGGGCTTAGACAGGAGCAGGCCCCGCAAGAAGAGGGACACCACCAGATGGGCCGAGAGGAGCTTCCCATCCACCTGGTAGTGGTTCGCTGCTAGGGCACTAAGGTGTACCCTAACAGAATTAGACGAGCCCTGAATGAGAAAGGTGGAACAGGTACTCCAGTACTGTGATCACTGGGCAAGAAAAGGGGTCAGCCCCCCACTTAGTGCACCAAAGTGAGAATCTGCACCATTTAAAGGCATAGGCCCGTCTGGTAGACACCTTGCATGAGGACAGCAAGACATCCTCCACCTCTCTGGGGAGGTGGAGTAGGGCTAGAGTTACCCTCTCAGCAGCCAAGCTGTCAGCGAAAGAGATCCCAGGTTGGGATGTAGAAGAGAACCCCCTCCTGGGAAAGGAGTCGGGGAGCGTACCCCAGGGGTATGGGATCCGCCACTGCCAACTGCAGACGCAGCAGGAACCATGACTGCCTGGGCCACTGTGGAGCCACCAAGATGACCGAGGCCCTGTCATGGAGGGTCTTGAACAGAGTCCTGGCACTCAGGGGCATCAGGGGGGAAGGCGTACAGACGTCCCTCCGACCATGAGACCAGGAAGGCATCGGCAGCCATTCTGGCGGGGTGAGGCTTCCAGGAACAGAAGCGGGGCAAATGGTGATTATCCGGGCTTGCAAACAGGTCCATCACTGATTCCCCCCAGGTTTGGAAAAGCCTGTTGGCTACTCCGGGGTCAAAGCTGGAGAATCCCGCTGAGTCTGTCAGCCAGCAAGCTGTCCTGGCCCGGCAGGTACACTGCTCTGAGGAGGATGCCCTGCTGGATCGCAAAAGAACACAGGGCTAGTGCCTCTTGACAGAGGGTACGGGATTCCGTGCCTCCCTGTTTGTTCACATAGAACATGGCCACCTGGTTGTCTGTCTGGACCAGGACTGACCGGTGGCCTAGGTGATGGAGAAAGGCCTTCAGGGCAAGGTGAACGGCCCGCATTTCCAGAAGGTTGCTCTGTTGGCCACTCTCGGCCAGGGACCAAGTGCCCTGGGTGCAGAAGTCCTCGGAATGTGCTCCCCAGCCCAGCAGAGAGGCGTCCACAGTGAGGACCCTCGAGTGGTTGGGGGTCTGGAAGGGCATGCCCACCTCCAGGTGCTGGGGCAACTGCCACCAGATCAGAGACTTTGCCAGCTGGCGGCTCACATGGACTCTGTCCTGGAGATACCCCGTGGCCTGGGACCACTGGTCGCGGAGGCACCACTGTGCTGTCCGAATGTGGAGACAGGCATCTGGAGTGATGTGGACAGTGAAGGCCATGTGCCCGAGAAGGCGCAGCAGATGCCTGGCAGACACCGAAGTACAGTGCTGCATGTCCCGGGCCAGAGACATGAGTCGGGTTGCTCAGTCCGTGGGCAAGAAAGCTTTTGACCAAAGGGTATCGAGCCTTGCCCCGATGAATTCCAGCCCCTGTGTCGGATGAAGGTTCTACTTGGAGTAGTTTATAATGAAATCCAAGTGTTGCAGGACTTGAGTGGTGCGTGCTGTTGCTTGCTGCACCTCGGGGACCGTGGAGCCCTTGATGAGCCAGTCATCGAGATACGGGAAGACAAAGACCCCCTGAAGCCCGAGAAAGGCGGCAACAACTGCCAGACACTTTGTGAAGACCCTGGGGGCCGAGGCTAGGCCGAAGGGCAGCACCTTGCATTGGAAATGATTGCTTCCTACAACAAAGCATAGGTATTGCCTGTGGTTTGGGTGGATTAGGATGTGTGTATAGGCATCCTTTAGGTCTAAGGAGCATAGCCAGTCTCCCTGCTGGAGGTAGGGCAGCAATGTTCCAAGGGAGAGCACCTTGAACTTCTCCCGCACCAGGAATTTGTTGAGGTTGCGCAGGTCGAGGATGGGCCTTAGGCCCCCTGTCCTCTCTGGCACGAGGAAGTACCTGGAGTAGAACCCCTTGCCCTTGAGGTGGTGGAGCACCGGTTCCACCGCTCTGTCCTCGAGAAGCCCTGCCAACTCCTTCAGAAGAAGGTCCCGGTGGAGGGGAGACCTGAGGGGCTCTCCTGGGAAGAAGAAGGGGGGAGATGTTTGACTCAGATGGAGGAGGTAACCCTCCCTGATCACCCTTAGTGCCCAGGAGTCGGTGGTTATGGCCTCCCACCTGTGAGCATAAAGGGTGAGGCAACCCCCTGTAGGCTGCTGAACCCTGTGAGGTAGAGAGGCTATGCTGTAGGAGTCAAAAGCTCCCTCCTGGCTGGGCCGGGGCCGGAGTGGAGCCTGGGGCTTGGGAGCCTTCTGCTTACGCGGGCCGTGCCCTTTTTCCTTGGCCTGCTGCCCTTGCTGGGGAGCCAGGGAGGCCTGGTAAGGGGGGTAGTTTCAGTAAGCAGTAGATTTCCTCGGGTAAAAGAGCTTCTTACCCGAGCCCTTCCGTCGGGGAGGGGCAGTGGTCTTCTTGGAGAGCCTAGTCCTCGTCATGAACTCGGTCTCCTGTTCTACGGCCTTGTCGGTCATGGGTTTGCCGAAGAGGTTCTCCCCGTGGCAAGGGATATTGACCAATTTGTCCTGTACCCATTGCTCAAGGTCAGACGACTGGAGCCAAGCCTGGCAGCGTGCACCGATGCCGGCAGCATGCACCGATGCCCGCCGCGGCTACCCGGGCCGCCGACTCAAAACCATCATAGGCCACCCGAGACATAAATTTGGAGCACTCATGGATGGCTTTGGACAGGCTCTTGAAGCACTGCAAAGGCTCTTTGGAGAGGCCAGCTGAGTACCCGGCGAGTTCCTTCGCCGGGTCCCTCAGGTACATGCCCATGTACAGCTGCTAGGCCTGGATCTGGCAATTCAGCATTGAGCCCTGGTAGCACTTTCTGCTGAGGGCATCCAAGGTGCGGGCCTCCCTGCTGGGGGGCACCGAGGAGTGCGTTTACTGGCTCTTCAGCCGACGCATGGCCGACTCCACCACCATGGAGTTGTGCGGCAGCTGTGACTTTTGAAAGCCAGGGCTCCGGCGGACTTGGTACATCGAGTCTAGCCACTTGATGACCACCGGCACTGATGCCGGTGTCTCCCACATGCGGAACATGAGCCGCTCCAGAATGGGAGGGATGGGCACTGTGAGCGATTCCCGAGGGGGAGCCTCGTATTGGAGGATCTCAAGCTCGTCGGCCCGAGGATCCTCCTCGGACTCAGTGGGGAACGCCAAAGCCTTGGACATGTCCTTGACGAAGTCCAAGAAGCCCATGTCCTTTGGTGGGGACCTTCTCCGAGGTTCAGAGATCGGGGAATCCAAGGGGACATCTCGGTGCCGACAAGTGTCTGGGGACTCCTTGTCCTCGGTCTCCCAGTCGGAACACTCTGAGGAAGACTCAAGGGGGTGCTGTTCCTCGGGCCTCAGGGGCCCGGCGCCGTGCGACCCGATCCCAGCCCCGTCAAGTGGGAGACTGAGTGTGACCTCGGCCGAGGATCTACTCGGGCCCGCATGGCCTCGAGGATCGGCTCGGCCTCCAGGGATTTTGACGTCGAACGTCTGGTGGTCGGGGCGGAGAAACCATACGTGCTGGACATCAATGCCCGCTGCTGGTCCAAGATGACTCCAAGGCTGCTATCCTGGACTCATTCCCAGATGGTTCTGCAGCCTTCAGCGTGGGCACCAAGGGACTCAGGCCCGACGCCAGTTCGCCTGGAGGAGAATCCTCAATGAGGACCTTGTCTAACTGGTGAGGTCAGTCCGCAGCCGGATCCTTCTGGGGGACTTTGGCTGGCTGCTCCTTCTCCGACGGCTCGAGCGGGGGTCCGGGGCTCCGAGACCGTGCCCGGGAGGACCCCAGTCGGTCAGAGCCATCCAGGGATGCCGCCTTCGAGGACATCTTCTTCCTCTTTGGTTCCCTCGAGGGAGACCCCCGCTCCAAGGACCCATGATGACGCTCAGGCTCGGAGTGTTCCTCCCAAGGTGTCGAGGCCTCAGACGAGGTCCTGGCTCTCAGAGGCATCGGGGACTCAGGAAAAATTTTGTTATGCTGTTGCTGGCGGCTCCTCAAGGCCTTAGAAGACAATTTCTTGCAAAGGCCACAGACCACCGGGTCATGGTCCAGACCGAGGCAACGGAGGCAGCAGTCATCTGTGTTGGTCAGGGACATTAGTTAGCGCACTGATCACACTTTTTGAAGCCACTGGTCGCCATAGGGGAAAAAGAACCCCAGCAAGGTCAAAGACCCTTCAGGCTTCCAGTGGAGAAAAAGACATGAAGACGCCAAGAAAATCAAAACTTAAGTAAAAAGGGAGTCGATGCTGATACCGAGGCACCAAGGTTGGCGGGCGGAAAAGGTACCGGTGCAAAACCGGAGACGAGTAAAAAACCCGAGAAAAAAATAAACTTTTTCCGTGGGGAAACAGACGTCTGGTTGGCTCTGCGGAAAAAATGAGACTGAGCAAGATGGCACCCTTGGGCGGGAAGGGGACCACGCATGCGTGGTAGCAATCCCAAAGGTTTTCTTTGAAAGCTGGGGATTTGCTCCGCGCGGGCTCCGACATATGGGCGCCGACGTCACCCATATGTGAGAACCGACTTCCTGCTTGTTCCAGGAGAAAGTATGTTAGCCTCAAGTTTGTTTGTTTTTTTCAACAAATGATGGGAAAACCATTGTTTAAAAGTTGCACTGGCAGCCAGTGTAGTTTCAGTGACAACTGCACATTGAACTTGGTTTCTCCTGATGTGGTTTCTGAGACAGTTCTGATGCTAATGCGCATAACCTTAGCTCCTTTCTTCATCTCTTTTTGTTAGATACAAATTATAGTTAACAAGTTACTTAATAAAATTTGGGATCTTTGCATGCTTTTTGTACCCATGGCATACTTTAACTTCTTACAGTGCTGAAACCCAAGTTAGGGCTCCCTGTACTTATGCTGCAGGGTATAGTAGATATGATCTTACAACTTTTGTGCAGGAACTGCCTTTTAGATACAATTTTTGTCTTTTGCTTTTCTTTGCCTTAGCCTATTAATTTCCTTATTGAGGTGGAATCCAGACAGGTAAGGGTTAATTTGGTGATACTGTGTGAAAAAGGATACACCCCCTTGGTGAAGTCATACCGTGATACATACTTATCCCTCCCCTATTCCTTTGTCCTGCAAGTCCCTCTGCTTGCTAGAGATAACTTCTCTTCCTCTGCTTCGCTAGAGATAAGAGTTTAGTAGAATTTCTCCAATTGGGACTACACTGTAATAAAGTAGGACCAATCATGAAGAAATGCTGTGATGAATTGATAAGTATATAGTCTCTATGAGCCCTCAGAGCGGGGCTCAGAATTTATGAAACTTATTTTCTCTGAGCCTGTGTGCACATTAAACGCAGCTTGCTTCCTGAAAAATGACTGCTGAGTCTCCTTTCCTTCCTCGTTAGCTGTTACATTTGGTGCGTTGGCCGGGAAAGGACAGGAACGAAAAAAAAAGGTTTTTGCCTCTGGGTTCGATCGGTTTGAGTCGGAGGGTGGCGAACGTGGGAGGAAATACCAGGCACCCCCAGACCAGTTGTTCTGGAGAGTATTGCTTCCTGATTTGACACGGCTGTTGGCTTTTTCCTATCGACACCTATGAACCCTTGGAGTCCAGGAACCAACCCATTAGTCTCCGGAAGACATCTGAATGGGGTAAGTGACAAAAGGGTCTGTCTCTGTATCTGCAGTTCAGAAAAATCTGTCCTTCCTATGGGGAGAAGGAGAGCTTGATCACCTCTCGGGAACGCCTTAATAGCCCAATGTTGGGTGAAACTGCATTCCTTATAGTCAGGCTGTTTTCTGGAGGACTGGGAGAGTGTCTGTGTGTTGGTGTGTGTGACTGAAACAAGCAGAGACTGATGGAATGAGCGTGCATTCCTGAGTAGCGCTGTTCCTGGCCGGGCGACCGCGCCCAGGTACGGAAAAGGAGGAAGCGCCATTTTGTTAGTCACCCATTTTGTGTCTAGGGCAGCAGGATCCCTTATTTCTTTGATCTGTGTTTTCAGAGACCAGTTGGAAGAAAGATATGGGGGGGATCAGAGACGAAATGCAACCTAAAGTACAGTGTTAGTTTTAAGGTTTTGAACAGCATTTTTTGAACAGCATGGGAGGGGGTGTATTTATACTGAGCCTTCTGCAGTGTCTCCTTAAGAACTTTAAGAAGGGTTTCTCTGGTGATTATGTAATTGTAATGACCCCCGGGTTGACTGGAAGCTTTATGTGAACGGGAATGCCCCCCTCCCCCCGTCTTTAACCTGGCCTCCCAAGGGATCTCTAGATATAGACCTGATATGTGCACGCAGTTGCCCTGCAAAGTCATATGACCCCAGTCCCTGTTAAAGAAATATTGTCAAAAAGAATGGCAGAGTTTTAAACCTTTGATTATGACTTGGTTAGCAGAGTGCACCAAGTTGTGGTAGCTAAACTTCCTGATCAATTCCCTTATATTGATTCCTGGCTGGATGTCTGTAGGCAGAAACCTGCTAGGGTCCCCCACCTCCAGAATTCTTTTCTCTCAGTTGACAAAGTAAATCAACAAACTAGTTCTCTCTTGGTAAAATTCCTTCTCCAGGACCAAGCAGGAAGTCAGTCCTCACATATGGGTGACGTCGGCGCCAACGGAGCCCCCATGTGGAGCATTTCCCCAGCTTTCAAAGAAAGCCTTTGGGAATGCAGCACGCCTGCGCGGTCCCCTTCCCGCCCAAGGGTACCATCTTGCTCAGTCTTTATTTTTCCGCGGAGCCCGATGGACGTGAGCTCGTGTCACCCGGAAAAAGTTGATTTTTTTCTGTGATTTTTGCGTTGTCTTATCTGGTTTGATGCCGGTTCCCCTTCCCGCCTGGTCTCGGTACACCGCTATCGAGTCCGGACTTGTGTTTTTCGTTTTTTGTCCTTCGTGACTAGCGTTCACGCTCTTTTTGTGTTTTCACTGGCAGCCCGGTCTTTTGACCTTGCAGGGGCCCTTTTTCCCCCCATGGCTGCCAGTGGGTTCAAAAAGTGTGATCGGTGCAAGAAACTTATGTCTCTCACCGACACACATGACTGCTGCCTCCGATGCCTGTGGCCTGTGCGGCAAAATGTCGAAGGTGCTTCGGAGCCGTCAGCATCAACGTGAGAGAATTTTCTCTGACTCTGCGTCTGGCCGGGCCCGGACTTCGTCAGAGGCCTCGACATCTCGGGAGTCCGACCCCGAGTGCCGTCGGGGTTCCTCTGAAAGGGAGTCTCCCTCCCGGGAGCACCGAAAGAAGAAAAAGCTTGCGAGGGCGGCGTCGGTGGAGGCTGATGGTTCCTCGAGGGCCAGGTCGTGTAGCCCTGACCACTGCCCCGGGCTCTCGGAGTCGGAGAGGCCTTTCAAGCTACCTCGTGTGGAGCTGGAGTCCCCGAGTCATGTAAGTGCAGTTGTCCTCGTAGACTCTCCTCCGTTGGGGCCGGAGTCGGGGGCTGCTGAGTCTCCTGAGCTTAGACTCACGTTGACGGCCCTGGAGAGCAGCTTGACTGCCTTCATGGAACAGCAGCGGGTGCTGATCGCCGGTCTGACCGGTGCATATGCCCCGACCACCGGGACCTCGACGTCTAAGTCGACCCCGGAGACCGAACCGATCCTCGAGTCGATGAAGTCTCGAGTCGATCCTCGGTCAAGGTCCCCCTCGACCTCCCGTGCGGGGCCGAGGTCGTCGACGCTGATACCCTCGGCATCGGGGCAGGTGGCACCGAGGCCCACACGGCTAGAGCTGCTCGATTCCTCCTCAGAGGAGTCGGAGTGGGAGACGGAGGACGAGGAGTCCCCGGACACCTTCCGGACCTGGTGCGTCCCTTCGGACTCACTGGAGTCCGAGCCTCGGAGACGGTCCCCCCTCCACCCCTCCCCCGGAGGATACCCGGTTCTCAGACTTCGTGAGGGACATGGCCAAGGCCTTGGCCTTCCCTGCAGACGCTGATGAGGAGCCTCGAGCCGAGGAGCTCGATGCCCTCCAGTATGATTTTCCTCCGAAGGAAGCCTTTACTGTATCGGTTCCTTCGATGCTGGAACGGCTGCTCTTCCGTATGTGGGAGGCACCGGCCTCGACGCCGGTTCTTAGCAAATGGGTCGATTTCATTTATCGAGTCCGTAAGAGCCCTGGGTTCCAAAATGCGCAGCTACCGCACCACTCCATGGTTGTGGAATCAGTCATGCACCCTTTGAAGAGTCAGAAGCTTCACTCTTCTGTGCCCCCCGGCCGGGAGGCCCGGAACCTGGATGCCCTTGGTAGAAAGGGCTTCCAGGGCTCTATGCTGTCTTGCCGTGTCCAGACCTACCAGCTGTACATGCGTATGTACTTACGAGACCTGGCAAAGGAGATTGCCGGGTTCTCACCTGGCCTCTCCGAGGAACCTTTGCAGAGGTTCAAAGCTTTGTCAACAGGGATTCGAAAGTGCTCAAAGTTTATCTCTCGAGCAGCCTATGATGGATTCAAGGCTTCGGCCCGGGTAGCTGCGGCCAGCATCGGTGCACGCCGTCAGGCCTGGCTACAGTCATAAGACCTGGAGCCATGGGTGCAGGACAAGTTGGTCGATGTCCCTTGCCGAGGTGAAAACCTCTTTGGTAAGCCCATGACTGAAAAGGCTGCGGAAATCGAGACTGAGACTCTCACCAGGATAAGGCTGTCCAGGAAGACTTCTGGCCCTTCTCAGAAAAAGAAGGGCTCGGGGAAGAAGCCCTTTTTCCCGAGGAAGGGTGCTGCCTACAAATCCTACCCTCAATATCAGGCCTCTCCAGCTCCCCAACAGGGCCAGCAGGCCAAGGGGCAGGGGCATGGGCCCCATAGGCAGAAAACCCCAAGCTGCCAGCTCCAGCACAGCAGGGAGCGTGATTTTGACTCCCACAGCATAGCCTCTTCTCCACAGCTGGCTCCACTCAGCACAGGAGGTCGGCTGACCCTGTACGCCTACAGGTGGTCAGCCATCACAGGGGATACCTGGGTCCTCAGCATAGTCCAAAAGGGCTACCCCTGCTCCACTTCCACCAGATACCCCCCTCCTACTTTCCAGGGGAGCCTCCAAGACTCCCTCTGCACAGAAACCTCCTCCTTCAGAAGTTGACAAGTCTTCTAAAGGAACAGGCAGTGGAACCGGTGCCTCACCACCTGAAAGGGCAAGGCTTCTCCTCTAGGTACTTTCTGGTACCAAAAAGGACAGGAGGCCTCCGGCCTATCCTAGACTTGCGAAACCTAAACAAGTTTCTGGAGAGGGAAAGTTCAAGATGCTTACCCTTGGGATACTGCTGCGCTACCTCCAGCAGGGAGATTGGCTATGCTCCTTAGACCTAAAGGATGCTTATACTCACATTCTCATCCATCCAGACCACAGACAATATCTCAGATTTGTGGTGGGAGGAAACCATTTCCAGTACAGAGTACTTCCCTTTGGCCTAACTTCCGCCCCCAGGGTTTTCACCGAATGCCTGGCGGTGATGGCGGCCCATCTCAGAAATCAGGGAATTTTTGTCTTCCCATACCTGGACGACTGGCTCATCAGAGGTCAGTCTTTCCAGGAGGCCAGACAAGCCACTCTTCGCACTGTCTCTCTTCTTCAGCATCAGGGCTTTGTCATAAACTATGCAAAGTCCCCTTTGCTCCCCTCACAGAACCTAGAGTTTATAGGGGCAAGATTAGACACCCTGCAGGCAAGAGCTTACTTGCCTGAGGACAGGGCCCAGAGGCTGATGGACTTGGCCAACCAGTTCCAAAGCAATTCTCAGGTCTCCGCCAGACACTTCCTGCGGCTCCTGGGCCACATGGCATCCACGGTACATGTGACCCCGAATGGCCGTCTGCACATGCGGGCGGCTCAGTGGTGCCTCAGAGCTCAGTGGGCGCAATCCACAGGCAACCTCCGAGACAGAGTAAAGGTGTCCATACCACTCTTGGACTCCTTGCAGTGGTGGCTACATCTCCCAAACCTTCTCAGGGGGAGGGGTACCCTTTCAGGCCCCAGCACACACCAGGGTGCTGACGACCGATGCTTCCTTAAAAGGTTGGGGTGCACATTGCCAGGGCACGTGCACTCAAGGCCTCTGGTCTCCTTAGGAGGCCACACAGTAGATCAATCTTTTGGAGCTGCGAGCAATCTGCTTGGCTCTACAGACGTTTTCTCATGCCCTCTCTCACCAGTCTGTCTTAGTTCATACAGACAATCAGGTAGCAATGTTCTATGTGAACAAGCAAGGGGGCACAGGGTCCAGACTCCTATGTCAGGAGGCACAGGCCCTTTGCTCCTTTGCAGTCAAACGAGGCATGTTTCTCAAAGCAGTTTATCTACCTGGTCAGGAGAACGTTTTGGCAGACAAACTAAGCAGGATTCTCCAGCCTCACGAATGGCAGTTGAATCCACTGGTGGTTCATCAGATCTTTCTACAATGGGGACTTCCATCCATCAATCTCTTTGCAAGTCCACTGAACCATCAGCTGCCCAGGTTTTGCTCCAGGCAGCCGCATCCCCTGAGAATGGCAGCAGATGCGTTTCTGATCTCTTGGTCTATGGGCCTCCTGTATGCGTTTCCTCCCACTCCCCTGGTGGCCCGAACTCTGTTCAAGATTCTACGGGACAAGGCCTCGCTGATTCTGGTAGCCCCCAGATGGCCGAGGCAACCATGGTTTCCACTTCTTCTGCAGTTGGCAATGGAAACTCCATTCCCTCTGGGGTTGCACCTGATCTCCTGTCTCAGGATCAGGGTTCCCTTCTGCACACCAATCTCGGATCCCTCAATCTGATGGCCTGGCTGCTGAAAGGATAGTGCTTGCTCCCTTGCTTCTACCTAGGGAAGTTGAGGAGGTGGTCTTGGCCTCGAGGAGGCAATCTACCAGAAAGTCCTATGCACTCAAGTGGCGCAGGTTCTCAGTGTGGTGTGCTCAGCACAATGAAGATCCTTTTTCCTGCCTGGTGCCAGTAGTGCTACAATACCTACGTCACCTGTCAGACCTAGGCCTTAAGTCCAACTCTGTTCGGGTCCACCTCAGTGCTCTTTCAGCACACCACTCACTGGTGGAGGGACAGTCGCTGTCGGTTCACCCCTTGGTGTCCCGCTTCCTCAGAGGCCTGCTTTTGCTCAAGCCTCCGATTTGTCCACCTGCCACTGAGTGGGACTTGAACGTGGTCTTGCAACAACTTACTTGCCCACCGTTTGAGCTGATGGCTACTTGCCATTTACGTTTCCTTTCTTGGAAGACGCTCTTCCTGGTAGCTCTTACCTCGGCCAGACGTGTGAGTGAACTACAAGCTCTGGTTTCTGATAGACCGTACACATGGTTCTATAGGAACAAGGTGGTCCTTCGGACTCATCCGACGTTCCTTCCAAAAGTGGTCTCCTCTTTCCACCTCAACCAGGAGGTGGTTCTTCCGACAATCTTTCCCAGGCCGCATACCAGCCGGGCTGAGACAGTCTTGCATACTCTGGACTGTAAGAGGGTGTTGTCCTTTTACATTGAACGTACGTGGGAGCATCGAAGGGCTACTCAGCTCTTCGTCTCCTTTGACCCTAATAAATTGGGGTTACCTGTCTCCAAGCGTACGTTGTCCACTTGGGTAGCAGATTGTATTGCCTGGGCGTACAAGGCAGCCGACCTTCCCTTGCAGGGTCGAGTCATGGTCCACTGTGTCAGGGCGAAAGTTGCGTCAGTAACTCATCTCCGCTCTGTTCCATTGGCAGACATCTGCCGGGCCGCTACTTGGTCTTCAAGCCAGACTTTTGCAGCCCACTACTGCCTCGAGAGAGAGTCCCGAAGGGACAGTGCTTTCGGACAGGCGGTACTCTGTAATCTCTTTGAGGTTTAGGCAACTCCTACCCTCCGGCCCTTGTGTTGGGCTACCGTACGGGGGCGTTCTCAGAGGATATTCTTATCACAGATGCTGAGGCTATTGAGAGGGAGCCATTTTTTCAGCTTTGGGTTCCCGGTAGCCTAGAGCTGGGGAGTCCCATATGTGAGGACTGACTTCCTGCTTGGTCATGGAGAAAGAGTAGTTACTCACCTGTAACAGGTGTTCTCCAGGAGCAGCAGGAATCAGTCCTCACGACCCTCCCTCCTCCCCTGGAGTTGCAGTCATATCCTTTATTTTGATTTTTGCTATCTTTTAGCTATGTCCGCACGGGGGCTCCGTCGGCGCCGACGTCACCCATATGTGAGGACTGATTCCTGCTGCTCCTGGAGAACACCTGTTACAGGTGAGTAACTACTTTTTTTTCGTCTCTCTGGGAGCCTGTCAGCTCCACGTCCCTTCCAGCTGCTGAGGACTGAAAGACTGAGGTTCGGACACCAGGGGGAGCCGGATAGAATGTCAGCAAAACTTCAGAATTCAGTCCTTAGCTGCTGGAGGAGGTTGATAACCCCTACTGTCCCTGGGCTGGCCCGGAGAGACGAAGAAGAATACGGTCGCATACTTCTGTTTCGTAGTCTACAGGAAAATGCAGCCTAAAGCAAAAATAAAACTACCAGTTTTAGTACAGGAGCCAGAGACAGAAGAATTTCCTCCTCCTTATGCTCCCCGGCAGATGACTCCGGCTAGGTTAGCAGGCTCAGCAGGGACTCTAGCTAGAATGGATACAGCTTCTCCCCTGCCCCTTTCGACAGCTACTACTTTTTCTGATAGTCAGAAGAGCACTGCCAGTGAGGCAAGAATGCCATTTTCAGATACAGACCTGCCCTGCACTTCAGAACGTTCCCTGAGTCCCAGATCTGAGGGAAGTCAGTCTCAGTTTAGTACTGGAGCATTACGACCTCAGGAGAGACCCCCACACAGTACGTGCTAGCAAACAGACTCCAGAAGTTAGTTTCTACCTACCCCTCCGAGAGGCTCGAGGACCGGCTGCCTTTAATGCCCAGGGAGAATTCGTTGAAGGCTCTCGAACCTTTGTATATGTACCTTTTTCTACCACCGACTTGTTGAACTGGAAAACTCAGCTATGATAGATTTGTTTTCGTCTATTATTCAAACCCATCGTCCAACTTGGGCAGACTGTTGTCAGTTCCTTTTAACCTTACTCGGTACTGAAGAGAGATACCGGGTGACTAGGTCAGCCATGAAATGGTTGGAAGAGAACCCTCCAGGTGAACAGGATCCTCAGCCATCAGCTCTGAGAGACTTTCCTGACCTAGAACCTAATTGGGATGCAAACAGTGATGCAGGCCGCCTTGCTCTGAATTGTTATCATCGGGCTCTCCTTGAAGGCTTTAAAAGGAGGGCCAGAAAGCAATGAATGTAGGGAAAATATCTGCGGTACTGCAAACCCCCGATGAGAGCCCTGGCCAGCTTTATGAAAGACTCTGTGAATCTTTCCGTGTTTATACTCCATTTGACCCCGAAGCACCTGAAAACCAGCGGGTGGTGAATACAGCTTTTGTGGGACAATCACAGGGGGACATTCGAAGGAAACTTCAGAAGCTTGAGGGATTTGCTGGAATGAATATAACCCAGCTGATGGAAGTTGCTATGAAAGTATTTGTGAACAGAGATCAGGAGATGAAGCGTGAGTGTGAACGAAAGATAAAAAAAAAGCTGATATGTTAGCAGCGGCGCTAGTCGAGAAAGGACAAGGAAAGTCGACGTGGGAACCGAGAAGCCGAAGCCGGGGTAGAGGAACCCGGCGAGGATCATTGGAGCATGGACTATTGGAACGAGATCAATGTGCCTATTGCAGAGAAATGGGCCACTGAAAAAGAAAAAAAACGAATGCCCCAATTGTGTCAGGCAATATTCCCTGCCCCGAAGAGATGTTGAGGGCATTCATAAACATCTCCAGCGACTACTTAAGTTTGGACTCCTGAAAACCATGTCAATCACCCTGGAATACCCCTGTGCTGCCAGTTCAAAAACCAGGTACTAATGATTACCGACCTGTGCAGGACCTACAGAAGGTCAATGAAGCTGTTGTTACCATCCATCCTGTTGTGCCAAACCCTTACAATTTACTGAGTTTGATTCCTGCACAAGCCACCTGCTTTACCGTTTTGGACTTAAAGGGCGCCTTTTTCTGCTTGAGATTGGCCACTCCTAGCCAGCCACTATTTGCATTTGAATGGGAAGACCCTATTACTGGCAGTAAGTGACAATTGACATGGACACGGTTACCCCAAGAATTCCCCCACGTTGTTCGGGGATGTTCTAAGTCAAGATTTGCGCCAGTTCCAGTCACAGTCACACCCTACTCAACATGTATTGCTACAATATGTGGATGATTTACTCATTGCTGCTGTTTCCCGGGAAGAATATCTAACCGCTACTTATTTATTTATTTATGCTTTTCTTCTATACCGCCCCTTCCAGAGATCAAGGGCGGTTTACAGAGAACATTTGAACAACTTGAGCAACTTTTACATGGAACGTCAGTTATAACTATTTACAAACAACTTTTGTATGAAACTGTGGTACTGACTATTTACAAATAAACATATTGTACAAACAACCTTGTGTCAATCTTTGAGTTATATTGTTCATTTGGTTATTGTGGGGCTTCTACAGAACTTCTACACCTACTTCGGATGTCTGGCTATCGGGTGTCCTGAAGTAAGGCCCAATTGTGCCAGACTGAAGTCAGATACTTGGGATTCCATGTTGCCCAAGGCCTTTGAAGATTGGGCTCTGAGCAGAGGGAAGCAGTTTGTTCTATTCCTGAGCCACAAAATTGTCGGCAGTTGAGAGGCTTCTTAGGTGTTGCCGGTTTTTGTCGAATCTGGATACCCAACTATGCAGTGTTGGCAAAGCCCCTGTATGCAGCTACAACAGGGGGAGAACGAGAACTTTTCGACTGGGGTCCGGACCAAAAGAAGGCCTTTCAGGATATGAAGAAGGCTTTGCTATCAGCACCCAGCCTAGGACTGCCTGATGTGGAAAAAACATTCCACCTGTATGTCCATGAAGAGAGGGGGATGGCAGTTGGTGTCCTCACTCAGAGTCTAGGCTCCTGGCAATGATCGGTGGCTTATCTGTCCAAACAGCTGGATCCAGTGGCAAGGGGTTGGCCTCCCTGTCTTCGCGCAGTAGCAGCGACAGCTCTTCTAGTAACAGAGGCTGATAAATTGTCCCTTGGGCAAGAACTGTATGTTAAAGTGCTGCATGCAGTATTGACCTTGATGGAGTACAAAGGCAATTACTGGTTTACCAACGAGCGGGTTCACTTGGAGATAGTGAAAACACTCAATCCTGCTACTCTACTCCCTGTAGCACCTGGGCTACCTGAACATGATTGTATCCAGGTTATGGATGAAGTGTATTCCAGCCGCCCAGATCTGAAGGATGTACCGCTGGCCTCTCCTGATGGCAGCAGTACTTTACCGATGGCAGCAGTTTCGTTGAAGATGGACAGCGGAAGGCTGGATATGCTGTGGTCACTCCGGGGGTTGTTGTGGAGGCTGAGCCCTTACCCCTGGGGACTTCTGCCCAGAACGCTGAACTCATTGCCCTTACTCAAGCCCTCCAGTTAGCTGCAGGTCTGAAGGCAAACATTTTCACTGATTCTAAGTATGCATTCACTATACTCCATGCCCATGGGGCCCTCTATAGAGAAAAGGGACTCATAAATTCAAGCGGGAAATCTATAAAGTATGGGAGAGAGATTTTGGAGTTACTAGAGTCTGTGTGGGCACAAGAAGTGGTGGCGGTTGTTCACTGCAAGGCACACCAGCGAGGAGACACTGGTCATCCAGGGTAACCGCAGGGCTGATAGGGAGGCCAAGCTAGCAGCCCAGCGAGGAACAGTCCCAGTAAGTGTTCGAGCTCCCCTGTTTCCAATTCCTATGTCAGAGTGGGACCCACGTTATACCAGGAAAGAGATGGATTTCTGAGGGGCTACTCTCACTACTGCTGGGTGGTTGCGGTTACTGAAAGATCCACCCCGATATGTTATCCCTGAGAGTCTAGCACCTGCTTTTGTTCGCCAATTTCATGAGACCACCCACTTAGGTAAGACCTCCATGCAAACCATTCTACAGTCTTACTTCTATGTCCCACATCTGACTGCCTTGACGGCAGCTGCAGCACGTCACTGTCTCCAATGTGCCAAGAATACCCCCCGCCAAGGGCCTCTACCCCCCGTTTCTATACAGGCAGTTGGGGCTGCCCCTATGGAGAATATTGTAGTGGATTTCACTGAGTTACCCCGAGTAAGGGGTTATCGATATCTGCTGGTGATAGTATGTACATTTTCAGGATGGGTTGAGGCCTACCACTGTAGAACAGAGACAGCCCGAGAGGTTACTAGGGCCCTGTTGAAAGAGATCATTCCCAGATTTGGCCTACCTCTTACTATAGGGTCAGATAATGGCCCTGCATTTGTTGTTAAGTGCCTTCAGGACCTTTCTAAGATCACCTGGAAACTTCATACCGCTTACCGCCTACTGAGTTCAGGGAAAGTGGAAAGGATGAACCGAACCCTGAAGCTCCAGTTGTCCAAACTCTGTCAGGAAACTCATCTTAAGTGGGATCAGGCCTTACCAATAGCCCTTCTCCGTATTCGGTCCTCTCCGACTCGGACCCTGGGAATATCCCCTTATGAAGTACTGTATGGTCGACCACCACCCATTGTTCAGGGCCTTAAGGGAGACCTAGAGCAGATAGGTAATGAACTTGCGAGACAACACCTACTGGCATTGGGATCTGTTTTTCAGTCTTTGAACAGGTGGATACAAGAGCGACTGCCTCTCTCTTTGTCAGAGACGCTCCACCCCCACCAGCCGGGAGAACGTGTATGGAGTAAGGAATGGAAACGTGAACCACTGTGCCCTACCTGGAGAGGTCCTAACACAGTTCTCCTGGCCACACCAACCGCAGTCAAGGTTGCAGAGATTACCCCGTGGATTCATCATACCCATCTCAAGAAAGCTGCTCCTGAACTGGACGACAAGTGGACGGCGCACGAACATTCTCAGGATCCCTAACGCCTCACATTACTGAGAACTAGGGAATCAGCAGATGACAGAGCTCTGCGCTAGCTGCACACCGGAAGCCGGCTAGTCTACGCATGGCAGAAGCTTGAGGAGTCATCTTCAGATACTGCTAAAGGACCAAGGTGTAGTGGAACACCAGCTCCATGGTTAATATGCACCTGCTTATGTTGACTTTGGTTCTGGCATTTGTGTGGGGCCTTCCCTTGTTGGCCTCAGGAACTATAAACTATAAACTAGGAGGGAGGAGTAGCCTAGTGGTTGGGGCAAGGTACTTCAGGCCGGAAGGTCGGGGGTTCAAATCCCACTAGAGGACAGCAACCTTGGGCCGGAAGGACTGGGGTTTCTAGTCCCACAGGTGCTCCTTGTGGTCTTGGGCAAGCCACTTAACCCTCCATTGCCCATGTTCCCTGTAAGTATTAGTGTGTGTGTCTCATATCCCCACGTGTTAAATGTATCCCCCACTTGTGTTGTGACCGCTTTGATTGAAGGATAAGGCGGTATACAAAAACTGTCTAAATAAATAAAAATAAACATGGTAACATTACTTGCTGAGACTGCTTTGAATACTTCGAACTTTTGTGTACGTGGTACATCTCAGGCTGGAGCCCCGTTATCAACGTGCCTTATTGCTGTGCCTTCTAATTTGTGTGAAATGCAGAGGTTTACAATACTGAACAATTTGAACTGTAAACAGCCTAAACTAACGTTTTCTACCTTATTCTACTTTATTGGTGTTACATATCCTTCCTCAGCCTATTATAACAAAATCCTTTTTTCCTTGCAGGTTGCCTCCACACTCAAGGCCACAGATTGCTTTATTTTTGAAAATGCTAATATTGGTACTTTTGATTTATCTTGCAAGTATATTACCAAGGTTTCTTATGGTCATTCAGAAATGTATCTTCCTTTAGGATGGTTCTTGATATGTGGTCAAAATGTGTATACTTATGTTCCTGCAAACGCTATGGGTGGGCCTGGCACCTTTGGTAGACTGCTGCTTTTTCTCATAGTCCCAGGAATGTGAGTTCCCATTCCCGATATCCCCAGTCAAAGCCAATGCCCCCTAACTCTAACTCCAATGTAGAACCTTATAGTGATCAGACAGCTCTGGCAATATCCATCGTAGGAGCACCTGCGTTAGCTTTACACAATGCTATGGAAATAAGCCGTATTGCTTGTTCCTTGGCCAAATCCATTAATCTTACCTCAACCATCCTAGCCACCATGAATCATGAGATGTCTGGTCTGCGGACGGTGATTCTGCAAAATAGGATGACCATTGATTTTCTGCTCCTACGTTTAAATCATGGCTGTGAAGAGTTTGAGGGTATGTGTTGTTTTAACCTCACTGATGAGAGTGTTTCCATTGAATGCTCTATTCAAGACTTACGTAATCTGGCAAATCATATTGCTGCCCCTTTGGGTTCTTCTTATTCTCCTGTTATGTCTTATCCTGCCATGTTGTTTCCCTGTTCTTATGCGATTTATTACCTCCACCGTTGAGACCATGGTGGAGTGGAAAACTGCTGCCCATGTGATGGCAGTATGTAAATACAAATCCTTTTCACAGTCAGATCAACTCATATGAGAAAAGTGGCCTCCCTTCATTAGGAAGGAAACGTTTTCCTTAAAAAGGGGGGAATAATGAGGTGGAATCCAGACAGGTAAGGGTTAATTTGTTGATACTGTGTGAAAAAGGATACAGCCCCTTGGTGAAGTCATACCCTGATACATACTTAACCCTTCCCTATTCCTTTGTCCGGGTTTCTCTCTGCTTGCTAGAGATAAGAGTATAGTAGAATTTCTCCAATCGGGACTACACTGTAATAAAGTAGGACCAATCATGAAGAAATGCTGTGATGAATTGATAAGATGTCTATATAGTCTCTATGAGCCCTCAGAGCGGGGCTCAGAATTTATTAAACTTATTTTCTCTGAGCCTGTGTGCACATTAAATGCAGCTTGCTTCCTGAAAAATGACTCCTGAGTCTCCTTTCCTTCCTTGTTAGCTGTTACATTATAAGGTGCACCTTTTTAATGTAATCTGTACCCTATATTGCCTCAACAAATTTTACTATATTTTTTTTATCTGGGACTTGGCTTGATCTTCCCATTTTTCTTTGTGTAGTTATTGTTAGTATGGTTAAGGTTCTATCTTCATGAGGTCTGATCTTTCATAGGCATGAAAAAGAGTTTGAGGATCTCTTTTAATACATGGGCACTATGCCTAGTGAGAGTTGAGTATCTCCTCTTCTGAGAAAGTTTAAAAAATCATTTTTTAGATGTGTATGACAATCTTTTTTCCTTTGTCTTTTTTCTTTTTTAGCCTCCAAATGACAATCTGATTGTGGAGCTATGTACTGAGCTGTCAAAATATCTGTACAAAACGTATCTGCATACTGGACTGTGTTTTAATGGACTTATAACCCTCTCCTCCGCTGACACAAGCAAGATGCCAGAATATGGCCACATCAGGTGTTAAATAATAAATCTGTGTGTTTTCCTATTTGTTTTTTCTTACAATAAATTTTATTTGTTTATTTGATTTGCTGCTCATTTAATTCCTATCCTCTGCTGAGGTTTAATTGTATTTTGCCACCTTAGATTCATTTTACGTCTCCTGCTCAGGTTGGTTGGACTTGGCTATTTAGCTTTATGATATATTTTGCTGCCTTTGAAAAATTATTAACAAAAAGGTAGAAATAATGTCTAAAAAAGTGTCTGAAAATTGAGGGAAAGAGACTAAAAATGACCCAAAAATGAAACGGAAAAGAATTTCCATACACATCCCTAGCGATTACCTATTGAATGAAATCAGCCTTGTATGTGTGTTGGAAAGGCTTTCATATCACTCTTTCAAATGTAGTTGATTGGGATCCAGAACTGGATTTAAAAAAGACATTTAATCGATGTCATCAACATGTGTTTATAGAAATGATTCTCTGTGATCACCAATCTATTTTGATTCCCTTTTTTAATCTTATCTTATAGTAATTCAAAAGGCTTTGGGGGAGGGGAAAATGATCAAATGTTTTTGTATGGGCAAACGTATATTTGCCTTTGTAAAAATGTGGTTTGATTATTGCCCCTTCCTTGGTGTGGGTAAAAGTATGCATGCTGTTTCACTGTACTGCACTGAAAGCAACCTTGACAAACATTTCCACATTATCTTCTGGCAGATGAAAGTGAAGGGGATAGAAAAAACTCCTTACCTGAGCTGTCGGTCATGGCTGAAATCTGAACCAGAGTGGCACGCACTGTTATCCAGTGATATAGCAGCAGGTGGTGCTATACTCAAGCTTTGTGAGAGAACTGTAGAATTGCACAATTGTGACGTTAAATTGTTGGTGCTACCCTGGATCGACTTCTGACCCTGAAAAAAGTTAAAAGCAAAACAAAACACTGTTTACATTTATTATATTATACAGTGGTCAATGCTCATACATTCAAAATAATAATTCAGCAGGTACTGTAGCAGTTCTGCAGCGTTATAATTTATTCAGGAGTGTCCTTAGGGCTGGATGGCGGAGTGCTCACCCAGGCCATATGTATGGGCCCCCCACCACCTTGTGTCTAGTCCTATAATGGTGACAAGCTGGGAAATGAAATGTAGCTTCAGCAGTAGGAAGAAAGTAAGTCCAGTGGTGCTGTTGATTCTGTGAACCATTTATAGCAGGGTTGTAACCCAGCTACAGCAAATGGTGCTTGTGATCCCACCTCCTAACTTCAAAGTGGGTTCCTGGGTATTTTTTGCTTGCTTCTCTATAGCAGGAGTGAGTAAACCTGAGGGAAGGGGAGAGGGGATGAACGAAAGCAGCAACAATTCCAGTGAAGGACAAATCTACCTTCCTCCACTCTTTGCTGTGGAAATCAGAGTGACAGTGGTTGTAGGCTGGCAGAAGGGGGACAAACTGAGGGCTGTGCTCCCAATCCCCATGGCTGCTCCTCTTCAGGCAGTCTGCACATCCTGTTTTGAAAGGGCGCAGGAATGCTATGGAGGAGGGGGATGGAGAGAAGATACAGTAAGGGAACTAGGAGTACAGCCTAAGCTACTGGCCATCATGCAGTCTTTATTGCTCTGATTTCCATGGAAGAGAGTGGGGGAAAAGGAACCTGAAAATCTCTGAAGGTTGAAAGATGGAACAGCCGGGAAAGCTGGGAGGGGAGGAAGAGAGAGCAGGAAGCTAGAAAAACCTGAAAAGGGTGGGGAGATAGAGTAAGAGAGAACTGGAAGGCAGAAGTTGAAATGGGAATAAATTTAGAGAATAGAGGGAGATGGGAAGCAGGGGTACCACTATTGCCATGCAAAAAATTTAGATTTTTTTTCCATATTTTGGACAGAGTTGAAATCCTGCTTTTGGAGACATGTCTGTGGGTTCAAAATATTTGTGTGCAAAAAACACAGTGTTGGTGGTAAAAAACAAACAAACCCTTATAATATGGGAAAACTGTGTTTTGCATTCACTCAGCAAAATGGAAAAGACAAAACTGATGAGTTGAGGGGACCAATGCACTTGTTAAGAATTAAGCTGTAGGACAGCAGTTTAGGGCCATACCGAGTCAGAATCGCGTCCTGTGCGATTTGCACATCGAGTGTGTGCCCCCTTCCTCCCCATACCTCCGTCCAGCTACCGCCTGATCCTGCCTTGCTGCTGCCCTCTGTTTTCTCCATGGTGGCACCGGCAGCAGGGCAACAGCAGGCAGCGGCTGGACGGAGGTAAGGGGGGACGCCTGATGTGCAAGTCATCGTCAGCAGCAGTAAATCTGATCCCTCCCTTCTCTGACATCGTGTCAGAGAAGGGAGGGGCCAGACCCGCAGAAAGACTGCAAAAAGGCTTAGGGGGCACATTTTTTCTGCCTGCTGTTGCCCTGCCACCGCTGAGAGAACAAAAAGTGGTGGCAGCAGGGCAACAGCAGGCAGCTGAAATGCGCCCCCTAAGCCTTTGCGCCCTGTGCAGCTGCACCGCTCACACAGGGTTAGGTATGGTACTACAGCAGTTCCATCCCAATACCGTTGGATGACATCACCCACTTGTATACATGACTTAATCTTCCTGGGAGGGAGGACCAAGAATCAGGAAGGGAGTTGCTTGCCACCCTTCCGAAATTTCTGTCTGGCCGAACTTAGTCCACCTGCCCATCCCCTAGATGGGAAGAGGCTAGTACTTGACTTAATGGGGAAAAAAGAGGAATACAGTGATATGAGAAGGGAATTTGGAAACATGGACTCTAGTCTCAGGAGTCTATTATCTAAATATTGTTGGAACTCTGCTCTAGGGGAAGCACAAGGCAATCTCTGCTATGGCTAGTCATCAGAAACTAGTAGGAAAGTTCACCATTATGAATGACTAGGACACTGACCAGTTTCTAACAATGTCAAGAAGGCAACAAAGAGTTTCCAAACAGCAGGGCTGTGAAATACACAGGGAAGTCTATGGCCTCTGCTCAGCTCAGTCTTCCCCTCTCCCTTCTTTGCCCAAGGAGTACCATTCAGTCTGATAGAATTGTACTTGGCTTCAGGAGAATCATTTTGTGGCTGGCCAGGATAAAAAGCTCCACAATCCCATCTGCTCTTGGCCATAGATACACATAAGACTGTCCCCATGGGTTTATTTCAGCAACTTAATTGTAGCCGGTAAATAAATTGAGATAGGTTCCCTTACAGAGTAAGCTCTGAACTGCACAATGCAATGCGTGCCTTTTGAGTCAATGCTGACTCCTGGCGACCCAGCAGCTCCTGGGTTTTCTTGGCAGTGTGACCGGAAGTAGATTGCCAGGCCTTTCTTCGAGGTAATGGAGGGTTAAGTGACTTGCCCAAGGCCACAAGGACTGCCAGTGGGAATCGAACCCTTTGCACACGCTGCCTCAAAATCAAAATACTTGCAAGGGTACAGCACTGCAAGCTATTTATTTTTTTATTATTTTAAATTTAAAGTTCTATTTCATAAGCAAACTTGGGAACTTTCTAGTGGCAATTTAAGGGAATATAGCACTGAGATAAGGACAGCAGAAATGTGTTGTAACCATTTGTTTTTCTAGAAAGAAAAAGGTGGCAGTACTCACTTGCAGGTACATCCTTAAGGGATGGAATAACCAACTAAGGCCCTCCCCTTCACTCAGCCACACTCCTTCCAACCCAAATAGTCTATGAAAGGGCAGCATTACAAATATTATACCAGTCCGTGAACATAGTTCTTGTTGGGGAAAGAGAACAAGCCAGACTGCTACAAATCCAAACACAGAATCTACATGCTGACAAAATACCTCATACCTTGGTCGCACATACAAAACATGGATAGAACCTCAGCAAATATCAACTAAATGACCACAGATTAGAAAAAGAAATGCGCAGACTTAAACTGATCTGGAAACTCCAAGAAGCCATAATCCACATGCAGTGCAACACTGGAGAAGGAGAAACAGAAAGAAACATACACTTCCTCCTCCACTGTGCCAAATGCAAAGATATCAGAGGTGCCATAAACTCATATTCAGATTACTAAACCAAAACTCTAAATGTTTTCCTCTAGCTTTGTCTGGGCAGCTCGGCTTCTGTACCCCGTGCGGCTCACAGTTTGCATTGCCTAGGTTGCTACGTGCCGGCTGCCCTACGCACCTCCACATTGCCCTGCAGGTGGGTGTAGAGCTACGCTCTCCCATGGGCCTGAAAGGATTAGCTGAAGACGCTGCTTCTCCCAGGGGTTGCTCTGTGTGTGCATGTTTGCGGTACACAGAGCTGGGCTCATTCACTAATACGTGGGAATTGTGGGCCAATTCTAACAGGCAACCAAAAAGGTGTAGTACTGATGAGTATCCCTTGAAAAAAACCCTGGTTGCACCTACATAGATAGCTCCATCAGGTTACTCAGTCACACACAGTACTTGCGGGGTGTAAGATTACAGTGTCAGGAGTCAATGCATACATTGGAGAAAGAAGGTAAAATGGTTTTGTACCTGACTTGATATCAGATTAGGTTCCCTTAGCATTTGCTGAGATGAGGCCAGCGGCTGGGTCACTACTTGGGAAGCTGCAATTTGCCCTTGAAGTTGTGGGCTAGGGATAAGCTGTTGCTGTGAAATGACTCCTGACCTCTGCTGTAGCTGCTGCTGCTGGGACTCTTGCTGTTGGACATTGCCAAAGCTCAGAGACACTGTCTGTGGCTGTAACAGCATCTGGGGGGGAAAAAAGCAGAAAAAATAATCCTCCATTCAACCTTTCTATCCTGAAAGGTTCTAGAATGCATTTTCTTTTAGGAGTAGGGAGATAGTTGAGTGATTCACTCCCTCTGCCCCCATTACCCTGTTCTCTGTAATGTTAAATTTCAAGTTACGTTTATGTAAAGCTTGTTTTCTGTAATGTTAAAGTTATGTTCCATGTAAACTGCCTTGATCTTTGGAAATGTGGTATATAACCTGTTAAATAAAATAAATAAGGGTTCTGTGGCGTACTGCTGAAGAGGGAGCTAGAGAGCTGGGAGTGGATGGAGAAAAAGGTGAGACACAGAAGAAATGGAGACCTAAGAGAGAGGAAAGACTGAAGGCTGACCTAAATAAAAGATGTGAGATAAAGTGGAGAGGGGAGACACAATGGAAGACATGGTGATGAAAGGAAGAAATATGGAGAGAACTGACCAAAAAGGAGAGTTTGATATCAGAGAGACTGAGGCACAGGAGAGATGGAAAAAGGAATGGTTGAAACAAGGTTCTCAACTGATGAAACTTTTTTTTTAAATTCTGCCAGATTTTACTGAGAGCCTAATTTTTCAAAGGACACATGTTTTACAAGACATATGTTTGTTTGTTTTTTTTGGGGGGGGGGGCACAGATACACATAGTTTGATTTTATGAGCACTAGGGATTACTTTAGAATCATCTCCAGATGTAAACAGAAGATTTCAAGGAGGGGTAGTTTGGACGAGCCAAAATTCAAGATGTGCATTTCCCATTTTACAAGGGGAATACGCAAGGTTGCCAAAAAAAAACCTTAGCATGTTGGTCTTTACACCTGCCCTGAGGTACGCACCAATGCCAGCTTAAAGAGGTAGGTGCAAAGGTCAATGGCACCACCTGCCACCCCAAGCACATCATTACAATCCCCAACACCCTCACGATACATCAGAGTCCCTGACCTCCACCAACATCATCACATACCACTTCTCAACTCCTGACACCCCGACATCCCCCAGCTTTTACCGGGCGGGGGGTCCTAGGGGGAGCTGGAACGATGGCCAGTTCAGTTGCTCTTGCTCCATTTAGCTCTGGATTCAAAATGGCAACTTTGACTCCTAGTAGTAGTTTTAATTTATTTTTTTATTTAAAGCATTTTATATACCATATTAATAATTTACATCATTCATAAGGGTTCACATGACACAAAGTTTGGAAGATCGGAAGATTAGACTGAAATACAAAATATCCTTTTCATTACTGACAAATTGATCACAAATATTTAATAACACAATCTTACCCATCTACTGGAAATAGTAAAGCTTTTGCCTCCTTCTTAAAATTCAGTAAACTGGTTCTCTTAAATGTCCTAGCAATGCATTCCAGGGCTCAGGATGGATCACACTGAATGATCTCCACTTTGTTTTGCACATATATATCAGGAATTTCTAAGACATTTACTTGGGAGGAGCATAGCTGCCTTTTCAAGATATAACTCTATATTCTATTTTTTATACACAAAGATTTTCCATTTCCAAATGCCTTGAATATTAATACTAAAAATACAGGCAGCCAATGTAACTTTCTCCGCAATGGTCAGGCATTCATTTTTCTTTTCTCCCAATACAAACCTGGCTATTGTATTGCATAATCTGTAGCTTTAACAATAAATCCCCCATACAACATGCTGCTGTAGTCAAGAAGACTTACTAATAATGACTGTGCTATCGACCGTAACTCCTTTTCTCTTAAATATGGTTTAAGTTGGCAAAACAATTTCAGTTTATAGAAGATAGAGCTAGTTACACTATCCATCTGCTTAGAGCCATTCCCTTCATTTTCCATCACTACCCCTAGTGAGCGAAATTCTGTGACCTAAGGGGGTTGGAACACCTGCAGTCATTGGTGGTATACTTAGTACATTCTTGTCAATTCCACCCATTCCTGAACAAACTTATTTATTTATTTATTTAGACAGTTTTGTATACCGCCTTATCCTTCAATCAAAGCGGTCACAACACAATTGGGAGATACATTTAACATGCAGGGATATGAGACACATACACTAATACTTACAGGGAACATGGGCAATGAAGGGTTAAGTGGCTTGCCCAAGACCACAAGGAGCACCTGTGGGACTAGAAACCCCAGTCCTTCCGGCCCAAGGTTGCTGTCCTCTAGTGGGATTTGAACTCCCGACCTTCCGGCCTGAAGTACCTTGCCCCAACCACTAGGCTACTCCTCCCTGTTTTAGTTACATTCACTACCAGTCCACTTTAATCAAACCATATCTTAATTTCATTTAAAACACTGTGTTTTGTCCCCTTCTAATGGGGCAGTCAACTGTATATCATCTGCAAAGGTGTAAATCATTACACCATGCTTCTGAACTATTTTTTCTAAAGATTGAAGATAAAGTCAAATAGTTCAGAGAAAGAGAGGAGCCTTGAGGAACTCCCCATGACCAATAATTTTTCCCAGACTAATAATTTCCATATCTAACTTTAAAACTTCGCTCTTCCATGAAGAACTTTATCCACATTAGGACATTACCTCTATTCCAACCTGCCGACAATGATCAATCAGTATCTCTCCCTCTATAAGATCAAAGGCTGCTGACATGTGGAGGCCAATTCAGCTCAGGGGACATCCGGTCCATCTGGATGTCCAAAATCTGGATGGACTGAATTAGACCCCAATTCTGCACCCGTGGGAGCTAGATGTTCCCGCAGGAGCAGAATTGGGGCACTTGGACGGGCTGGAAGGGTCCCGATTCTGCGGGCCTGGAAGTGCAGCGGTCTCTCTAGCTAACCCTCCCCATCTTCTGCATGGAGCTTCAGTGCTGTGGCGTTCTGTTGCCATGGCACTGGGATGCCATGCAGGAGCTCCAATGCTCCACACAATATATAAAATGCTTTTCCATGATGCCCGACCTCCGGAGGGGCCTGCCAAGGCCGGGATTGGGCGGCAGGGCACCTCCTGCATTGGCTCACCACCGGCGGGGTCCTCCAGCGTTATCCACCCTTATTGGGGGGGACTTATTCCACCTCCAAGGTGGAATAAATTCCCCGTTTATCGCCTCCAAGTCAGACATACAGTGCTGCGACCGGAATCAGCATTGTAAGTCTGGGGTCATGGGCCCACCTCTGCCCTGCCCATGCTCCTCCTCTGGCCCACCCCCTTCTGCCCTGATCCAGAGCTCCCTGTACATCTCCTCTGTACATGTGGGAAGCTTTGGGGACAGAATCAGCTCCAAGTGGTTGGCGGGGGATGTACTTCCAAACCGGACATACATCCCTGCTAATTGATGTTTGGAACGACCCCCACAGTTAACAAGATGTGTTGTCAAGTTAATAACACATCTGATCTAAAATACAGGTCAAAAGATGTTTCTGTACCAATCTCTATTTGAAAACTTCCTTGACCTTCATCCAACAAATTATAATCTTCAAAAAACTCACCGATTTGATGACAAACGTTTCTCTATCGATTTGGCCAGCATGGGTAAATTAGATATGGGGCAACATTTTTCACAATTAATTATTCTTGTTGGCACTTTATTTTTTTCTAAATTGGAGAAACCACAGCATTTTTTAGCCTGGGGGGGACATCTTTCCCTCCTCGAATTAAGAATTTATTAACACTTTTATCCTAACCAACATTCCTTCTGAGCATTGCTTTAAAGTTACTGTTGATGCTGGATTTAAGGAAGAAAAGGTAGAGATTCACTCTACTGTCCTGGATAAAATGCATCTAGAAAAAAATCCTTACTTTCAATTACAATCTTTATCCTATTCTCTGTCAAGTTTCTTTCTTTTTTTTTTAATTTCTGTCTTTTGTATAAAAGACAATTTCTCTGTTTCATCCTCCTTAATATCAACTTTATCTGCTACTATTCCCTGACCAACTAAACTTTTTACTCCTCTAAATAATTCTCTAGATTTCTTACCCACTTTTTCAATCTCTGTTGCATATTTGGACTTTTTGGTAAATTGAATATTTGCTAAATAATTTAGCTTCCTTCCTCCAAATACTATCAACTTTAGATTGGGATTTGAGACAAACCTTCTCTATTTAATGTACTCTCTTGAAATTTTAATTCTTCTGTCTCCCTACACGCACCAAACCTAGTACTACTGGAGCCACTTCATCTAATATATCCTCTGTTAACTTAAACCATTTATCCACCAACCCTTCTACCTCTTTCCTTCATTCCCAAAGCAATATTCTCCCATCCTTGGCCATCTACCTTACCTTACCTCTAACAGTCTTAATTGTCTTCTTTTTCTGTTTCTTATCAGAAACCCACATTCCTATAGCCTCCCAGATAAAGGTAATCAGAAAATGACCTGACTAAGATAATAGATTAATAGATTGAATCTTTAACTGACTCTTAGCTAGTATATCTTCTAATCCAAATATCAAATCTAAAATATGTCCCTGCTGATGCGTTAATTTGTCCATCAATTGCCTAAACCCGCCAGTCTCCAGACTTGATGAAACCATCTGTACCTTGCTATCGCCTTGCTCATCAATATGTATATTAAAACATCTAGAAGCATACAATTTACAAACTGGATCCTGGTTACTAAAATATTTGTCAGCTTAACCCCTAGCAATAGAACCAAGAGACTGCTGCTAGGGGTCAAAACTTCAATTTTGACCTGGAGCTGAATGCAGGGAATCCTACTAGGAGTTGGGGGAGATTGAGATGTCAGTGGATGGAATGTGATGATGTTGGTGGGGTTCAAGACTATGATGCTGTGTCGGGGGTGTGTGTCATGGACTGTGATGATGTAACTTGAAGGTATTGGGGGGTTGGGACTGTAATGATGTGTTAGGGGGTCATGGACTCTAATGACCCGGTGAAAAGCGGAATATAAATACAGCTAGATAAAAAAATAAAATAAATAATGATGCTGAGGGGAGGGGGTGTCAAGGATGATGACTGAAAGAATATCTTTGCCTGTGCTACTCCTGACCAGGTGGCAAAATTTAACCTCGACTCTTTGACTTCAATTCTCTATTCTACTTCAATGCAAATACGGAAGCACACATACACAGAGAGTTATATAAAACAGTACGACTAAAGCTTACGTGAGGAATTCACAGGTGTGCACACTTGTGCAGTTTCCTATGATTCCTACTCGAGCTAGGCCATCACACTTCATTTATTAAGAAAAATACTGCTACATGGTACAATTTTGTTTCTACGTCAAACTTTGTTTATCTATGTGTTACAGGTCAAAGCACAGACATATTGCCCAGCTTAATCAAAAGCTCTCTGTCTTGCAAGATGTAACCTTGAGTGTCTCTCTCTTATTCATAAACACTCCCTTGTAACACTGACAGAAATATTCAGAGCTATTTTTCACACTTTATTTATTTATTTAATCAGTTTGATATACCACCTTATCCTTCAATCAAAGTGGTTACAACACAGGGTATACAATTGTAGGTAGAAGCAAGGAAAGGTAGTGGGGAGGTATAGGGATGAATATACATAAAACAGAAACTACAATTAGTAAAATTACAGTTTATATTAGACCTTAAGAGGGTTCATAAAATTGTGTGAATAGTATAGTCTTAAGCATTTGTCTAAAGTCCTTTAAGTCTCTCATTGCTCGCATGCAATCAGGTAGAGTATTCCATAGTTCAGGTGCATAAAGGGATGGGGCCCTTCTGGACGTTGCCTGATTTGTTTTATGGACATCAGGCGGAGTGGTTATTTTGTTGTCCATACTAGTTCTAAGTGATCTCATACTAGTATGCCTGATTATTAAGTCCTGAAGGGCATCAGCTGAGATATTATTAATAATTTTAAAAATATTTAATATAGCCTTAAATTTTACACGAGCTTGGATGGGCAGCCAATGGAGGTTTTGAAGCATTGGAGTGATATGATTGCAATTCGCAGTATTTGTGATGATTCTAGCTGCCGTATTTTGCACTAATTGGAGAGGGTGTATAGATTGATTAGGGAGACCATGATACAGCACGTTGCCTAATGTGATTCCAAGGTATTTTACCTCATTTTTCACTTCAATATGTTTGTCCCGGATGCAGATTGTAGATGGAAAATTGAGGTTATCCCTTCTAGTTATAAACATAGCTTCTATCTTATTATAGCTGATTGACATGTTGTTATCATTAAGCCATGCAATCATTTCCACCAAGTAGCTAGTTAGGGGTGGAGGAGTGGCCTAGTGGTTAGAGCAACTGCATAGTACCCAGAAGATCAAGGGTTCAATTTCCACTGGCACTCCTTGTGACTTTGGGCAAGTCACTTTACCCTCCATTGCCTCAGAAGAAAAGGCTGGCAATCTACTTCTGGTGATACATTGCCAAGAAAACCCAGAGGTAGCTGGGTCACTATGAGTCAACACTGACTCAATGGCACTAAAAAAAAAAGAAAAGTTAGTTAGGGATGAGGTCTGGTGCTTGCACATTTATAGGAGTATAAACCATAATATCATCTGCATAGATGTGAAAGAGCATCCTATGTTTTTTAAGAATGTTGTAGATGGGTTGACCCTTTAAGAAGGCCCTGGTACCCCACTTCAAGTCCCTATCAACAATGATGTGTTTGGAGTTGTCAGGGGCTGGTTAGGGATTGTGCTGATGAGTTGAGGGTACAGGGGGTCAAGGACTGAAGATGTGTCCAAAGGTGTCAGGGGGTCTGGACTAACATGGGAGGGGATCACCCTTTTATCTTTCATCATGTTTAATTTCCTACCACCCTAATCATTCCATCAGATCTTCACAGAGTAATTTTCTGGTAATCCCCTCATTTACAACGTTACATCTCAATCATTCTCATAATATAATGCATTTAGCTGCATTGCACCATCACAATTTATTTATTTATTTATTTGAGTGCTTTTCTATACCGCCCCTTCCAGAGATCAGAGGCGGTTTACAAGGAACTTAAACAACAATATAGCAGAACAGTGCAATATTGAATTACATTGATATACCACTATGCACTATATATCACTATGCAATTCTCTTCCAGTACGAAGTGAGTCTACTTATAACAAATGTAAAAAGGGAGTAATGACCTAGAGCTTTAACAAGGTATTCTCTAATTTTGAACTGCATAATGTTGGTTTTCGTTTACTTTTCTGTTTTCTACTGGTCTGTATACTGCCTTGTTGTATCTGTGAAAGACAGTATATCAAATAAACAAACTAATATATGGGAGGGAAGTGAGGAGGTGTCTGGATGTCAGAAATGCTGATTTTAAAAAGCTGCTCCCATATACATTTGGGGGGAGAGCAGGATACTTTCCCCCCCCCCCATGTGCAGCTTTTTAGAATCACTGCTCCCTTCTAATACTAGGTATTTTACAAAAGGCTCTGAATTTGGCAGAGTCTTTTGTAAAATACAGGAGGAATTGTGCACATCCTGACCTGGATGTCTCAATTTCCCCTCTCCACGACCTATCTAAACTAGGCCTTACTGTCTGCCGAGAACCTGCGCCCCTGTGCTTTATTTTATTTTGTCTTTTGGTTACAGTTTGCTGTAACATGGGTGCATGTATTTGCAGAATGAGTGTCATTTATCAACTTGCTGCTAAATTTTTGTTCTTTTGTTATCTTGTCTATCTTTTCTGTGCATTCTATCGTCGTTGTTTGCATGTTTACATGTGTTTTTCTTGTTATGCAATTTTCTACATTCAGTGTAAACTGACCTTGTAGCTCTTTCTATAAAGGCTTGACTCTTCCATTTGGGGTCTGACACCACTGCACGCATGTATATCCTGGCCTGGAAGCAACAGTCCCTTTGAATGTGGAGCTGTAGGTGCTGACCAGTCTCTCTCTCGAATTTTTGTGTAATTGTTTGCATGATGAGTTCAATTCATTGAGCATAATTTATTAATTGATTTATTCTTCCTATTTTCAGAAGGCTGTGTTTGTGAGGAGCTATTTAAATTACAAGAAGATAAATCAGTGGTGTCAGATGGAATACTCCGAGGGTACTGAAGGCATTTAGGGAAGTTCTGCCAGGTACACTGTCTGACCTCTTCAATGTTTCTTTTGAGTCAGGAGTGATTCTGGAAGACTGGAGAGGGGTGGTCCCTCGTCAAAAAGGCAGAAGCAAGGAGGAGGCTGGGAGCCAAAGGTTGGTTAATCTGACCTCAGTAGTGAGTGAATTAACGGAATCACCAAAAAAGCAGAGGATAACGCAGTTAATGGAATTCAGAGAATTACAGGATCTGAAGCAGCATGGCTTTACCAAAGGTAGGTCTTGTCAGATGAATCTGATCAACTTCTTTGACTTGGTAACCAGAGAGTTGAATCGGAGAGAGTGCTAGATGTGCTGTACTTATATTTTAGCAAGGATTTTGACACAATCCACAAAGGCAACTGATAAATAAACTGAGCACCATTGGCATGGACTCCAAAGTGACTGGTTGGGAAAGAAACTGGTTGAATGGGAGGTGACAAAAGGTAGAGGTAAATAGAGCTCACTCTGAGGTAAGGGGCATTACCATTCCAACATTTTTGTAAGTGATATTGTAGAAGGGATGTTGGGTAAGGTTTGATGATACCACAATCTGCAACAGGATAGACATTCTGGAAGATGTGGATAACACAAAGAGGGAACTAGCAAAGCTTGAGGAATGGTCTAGAGTTTGGCAGTAAGATTTAATGTAAAAAACGCATGATCATGCATTTGGGTTGTAAAAACACAAAGGAGTGGTTCGGTTCAGAAGGTGAAATTCCATGCATGAAAGAAGAGAGGGATCTAGGAGGATCGTATCTGATGATCTTAAAAGGCAAAAGCCAGAAGGATGCTTGGGTACATGGGAAGAGGAATGGCCAACAGGAAACAGAAGGAAAAATGCCTTCCTAGAAATCTGTACGAAGGCCTCATTTGGAGCACTGTGTCTGTTCTGGAAAATGCACTTTCAAAAGGATCAAAACTGGCTGGAGTTGGTCCAGAAGGCAGCTACTACAATGGTCAGTGGTCTTCCTCATAAATATCTATGGGAACAGATTTAAAAATCTAATTATACATATAGTCTGGAAGAAAAGCAGGATCCCCGGGTTGTATCATGGGACAACTGACCCTGCGTTGCGCGTCCCAGGATGCAACCTGGGGGAGGGGGTCGCTATGCCAGATAAGGCATTTTTTTGCCTTATATGGCAGTCTGACCCCGCTTGGTGCATCTCAGGATGCACCGCATGGGGCCAGGTGCTTCTATTTTGCAAAATGGTGGCATGAGGGTGGGAGCGTGTGGGCAATGCTCCCACCTCACAATTTCTAAGGTACTGTGGTGAATTCCCGGGGATGTGGGGGTGGGTTGGGGCCACGAGACTGCCAGGCCTTTCTGTTTCAGGGGTGTGGGGTTTGGGGCCACTTGGTCGCCAGGCCCTTTTCTGTTTTGGAGGGTAAGGGTTGGGAGAATTGAGGCCCAGTGGGCCACCAATGATTTTACTTCTATCGGAGGAGGGGGGAGCAATGACCCTCTGAGATTGTACCGATAGCATCAGGGGCTTTCCCTGATGCCTGGATCTTCTGAGGTGAAGTGTCAGACTTCAACTCAGATGATGTTTTTGCTCCCAGCAGGATCATCTTTTTTTTTATTTAGAAGTTTTGCAGACACCAAACAGAATTTCCCAAAATAATTTCCCATCATATAGCTCTCCCCCCATATACCCTCCACCCCAGTCCCCCCATAACTTCCCCCCTCACTCTCCCCACTCCATTTTGACAACACAAAGAACACAACATCACCATCTCACCTCCAAACTCCCCCAATCTATCCCTCCAATCCCCCACTCTCCTGCTAGGCCATCAGTGTTTGCTTCTAGTCTTCATAGGTTGACCTTTGTTCATGAAAGCGTGTCTTTGTTAACTTCAGATGTGCAGTCACCTCAGACATACAATAGATCCACCCCAGCCTGCTTTTGACAAAGTCCAAAACTGGCATCAATCTGTATTTCCAATTTTTCAATATCTCCATCCTTGCTGCAATAATGCACATCTGGGCAGTCAACCTTCCATCTCTTCCCACCCCCGCCACAGGCAACCTGTCTGGCACAACTTAATCCCCACATATCACCAACCAGGAAAGCAATCTTACAACAAAAGTGGCCAATTACAGGGCATGACTACCACATTTGAAAAAAATCCTCCCACCTGTCCAGAGCTACACCAATACCCCACATCACCTTGCAGCCCCATCTGATGTAGCTGCATCAGATTCAAATACATGCGGTGCAGTAATTTGTACCCACGTTTCACAACAGCAGTCGCCATTGACAATTTACTGGTACACACAAAGATCAGCTCCCATTTCTTGTCTTCTAGCGGGTTTCCCATGTCTCTTTCCCAGTTTGAAATAAAAGTGGATACCACATTAGGCTTCCATGCCAGTACTTTATAGAGACCTGAATGTAAACCCTGAGATCCCACCCAATTCGAAAACAGCCTTTCAAAGTCAGACCTGTAACCTACTAATAGAGAAGGATCCAGTCTGGATTGCACGTAGTGGTGTACCTGCTAAAATTCCAGATCAAGCCTCATACTACGGCTTGATCTGGAATTCTTGCCTGAACGTACTAAAATCCATCAGCCCCCCTGTACTCCCAGCCAGTTGTCCAAAACACTCCAGCGCTAATTGCTGCCACTCTGTGAAGACCCCCTTTAAGGTGGTGCAGGATGCAGTCAACCAGCTTTAAAAAAACAAGTGCTGCAATCTTCTTTGGAGTAATTTCTTTAAAAGTAGCTTTACACGTACCAAAATGCATCCAGTTGTTTACACAGCAAAAATAAATTTTCATATTTCTTGTTTATCATATGTGATAGAGTGAAAATGTGTGGGTTGTGTTTGATAGGTTTTCCATTTTATCCATGCGAGGAAATCAAATGAGAGTCAAAATTGCTCCTACACAAATGCATAGCTTCCTTCTAGAGATATTGCGACTCTAGCCTTTGTATGTGTACTTCAGCCAGCTCCAGTAGGTGACTAAAAGCCTCACATATACTGGAAAATAACCTGTTGTGGACTAGTCCATTGACAGAGCAGAAGGAATGCATGGAGAGTTTATACTGGCTCTTCCTTGACTATCTTTTCTGGGACTACAATTATCTTTCTGACCATCTGAATATCTCCCAACTATCCCCTTTTATGATAGCTGTTGATCAGCAAAACTTGACTAGCATGAGATATTCATTTTCCTGAGTTGAGAAACATGGGATGACGGGTGGGGAGGAGATGGGGATTGAGCTCCCTCTCTTCCTATACAAGTTGTGTTGCCTGAGATTCTGATGGAGGTAATTTACTTGGAATAAGATAAATAAATTCGTCGGGGTTTGTAACTGAACAGTAAGGAAGAGAAATAGAGTCTGGGAATTTCCTGTTCTTTGAGGTGCATGCACCGTCATTACGGCATACCTGGATGTTGGATTCCTGGACCATGCAGAGCTGTTCCTGGATTTTATGCAGTTCTTCCTGTTGCCACTGAATGTTGGCTTGGATGATCCGCGTTCGCTCTTCTAGTTGATCTTTGATGGTCCTGAACATGCCAAACTGGGCAGAAAACTTTAAAAATGTGAGAAAAAAGAAATACACAGTTCTTATATCCAACTGAGATATGAGCTCCAGAAGGTTAATTCTTAGCCGGCTGCTTTTAATTTCAATTGATTTCATTTTCCTCTATGACATAACTTTACCAGGTACAAGTATTTTCTCACCACTTAGGCTCATTTGCCTTTTAGCACCACCAAGACCTATTTATCTTGTATTTGAAAAAAGCATGCATGAGAAGCAATACACTATTCAATCACCTTGATTAAAGAACAAATTCTAAAGGAGGCTGAGCGGCTCCCATGGTGGAAGTTTGCCATGCTGCCTCCCGTCCCTGCTTAGAAGTAATACTTCTCTTGCCTGGCAGCCGTCACTTCCCACTGCCAGGTCAAAGTCTCATGATAACAGCCATGTTTTTTTGTGCCTCCTCGCAAGACTTTGGCCCGGCAGCGGGAAGTGATGGCTGCCGGGCAAGAAAAGTATTACTTCAAAGCAGGGAGGGAAGGCAGCATGGCAACCTTCATTTGAAGTAAGTTGATTACTGCGCTCTGCTTGGTCACTGCGGTAGGGGGTCACTGGGACATGTGGGTCCCCTTCTTGCCTGGGCTGCCCCACACCATTGGGGCTGCTTGGATGGAATTTACTTCACTGGTTAATTTATATACTGTTACAAGTAGTCTGTCTTAAGTAATGCTTAGAAAGGGATATTCTAATACTGATCATTCAATAACTGGCCACCTAGAAGAACCCTTCAAGTTTGTTTCACAATTGTTTTCCAAAATGTTTCTTAAAGGCACAAGATCAGAATACAACACTGGTGCAAAGATATTGGGTGCTCTAGATCAGGGCCACAACACAGTCAGGTTTTTGGGATATCCCTAGTAAATATGCATAACCACCAAATAAGCTACCAAACCCACCTGTCTGGAGAAAAACACATAAGAACATAACATAAGATATGCCATACTGGGTCAGACCAAGGTCCATCAAGCCCAGTATCCTGTTTCCAACAGTGGCCAATCTAGGTCATACGTACCTAGCAGTTTCCCCAAAAGACACAGGTTCCGCAATGCTTGTACTGGGTCAAGCATTGATATCCTGGGTCCCTTCTTAACACAAATCCTACTACTCACACTCACAGCCAAAATCTCTTCTCCCAACGTATAATTCAAAAACAGATTTTTAATGTATATAAATCACTTACCATGAAGTTAATCCCAACTACAAACAATCAGCAGAAACTCAGCAGTGAGTAGACAAACAGACTTAAACAATGGGTAGGAGAAAAGCCTCAGATAACTTAACCTCCCTCTATGTGGCTAGTCAAAGCCATAGGTGAACAAACAGCTCCACATCATAGGCTGAAAAAACTCCTCCCATCAACGAATTTAAAAATGTTTGTATTACAAAATACTTGAAAACCTCTAAACAACATCTACAGCGGAAGGTACCCCAGGACCTGACAGTAACAACCCCTCAAATGGTATTATAACACCAATTCTATAGGAGCTATTTAAACTGGAATCACAAACCAACACAATGGCCACCTATAAAGGAATAAAGAAAGGAGCAGTTACAAAACTTCTCAAACACAGTTCAAATTGTGCCCGCAGCCCCATACTTAGCTCAGGACAGCAGCTCTTCAAACTCTTCAGCAGCTCTTCAAGCTTGCCTCAGTCTAAGCTTCAAACACTCCTGCACAGGACGCCGAGAATCCAGGCACCGATGCTACACTCATCACTGAATCCGCCACCATACCATATCTCAGAATAATCCTCAGAATAACTCTACAAAGATCTTTGTTTCGCTAAAAACAGCTTCTTCAGGGATTACACTACCAGCCGAAATTCTTAGTGCAAAGAAAACACGCTCCTATAGAATTGGTGTTACAATACCATTTGAGTAGTTGTTACTATCAGGGCGCCCTGGGATACCTTCTGCTGTAGATGTTGTTTAGAGGTTTTTAAGTATTTTGTAATAAAAACATTTTTGAATTCGTTGATGGGAGGAGTTTTTTCAGCCTACGATTTGGAGCTGTTTGTTCCCCTACGGCTTTCAGTAGCCACATAGAGAGAGATTAAGTTATCTGAGGCTTTTCTCCTACCCGTTGTTTAGTCTATTTGTCTACTCACTACTGAATCTCTGCTGATTGTTTGTAGTGAGGATTAAGTTCATGATAAGTAATTTATATAAATCAAAAATCTGTTTTTGAATTATATGTTGGGAGAAGGGTTTTTGGTCTGTGAGTGTGAGGAGCAGGATTTGTAATAAATATGCATGAGATATATTTGCATGAACTGCCCCTATTGTATTTGAATCTATCTCATGCATATTCATTAGGGATATCCTGAAAGCCTGACTGGGTTGCGGCCCTCCAGGCCTGGATTTGGAGACCCCCTGCTCTAGGTGAACATTCAGCCTTACGCCGCCCCCCCCCCAATAGTTTGATAGATGAACATTCAGCCTTACGCCGCTCTTCCCCCCCCCCAAATTTTGATAATTGAATATAACAATCATGTTCATCTCAACTCAATCGCTGCCACAACAATCCTGTAAAAATGCATAATTGGATATCATAGTTTTAGATATTAAATGTTGCTTTGTATGTAAGTATGTGCCCACTCTACTGGTAAATAGATAAAAAAATATGTGGACGGCTGTTTGAGTTGGTGTAACTGCAGGATCTATCACTTTGCTATGACTGCTGCTCAGAAGCTGCCACCCTGACGATTGCCTAGTCTTGCCTAATGCATTTGCTAGCCCTGCCAGAATGGCAAGATGCTGTAGGGCACAGAACACACATGTGCTTTAGCAGTTCACAGGACAAAGAAAAACAGTAAGTCTATACTCCATTAACAGTAGCATGGATATTCAAAGGCATTTACATGGTTTGCAGACATGCAAACCATGTGAATGCCACTAAGAGGGATATTCAGCAGGATGGAGGAGGATGGACGGCCTGGGCCTGGAAAGGCAGGTGAGGGGGCACAGGGAGTTCCCCGCAGCCTGACCCTGGCCACAGCAGGTCCAATCGGGGGTTGGGCTGTGGAGAAAGCAGTTTGTGGAGTTCTGCTGGGGATCGCGGCTCCTGCATGGAGCCACGGTGCCATGGCAAGATGATGCCATGGCACCGCGGGTCCATGCAGGAGCCTAGCTGGGCTTGCCGTGGAGTTTGTTGGATGTCCGGGCACCCAGAATCGAGGCACAGCGTGGACGTCCAGGCCCTTTTCCCAATTTTGATCCCACAGGCACGTCTAGCCCCCGCGGGATCAGAATCGGGTGCAACCGGTCCACGTCCCGATTCTGGACGCCCGGACAGGCGGGGGACATCCAGATCAGAATGGCATGGACAGCCCAAATTATAACTGTTTTTTTCCACATCTAATCCAAACATATAGGGCCTGATATAGAAAAGCATTAACAAGGTTAGCAGACCTGCTAACCGTGTTAATCCCCTTGTCTGGGATATTCAGCGGAACTAACTGCTGAATATCGGGCCCATAATCTACATATATAAGGGCCTAAAATCGGTGCCTATACATATAATTTGTATGTATTTGTGGACCTGGCCCCAGAATGCTCCAACCCTGCCCTCCTTGCTCTATGTATAGAAATGTATGTATAACGCTGCTTTTTTAATATTGACCTATATTCACATAGGTTTTTATGGGGCAGGCAATTTCATAAAAGCCAGTTTTCATGGTTTTACCTTTGGAAATGGTATATAATATTGTCTCCCCTAATCATAAAGATACCCATCAGGTATTTTCCTGGCATGCCTTCTGGGCTTACAGCTAATCCAAATCAATAACCGGTCGTTTCTCAGAGTGTAATAATCCAAAATTTAAAAAAAAACACTCTATGTACTCACAAAAACTACTTCTCATAAAACTTCAAAAAACACCATACCCCTTAAATGGTAGAGTACTTAGCTCGTATGAAAGTATATTGCTTGAAAATATATCGTTTGAAAATTGGAGAAGCAATATATTTTCATACGAGCTAAGTACTCTACCATTTAAGGGGTATGGTGTGTAGTGGCTATCCCAAAATCTGCATGGAGGGTCATTGATGTTATAAGGGCTTGTGTGTGGTAGCAGGTATTTTGCACCATGCCGATTATAAGCCCATGGTTGCTGAGACCTTCCGTGTAGTGTTTGTTTGTTTAAAATTAGAACACAACGAACATTGACGTTTTTTGAGAACTAGTTTATGTGAGTACACATAGAGTAGTTTTTTTTGAATTCTGGGCTTACAGCTGCAGAATCGTGGCAAAGGCTGCCAACAGCTACATGAAAAACACTTGTCTTTGGATATCTCCACACCACCACATTATTATAGATTCCAGATTCCAGACTAACCTGTGTCATAGGCGGTGGCGGACTTTGCAAAGCAGGTTGTGTTAGTAACTGCTGGGGAAGAAGCTCACAGGATGGTTGAGAAGGCAAAGAAGCCTGGTTGAAAAAAAATGTGTACAACTTTATGACAGAGCAATTACAGGCAAATCTGAAGTATGTCTCTTGATATGAAGCCAAAACTCTGAAAGTTCAGCTGGTCTTGCCCCCTCCGATGCAGACTTTCTGTGTGCATGGACGTGAAACCAGCTGGCCTTTCAGAGAACAGTACCAGCACGCAGCAGCGCTCAGAGGCTCTGCTAACGCTTCTTTGTTGCTTTATTGTCATTGCAGGTCCTAGAGAGTTGTTGTAGTGGCAGTAATGGCAGGAAAGGATCACCTTCCATAATTTGATGTGCTAGGTCACTGCCTATTGCACCTAATGGTAGCGCCACCATACTCTCTTCCTGGTATAATTACATTTGTGACATGATTTCTGTAAAAGACATACAGAGATTTCCAGCTACTAAATTACACAATAAAAGAACTCTAGTCAACTTTGAATATAATTTGCTTTGAATATCAACGTGACAATGAGTATATATAAAAAACAGATGGGATTTAGCTCTTGCCTTTTTTTTCAGAATAGCTCAAGGCACGTTAAATTCAGACGGTTTCTGTTTGGGGGGGGGTGGGTAGTCTGTGCTCAGAGGGGGGGCTTCTTTTGGAAGGGGTCAGGTTTGTGAACTATCCCAAGTGGGTGATGCTGCATGGGTGGAAGAAAATATTGATCATCAAAGGGGTTGGGGTTGGTGCTGGTTCATATGGGGGAAGGTGGGAGGCAGTTTGTCCTGCCTTGGCCACTGATTTGTTTTTTTTCTAATAAGTTCTACTGCCTGGCAGCTGCCGTGCTAGAGGATTGCCAGTAGCATGCTGCACTTATCACCATCTTTTGGGGTAGTTTTAGGTGCAGTTGTGCTATTGGCAGTGGTGACAGCACACGGTACCATCCCATGTGCTAGCTATCACCAGCCACCGCCCACCTTCTGCCTCGAACCTGCCCCAAGCACTTAGGGGTATGTTTACTGAGTAGCAGTAGCAGCTTCCGAGCGATACTGTATGGAAGCCACTACCGCAGTTTAGTAAACATACTCCTTAGTGTGTGTGTTTTTTTTTACTGCATGGTAACTGCTAACGTGGGCCTGTGCTAACAGTTACCGTGCGGAATACCCCTGCTAAGTGCTTAATGCACTTTACCAGACATGCCCCTAAATAAATAAATATACTGCACTACTGGAGGGAGGAGTAGCCTAGTGGTTGGGGCAAGGTACTTCAGGACAGAAGGTCAGGGGTTCAAATCCCACAAGAAAACAGCAACCTTGGGCCAGAAGGACTGGGGTTTCTAGTCCCACAGATGCTCCTTGTGGTCCTGTGCAAGCCACTTAACCCTCCATTGCCCATGTTGCCTGTAAGTATTAGAGTATGTGTCTCATATCCCTGCATGTTAAATGTATCCCCCAATTGTGTTGTGACCACTTTGATTGAAGGATAAGGCAGTATACAAAAACTGTCTGAATAAATAAATACTGATGAGACCTGTAGCAGTGCTTAATATTTATTTATTTAACATTTTTTATACACCGCCTTTCAGATTCTCAAAGCAGTTTACAGCAAACATAACTTTGCTTACATAAAACATTTCTTCAGAACTATTTACAAAAGTTGATAACAGTGTTTATATGCATGGGGACTGTGATGGAATATATGCATTAATTTAAAAGCCACTGCCGGCATTTACATGAATCCGCTTGCTGCGGCTGATGAATATTGCCCCTCATTATTATTATTATCTGGATTTAGTGCACACCTTTTCACTGGCAGCACAAGTAGAGTTACATTCAGGGTAACCCATTTAAGACTAATAAGAGAAAATATTTTTTCACTCAATGTGTAATCAAACTCTGGAATTTGTTACCGGAGGATGCTGTAAAAGCTGTTAGTGTAGCCTGGTTTAAAAAAGGTTTGGACAAGTTCCTGGAGGAAAGGTCCATAAACCATTATTAAAGAGGACTGGGGATATCCACTGCTTGCCCCAATACAAGCATTGTGGAACCTGTGTCTTTTAGGGAAACTTCTAGGTACTTGTGACCTAAGTTGGCCACTGTTGGAAACAGGATACTGGGCTTGATGGACCTTGGTCTGACCCAGTATGACATTTCTTATGTTCCTGTATACATTAGGTATTTCTATGTTTCTAGAAGGCTCACAATCTAGAGCCTAGATTTACTACAGTACGCTACTAGGCTAACCCCATGAATACATGTTATTAGTAAATAGATCCTATTGCATAAAATGGGAAATGTAGTAAATAACAAATGCTGATGTGTGATAGTGTGTGGTTGCGCCTTCTAGTATATCTAGCACTACAGTGGTGTGCAAAAGTCTGGAATCACTTGTAAATTTGATGTTTTTTCAACTTCGTGACCTGATATCTTAATTTCTTTTTCCTCCCAGTGGCTTTTTCTGTGTATCTCATGATAAGCGATAGATTTGGCTATTAGGGCCAACCTTTAGTATTGGTTTGGCCCTCATTTTCTGAGTTTGTTCCCCATAGTTCTCCTGTTAGATTTTCTGTGAAAATTGCGTAATGTACATCGTTGGCCAACGATATATTATTGTAAGTATGCTTTAAAATATTATGGACGCACGCCAGGTTTCCTTCAAATTAATGTATGCGGCCTTGAAAAATGCCATTTTTATGTGTCAGTGATGGCTCAGTATTTGATGGGCCACCCTTTCTTCTTGATCACCTGACTGCACCTTTTCGGCATTGAATGAATCAGTCTGACAAGGTGATCGTTGGTGACAACGTGGTTCCAAGCTGCAAGGAGTGACTCAATCAGCTCACACTTTGATGTCAGATGCCACTTGGATATTTCCAAGGCCACCTTGTACCACAGGTTCTCGATTGGATTCAGATCTGGAGACTGGGCAGGCCAGTCCACTGACTTGATATTGTTCACGCTGCTTCCAGCTGATCACCTGTCTGGAGCGATGGCAGGATGCATCGTCATCTTGGAACAGGAACTGACCAGGAAACAGCTGGTGTGCTGATGGCACCATGCACATTTGCAGTATGGTGATGTACTTGGCCCCGTTGACCATTCCATCGATGATGTGAAGACATCCAACGCCACTGGCAGCCATGCAGCCCTAGACCATGACCTTCAAAGGATGCTTCACAGTGAGGTTGAGACACTTAGGCTTGAATTCCTCTCCAGGAAATCTCCTCACATAGCTGTGGGCCTGGTTACCAAACAGGCAGAAGGTGCTTTCATCGCTGAATAGCACCTTTTCCCACATTTCAGTCAACCAGATTGAGTGCTTTTTCGCCCACACGATCCGGTTGCGCCTTTGTATGTCAGTCATCAGTGGCTTATTCCGTGCTTTGCAGTCCCGGAGACCAAACTGCAGGCAACGGCGACAAACTGTTGATGAACTGACACTGACCTCACTCTTGTCTGACCACTCTCAAAGTAGCTGAGGAGAGGTCAACTTGCAATTAGTCAGTGAAATGCATCGTAGTGTGCGGTCCTGGCTTGATGTTGATGCACGTGGATGACCTGAACGAGGCTTGTCCACCACTGAATCCGTTTCTTTCTTCTTCTGTACAATCTTAAAAACAGCGCTCTGACTGCAGCCAACTTTCCTGGCTATCTGACGGCTTGAAAATCCTTCCTCGCTCATAAAGGACAAACGAACACGCTCCTTCAACGTCAAGGTCCGAGTCATCTTCATGGTCGATCCAGAAAGAGTATGAAATTCAAAAATTCCGTGCGTTTTTATAGCTGCACTGTTGGCTAGATATCTGCATTGTGATTGGTTAGTGAAACCAGCCTCTTGATTGGTCAGAAATAACGTGTGCATATTGGATAATCTTGATCCAGTTCTGACGCAGGATCCACAAAAATCACAGTAGCTATCTCCCAGTGTCTGTAAAGTATTTAAATTGGAAGCAAGGAATGGAGTGGCCTAGTGGTTGGGGCAAGGTACTTCAGGCCAGAAGGTTGGGAGTTCAAATCCCACTAGAGAACAGCAACCTTGGGCCAGAAGGACTGGGGTTTCTAGTCCCACAGGTGCTCCTTGTGGCCTTGGGCAAGCCACTTAATCCTCCATAGCCCATGTTCCCTGTAAGATAGTTGTCTCCAAGTTATAATGCCCTGTTCAATGTAAACCACACTGATGCAGAATAGCATGGTACATAAGAGAATGTAAATAAATAAACAAAAAAGTCAACTCTATAACCAAATGTATCCCTTTTAACATGGTAGAAAGATGAATATGCTGGGCTAACGCAAAATTTAAAAAAACCCCAAAAAGTTAGAAAGTATGAAAAACGCAAAACTCACAAGTGATTCCAGACTTTTGCACACCACTGTAAGTTTGTACCCGAGGCAATGCATTTACATACACACAGATTTGAGAGAGAATTGCATATTTTAAGATTGGAGTATAGTAAATATGTGCTTTTGAAATGCTTTTGCAGGCCCTAGACTCAGAGGCACTTAACAATAATAAGAAAAGCTGATTCTCTTACCTGAATTGAGTCAGGTTGATTGAGTCTTTGCACAGATAAGTCCTGCTGCCGACTGGGTGCTCTCTGCATGGGGACTGTGATGGATTCGATCACCAGCTTTGTTGGAGTGGCTATCAGAAAACAGTTATTCACCAAACAGCATCTAAGAAAGTAGTAACACACTGCCTACGGAGGAACAAGGAGAACTGGCTGATGAAGATGTAGTGCAGTGGTTCTGAACTCAATTCTTGGGACCCAACTGAAAGGTTTTGCTTTCATGATATCCAGAATAAATATGTATATTTGCATACAATGGAGACCATTCACGCAAATACAGTTTAATCTTATGTATTTTCATTGTGGGATGCCCTGAAAATTAGACAGGTCTGGTGGGTCCCAAGGGCCTGGTTGAGAACCACTTATACAATGGACCCTGAAGGACATTTTCTCAACTGAAAAATTAAATAACAGAATCGGTAAGATTAAGGATTTATTCATTTCTCCATGCCTACAGCTTTCTCTTTCCTATTCTGTTGCGCTGCTCCTCACAGTTCACTCAGAAATTAAATGTTCAATGTTATTCCTACTACAAACCAGAAAGCTACATATACTATGGAGTCTACACACCAAACTACATTATGGCAATAAGGAGACATTGTTCTTACCAGATAACGTCCTTTCCCTGAGTCCTGCTAGACCAGTCCAGACATGTGGGTTGTGTTCAAATTGGTGGAGACAAAACCAACGAAATGCCCAGGTTTCAAAGACATCACTTCCATGCTTCTGTCCACCTCAGCCACCAGAGGTCTCTTCAGTATCTGTCCCAAAGCATAAGGGAGAACATGGCAAGCCTCACACAACCTCAATGTGGGCAACAATGAGTAATGAAACAGTAGGAGCCCAATATTCAACAGCATTTACGCAGTTTAAAATTCTGTAAACCATGTAAATGCCCCTGTACTGCGATATCAATCGGCATTAACACAATTAGTGCAATGAATATCTCCTGGTTCCACTGCTGCATGCCCTGATGCAATCCGCATAAAATCGGTGCGTGTTGTGGGTGTTCCGTGGTAGAGCGGAGGCAGCACCATTATTAACCAGGCAGCGGTGATATGGAGTCGCTGCCCAGTTAGCGACCCGCGGGTAAAAGATAGGCACAGGAAAACCTCATCTATTTTTACCCATGGGAGCTAACCGGGCAGTGGCTCTATATTATTGCTGCCTGGTTAGCTTCTGTGGCTTGCGGAACATTTCAGCGCATGGTGGAAGACCCGGAAATTCAATCCTGGTGCCCGGATATGGCCCTGGATTGACTATCCAGTATAAAAGAGTAGTGACGATGCACCTTAGAGACGCACACTCAGTGCAACTGAATATCGGGCCTTAGAGAACTATGTACAGGAAAAGCCTAAACAGAAGGCTGTCAGTGGAAGATGGACCTGCAGAACCAAGTATATAAATCATAGTGAACTGCAGGATATAGCTGCAGAAGAACAGAGCCAGCAGTTCCAGGGATGCAGGACTCAAGGAAAGGACATTATCTGGTAAGTAAATATCACCTTCCATATCGTCCTGCTCGACCAGTCCAGACAAATGGGACATACCAAAGCTATGTCTCCACTGGGCGGGAAGAAGACATAGCAGCTCACAAAATCTTAGAGCCAAAGGCCATGTCTGCCTAAGTGTGGACATCCAAGCGGTAATGCTTGACAGAAGTGGAAAGTGATGCCCATCTTGCCGCCCGACAAATGTCTGCTGAGGCTTCCAAGCTTTGCTCCACCCACGAGGATGGTTCTGCTTCGGTAGAATGGATGCGCAAACCCCTGGAACTGGCTGGTTTCACAACAGATATGCTGTTGCAATGGCCTCCTTAATCCAGCGCCCCAAAGTAAACTTAGCCACCATGTCACCCTTGCACGGACCAGCAAACAGCATAACGAGATGGTCTGACTTACGAAAGGAATTCGTAACCTCCAAGTACAGGAGAAGCATCCTCCAGATATTCACAAGGCGAAGATCCTTATCCTTCCCCCGATGCTGCTCCTTAGAAGAGGAGGGAAGGCAGACCACCTGGTTCACATGAAAGGGAGAAATCACCTTAGACAAAAAGGAAGGCACAGGACAAATGGAAATGGCCTCCTTTGAAAAAGATAGATGATCTCAGCGAGACAGAGTCTGCAACTCGGAAATCTGCCTTGCAGAACAAATCACAACCAAGAAAACAGTCGCAGTGTCAAATCTTTCAAAGTAGTGCACTTCAATGGCTCAAAGGGCTCTGACATCAGGGCCCTGAGAACCAGACCCAGATCCCAGAAAGGGACCACAGATCGGAGGGGAGGATGCAGACGCTGAACTCCCAAAAGAAAGCACAAAACGTCCAGATGTAATGCTAGCAACGTACAAGCCACCAGACCTCTGAAACAGGCCAAAGCTGCCACCTGAACCTTCAGGGAGCTAAGAGAAAGACTCTTTTCCAGAAAGGCCAGAAGGAATAGTACTTTGGTCACCTCAGGGACCAGTTGCCATGTGTCGCACCATTGCTCAAAAAGACATCAAACCCGCATGTATGTCAGATTGGTAGACCTCCTCCAGACTCCAAGCAGAGTGGAAACCATGTTAGCTGTTTCCGTTCAGGAACAAAGTTGTTAAGTATGAAGATAGCCAGGTCTTTCGGAACGATCGGCCCCTGAGACAATAGGCCCTGAGATGGAGGCAAACGAAGAGGGTATTCGACCAGCATGCCCGGGAGACACAGGCGGAGGCTGACAGAAAGGGGCTCCTGCCCACTTCACAAGCCCCCTCGACCTGTCCTCTGGAAGGCAGCAAGATTTCATCTCTCCCAGATCCTTCACCAGCTGCTCCAAATTGGCCCCAAACAGAAGCTTCTTTTACCTACATTTAAAGTATTATTTGATTTCCATGAAAGATGGGAGATGTGGTTTGAGAAAAGAAAATTTTAAGAAGTTAGAGGAATGGTTTGAGTTAGAGGACAAAGAAAGGATAACTGTCATATAATATAGTAGGGTCTTACTTAATTTAGCTCGTTAAGAGCTATGGACATTTGAGTTTACAATGGGGAAGGGAACTAGAAGTTAATCTTGAAGAGTTTGTATGGGAAAAAGCCATCGGGCGAATCCCTTGACTAATTATAGGGGCAAAATTACGTGACATGCAATTTAAAATATTAGAGCGTGCTTACATCTCACCTTATAGAGCATGGAAGGTGGGATTTGCACAACACAGTAATTGTCCATGGTGTGGAATGGAGCGGGCACAATTGGGGCATATGTTCTGGACTTGTGGACGAGTAAGGAAGTTCTGTAATGAAATTCAAAAATTTCTAAGGGGAATAATGGGGCAGATTTTGATACTAACCCCGGGGTTCGCTGTTCTTGATGTTCCTGATTCTATGGGACTTTCCTCATCAGGGAGTCGACTATTGATGAGGAAGTGTTGTCTGCTTGCAAAGCATTGTATCCTTCGGAATTGGAGAGATTCTAAAGGTCCAGAATATTGGGAGTGGAGGAATGTTTTACACCAACTGGTATTATGGGAGGGAGAATCTTCCAGAAGACATGTTCGCAGAAGAGCTTGTTTTTTGAAGATTTGGTCTCCATATCTTGAAGGGGTATCGGCCAGAGCAAGGAATGATATCTTAACAGTTTAAGTTGGCGTAATTAGAACAAGAGTATGGAAGATAAGGGGGATGGTGATTAGGGTGGGGGTTTGAGAGATGGGCTGGAGAGAAGGGAGGATGTGGAGGAGGGGAGGAGAGAAGGGTGATGGTGGAGGGGAGGGGGGGATTGGAGGGGGGAGGTGGGAGGGGAGGGGGGGATTGGAGGGGGGAGGTGGGAAGGGTGGTGGTGGAGGGAAGGGGGGGGGGAAATTTTTAATAATTATACCCTGTAGTGGGTATAATTATTTTGCATTGTTTGCATTGCATTGCATTGCATTGTTTGCATCTGTTTGCATTGTTTCTTTATGCTTATTGTGATGTTTTCAATGTTTATTTATATATAATGTGATGTTCACAATTTGTTGCAGTTTTGGCTATTAATAATAAAAATGATTTAAACATAAAAGCCAGTCTGGACAACCGGGCTTTGGAAAAGGTGTCTGCTGCCCAGTGTCAAAGCCAAATCCAACACCGCGTCACTGTTGACAGGGAATTGTCCCTAGCCACTAGGCAGATGAGGTCATATATGGCATCAGAAAGGAAGGCTGTAGCCGACTCCAAAAAAGGAGTAGTATTATCTGGCAGAAGAAACTAAATCCACTGGAGCAAGGCTTGAGACATCAGGCCTGCACATACAGCAAAATGAAGAACAGCAGCTGCCATGGCGAACTGATTCTTCAACAAGGAATCCACCTTGTAGTCCAGAGCATACTTTAAGGCTGATCGACCTTCCACAGGAATGGTGATCCGTCTGGTAACTGCTGTGACCTGCGCATCTACCTTGGGAATATTAAACCACACAACACACTCCTTCTCTGGGAAAGTGTACATCTTTTTATACATCTTTAACCCCTTATGTGGGGAGTCCTACTCCGACTGGATCATGTCCTTGATCACCTCCGGGTACAGGAAGATGATAGTGGATTTCCAAACTCCTTGCAGGAACGGATTCACCTTTAGTTCCTGCTCTGTTTTTGCAGAATCCGCCAAACTTAAGGTGGATGAGATTCAGGCAATGAAATCCCCCAAGTTCCTCTTTCCGGAACAGGCAGATAACACCAGCCTCTTCACAATCCTCCAAAGATGAGAGTACTTCTTCGTCCATATCAAAGCCCAGAACCAAGCGATCTGAGTCCAAATTGTAGTCCAAATTTTGTACAGATTCCAGGTAATCCCCACCTCCAGGGGGCATCCTTCACCAGGGATGTTTATCCAAAGGCAATCAAACACAGCTTCCACGCTCAGCCTGCCCCTCACGAGACTGCGCTTGGGGGCCCAGAGGCTGCAGGGTCTGAATTTCCACACCAGAAAGACCAGGTCTGTTGCCAAAAGGAAAAGAATTCTGGGGAAGACAATATGGACTCTGTAAGCTGTCCTCGCGAAAATGACCCCCCCCCTACACCAGGGGACATAACTGCCACCGAGCCCCTAGAGCAGTGATGGCTAACCTTTTTGAGCCCGAGTGCCCAAACTGCCGCACAAAACCAAAGAATTTCCTCAAAGTGCCAGCACGTCAATTAAAGCTCCATTTGCATAAGGTGCTTCATTTGCATAAATATTTGCATAATGTTACCATACACTAACTTTTAGTAAACATGCCTCTTAATGAGTATATGGATAAAGAAAGACTAAAAGGTTTCTACATTACTATAATCCAGTACCAACCGCCAGGCACATTAGGAACTACTACAAACGCTGCCCATTTAGAACCCATAGCAAACCCGCCGTATCCTAACAGCACTACCAGGACTCACAAAGCACCATACTCTACCTATCAAAAGGCAACACTGCAAATATTAAACCAATACATCTCAGAGAACAACAATACATGACCTACTGGGGAAAGAACAAGTGGCAATGTCAAATAGGAATTATATAAACAGAATACCTCAGCTCAGTTACACATGCAGAACAGACCATTACCAAACAAGGAATCACAATTTAGAAACAGGAAGACAATAATTAAACTGGGAACCCCAAAAGCCAAACTTGGAATATACAACAACACTGTAGAAATAAAACTATATATTAATTTCCTCTTGTACTAAACAAAGCGCAAAAATTAATGATGCACATTTCCCAGAGCTGACATATTCCAATTAATAAATTCAAAATAAAGAGATATTTTTCTACCTTTTGTGCATTTTTTTTCAGTTGCAATTGTTCCAGCCACTTTCTTCTGGTTTCTTCGTGTCTTCTGCTAACTCTCCATCTGCTGTCCATTTGTCCTTTCTTCTGTCTTCTTGGTTTTTTTTTTCCATTCTCTCTCTACATCTGCTTTAACATACTAATCTTTCTCCTTTTGCTCTTTCCTCATTCCTATTTCATCTACTCAAAATTTACCCCTCCATCCTCAATCCCCACTTACTCTCCCAATACCCGGCCAATTGTAGATTTTTTATCCCTCCCACACAAAATATTTTTCCCCTCTCCATTTTACTCTCCCAGCCCCATCCCATTCTAATCCTCCCCCAACACCAGCTCCCTTCTAGTTCCAGCCTCACCCAGCATCCATTCCCTTCTAGTCCCTGCATCAGCCCATTTCCAGTCCTAGCAGCCCCCCAACCCATTTCCAGTCCTAGCAACCCCCCAACCCAATACCAGTCCTATCCCCCCCTCATCAACCCACTTCCAGTCCTAACCCCCCATCACCCCATTTTCAGTTTAAGCCCCCCCCTATAACCCATTACCAGTCCTAACCCCCATCAGCCCACTTCCAGTCCTAACCCCCCATCAGCCCACTTCCAGTCAGCCCCCCATAGCCCATTGCCAGTCCTAACCCCCCCATCAGCCCACAGTCCATTACCAGTCCTAACCCCATCAGCCCACCTCAAGTCCTAACCCCTCCCCATCAGCCCATTTCTTGTCCCAGCCCCCCATAGCCCATTATCAGTCCTAAACCCCCCCATAGCCCATTACCAGTCCTAACCCCATCAGACCACCTCCAGTGTTAACCCCCCATCAGCCCATTTCCAGTCCTAACCCCACCCAACAGCCCACCTCAAGTCCTAACCCCTCCCCATCAGCAGTCCTAACCCCCCCTAGCCCATTAGCAGTCCTAACCCCCCCTCTCTAGCCCATTAGCAGTCCTAACCCCCCCCATAGCCCATTACCAGTCCTAACCCCCCATCGCCCCATTTCCAGACAGCCCCCATCAGCCCACAGCCCATTAGCAGTCCTACCCCCCCAGCCCATTAGCAGTCCTAACCCCCCCCCTAGCCCATTAGCAGTCCTAACCCCTCCCCTAGCCCATTAGCAGTCCTAACCCCCCCCTAGCCCATTAGCAGTCCTAACCCCCCCCCCTAGCCCATTAGCAGTCCTAACCCACCCCCCATGGCAAATTTAAAAAAAAAAAAAAAGCAGCTGGCTCTGGCTTCTGCCGCGGCAGCGGCAGAATGCAATGTCCCGTGGGGCCCCCTCCGCCCGCTAAGCCCCTCTGCAAGGGCTTTCAGATTCGCGAGGGAGAGCGTCTCCCTCGCGTCTCTGTTAAGCCCGCAGGGGCTAATGGGAAATTTCCCATCAGTCCCTCGCGTCAAAAGGGGCTAAAGGGAAATTTCCCATTAGCCCCTGCGGGCTTAACAGAGACGCGAGGGAGACGCGCTCTCCCGCGAGACGCTGAAACCCCTTGCAGAGGGGCTTAGCGCGCGGAGTGGGCCCCGCGGGACACTGCATGCTGCCGCGTCCGCGGCAGCAGCCAGAGCCCGCTTTTTCTTTTTCTGCGGACCTTCACGCGTGCCAGCTGCAAGGCCTTCGCGTGCCACAGCTGGCACGCGTGCCATAGGTTCGCCATCGCTGCCCTAGAGGATGGAGGGCGGCCCACAACAGGGTCACCAGGAACCCTGGCCGACTGGACAGTCTTACCCACAGCACCATCTGCCACCTCCTGCCAAAAGACAGGCAAGGCCGGACAGTGTAGTTACTCATCTGTAACAGGTGTTCTCCGGGGACAGCAGGAATCAGTCCTCACATATAGGTGATGTCGGCACCGATGGAGCCCTTGTGGAAGCATCCCCCCAGTTTTCAAAGAAAACCTTTGGGAGATGCCACTACGCACGCATGCGTGGTCCCCTTCCTGCCCAAGGGTGCCATCTTGCTCAGTCAGATGACATAACTAAAAAATGGCAAAAATAAAAGATGGTAAAGGAGCAACGCCAAGGGAAGGAGGGAGGGTTGCGAGGACTGATTCCTGTTGTCCTTAGAGAACACCAGCTACAGGTGAGTAAGAGTAGTTACTCACCTGTAACAGGTGTTCTCCAGGAGCAGCAGGAATCAATCCTCACATATGGGTGTCATCGGCGCCGATGAAGCCCCAGCGGAGCATTTCCCCAACTTTCTATGAAAGCCTTTGGGAATGCAGGCACGCATGCGCGGTTCCCTTCCCGCCTAAAGGTGCCATCTTACCTCAGTCAAATGACATAGCTAAAAACAGCACACAAAAATGAAAAATAAACTATGTACAACTGCAACTCCCAGGGGAGGAGGGAGGGTTGTGAGGACTGATTCCTGCTGCTCCTGGAGAACAGCTGTTACAGGTGAGTAACTACTCTTTCTCCAGGACCAAGCAGGAAGTCAGTCCTCACATATGGGTGACTCCCTAGCTCTGGGCTACCGAGGAACCCAGGCTGAACAAGAGAACTCCCTCTAGTCTCAGCAGCAAAGAAAGGCTTTTCAAGGACACAACCTCCACCGGTAGGCCCAACAGAGGGCAGGAGTTGCCTAAACCTCAAAGAGATTCCGGAGTACTGCCTGGCCAAAAGCACTGTCCCTACGGGACTCCCTCTCCAGGCAGTAATGGGCCGCAAAAGTCTGGCTTGAAGACCAAGTTGCAGCCCTGCAGATGTCTACCAAGGACACAGAGCGGAGATGAGCCACTGAGGCAGCCATTGCCCTGACACGATGGGCTGTGACCCTACCCTGCAAAGGAAGGTCAGCCGCCTTGTAAGCCCAGGTGATACAGTCAGCCACCCAGATGGACAAGGTACGCTTGGACACAGCTAACCCCAACTTATTGGGGTCAAAAGATACAAAGAGCTGAGTAGCCCTTTTATGCCCCTGCGTACGGTCAAGGTAGAAGGATAAGGCCCTCCTACAGTCCAGGGTATGCAGGACAGCTTCAGCCTGGCTAGCATGAAGCCTAGGGAAGAATGTTGGAAGAACCATCTCCTGATTGAGGTGGAAAGAGGAGACAACCTCAGGGAGGAACTTTGGATGAGTCCTGAGGACTACCCTGTTCCTGTAAATCCTGGTGTAAGGCCTGTCACAGACCAGGGCTTGAAGCTCACTTACTCGCCTAGCTGAGGTAAGGGCTATTAGGAAGAGTGTCTTCCAGGAGAGGAAGCGTAGTGGACAAGTAGCCATCGGCTCAAAAGGTGGGCGAGTCAGCTGCTGCAAGACCACATTCAGCTCCCACTCACGGGCAGGAGGACGGATGGGAGGCTTGAGCAAAAGCAAGCCCCTGAGAAAGCAGGACACCAAGGGGTGACCAGAGAGAGACTGCCCCTCTACCAATGAGTGGTGAGCTGCTAGAGCTGAGAGGTGGACCCGAACAGAATTGGATTTAAGACCTTGATTTGACAAGTGCAGTAAGTACTGAAGGACCACTGGCACAGTAAGGAGAAAGGATCTTCTGTACATAGCTGACACCACACAGAAAACCTCTTCCATTTGAGAGCATAGGTTTTCCTAGTGGACTGTTTCCTAGAGGCTAGGACAACCTCCTCAACCTCCTGAGGCAGGCCCCAGGGAGCCAAGACTACCCTTGCAGCCTCCAGGCCATCAAATTGAGAGACTTGAGATTGGGGTGCAGAAGGGAACCCTGGTCCTGTGTGGGAAGGTCGGGTTGCAACCCCAGAGGTAGTGGAGGATCCACCACCAGTTGAAGCAGAAGAGGAAACCAAGGCTGTCTCGGCCATCTGGGAGCTACCAGCAGGACAGAGGCTTTGTCCTGAAGAATCTTGAACAGGGTTCGGGCCACCAAGGGCGTGGGAGGAAACGCATAGAGGAGGCCCTGAGACCAAGATATCAGAAAAGCATCCGGTGCTATCCGCAGAGGATGTGGTTGCCTGGAGCAGAACTTTGGCAGTTGCTTGTTCAGCGGGCTGGCAAAAAAGATCCATCAAAGGAAGACCCCATTTGAGAAAGATCTTCTGAACTACCGAAGGATGCAGCTGCCACTCGTGGGGCTGCAGAATCCTGCTTAACCTGTCTGCCAGGTAGTTGTCCTGGCCTGGAAGGTACACAGCCTTGAGGAGCATGTTGTGCTTGAGAGCAAAAGAACAAAGGTCCTGAGCCTCTCGACAAAGAATCCTGGACCCAGTTCCGCCCTGTTTGTTCACATAAAACATGGCAATTTGGTTGTCTGTTTGAATCAGGACAGACTGGTGAGCCAGGGTAGGAGTGAAAGCTTTGAGTACTAATTGAATAGCTCTGTGTTCGAGGAGATTGATCTGCTGTGCAGCTTCCCAGGGAGACCAGAGGCCCTGGGTGCACTTGCCCAGACAATGAGCTCCCCAGCCTTGCAGGGAGGCATCAGATGTCACCACTACTGTGTACCCTGGAATCTGAAAAGGCACCCCTTTCAGTAGATTGGGTGGGTGCAGCCACCAGTTGAGGGAGTGCAGAAATGGTCTGGACACCCTTTTCCTGTCTCTGAGGCTGCCTGTGGCCTGTGACCACTGAGTCCGAAGGCACCACTGTGCAGGCCTCATATGGAGCCTGGCATTGGGGGTCACATGTACTGTCGAAGCCATGTGGCCTAGAAGCCTCAGGCAGAGTCTGGCGGAGACCAGGGACCTGCTGAGAAACTGACTTGCCAAGGTCATCAACCTTTGGGCTCTGTTTTCTGGCAAGAATGCCTTTGCCAGGAGAGAGTCCAACCTTGCCCCTATGAACTCCAAGTTCTGGGAAGGGAGCAAAGTGGACTTTGCGAAGTTTATGACAAACCCCAGGCGTTGTAGAAGAGCAATGGTCCTGAGGGTGGCTTGATTGGCCTCCTGACCTGTCTGACCCCTGATGAGCCAGTCGTCTAGATAGGGGAAGACAAAGATGCCCTGATTTCTCAGGTAGGCCGCCACCACTGCTAGGCACTTTGTGAAGACTCTGGGGGCGGAGGTGAGGCCGAAAGACAGCACTCTGTACTGATAATGGTTCCCTCCCACGATGAACCTCAGGTACTTTCTGTGGTCTGGATGAATGAGGATGTGAGTGTACGCATCCTTTAGATCTAAGGAGCATAGCCAAACTCCCTGCTCTAGGTAGGGAAGAAGGGTTCCAAGAGTAAGCATCTTGAACTTTTCTTTCACTAGGAACTTGTTGAGGTTCCTGAGGTCCAGAATGGGACGAAGGCCACCGGTCCTTTTGAGCACCAGGAAATACCTGGAGTAGAATCCGTGGCCTTGCAAGTGGGGAGGCACAGGCTCCACTGCCCTGTTCATCAACAGACCCTGAAGCTCCTGACGGAGAAGGTCTGTGTGCAGAGGAGGCCTTGGAGGCTCCCCTGGAAAGTATGGGGGTGGCAGTTGGTGGAAATGAAGGGCATAGCCCTTGTGGACTATCTCCAGCACCCAACTGTCCCCGGTGATAAGGGGCCACTGGTGGGCAAAGAGGGCGAGACGACCTCCTGTGCAGGGTTGGGAGAGCAGTGGAGGAGAGGCTATGCTCAAGGAGTTAAAAACCCCCACCCTGCTGAGTGGTAGCAGGGGCCTGAGGCTTGGGGGTCCTCTGCCTACGGGGCCCATTACCCTGGCCCTTGGCTTGCTGACCCTGGGGGGCAGCCTGATATTGTGGGTACTGTTTGTAGGCAGTGCCCTTCCTCGGGTAAAAGGGCTTTTTACCCGAGCCCTTCTTTTTATGAGAAGGGGCAGAGGTCTTCCTCGACAGCCTTGTCCGAGTGAGGTGCTCGGTCTCGAGCTGAGCGGCCTTCTCGGTCATGGGCTTGCCAAGAAGGTTTTCACCTCGGCAAGAGACATCGACCAACTTGTCCTGAACCCATGGCTCGAGGTCCGATGACTGCAGCCATGCCTGGCGTCGAGCCGCGATGCTGGCTGCCGCAACTCGGGCTGAAGCCTCGAAGCCATCGTAGGCAGCGCGGGACATGAACTTCGAGCAGTCCCGAATCCCCGAGGACAAGGACTTAAATCTCTGCAAGGGTTCTCCAGAAAGACCAGCAGAGAACCCGGCCAACTCCTTGGCCAGATCCCGCAAGTACATGCCCATGTACAGCTGGTAAGACTGGACACGGCAAGCAAGCATCGAGCCCTGAAAGCACTTTCTACCGACGCCATCGAGGTTTCGGGCCTCCCTGCCAGGAGGCACCGCGGAGTGCATCTTCTGACTCTTCAGACGATGCATGGCCGATTCCACAACCCTGGAATGGTGTGCTAGCTGCGCCTTCTGAAAACCAGGGCTCTTCCGGAGCTGATAGATCGAATCGACTCGCTTGCTAAGAACCGGCGCCGAGGCCGGTGCCTCCCACATACAGAAGAGGAGCCGTTCCAGCATTGGAGGAACCGGGACAGTAAAGGCCTCCTTTGGAGGAGAGTCATACTGCAGCGCCTCGAGCTCTTCAGCTCGAGGCTCTTCCTCGGGATCCGCCGGACTAGCCAAGGCAGTGGCCATATCCCAGACGAACTCCAAGAACCGGGTGTCCTCCGGGGGGGACCTACTCAGGGGCTCAGACTACGGTGAGTCCAAAGGGACGCACCGAGTCTTAAAGGTATCAGGAGACTCCTCGTCCTCCGTCTCCCAAGCCGACTCGTCCGAGGAAGAGTCGGGGTCCGACCCTGCGGGGCCTTGGAGCACCCGCCCCAATGCCGGAAGCACCGGCATCGACACCCTCGGTCCCGAACGGGAGGTCGAGGGAGACCGTGACCGAGGTCGACTCCGAGCCACGATGGACTCGAGTATCGGCTCGGTCTCTGGGGTCGACTTCGACGTCGATGTCCCGGTGGTCGGGGCAAATGCGCCAGACAGGCTGGCTATCAGTGCCCGCTGCTGCATGAAGGCAGACATTCTGTTCTCCAAGGCTGTCATCCTCAGACTCAGCTCGGGAGACGCAGCAGCCACCGACTCGGGCCCCGGCGGTGCCGGGCCCGACGTTGGCTCCCTGGGAGGAGCGTCCACGAGGACTACGGGGCTTACGTGTCCAGCAGACTCCGGCTCCACACGAAGAACTTTGGCAGGCTTCTCCGGTTCCACAGGCTCGGGGCGACGGTCGGGGGTCTTAGACCTGGCCTTCGAGGAGCCAGGGACCTCTTCCGACAACGCCCTCGCGAGCCGTTTCTTCCTCTTGCGTTCCCGGTCGGGGGACCCCCTGTCCGAGGAGCTTCGATGGCGCTCGGGATCGGAATCCCGAGATGTCGAGGCCTCAGACGAGGTTCAGGCCCGGCCGGAGGCTTAGTCCAAGAAAAGCCTTTCCTTTTGCTGCTGGCGACTTCGAAGTGCCTTGGAAGACATTTTCCACAGGTCCCGCATGACTTAGGATCGTGGTCGGGGCCGAGGCACCGAAGGCAGCAGTCGTGTGTGTCGATGAGAGACATTAGTTTCTTACACCGATCACACTTCTTAAAACCACTGGAAGTCATCGGGGAAAAAAGAGTCCCCGCGAGGTCAAAGGACCGGCCTTCCAGGGAAAAAGAGAAAAAAGGGCGCGAACGCCAGCCACGAAGGGCAAAAAACGAAAAAGAAGAATCGGGCTCGATACCGGTGTACCGAACTCGGCGGGAGGGGAACCGGTGTCGAACCGGTAGAAAAAGAGCAAAAAAAAATCACTCAAAATTTTAATTTTAACCGGGAAAACTGGACACACGTCCGGTGGGCTTCACGGAAAAAAAGAGACTGAGGTAAGATGGCACCTTTAGGCGGGAAGGGAACCGCGCATGCGTGCCTGCATTCCCAAAGGCTTTCATAGAAAGCTGGGGAAATGCTCCGCTGGGGCTTCATCGGCGCCGATGACACCCATATGTGAGGACTGTCTTCCTGCTTGGTCCTGGAGAAACTACGCTTTCTCCGGGAACAAGCAGAAAGTCAGTTCTCACATATGGGACTCCCCAGCTACATGCTACCGAAAGCCCATACTAAAATAGGGGCTCCCTCACGGGGAGCCGCAAGCAGCAGCAGCAATTTAGCCCATATACACAGACCATAGTAGAACCCCTGTATCCAATGAACCAGCACTCCGGTAGCCTGAACACAGAAGGGTCGGAGTGTAGGAGTTGCCTAAACCCCGAAAAGGTTACAGAGCACAGCCTGGCCGAAGGCACTGTCCCATCGGGACTCTCTTTCCAGGCAGTAATGGGCTGCAAAGGTATGGACTGAAGACCAGGTGGCGGTCCGGCAGATATCCACCATCGGGACGGAACACAAGTTTGCCACCGAAGCCACCATGGCCTTGGCACGGTGTGCCGTGACACGGCCTTTCAGTGGAAGTCTCGCCTGCTCATAAGCAAGGGCGATAAAGTCCGCCACCCATGTGGACAACGTATGCTTGGCCACCGCATTCCCCAGCCTACTGGGGTCATAGGAGATGAAAAGCTGAGAGGCTTTGCGGTGGCTCTGAGTGCGTTGGATATAGAAGGACAAAGCCTTCTTACAATTCAAGATGTGGAAGATCGTCTCTGCCCAACTGGAGTGAGGTCTTGGAAAGAAGATAGGGAGCATCACTTCCTGGTTGAGATGGAAGGGCGACACTACCTTCGGCAGGAATTTGGGGTGTGTGCGAAGCATCACTCTGTTCTTGTAGAACCTGGTATAGAGCACCTCCGCCACAAAGGCCTGAAGCTCGCTAACTCTGCGAGCGGAGGTGAGTGCGACCAGGAAAGCCACTTTCCAAGAGAGGTTGCGAAGGTGACAGGTAGCCAGAGGTTCAAAGGGCGGGTGAGTGAGCTACCCCAATACTATTCGGTTGCCGGAGGATGAACTGGGGGCTTCAGTAAGAGCAGGCCCCGAAGAAAACGAGTCACCAACGGTTGGACCGAGAGATTGTGGTGCGCCGCCAGGGCACTAAGGTGCACTCGTATGGAGTTAGACTTGAGCCCGGACTGAGAGATGGAGAAGGTACTGTAACACCAGAGCCACCGGGCAACAAAAAGTGCCAGCCCCCATGTTCGGTGCACCAAAAATGCACCATTTGAGGGCATAAGCCTTCCTAGTAGAGGCCTTGTGAGAGGCCAGCAGAATGTCTTTCACCTCAACCTCTCAGCAGCCATGCTGTCAGCGCCAGGAACCCCAGGTTGGGGTGCAGGAGAGAGCCCCCTCCTGAGATAGGAGTCCCGGGGCGGTCCCCAAGGGGATGGGTGTCTCCACCGTCAACTGTAGAAGCAGTGGGAACCACGGTTGCTTGGGTCACCGAGGGGCTATCAGGATGTGCGAGGCCCTGTCATGGAGGATCCTGAACAAGATCTTGGTGATCAGTGGTGTAAACTTGCCCGGGATGACTGCAGTCCCATCGAGTGGGACTCAGATCGCGACCTCGGCCATGGATCGACTCGAGGCCGAAGTACTTCAAGGATTGGCTTGACCTCCGAGAATGGATGTCGAGGATCCAGTGGTCGGGGCGGATGAACCGGTTGTGCCGGACAACAGTGCCTGCTGCTGGTCCATGAAGGCAAACTGCACTCCAGGGCTGCCATTCTGGACTCCAGGCCAGAAGGCTCCACAGCCTTCGGCGCAGGCACCGAAGGACTATGGCCCGACACTGGCTTTCCCAAAGAGGAATCCTCGATGAGGATCGTGGATCCTTCCGGGGGACTTTCGCAGGCCGCTCCTTCTCCGATGCCTTGGACGAACGTCTCGGACTGCGGGACCAGGTCCGGGGAGCACCTGGCTGGTCGGAACCATCTAAGGACGCCGCTTTCAAGGGTTTCTTCTTCTTCCTGGGTTCCCTCGAGGAAGGCCCCCTTTCTGAGGACCCACAACGAGGCTCTGGTTTGGAAAGTTCCGCCTGAGATGTCGGGGCCTTAGACAAGGCCCTGGCCTTCGGAGGCACCGGGGATTCGGGGAAAAACTTATCGTGCTGCTGCTGGCGGTTCTTGAGGGGCTTACTGGACACCCTTTTGCAGAGACCACAGGCTGCTGGGTCATGATCTGGCCCAAGGCAGCGGAGATAGCAATCGTGTGTGTCGGTCAAAGACATAATTTTGGAGCACCGATCATATTTCTTAAAGCCACTGGTAGCCATGGGGGAAAAAAGTACCCCTACGAGGTTGAAGACTCTCCGGGTTGCCAGTGGGAGAAAAAAGGCGCAAAGATGCCAGGAAAAGAAAAGAACAAAAAACTACAAAAATAGACCAAACTAGACAAGGCAACGAGGTTGATAGGCGAGAAGAGTACTGGTGCAATACCGGAGGTGAGTCTGAAACTCGGAGAGAAAAATCAACTTTTTTGGGGGACAAGCCAGACAAGCGTCTGAAGGGCTCCGCGGAAAAAAGGAGACTGAGCAAGATGGCACCCTTGGGTGGGAAGGGGACCACACATGCGTGGTGGCACCTCTGAAAGGCTTTCTTTGAAAGCTGGAGGGATGCTTCCGCGAGGGCTCCATTGGTGCAGACGTCACCCATATGTAAGGACTGGCTTCCTGCTTGTTCCCAGAGAATAACTGCATCCCCAGTCTGGGAAAGGGGGAGGAAGCCCTCCAGGGATGATTCAGAAGCTGCCAAGCAGGAAGCACAACATCCAGAAGCTGGAGATGAAGTGCCTTGCTTGTCACAGCCAAATAACATTTTCTGGAAGAAGACAGTTAAAGCAAGTATCACAACAGCGCGCACTAAGGCTGCAGAAGTCCAAAAGACATGCGTTAATGGTGCATTCACAGAAATGCACATTACGAGCACTTGGGTAGGAACATGCGTTGGAGCCGTTTGGGCCGAATGCACGCACAGATCGCATGACAACCAAGCGCAGAATAGTAAAAGATACTACTAACGCATGCAGAAAACAGCGGGGAACCCCCATGCTGCGCCAATGGTTGCCAGTGGTCCACCCTAAATTGCACCCCAGATGGATGGAATTAGGAGCTCCACCAACAAGAACAATGATGAGGTCAAGCCTTGGTACTCATTCCCTGAAGGTCCCAAGTAGAAATCTGTGTTGGGCTCAGCTCTACTCCCTTGAAACTGTTTCTCTGCTTTGTAGGCATGGTGCTTATCATGGCTGGCAGGCAGTTTCCTCTGAGAGCCTTCTGCAATCTTCAGGAGAGAACAGAGGAGGAGGGAGAAGGGTGCTGAGGTTGTGTGAGGCTGCTGAACTCTTCCAGATCCTTCCAATTTTCTGGCTGCTCAACAGGCCCTTAACAGGATAAAAGCATGGAGCTGAACCAATTTTCCCTCCTCCTATGGCTACCGAAAAGGCCGCGGTCTAGTAGAGCCTCCCACGTCTCACTCAAGTGAGAGAGTCACCCGCAAGGTGGTCATTCATGAGCGTTTAAATCAATCTTTTCCTCTTAATTATTCAGATTTACTTCAGAGTATAGAAAATCCATCCTCATCTGCTGGAGATAAAGAAATACTGAATAGGTCTCTGATGGCTGAGGAAGACAGAGGAGTTGGAGTGATGTCAATGAAACCTGGAGATGACATTGGTTCTTTGTCTCCACCAATCTTTTGATAGGGGAACACAACCCACTTGTCTGGACTGGTCTGTAGCAGGATGATATGGAATGTACTGTATGTTATTTGTGGATAAGACATGTTAATTTGCAAAAATGCAGGATACTGCAAAATAAAACCTGTCCCAAGGTGTGGTAAAAAAAATAACGAGCTGTATCGCATACAAATGCATGTAAAGCAACTCATTATTAGGCAAAACAAATAATGCTCCTTGTGTTAAAATTTACAAGCAACAGTATTCCAAGAAAATTAGCTACACCTCTGGAGATGTTGCTGACTTTCCACAGGAAGCACTGAGCACTGTCAGGCTGATGTATGAACCAATGCTCCTGGGAGCACTAAGGGAACTGATGTTGGCGGGAGGGGGGGGAGTCCCCCCCCCCAGCACTCATCTCTCTAGTGGTCCAAATAGCTGGTGATCTAATGGCAAGGGGCATGTCCCTCCTTCCTGTGAGACTACTGCTAGGAAGCATGGAATACTATTTTGGAAAATGCTGCCATAGGGTAGGAGCAATTGGGGATCACAACTGCCCCCTACTGGACCATTAAGTTTTGTTGATAAGGTGTTAAGAGAGTGGATGCTAGGGGTGGCAATGACTGTTTGGACAAAGGATGGGGCCTGGATTAAATAGAGTTGTATAGTGTTTTTGCATGCATGAAGTGTCTGCATATCAGAGCCTTTCTACTTGGGGCAATGACTTTTTATTAGTATATTATGAAAAAATACCAATACCAAACTATTTTTTCTTATAAATAGAACTATTTGTACGATTTCTACAACCATGAGAACAGTTTTTAAGAGATCTAGCCAGCTAACTAAGGAGTCCTGCAATCAAAACATGGAGCTTTTGGGAAGTACAGTGAGGTTGGTTTAAAAAAAGATGCATATATATCACGTTTTCAAATATCGTTTGCTGGTATTTTTCAGCACAGGGTCCATACACAGATAAAGGACATGCAGGATAGATGGATGCTTTCTGTATCCCTCTCTCTTGTAGCCAATTTTCAAAGAGAAACTACCCATATTGGCCACATGCACTAGGCAGTTTTCCCCCATAAAACGGGGCAGGGGGAGGGAAGTTTTTTTTAATAACTGAATGCTTGTGTGAAAAGTATGTGCCTATTATCTTCTGGCAGCAGAGGAGTAGCCTAGTGGTTAGAGCAAGTGCCTAATACCCAGAGGATCAAGGGTTCAATTCTCACTGATACTCCTTGTAATCTTGGGCATATCACTTTACTCTCAGAAGAAAAGGCCTGGCAATCTACTTTCAGTGATACATAGCCAAGAAAACCCAGAGGCAGTTGGGTCAGCATTGGATTTGATGGCACTAAATAAAAGTTGGCCTCTGAGCTGTCTTAAGCATTTTCCCCATGGACTGGGGCTGGGAGGAGGAAAGAAACTTTTTACATGTGCATTCAGTTGCAAGATTATATATTGCATATTTTCCTCTGACAAATTTTCCGATCTAATGTACATGTGTATTCTCACTTTGCAACTATCCCAGGGAAACTATGTGCTTACATTTACACCTGATTAACATGTGCGAATGTTCTGGATTAATACTCATAGAGAAGAATCTTCAAAAGTATATGCTTAGAGGCATGTTTACTAAAGGATAATACATGTTAATGAGATTAACCTTACTATGGAAACGCACATTAGAAATACATTAAAGAAAATCTACTTCAAACTTAAAATCCTCAAGCAATTACGCCCCCTTGTATTTATACAAGATTTTATCAATATAATACAGGCTACCATAACTCCACACTTCGACTTCGCCAACTTAATACTTATAGGCATTTCAAAACAAAACATCAAAAGGATCCAACTTGCGCAAAATGCCACAGCTAGAATTATATTAAAGATAAATTCACTCCAACACATTACACCGATACTAGCATCCCTTCACTGGTTACCAATACAAAGCAGGATAACATACAAAACAATAATAACTACATTCAAAGCCCTAAATGACATGGCCCCGAAGACACTCTGTAACCTAATAAGCAAAGAACCACCTAAGCCCACTCATAGAAAAGGACAATCAAATAAACTTAAGATGCCAAAAGAATATATACGAACTCACAAATTAACAAATAATAGAGCCTTTTCACACATAGCTCCAACAGTCTGGAACTCTTTACCAGAGGATTTACGATCATTAACAGAGATAATAGAATTCAGAAAAAAAATTGAAAACCTATCTATTCACTAAACACTATAATACCATAGAAAACCCTCCACTCAACTTAGATAAAGGCTAAACATGAACCTGCCCAAAATCAATATTATACTCCCTACTACAATCAATATGTACAAACTTAAATGAATAGTCATTCCATTCCTATGCATTGATACCCTACTTGTATATAGTTACAACTGTTTTAGGGACAATACTTCTGTTTAAATTGTAACACAAACTGTGTTAGTTGATTTACTGAATTATTCTGCTTAGTCTTTTAAACCCTTTGTTGTACAAGTTAAGATGTTCTATGTAAAAAGTTATAATTGTTCTATGTAAAACAAGCTCTGCATTGTTAATTGTTGTTAATTGTACACCGCAACTGATCGCTGGAAGATGCGGTATATAAATAAGTGTTAAATAAATAAATAAAAATAAATAAATAAATAAAAATTAAAGAACGTTAAGTCGAACTTTGCCAATAGAAATAAAAGGGCTGTGGATACTTAACATGAGTTAATTTTGTTGTTGTTGTTAAATGCGGTCAAGTTAGTGCTGACTTATGGTGACCCTCTGGATAGCTGTCCTAAACTGTGTTCAGTCTTCCGTCAGGTGGCTCACTGTTGATAGAGTGGCATCCATAGCTGCTGTTATTGTATCAATTCATCTCATTGCTGGCCTTCCTCTTTTGCAGTGACTTTCAACCTTGCCAAGCATGATGTCTTTCTCTAATGGTCTCTGTCTTTGTGTGATGTGTCCAAAAGTATGGACGTCAAAGTCTTGTTATCTGAGCTTCTAAAGAAAGCTTAGGTTTGATCTCCTCTAGTATTGACTAGTTTGTTCTTCGGGCAGTCCATGGTATACACAGTATTCATCACCAGCACCATAATTCAAAGGCATCGATTTTCTTCCTATCATTTTCACTGTCCAACTTTCGCATCCATATGACGTTATTGAAAATACCTTGGGTTGGACAAGTCTAATCTCTGTGGAGAGAGACTTCTCTGCTCTTGAGACTCTTGTCTAGGTCCTTCATAGCTATTCTGCCAAGAGAAATGTGTCATCGGATTTCTTGCCTACTTGTCATTTATTTATTGATCCAAGAAGGTTATTAACCTTTAGTAAACATGCTGCTTAAATGCCAACCCCTCCCCAAATCTGCCCTGGGGATGCCTTCAATCAGTCCGGGTAAAGTTACACACATAAGAACGTAAGACATGCCATACTGGGTCAGACCAAGGTCCATCAAGCCCAGTATCCTGTTTCCAACAGTGGCCAATCCAGGTCACATGTACCTAGCAGCTTCCCCAAGACACAGGTTCCACAATGCTTGTATTGGGTCAAGCATTGATATCCTGGGTCCCTATGGACCTTTCCTCCAGGAACTTGTCCAAACCTTTTTTAAACCTAGCTACACTAACAGTCTTTACTACATCCTCCGGTAACAAACTCCAGAGTTTGATTACATGTTGAGTGAAAAAATATTTTCTTTTATTAGTCTTAAATAGTTTACCCTGTAGCTTCATTGCATGTCCCCTAGTCTTTCTATATTCTGATAACGTAAACAATCGGTCTACGTTTACCTGTTCCATTCCGTTCATTAATTTATAGACTTCTATCATATATCCCCTCAGCCATCTCTTTTCCAGGTTAAAGAGCCCTAACCTTTTTAGCCTTTCTTCATAGGGGTATCCTTCCATCTCCTTTACCATTTTGGTGGCTCTTCTCTGAACCTTTTCTAATAATGCTATATCCTTTTTAAGATATGGCGACCAGAATTGCACACAGTATTCAAGGTGCGGTCTCACCATGGAACGATATAGAGGCATTATAATATCCTTTGTTTTATTTTCCATTCCTTTCCTTATGACACCTAGCATTCTATTTGCTCTCTTGGCCGCCGCTGCACACTGGGCCAAGGATTTTAACATGTTATCCACAATGATGCCTAAATCTTTTTCCTGGGTGGTGGTTCCTAATGTGGAACCTTGCATCTTGTAACCATAGTTTGGGTTGTTCTTTCCTAGGTGCATAACTTTGCACTTGTCCACATTAAATTTTATCTGCCATTTTGATGCCCAGTCTTCCAATTTATCAAGATCCTCTTGCAATTTTCCACAATCCTCTTGGGTTTTAACAACTTTAAACAATTTTGTGTCATCTGCAAATTTGATAACCTCACTCGTTATTCCCTTTTCCATGTCATTTATGAATATGTCAAAAAGCAGCGGACCCAGTACAGATCCCTGGGGTACACCACTATTCACCTTTCTCCATTGGGAAAATTGGCCATTTAGCCCTATCCTCTGCTTTCTATATTTTAACCAGTTCCTGATCCACAATAGTACACTGCCTCCTATCCCATGACTCTTTAGTTTTGCCAAAAGTCTCTGATGAGGGAGCTTGTCAAAGGCTTTCTGAAAGTCCAAATACACTATATCAACCGACTCACCTTTGTCTACCTGTTTATTCACACCTTCAAAAAAACATAACAGATTAGTAAGACAAGATCTTCCTTGTCTAAAGCCATGTTGACTGTCTCCCATTAAGCCATGACTATCTACATGTTCAGCAATTTTGTTCTTTATGATGGTTTCTATCATTTTTCCCGGTACTGGCATCAGGCTCACCAGTCTGTAGTTTCCCAGATCACCCCTGGAGCCCTTTTTAAAAATTGGTGTTTTGTTTGCCATCCTCCAATCTTCAGGTATTACAGATGATTTTAATGATAGTTCACAGATTACTAATAGCAGGTCTGCAATCTCATATTTCAGTTCTTTCAACACCCTTGGATGTGTATCATCCGGCCCAGGTGATTTGCTATTCCTCAGTTTATCTAATAGTTGTAATACATTTTCCCGATGTATCGATATTTCCTTCGTCTTTCGCACCTTTAAATACCACTTCAGTTATGGGTAACATCCCTACATCTTCCTCAGTAAAGACCGAAGCAAAGAATTCATTCAGTCTCTCCGCTATCGCGTTGTCGCCTCTTAGTGCCCCTTTAACCCCTCTAATGGACCAACTGACTCTCTCACAGGTTTTTTGCTACGAATGTACTTGAAAAAGTCTTTATTACGCGTTTTTGCTTCCGCAGCAAGCTTCTTCTCAAATTCTCCCTTTGCCTGCCTTATCAATGCCTTGCATTTAACTTGCCAGTGCTTGTGCTGTTTCCAGGTTTCGTCGTTTGGCTCTTTTTTACATTTCCTGAAAGATGCTTTTTTGGCAACAACAGCCCCTTAACTTTAAACAATGCTGGCAGTTTTTTGGACTTTCTTCCACTTTTCTTAAAGCGTGGAATACAGCTGGTCTGGGCTTCCAAGATAGTATTTTTCAACAACACCCAAGCTTGATGTAAGTCTTTAATCTTTTCAACTGCTCCTTTTAGTTTTTTCTTAACTATTTTCCTTATTTTATCGTAGTCTCCCTTTCGAAAGTTAAAAGGTAGTACTGTGGATTTCCTTACTATCCCTCCTCCACTAATTAAATCAAACGCGATCATGCTATGATCACTATTGCCAAGTGGCCCCAACACCCTTATCTCTTGCACCAGATCTGGTGCTCCACTAAGGACTAGGTCCAATATGGCTTCCCCTCTGGTCGGTTCATGAACCAGCTGCTCCAAGAAGCAGTCATTTATTTCATCTAGGAACTTTATCTCCCTAGCATGTCCTGCCGTGAAACTGGTCCAGTCGATACCGGCGTAATTGAAATCACCCATTATTATTACTGTGCTGTAACTTTTGTTAGCTTCCTTGATTTCTTTGAGCATTTCATCATCCATTTGTTCATTCTGGCCAGGCAGTCGATAGTACATCCCTACTTCCATCGCCTTCCCCTATTTACATGGAATTTCAATCCATAGAGATTCTACAGCGAATTTTGTTTCCTGCAAAATTTTAATCCTTTCTGACTCAATGCCCTCTCTAACATAGAGCTCATCACCTCCACCAATTTGATCAGCTCTATCATTACGATATAGTTTGTACCCAGGTATCACAGTGTCCCACTGGTTGTCCTCCTTCCACCATGTCTCTGAGATTCCAATATACAGGCTGTATATGCATAAAAAATAATAATTTTAAAAAATTCAAAAGCAGTTTGTGTAAATAATCTTGGAGATTTTTAAAAAATCTTTTTACAGAAATCCTAAACATCTCTTTTTCCCATCGTTAATGATTGCACATTTAAGTATGAAATACTTACTTTCACTTGAATTAGTGTCTTTTTAGGTTTGGTAGAAAATAAAATATGAAATACTGTAAGTTTGTTTGGACCTGGTGTTTGAGAAGCTCCCAAGCCACTTGCCTAAATGAGATAGAGCTTGAATGGTATTCCGATATCTTGTGCTGGGCGCTTAATGATGGTATTTTTATAATTTCATTCCTGCATATATGTGACCACATATAAAGTGACTTCTTAAAAACACTGACCATCATAAGTATGTGTGAGCAGTTATAAGTGATCGTGCCTACATTTAAGGCAGGTTCTCTGCCACATATGCTAGTATTTTATAAAGATGAGTAGGCGCCTATCTATAACAACCGGTTATAAAATTACCTTTAAAGGGGGTTATTCCAAACCACGAACAGTGGGGATGAATGTCCATCCCCGCTATTCGTGCGGTTGGAAGACCCCAATAACTTCCCCGCCGGTTGTGCGGGGAAGTTAGTTGGGGGCAGGGAAGAGGCGGCCCGGGGACCGAATTAGGGCAGGCAGTGGGCGGTTGCTGGCCCTGGACGTACAGGGCTGACATAAGAATTACCTCCCTGGACGTTTTTTTTCGATTCGGGGTGCGGAAGAGGCTGGGGAGAACAAAGTTAATCCCCTGCAGCCTGACCCTGGCCTTAGGAGGCTGGATCGGAGGTCGGGCTGTGGGGAATTAACTTTCTGGGGCAGCGGCCGGCATTGCAGCTTTCAAATGGAGCCGCGGTGTCATGGCAACAGAATGCCATGGTGCCGCGGCTCCATTTAAAAGCCCTGGCTGAATTAGCTGGGCTAGCGCTGTACATGCAGGCTGGGACTGAATCACAGTCCCGGCTTGCACATACAGTGCTGTTTGCAATTCTGATCTCGCGGGGCTGGACGTGCCCCGCGGGATCATAATAGCGATCTCCTTTGTACGTCTGGATCAGCCCAGATGTACAAAGGAGATCTACGTCATGAATTGAATCGGGCCCATAATGGATGTAGAGGACAGGGCATCTATTTAGCATTCATTTAACACTACACTTAGGAGCATGTTTACTAAAGGTTAATGTGCATTAAGTTAATGTGCATTAAGTGCTGCAATGACCCACAGAAATGAATGGGCAGTGACACTACTTAACAAGAATTAAGTAAAGTTAACATGCCCCTCAGATAAAAACATTGGGCCCAATATTCAAAGTGAGTTATGTGTTTGTCAGCAGGTGGTGAATGCTGAAGTCGCTTATCTGGATATTTTCATCCCATATCCAGATAAACTTGTACTGTTTAACTTGCTAAATGGCCATATTTTATCCAGATAATTCATAACACAGGTACACTAAAAAAAATTTTTTTTAAACTGCCTCTAATGTTTCGATTGATTTTTACGTTTTTTGGTGCGCTGAATCCAAATCTGGTAACCAATTTGCTCCATCACGTACAGATTTTTTGCTACAATAGGTTAGCAGTTTGAGGTGAACGTTTCAGATTGAGTGCGATCGAGATAAAAGTTTCTTGGATGAATTCTTTATACTAATTGTTTAGTAGCTATTCAAATAAGAATAAAGAAAATTGTAACAAGGCAGCACATAAGAATAATGTCAACAAAACACACTGTGATGGTAGCAAAATTGTCTGCACTTAAAACAGCCACATACATGTGCACAAACATTGAGCATATAAGAGCGAGGTTAGACACAAAGCAAAGCAAAGAAATGTGCAAAAAATGTTGTACAGGTATGTATGTAAGAATAGAAAACGCAAACCGCACCATTGCAATACATGAAGACAAACACCCGATGGTGTGAAAATAAAATTCTAATAAATGAAATCCGACACTTTGGTAATAACTAGCAAATTTTTATTTCAAAGTTTAGTAAAAACACGATATTTGTCAGCACAGTTTAGATTTTAAAGTCATTCTTGGGTCAATCAATCTCCTGGTGGGCCCGTTTCTTCTTCCCCCGAATGCTTCTCTTGGTGCGCTGCTTGGCATATTTTTCATCTGGGGTTTCCCGCAGCAGCAACCAGCAGAAATCAGCCATCATAGTGGTTTTCCATCTTCCTTGGTACCTTCTCTCTGCGTCCTTGATGTCCTGGTGAAACCTTTCACCTTGTTCTTCACTGTACGCCCCCAAGTTTTGGGAAAGTAGTTCACATGGGAGTGCAAGAAATGGACTTTCAGGCTCATGTTACAGCCTTGTTCTTTGAAGGCATTGAGCATCCTGGCAACAATATCCTTATAGTTCTCATCCCGCCTGTTCCCCAAGAATTTGAGAACAACATCCTTGAAGGAATCCCAGGCTTCTTTTTCCTTCTCAGACATCGTTTCAGCAAATGCTCCATCTGAAATGAGTTTCCTTATATCAGGGCCAACAAACACTCCTTCCTTTAGCTTTGCTTCAGAAAGTCGGGGGAACTTTGAGCAAAGGTACCGAAAGCACTCACCATCTTTTGGAAGGGACTTGATGAATTGCTTAATGAGACCCAACTTAATGTGGAGAGGTGGTAATAGAATTTTATCACGAGGTACCAAGCTCTCATGAAGAACATTTTTCTCACCGGGTCTCAAATACTCCCGAATTGGCCAGTCTTTTTTCCCCCAGTGTAGGGAAATTTAGCTTGTGGGATAGCCGGGCCCCCCGCGACGGGCCCGGCTATCCCACAAGCAAAGGAAGCAGGGATATTTGGTGAAACCGGATTGCTGCCCTAATAGCATGGATAGAATTTTAAAGTCTCCACAAATCATCCACTTATGCTCATCATAACGAATCTTCTGAAGAATCAGAGCCAAATTCTCGTATTTTTCTTGGAGAATAACAGAGTGAGCAATAGGAACTGAAGCGAATGTGTTGCCATTATGAAGAAGAACACCTTTTATGCTGTCTTTTGACGAATCAATGAACAGCCGCCATTCAGCAGGATCATACTTGAGTTTAAACTTTTCCATCACTCCGTATATATCGTTGCAAAATACCAAATCTTCCTCTTTGCTGAAATACTTCAAAAATTGTGTCTCGCGGTTGCGGTACCAATAAAAAGTTGTTCCTGGTGACAATAGATTTTTCTGTTTAAGCCGAGAACCTAGCAGTTGGGCAGCATCTTTTGGGAGTCCTAAATCCCGGACTAAATCATTCAATTCAGCTTGAGAGAAAAGTTCAGGTTTCGGATCTGGTTCAGTTTCAAACTCGGAAGTACTGGACTCATCGGGAAAAGCCATCTGATGAGTCTCATCATGATCAGAACCGTCCACACAAATATGATCCAAAGATTTTGGTGGTTCAGGCACAGGTACTTCGTTGCTATGAGGCATAGGCCTAATTGCTGAGGGAAGGTTGGGGTAACTTATTACGTTCTTATTTTTAAATTGTATCCCTTCACAATGCAAGAGCAAAAATAGCAGTCACTGCTGTGGTCTCTTTGTTCACGCCACATCATAGGTATTCCGAAACGAAATGCTTGTTTTTTACCTTTCATCCATAAGCGTAGATCTTCCTCACATGTCTTGCACACTTTGTGAGGAGCCCACGGTTTGTCTTGATCGCCTAACTTCAAACCGAAATAGGCGAAATATACTTTTTTAATAAATGCAGAAATGTTCCTCTGCCGCTTTTTCACGGTATATTCCCCACAAATAAAACAAAAACTGTCCGGAGAGTTGACGCAACCTCTGGCTCTGTGAGCCATCACAAATACACAGCACTGCAAACTACAACTGTAGTGAACCACTTCGGAATAAAGCTGGATTACGACTGAGCAAACAAAAGGTAATAATGAACTTGCAAGAAACTGAAATTTGACAGGAACGTTCATGTCGCAACCACCGTGTTTGAGCGAGCGAACGAGGCGAGGCGAACAGGAAAGAACATGTGCCAGCGCGAGTACTGGATTTAGCTCCCCGCCTCCCAATTGTCCTGTTAATGTATAAAATGAATACAAAACACTCTAAAATATCATGAGGGAGTGTTTCTAGTTAGTTAACCATTACAACCTCTATTTTGGGCCAAGAAAATAAACTGCAGTCGGCTAAAAAGAAATTATGTGAACATTCCTTATATGGGTAAGAAATCTAATTTTGCAAGAAAACGTGACATGATGGAACATTTTGGCTATTTTTCCTGGATTCAGCACCCCAAAATCTATAGGAATCAGTTGCAAAACTGGAGGCAGTTTTTTGGTAGTGTACCTGTGATTATCTGTTTAATTTAGGCTTGCTGAATTGTAGGCCTAAATGAAATAGATAATAGCCAGAGCAGTAGATGTGTGTGTGTGTGTTTGTCGGAGTATATGCTTGTATATATCTACACACACACACACACACACAGATATTGCTGCAGAATATATATGTAAAGATATTGCCGCAGAATATATATGTAAAGTTAAGCATTGGGGCTGGCACTTAAATTTAAATGGTAACCTCTCCAAAATAAAATCAGGCCCATATTATGTCAGAATATAGCTAATCTGGATGTCACAAACTTGTTATCGCTAGTGTTGCACCCAGGGCTGGAGCTATCATTGGGCAATCTAGGCAGCTGCCTAAAGCATCGGCCCTCCGGAGATGTCCACTACTGCCCATAGCCACCGCTCTCCAGGGCTGGCAGCAGCAGCCATGGCTCCCAAACCATGACACAGCACTTTACATACAGTCTCTGGGGCTATCTCACGGTTTTTCTCCTGCACAATCTGCTACTTCTGCCCTTCCAATGGATACTTCTGGTTTATGCAAAACTGGAAATCAGCGTCGGAGGAGAGCAGAAGCGGTAGATTGTGCAAGGAGAAACTGCAAAGCAGCCCCTGAGATTTTAGGCAAGTGCTGCATTGTGTTTTCAGGCGATTGCCGCTGCTGTCAGTCCTGGAGAGAGGCAGCAGCAGCGGCAACGGGTGTGAGGGGGAGGAGAGGGAGCAGTGGGAGGCGGCAGGATGGAGGGCCCACCTAGAGTGCCCAGTTTGTGCACCTGCCCTGGTTACAGTTCAGTGTGTCAAGGCCAAGTGTTTGCCCTTATACCTGGCATTTTCTTTGATTTGATTATTCAGTATAAACTACAAAAGAAAAGCACGTACATGCAGGTTCTGACATGGGAGTTTGAGAAGATTTGTGAGAACTCCTAGACGACACTGAAGGCGTTCGACTTCTGTTGAGAATCGAGGCATCTACTTCAAGTGCTATAAAGTGCTGTTCAGCATCCAAACTCAAGTATTTGTCCTGAAATATAAAAAAGTAAAAATAAAAGTCATGCTTAGCCTATTTGTGCCTGATTACTTGATATATATATATAAAGGGCTAAATCATGGGTATAACAACTGAGAATCTAATGCAGGCCTTGACAAATTCTATTTGGCTTTAGGAGCCAGGCCAGAATCTTAGGAGCAAGTGGCTGTGATCCCATTGCACACCCTTCCTCCCCATTGCCTTCATTCTCCACTGATGTTCCTCCATTTGCAAACTCCTTCATGTATGTTGAAGGTGGAAGAGTTTGAAGAGAGATGATAAGGTGTGTCTTGTTATGGTAGCAAAGGTTGAATGAGGCATCTTTAGACAGAAGTATGTAGACAGCAAGTGTGTTGTGTGTGTGTGTGGCGCAACAGTGATTTGCCTGTCTGTGCATGGGGTGTGGCGGGGGGTGCCTTTGTGTGGCTGGGGTGCAGGGCTGTGGTGCATGTGGCTGTGTGTGCTGCAGAGCTAGGGGAGCCTGTGTGTGTGTGTGGCAGAGATAAGGTGCTTTGTGTGGAGGTGAGTGCGTGCATATGTGTGTCTGTGGTACAGAGATGGGAATGTCTGTGTGTGTGTGCTTCTGTAGGTGGTGTGCTTGTGTGCGTTTCTGGAGTTGAGGAATACACCCCTTGGCATATATAATTGTCCTTTTCTCCCCATGCATTCATCCCTTTAACCTCCAAGCCTTGCACTCTACCCTTCAGCCCCTCCCCATTTTCTCCCCTTCTCCCTCCTCCCTAGCACTCTCATCCCCTGCCCTCTATTCCCCCATCCTCCTTCCTTTTTTTTTTAATGCTATTGCCCCTTTACAGTTTTGATGCCTTACTTCCCCCCTCCTCTCTAACTTTTTTTTTCTTCCACGGCCTCTATCGGGCTGTCCTCTGCCTCCATACCATGACTGCTGCCTTCCCTTTCTGTTCTGCCCACGGGGATCCGATCAGAAGGGGATTTTGCAGCAATTGCACTTCTTCTGCCTGTGGGGGGATGGGATCCCCATGGGCAGCCTGTTCTCTTCTGGCCACAATTGGAGCTTCTTCTTCTGCCCATGGGAAATGGGATCCCCGCAAGCAGCCTTCTCTCTAAGGGGCCATGATCAGAATTGCTTCTTCTGCCTGTGGAGGATAGGATCCCCGCAGGCAGTGTACTCTGTCCAAGCCATGATCACAGACCTTCCCTCCTATTATGCCTGTAGGGATCTAATGTCCCACAGGCAGAAAGAAAGGGATTTTGCAGCGATCATAGCTTACTTCTTCTCTTTTGCCCATGTGGAATGGGATCCCTGTGGGCAGCCTGCTCTCTTTAGGGCTGTGATCGGAACTGCTTCTTCTGCCCATGGGAGAGTGGATCCCTGTGGGCAGCCAAAATCATATGAGAAGAGGTGTAGCAAGAAAATACCAGTTGCCAGGTGCAAATTTCTTGTTGCCAAGGTGACCTGGTGCCTGGGGTTCTGGTGTAATAAGTGCGATACTTTTGGAATCTTGAGAAAGTGGACCCTGGCCCATTTCCTCTGGCAAGGTATAGCAATCCCATTCCATATGGGAGGAGCAAACAGAATGCTGAGCATGGCCTGACTTGCTGAGCATGGCACAGCAGGAGGAGGAAAAACTAAACATTGCTGCTCAGTCCTCATGAAAGCAGGCGGTAGTTGTCTTTTGTGGAGGAGGAAGAGGAGGAGGGAAGAGTCAACCTAACCTGGGCCAAGTGAGAATCAGTCAGTTGGCCCATGCAAGAAAAGATAATCAAGTGGACTAGCTTGACCCATTTGGTGAGAAGAGAAACCAGTCCAGCAGTTACTCATAACCTTCACAAAGGAAAGTGAACAGAGAGCTGGTGAAGACATTGAAAGAGCTAGTGGAATGGGGAAAATAGCAAATAAAATGAAAATGGAGGGCTGAGGTGGAGGAAGGGTTACAGAGAAGAAATGGTTGGATGGATATAGCTGCTTGAAGGGGAGGAATACAGGGGAGATGTATGGCCAGTAGATGGTGCACCTATATTATTTTAAACTAGCTGACACCAAATCTTTTGCAGTCAAAAGAATATTTGTATTCAGATACTTTGTGCCCTGTCCTCCCTTTGTTCTGTATTCTTCTCCACCTGACATCTCCTTTCTGTTCCCCCTGCCCATCTACTCCCATCAGCCCCTCATCCATTCCTTCCACTACTCTTCTTTTCTCTTTTCCTCACCCCTCTGCATTCTCAATCCTTTTCAATGACCATCCTTTCCCTATTATTAATCCAGTCCTCCATCTCTACCCTCTCCTGCTCTCCAAACCTCAGTTCTCTGCATACCACATTCCTAGCCTCAATCTTGTATATGTCCTCTATCTTAAGAACATAAGAACATAAGATATGCCATACTGGGTCAGACCAAGGTCCATCAAGCCCAGTATCCTGTTTCCAACAGGGGCCAATCTAGGTCATAAGTACCTAGCAGTTTCCCCAAAAGACACAGGTTCCACAATGCTTGTACTGGGTCAAGCAGTGATATGCTGGGTCCCTTTTAATAATGGTTTATGGACCTTTCCTCCAGGAACTTGTCCAAACCTTTTTTAAACCCAGCTACACTAACAGCCTTTACTACATCCCCCAGTAACAAATTCCAGAGTTTGATTACACGTTGAGTGAAAAAATATTTTCTTTTATTAGTCTTAAATAGTTTACCCTGTAGCTTCATTGCATGTCCCCTAGTCTTTCTATATTCTGATGATGTAAACAATCGATCTACGTTTACCCGTTCCACTCCATTCATTAATTTATAGACTTCTATCATATCTCCCCTCAGCCGTCTCTTTTCCAGGTTAAAGAGCCCTAATCTTTTTAGCCTCTCTTCATAGGAGTATCCTTCCATCCCCTTTACCATTTTGGTGGCTCTTCTCTGTACCTTTTCTAATAATAATCTGTACCTTTTCTTGCGGTATAGATTTTCACAGTGGGGCACGCATGCATACCCTGCTGATCTTTGCTGTCATGAGATTCCCAGCTGTGTGCATGGGGAGAGAAGCAGGCTTATATCAGGGTCCATGAGGAGCAGGTCAGCACTGAAGTGTGCATATGTGTCGATGCAAGTGGGTGCACCCCAACTACTCCCAGACACCATCTAAGCAAAAAGAGGACAATTTTATGAACTCCCGCAGTGTTTGCACATTAGTATCTTGTGTATTTGAGGCCTATTTTATAAAGTAAAGTACACGTGTATTTTACTTTATAAAATAGAGGAATAAGGACGCTGACCGAGGGAATGGCGGCGCGCTGATCGAGCTCCGCCGTAGCCACCCGTTCTCCGACATGACAGAGCCCTCCGGAGTGCCGAGCAGCACGAAGTAGCGCATGGGGGGTTAAGCTATACCTTCCCCCCCCCACGAAGTTAATGAAGGAGGCGGCAGTACCTTGAACACTAGCGGAGCTGGGGAATCGGAGCTGTGCGGGCCCAGAGTGAACACCGGGCGAGAGAGAGAGAGAGTCGCCCTTAGAAGCTGGCGTGAGTAGAGACCGCCCAGACGGGACTGCCCTAAAGAAGGCAGATCAGTTGAGCGGAGAGTGAGCGGAGGGGGTACCCTGACCGGACGGAGCAGTGTGGGAGCGACCAGGGCCGGAGTGGCTGGCTGAGCACGTGGCAACTGAAGGAGAGGGGACCGACTCATCTGGCTGATTGTAGTGCACAAGTGCAAAGCAGCAAGAGCTGAGCCAAACCAGCAGCCACTAGGTCTCCCCCCCCCCCCCCGAACGGATTGAAGAGTGAGTACGGGACTGGTGGGGCAGTAGCCAAGCCTGGGTGGAGAGAGGCCCTGAGAGGAGGACCCCCCCTCTCCTCCTTCCTCCCCGGTGTGGGCCGCAGAGAAGAGCCTCTGGGGGTCAACGGGAGCATATGGCGGCAAGAAAGTCTACTATGGACCTCAAAGCCTACTCTTTTAAGAGTACCGGGAATGCTAAAAGCACCGGGGCAAAAGCGGCAACGACTAGCAGTGAGCAAAAAGACCAGGATGAGGGGGCAGCAGTGGGATTCCCGGCAAGTGAAATTCAGGCATTGAGATCTGATTTAAGAGAGTGGATGGACTCCCTGAGACAAGAGCTGGGATCGATGAGGAAGGAGGTACATGGCTGGATACAGGAGATGAGGGAGGAAATGGCATCCTTGGGGTCCAGAATGGAAGAAGTGGAAAACCGGCTGGAAGAGCAGGAAGGGAAATGGGCGCCCCACGAACAGCGGGTAGAGACTCTCGGTGAAGCGCAGGAAGATCTGTGGCAAAAAGTGGAAGATTTGGAAAACAGATCAAGGCGTTCAAATCTGCGGATAAGAGGACTCCCAGAGAGTGAAGGCAGTGTGGACTATGTGGCCCTAGCAGAGGAGTTTTGTGGGGTGGCCCTCAAAGCGGCAGATATGGATGTAGAGGGCGTCTGTCTTAAAGTTGACAGAGCCCACAGAGCCCTGGGGCCAAGGAGAGAGAATAAGGCACGAGACGTGGTCATATGCCTGCACGAATTCAGATCCAAAGAACTGGTGCTGAAAGCCTCAAGGCAGTTGGGCAAAATTAAGTGGCAAGGGGCAGAGGTGGAGGTATTTGCTGATATCTCGAGCCTCACCATCAAGAAGCGCAGGGACTATCAAGCGGTGACCAAGAGACTGAGAGATGAGAATGTGAGGTACCGCTGGCAGTTTCCGGTAGGCCTACAGTTCACAATTAATACAAAAACAACGATTGCCCACTCGGTGGAAGCGGCAGTGGCGGGCATGAAGCAAGCGGGGTGGGCTGACCTCCCCGTAATGGCACCTAATCACCAAGACCAGCCGGATAAGAGAGGCCGGGGGCAAGGGACACAGCACCAATGGAGCCGGATGCCTGGAGGAACCAGAAGTTTGCGACGCCAACGAATGCAAAAATGAGGACTGTAATAATGTATGATTGCATGTTGGTATAGATAATTGGGGTGGGGGGCATGGTGGTGTCTGTGTCTTGATTGGAAGTGTGGAGAAGGGTACTGAATGGTTTGCAGGGGACTGGGGGGTGTGGGGGAGGAGACTGGGGGGAGGAATAAGGTCTTGTTGCTCATGGTGATGGGTAGGAGTGGAGAAGGGGGGGGGGTAATATTGAGTAATAGGCAGGGAGGGGTGGTGTGCGGACGGTCAGATGGAAGGGCTCCCAGTGGAGCTAGGGGGTGTGGGCGGTGATGGGAGGGGGGAAGTGGGTGGGCGGGGGACTAGGGAGAGAGGGGGGGTTGGGGGGGAGGAGGGTGGGGGGAGAGGGGATATAGCTTAAGGGAGGGAGGGCGGCTGAGTAGGGGGGGCAAAGTGTCAGGATGCCGGAGATAAATGTTATGTCAATGAATGTTAGAGGCCTCAATTCCTTTACAAAGCGTCAATTGTTAATGAAAGAGTGTAAATGGCTGCATGGAGATATTGTTTTTATTCAGGAGACCCATCTTCTATTTAAGGATGAGAGCCGGGTGAGTCACCCCCAGTATCCACAACAGTTTTTTGCATCAAATAGAGTGGAGAGAAAGAAAGGAGGGGTGGGGATCCTGTTATCAGCGCGAATTCAAGGACAAGTGGGGGAAATAGTTAGAGATAAAAAGGGACGCTTTGTGATTGTTAAATTACGTTGGGACCAGCAATTATATACCCTGGTAAATGTGTATGCCCCGAATATTAAACAGTGCCATTTCTTCCAGGAGCTCCAGCGCAAACACATTGGGGTGGCGGAGGGTCGGCTAATCCTGGGTGGAGACCTTAACGTGACCTTAGACCCCCGAGTAGATACGTCCAGGGGATCATCCTCACTGTCCAAGCAACATAGGGCTAGTTTGAAAAAGCTTATGGTAAGCCTTGATCTGGTTGACCTATGGAGGGAATTACACAGTGGGCAGCGGGATTACTCGTTTTTCTCGGCGGTGCATGGGGTTTACTCTCGCATTGATGTGCTTTTGGTGGACCGCTCACTGGTGGCGGCGGTACAGAAATGTGAGATCAAAGAGCGCACGTGGTCGGACCATGCTCCAGTGCTTTGTGCCATGCATATGGGGGGCCTGGGAATTAATAGGGGGTGGTGGAAGCTAAATGAATCCCTGATAGAGGATAAAGAGGTGGTGCGGCAGATTACTGAAAGTATAGCGGAATATCTGTTGTTGAATGAGATGGGGGATTGCGCACCGGGGACGGTTTGGGACTGCCTGAAGGCAGTAGTACGGGGCAAACGTATTGCAGTAGGAACACATCGGAAGAAGATGAAGTTGCAGCAGCAGGCTCATCTGTTAGCAGGGATTGGAGAGGCGGAAGGCAAATTGAAAAAGAACCCGGGTGATGTGCAAGTGTCTAAGGAACTTAGGACACTACAACGGGAACTGAATGAATTGAATATGCAGGAGATCCGGTATAAAATCTCCATGTTGCAACAAAAGAGTTTTGAGTTTAGCAATAAGGCAGGGAGGATGCTGGCACGCAAAATACAAAGGAGGAAAGCGAGAAATACAATAGTAAGAGTTAAGGATGAAGGGGGGAAAGATCTCTGGAATGGAGCCGATATAGAAGAGAGATTTGTACAATTTTATCAGAAGTTATATACACCAGAAGAAGGGGTAGCTGAGGAGAAAATAAAAGATTATTTGGATGCTGTTACGATGGCTCATCTTGAGGAGGAAGAATGTATGGCATTGTCTGCGCCCATTAGGGAATCTGAAGTATTGTCAGTGATTAAGGGACTGCGGGGACACAAGGCACCGGGGTTAGATGGATTTTCAAACAAATTTTATAAGGTGTTTGCTGCGGTTTTGGTAGGGCCGTTGGCTCGCATGTATAATTCTTTCAGTACAGTGGGGCCGATGCCAGCGTCGCTGCGCTTGGCAGGAATTAGCATATTGCATAAGGAAGGGAAAGACCCGGCGGAATGCAGCTCATATCGTCCAATCTCCCTACTGGGGGGGGGGGACTTAAAAATTTTTACGAGGGTCCTGGCGAACCGGCTGGGGCCTCATCTGGGGCGGTTAATACACCCCAATCAGTCGGGATTTATCCAAGGGAGGTACACGTCGGATAATATTCGGAGAGCACTGAATGTGATGTGGAGAGGAGTGGAGCGGGGAGAAGAAATGGCCCTATTAGCGGTGGATGCTGAGAAGGCCTTTGATAGGGTGAATTGGGAGTTTTTATTTAAGGTGCTTGAGAAGGTAGGGATAAAGGGGGCGTTTCTGAACTGGGTTAGGACCTTATATCAGGCACCCATGGCTTGCCTGAAGATAAACGGTGCCATATCCAAGGGTTTTGAACTATTTCGGGGTACACGGCAGGGGTGCCCACTTTCACCCCTGTTGTTTATTTTGGCAATGGAACCGATGGCGCAACGGATTTGAGATAGAGGGGACGTAAGGGGGGTGAGTGTAGGGCAGGATACTCATAAGATCTCTCTGTTTGCGGATGATGTGTTGTTTTTTATTACAGAACCATATAGGACGTTAGCGGCCATTCAAGAAGAACTCAAAGAGTATGGAGAAATCTCGGGTTTCCGTATGAATGCCACCAAGTCTGAGATATTGAACTTGACTATTGGTAAGGAGGAAGAGAGCAGGATGAGACGGGATCTCCCATTTCGATGGGCTCATGGTAGCATTCGCTACTTGGGAGTACAGCTTACCTCAAAGCGTGAGGCATTGTTCCGAGAAAACTATGAGGTAGCTCGGGTAAAAATGTTTAGGGCATTGGAGGATTGGGGGTCCTATGAGATCTCCTGGCTAGGGCGGAGGGACCAGGTTAAGATGATAATACTTCCCAGGTTGCTGTACTTGTTCATGAACCTCCCGGTGGCAGTACCAAGAGGGTACTTACGGCAGTTGCAGGCTAGGGTGATGAAGTACATTTGGAAGAGCTGCAGGCCCAGAGTGGCACAAAGTATACTTTGTGCTGGCAAAGAGGAAGGGGGTATGGGAGTCCCTATGTTGCCCAGATACTATGAAGCAGCGAGGGTCCGGGCGGTGTTTGAATGGTTACTGAGAAGATCAGCGGAATGGGTGCGGTTGGAGGGGGACGGGTTGCCCGCAGGTGGGGATTTGGATGGGAAAGTTTGGATAAAAGGGGGGCCCTTCTCTATGGCCCACTAGAGAATCCGTACGTTGCCCTAACCCTGAGACACTGGCGGAAGTGGCAGATGAAGTGGTATGGTAGTAGGGGGGATCTAAATTCTTTCCGTTGGTGGGGAACCATGAGTTTGCGCCGGGCAGGGAAGACCCCACTTTTCGGCGATGGGCAGTGAGGGGGTTGTGTTGGGTAGGACAGTTTAAAAGGGATGGTGAATGGGTGAGTTTTGAGGAGCTGCAAGAGGAGTTTCAATTGCCTGAGACTGATAGGTTCCAATTTGTACAAGCTCTGCATTACAGTAAAGAGGTTGCGCGGAGAGGGAATGGGCCAAAGGGTGAAGATATTGATGGGATCGTGGATAAGAGAGAAATTAAGGGCCTCGTATCCCAATTGTATAGGGCGATGGGGAGAGAGGGCGGGGGTGAGTGAGCTCATCGGAGAGCGTGGGCGATGGATCTTAACCAGAGTTGGGATGAAACGCAATGGGGGAGAGTGTGTAAGGGCCTGTTCAAGGGGGTGATATCCAGCGGTATTATGGAGCATAATTATAAAATGTTGTACCGATGGTATATGACGCCTCAACGGATGCAGAAGTGGAAGGGGGGATGGCGGAGTGCTGGAGAGGGTGTGGGCAAGTCGGATCCTTTCTCCATATTTGGTGGGGGTGCCCTCTACTGAGCCCCCTTTGGCATGGAGTGGGGGATTGGCTGTCAGAGGTGTATGGTGAGGATAGACGGGTGGGGCCTTGCTTGGCATTACTTAATGTGGAAGAGGAGGAGCGTGGGAAGGAAGGTAAGGGATGGAGTGGAGTGGTGTGCACTGCCGCTAGGCAATTAATAGCACGGCGGTGGAGGTCTCTCACAGTGCCTACCCTTGTAGAGGTTCAGATGAAAGTGGAGCACCTGTCCTTGATGTATCGCCTCGCAGCACTGCATCAAAATTCCCTGTTTCACTTTCAAAGGACCTGGGGTCCGTACCTCAACTGGAGGGGGGATGGGAGATAAGGGAGGTAGAGGGGGAAGTTGGGGGACCTGGGATGATGGTTCTGGGTGGCTGCGGTTGTTTAGTGTTTAGTGATTAATATCACTATTAATGTTTCTTTTCCATGTGTGCATAGTTAGAGGCTAGTGTGGAGGGCGATGGAGCTGGGTGCAGAACGGGTCTCATTGTTAAAAGCTCCGGCTTATGGATGATAAAGATGTGTTGGTGTTGAAGTGTGATGACCTCCTATACTGAGTAAATTGAGTACGGGGGGGTGGGGGGAGGGAGGGGGGGTTATTCAGGAACCAAGTCGTTATTGTGTTGTATTTGAGTATGTTGATTTCCTGCAAAATAAAGAATTGGAAAAAAAAATAGAGGAATAAGTGGTTTAAAAACACATGCAAACTAGTTGCAAGCACTTACGCTTGCCCTATGACAAGTATAAATACCCATGTCTAGATTCTGCAGAACGCCCACATTCCGCCCATGTGCACATCCACTGAAAGTAATCAGTCTTATGCACACACTTACAGAATACCGACAGAGAAAATGAAAGACTGGTTAGAGCAGTATGAAGTAAACCATGTAAAGACCATGCCAGGGATGCCTAGAGGTAACAGAATAATGTGGTTGAGTATGTCAAAGGCAGTGGACAGGTGGAACAAACCAAGGAGGCTAGACTGGCAAGAGGTGGAGGAGATTAAAGAGCAGCCGCACAGTTTCCATGGATTGGAGTGATCTGAACCTGGATGGAAGGGCATTAAAAGAGAAAAGGAAATCTAGAGTTGTTTGTGAACTATTCACTGTATAGAGAGCAACGGGAGAAGTGAGACAGGTCTACAATTGGATAAAGTAGTAACAGTCTAGAGAGGGCTCCTTAAAGATGAGGCAAAGCATTGCAGTCTCGAAGATACCACGGAACGTGTCAGACAACAGAGAGAAGTTGAGGAAAACCAAGATGAATGGAAGGTAGAGCCTTAGATTTCTGAAGCAGTGACAGGTTGAAGCAGGTTCTAGAAGTGTAGTAGTCTTCAATTTAAGAGAACTACAGGCTTCTTAAGATAGAGAAGGGAAAACGAAGAAGGGCCTACATTAGGAGATGACTCAGTATGAGAGGTATGTTGTGAATGGAAGATCTGATGAAGCACTTGCAAAATTTTAAGCAGTAACAAAAGGAAATAATAATGCTCTCAAGTTTCAGTTTGAAGCTTTACTGGATGCTAGAAGTCATTCTTGCAATGTTTCTTTTAATACAAAGAAAGGAGGCCTAAGAGTAAATTCTAAACATGAAGTCACCAAGCCAAAAAAGAGAAAAGGTGGCCTGAATAGTCTAGCTAGTGCTACTGCTTGGAAGTCACTTTATGGAAGGGCTTCCCAAATATGTCTTAGGTATCCCACAGCCAGGTTTTTAGGATATCCACAGTAAATATGCATGATATCTGTATGCACTGGAGGCTCTGTATATGCAAACTGGTCTCATACATATTCATGGTTGGATATCCTGAAAACCTGGCTGACAGAAGTTCCCAGGACAGATTTTGGAATCCTTGCTTGAGGTTTTCTTTTTTTACTGAGTGTGTTCTTTAAGAAAAGGTGAGAAATACATTTAATTCAATATGTAAGGCTCCTTTCAGGATCCTCACTAGTCTAGCATAGTCCTGGACATTCATCCACTTCCTCCACAACAGAGGCTATACATTTCAAGAAAAGGTAAGAGTTTGTGGCTTTTTAAATTGCAGCTCTCTGCCTGGGAGCTCTTAAAAAGGTTTCGGTACATTTTTAAAACAAAGTTACATTCTTTTTGGTGCTTTAGTTTAAAAGGAGAAATATTTTCTTTAGTGGGGTAGGTTTAAAACTCTGCTTTAGTATCTGAGCTCTTTGAAGCTACTGACACCTAATCAGGTGTTAGTTCCCTCCCTACCCCGCCCCAACTCCCACTCACCCCTAGTGAGCAGTCTTGCTTTATAGGGCACCTCCCCAATTAACTACACAGAGGGACTTGGAACAGCATATTTTGAACATACTTAAAGAGATTTAACTGCTTTTTCTCTGAAAGGACAGCTGGGAAACCGACTGGTACTTTGGTAGATCTCTCTCTTTTGTTTTAACAAATGCCTAAGCTCCACGTACTGAACAATGGCTGGGAAAAATCATATCGCTAAAGCTGTTGCCCCCGTTCAGCTTCTGCCTCTCTCCAGACAGAGGTCCCAATGTCAGTTGAAGGACCGGTTCCATGTGCAGGGTGCCTGCATGCTGACGCTCTCAGGAAGCAAGTGGAGGAACTCAGAGAGGAGGTGGTGAGGCTGAGGAGCATTCAAGACAGTGAGAAGTACATTGATGAGAAGCTTCTTGCAACATCCAAGCTCTCCAGCAGAGGTGAAGATGGGTGCCTACAGAATGACGAAGGTTGGACACAAGTCACCAGGGCCTGCGGAATCACCAATCCAACTTCTCCAACTCTTGAATTGAAGAACCATTATGCAGCCCTGGAAGTGGAGGAGGTGAAAGCATCCCTGGAAAGGGAAGAACCAGAGCTCAAGTACCCCAAAGTTGCAGAATCAGTGACACAAGGAAGCAAAGGGTAGTGGTGGTTGGTGATTATCTTCTGAGGGGTACTGAGGTGTCCATTTGCTGACCAGACTTGATGTCCATAGAGGTATCCTGTCTGCCAGGTGCCAAAATCCGAGATGTTATGGAGAGCTTGCCGAGACTCATCAAGCCCACTGACTATTACCCAATGTTGCTAATCCATGTCGGCACAAATGATACTGTCAGATATCCCTCTGAGCATATCAAAAGTGACTTCATGGCTCTGGGACAGAGGGTGAAGCAGATAGATGCACAGGTGGTGTTCTCTTCAATCCTCCCTGTTGAGGGTAAAGGCCAAGGCAGAGAAGCTCGCATCCTGGAGATGAATGCATGGCTGCGTGGATGGTGTCATTGAGAGCATTGTGGTTTTCCAGACCATGGGATGCTGTTCCAAGGGTTGCAGAGCAGAGATGGTGTCCATCTATCCAAGAAAGATTGACGTATCTTCAGTAGCAGACTGGCTAATCTACTGAAGAGGGCTTTAAACTAGATTCGTTGAGGATGGGTGAAGAAAGCCCCAGGTAAGTGAAAGCCCCCAGGTAAGTGAAACATTAAATATCTTTATGGAAATGGGTAAAAGGACCAACATACGTAAAGCAGTATGCATAAATACCCGTAGCATGGGAAATAAGATCCCAGATGTTGAAGCTTTAATGGGAGTGGCTGACTTGGATTTAGTGGCAGTTACAGAAACATGGTTCACAGAACACCATGACTGGGATGTAACTATACCAGGCTATACTTTATTCAGAAAGGACAGGGTAGGAAGAAGGGGAGGAGGAGTGGCACTATATGTAAAAAATAATATTAAAGCTTTGAAATTACAGAGCTTAAAAGGGAGAGAGGAGGCACTGTGTGTTAAACTAGAAAGAAGGAAAGAGAAATCTATTTGCACTGGCATGGTATACAGACCTCCCTCACAAGAGGAAGAGGTGGATGAAGAGTTAATTGAAGACATATGCAGCATTACTAGGAATGGGGAAGTGCTACTGATAGGGGATTTCAATATGCCAGATGTTGATTGGCACACTCCTGCTGCAGTATCATCTAGAAGTAAGGAGATCCTGGATTTTCTACAGCGAGAACTATTCAGGCAATTGATAAGAGACCCCACACGGGCCATACTGGACTTGGTACTTACCAATGGTGAAAGTGTTTCTGATGTTTATTTATTTATTACAATCTCTTATATACTGCACTATTTAGCATCAGTGCGGTTTACATAAAACAAAGGACCATAACATCAAGCTGTTTGGTTTTACAGAGAACAGGAAAGGCAACTTGGATAACATAGGGAAATATGAACTGGAACTATTTTCATATGTACAGTATACTTTGTGCTACGGATTAGGATATTATCTTACAAAGGTAGTCAAATATGGAGGAGGTGTAGTTAAGTTGGTGTCTAGCTAACCTGGTAATAATGGAGGAATAAGTGGTATTTGAGTGCCTTTCTAAATTGTGCTAGATCGGTGACAGCACGAATCTCTGGTGGTAATGTGTTCCAACATTTTGGGGCATAAAGGCTGAAGGCCCTGTTTGATGTTGTTCGTGTGCATTTTGTTGATGCCTTTGGGATTACTAGAGCGTTTGAGGATGTGGTTCTCCTAGTTCTGTTGGGCGGAATGGACTGAATGAGGTCTATTAGTGAAGAGGAAGTGATGCCATTAATGGCTTTGAATGTGAGTAACAAGGTCTTGAACAGAAGTCTTCCATGTATGGGGAGCCAGTGGAGCTGCATTAATATAGGCGTTACGTGGTCACTCCTCGATGCTCCATAGAGGACTCTGGCAGCGGCATTCATGGCAAGTTGTAGAGGAATCAACGTAGACTGTGGGAGACCTTGAAGAATAGCACTGGCAAAGTTGAAGTGAGGTAAGATTAGGGCTTGATATACTGTCCGGAAGTCGTCTGGGTCTAGTAAAAAGCGAAGGTGTCTGAGTGTCCGGATTTTGAAGTATATGACTCTAACTGTGTTGGATATGTGTAGCTTCATGTCCAGACGTTGATCCAAGGTGACCCCTAAGTATCGAATTGTGGATTTTGTTTGGAGCTCGGCTTCTTTCACTTTTATATGGGGTGGCGGGGTGAAACTCTGGTCTCTCGTGATAAAGAGCACCTCCGTTTTCTTGTGTTGAATACGGAGGTTTTGAGACAGAAGCCATTCGGACACTGCATCAAAACATTCAATCAGTGGGGAGAGGTCCAATTGCACTGTGGAGAATGGCATGAAGAGCAGAATGTCATCGGCGTATATTAGACAGTCAACCTTGAATGACCTGATGATATTGCAGATGGGTTGTATGTAGATGTTGAACAAGAGTGATGATAAAGAAGACCCTTGAGGTACACCCTGTCTTTGGTGGAAAGGTTCAGATGCTGCTGCTCCGGATTTTACATGCTGCCATCTTCCATCAAGGTATGATCTGCACCAATCAAGAGCGATGCCGTTGATGCCCTTTTCTTTTAGTCGCCCTAAGAGTAGACCGTGGTGTACCGAGTCGAAAGCTTCAGCGATGTCTACGAAGATAAGCAAGAAACCTTGGCGGATGTTGTCGATACCTGTGATAATATTGTTGAAAAGGGTGGTAAGGAGGGTTTCAACGCCGTGGTACTCCCTGAAGCCATGTTGACAATGGTCTAGTGGGGAGGCGGTATCGATGTGATCTTGTATTTGTCTTTGTGCTTCTTTCTCAATTATCTTAGCTAGGAGGGGTATACTAGCTATGGGTCTGTAAGATTCCATTTTACTTGGGTCGAGCTTAGGGTTTTTCAAAAGAGGTCTAATGGATGTTTGCTTGAGCGCTGAGGGGAAAGATCCAGTTGAGAAAGATAGGTTCATCATTCTTGTGATTAATGGGCTGAGTGCGTAAATCTTTTATCCAAAAGGCGGGGCAGGGGTCGGTTTGTGCAGTGGTGGTATTGAGGGTAGCGATGGTATCTTCAACGTGCTTCTTGGATGGTGTGGAGAACATAGAAAGGTACATTAGGCAGGTGGTGTCTTGTGCAGTGATTGTTGTGATTTTGTCCGTTTGTAGTAGTTTAGATTGCATATGGTCGGCGAAAACTTGTGGGAGAATCTCATCAGGCTGTCCTGGTGATGGTTCTTTCGATAAAGATTTGACTAAATTGAAAAGATCACGTGGTTTATTTAGTGATCTTTTGAGTGTGTCAGTGTGGAATTGCTTCATTTTTGCTAAGACCGCTTCTCTATGTGCTGAAAGATGTATTTTGTAAGCTGTTTGGTCCTCTGTGGAGTGAGATCGACGCCATCGTTTTTGAAGTTTTCGTAGGTGTGTGAGGGAGACCCGCAAATCTGGAGAGAACCATGGTGAAGGCTTTCTTTTCTTTGAGATATTATTAGCATTTGGTTGTTGCGCAATAGAGCTGAGGTTATTATTCCACGAGGCGATCAGGTTTTCCAGGTTGAGAGTAGTATCGTTGTAAAGAGGACGGGTCTCTGCCAGTATGAGCTCTTTATTGAAAGCTCTGAATCTACGAGATGTAGTCTTAGTGGAGTTGCTCGGCATACTATTGTTGTGTGATATATTGTTGTTGATGGGAATAATAAAGTTGATTAGCTTGTGGTCTGACCAGGGTACTGAGGTCAGAGATGTCACAAGTTCTTTGCTTGATTCCAACGCTGTTAGAGGGGCAAAAATCATGTCAAGGATGTTCCCCTTTGTATGTGTAGGTTTTTTGATTATTTGCCTGTATCCCAGCTCATCAATCGCTTCTTGGAGGGCCGAGGCATGGCTGGAGTGCAATGACGGGAGATTAAAGTCTCCTAGTATCCAATTTGGTATGCTGGGTTTGCGAGTGTTGGCCGCTAGGTCTAGTATGTTGGGAAGCTCGTCAGTGGAGGGTGAGGGTGCTCTATATAGCAAGTTGATAGAGCATTGATCATTCGCGATGGATAGGATATCTAGGTTGTTTGCACTTGTAGAGTCTATTGTATGGAAATGAAGGTCTGCCTTGGTCAGTATGAGAGCCCCTCCTCCTCTCTTGCTCACTCTATGTCGGGAGTGCATGGAGAAGTTGGTGGGTAAGAGTTGATTGAGGATTACGTTATCCGCGTCCGATAACCAGGTTTCAGTTATCATGAGTATATCCAGATTATGGGATGATATTAAATCAGCGACAACTGGCCATTTCTTACGGATTGACCGAGCATTTATGAGGGCACAATTTAGTGATTGTGGGGGTTCCTTTTGTTTAGATTTCTTGGAATGCTGGAGAGCTATGTGTAATAAGTGAGATTGGCGTGTGTGGGCATCCCCTATTAGGTGAGGATAGGGAGCTTCTGCCCATCTTTTCCCATGGCTCTGAAGTATTGGAATTTGGTGTGCTGAGTGGGATAGGGCAAGGGATTCACCAAGCCATCCTAAGAGGAAAAGGAAGCAGCTGACTAAAGCAGTGATAGGAGGGGCCATTTAGAAGTTATCATTGAACTTGGAATAAGAGACTTCTCTGGGGGTAGGTTATCTAGTTGATGTTATCACAATGTTCTACAAGAAGTACTGGCGCAACCAACCGAGAAGGAACAGCATCAATAACGGTGTTTGTGGGAGGTCATGGAAGCCTAGGAAGTATGGGATTGTGTCACTGTTTACTGATATGTGGTGCAGGAGCTTAAGTAAATACCCTGGTAGGAATGTGACATGCAGAGAAAACAAATTAGCAGAATGAAAAAACAGTCAATACACAAACTAGCACAAATTATGTAACTCAACAGGCAAAGCTACCAAATTGATAAAACTGGCAAGTTGATAAAACTGGCAAGATAAAAAACTGGTAAGTTGATAAAACTGGTAATCAGAGTGGATATTTAAACTGTGGGAGATCATTTTGCATCCAGTGATCACCAGATGGAATGGTTCAGTATTAGGACTAGGGCTGATAGAATCCATTCAAAAGCGAGGGTCTTAGACTTTAGGAAAACTAACTTTGCCAAGATGGGCCAATACCTCAGGGAGTCGTTAGCGGGATGGGAACAGCTGGGGGATGTAGAAAAACAGTAGGCAAAACTGAAAGGGAATATTTTAAGGGCAACCAACCTTTTTGTTAAAATTATAAATAAAGGTAAAAGGAAAAGGAGACCGCTATGGTTTTCGAAAGAAGTAGCTGAAAAGGTGAAGAAAAAGAGGGAGGCCTTCATGAAATACAAGAGATCACAGAGAGAGGAAGACAGACATCTATATCTGGAAAAACAGAGAAGCTAGCAAAGTAGTCAGGAAAGCAAAGATTCAAAAAGAGGGGATAAAACATTTTTGAGATATGTTAGTGAGAAGAGGAAGGGCAAAAGTGGTATTGTCAGACTCAAGGGTGAAGGGCAGGAATGTGTAGAAGCTGATGAGGATAAAGCAGAATTGCTTAACAAATATTTCTGTTCTGTGTTCACAGATGAAAAACCAGTAACAGGACCTCAGAAAACACCCACAAACAGGAACAGAAGCGAGGGGCATCTTGAAGAATTTTCAATAGACTGTGTCCATGAGAAAATAGGTAAACTTACAGTAGACAAAGCGATGGGACCGGATGGGATACACCCTAGAATACTGAGGGAACTTGGGGATGTTCTAGCAGCTCCACTGACTGACCTTTTCAATGCATCGTTGGAGTAGGGAGTGCTGCCTAAGGACTGGAGAGAGGGTCATGTGGTCCCTTTACACAAAAGTGGAAGTAAAGATGTGTTTGAAAACTACAGGCCGGTTAGTTTAACTTTGGTGGTGAGTAAATTACTGGAAACGCTCCTAAAAAATAGTGAGGTTTCTGGAGTCCAGTGGATTAAAGGATCCGAGGCAGCATGGATTCACCAGAGGCAGGTCTTGTCAGACAAATCTGATTGATTTCTTTGACTGGGTGACCAGGGAGTTGGACCGAGGGAGAGCCCTAGATGTGGTGTATTTAGATTTCAGTAAAGCCTTTGACACTGTTTCTCACAGGCGACTTATAAATAAATTGAGCACCCTAGGGATGGACCTTAAAGTTACTGCTTGGGTTAGAAATTGGTTGAATGGGAGGCGACAAAGGGTACAGGTAAATGGAGCTCACTCTGAGGAGAAGGAAGCTACCAGTGGTGTGCCCCAGGGATCTGTCCTTGGTCTAATTTTTTTTTAACATCTTTGTTAGTGATATAGTGGAAGGGCTGTCGGGTAAGGTTTTCCTCTTTGCTGATGATACCAAAATCTACAATAGAGTTGACACCCAGGAAGGTGTAGATAACATGAGGAGGGATCTAGTTAAGCTTGAAGAATGATCTAGAATTTGGCAGCTGTGATTTAATGTTAAAAAATGTAAGGTCATGCATTTGGGCTGCAGCAATCCAAGGGAGCAATATAGTATAGGGGGGTGAAGTACTCTTGTCCACTAAAGAAGAGCAGGACGTCAGTGTGGTTGTGTCTGATGATCTTAAAGTAGTTAAACAGGTAGAAAAGGCGACAGCAAAAGCTAGAAGGATGCTTGGGTGCATAGGGAGAGGAATGGCCAGCAGAAAAAAGGAGGTGATAGTGCCTCTGTATAAGTCTTTGGTGCAACCTCATTTGGAGTATTATGTGCAATTCTGGAGACCACATCTTCAAAAGAATATAAACAGGATGGAGTCAGAACAGAAGGTGGCTACTAAAATGGTTAGTGGTCTTCATTATAAAGCATATGAGGACAGATTTAAGGATCTTAATATGTACACCTCTTAGGAAAGGCAGAATAGAGGTGATATGATTGAGACGTTTAAATTTCTCCATGGCATAAATGCACAGAGGGAGAGCCTCTTTCGATTGAAAGCAAGTTCTGCTATGAGGGGTCATGGGATGAGGGTGAAAGGGGATAGATTCAGGAGTGATATGAGGAAATATTTCTTTACGGAAAGAGTGGTGGATCCGTGGAATAGTCTCCCAATGGAGGTGGTAGAGATGACGACGGTATCTGAATTCAAAAAAGCATGGGACAAACACAGAGGATCTCTGAAGGAAAAAAGAGGACTGTTGTAGTTGTTGATATGGAAGGACAGACTAGATAGGCCATGTGGTCTTTTTCTGTCGCCATTTTTCTATGTTTCTATCCTTGCAGTGGACTGAATCAGTGTTATTGGATTTGGAGAACACCAGTAGTGAAGCCCTTTCCCTGCCGCCCTCCCCCACTGTAGAGAACTTGCCACCCTTGGATAAGAGTAAATTCTAGCTGAGTGAAAGAAAGGAAGGGGATCAGAGAACATAAGTAACTGTTTGAGGGTCCTTGGTGTATGGATTGCCCTGTGACAGGAGGGATCTCTTAAAAAAAATTCTATAAGTTTCAAACATACTGTCAAAGCAGGAATCACAAGCAAGTAAAGATACGATGTCAGGGTTTTCTTTCAAGGTCCAAGTAAAGAAAGTCTAAGGGGTCTGTTTACTAAATCGCGTTAGTGCAGTTCGCGGTAGGAGCCGCGGTAGTGAAAGAAACCCCAAATAAGGACATGGGCGGTACATCGTTACCACTACCGCGCGTTAGCAAAATTAACGAGCGTTACCGGGCGCCGTGCCACGTTACTGCGCGTTAATCATAAGAAGACGTACAGACACAAAGCACTGAAACAGAGCTGTAGCACAATGGTTACGGTACTGACCGCTGTTACAGGCAGCATGGGTTCGAGCCCCCAGTGTGCCTAACACAGAAGGCTGTCTCAGGCATCACCCTGTACATTACAGAAGGAAAGAGGAGGCATGCTTTTCGTTACGCTGAGTATTGGTGTCAGAAAAACACCCTCGGAATGTGCCTAGCCACGTACGTTGGTACGTGCGTAGCTACGCGCGTACATTCGTGCGTGGGTACGTGTTTGTTTACGTGCGTGGGTACGTGTGTTTTTACCAGTGTGGGCATCTTATATTACAGACTTTGTAGGGTGTCCTGCACCTATGCATTATGCTAACAGATGTACGTGTGATGGCCTATGGTTTATCAGAGCCTGTGAGCAGGTGCTGGTGTTTCACAGGGTTGGATTGGGCCAGTCACACCCATGATGCACTGCACATGCAAAGCAGCTGTCCACAGATACACACCATGGGGAATGCACCCCCACAGCACCTCGGCCTGGTAGGGGGTACCGACTGTGTGTTGTACTGGCACAGAGCAGCTACACACCGTCACATTGTGCGGGTACTGTGCTCACCCTGAGGGTGCAGTGAGGCGCCCAGCACTAGGTCCACAGCACCGGCCATGGCGCAGGTCCAAAGCAGTGTTACTGTGTGAGATAGGTAGTTTCTGCAGGAACACCTTGGACATCTCTGTCTGTTTCAGTCAGGTACAGCCCCCATGCACCACCACCACACCCCTCCCCCAGGGCTGAGGGAGGCAAACAGGGTCTCCTATCAAAAGATCCACAGTCTACCGTGCTGCAACGGTGGCAGTAGAGGGGAACATGAACCCTAGTCCTGCTGGGGAACAGACACCCCACAGGGCAGTCAATGCAGCTCTGTACACAGCCATAACACAATAGCAGACAGACATTAGGCCTGGATATGGTATGCTGCACCCCACCACTATCTGATATTCCCCTGGTGCAAGCCATCAGCCACTGCACCCTGCAAGCCACTCCATCACAACACCTACCAGCTGCAAACAGTCTGCTAGTGCCCAGTGGAGATGCCTGCACCCAGAACTGGGATGTCAGCATACACAGCAAGCAGATACATCAGTGACTGGGCCCCAGACGGAAACCCATATGTATCACATGAGAGAAATACTAGATAGCACTATGGGAGTGCCTAGCCATGCTGTGGTCACTGCACAGTCAGGGTGAGAGTGATCTCTCCGCAGGATATACTGAGGTCACCCTGTCTGTGTAGTTGGTGGCCGGGCACTACAATGTGCCTGTCACTGCCCTATGCCCTGTGCAGATGCACCCTGGCCAGGCCACCCTGTCCGGCCTATACCCATGGTACCTTGCTCCTCATTATGCACATTGGCAGCCCAATACTGGCAACAGTGCTGGCAGTGTGGGCTGTTGAAGGTGTTTGCAGCCACCACACACTGGATAGACAGACAGCCACCCCCACACCTATGCCAGCATTGTGCTACTATAGAGGTGGTCAGCAGCCATACCCACCACACCAGTCCTGGGCATAGTACAGGCATGGATATGGTACACAAGACTGTTGGGGGGTCACTCCCCAGGGTGGTGAACACTGTCAGAGACCAGACCTGCAGCACACACCGCAGACATCAGAATGATTGTTATGGTGGAGCTCAATGAGCAAAATGTGCTTAACGTAGGAATTGATATCTGCCAGTTATCAGAGGAAACGTTTGATAGCTGTGTACCATATACCCAGGTGTAGGGTGGCATTGCTAAGGTATGCAACTGCTAGTATTGGGAGATACAGGCAGGCCCCAATGTCTTGCCTCTCCAGCTGGCATTGGCCAATGGGGCCTGTGGGTGGGTGTGTGGCCCTGTTGGCTGCTGCTTTACGGCAGAGTTCCCCAACTCCAGTCCTGGTGTTCCACACACTGTTCGGGTTTTCATGCTGTCTCTCATAAATATGCATGAGCTACATCTGCATACCATGGGGGTGGTGCATAGCTATGCAGCACAGGCATCTTTATTAGAGGCAGCATGACACCGGAATGTTGTGGGGCCCTCCAGGACTGCATTTGCGGGACTCTGCTATAGGTAATGTGCCTGTTTCTGGTGTCTGTGTTTGGTGTGGTAACATATAGGCCATGCGTATGTTCTCTGCACTACAGGAGTGTCTTTACTATCACTGTTTAGTGGTGGGTAAAACTATGGGGATTGGGTTGGCAGGAGCCCCAACTGGGATTTGAACCTGTGACCCTCTGGTTTTACAGGCACTGGCTGTGTCTGTTGCACCACACTGTGGCCACAGAGACAGTGCAGTCCCTGGAGTTAGTTAAACCGGCCTGACGAGTCAGAAACCCTGCTCTGCAACAGGTTTACTGTGGCCTCATTTACCTTGTATGCAGACAAAGGTGCACATAAACCGCAGAAATGACCTCACAAAAGGGGCACACACCCATAACCAAGCTGGGCAACAATGATATCATTGGGAAACATTACACCACACACCCAGGACAGCTCCTTTACAATGTAATGCTCTTTGCAAGGGTCTGCGGAGCGTAGACCCTTCCACACATCATTTCCTTTTATTTTGGTGCTTTCCAGGGAGTGTTGTTCCTTGTTGCCCATTGCTATCACTGTTGCCCAGCTGAATTCTGCTTTTTAAAATGTTTCTTGTGGTCATTTTTAACGTTTTATGTGATATTTTGTTCTGTGCACATGTATCACACTGCTCACGTTTTGTGGGTTTCCCCGGTTTTCTGTACATTGCTGACGTAAATGGTTTCCCTTTAATGCCTTTAACGACAGGTTTTCATTTGCGTTGGAAGTGAGCTCTGACACTCCGCGCGTTAGTATGAGGGGAGCCTCTCTCCGCCCACTCTCCGCCCATTGACCCCTTCTCTCCGCCCACTCTCCACCTTCTGCGCTGTTTTAACGCGCCGCGGAGCTTTACGATCGTTAACTACGGTTAACGCGCGTAGTATGACGTTAACGGTCGTTAGTGCGTCGGTACGCGCGTTATACGGCACTTATGGTCATTAACGTCATACTACGCGCGTTATTCACGTTTAGTAAACATAGCCCTAAGTATCTAGAAATGTCGCCTTTCTATGTTGCGCCCCCCTAATAATCTGCCACATCTTGCAAATCCCTACGTGCTGCATGGCGTACCACATTCCCTCTCAGTACAGTTTACTTTATAATTACTTTCTCAGGAAGCTGCATGTACCTTTAGTGCTGAAGGGGTGATTACTTTTGAAGCTGAGTCTTCCAAGCTCAATTTCTGTCTCCTTTCCACTCGGACATCTGTGTAACTAATAAACAATGTAAGAAAAAAAAATAAGCATGTATAGAATTTCTGCCTTTGGTTTGATAAAATCTATTACTTCAAGACAAAACACTGTTTTTTGTACAGTTATGGCTACATCTTGTACAGTTCCATCTACATCTGTTTTCATTCACTTGCTAAACAGCTCCTAATTAATCCATTTCCTATAGGCTCCAGGTCTGTGTTTCGTGCGTCGTTTAATTGCCCTTTCCTATGTTGGACTTTAGAAAAAAAAAGATAAGACTTATTTTATTCAGACATGAGATCTGAAAAGACAGGGTAATAATTCAGAACCTGAATGATGATCAGTCTAGCATAAGATGTATTAAAAGACAAAGTGGATTTCATCTTATGTATTGTTTATATTTTGTTGCAATGATGACATGTTTATATGGTTAGTGCTGATAGTTTTATGATATATATTATTCTTATTTATGTTTTATTGGAACTGCCTAGAACTAATAGTAATTCATGGTATAGAAGTTTTTAAAATAAATTTAACAATGCAATTTCATTTCCATAGTTCCATTGTCTTTTGCATTTCAGTCAGCATAAATCGAACTATAAGTCCTACTGTATGCCATGCTTGATGAATGCAAGTTCTGACCGAGTTACTTGACAGGTCCTATTTTGATTTTTCTCTTGGTGTTCTGATCTATACAAAGAGAGGGCATAGGTTTGTGTCTAGTAGCATTATGCAAATGTTTAATAGCAAAAGTAATAGTAGGTTGTTCATTATTGTACAATAACGGGGTCATTCTGGAAAAGGAGTAAGCCCTTGAATGTGCAGCATAGATGTTTTTCTAGCGAAAACGTCTACAACTGTATTCTGATACACCCATGGCCCTACACGTACATGGTGCTAGCAGGGGATCTCAGAACATGAGCAGGAGGGGGCGGAATGGGGGCGTGGTCAGCAGTGGAGATGTGCAATGCATATTCAGGAAAGGCCCGTGTACATTCTGCGTGTTTCCCGCGGACATCCATGTTGTATTAGTGGAAACGTGGAATAAGGCCAAGACTTAGAAACTTTTCTGCTCTGCTCTGCAATGCGCCCCATAGAGATAAATGACTATGACAAAGATATTGTGAACCGGTGTATCTGCAGTCTGGAAGACCACAAGATGCAGTTGTAAAGAACAGAATGCAGAGGTTGGGGGAGGTTGTATGGTTAAGACACATTACTAAACACCCCTAGGAAATATTCAGAGGTGCAATGGTGATTATTCTGGCTATTCTGACAATTGTTGTGTGAGCTAGAGGAGGTGATCTAGGACACCCTAACATTCCCTGTCATCTGAGAAGTGGGACTATTGATGTAGGGATTGTATGTGGGTGAGTATAGGATGGATGCATGTGCGGGTGAGAAATGCAGTTCAGATTAGTAGTCCTGGGACCCCATGCTATCATGTTATACCAGCTGTTTTCTAGAGGTGCAGGGCATCTGTACTACAGATATATGTTTTGTGAGAGTGTGTATGTGGTTAGAGGGATGCATGGGGGGAACCTGGTGTGTGCAACTGCAATTTTGGGGGACATCAGTGCCTAGCCAGTACCTGGTCCATAGGGTTGACTGCAGCGTGACCAGGTGCCAGTGTGATCAGCCAGGATACAGCAAAACGGGGTCTCTACGACTAAATGTCAGTGATAAGGGACTCTCAGAATGAGTGCATGCAACAGGGCACACAGCTCCATCAGCAGTCTCAAAAATGTGCACATTTGTATAAACAGATGCTGGTGCCCTTGGGCATCTAGTGGTGCTGTTTGCACTGGTGCATGCACTCAATCTGGGGGTCCTTAGGGATATGCTCTGACATTTAGTTGTAGAGGACCTTTTCTGATTTTGTCTGGTCCATACATAGCATTGCACAGACTGTTGTCAGAGATGACCAATGCAAGCACAGCTAAAATGTTCACCTACTGCTATGTATGTTGTGCTGAAAGTTATGTCAGGACACTTATATCACTTTTGACTTGCTGTTGTAACATCTCTGAATGCACAGAGATCACCCTGCAATGTCCTGGTCATGCAAAGGTCTAGCTTATATGTTCTCTTTTGCATTAGCATATCTGTATCATCTGTTTTCATGAGTAGATGGCATGGGCACCACACCATCAGTGTGAGGAGCAGCTTTGGGGATGCACCTTTTAACTGAGGAGCATGGCTGCACAGAGACAGGCAACAGCGGGGTCATACATCTTTTTGGAATTCGCCAATGGCAGGGGCGTCCATGCCACTTGCTACGTATATCCATGTCTCAGGGTTTGGGAGTGCCACGCTGAACATGCCTCTGTCACCGATTCTGGATCCAAGGGCATCTCCAGACCCACGCATGAGGAATTAGGGTCAAACGGGGCCCGTTTTTCATTTAGATGGGTTCACAGTCTGGACGTGCACATTATGGAATCATGCACTAAGCCTTTTATTAATCGCCAATGAGAAAAGAGCCCTTTCCACATTACAGATGACACTGATAAAACTGTACCAAATTCCATAAAAATATAGATATTTTTTCCTTTAATGCACTTTGTAATAGGTAGAGTTTGGTATGGGTATGGAGACAGTGAACAGTGTTCTCCCAAAATGCAGGAGATGGAGACTAAAGATGTTTACCATGTTCTCTGTAAACCGCCCCTGATCTCTGGAAGGGGCAGTATAGAAAAGCGCACAAATAAATAAATAAATAAATAAATAAAGATGGAGAACACAGCAGAAGAGGAGGCACAACTAGCAGGCAGGTGCGTCAGCATAGACTGTGAGGATTTGGAGCATGTGAGGTGCTGTTGGTTCCTCCTCCTTCTATTTACATACTTCTATTTCAAGTAGAAGCACATGGGTAAAAGAAGAGGCAGAGGGGGCAGGCAGGACTATGCATGATCTGATTCTCTATAGCCTGTGCTGCTGATTATATGGGAGGAAAGGAGAAAGAGGTAGAGGGGGAGGGGAAGAGAATGATATTGAAGTAGAGCAAGAAGGATGGGGTGAAATGGAGATAACAGCAATGGGGAAGATGTGCTATGGGAGGGGTAGCAGAGAGGGAGGGCTATAGTGATGGTGGAGGTGGGATTTGGAATAATAGGGGTGTGGAAGTTGAGACATAGGGGAATTCAAGAGGAAAATGAGCAGGAAGGAGAGAGATGAGAGGGAGAGTGTGAGAAGGAGGAAAGAAAAGAGATGGGGAAGGGGGAAGTGGGAAGGGGAAAGGTGAAGAGGAGGAGGGAAGGAAGGGGAGACAGAGGAGAAAAAAAGAGGAGAGGATGGGTGACAAGGTGAAATTAGGCCTTACCTGCTAATTGGCTTTCCTTGAGTTCCTCCAGTTCAGTCCCAACCTGTGGGTAGTCTCTCCCCACCAGCAGCTTGGAGACTGAGCATGTCCAGTTTCTTGACATCAAGCCTGATAGGCAGTTAACACCTCCTACCAGCCTCCAGTATCCTATTGACCGAGCAGACTCACAGGAGTAACAACTAAGAAATGTAACCTATCAAGAACAACCATGAAAAACTAGTCCCCAACAGGCAGAAGACCCCTCCATCTAACTCATCCACTCATTTGTACATGAGCAAGTGATACCACCTTCCATCTTACGAAAAATGGTTCCCCTTCTCTTCTCTTTTTTTTTTTTAAATCTTATGGGGAGTCGTTTATAACAAACTCAAAATGCAACTGAGCAGTCTCGAACTCCCGAATAAGCCCCAACGTGCCAATGGCTGCACTACTATTCTTCTGGACCTTTCCCGAGCATATGTATTTCTTCAGGCCCAGGATTGCCATCACACTCCATCATTAATGAACTTGGGCGGGATTCGGGACTGGACTAGAGGAACTCAAGGAAAGTCAATAAACAGATAAGGCTTAATTTCACCTTCCTTATCGTCCCACTAGTCCAGTCCCGACCTGTGGGATGTATAGCAGTATTAACCTTAGGAGGGACCCGTGAGCTTAGCCTGAAATACTGTTGAGCCAAACTACACATCCCTCAATGTCTGCACATCCAGGCGTTAATGCTTTACAAAGGTATGTAAGGTCAACCAGGTTGCCGCCCTACAAAATGTCCATGGATGGGACCCAACTGGATTCCGCCCAGGAGGCCGCTTATGAATGGGTCGAATGGGCCCTCAAACCCATGGTCAACTGTCTGCACCATAGCAAATAGTCTGAAGAGATGACTTCTCTCACCCAGTGCAAGACAGAGGCCTTAGAAGCCACCTCCCATTTATGTAGCCCCCCAAACAGAACAAAAAGGCGAGCAGACCTCTGAAAGGGCTCTATCCTTTTCAAATAATGCCATAGGATGCAGCGCACATCCAGGAACCGCAGGAGAGGATCCCCCTCTGTCTCCTTGGTTCTCGCAGATGCCGGAAGAGTTACTGGTTGATTGCGGTGAAAAGCTGAGAGCACTGGCTGCAGCACTACTTTTTCTCTGTAGAAAGATAGAAATGGTGTGCGACACAACAACGCCTGCAGCTCCGAAATTCTCCTAGCTGAGCAAATGACTGTCTTCAATGTTAGGTCCTTCAAAGTGCTAGCATTCAGCGGCTCAAAAGGCGCTTCTAATAAAACCAACAGTACCAAGTTAAGGTCCCAAGGAGGGACCATCGACTGCACCGGCAGCCTCACCTGTTTCACTGCTCACAAGAAATGAACAACATCCGAATGTGATGCCAGGGATCTACTCCAGATTTTCCCATAACAACAGGCGACAGCTGCTACCTGCACGTGAAGGGAATTATAAGCTAACCCCTTATCGAAACCTGCTTATAAAAAGGCCAGAATATCCGCTAATAGAAGCTGATAGGGGATTACAGGTTCGCTGTGCGCACAAGTCCTCAAAACTCTCCAAACCTATATATAGGACAGGGAGGTGGAACGCTTTCAGGCCTTCAACCGAGTCGAGATTACTGAAGACGAATATCCCCGATTTCTTTACCTAGACCTTTCAAGAGCCAGGCCATGAGAATCGATTCACTTGAAGCATCAGGCTGCGAGATCAAGTCAGCCTGAGTTGGTAGATACCAAGGACTGTCGGCCACAAGTCTGACCAGATCAGCATACCAAGGTCATTGCGGCCAGTCGGGAACAATTAGTATGAACAAACTGCAGTGTGCCTTGATCTTTTGCACCATGCAGCCATGGAGGAAACACACAGAGCAGGCTCTCCAAGGGCCAGCTCTGAACCAGATTGTTTAGCCCTTCCGACATTCTTTCCCGTCTCCGGCTCAAAAAATGTGCCACCTTTGCTGATTCAAAGGTGGCCATGAGATTCATAATCGGCTGACCTCAGTGCTGTACAAGTCAGGTGAAAATCATACTACTGAGAGTCCATTTGCCGGGATCCAGATACACCTAACTCAGATAGTTGGCTGCCACATTTTCCTTACCAGTGACACGTGCTGCTGAGAGCACCTTCAAGTTTTCCTCAGCCCATGCCAATAATGGGCTGACCTTGTCCTCTAGCTGTATTCTGCTTGTGCCCCCCTGCCAATTGATGTAGGCCACAGTAGTGGCATTGTCCGAGAATACTCTCACCGATCTTCCCTGCAAGAGGTGTCGAAACTCCTGCAGCGCTAAGTACACTAACCTCATTTAAAATAGATTGATTGGCCATGCACCGGAGGCCCTGTGCCACTTGCACTTCGCAATGTGCCCCCCCAACCTGAAAGACTGGCATTGGTCGTTAGCGAGACCTATTGTGGTGTCTCCAGGGGCATCCCTACAAGAAGCCTATTCAGCTGTAACCACCACAGTAGAGCTGCCCAAACTGCCCCTGGACAGCATAAAGGATGAGTAAGCAGGAGACGCTGAGTTGATCTACGTTGTAGCAGCACTCTCTGCAGTGGCCACATGTGAGCCTGAGCCCAAGGCATGAGCTTGAAGGACACGGCCATGGACTCCAAAACCTGCAGATAATGCCATGCTCTGGGTATCTCCATCTGTAGAAACAGCACCACCTGAAATGGAGCTCTGAAAAACAGTGTCTCGTGCTGGTTGGAGATGGCTGTTGGCCCGGTTGATGACCCATCCAAGCCTCTCTAGCAACTCAATGATTCTTGCAGTAGTGTGTTCGCTCTCCACCCTGGATTGCCCTGATTAACCAATCATCCAGGTAGGGATGAACCAGAATCTGCTCTTGACAAAACTTTGCTGCCACCATCACCATCACCTTGGTGAAGGTACATGTGGTGGTTGCCAGGCCAAAAGGTAGCACCCGAAACTGGTAATGGCCCATTGGCACCGCGAAGCAAAGGAACTGCTGAAGCTCATAGTGGATTGGTCTGTGCAAGTAGGCCTCTGTAAGATCCAGTGAGGTCAAGAACATGCCTTTCCTCACGGCTGCTATGACCGACCTGAGCATTTCCATGTGGAAGCGAGGGACCCTGAGGCAATGGTTCACGTGCTTGAGATCCAAAATGGGCATGAAAGAGCTTTCTTTCTTTGGAACCTCAAAATAGATGGAGTATCGACCATATCCGCACTGGTCTCGTGGGACCTCTGCCACTGCTTGCAAGTCGACCACGTGCTGTAGTGTGTACCGGACAGCTGCAATCTTTCGAGGTGTCTTGCATGGAGAACTGACGAAAGCATTTGCCAGGGTCCAAGCGAACTCCAAGGCATACCCTTCTCAAATGATTTCTAGCACCCACTGGTCTGAAGTGATTCTGGCCCAGGCGGAGTATAACCAGGGCCTCCCTCATTTCATTGTGTCTTCTTGGTGAACGAGGAGGAAGGGGCATAAACCCCCCTGCCTGATCCACAAAATCCTCGAAAGCGCACCACTTGGAACCACTGAAAGTCCCACAGCTGGCCATGCCCCGGAGCCAAAGAGCACACCGGCTTCTTCTTATGCTCAGGGAGCAGACTTCCTTTCGACTCCCCCATATTCTTCACCAACTTTCCAAATCCTCCCCAAACAAGAGCTTGCCCAAAAAGGGGAGTTCGCTGAGACAGGATTTGGAGGAAACATCTGCCAACCAATTCTGTAGCCATAGGTAGCGCCGAGCAGCCACTACTGAAGCCATGCCCTTGGACAAGCCTCTGATCAGGTCATAAAAGGCATCCAAGTAAGCTGCTCCTGACTCCAACTTAGCCACCTCAGGCGGAAGCGGGTGAGAGCCTCCCATACTCTCCATAATCGCTTGCACCCAGCACAAGCAGGCCCAAGCTACAAAGATCCCGCAGACCAATGCCTGTAAAGTCAGGGCATTAATATTGAAGACTTGTTTAAGAAGGGTCTCCAACATCTGATCCTGCACGTCTTTAAGGGCTGAGCCTCCTTCTACTGGAATAGTGGTCTTCTTTGTAACTGCCAAGACCACTGCATCCACCTTAGGTGAGTGCAGAAACTCCCCCTCACGATCTGATAGAGGAAAAAGATGGGTCATAGTCTGTGTCCTCCTCACGCAGGCCTCCAACACATCCCACTTGTCTTGAATCATTTATTTAATGACACAGAGCAGCGGAAACACCCTCTGCGGTTTCTGCACTGCCTGGAAGAGAGGATCTTCCAAGGGTTCTTCCTCCAGAGGAACCTTGGACCCCATATTAAGGGTCTTTAAGGAATGGACGATTAAGGCCGCTAGCTCTTCCCTGTGGAGTCTCGTATAATGCAAGATTCTTCCTGCGGGATCTTACCTTCATCCAGTCCACCGGCTCTTCCCTCATGTACAACTCTGCATCCGGTCCTTCCATTTCATCTGAATGGGCTGACCCCAGTTCATCCCAACGGTCAGTGTCCACTCGCCTTTGCTAGGACATGGTTCTTCCTCTGTCCTTATGAGGTCCTCGGGGAGCCTCTGCTTCGTAGCCGTCACCTGACATCCCAGGGCTTCTCCTCCCCACATTACTTCATGCAGAATGCCTTGTGCATGAGGATGAATTCCAGTGAAAAAAACCCTGGAAACCCCTCTGCGGCCAAGTCCTTAGAGGAGGAAGGTCTGGGAGACCGGATAGACTTGCCCTGAGGTTCTAGCATGGGCGGGGCCAGTGTGTCCCTGGATCCCCCACCAGAGACTGCTGCCGGTGAACAGTGGCCCCCAGAGGGGTTAGGAAGGACCCTTGCTTCCCCCGAGGTTCCCTCACCTCCGCTCAACTGCACCTCTCGCAGTCCCTCTTCAGTAAAGCGGGATTCTGAGTCACAACCATGACAGAGACCCTCCGCTGACATCGAGCCCTTGTGCGATCCACATGACACATACGTGGGCTTTAAGGGCATAGTCTTGACAGCCTCTATAGCTCCCAACTAAGGGAAAAACACAGCGCTGTTCCAACCAGGGACCCAGCAAGCTAGCTTACTTATCCTCCTTGTCCTCTGCTGCCTCCCTTTCTTTTCATTTGTCTCTAATTTTTTTTTTGCAAATTTACTTTCTCAAGGGAATGCCCCCTAAAAATAATAAAACACGGAGAAAAAAGGCCCCCACACCATCCAAAACCATCCTGGAGTCTTTCCCCAGAGACAGCACTGACTAGAATATGGTCCCATGCCGCGCAACTGGTACCTCAGACTGCCACACAGTCGCTGAAAACTCTGGCAGGGCACTTAACAAAACAAAAAAAAGACAAACTGACTCCGTCGCAGGACAAACAGCCCTTGCAGCCCCAGGAGCTGGGCAACCCGCCCATCAGCCACACAAGCTCCAATACCCGCCTTACCACTCAGCTGTCCTTCCTAGCTTCGGCAGTGGCAGGAGTTCCCTGAGAGTGCCAGGCTCAGGCCTTGTTGCTAACACTAGCAGCTCCTTACCCACCAAAGGGACTGGGAGCCGCAGCGATGCCAAACACAGGACAACTGCTTCAAGATGTTGACTTTAAAGGCAGTTACCGGAGGGGAGTACTGCCTGTCCAGCCCCTTCGTCCAGTACTTTTCTTGTTACTTTTCTTTTTAATCTTTATTGAGCATTCAGCAATCATATTCCCAATTAAAGTCTAAATAGGCAATAAAGAGACTGAATGAAAGCCTTTCCTCTATAGCTTAATTGTCCCTTCAGTAAGTCCTGATCCAAGGGATCACACCTCTCTAGCTGCTTGGAGACTGAGATGCTGGAGTCTGGTGGGAGGTGCCAGCTGCTTATCAGACGTAATGACAAGAGACTTGAAATGCTCAGTCTCCAAGCTACTGGTGGGGTGAGGCTACACACAGGTCAGGAATGGACTGGAGGGATGATAAAGAAAGGGGGAAATAATATAGGTGAAAGGAGAAAATATGAAGACATGGAAGGAGAATTGAGTGGGAAAAGGTAGGAACCAGAGGGAGAGGAGGAAAGAGGTAGAAGAGAGATAAAGGGGATATGAGGGTATTGTGAAGGAGAATGATAAGGATGGAAAGGTGGAGAAAAAGAAAAATGAAATAAAGGGGTGAAGGACGTGTGATAGGAGGAGGACAACAACAACAGTATGAAAGAGGTAGGGAAGGGGAAGTGTATGGGGAGGATGGATGTGTATAAGGAGGATGGAAGTGGTTGGTGCAAATATAGTGATAGAATTCAAAATGGCATGGGACAGACACAGTGGATCCCTTTATAGCAACAGGATAAAATCAAAGCAAACATAACTCTCTCTTAAATCTCAGTAAATAGGGGTGACCTACACGGAGAACATAAGAACATAAGATATGCCATACTGGGTCAGACCAAGGTCCATCGAGCCCAGTATTCTGTTTCCAACAGTGGCCAATCTAGGTCATACGTACCTAGCAGTTTCCCCAAGGGACACAGGTTCCACAATGCTTGTATTGGTTCAAGCATTGATATCCTGGGTCCCTTCTTAATAATGGTTTATGGACCTTTCCTCCAGGAACTTGTCCAAACCTTTTTTAAACCCAGCTACACTAACAGCCTTTACTACATCCTCCGGTAACAAATTCCAGAATTTGATTACACGTTGAGTGAAAAAATATTTTCTTTTATTAGTCTTAAATAGTTTACCCTGTAGCTTCATTGCATGTCCCCTAGTCTTTCTATATTCTGATAAGGTAAACAATCGATCTACGTTTACCCGTTCCACTCCCTTCATTAATTTATAGACTTCTATCATATCTCCCCTCAGCCGTCTCTTTTCCAGGTTAAAGAGCCCTAACCTTTTTAGCCTTTCTTCATAGGAGTATCCTTCCATCCCCTTTACCATTTTGGTGGCTCTTCTCTGAACCTTTTCTAAAATCGCTATATCCTTTTTAAGATACGGCAACCAGAATTGCACACAATATTCAAGGTGCGGTCTCACCATGGAACGATATAGAGACATTATATCATCTTTTGTTTTATTTTCCATTCCTTTCCTTATCATACCTAGCATTCTATTTGCTCTCTTGGCCGCTGCTGCACACTGGGCGAGGGTTTTAACATGGTATCCACAATGACGCCTAAATCTTTTTCCTGGGTGGTGGTTCCTAATGTGGAACCTTGCATTGTGTAACCATAGTTTGGGTTGTTCTTCCCTAGGTGCATAACCTTGCACTTGTCCACATTAAATTTCATCTGCCATTTTGATGCCCAGTCTTCCAATTTATCAAGATCCTCTTGCAATTTTCCACAATCCTCTTGGGTTTTAACAACTTTAAATAGTTTTGTCTCATCTGCAAATTTGATAACCTCACTCGTTATTCATAAATGACCTGGAAAGTGGAATATGTCAAAAAGCAGCAGACCCAGCACAGATCCCTGGGGTACACCACTATTCACCTTTCTCCATTGGGAAAACTGGCCATATAGCCCTACCCTCTGCTTTCTATCTTTTAACCAGTTCCTGATCCACAATAGTACACTGCCTCTTATCCCATGACTCTTTAGTTTTGCCAAAAGTCTCTGATGAGGGACCTTGTCAAAGGCTTTCTGAAAGTCCAGATACACAATATCAACCGACTCACCTTTGTCCACCTGATTATTCACTCCTTCAAAAAAACATAACAGATTAGCAAGACAAGATCTTCCTTGTCTAAAGCCATGTTGGCTGTCTACCTTTAGGTCATGACTATCTACATGCTGAGTAATTTTATTCTTTATGATGGTTTCTACCATATTTCCCGGTACTGATGTCAGGCTCACCGGTCTGTAGCTTCCCGGATCACCCCTGGAACCCTTTTAACAGTGAGAAAAGGAAATAGAAGGCTCATGGGGGGAGGGGGGGAAGGAAGGTGGAGTGGGGGGGAAGAAGGTGGAGTGGTGGGTACACCCCAAAACAAAGGCATGGGGAGGGGTGACTGCATGGAGCGGCAGATGCACCTACTCTTGCCACCTTGTTGTGCAGACTAGATGGACCATACTGGTCTTTATCTGCTATCATATACTATGTTACTATGTAAGAGGTGTGTTCAAGGCCAGTATAAGGAAATTAAGTGCCTAGGTAAATCTTCAGCCTTGTGCCCCTCTCAGTTAGCCTGCGGGCCCCCTTATTCTTTCCTTCTGAGATTTTGATAATTAAACTCAAATATCATGATTACTTCAAAACTACCTCTCCCTGAACATTCCTGTAAAACTGCATAAGTGGGCATCATACTTTTATATGTGAAACTTTGTGGGGGATAATGTAAATAAAGGGCACCTATAAAAATTCTCAAAAACATTCCTGTTTAATAATGGCAAAATAGGCATCTATGTACCTCTTTAAAATCCCTAGTACTGCACAAATGCTCTCGCACAGATTTACAGATGCTCCAAGGCAAGTGCAATGTACTTGCATAGAATACACGTCTGCAACTGGCCAAACTACACCCTTGGGAATTCCTGTACACAGACCAAGTAAACGTATGCACGCTCTTACGGGCCCGTGCACTTATTGCACAAATGTATACGCATGTACAACAGCCATTTTCCGCATGTATGTCATGCTTTACATGTATAACTTTACCGCTAAATGGGGTAATGTCATGAGACTGGTACACGTAGAACAGTGTTTTCTATGCTGAAGTAGGATCTTATGAAATTGCCCAGAGGTAAATGAGCATAAAAGGTAGTGCCTACTTTTATATGAGAATAGGTGGAGTGGGGGCACGATTGGCCGTTATTCTTACTGCCACATATACACACATGCACATGATTACACCTATCTCATATTAGGTATAAATGTGTGTGCGCCTACTCTTCCTGGGGTTAATTCTATAAAGGCACATAGGAACATCTATTGCCTTTAAAAAATGTCTGCAGCATATGTGCCTTTCCTGTCTAGACACTCTGCCATAAAATGACCCTTAATGATAAAATATGTGCATGCTTTTACATGCACATATTTTATGCCTATTTTGTAATGTCAAGTACACACATTTGTCAGAGAACACGCCAAAGACTTATACCGGTCTCAGAGCTGCTATAAATGACCACACATACCTTTTGCAACTATGCATGTAAATTATTGTATTCTACAATCTACACACATACAGTACTTGTTCACACCATGCATGCTCTGCCCAAAATTCCACCCATGTGCACCTATGTGTCTTTATAAAACAGGTGCTTACTTGGCCTTCACACATACAGTAAGTGGCCTGGTCTCAAAATTACCTTCCATATGTGGAAAATACTTTATAAAACTATCCTCAAAATAATTTATTTCCCTTTTAAGCCCAGCAGGTTCCTCATTTTCTTTATTTATTTGATCGTCTCGTAGACCGCTTTCCCCAGAAAGCCTTCAAATCAGTTTACACCAATGGCACATGAAACAATAATAAAAAAGTTAAAAAAAATTAAAATAGTTACTATTAAAATAAACTAATATAAATAGCCAAATCTTACAAAGCTTGTAAAATGGGAGCACACAAATACTTAATTTAATTTCCAGAGGAAGGCCCAAGAGAAAGCAAGCTACATGGTAGTTGAAAGCCTCAGGGCATCTGGAAGAGTCAAAGACACCTGGAACATACTGAGAAATCTCCCTGACCTAAGTTGGTGCACTTTTCTGCAAACATTTATAAATCCACATCAAAACATTAAAATCAACCCTATAACTGACAGGTAACCAGTGTAAAGAGTTCAATTTTGATTAAATATGGCCATGCACAAGCTTATTAGCCAAAAGGCAGGCTGTGGTATTTTGAATCCTCTGAAGTCTTTGAAGTTGTCAATGTGGCAAGGCAATGTAAACAGCACTGCAAAAACCCAGGTGCAATGTTATATATAAAGCATGAATTTCCATCGCCAGATTTGTGGTCTCTAAATAAGCATGTAATTGGTGAATACTCCAGAGCCATATAGCTTAACTGAAACCACCTTCTACTTTGCTATGGCACAATTGACCTTCATTTACAGCTATTTTTAGCTCTCCCCCACTGACATTTGCCATTTAGCCCAGCCTTCACAGCAACAGTACACAGTCAGTGGACACATAAGAACATAAGATATGCCATACTGAGTCAGACCAAGGTCCATCAAGCCCAGTATCCTGTTTCAAACAGTGGCCAATCTAGGTCATACGTACCTAGCAGGTTCCCCAAAAGACACAGGTTTCTCAGTGCTTATATTGGGTCAAGCAGTGATATCCTGGGTCCCTTTAATGGTTTATTGACCTTTCCTCCAGGAACTTGTCCAAACCTTTTTTAAACCTAGCTACACTAACAGCTTTTACTACATTCTTCGGAAACAAATTCCAGAGTTTGATTACAGGTTAAGTGAAAAAATATTTTCTCTTATTAGTCTTAAATAAGTTACCCTGTAGCTTCATTGCATGTCCCCTAGTTTGTCTATATTCTGATGACTAAACAATCGATCTACATTTACCCGTTCCACTCCGTTCATTAATTTATAGACCTCTATCATATCTCCCCTCAGCCATCTCTTTTTCAGGTTGAAGAGCCCTAACCTTTTTAGCCTCTCTTCATAGGAGTATCCTTCCATCCCCTTTACCATTTTGGTGGCTCTTCTTTGTACCTTTTCTAATAATGCTATATTCTTTTTAAGATACGGCGACCAGAACTGCACACAATATTCAAGATGTGGTTGCACCATGGAACGATACAGAGGCATATTCCATTTTCCCAGTAATTCTGAAACTGACTAAAGGCATCACCACTGTACAATGGCAGGGAATGAAGTCTGTGAATGTCACATCACAGCAGCATCTCCAGCTCAAAGTGGTCTGAGATACACAATCCAGTCTCTGGGATCAAATATAATTGTTAAGGCATAATGGCGATTATTTTGGAAGCCCTATTCATGCTTTGGATGGCCAAAAATGGGCACAGAGATGTCCAAAGCATAGAGACGTCTCCAGAGCCATTTTAGAAGTTGGCTCTAGGGATGTCCACGTTTGAATGGGAGCATGATGGAGGTATGGCTGGGGCATTCCCAGGATCTTGGACATCCCACCTCATCTCAGAAATATCATAGATATCCGATGTCGCGTCTAAGTTTAGACCAGCTCCAGGCACCTGAAAAAATGCTTATTTTGGCTGAAAAATATCCAGAGAGTGTAGAGAAGAAAGTACTCCATCATTCCCAATACACAGCACAATGTCAACAATAGCAGCAGTGGGATTTGAACCTTGTTCCTAGCCCAATACACTAACCATTAGGCTATTCTAGATACCCAGACCCTAAAATACATAGAAACATGACAGCAGAGAAAGCGTAGTTACTCACCTGTAACAGGTGATCTCCGGGAACAGCAGGAATTTAGTCTTCACATATGGGTATCGTCGGTACCGACGGAGCCTGCGCGGGAACGCTCCCCAGCGTCCAATAGGAACGCTTTTGGGAGCATCCCTCAGCACATGCGCGCTGCCTTCCTGCCTTTCCAACTGTCCCTCTTCAGTTAAGTTTGTAGCTGAGTGAAAGGATAGAGGGAGAGAGGAAAGAGACAAAGAGATAAAGAGACAACTCCTAGGGGAGGTGGGTGTGTTGTGAAGACTAAATTCCTGCTGTTCCCGGAGATCACCTGTTACAGGTGAGTAACTAGGCTATCTCCAGGAACAAGCAGGAATGTAGTCTTCACATATGGGGACTCCCTAGCTGAAGATGCCAGGGAGATAGCCCCAGGAAGAGGAAGGTGCCAACCCAGAAAGATAGGCATCCTTCCTCCCATGGATCTCTGACATTCCACCAGGGTTGGTGGGTAGGAGTTGAATTTGGTCTGAAAAAGATTTCGAAGAACAGCTTGGCTAAAGAAAGCATCCCGATGGGAGGCTTTATCCAGGCAGTAGTGGGCTGTGAAGGTGTGTACCAAAGCCCATGTGGCTGCTCGACAAATGTCATTGATAGACACAGAGTGCAGATTAGCCATAGAAGCTGCCATGGCTCTCACGTTATGAGTTGTGACATGGTTATGAAGAGGAAGACCCTTACTCTCATAAGCAAAGGATATGCATTGGGCAATCCATTTAGATAAAGTTCTTTTGGAGACTAGAAGTCCCAAATGACTAGGGTCAAAAGCTATAAAAAGTTGCGAGGACTTTCTATGTTGCTGTGTTCTTTGTATGTAAAAGGCTAAGGCCCTTTTACAATCCAAAGTATGAAGGTTTCTTTATGCATTAGAGGCGTGAGGCCTCGGAAAGAATACCGGAAGATAAATTGATTGATTTAAATGAAAAGGCAAAACCACCTTTGGCATAAAGTGTGGATGAGTTCTAAGAACAACCTTATCATGATGAAACCTAGTATAAGGAGGATCAGCCACTAAAGCTTGCAATTCACTAATGCAACGTGCAGAGGTGATTGCAATTAGGAAGATGACCTTCCAGGTCAAAAACCTAAGGGCTGTAGTGGCCAAAGGCTTAAAAGGTGGCTTCATGAGCTGCCCGAGAACTAGATTTAGATCCCATGCCACCGGTGGTGGCTTGATGGGAGGTTTGGTTAATAGCAGGTCTCTCATAAATCTTGATATGAGTGGATGAGAGGAAATTGGTTGTCCATTCAGAGGCTTATAAGAAGCTCCAATTGCACTAAGATGGACTCTTACCGAGTTGGTCTTTAGACCAAAATTCGATAAGTGAAGGAGATACTCTAGTATCGATTCTAGGGGTATGACAAGGGGGTTTAATCCCTTCCTGGAGCACCATATAGTAAAACATTTCCACTTGAAAGCATAAGATCTTCTTGTGGAAAGTTTCCTAGAAGCCTGAAGGATACCTTTTACCTGTTGGGACAGGTTGAGATCCTGGAGGTCTAAGCCTTCAGCAACCAGGCCGTGAGGCGCAGGAACTGGGGATTTGGGTGCCATAGCATCCCGTTCTCTTGGGAAAGGAGATCTGGAGCATGCCCTAACTCCAGAGGTGCTGCTTGAGAGAGATGTAGAAGCAGGGGATACTACATTTGCCGTGGCCACCATGGTGCTATGAGAATCATGCAACCCCGTCTCTCTGAAGCTTGAAGAATGTTTTGGGGATGAGGGGAATGGGTGGGAAGGCATAAAGGAAGTCCTGATCCCAGTGAAGGAGGAAGACATCCCTTGCCTGACAATTGTGAGCCGGAATCCTGGAACAGAACCGGGGAAGTTTGGCATTCAGTGGACTTGCAAAGATGTCTATGTCTGGAGTGCCCCAGAGATGAAATATCTTTGCCACCTGGTCTAGGTGGAGGGACCACTCGTGAGGCAGCAGTACTCAACTGAGTTTGTCTGCCCAAAGGTTTTGAATGCCTGGAAGATATACCACCAGAAGGTGAATTTGATACTCTCTGGCGAGGGCCCACAGTCGTAAAGCTTCGTTGCATAACAGAGAGCCTGTTCCGCCCTGCTTGTTCACATAGAACATGGCTACTTGAATGTCCGTCTGGACTAGGACTGTCTTGTAGCTGAGCTGGGTGTGGAATACTCGAAGAGCTAAATAGATTGCTCTTAATTCCAGGAGGTTTATGTGTAAACCGGCCTCCTGTGGAATCCAGGTTCCCTGGGTAGAGAGATGATTCAGGTGTGCTCCCCAACCCACCCGTGATGCATTTGTTGTTAGGGTGGCCTGAAAAAAGGGCTGATGAAAAGGAGACCCCACTGTCAGGTTTTCTAGTGATTGCCACCATAGGAGGGACAAAATTAGTCATTAAGAGATTATTATTTTGTCCGACAAATGACCCGTGGCCTGTGTCCACTGTGTGGAGAGGGTCCACTGAGCTGCTCACATGTGGAGGCGAGTGAGGGAGGATTTGCCTGCTGCTTGAGAAGGTAGTTGCATTATGCAAAGACACCGGGCCTGTGGAAGGAAAGCCTTTGCCTGTCTAGACAGGCTCCTATGAATTCCAGGCATTGGGAAGGAACAAGTTGGGATTTTGGGAAGTTTATTACCAATCCCAAGTATTGGAGAATTTGCATTGTACGGGACAGTGCAGTGCTGGCCTCTGCAACTGTAGGAGCTCGAATGAGCCAGTCGTCTAAGTAAGGAAAGACAAATATCCCCAGGGTTCGTAGAAATGCAGCTACTGCTGCCATGCATTTTGTGAATACCCTTGGTGCTGAAGCCAGACCAAAGGGAAGAACCCTGTACTGGAAATGTTTTCCCCTGAAAAGGAATCGTAAGAATTTCCTGTGATCTGGATGGATGAGAATGTGAGTGTATGCATCCTTTAAGTCTAGAGAGCAAAGCCAATCCTGGCTTTGAAGGTATGGCAGAAGAGTTCCTAGAGAAATCATTTTGAACTTCTCTCGAAACAGGTATTTGTTCAATTCTCTGAGGTCCAAAATGGGTCTGTGTCCTCCTGTTTTCTTTGGAATAAGAAAATAGGAGGAGTAGAACCCTGCACCCCGTTGAAGGATGGGTACCTCCTCTATTGCCCCTTGGGCAAGAAGTGTTGAGACCTCGTGATCTAGCAGATTGTCTGCGGAGGTTTGAGAATTGAATTGCTTTAGAATTGTAACAGGGGGCATGCTGTGAAAATGAAGCTTGTACCCCTCTCCTACAATGGACAAAGTCCAATCTTCTGCTGTTATCTGATGCCATCTGTTGGCAAAGTGGCATAACCTGCCCAGGATATTGGGGGGTTGGGGACCCCTCAGAGGCAGGAAGGCAAAGCTCTCTAGGAAGGAGTCAAAGCCCTTGAGGGGGCTGAACCTGGAGAGCTGGTTGGGCTCTCGGGCCTTTTGGCTTCTTTTGCTGTCTAGCTTGTCCCTTTTGGGCAACCTGACCCTGAGTTTGACTCTGCTGGGTATAGGAAGGATAAAATTTCCTCTTTTTGCTGAAAGAGGGTTTTTTTATAAGGCTTCTTTTTGGCTGGAGTGGCTGTAGATTTTGACAATCTATCTAAAGTAGTATTGTCAGCATCTAACTCGTTAGCCTTTTCCTGCCAGTTCTTGCCGAAGAGATTCTCCCTGTACAAGGAATGTTGCCTAATTTGTCCTGTACCCAAGTCTCCAAGTCTGATGCCTGCAGTCAGGCAATCCGTCATGCACCAATGGCAATAGCAGAGGTTCTGCTGATGCATTCGAAGCAGTCAAAGGTTGCAGGATTTACAAACTTGGATACATCTTGAGCATGCTTAACTAGAGCAAGAAAATCTTGTCTCTTGTCATCTGGGAGAAATGGCTCATACGTTCCAAGTCTCCTGTGACTTCCTTGAGGAACATTCCCATATATAGAATATATGAACTGATCCTAGCTGAAAGCATGGAAGCTTGAAAAGTTTGGCGCCCAAAAGCATCCAGAGTCCTGCATTCACGACCTGGAGGATTGGATGCATGCCTCTTTGCACTTTTCATCCTCCGCATGGCTGATTCCACTACCATAGAATGGTGTGGCAGCTGAGTTTTCTGAAATCCAGGACATGGCAGAACTCGATACATAGTATCAAGTCTCCTAGAGTGAGGAGAAGTAGTCAGAGGTGTCTCCCACATTCTGAGCATCAAGTTATGCAGAATTTCATGGATAGGCAGAGTGGCTGCCTCCTTAGGAGCTTTAGGATAATGGAGAATTTCCAATTCCTTTGCTCTGGGTTCCTCTTCAGGAGCTACTGTGATTGAAAGACCTTTGGCCATATCACAGATAAAATCCTGAAAGGACATGTCCTCTGGAGGTGACATTCTGCGTTGGGGAGAAGAGGGATCTTCTGGGAGAAACCCTCTAGTACCAGCAGAATTGTCAAAGTCTTCGGAATAGGAGGATTCAAAGTATTCCTGACCCCGATGCTCCTGCAAAGCATGGTCCCGGTATCGATCGAAGTCGGTACCGAGTAGATCCGGTACCGATCTGTCGATTACAGCCAGAGATGGCGTGGGAAGAATTCCCACCGGGGCCGGTACCGTTGGTACCGATATTGTCGGTACCAGTACCGGTGTCGGTACCGGCATCGGTGTCAATGTTGCTACCAGTGCCCGTTGGACCAACGGTACCGCAGCTGAGAGAAGAGTTGCGATGCTGCGTTCGACAGCGAGGAACCTCTGGTCTATCGACGCTGCCGATGCCTGTGCGTCAGTACTGGTAAAAACGGCCGGAACCCCTGAGCATGGCACAGGTAGTTCTTGCGAGGATGGGGCCTCGAGAACATCCTGAAGCCCCATCGATGCTTTGGAAGTCGAAGCCTTCCGCCGGGGCTGTTTTGCCGGTGTGGTTCCCTCAAGGGCAATGCCAATGGCCTCTCGATGCTCAGCAGGAGAGCTACCCTTTGAGGACCGGCTTTTATGTTTAGTTACCTGAGATCCATGGGAGGAAAAGGAGGCCCTTGACGATGTCGATGCAATGGATCTGGCATCCGAAGAAAAGAGGGTACTGAGCTTTGCAGACCGGTTCTGTCTTCCTCTTTTGGTCATCCCCATACAGGAGAGACATTCAGTTGGAGAATGTTCAGGCCCTAAACATTTAAGACACCAATCATGGGTGTCAGTGACGGAAATGGTACCGCCACTCTTAGTACATTTTTTAAAACCACTAGTTGGTTTTTCCATGTTTTAGGAATATGGGGCTTAGTGCCCAAAATGGTGCCTAGCACCAAAGGAGAAAAGTTTCTGAAGAGAAACAGTTTAAAGTATAATATTTTTTTTTGAAAAAGAAAAGAAAGGAACCAGCGATACCGGTAAGCGTCGTGCGGCAGGCAAACACAGCCACAAGAAAACAATTTAAAGACGGAATTTTCTGCGGTGACAGGGAATAGATCCTGTCAGCTCTGCGGAAAACGAAGAACTGAAGAGGGACCGTTGGAAAGGCATACTGAGGGATGCTCCCAAAAGCGTTCCTATTGGACACTGGGGAGCGTTCTCGCGCAGGCTCCTTCGGTACCGACGATACCCATATGTGAAGACTGCATTCCTGCCTGTTCCTGGAGATAAACCATATGACCTATCTAATCAACCACTGTAGTCCCCTTTTCTCCTTTTGAGATCTTCTGTGCTTCTCCATGCTTTTTTGAATTCAGATACTGTCCTCAACTCTACTACTTCCTCTGGGAGTCTATTCAACGTATATACCACTTTTTCCATAAAGAAACATTTCTGCCTATTACTCCTGAGTCTATCCCCTTTCACCCTCATCCTATGTCCCCTCATTGCAGAGCTTACTTTCAATCGAAAGAGGTTCTCCTCTTATACATTTATGCCACAGAGGTTTTTAAACATCTCTGTCATATCTCCTCTATCCCGCCTTTTCTCTAATGTATACATATTAAGATCTTTAAGTCTGTCCCCATATGGTTTATAACGAAGACCACTGACAATTTTAGTAGCCACCAACTCCAGTCTGTTTATATCCTTTTAAGAACATAAGATATGCCATACTGGGTCAGACCAAGGTCCATCAAGCCCAGCATCCTGTTTCAAACAGTGGCCAATCTAGGTCATACATACCTAGCAGTATCCCCAAGAGACACAGGTTCCACAATGCTTGTATTGGGTCAAGCATTGATATCCAGGGTCCCTTTTTAATAATGGTTTATGGACCTTTCCTCCAGGAACTTGTCCAAACCTTTTTTAAACCTAGCTACACTAACAGCTCTTACTACATTCTCTGGTAACAAATTCCAGAGTTTGATTACACGTTGAGTGAAAAAATATTTTCTCTTATTTGTCTTAAATAGTTTACCCTGTAGCTTCATTACATGTCCCCTAGTCTTTCTATATTCTGATAGCGTAAACAATCGATCTACGTTTACTTGTTCCACTCCATTCATTAATTTATAGACCTCTATCATATCTCCTCTCAGCCGTCTCTTTTCCAGGTTGAAGAGCCCTAACCTTTGTAGCCTCTCTTCATAGGAGTAGCCTTCCATCCCCTTTACCATTTTGGTGGCTCTTCTCTGTACCTTTTCTAATAACGCTATAGCCAGCGTCTCAAGCACTCTCCTCCTGTACTGACTTTACCTGTGCTGCTTTCCCACTCACAGCTCCACCCCGGAAGCGGAGTGGTTGCGTGCAACGCGATTGCGCACGTGCCCAGAGCGGGCCTTTATTTAAAGACGCGGCCAGCGTCTCAAGCACTCTCCTCCTGTACTGACTTTACCTGTGCTGCTTTCCCACTCACAGCTCCACCCCGGAAGCGGCGTAGTTGCGTGCAACGCGATCGCGCACGTGCCCAGAGCGGGCCTTTATTTAAAGATGCGGCCAGCGTCTCAAGCACTCTCCTCCTGTACTGACTTTACCTGTGCTGCTTTCCCACTCACAGCTCCACCCCGGAAGCGGCGTGGTTGCGTGCAACGCGATCGCACACGTGCCCAGAGCGGGCCTTTATTTAAAGACGCGGCCAGCGTCTCAAGCACTCTCCTCCTGTACTGACTTTACCATATGTAACTTGCTGCCTGTACTTTTTTCTCCTTTGTGCCTACTGGTTCACTCATTATTATTATTATTTGTACTGTTTCTCCCTTCATTTATACTATGTCTACATTTATTGTATTATTTATTGCCTGCCTGTTTATCCCCTGTCCTGTCTCTTTCTCTTATCGCCTCTCCTCTTATTTTTTCTAGTGTGCTGCTTTCCCACTCACAGCTCCACCCCGGAAGCGGCGTGGTTGCGTGCAACGTGATCGCTCACGTGCCCAGAGCGGGCCTTTATTTAAAGACGCGGCCAGCAGCATCTCGCGCCATGGGCGCGCACCCAAGGAGTACACCCAAGGGGCAGGACATGCTCCTTGGGCGAGCTCCTTGGGGCGATGACGAGGGCGACTCTATGTTGTATGCCCGTCGTTCCTCTCCAACATTACCCAGTATTCCTGTCACAAGCTGTCTCCCCCCTCCTTCTGTCGTCAAGGGCAAGCTCCGCGTCTCTTCTATGCACTCCCCCTTCACTCTGGGGCTAGGATCCTTTTTCCTTACCTCGTTCAGTCCCCGTTACGTCTCCTATCTGATCTTGCTCTGGTTACTTTTCATGTCAGTCATACCTGTGGTTTGGGGCCGTCGGCCCCTCCATTCCTCCACTGCACGGCCTCGACACCAGTTGCCCTCTCGGACCTATCTGCACCCCCTTGCCGCGACCTCATCCTCTCAGACACCTACTTCTGCTCGCCTTCCTCTGCCCCCCGTGCCTGTATCACCGGCAGCCCTCCGACTGTGCCTCCTTAACTGTCGATCTCTTCGGTCAAAGACTGCCCTTATCTATGACCTCATTGAACGGGAGCGTCTTGACATTCTTTTCTTGGTAGAAACATGGCTCAAGGAAGGGGAGGATCCCCTCCTTACCCGTTGCCTCCCTCCTAACTATGAGGCCATCTCTGTTCCACGCATTGCGAGAGCGGGTGGCGGGGTCGCGGTTATTTACCGCTCTTCAGTTCCTCTGTCTAGAATTTCCTCTGCCTCCTTAAGTTACCCTGAATCCCTTCTTCTTCAGCTGAACAGTCTGCTCGCTCTCCAATTTCTCTTAATCTACTTTCCTCCATCCTCCCCTCCCTCTCTCTGGGACTCTCTTCTTGCCTCTATCTCTGATTTGACTCTCCAATTTCCGCAGCTTCTTATTCTCGGTGATTTCAATGTACATTTTGACTCACCCACCTTGTCCAGGGACACTGCTTTCTCTGCGCTACTCCAGGATCTCTCTGTCTCAGCACGTGACTCTGCCTACCCACGTTGCTGGTCACACTTTGTATTTGGTTATCTCCTCAGCGAACTCCTCCTTTCAAATCTCATCGCCCATCTCAGTGCCACTTCCCTGGTCAGACCATTTCTACATTGGGTTTACCCTTCAATCCATACCCCCCATCCCTCCTCCTCCCCATTACCCGCCCGTCTGTCCTGCCACCTTAACTCGACAACCTTGCAGAGTTTTTCTACTGTATACCGCCCCCCCTCCTGACTTTTCATCCTTGTCACCATCGTCCCAGGTTGCCTTCTGGAACACTGAACTCTCACACACTCTCGATCAAGTCGCCCCTGCCAGGCCTTATCATCCTCGGCATCGCGCCCGTCACCCCTGGTTCCACACAGGACTTCGTCTTTACCGCTCCCAGCTGTGGAGAGCTGAGTATCTCTGGCGAAAATCCCGCTCTACAGCCTCCCATCAACTCTTTAAGTCCAGTCATGCCCACTATCGGTCTTGCATCCATCAAGCCAAATGTTCCTTCTACTCCGCCTCCATTGCTTCAGCCCCCAATAAGTCGCGGTATCTTTTTGCCACCTTGAACACACTCTCCCAATTACAATCCTCCTCCACTCGGGACTCTCATACTTCCACGCAAGCCCCTAGCCCCACCAGCTTGGCTTCGTTCTTTTCCTCCAAGGTCCACGACCTTTGTTCCTCCCTTCCCCTTTGCCCCCAGGCCTTGACTTCGCCTCCCCCTATCTCACCCCCACCATCCCCGCTGTTATCTTATACTTGGGCCAATTTTTACCCTATCACATCCCCGGAACTCATCCAGCTACTGTCTACTACTCACAAAACTACTTGCCCTCTGGATCCCTCTTCATGGTTTTCAGAGCCTCCCGCTGAGCTACTTCAACCTCTCTTGACCATCATTAATTCCAGTCTGTCATGTGGTACCTTTCCTCACCCTTGGAAACACGCCCTAGTCCGCCCCCTTCTAAAACATCCCTCAGCTGACCCTTCCGTACCCGCAAATTATTGTCCGGTGTCCAATCTCCCTTTTGCTTCCAAACTTTTGGAGAAGGTAGTTTTTTCACAACTTTCACACCATCTGGGCTCAACGCACTTTCTGCACCCCCAGCAATCCGGATTTCGTCCCGGTTACAGTGTCGAGACTACTATCACGGCGGCCCTGAACGAAATCCATACTTCCCACGACCAAGGTAACCTCACGGTGGCGGTATCTCTTGATCTTTCAGCTGCCTTCGATCTAGTGGACCACTCTCTTCTTCTTTCTCGTTTGCGAGATGCAGGTATTGGTGGTGCTGTTTATCACTGGTTTCACTCCTTCTTATTTTCCCGGTCATTTGCAGTCACCTCCACTTGTTCTGCTACAGACCGTCTTCCCCTCACTTTCGGTGTCCCGCAAGATTCAATACTGGCCCCCTTACTATTTAATGTCTTTTTGGCTCCCTTGGCTGTACTCATTCAACAACTAGGGATTTCAGGCTACTACTACGCCGACGATATCTTTCTTTTGCATCACACTTCATCGTCCCACCCATAACCCCACTAGAAACCTGTCTATCCTCAGTTTCCTCATGGCTCGCCTCCAACTGTCTAGTGCTCAATATTGCTAAGACCGCTGCAATCTGGTTCCCCCACAGCTCCCCTACTCCGTCACTTATTCCCTCTTTTTCAGGCACCTGTATTTCTCTAGTCTCTAAACTCCGCTACCTTGGTGTCATTCTCGACAGCAACCTTACCTTCCATGATCACATTTCCCATATCTCTCGGCGCTCTTTCTTCTGTCTCCGACAAATTCGGGCCATTCGACTGTTCTTATCCTCTCAAGTCCTCACTACCCTTCTACTTTCCCTGGTCATCACCAGACTGGATTTTTGTAACACCATCTATGCTGGTATCCCCCAATATCAACGGCATCGACTACAGCTAATACAGAATACAGCCGCTCGGATAATATTACATGCCTCCCCTCGCGATCATATTACCCCTCTGTTGCAACATCTCCACTGGTTACCACTGGAATTCCGGATTTCTTTCAAGACCCTTACGTTAGTACATCGAGCCATCTATCTTTTCCAACCCCAGTACCTTTCCGATTTATTAACCTTCCATACTCCCACTCGCAGCCTTTGATCCGTCCATGTCAACCGTCTTCACCTCCCAGCGCCCTCCAAAGCTCATTTACAATCTACCCGGAAATCAGCCTTTTTCTATTTGGGCCCCTCCCTCTGGAACTCACTTCCCACTTCTCTCCGATTAGAAGAATCCTACCCCAAATTTCGTTCCCTTCTTAAAACCCATCTTTTCTCCTTAGCTTTTAATGTTTCTCTATGAATTTCCTCTGACCCCCCCTCTTCTTTCTCGATTGCTGTCCTTACCTCTTGTCTCCTGTACCTCTCAGATTATTGTAACTTCTTTTTCCTTTTCTATTTCATAATTATTTTTGTACTGTAAACCACCCCGATGTAATGGGGGGCGGTATATCAAATGTAAGTAAACAATAAACAATAAGATACGGCGACCAGAACTGCACACAATATTCAAGGTGCGGTCGTACCATGGAACGATACAGAGGCATTATAATATCCTTTGTTTTATTTTCCATTCCTTTCCTTATGATACCTAGCATTCTATTTGCTTTCTTGGCCGCTGCTGCACACTGGGTGGAGGGTTTCAACATGTTATCCACGATGACTCCTAAATCTTTTTCCTGGGTGGTGGTTCCCAATGTGGAACCTTGCATTGTGTAACCATAGTGTGGGTTGTTCTTTCCTAGGTGCATAACGTTGCACTTGTCCACATTAAATTTCATCTGCCATTTGGATGCCCAGTCTTCCAATTTATCCAGATCCTCCTGCAGTTTTCCCACAGTCCTCTTGGGTTTTAACAACTTTAAACAGTTTTGTGTCATCTGCAAATGTGTTAACCTCACTAGTTATTCCTTTTTGAAGATGTGGTTTCCAGAATTGCACACATTATTCCAAATGAGGTTGCACAAGTGACTTATACAGAGGCACTATCATTTCCTTTTTTCTGCTGGCCATTTCTCTCCCAATGCACCCAAGTATCCTTCTGGCTTTCGTCGTCACCTTTTCTACCTGTTTAGCCCTTTAAGATCATCAGAAAGAATCCCGCCCAGGTCCCACTCTTCTTTCATGGAAAGAAGTATTTCGCCCACAAACTGTACTGCTCCCTTGGATTTTTGCAGCCCAGATGCATGACCCTGCATTTTTTAGCATTAAATCTCAGCTGCCAAATTCTTGATCATTCTTCAGGCTTAGCTAGATCCCTCCTCATGTTATCTACCATTTTCTTGGTGTCTACTCTATTGCATTGGGGGATGCCCGAGTCTGAATATGACTCTGAGAATGTCTATGTAGATGCTCCAGAAGAGGTCACTATCAGGCACATCCACATTTGTGAAATTGTGTCTGCACCTGAATGTGCCTAGTTTTTTTTTTCCAGACATTCTGGCTTAGACGTCCCAAATTGCAATTGGACGTCCCTTATAAAATTCCCCTCAATGTTGATTTTGAATTCTTATGTGACTAAAGTCTTCATGAGAGTAATTTTACATTTTTTTTCTGTGGATAAACCCTGTTTTACCCACAGAAGTGGCTTTTATAAAATTACCCAATGATAATCATACGATGACAAAGAGGTGTATAATGTGTGCAGGCAAATTTGGGGGAGAGCGTGAGGAGTTGCAAAGTACATGCATAGTTTATAGAACATTCGTGTACAGTTATATGTGCACCTGGTCAGGAGCATGCACATACAAACTAGTGGCCAAAATTGTGGATACACCAGCAATTCATTCCCTTCATGCAATTTGAGGTCTCTTACTTGCTTCCTTCATCTATTCTAGTTGATGTAAAGTCTATGGTTGAATATGTTATTGTTTATTGAATCAACAGAGACCTAAAAAGCATATTTTTACTCTGAAAATTTATAAATTTGCATATTAAGATGAGAGGTGAGCATAATTTTGCATATACCCTATAATTACTCCACTTGTTATTCATGCAGTTTTACTCTGCTATGCCATTAATAATTGTGTGTGTTCCTTTTGAATGTTTCTCACCAATGTTTGTAAGCATGCTGTTTTTTACTTATTCAAAAATAGTTTTTTTAATGTTTTATAATTAAAATAAGTAAAATGTAATTAATTATTTAAGATATAAATTTCACTTAATATTTACTACCTTAATTTACTATGGTCTTTCTTTTAAGTAAATACTAAGAACAAAAACTACCAATAGACAAGACTGATCACCCAAAAAGAGGGCTTCTGCAGTAATATTGAGGATGGAAGGCTACATCTTTAGAGAAATACAAAGAAACTTGGCAGTGGAGTAACAGCCTCCAGTGTTCAGAAGATGTGCAGCTGCTTTAAGATGACTTGGAACAACTGCAGACAAACAGGGAAAGGGCAGAAAAAAGTCAACACTACCTTCAACTGACAGGAGAATAGCAAGACTGGTTCTAGGGAACAGAAGAATTGCTGCGATTGACAAATAATATTTTGTCCGATACTAGAGTGTCAGTGTCAAACATAACTGTTTGTCGTAGACTAGTCAAGGACAATCTGAAAGACAGAAGACCAAGGAAAAAGCCATTCCTGGATCCAGTTCAAAGGAGGAAAATGCTTGACTGGGTCAAAGAACACTTGAGCAGGTCAATAGAAGACTGGAAAAGAGTTATTTTGAGGGATGAGACAAAGATTTCAATTTTTGGGAGTTATGGTATTTAGTATGTGCGAAGAAGACCTGGAGAAAACCTCATCCCAGAATGCCTCTGCGCCACTGTTAAGCATCATCTGAGTGTCATGATATGGGGATGCATGTCTTGGCATGATGTAGGCAGGATTCAAGTCTTGAGTAGTACTATCAGTGCAAAATGATACATTGCGACATCCTCAAACCCAAAATGCTGCCTTCTGCTTCTGAAATATTTGGATCTGATGGGGACTTTAAATGTCAACAGGATGGAGCACCATGTCATACAGCAACCATTTGCAAGAAGTGGTTTGCTGACAATAATATGGAATTGTTGTTATGGCCTCGAAACAGTCCTGACCTGAATCCTATTGAAAACCTTTGGTCCAGACTGAAGACAGATGTGGCATCAAAGCATCCAGGCAACAAACAGGAACTGATTGAGTGCATTATCTGTTCCTCCATACAATCAAGATCACGGACCTTGAAAAACTTGTTGAATCAATGCCCAGAAGATGCCAAGTTGTCACTGAAGTCAAAGGGTTTCCAACAAGCTGCTAATTTTAATGATGTAAAATGGTTCTAATTTAATAATACCCCACAGTGATATACTTCTGACACTGTATCTTCAGGTTTTTTTGGACAGAATAAGACTTAATATTAATGAATTTTTATTCCAATATAGTTTCTGAACCAATATTGTGTACTTTCCTTCCTAAAGCACATAAAACATTTGAACAATTGAGCATATATTGCAAGAAATGAACTAAACATCAATGTCTATCCACAATTTTGGCAACTACTGTGAGTGTGTTCTATCTTGATTGTTGCAGCTTTCATGAGGTTATTTTATAAAGGCACATAGGTGTAAATATGTCTCTTTAAAAGTCCCCAAACAGTGGGACATCAGTGAGGGTGGTTTTATAAAGGGGCACATAGTTTAAGAGGAGAAGTTGGCACCTACTTAGGTGCTACTTCATAAGGAAACATATGTGTCTATAAAAGACTAACCTAAAAAGCCAAGATCGTGCCTTCAATGCAGACGTGGACATTTACAGCTGTTCAAGAGTAGGTTTAAATGAAAGCATGTAAATTATGAAAGCACATGCGTACATTAAGGTTTTTCATAATCAGCTCAAGCACTTGCTAAATCTGCTCGCACTCTGCTCAGATAACAACTCTGGCTACATCTTTCAGCAAAGTATGCACATTCATGCCAATGTGCATAACTTTATACCATCGGTATTTGATAAGAAGCCATTTATGTGATCATGTGGCCACATATGTGCGAAAATGAATTTGTAAAATGATCCCCAATGGGCCATATTCTATGAGGCTAATAGTGGGGCTGCATGTCCCACCTGGACGTGCAGCCCCGCTATCTCTCTTGCTGGTATTCTGTCTCTGTCCCCTGCTGCACACACAGAGCCACTGTGCATGCTGCGGGGGACGGGGGCGTGATGGGAGGGGAGAGTGGGAGATGCATGGGTGGGACCGACCCCCGGACATACAGGGTCGATTCTGCTCACGGCCCTGTATGTCTGGTGGTCACCGGGGGGGACGGGACAACACACCCTGCTTATACCACCTCTGAGGTGGAATAAGAGTAGGGTACCCCCCCCCAAATGTAGCTGGCAGTTCCCCTGGAGCCCAGAACTCCCCCCCCACAGGAGCACCAGGACACGCCATCCGATCCGTGTCCAAGCGGCCCCCGTTGGGGGTCAGATGGCGGGAACTTGGGGACTCTGGGGTTGCGGGCAGAGGGAACTGTGGGGAGGACGTCCCCGCAGCTGAGGGAGGGGCACGTCGGGCCGTCCTCTGACCCAATTCTGAAAGCCACGGGAACGTTCTGCTCCCGTGTTTCAGAATCGGGTCCAAATGGGCCCATCCTGCATAGGGCTGTCCGGATTGCTCGGACGTGCCCCTTCCAGAATCGGGCTCCACATGTTTAGGAGGATCAGTCTTTAGATGATAGAACTAGCATTTGACACTGAACCTTATGTCAAGTATCAGTAAATGTGATCCTACCTCACCACTGTGTGTGTGCACACGATGAATTCAGGCTTGGAGTTCCACTGGTGGTAGGTGATATAGTAATGGGTCTGAAGCCAGATCCATTGTTGTCCTTTGGTTAGAAATCGATAACAGCAAGATTTCCCCTTGCCAAACTGCATCACTATTAGTAGAAATTATACACAGCATATAAAAAATGTTAAAAATAAGAAAATGATAAGTGTTCTCTAACAGAATTATTCAACAGCAGAGTAGAACAAGGACAATATTTTGGACTGAAGTTTAACTCTGGTCATTTAAATTGCTAAACATCCAAAGTTATCCATTTTATAAAGAGGCGTGGCTAGGTGCATTCTTGGGTTAGTCACAAAGCTTTTGTTTAAGTGGTGACATAACTTACTCAAGTGGTGCCATGCCAATAGCAAATGTAAAGCTAAAGTGGCATCTTATTTGTTTAACTTTAGAGCTCTTTAAAAAAGAGTGCTAAGTAGTTAACATGTGAATCAGTGTATGCTGTTAGAATGTAAACATGGTAACTATCACTGCCAATGGCTTGTGGCTAGCATGTGCTACTTTGCATGCTAATTGCATGCCGTGTTAGAAGGTGGAAACTAAGTGGAGAGCTGGCATGTACTGAGCATAGCAGTTAGGGCATGGTAAATTACTGTGCACTGTTACTGTTGCAGATAGTGCCATTGCTCCTTGCAATTTCTACATATTATGGACGTCAATTTGTAAATTTAGCCCTTTCCACTTGTCATTTCCACGTGTATATGCTGGATTTTCCATGTGGTAATTGCAAATGAGGCTTCTAAAGTATGCAAAGCTTCTGCTACATGTTGGGCATGCCCTCAAAGGTTTTCAATACAGTTAAGGCATAGAAAGGTTTTTTACCACATGCTAACTGAATGGCAGACAACGCGATGCAGGTAATGCCACCCAAAATAGTGTAGCTAACTGCATGGTGTTCTCTGTCGTGTTAACAGTTACTGTGTGGTGGCTTACCACATATTAATTATAAGGTGTAGTCCCTGCCCATTCTCCAGCCCATTAATTGCTGCACTAACTGCTAATGCGACTTAGTAAATAGGTGTCAGAATGCTGTGAACATTTAGGTATGATACAAAATACACTTTTATTCTGGAAAAGTCTGAAACACAAATGTATGATGGGATTGTAGTCAATGGCTGAAACACACAGGGGTATGTTTACTAAACCGTCTTAACGTGCGCCCGGCGATAGTGTGCAGGATGCCATAAAAGGAGTGGGCGCTTTGGTCTTAACGTAGCAAAACGGGATTATCGCATGATAACGCATGCTGCGCACATTATCGGGCAAAACACTGCTAAGCACGTTAACGAGTGAAAATCTTAAGTAGGCGTGCAGACATGCAGATGTAGAAGCAGAGGTGTAGCACAATGGTTAATACACTGCCTGATGGTACAGGGGTCATGAGTTCGATCCCCCAGTGTGCCCAATGCATAAGGCTGGCTGAGGCATCAACCTTTACATTTAAGTAGTGTTTTATGAGGCATTTTACTTTTATTTTAATTAGTGCTGCCAGCAAACACACCCTCACGGTGGCATAACCTAAGGTGCCGCATAAGGCACCCCATAAGGCACTCCATAGGGCACATTATAAAGTGCACTGTCCGCCAAGGCACCCTATAATGTCCCCAAAGGACACATTATAAGGCACCTTATAAGGCGCTTGTAGGGCACCTTATAAGGCGCCTTATAGGGCGCCCTATAAGGTGCCTTATGGGGCGCCTTATGAGGCACCTTAAGGTTACAGTACTCTGAGGGTGTTTTTGCTGGCAGCCCTAATGTACATTAAAAATAGACAATGCCTCAGACAGCCCTATCAAATAACCCCACCATGGGTTTGAACCCATGACCCTGGCTTTACAAGCAGTGAAGTAACCAATGGGCTGCAGCTCTGTAGCAGCCAACAAACCCCTGGCTGGCTGCAGAAGGACTGCACGTCACCACACAAACTGTCTGCTGTGGTTACCAGGATAGGTTTAACCCACCTGTACCCATGATGCACTGCACATGCAAATCATCAGTCGACAGATGGGCACAAGATGGGGTATGCACCCCACAGCACCTCGGCCTGGTAGGGGGAACTGACCGTATGTGGTACTGCCACAGAGTAGCCACAGACCGTCACATTGTGCAGCTACTGTGCTCACCCTGAGGGTGAGGTGGGGCGCCCATCACCAGGTCCACAGCACCTTTCATAGCTGAAATACGCCATGCTGCAGGTCCCCATCAGTGCTACTGTGTGTGATAGGTAGTTCCTGCAGACACACCTAGGATACATCTGTGTCCTTCTGTATTTCTCAGTCATGTCTAGCCCTTATGGGCTATGATGCACCCAGAATAGTGCATATCCTGTCTTGGTGCCATGGTTACATGATGTAGGTGAAAGGGGGGTGGGGGGTGTTTGGACCCATAGGCAGATTATGTACCACCACACAACCCACCCTCTGGGGCTAAGGGTGGGAAACAGGATCACCCACCAACAGATCCACCTTCTACTTCCCTGCAATGATGGCAGTAGAGGGGACCATCAACCCCAGTCCTGCTGGGGAACAGACACCCTACAAGGCAGGCAATGCAGAGCTGTACACATCCATAAAGCAATAGCAGACAGACAGTAGGCCTGGAAATGCATAGCTGTCCCCCACCACTATCTGACATTCTCCAGCAGCAAGCCTCCAGCCACTGCACCCTGCAAGGTGTTCCAGCAAGACACATACTAGCTGCAGACAGTCTGCTAGCTAGTCCATAGTGTATGTTCCTGGAGGAGATGCGTGTACCCAGAACGGGGATGTCAGCATACACACCAAGCAGATAAGTCAGTGATTGGGCCCCAAAAGAGAACCCATAAATATCACATGAGAGAAATACTAAATAGCACTATGGGGGAACCTAGCCATGCCGTGATCACTGCTCCATCAGGGTGAGAGTGACCTCCCAGCAGGACATGCTGTGGCCACCCTGTCCGTGCAGGTGGTGGCCGGCAACTACAATGTCCAAGCCATTGCCCTATGCTATGTACAGATGAATCCAGGCCAGGCCACCCTATCCTGGCTATTCCCATGGTACCTTGCTCCTCATTATGCACATTGGCAGGCCAATACTGGCAACAGTGCTAGCAGTGTGGGCTGTGGAGGGTGTTTGCAGCCACCACACACTGGATAGACAGACACACACTCCCCACACCTATGCCAGCATCGTGCAACTATAGAGGTGTTTGGCAGCCCTGGCCACCGCACCAGTCCTGGGCACAGTGCAGGCATGGCTATGGTACGCAATACTGTTGGGGTCACCCCCTAGGGTGGTAAACACAGTCAGACACAAGACCTGTAGCACACTCCACAGACATCAGAAAGGTTCCTATGCTGCAGCTCACTCAAAACATTGTACTTAACCTCGGAATTGCTATCTGCCAGTAATCATAGCAACTTTTGATAGCTGTGTACCGTATTCCCAGGTTTAGGGTGGCATTGCTAAGGTATGCAAGTGCTAGTATTGGGAGATGCACGCAGGGCCCAACATCCTACCTCTCCCGGAGGCATTGGATAATGGAGCCTGTGGGTGCGGTTGTGTCGGCCCCTGTTGGCCGCTGCTTTAGGGCAGAGGTTCCCGACTCCAGTCCTGGTGTGCCAGACACTATTCGGGTTTTCATGCTGTCCCTCATGAATATGCATGAGATACATCTGCATACCATGGGGGCGGCAAATAGAAATGCAGCACAGGCATCTTTATTAGAGACAGCATGGAACCTGAATGGTGTTTGGCCCTCCAGGACTGCATTTGGGAGACTCTGCTCTAGGTAATGCGCATGTTTATGGGGTCTGTGCTCTGTAGGGTAAAATGTAGGTGTTTTGGGCATGTATATGTCATCTGCAATAAAGGTTCTGTCTGTATTAGCACGTTTTAGTAGTGGGTAAAATATGGGGACTGGGTTGGCAGGAACCATGGCTGGGACTTAAACCTGTGACCTTCTGCTTCTGAACACACTGGCTGTGTGCACTGCACCACTGTGTTGCCACAGAAACAATGCATTCCCTGGTGATACAATGACTGTTCATCAGACAGAGCCTGTCTGTTGCAGTGCATGGCACCCACCTACACAGGGCTAGGCCACGGTCTGCTCTGGGCAGCTGCCACTGCCCCCTCCATCACCAGTATCCCTCTGCCATCATGCTGACATGCCCGTCTGCTGGTGGTGCTGGTGGAGCGCAGTCTCAGGCCATCCAGTGTGCGGGTAGGCGGCTGCCTATGGTGCGGGTTCTGGGGTAGGGGTGCCTGCATAGCTGTCCACGCTTCCCCCCAGCACCGCATGCCAATGTTCCGTGCCCTTCGGGGTACCTGCTGGGTACTATCCCCTGTGACACTGTGGGAAGCACACTCGTGCCCATGTTGGGCCCTCAGCAGTTGCTGTCTGGCTGCTCTACTGTTTCAGCATTCCTATGGACCAACTAGGCATCACCCTAGTCCGCACTGTGGGCCAGCTGCACTGCAGCATGTGCCGCATGGAGCCCTCTGTGTCCCCTTTTCCAGCATCTGTCCAGTTGCCTGTTCCAACATGCCCACCCTGCTGTTGTGGAACATGTGCACGCCATAGGAAACCTGGCCAATGGAGTCGGAAACCCTGCTCAGCGCAATTACACTGTGGGTTCATTCACCTTGTATGGGGACGGAGCATAGACCCTTCCAAAATTCATATCTTTTTTTTGGAGCTTTCTTGGGGGTGTTTTGTGCTGTTTCCCATTGATATCACTATTGGCCAGCTTGGTTATTTTATTTTTACATTTTCCTCTGTACATTTTAAAGGTTTATTTGCCCTTTTGTTCTGTGCACATGTATCACACATCACGTTTTGTAGATTTCTCTGGTTTTGCTGTACATTGCTGACGGAAATGGTTTCTTTTCCCTTTATATCTGCTCTAACGCCAGGGTTTCACTGGGGTTAGTTTTGAGCCTCGGATTTCACAGCGTTAGTGTGCGGGGAGCCTCTCCACCCATTGACCCCTTTTCTCCGCCCCTGGGGAGCCTTCCTCCGCCCTCCGGGAGCCTTTCCCCGCCTTCAGCGCTCGTTTGCGCCGCTGTGCGCGTTATCGCGCGCTGAGGTACCTGTGCACCTGATAAAGTGCCATTATCGCGCGATAACATCACAGAGCGCACATTAAGACGGTTTATTAAACATACCCCACAGTTTACAACAATTTAAATCTCACAAATAAAGGACTATGGATCTTATTCGATAGAGATTTTTCCCATGGATACAACAAAAGGAAAAATTATATTTTAAAAAGACCCTATACCTCAAAAAGATTTCCATTTTAAAAATGTCTGTGATGAAGATCTTCTAAAATGTGTGCCTATAGGATATTGTTACAAGGGAGGAATGAGCCAATGATTGGAGCACTGTATTCTGTTTCAACGGATGCACTAATAACACATGACTGGCCACTGATTTTCATCATTTTGACAAAATTGCTTTACTCTTTTATACTTTTAGGACCCAACTGAAATCAAGATGTGGTGCAGCGTTTTCACAAGCCAAGCGATTTTCTAAATTTTTTCAAAAAGCTCTCTCCCATATTACACTCCCATAATCCTGATGTTAATGTAGTGATTTTCTTCCCGATGTTACGGCCTTTAAGTTGGTGGTTTATTTCTTTTGATCTTGGTCTGTTGCTGACTTCTGCTGGCAGCTGCTAAGTAAGTTTTTACTAGCATTAACTCACATTATGTTTTTTGTTTCACATACTGTTAAAATTGATCTGCCTAAGGTATTTTATTTTGTCGCCTTATGACAATAGGTTTATCAATCGTGAGCTCATCTAATATATATTGTTTCTGATATTGCACAAACCATTAGGTAAGTGCTTCAGATCACATAGTTTTTGTATTATATGGGTCTCACATGTGGGTCTTCCTCGTCCTTTCCTTTCGCACCCCTCGGTGAGACACAGGGGTATGTTTACTAAACCGCGCAAATGTGCGGAGCGCACTTGAGCGTGCGCTAAGGTACCTTAGCGCATGCTAATAGTGCGTTTTCTGGTGCCCCGCACGCGTGCGCGCAGCCCACACAAGTGCGCTCCGCCCGCACAAGAGCGGGGTGCGCTGATGTGCGATAGAGGTGTGGAAAGGCATTTGGAGGGCGGAGGAAGGCTCCCGAGGGGCGGGGGGAAGGGGTTAATGGGTGGAGAGTGGGAGGGGAGAGGCTCCCCGCACAGGAGCGGGGCTGAATTTCGGCAAAAAAATACTGCGAGTGAAACCCTCGCGTTAGAGCCGATTTAAAGGAAAGAGAAACCATTTCCGTCAGCAATGTACAGCAAAACCGGGGAAACCTGCAAACGTGAGCAGTGTGATACATGTGCACAGAAAGCACAGTTACTTTCCTGTAACAGGTGATCTCTGGGAACAGCAGGAATTAGTCCTCACTTATGGGTACGTCGGAACCGATGGAGCCTGCGCGGGAAAGCTCCCCAGCTTCCCAGAAAGGAAGCTTTTGGGGCCTCCCACTGCACATGCGCGCTGCCTTCCCGCCTTCCTGACCAGCTCTCCTCAGTTCGAGTTTATAGCTGAGACAATAGAGAGAGGAAAGGAAGATAGATAGAAGATACAACTCCTAGGGGAGGTGGGTGGGTTGTGAGGACTAATTCCTGCTGTTCCCAGAGATCACCTGTTACAGGTAAGTAACTGTGCTATCTCCAGGAACAAGCAGGAATAAGTCCTCACTTATGGGGACTCCCTAGCAAAGATGCCTGGGAGATCCCCTCCCAAGGGTTCACCATCTTCGTATGGATCTCAGGCATCCATCCAGGGAAGGTGGGCAGGAGTTGTTCAAGTATGGAACAGGTGTTTGAGGACAGCCTGACCAAACAAGGCATCCCGGCGGGAGTCCTTGTCCAAACAGTAATGGGCTGTGAAGGTATGAACCGAGGCCCAGGTGGCTGCTCGACAGATCTGATCTATGGATACAGAGTGAAGATGAGCCATAGAAGTGGCCATGGCTCGCACATTGTGAGCTGTGACATGGCCTTCCAGAGAAATGTTTTTACTCTGGTAAGCAAAGGAAATACACTGAGCAATCCAATTGGAAAGTGTACGTTTTGAGATTGGAAGTCCCAAATGAGAAGGATCAAAAGCCACAAAAAGTTGGGAAGACTTTCGATGTGGTTGAGTCCTGTTGAGGTAAAAGGCGAGAGCTCTTTTACAGTCTAGAGTATGAAGGTTCCTCTCTGCACTGGATGCATGAGGAGCCGGAAAAAGACAGGTAGATATACCTCTTGATTAAGATGAAAAGGCGAAACCACTTTGGGCATAAAGTGGGGATTCGTCCTAAGGACCACCTTATCATGATGAAACCTAGTATAAGGTGGATGAGCCACTAAGGCCTGTAGCTCACTGATGCGGCGAGCCGAAGTGACTGCAATAAGGAAAAGGACCTTCCAGGAAAGAAATTTCAAGGAGGTAGAAACCAACGGTTCAAAAGGTGGCTTCATAAGCTGACCTAGAACTAGGTTCAAATCCCATGCTACCGGAGGAGGTCGGATGGGAGGCTTAGTTAGAGTCAGGCCTCTCATGAACCTTGCAATAGGCGGATGAGAGGAGACAGGTTGTCCATTTATAGGTTTTAAGGATGCTGCAATAGCACTCAAATGGACTCTTACTGAATTCGTCTTAAGGCCTGCATTAGAAAGATGCAGGAGATAGTCTAGTAGAGAATTCAAAGGAAGTGCTAGAGGGTCAAGACCCTGTTGAGCACACCAAATGGAAAAGCGTTTCCATTTGAAAGCATAGGAACGCCTCGTGGAGGGTTTCCTAGAGGCATGAAGGATATCTTTCACTGGTTGAGAAAGATTGAAGTCATGAAGGCTTAGGCCTTCAGTAACCAAGCTCTGAGGTGTAGGGACTTGGGGTTTGGGTGCCACAAAGTCCCCTCCTCCTGAGACAGAAGGTCTGGCGCAGCTCCAAGGTCCAGGGAGGGTCCCTGGGAGAGATTTATTTTATTTATTTATTTATTTAACATGTTTTGTATCCCGCCTTTTCCTTCAATCAAAGCGGTTAATACAGCACAAAGTTAAACAAAGGTGAGGGAAACATACATTGCATTATCATTACATCACAACAAAACACTAGGAGTACAAACAGGGATGCAGAAGAAGAGGGAACCACACTTGGCGTGGCCAGCGTGGAGCTATGAGGATCATCGATCCGTGATCCCTCTGGAGTTTGAACAGAGTCTTGGGAATCAAAGGAATGGGTGGAAAGGCATATAGGAATTCCTGACCCCAATGCAGGAGAAAGGCGTCGTTGGCCTGAGCTCCCTGACACGGAGTCCTGGAACAGAACCGGGGAAGTTTGGCATTCCACGGACTTGCAAAGAGGTCTATGTCCGGGGTTCCCCATTCCTGAAAGATTCTGCCTATCTGGTCCATATGTAGGGACCATTCGTGTGGAAGCAGAACTCGACTGAGTCTGTCTGCCCGAGAGTTTTGAACCCCTGGAAGATATACTGCCAGAAGATGAATTTGATGCTCTCTGGCGAAGGCCCATAATCTGAGAGCTTCGCTGCAAAGCGACAGAGAGCCTGTCCCTCCTTGTTTGTTTACGTAGAACATGGCCACCTGATTGTCTGTCTGAACTAGGACGGTCAGGTTGACAAGGAGGGTATGGAAGACTTTGAGGGCAAAGAAGATTGCTCGCAGTTCCAGGAGGTTGATGTGAAGGGTGGTCTCCTGTGGAGACCAAGTACCCTGAGTGGAGAGGGATTGTAGATGGGCTCCCCACCCTGTTTGGGAGGCATCTGTTGTGAGGGTTGCTTGGGGCAACAAAGGTTGGAAGGGGGCCCCCAACAACAGATTCTTGGTGGACATCCACCATTGGAGGGACCAAAACAGACGCTTTGAGGTGAGGATTTGGTCGGAGAGCGCTCCTGATGCTTGAGTCCACTGGGTGGCCAAGGTCCATTGAGCTGCTCTCATATGAAGACGAGCGTAGGGCACCACGTGAACCATGGAGGCCATGTGGCCCAGAAGTCGCAGCATTTCTCTGGCTGTCAAGTGACTGCTGGACTGAGCTTGGGAGGCCAAGCACACCAGACGTTGGCCCCGGACTTGAGGTAGGTAGGCCCTTGCAGTGGTGGTGTCCAACTGGGCCCCTATGAATTCCAGAGACTGAGTAGGGATAAGTTGAGACTTGGGAAGGTTTACCACCAGTCCCAGATACTGCAGAATGTGCCTTGTGCGGTCCAGGGAAATCTGGGCCTCTGACTGAGATGGAGCTCGGATGAGCCAGTCGTCCAGATATGGGAATACAAAAATTCCCAGACCTCTTAGAAATGCGGCAACAACTGCCATGCATTTGGTGAACACTCTTGGAGCAGAGGCTAGACCGAAGGGAAGTACTCTGTACTGAAAATGTTTTCCCTGAAACAGAAATCTTAGATATTTTCTGTGGGATGGGTGGATGAGTATATGTGTGTACGCATCCTTGAGATCTAGAGAACAAAGCCAATCCTGACTCTGAAGGTATGGAAGGAGAATGCCTAGAGAAAGCATTTTGAATTTTTCCTTGTACAGAAATTTGTTCAATTCTCTCAGATCTAGGATAGGTCTGAATCCCCCTGTCTTCTTTGGTATGAGAAAATAAGGGGAGTAGAATCCTGTCCCTTGTTGAAGAAGAGGAACCTCTTCTATTGCCCCTTGGGCAAGGAGAGAAGAGATTTCCTGACCCAACAGGTCCAGGAGAGACGGGGGAGAATTGAAGTGCCTCACCATGGTATGTGGAGGAAGGTTGGAAAAATGAAGTTTGTAGCCTTCTCTGATGATAGAGAGGGTCCAGTGCTCTGATGTAATTTGCCCCCATCTGGGAGCAAATTGAGCTAACCTTCCGGGAATGGTGAGGGGCTCTGGTTGTTCTAGAGCCAGAAATGTTAAGTTCTCTAGGGGCAAGTCAAAACCCCTGAGGGGGTTGAGCCTGCTGAGGAGTGGCAGACGCTGCAGGCTTTGACCTTGCCTGTTTAGGTTGCTGACGTTTAGCAGCAAAGCGAGGCTGAGAAGATTGTTGGCCAGTATTTGTGGAAAATCTGGCCTTCTTGTAGTAAGGCCTCTTGAAAGAATTTTTCTTGGCAGGAGTAGAGGTAGACTTAGAAAGTCTATCTAATGTAGCATTTTCTGCGTCCATTTGAGTGGCTTTAATTTGCCAGTCTTTACCAAATAAGTTCTCACCTGTACAGGGCAGATTCCGTAAGCCATCCAGGACCCAGGGTTCTAGGTCAGAGGCCTGGAGCCAAGCAAGTCGTCGGGCTGCAATAGCAATGCCCGAAGCTCTACCGGCACCCTCAAAGGAATCAAAAGCTGCTCTGTTGGAGAACTTAGAAACATCTAGAAGCTGTTTCACCAGAGAAATGAACTCCTCCTTTCTATCCTCAGGGATAAAGGAGGCAAAATGCCGTACCTTTAGGGCAAGTTCCCTTAGAAACATGCCCATATACAGACTGTATGAATTAATCCTGGCTATAAGCATACTAGCCTGGAAGATTTTCCTACCAAAAGAGTCTAGGGTCTTACATTCCCGCCCTGGAGGGGTAGAAGAGTGCCTTTTGGTACTCTTAATCTTTTTCAGCGCAGACTTCACCACAATGGAATGGTGAGGCAGCTGAGTTTTTTGAAAACCAGGAGAAGGAGGGACCCGGTACATGGTGTCCAACCTACGGGAATGAGGAGACAACGTTAGAGGAGCCTTCCATAAGTCCATCAAGTGTTCTTGAAGGATTTCATGGATAGGCAGGGTGACTGCCTCTTTAGGAACCTTAGGGTATCCTAAAATATCCAATTTCTTTGATCTAGGTTCTTTTTCAGAGGATGTGGTAATAGAAAGTCCTTTAGCTACTTCTATAATGAAGTCTTGAAAGGACAAATCCTCTGGCGGAGACATTCTCCTCTTTGGGGAAGAAGGCTCTTCAGGAAGAACTAGAGACAGCTCATCAGAGTCATCAGAGGAGTCAAAATCCTCAGAAGAATCAGAGTATCCTCTATTTGCTTCCAACGCACGATACGCATACCGATCGGTATCAACATCGGGCGTACCGGGTATGGGATCGGTATAGGGTGAAAACCCGGATCCGGCATGCGGAACCGATCTGCGTTTGGAAGACGATGGTCTCGGTTCCGGTATGGAAGACAGTACCGGAACCGGACCCGGAACCGCTAGATGCGGTACCGAGGGCGTCGCAGCATTAATGAAAGCCAGAACGGCCTGCTGCATGGTCTGGACAGTATTGCCCATAGATGCCACTGCTGCCTGGATGTCGGTACCGGCATAGGCCGGTACCCCAGAGCAGTATAACAGGTGATCGGTCGAGGCCGTGCCATCGATGTCAACCTGTAACCCCATAGATGGTGCTTTGGAAGCCAGAGCTTCCCGCCGGGGTTGTTTGGCTGGGGCATGGTCCTCAGATTCAAAATTGAGAGCCTCTCGATGCTTTGAAGGAGATTTTCTCTTTGAGGACCTGCCCGAAGAAGGTTTGGTTACCTGAGATCCATCCGGAGAGGAAGACCTGGATGACTGTGATGCTGGATTATCTGAAGCAAACAGCACATGGAATTTGTTGGCCCGGTTCTGCAAACCACGTTTAGACATCTGGGAGCAGGATGGGCAGTCCGGAATGGAGTGGTCAGGCCCCAAACATTTAAGACACCAGTCATGGGTGTCTGTAACAGAAATAACAGCACTACACTAGGTACACTTCTTGAAACCAGGAGCTGGTTTCTCCAGGAGGAGATTTTGTGTAGGCCTGAGGCCTAACAGAAGTCACCAAGTTGTGCTAAAAAAGCTTTTTTTTTTTTTTAAGAAGAAAAAGAAAAGAGAGACCGGCGGTACCGGTTTCGGTATGGGGAAGGCAGGTACGCGGTCAAAAGAAAGAAACTAAAATAACAATTTCTTCAGCGGTGACAGGAACACGACCTGCTGGCTCCGCGGAAAAAGAGAAACTGAGCAGAGCTGGTCAGGAAGGCGGGAAGGCAGCGCGCATGTGCAGTGGGAGGCCCCAAAAGCTTCCTTTCTGGGAAGCTGGGGAGCTTTCCCGCGCAGGCTCCGTCGGTTCCGACGTACCCATAAGTGAGGACTTATTCCTGCTTGTTCCTGGAGATCAAAATAGCAAATATAAATTGAAAATGACCACAACAAAATCCAAATAAATTATAATCCAGTTGGGCAACAAGTACTGTCTCTGTGGCCACAGTGTGGTGCAATGGACACAGCCAGTGCCTGTAAGACCAGAGGGTCACAGGTTCAAATCTCAGCTGGGGCTCCTGCCAACCCATTCTCCATAGTTTTGCCCACCACTAAACAGTGATAGTAAAGACACTCCTTTATTGCTGAGAACATAAGCATGGTTCAAACACCCATATTTTACCCTACACCGCACACAAACCATAACAATGGGCATTACCTACAGCCGAGTCCCCCAAAGTCAGTCCCGGAGGGCCCCACACCATTCAGGTTCCATGCTGCCTCTAATAAAGATGCCTGTGCTGCATATCTATGCACCACCCCCATGGTATGCAGATGTAGCTCATGCATATTTATGAAGGACAGCATGAAAACCCGAACAGTGTTTGGAACACCAGGACTGGAGTTGGGAAACTCTGCCGTAAAGCAGCAGCCAACAGGGCCAGACACACCCACACACACACCCACAGGCCCCACTGGCCAATGCCTCCTGGAGAGGCAGGACATTGGGCCCTTCCTGTATCTCCCAATACTAGCAGTTGCATACCTTAGCAATGCCACCCTACACCTGGGTATATGGTACACAGCTATCAAATGTTTCCCATGATAACTGGCAGATATCAATTCCTACGTTAAGCACATTTCGCTCCTTGGGCTCCACCATAACAATCATTCTGATGTCTGCGGTATGTGCTGCAGGTCTGGTCTCTGACAGTGTTTATCGCCCTGGGGAGTGACCCCCAACAGTATTGCGTACCATATCCATGCCTGTACTGTGCCCAGGACTGGTGTGGTGGGTATGGCTGCTGAACGCCTCTATAGTAGCACAATGCTGGCATAGGTGTGAGGGTGGCTGTCTGTCTATCCAGTGTGTGGTGGCTGCAAACACCTTCCACAGCCCACACTGCCAGCAATGTTGCCAGTATTGGGCTGCCAATGTGCATAATGAGGAACAAGGTACCATGGGTATAGGCCAGACAGGGTGGCATGGCAGGGTGCATCTGCACAGGGCATAGGGCACTGACTGGGACATTTTAGTGCCCGGCTACCACCTACACAGACAGGGTGACCTCAGTATGTCCTGCTGAGAGATCACTCTCACCCTGACTGTGCAGTGACCACAACATGGCTAGGCACCCCCATAGTGCTATATAGTATTTCTCTCATGTGATAGATATGGGTTTCCTTTTGGGGCCCAGTCACTGATTTATCTGCTTGCTGTGTATGCTGACATCCCCGTTCTGGGTGCATGCATCTCCACTGGGAGCATGCACTGTGGACTAACTAGCACACTGTTTGCAGCTGGTATGTGTCTTGATGGAGCAGCTTGCAGGGTGCAGTGGATGATGACTTGCTGCAGGAGAATATCAGATAGTGGTGGGGTGCAGCTTGCCATATCCAGGCCTAATGTCTGTCTGCTATTGTGTTATGGATGTGTATAGAGCTGCATTGACTGCCCTGTGGGGTGTCTGTTTCTCAGCAGGACCGGGGTTGATGGTCCCCTCTACTGCCACCTTTGCAGGGAGGAAGAATGTGGATCTATTGATGGGAGACCCTGTTTTCCACCCTCGGCGAGGGGAGGGGAGGGGAGGGGAGGGGGGTGGGTGGGTGGTTGGTGGTACATAGCCCACCTAGGGGTTACACCTGACTGAAACAGCCAGAGATATATATGCTTTGGACCTCTGGCATGGCCTCTTTCAGCTATGGAAGGTGTTGTGGACCTGGTCCTGGGCGCCTCATTGCACCCTCAGGGTGAGCACAGTACCCGCACAATGTGACGGTGTGTAGCTACTCTGTGCCAGTAAAACACACGGTCAGTACCCCCTACCAGGCCGGGGTGGTGTGTGGGTGCACATGGTCACTTCCCTCTACCAGGCCGAGGTGCTGTGGGGGTGCATTGCCCATCTTGTGTTAATCTGTGGACAGCTGATTTGCATGTGCAGTGCATCATGGGTATGGGTGGGCTAACCCTATCCTGGTGACCACAGCAGACTGTCTGTGTGGTGACATGCATGCTCTCTGCAGCCAGCCAGGTGCTTGCTAGCAGCTGTAGTCCAATGGTTACTTTACTGCCTCTGAAGTCAGAAGTCATGGGTTCAAACCCAAAGTGGGGTTATTTGATAGGGTTGTCCAATGCATTATCTTTTTTTAATGTACATATTTTGATGCCAGCAAAAACACCCTCAGTGTACTGTACCCATAAGGTGCCTCTGAGGGTGCTTTATAGGGCGCCCTATAGGGCACCTTATGGTTCCCGTCCATATAAGGTGCACTATACATTATCCTGTGATGCAACCTATAGGGTGCCCTATAGGGGACATTTTAGGGTGCTGTGGCGGACAGTGCAATTTATAATGTGCCCTATGGAGTGCCTTATAGGGTGCCTTATATGGCACCTTCAATTACGGCACATGAGGGCGTGTTTGCTGGCAGCAATTAATAGCATAAAAATAAAGTGCTGCAGGACAAAATACGTACAATGCAAAGCTGATGCCACAGCCAGCCTTATGTATTAGGCACACTGGGGAGCAAACTCATGACCCCTGTATCAGCAGTCAGTGCCATTGTGCTCCACTGCTGCTCCTCCTTGCCTGTCAGCGCACCTACTTATGCTTTTCATTCCTTAAACTGCACAGTGCTGCCATAAAAAACAGTACACTGACCTTGCGGTACCTCATACGGCACCCTCTAAGCAACATTCTAGGGTGCCTTGGCTGACAGTGCACTTTAAAATGTGCCTTATAGGGCGCCTTATGTTAACACGCTTTGAGAGTGCGTTTGCTAGTAGTGATAATTAAAATATGCATAAAATGCCTCCTTCCCCATAATATGTTATGCCTCAGCCAGCCTTGTTCATTGGGCACTTTGGGGGATTGAACCCCTGATTCCTGCACCATTGGTCAGTGTCTTAACCATTGTGCAGTGGCTCTGCTCTTCTTCCTGCACATCAGCGTGCCACTTATACCGCCCAGAATTATAATGCCTCCATAAACATCAGCGCGCCGCCTTATGCCGCCCAGTATTAATATGCTGCCAAAAACATTAGCGTGCTGCCTTATGCCGCCCAGTATTTCTGTGCCTCATAAATTAATGCCTCAGTCAGCTGTTTTCATTGGGCACTGTGGGGGATTGAACCCTTAATCCCTGCACTGTTGGTCAGTGTCTTAACCATTGTGCTGTGGCTCTGCTCTTTTTCTTGCACTTCTGCGCGCCACTTATGCCTCCCGTGCAGCTATCTCATGTGCTAAGGTGCGGGGCGCACATGGGCGCTGCGCACCTTAGCGCATATGTAAATTCCGGCTTTTCTTTTTCAGGACGGAACGCCCACTCCTTATATGGCACCCGCACACTACCGCGGCCCGCACTTTACCAGGGTTTTAGTAAACATACCCCACAGTTTCTGCACAGTCAATATTTCATTATCACATTGAGTTATTCGCTTTCTTATAATATGAGTTTGTAACATTTTATTATCTGTTCTCATTATTTTATTCTTTTATTATTTATGATTATTTATTGTTGTACTGTTGATTTATTGTTTGCCGGTTGGTGTTTTATTTATACAATGCATGGTAGTGATCTTTTATACAATTTTTGTTTTTATTTGAGGTGTATTCTCCTGAAGAAGGCGTCAGCTGAAACACGTTGAGGTATTGAATATAATTTGCTTTAATCCAACACTGTCTTGGCAAACCTATTTTTGTCGTTCCTGCCCCTGCCTACAGGTAGTTGTGCTCTCTTTTGGACTATATGGGCAATGCCACTGAATATCCTTATGGACATTCTCGCCACTATCTGGATAGTGTCAAGGCAGTACAAGGGCAGAGCAGGGGTGGAGCTGTCAAGGGGGAGGAGTGGCTCAGTGGTTGGGACAGGTTACCTCAGGCCAGAGGGCCAAGGGCTCAATTCTCACATGGGGACAAGCAACCTCAGGCCAGAGAGACTGGGGTCTCTAGTCCCATGGCCACTCCCCATGGCATTGGGCAAGCCACCTAACCCTCCATTGCCTCAGGTACACTTAGGGGTATGTTTACTAAACCATCTTAACGTAGCAGCAGTGTTATTATCGTGCGATAACGTCACTTAGCGCGCGATAACGCGGCTGCGGCGTTAAGGCACACTAACGCTGTGAAATCCGGCTCTGAAGGGTGGAGCAAGGCTTCCCAGAGGGCGGAGAGAAGGGGTCAATGGGCGGAGAGTGGGAGGTGAGAGGATCCAGGCACACTAACGCTGTGAAATCTGGGTCTGAACACTAACGCCCAGGCACATTTGCAGGAAAGAGAAACCATTTCAGTCAGCAATGTACAGCAAAGCCAGGGAAACCCAAAAACATGATAGTAGTGATAGGGATTCCTCCAGGGCATACGGTATACAATGTGAAACCCACTCCCCCAAACAAAACATATTGAGAATACAAACCACATTCAAATCCATCACATAAATAATTAATCAGATCATAAAACAAATAAATCAACTAAATAAGATAGTAAAACTAGAATAGAATAGCAAAAACTCTGAAAACCCAAAAGCAGCAAAAAGAAGACACAAATCTCCAGAAGGCATCACCATACAAAAAAGGTCTACTCTCTCCCTACAATAAAAACTAAAAAAAACCTATGTGGATATCCTAAGAAGACAAAGACAAAGAATGCAACAAAAATAATAATTACAAAACAAACGTACTACAAAGTGCCAACTGCAGAGAGATGATGCAAATAATTTCTCAAACAAATGGGGCAGACACTAGTAACATTAGCCTGGACACATTAAAAAGGGGGTGGGGAGAGACAGCAGCAAAATACACGGAGACACCTACAAAACAGTCTAAGCACACTCCACACTCCACAACTATATGACTGACCATCTCTAACTATAAAGCAACAATTACAGAAAAAGGTTTGTGAGTGTAGCAAGCACCCACACATATGGTACTATATTTATATAGCTACCAATGAAACTACCTTTAAAAAAACTTACAAACCAACTATGGACGGGGAAAAATTAAAATGCAGTGTGTGCCTTTGAGCCAATACTGGCTCCTGGTAATGCAGCAGCTCCTGGGTTTTCTTGGCAGTGTGACTGGAAATAGTTTGCCAGGCTTTTCCCCCCATGACAATGGAAGGTTGCCCAAGGCTACAAGGAGTGCTAGTGGGAATCAAACGCTGGTCTCTTGGTTACCAAGCCAGTGTGCTAAACACTAGGCTACTCTTCCACTCCAGTTAAAGAAAGGTACAGGCTGACAAAGAGTAGTTACTCACCTGTAACAGGTATTCTCCAGGAGCAGCATGAATCAGTCCTCACATATGGGTGTCATCGGCGCCGATGAAGCCCCAATGGAGCATTTCCCCAGCTTTCCATGAAAGCCTTTGGGAATGCTGGCACGCATGCGCGGTTCCCTTCCCGCCTAAAGGTGCCATCTTACCTCAGTCAAATGACATAGCTAAGAACAGCACACAAAATTGAAAAAATTAAACTATGTACAACTGCAACTCCCAGGGGAGGAGGGAGGGTTGTGAGGACTGATTCCTGCTGCTCCTGGAGAACACCTGTTACAGGTGAGTAACTACTCTTTCTCCAGGACCAAGCAGGAAGTCAGTCCTCACATATGGGTGACTCCCTAGCTCTGGGCTACCAGGAACCCAGGCTGAACAAGAGAACTCCCTCTAGTCACAGCAGCAAAGAAAGGCTTTCCACCGGTAGCCCAACAGAGGGCAGGAGTTGCCTAAACCTCAAAGAGATTCCGGAGTACTGCTTGGCCAAAAGCACTGTCCCTACGGGACTCCCTCTCCAGACAGTAATGGGCCGCAAAAGTCTGGCTTGAAGACCAAGTTGCAGCCCTGCAGATGTCTACCAAGGGCACAGAGCGGAGATGAGCCACTGAGGCAGCCATTGCCCTGACACGATGGGCCGTGACCCTACCCTGCAAAGGAAGGTCAGCCGCCTTGTAAGCCCAGGTGATACAGTCAGCCACCCAGATGGACAAGGTACGCTTGGACACAGCCAACCCCAACCTATTGGGGTCAAAGGAGACGAAGAGCTGAGTAGCCCTTCTATGTCCCTGCGTACGGTCAAGGTAGAAGGATAAGGCCCTCCTACAGTCCAGGGTATGCAGGACTGCTTCAGCCTGGCTAGCATGAGGCCTAGGGAAGAATGTTGGAAGAACCACCTCATGGTTGAGGTGGAAAGAGGAGACAACCTTGGGGAGGAACTTTGGATGAGTCCTGAGGACTACCCTGTTCCTATAAATCCTGGTGTAAGGTCTATCACAGACCAGGGACAGAAGCTCACTCACTCGCCTAGCCGAGGTGAGGGCTATCAGGAAGAGAGTCTTCCAGGAAAGGAAGCGTAGAGGGCAAGTAGCCATCGGCTCAAAGGGTGGGCGAGTCAGTTGCTGCAAGACCACATTCAGCTCCCACTCAGGAGCAAGAGGACGGATGGGAGGCTTGAGCAAAAGCAAGCCCCTGAGAAAGCGGGACACCAAGGGGTGACCTGACAGAGAATGTTCCTCCACCAGTGAGTGGTGAGCTGCTAGAGCTGAGAGGTGGACCCGAAAAGAATTGGACTTAAGTCCCTGATTTGATAAGTGCAGTAAGTACTGAAGCACTACTGGCACAGTACAGGAGAAAGGATCCTCTGTACGTAGCTGACACCACACAGAAAACCTCTTCCATTTGAGGGCATAGGTTTTCCTAGTGGACTGTTTCCTAGAGGCTAGGACAACACTCCTCAACTTCCTGAGGTTGGCCCCAGGGAGCCAAAACTACCCTTGCAGCCTCCAGGCCATCAAATTGAGAGCTTTGAGATTGGGGTGCAGAAGGGAACCCTGCTCCTGTGAGAGAAGGTCGGGTTGCAACCCCAGAGGTAGTGGGGAATCCACTGCCAGCTGAAGCAGAAGTGGAAACCAAGGCTGCCTCGGCCACCTGGGAGCTACCAGCAGGACCAAGGCCTTGTCTTGAAGAGTCTTGAAAAGAGTTCGGGCCACCAAGGGCGTGGGAGGAAACGCATACAGGAGGCCCTGAGACCAGGACATCAGAAAAGCATCTGGTGCTATCCTCAAAGGATGCGGTTGCCTGGAGCAGAACTTGGGCAGTTGCTTGTTCAGCGGACTGGCAAAAAGATCTATCCAAGGGAGACCCCACTTCAGGAAGATCTTCTGAATGACCAAGGGATGCAGCTGCCACTCGTGGGGCTGCAGAATTCTGCTCAACCGGTCGACCAGGCAGTTCTCCTGGCCTAGAAGGCATACCGCCTTGAGAAGCATGTTGTGCTTTAGGGCAAAGGAACAAAGGTCTTGAGTCTCCCGACAAAGGAGCTTTGACCCAGTCCCGCCCTGTTTGTTCACATAAAACATGGCTACCTGGTTGTCTGTTTGAATCAAGACTGAGCGGTGAGCTAGGGCCGGAGAAAAAGCCTTGAGAGCTAAGTGGATAGCTCGAAGTTCTAGGAGACTGATCTGTTGGGCTGCCTCCCAGGGAGACCAGAGGCCTTGAGTGCACTTGTCCAGACAATGAGCATCCCAGCCCCGCAGAGAGCCGTCGGTGGTGAGGACCACCAAGTATTCTGGCATTTGGAAGGGCATCCCCTTCAGCAGATTGGTTGGATGTAGCCACCAGCTGAGGGAGGCCAAAAGGGGTCTGGACACCTTTATCCTGTCTCTTAGGCGGCCTGTGGCCTGAGACCACTGAGTCCGAAGGCACCACTGTGCAGGCCTCATATGGAGCCTGGCATTGGGAGTCACATGCACTGTCGAAGCCATGTGGCCCAGAAGTCTAAGGCAGAGTCTGGCGGAGACCAGGGACTTGTTTAGAAACCGTTTGGCCACGTCCATCAGTCTATGAGCCCTGTCTTCTGGCAAGAATGCCTTTGCCAGTTGAGAATCTAACCTTGCCCCTATGAACTCCAAGTTCTGGGAGGGGAGCAAAGTGGACTTTGCAAAGTTTATGACAAAGCCCATGTTTTGAAGCAGAGCAATGGTTCTGAGGGTGGCTTGTCTGGCCTCCAGGGATGTCTGACCCCTGATGAGCCAGTCGTCCAGATAGGGAAAGACAAAGATGCCTTGATTTCTCAGGTAGGCCGCAACAACTGCCAGGCACTTGGTAAAGACCCTGGGAGCGGAGGTCAGGCCAAAAGGTAGTACTCTGTACTGATAATGGTTTCCTCCCACAATGAACCTGAGGTACTTTCTGTGGTCTGGATGAATGAGGATGTGAGTGTATACATCCTTTAGATCTAAGGAGCATAGCCAATCTCCCTGCTGGAGGTAGGACAGAAGCGTTCCAAGAGTAAGCATCTTGAACTTTTCTTTCTCTAGGAACTTGTTGAGGTTCCTGAGGTCCAGAATGGGTCGAAGGCCACCGGTCCTTTTGGGTATCAGGAAATACCTGGAGTAGAAACCGTGACCTTGCAAGTGGGGAGGCACAGGCTCCACCGCTCTGTCCACCAACAGACCTTGGAGCTCTCGAAGGAGAAGGTCTGTGTGCAGGGGAGGCCTCAAGGGCTCCCCTGGGAAGTAAGGAGGAGGCAGTTGATGAAAATGCAGGGCATAGCCCTTTTGGACTATGTCCAGCACCCAACTGTCGGTGGTAATGAGAGGCCACTGGTGGGCAAAGAGTACAAGGCGACCGCCTGTGCAGGGCTGGAAAAGCAGGGACGGAGTGGCTACGCTCAAGGAGTCAAAAACCCCCACCCTGCTGAGTGGAAGCAGGGGCAGAAGGCTTGGCGGTCCTCTGCCTACAGGGCCCATTACCCTGGCCCTTGGCTTGCTGACCCTGGGGGGCAGCTTGGGCAGCCTGATACTGAGGGTACTGTTTGTAGGCAGTGCCCTTTCTCGGGTAAAAGGACTTTTTACCCGAGCCCTTCTTTTTATGCGAAGGAGCAGAGGTCTTCCTCGACAGCCTTGTCTGGGTAAGGTGCTCGGTCTCGAGCTGAGCGGCCTTCTCGGTCATGGGTTTGCCAAAAAGGTTCTCACCTCGGCAGGGGACATCGACCAACTTGTCCTGAACCCATGGCTCGAGGTCCGATGACTACAGCCACGCCTGGCGTCGAGCCGCGATGCCGGCAGCCGCAACTCGGGCCGAAGCCTCGAAGTCATCGTAGGCGGCGCGGGAAATGAACTTTGAGCATTCCCGAATCCCCGAGGACAAGGTCTTAAATCTCTGCAAGGGTTCCCCGGAGAGACCAGCAGAGAATCCGGCCAATTCCTTGGCCAGGTCTCGCAAGTACATGACCATGTACAGCTGGTAAGACTGGACACGGCAAGCAAGCATAGACCCCTGGAAGCACTTTCTACCAATGCCATCGAGGTTGCGGGCCTCCCTGCCGGGGGGCACCGCGGAGTGCATCTTCTGGCTCTTCAGACGATGCATGGCCAATTCCACAACCATGGAATGGTGTGGTAGCTGTGCTTTCTGGAAACCAGGGCTTTTGCGTAGTCGATAGATGGAATCGACTCGCTTGCTCAGAACCGGCGCCAAGGCCGGTGCCTCCCACATCCGGAAGAGGAGCCGTTCCAGCATCGGGGGAACCGGGACAGTAAAGGCCTCCTTCGGAGGAGAGTCGTACTGTAGAGCATCGAGCTCCTCGGCTCGAGGCTCTTCCTCGGGATCGGCAGGGATAGCCAAGGCAGCGGCCATATCCCGGAAGAACTCCGAGAACCTAGTGTCCTCCAGAGGGGATCTACTCTGGGGTTCAGACTGCGGTGAGTCCGACGGGACGCACCGAGTCTTAAAAGTATCGGGAGACTCCTTGTCCTCCGTCTCCCAGGCGGACTCATCCGAGGAGGAGTCAGGGTCCGACCCCACGGGGCCCCGAGGCACCCGCCCCGACGCTGGGGGCACCGGCGTGGACACCCTCGGTCCCGAACGGGAGGTCGAGGGAGACCTCGACCGAGGACGACTTCGAGCCACGAGGGTCTCGAGTATCGGCTCGGTCTCCGGGGTTGACTTCGAAGTCGACGTCCCGGTGGTCGGGGCAGATGCACCAGACAGGCTGGCCATCAGTGCCCGCTGCTGCTCCATGAAGGCAGACAATCTGCACTCCAAGGCTGTCATCCTGAGACTCAGCTCGGGAGACACAGCAGCCACCGACTCGGGCCCCGGTGCCGCCGGACCCGACATCGGCTCTCTGGGAGGAGAGTCCACGAGGACTATGGGGCTTACGTGTCCAGCAGACTCCGGCTCCATGCGAGGAACTTTGGCAGGCTTCTCTTGGTCCACGGGCCCGGAACGGCGGTCGGGGGTCTTAGACCTGGCCCTCGAGGGACCAGGGACCTCCTCCGACGCCGCCCTCACGAGCCGCTTCTTCATCTTGCGTTCCCGGTCGGGGGACCCCCTGTCCGAGGAGCTTCGACGGCGCTCGGATCAGAATCCCGAGATGTCAAGGCCTCAGACGAGGTCTGGGCCCGGCCGGAGGCCGAGAAAAACCTTTCCTTCTGATGCTGTCGACTTTTGAGTGCCTTGGAAGACATCTTCCCACATGGCACACACGACTTGGGGTCGTGGTCAGGGCTGAGGCACCGAAGGCAGCAGTCGTGTGTGTCGGTGAGAGACATAAGTTTCTTACACCGATCACACTTTTTGAAACCACTGGAAGCCATTGGGGAAAAAAGAGCCCCTGCGAGGTCAAAAGATCGGCCTTCCAGGGAAAAAATGAAAAAAGGGCGCGAACGCCAGCCATTAAGGGCAAAAACCGAAAAAGAAATAAACGGGCTTGATACTGGTGTACCGAACACGGTAGGAGGGGAACCGGCGTCGAACCGGAGACAAAAATAGTGAAAAATCGCCGAAGAAAAAAATCACTTTTATCCGGGAGAACAGGACACACGTCCGTTGGGCTTCTCGGAAAAAAAGAGACTGAGGTAAGATGGCACCTTTAGGCGGGAAGGGAACCGCGCATGCGTGCCAGCATTCCCAAAGGCTTTCATGGAAAGCTGGGGAAATGCTCCGCTGGGGCTTCAATGGCGCCGATGACACCCATATGTGAGAACTGACTTCCTGCTTGGTCCTGGAGAATACTATCTCTCATCCAAAAAAACGCTCAAAAAAACAGCTGGACAGCCCTTATAAACGCAGCCCAGGCTCCCAAACCGCTAAAGATCAAAGCTATCGCAAAACACCTCAGAAAACTTACCAGATCGCTATCTCTCACTGTAAAAGTTTTAAAATGCTTTTTAAAGTGCTTTTAATTTGTGGGTAGCCCCACTATCACTTCTTTGCTGCTTGTTTTAATATATCTGTGGTGGTCTTATTCCTCTTATTATATTGTGAAAAGTTCTTAAATCCAACTTCTTGACCAAAGGAATGGAGATGGTTGGCTAGACAAACATAAAAGCACAGTACTAGCTGTGGTGTAGTTAAAGAACTCATTTGCCATCTACGCTCCTACCTTAACCAGACCTACATTATTCTGAGACAGGGGAGGTATGAGAAGTCAGGTAAGTTTAGCCCTGGTAATACTTACAATGCTCATGGCACCTTGCCAGAAGTTCCAGATCATCTACATGGTAATAATCATAGCCAGAAGTCCCCAGCACTTCAAAAGGTAAATATCCTATCACTCTCGGAGCCCTGTACATGAACACAGAATGCTGACACTTAAGAAAAAGTATTTTCATAATTTCTTTTATTTGAAGGAAGCACTTGCAGAATAGGAAAGAAAAAAATGTCTAAATAGGAATGCCCTTACCCTCAGGTTATAATTTAGATGCACATGTGCAGGGTGATTTTATAGCAGGTTTAGAGGGCAAGGTGGCACCTATTTTCACTCAGTTTTATAAAGCCATGTAGGTGCCTGTGTCTTTATAAAACGCTAGCAGAAATCCAGCAGCAATAACTGCTACGGTGATGCCGCAGACATTATGCTTGCTTGAGGAAGTGCAAATGTCCTTACGTAGAATATGTAAGTACACATGCAGATTATTTTATAATCAATGTGCATACTTCACATGCTCCACTCAAACCCCAGCAGTGACTACAGTAAAAGTACACAACATCATGCAATCCCATGTCACTGCTGCAATTTTAAGCACATATATTGCTAACATGACTTTATAAAATTACCCATTTGTTGTCTTCATAATGGCACAGAGTTCCATTCCAGAACAGATCAACATCACTAGTTTATATTCTACAGATCAAAGATCAAGTAAATAACTCCCCCCCCCCCCATTCTATATATAGTCCCAGCATACTAGCTGGCTGGTACATTGCTTGCTTATTATGTCAATAAATGGGTTTTCTACTAAGCATATGTTCAACATGTCCCACTGATTTTCCAGGAAATACTGCCACATAAGATATACATATATTTCTTATTTTTCATTTATATGTTTCTAAATACAAACTAGAAAGTAATAACAAATTTAAAGGAAAACAAACGTATGTTGACAGATCAGCAACACCGGAATAGACAGACCACTGTGAAAACGTTACATGTTGAAAAGGTCCAAGTAACATTTGGTACAATAAGCATGGGGTTATATATTCTGGAAATTAAAATACAGGTTAAACATTTCAACCACCCTATCAGCTGGGCACAGCTGAAACCATTTTACTAATCTCATACACATTTGGGACAATTATTCTTGGAAATAATTAGTGGTGCACCTCTTTTTCTCCTTCTTAACTTTCTTAGGGTTCTTATTAGAAGCATCCCCCTGTGTAATCAGCAGCATTTACAAGTGTTTGGGGATCAGGGAGGGAAAGCAGATGCCTTGAAAGGGGTGGGGGTCAGAAGGCAGCAAGGGTGATGGGGGGGGGATTGATGTCAGTGGGGGGGGGGGGGAACTGGTGCAGCAGGATCAGGGTAAACATAGAGAGCTGGAGCAGTGATTTTTAAAAAGCTGCTCCCGTGCACATTTGGGGAGGCGTTACACATTTTTTACCCCCACATCCAGCATTTAAGATCACTTAGAACATAAGAACATAAGAACTGCCATACTGGGTCAGTCTAAGGTCCACCAAGCCCAGTATCCTGTTTCCAACAGTGGCCAAACCAGGTCACATGTACTTAGCAGGTTCCCAAAAAGACACACAGGTTCCACAATGCTTGTACTGGGGTAAGCAGTGGATTTCCCAGGTCCCCTTTAATAATGGTTTATGGACCTTTCTTCCAGGAACTTGTCAAAACCTTTTTTAAACCCAGCTACACTAACAATGTTTACTACATCCTCCGGTAACGAATTCCAGAGTTTGATTACACGTTGAGTGAAAAAATATTTTCTCTTATTAGTCTTAAACGAGTTACACCAGTGGTTCTCAACCCAGTCTTCTGGGTCTCCCAGGCCAATCAGGTTTTCAGGATAGCCACAATTAATATGCATAAGACAGATCTGCAGTCTATACATATATGTAGTACTGTCTGCAGATGGCGGCACTGAATATACATAAAATTTTTAATACACCAGCCATTGTGTTTAAATAACGCTGACTGCAGCATTTGAATATTGAACCCTTAATTTTTGGACACCATAGTTTTTAGCAACAATGCCCATCTATAAACATCTGTACACAAGAAATCAACTAACAGATGCAACTATCTACCCAGTTCCTGCTTCCATCCTTCACATACAAATAAACTACAACGTACATATCCAAGCCACATGATGTTGCAATATATGTTCCAACCCAAGGGCAGGAACATTTCAATATTCCAACTGAATCCTTCAACCAAAAAGAAGGTACAACCCCAAAATCCTTTCCAGAAAGACTGCGTCTTCACTTGAAATATGCAGGACAACCCTACTGCAGTGCAAAGAAAGGAAGACCACAAAGAGGGCATCCCTTCTAGTGACATACAATCGAGAGCTGGAAAAAGCTAAGAAAAATCATAAAAGGCCTACAGCCACTACTTCTGGAGGATGAGTAACTATAAGATATATTCCCTGCTCTACCGGTGGCCTGAAGCAAAAAGAAGGAAGAGAAAACAGACATCCCTGTAATACACCAGCACTTATCACAGGATCCCATCGTTACCTACATGGGAAAGACATTCAACATAAGGAGATCTTAATCTCCTATAGGATATAGAGAGGGTAGTTTCATAAGAGTCAGCTAGATTTATGCCCATTTATGCCCATTTTCACGCACATATTTCATGCCTCTTTTATAAAGTAAGCTGCATGTGTCTTTTACTTTAGAAAATAGTGGTAAAAGTGGTGGAAAACACACGTACATTTCATGAGTGAGCACTTACGCCAGGCCCAAATGCTCACATCTACTTTTTCCCAGAATGCATTTAAATTATAGCATTATTATTATTATTCAAATGCGTACATTTGAGCTCCAACCATATTCCACCCAAGCTCCACCTCTGTACACACCTAAAATATAGGCGTCAGTATCCATTTATGTATGCAAACCAGTAAAATATTACTTACATGAATGCACCATGCATATGACCTTACAAAATTACCTTCATACCGTATTATTCAATGCAGAAAATGCGAAGGCAGTTGCTACATTGGTTAGACAGTCCAGATGTTAAAGACATGAATTAATGTACACAGACATAAGATTTCACATAACAGAGACAACCAGGATACTTAAATAAAAATGTAAAACAATCTAGGAACCCAAGACTTTCAACATTAAAATAAGATATTGTGGAACAGTCAAGAAAGGACTCAACAGAACCTTGGGCTTTTTAATTCATTGTAAGCCATAAAATTCTATTGTCTGTCACATTCTGATCGCCAATCCCCACCCCCATTTTTCCTGTTCAGACTATCATTGAAATGCTTTTCATTTTTCGCCTTTCTGCTAATGTGGCCTTTTCCTCATTCAGTTTCGACCTGAGGGAGGAAATGTCTGCACCCCAAAGCTAGTCAAGAAAGATAATAAGCTAGTTTAATGAAAAGGTATTACTTTATCTTTTCATAATTTTGTTAACCTTTGATTCATGTAGAATTGTCTCTGCCTCAGCCCAAGAATAATATGAGAACGAGAAGGCAGCGGGGCCACGTACCTGCAGGCCGCAGCTAACTGGGTGGGCGGCATGGTGCATGGCCCCGGCCTTTGGCAAGGAAGAGAGGGGGGGGACTGTAGCGGCGGCAAGCATCTTTTAAATCCATTGGCTCCCACGGGTGTGTGAGGAGCGTGGGAGCCAATGGATGGGGGGGCAGGAAGGTGGGAGGGCTTGCGTGAGGCGGGAGCGTGCCGGCGAGGCGTCAGTCCGGAGAAGTGGGAGAAGAGGACTGGCGGCTTGTGGCGCTCCGGGGTTCCTTGTCCTTCGGCGGCGGCTGTTGAGTGAGGAGGTGGGTGGCAGCGGTTTCCAAGGTGGGTAGGAGTCCCCTGCCGGTGATCGCAGCTGCTGCGGGAGGAAGCACGGCTGCCGGATCGAAAGTGGCGATCGGCAGGAGTGCTTGCACGTGGACGGCTGCTGCTGCGGGGACAAGGCGAGTGATCGGCACCGGGAAGGGCTGTTTGGGAATTTAGGTGCTGGGTTTTTTTTAATAAAAAATTAAAATAAAATAAAGAGAGAAAGAATTTAATAAAAGAAAATAGAACCACACAAATAAAATAACATAATGGCAGAGGTAAGGAGGGGGGAGACAACAGAGGTGGGAGTGAGAGGCTGGGTTTTTTTTTGGGGGGGGGGGGGGTATGCCAGCTCGGGAAGGCCGGGGGGCCAGGGGGGGTAGAGGGCCAGTAAGACAGGCGGCTGCTGCAAATGGAAGGCAAGCTGGGGGGGGGGAGGGGGCGCTGGGGCAACGGAGGGGGATAAGGGGTAAAGAAAAGGGGGTTCGGGGTGTAGGGTTGGTCAGAGCAAGGAGGCTCAGAAGGAGGGGGGCAGAGTCTGGGCGGGTCCCGTCAAGGGGCAGGGGGGATGCTCGGGGGGCAGGCTTCCATGGGGGAAGTGGGGAGTCAGGGTTCAGAAGTGCTGCGAGGGGCGGCAGGGGGTGGGGGGGCGGCCGGGATGGGAGGGAGGATGGTGTGATGGCTGGGTCCGCACCTATGCCGTTGGGGCCGCAAGGGGGTGTGGTCGGGCAGGAGGGAGTGCTTGGGGGGCCCATGGGGCTGGCCTATGGTGCCTGGGAGCTCGTATCCCACGGCTTGGGAGCATTGGCGGGGGGGGGGCAGGGATCCTCCAGAGCCGATTGGCTGGGGGCGTGGCAGCCGCCATAGGCCATGGCAGCTTCCCCCTCCTTTTTTCTCTCCTTGTCTTCACAGGTGCCGGCTGGAGGGACGTGGAGGTCGGAGCAGCTGGGAGTTGTGGCGGCACGAGGTGACGGGATGGACATGGAGCCAGCAAGAGGTGTGCAGGCAGGGGAGCCAAGGAAGGAGCAGCAAGAGGTGCTTCAGGCAGATAGCGGTCTGCCTGCTTCAGATGGCCTCGCAGGGGTGTCGCAGCTCAGGACTCCGACAGCTGGTGAGTTCCAGAGGGATGGGGGGAGGTTATGGGGGGAGTGAAGGGCAAGGCAAAGAAGAAGTGTCGGCACTCACGTAAGCGGCGGCGGAGGTCGGGGTCCTCTACATCGTCGTCTGATGATGTTTCGTCCTCTTCTTCTTTGAGCTTGGGGGCCAGGGTGCGAGCCGCAGCTGGCGGGTGTGGGGGGCAGCCATGTCGGGCGGAGTGGGTACTACGCTTGCGTCCTTTTCGGAGTTATGGGAGGGGGTGCCGCGGAAACTGCGTCGGAAGATCCAGAAGAGGAGATGTATAGATATCTTTAGGCTGCTGGGGGGTAGGAAGCAGTCGGGTGATAGTAAACAGAAAATGAGGGAGGATGAGAAGGCGGGGAGGGTCCAGAAAGCGTCGCGCAATGTCATTAACTGGACGAGGGCCTTCTTGCGGTTGGCTAGTGTATGGGGGCATCATTACCCGGGGCAGTATGGGATGTTGTTAGCTTACGCGGACTCGATTTTGGAGGCAGTGCAGACTCATGATGGTTGGGCATGGCTCAACTATGATGAGAAGTTCCGGGACAAAATGGAAGAGAATAGATTGTTGTCTTGGGGAACGCAGGACATTAACCTATGGCTGACACAGATGTCAGCGAGAGGGGGTGAAGGGGGGGGCGGACAAAAAGGAGGTAGCAGGTTGGCAGCGAGGGCGGGGCAGCCCTTTCGTGGTGGAGGGGCTCCCGTGCTGCAGAGATCAGGCGGCGGGGGTGCCGGGGACGTTTGTTGGCAGTTTAATAAGTCCTCTTACCCCTTTCCGGACTATAAGTTCCGACATAGTTGTTCGGTCTGTGGTGGGGGGCATTCGGCAATTAAATGTGTCAAGAAAGGGGCCGGGGTTGTACCCACGCCTGCTCCCAAGCAATAGGGACTTGATGGAGCTGGCTCCGATGCCTATTCAGTTTGAGGAGCTTAGGCCGTGGCTGAAGCGATACAAGAGGCGTGGGGTTGGGGAGGTGCTAAAAGGGGGTTTTCAGTATGGTTTTCCATACCGGTGGTGGGAAAGGGGGGTTCGGAGAGGGAGTGTAACTCCCCATCGGTGAGGCATTTTGTTCACATTGTCAGGGACAAGTTAGCCGCGGAGCTGGAATTGGGGAGGGTGGCCGGCCTCTTTGCAGAACGGCCTTTCGCGTACTTCGTGGTTTCCCCTTTGGGCATTGTTCCGAAGAAGGAACCCGGGAAGTTCCGGTTGATTCACAACTTGTCCTTCCCGGTAGGGGCGTCAATGACTTGATACCAAGGGAGTTGTGTGCTGTGCGTTACGGTGGAGTTAGTGAGGGGCTGTGGGCCGGGGTGTCTTATGGCAAAGGTGGATATCGAATCCGCTTTCCGCTTGTTGCCAGTTCACCCTGCTTCATTTCATTTACTGGGTTTTAGTTTCGAGGGGCATTATTATTTTGATAAGTGCATGCCGATGGGCTGTTCGGTATCCTGTGCTTATTTTGAGATGTTCAGTTCGCTCATGCACTGAGTTCTGGAGGAGACAGTAGGATGTGGGAACGTGGTACATTATCTGGACAATTTTTTATTCGTCGGCAGGGCTCAGTCGGGGCAATGTCAGGAGCTCCTGGACAGCTTTGTGAGGCTGGCTCAGGATTGGGGCGTCCCGTTGGCGGTGGGGAAGACGGAGGGTCCGGCGACGCACCTCACGTTTTTGGGGGTGGAGTTGGATTTGGTGGACATGGTGGCGCACTTGCCATTGGAGAAGGTGGTGAGGTTGCGGGTTTTGGTGGCGAACGTGATGGGGTCAGCAAAAGTAACGCTGAGGGAGATGCAGGCCTTGATAGGCTCCCTGAACTTTGCTTGTCGGGTCATTCCGATGGGGCAGGTGTTCATTCGCAGGTTCTCGGTGGTTACATCGGGTGTACTTAAGCCGCATCACCGCATCAGGGTTTCAAGGAGTATGAGGGTGGACTTGGGGGTTTGGGATGAGTTCCTGAAAGGCTTTAATGGCATAGCGGTTATGCTGGAGAGGGAAATGTCTACTTTTGATCTGCAGCTCTTTACGGACGCGGCGGGAGGTTTTGGGTTGGGTGTATATTTCGGGGGCTCTTGGTATGCGGAGCCATGGCTGCTGGCGTGGCGCAAGGTGGGCCTGACCGATAGTGTGACCTTTTTGGAATTGTTTCCGGTGCTGGTGGTTTTGGAGCTGTGGCCAGGCAGGCTGCGCAATCGCCGGGTGCTGTGGTGGTTGATAACGAAGCGGTGGTTAGCGTTATTAATAGGTATGCCTCGCGTTGCTTGAGGGTGGCGGCCCTAATGAGGGACGTGGTGCTAGCTTGTTTGAGGTTGAATGTGGTAGTGAGGGCGCACCATGTACCAGGGTGTGCTAATCAGGTTGCTGATGCTCTTTCATGTTTCAAGTGGGACCTGTTCCAGCGATTGGCACCAGAGGCGGATGCTGTTGGAATGCGGGTCCCGGAGCACTTATGGCGGGGTTGGCCTGAAGGCATGCTGAACCTGTTGCAAAGTTACGTGTCACCAGCGACTTGGCGGGCCTATTGCAGAGGCTGTGACAGCATGGTGCAATTTTTGGCAGCCCGAGGCTGGCGGCAAGGTCCTGTCCCAGATCACTTCATGGGCTTGTATATCACGGCAGCGAAGGCTGCGGGAGCAGCGAGATCAACGGTACGGGCGCAGATAGCGATGTTTGCCTTTTTCTCCAGGGCAGTGGGGTAGGGAGCGTCCAGCTGGGGGTTCCTGTCGCGCCGGTTGTTGCTAGGTTGGGAGCGGGATGACCCGCTGCATGGTGATAGGCGGCGGCCGATCACGCATGAGCTGCTCGGGAAGTTGTGCGCTGCCTTTGGTGGCAGCGTCTGCATACGAGGTCTTGCTGTTTCAGGCAGTGTTTTGCGTGGCCTTTTTCGGGGCTTTCTAGGTGGGGGAATTGGTGGCGGCATCCAGCTTGGCAGCAGGAGGAGGGGCTTTACAGCTTCATCATGTGCGGGTATCTGAGAAAGAGTTGGGCATCCGGTTGGCGAGGTCCAAGACAGATCAGAGGGGCAAGGGCGCATGGGTGATATTGAAAGCTATTGGGGGTTCCCCAATCTGTCTGGTGGCTGCTATGGAGGCCTACCTGCGGGTGAGGCCACGGGGGGGGGGGTGGATTTCTCTTCTTGCATGAGAATTCGTGCTGTCTGACGCGATTTCAGTACACGGCGGTTCTGCGGATGACGGTGCGCGAGTTGGGTTTAGAGCCAGGCGACTTCGCGCCTCATTCATTTAGGACTGGCGCAGCCACTAGCGCCGCGGAGGCGGGCTTAAATGAGCAGGAGATTCAGCGGATAGGCAGATGGCACTCTAATGCATTCTGGGGGTATGTGCGTTTGTGAGGGGATTGCGGGAATGGGGGTTTAACTGTGCATTTTCTTTTAGATATGGGCCGGATGCCGTGTGGCTGTTGGATGATCGGCCATTCGTTTGTGTACTGGGCAGGTCAGCAAGCAGCGGCGAGGCCTCTCGGGGCAAACATCGGATTGAACGCTGCGGAGGTGACCGTATCATGGCTGGGCGAGCGCGGTCTTCGCTGGATGCAGCTCTTGCCTTTGCTTCGGCACCATCAGCGTGTAAGGGGATCCCCAGCATTGCTGTTGCTACATCTCGGAGGCAATGACCTGGAGACTTGGACCGTTAAGCAACTGATCAGAGCGGCAAAGAGAGACCTGGCCGAAGTGTTGTTAATGTTTAATGATGTTGTTTTGTTATGGTTGGATATAATTCCGAGGCCTGTTTGCTGGGGCCACCGGAGGTGGTCTCGTGGGTTGATTAAAGTTAATCGGCAAATTGGCCGATGGGTGTGTGAAAAAGGGGGATGGCAGATTTTGCATCCTTGGGTCGAGGTGGATTGTGCGGGCTTATATCAGCCTGATGGAGTAAATTAATCCCCGGTCGGGGTGGATTTGCTCCTGAATGACTGGCAAGAGGCCTTGGAGTATGTCATGTGGGCAGGGTAGCTGGTCGCAGCTTTGCATCTGGGGGGGGCTCAGGGACAGGTGTCCCTGAGCCTGAGGCGGGATCCAAGAGGTGTCCGGGGTCCGGAGTCTTGGCAATACGCAGGGCGGGGGTGAGGTACCCCCGACCCGGAGAACCCCTCGGGGCTTTTGCTAATAATATGGCGAAGCCGGAGGAGGGGGGAAGAATTGCCGGTGGACGGTTCCTGGCGGAGGTGGGAGGGAACTCACTTTGCTACTCACACGGCTGGTGAGGGTTCGTCCCGCTGCCGGAACCTGAATGACAAAGGTTTGGTTGTTAGTAATTTGTTTGGATAATGTTTATGGTTAATAAAGCTGCGACCAGTTGAATGCCAATAAGTGTAGTGTTGTGGTTATTTGTGGGGGGGGGGAGGGAAGGTGTCGTGGCGGGGTGGGAGCACCACGTCCGCCTTACCCGGTTACTGTCCAGGTATCCATTTCAGATCTGTGATACTACAGTATATGACAAAAAAAGCTGGGCGCTAGAGGTGAAGGATGGGCAGCTGGTCAGTAATTCTATACATGCACCAGAGTTTCTTTTCTGTTCCAAACAGGACTTTCTTGTGTTCCTGAGGCTTTGCAAACTGTTGTCAATCATCATGAAAGATACAAATTTAAAATGTTTTTATGCAGGTAAAAATACGGCTTGAAAAATTGTTCCCATTTATGCTGGTAAAAGCAGGCAAGATTAGACAGGGGCTGCAAAATATGCACAGGGGGATTTCGTTTGGAAATCTCCACACATTCTTGAACATGCTGGCCCATATATTCAAAAAGAAATATTCATGTGTTTCCCTTTGAAAACTCTTTTGCAGATCCATGGGTACAAAGCATTCCTCAGCCCACAAGCATCACAGATGCTTTTTAACATGGCTCTCAACTGGATTAATTTTATAACTGCCTGCATTAGTGAAAAGCATACACAAAATTCACTATGAAAAATCTGATGGACTTCCAAATTGAAATTCCATGACTACTTTCAATTTGAAATTTATTCCAGGAAAACTATGCACATATATTTAATCTGTTTGACATGCAGAATTTTTTGAAAATAGGCGCACACTTTATTTTTATGGGTGTAAATACTAACCTCACTTTGATCTCTCACTCAGTAGTATCTCCGAAAGAGTGAATCAAGTTACATGTGTACAAGCCATAGGCGCATACTCACCAGCACATAGGAAAGGCAGGTTTTATAAAAGCCCATTTCTCCAGATAAAGCCTGGTTTCCCCCACAGAAATAGATAATAGAAAGATAGAAGGTATCAACTTCTACAGAGACAGTCAGCCCCACACACAAAGAGTGGAGGCAGTTGGAGAGTGTTTTCCTATAAAGAAGTCAGTTCTTTGGTCTGCCTCCGCTCTTTGTGTATGGATTTTCCCTACAGAAATGCCATTGAACATTAAGGGGCATGCTTATGAAATGTTAATGTGTGTTAAGTAAAGAGTTGCAATGGACTATAGAAATGAATGGTCAGTGGCAACACTTAGGGGTATGTTTACTAAACCGTCTTAATGTCGCAGTGGTAGTATTATCGCGTGATAAGTGACGTTATCACGTGATAATGTAACATTATCGCGTGATAACGTCACTTATCACGTGATAACATGGCGGTGGCGATAAGGCACACTAACGCTGTGAAATCCGGGTCCAAAGGGTGGAGTAAGGCTTCCCAGAGGGCGGAGAGAAGGGGTCAATGGGCAGAGAGTGGGAGAGGAGAGGCTCCAGGCACACTAACGCTGTGAAATCCGGGTCTGAACACCAACGCCAGTGAAACCCTCGTGTTAAGGCACATTTGCAGGAAAGAGAAACCATTTAAGTCAGCAATGTGCAGCAAAGGCAGGGAAACCCAGAAAAATGATAGTTGTGATACATGTGCAGGAACCAAAAAGGCAAATAAACATATAAAAGGACCAGAACCACATTTGAAATCCCCAAAAACAAGCTGGCCAAAAGTGATATTAATGATAAACATAAAGCAACACTACTGAGAAAGCGTAAAAATTAAGATATCATGTTTGGAAGGGTCTATGCTCTGTCCCCCTATAAAGTAAAGTGAATGATCCCACATTGAAATAGCGCTGATCAGGGTTTCTGTCGTTTAGACTGGGCAGGTTTGTTATGCCGTGCACATGTGCAGCAACAGCAGAGTGGGCACGTAGGAAAGGGCAACTGTACTGATGCTGTAAATGGGATACAGGGGGCTGCAGGCGGCACATGCTGTGGTTCAGCTGGGGCACAGTGCGGACTAGGCAGATGCCTAGGTGGAACATAGGAATGCCGAAACCGTAAAGCAGCAAGACAGCAACTGACGAGGGTCCAACATGGGCACGAGTGTGTGTCCCACAGTGTCATAGGGGATATTACCCAGCAGGTACCCCCAAGGGCATATAACATTTGCAGGCGGTGCCAGGGGAAAGCACGCATGTCCATGTAGACACCCCTACCCGAGAACCCACACCATAGGCAGCTGCCTACCAGCACACTGGATGGCCTGGGGATGCGCACCACCAGCACCACCGGCATAATGGCTTGGCAGTATGGTGGCGGAGGGGTGCTGGTAGCGGCAGGGGCAGTGGCATCTGCCCACAGCAGACCATGGACAAGCACTGTTTAGGTGGGTGCCGTGCACTGCAACAGACAGGGTCTGTCTGACGAACAGTCATGGTATCCCCAGGGAATGATCTGCCCTGTGGCAACAGTGTGGTGCAGTACACACAGCCAGTGTGTTCAGAAGCAGAAAGTCACAAGTTCAAGTCCTAGCTGTGGCTCCTGCCAACCCTGGTAATAAAGACGGAATCTTTATTGCAGATAAAATAAACATGCCGGAAACGCCTATATTTTACCCTACAGAGCACAGACACCATAAACATGGGCAATCCCTAAAGCAGAGTTTCCCAACTGCAGTTCTGGAGGGCCAAACACCATTCAGGTTTCATGCTGTCCCTAATAAATATGCCTGTGCTGCATTTGTATGCGCTGCCCCCATTATATGCATATGTATCTCATGCATATTCATTAGGGACAGCATGAAAACCTGAACAGTGTTTGGCCCACCAGGACTGGAGTTGGGAACCTCTGCCCTAGAGCAGCGGCCAACAGGGGCAGAAACACCCACACCCACAGGTTCCACTATCCAAAGCCTCATGGAGAGTCAGGCTGTTGGGCCCTGCGAGGAGCAGCATCTCCCAATACTGGCACCTTAGCAATGCCGTCCTAAACTTGGGAACACGTTCCACATATATCAAAAGGTTGCTATAATTAATGTCAGCTAACAAATCCTAAGTTAAACACAATTTGTTGATAGAGATTCATCACAGCAACCTTTCTGATATCTGTGGAGTGTGTTTCAGTTATTGATTCTGACAGTGTTTACCACCCCGGGGAGTGACCCTAACAGTATTGAGTACTATAGCAATGCCTGCACTGTGCCAAGGACTGGTGTGGCGGCCAGGGCTGCCACAAACCTCTATATTTGCACAATGCTGGCATAGGTGTGGGAGTGTGTGTCTGTCTATCCAGTGTGTTGTGGCTGCCTACACCTTACTGAGCCCACATTGCTTGCACTGTTTCCAGTGTTAGCCTGTCAATGTACATAATGAGGAGCAAGGTACTGTGGGTATGGCCCGGACAGGGTGGCATGGGCAGGATGCATCTGCATAGGGCAATGGCTGGGACATTGTAGTGCCCGACCACCACCTGCATGGACAGGGTGGCCACAGCATGTCATGCTGGGAGGTTGCTTTCACACTGACTGAGCAGCGACCATGGCATGGCTAGGTTCCCACATAGTGCTATACAGTATTTCTCTCAAGTGATATTTATGGGTTCTCTTTTCTGGGGTGAAATCACTGACATCCCAGTTTTGGGTGCACACAGTTCTTCCAGGAACATGCACTATGTACTAGCTTGCAGACTGTCTGCAGTTAGCATCTGTATGGCTGCACCACCTTGCAGGGTGCAGCAGGTGCACACTGACTGCCCTCTGCTGGTGAATGTCAGATTGTAGTGGGGGCAGCTGAGTTGACTGGGCCCACTACCTATCTGCCAATGGCCCTGTCCCAAGTGCAGATCCGCAGCAGCTGTCTGTTTGCCACCAGGACTGGGGTTGCTGGTTCCACAGCCTGTCCTCATGGACCTCCACTGCCCCCCTTGCAAAGGGTGAGAGTATGGGTCTGTTGGGGGCAGATCATGTCCCCCTCCCTGACCCAGAGATGGTGGTTTGCTAAGTACATTGTTGCCATGTGAGCCCTGACACATCCCTGCTCCCTAAACAGGTGACCATAGCAAGCACAGTGGATATGCACTATGTTGTGTGCATTATGGTCCACAAGGGCCAGATGTGACTGGCAATTACAAATGGATACAGAGACCTCCTAAAGGTGTCTGCAACAAATACCTGTCACACAATGGCACTAATGGAAATCTGCAACACAGCCCACCTCAACCAACCCGGGTACTGTGGACCTGGTGCTGGCCACTCCACCTCACCCTCAGGGTGAGCACAGAACACGCATATTGGCATGGCCTGTGGGTACTCTGTGCCAGTAACATGCACGCATTCCCCCCCTACCAAGCTGATGTGCTGTAGAGGTGCATACCCCATCTGGTGAGCAGATGTAGACTGCTGTTCTGCTTGTGAATTGCATTATGGGTACTGTTGGTTCTATCCTATCCTGGTAGCCACAGCAGACAGTTTTATGGTGACGTGCACTCTTTCTGTAGCCAGTCATTGGTATGATAGCTCCCATAGTGATGTAGCACAATAGTTAATGCAATGACTTCAGTAGCAGAGGTCATGGGATTGATTCTTCTCTGTTCCCCTTTTTTTATGGCTGTCCTACACAACTACGTTTCATTCGTGTAACAGTCATATCTGTGCAGATCTGTGCTGCCGCCACATTATACTGTCATCACTGTTGCCATCCCATCCTTCTGTCCGTCTATGTGTGTGTGCCAGCTGTGTGGCGTCCTGCCCTAATGTGCAGGCTGCTACCCCATGTCCTGCACTGGCACACTTTTCTGCATTGCGGTTCTTCATGCTTGCCTCTCCTGTGTCTGCTCTGCATGGCACTGCTCTCCTCTGTCCTCCTGTCATTGCACTTATCCTGCCACCTTTACCTCCTCTGGTGGACACGTATCCCCATCCTCTGCCACACACTGTCATTGTTGCACTGTACATTACCATCACCCTGTACATCGGTACAGCTGCCCCCGATATGTTTGTCCACTTTACCTGGTGCCACATGGGCTACCCGCAGATTTGGCTGGTCCATGAGCTCCGTCATCTAATTCCTTCCATCACTTGTTCATTGCTTTTCCTTGGTGCTCTGTGCAGTGTTATGGTTACATCTGTGTTTGAGCCATACATTTCATGCTTGTGACTTTGGGGCACCTTTGTGCCCCTTGGCACCATCTCCTGTGTCACCTTGGCATCCCTGGGGCATCTTTCGTGACACCTTAGGTTTGGCCAGCTTATGGGGCACCTTATATGCTGCCTTGGAGGGTGCCAACCTTTCCTGCTGCCCTCTGGGGCACATTATGACCTGCCTTGGATGACGTGGTGCTTTATGATGTGCCTTATTGTGCGCCCTACAAGGTGCATTAGGTTGCAGCACTGGCTGGGGTGAGGCTTTTTTGGCTGGCAGTGCAAATTGTTGGGATGTGTCTGACTGTTACAAGCAGGAAAAGGGTTTGCCTCAGACAGGCTTTTAACTGAGCCCACTGGGGGATTGAGCTCATGACCACTGTATCAGCAGTCAATGTATTAACCATTGTGCTACACCTCTGTTGCTGGGTGTATAGGTCAGCGCACCTAATTAAGGCTAACGCGCGTTAACATGCCGCAGCTCCCTCTATTGCGCGATAACTGACTTTATCACGCGATAACCTGAAATGCTACCTTAAGACCGGAACGCCCACCCCTTATATGGCATTCTTCACATTATCGCTGGAGCTAGTGCCGGGAACATTAAGACGGTTTAGTAAACATACCCCTTAACGTGCGTTAACTTTACTTAACACGCATTAACCTTTAGCCAACATGCCCCTAAATCTCTTGAAGACTAATGGACCTCAATGAATAATTATTGTTTTTAGGTATACATTTTATGTATGTTTTTTGTTATCTGCTATGTGTTAGTGCGGAATATAAAATTTTTCAACAAAATAAATAAATAAATATGCACAACCATGTTATTAATTCATCAGGGCACAATCATAAAATCCAAGAGTCCCTGAAAGAAACAGAAAAAAGAACTCTAAAATCCACACATGTAGGAAACACTGAAATTTCAGACCGCAAATGCAGCAAATTCATGCCTTTACAGCGTCACTTTTGTCCCATTCCCAAAACATACACACACGTTTGTGTATCAGCATTGTACCAACCTATCTTCCTTCAGTGTGAGCAAAACAGAGGCCATAGCATTCAGAAAGACTACATTGAAGGGACATAAATGGCAATTTTAAAAGGCATTTCCATGGGTAAAACAATGGTTTATGCGTAGGAATAGCTTTTATAAAACTACCCCCTCTTGATTTGTGGCTAAACCTATGCACAAACAACCTGCAGGTGCAGAAATTTACCTGGCCCGCGTGAAGGCATTTGCAGAAGAAAGATTAGCGTTTAAGTGCATTCTTTATAAAATATATACAATGCACATACATTAATCGGGGAAAATCAGTGTGGACCAATGAGCTGCTCCAAATATATGTGCATAAATTTCCTGGGATAATTTGCAAAGCAGAAGTATGTTGGTATTTGCATTTTGAAAGCTTGTCAGTACTTGCGCAGGGGAAAGTATCTCCACACTATTTATGTATTCACACAGCTATAAAATTACTTCCTTAATTTGCAAATTGGATGTCTAATGTGTCACCAACCTGTGATCCAGGAATAAAAACTTCCATTCTAGGCTGTGTCTGGAGGTGAATTCCTCTAGAGGCTCTTCAACTATGCACATTTCCTGCAAAGAAAAGGGACCCTTTAACTGGAGAAGATGTCATCCGTTTGTAATCTACAAGTGTGAAGCAAATTATCTAGATGAGTATTTAACAAATTTGATCAAACAAAATTTGACACTAGGCTACTTTCAAGTTTGATGTAGATATCTTTTAAGAAACATAGCAAAAATATCAAGGGCCCAATATTGAGCTGTGCGAATTTCCTATAGGCTGTGGTGCCTTGTCGGCGCATAGCCCTCCCCACGACCTCTAACCCAGATATTCAAAGCCGCGGCAACAGCATTGAATATCCAGTGATCACCACAGACACAGGAGGCCGCCGACGCTAACCGGGCAGCAGCGATATTGCATGCTGCCCGGTTAGCTCCTGCACCTTAAAGATAGGTGAGGGTTTTCCTCGCCTAGCTTTTAAGCACAGGTCATTAACCGGGCAGCATGCAACATCGCTGCTGCCCAGTTAGTGACAGTCTCTGCCTCTGCTACCCCCCTACACATCCCGATGCTAAATGAATAACATCGGGGCACAAAGGGAACTCAGAAGGGATTTTCAACGGCACTAACCATGTAAGTACCATTGAATATCCCAATTTAAGGCATTAACATAGTTTACTGGGCTGTAAACCATGTGAATGCCTTTCAAAAATCGGGACCCAAGTATCTTCTTTCTCTCCTACAAACTTACATTTCCTGTAGTTCCTATTTTGTTGGCCTATGGTTATTCATTTATTTATGTAATGTTCCTATCCAAAGCAATGTAAAGTTACTTTAATGAAGGACAAGCACACTCAACCAAAGACCCAAAGTGTGAAGTATTTGAAAAATTCCCCTCTTATAAGCTCTTTGAATGTGGGGATGATTTTAAATCATTTCTGTGTTTAATAAAGTTAGTAAAATAGGACCAGTGATGCTCAGTTCCACCTAGAATTGCTGCTGTTGTATGCAGATCTATCTCATGCATATTTATTATGGATATTCTGAAAACCTGACTGGCCTGGGGGTTCCAGAGGACTAGGTTGCAAACCACTGACCTAGAATATACTGATCTATCATGTACGATAAGGGGTCCAACAAATATTTATTTAAGTGTACAACATTTTTCTGGATTTGTTTGAAGGAAGTTTTTTGTATGTGAATACTTTAATAAAGAAAGCACAGATCACAGTGGAATCAGATTTTTTAAAAATATTTAATTGAATATTATCTGTTCTTTATTTTTATTGGACAGGATTGTTGCATTTAACATTTTGTTGAACATATATAGAGGCTGATGTATTAAAATGCAAAACATTTTCATGAACTGGGTGTTACACAGACAAATTCATGAAAATACTCCAAAAATATCCAAAATATGCAAAAATGGCAAAGGTTTGGGGCTTTTGTGTGTTTCTCTGCACAAAACCCCAAAAGTGAAAACTATTGCATATTCTCTTCTTGCAATAGTAAACTTTCATATATATAAAAGTTTTATTTAAGCTCATTAAAAATACATTTTTTAAAAAATGACACAAAAAGGCTTTGTATCCTGGTTTTGCAAAAAAGAAAGCCTGGTAAGATTTTTGGACTTTTCTGCACAAAATTTCTAGTAAAATGTTTTGCTATACACTTCGTTTGTATTTGTAGCAAATTCTCACAATAAATTCTGCGAGTTAGTGTATCAACCCCAAAGTTCATAAATTCAAAAATGTAACTGCAATAAAAATGTGTCTTCAATTCTCATCTTCCAAACCCAAATTCCCACCATCTTTTGTCCTTCCCTATCTTAAGTTTGTCCTTCCCTATCTTAAGGTTTTAGGTCTCATGTTTTCACTTCGAAAATTATAGATGGATGGATGGCTTACGTATCTTCTCTTGTTTTTATTTTTTAACTAATTGTATGATTGGCTGCCAAACATTTGTTATAGATGTACAGATTACATGTTTGAAAAGCCTTACACAGAACATCAAAGTGCTAACATCTTTGCACCCCACATGGAATTACCCATCCCAAAGTCATACAAAATCAGGCTGCTGTTGCTGCAGTACTTTAGAGAGGTCGCCTTCATAAATACTTTTTCTCAGATATGAGGTATATTGATATCTTATGCCAGACTGCTGCTGACAAACCATAAGATCCGTCTATGCAGCCCTAATTTTAGCACAAACAATTCAGACACAGCATATCTACTTTTCTTATCTCACTTTCAGTTTACTAACACCTTTCCTGTATATCGCAGAGGTTCATGAAAGAAAACAGAGATAGTTAGAAATTAAAAAGAGAAAAATTAAAAACAGCACAAGAAATAATACAATGCAAGAATTGCCCAGATAGAAAAAAATCAGATCATGTTATATTTCTCAGGACTGAGGTAATCCACAGCTTCTCCTCATTTTCACTTTTGTACTGAAATACTTAACATCTAATGGAATGAATTAAAAATTCAACTGAGATACTGCTTATTCCCACCTGGGATGATCCACTCGAAAATGGCATATATTGTACTTACCTTTAAAAACTGAGGCGTTGCTAATCGAACAGTAGCAACAAAACAGACTTGCTTTCCAATGGGTAATCGGTAAGCCCTGGAAGCAGTTCCATCGAAGCCATTACAAGAGGAGTTAGGCACTGTGAAGATGGAATATCAAGGATAATTATTCTACTATTTACTGCCTTCTACCACTGATAGCAAAAGAGCTAGTCAATCTTACTTGGAATTTGAATTTAGATGTTCTACAGACAGATTTTCATGACAGATTGAAAAAGCGAGAAAAATCTGTACTCAATAGGGTTTAAAAACAGTGCTTCTCAACCTTCTCCAGGAGACACACCTTGCCAGTCATATTTTCAGGATCACCACCATAAATATGCATGAGACAAATTTTCATATAATGGGTCTCTACTGTATGCAAATATATTTCATGCATATTCTTTGTGGCAAGCCTGAAAACCCAACTAGCTCCAGGAGAGGGTTGAAAAACACTGTTTTAAAGCTATGAACAACAGAGGGCTATAAATATACACACAAAATTAATATTATTAAGAATCATTTGTATAGCGCATACCACATGCACATAGTGCTAAACAGGGACATGTGCAGGATAATTATAGCACAGGGCATCTAGCTTAAGGGGGCTGGAAGGGGCTTATTTTGTACTAACATAGATCCTGCAGAGACCACCACCTACACTGCAGGCGCAAATATTATGCTTGTTTGAAAGCTGGTATAAATGTTAACACATTCTTTATGTGCAAAATACACGCATAGTTACTCTGCCTACACTCCACCCAAGATTCACCCCTGTACAAGTATGCGCTGTGCATACCTTAAACATGATTTAATTTTTTTGTACAAGCCTATTTACATGCCAAAATGGTTTATTAAATTACTCCATAGTGTCAACCTCTTGGCACTCACAATCTAGTCAAGGCAGGTAAGACACACAGCAAAATAAAATAAGAAGTTTTGAGCAATGCCATGAACAAGAAGAATTAATATAGGAGATTATAAGTGAGTAACTGAGGAAGATCTCAGGAGCAGGGTCTGTCTCTTACATGTCTCTGTAGAGCTCTGCGTACGCCTCTTAGCACTATAGAAATGAAAAGTAATAGTAGTAGTAGTAGAAAGGGTAAATTGAATATAGTACAGCTACATGGAATGAGGCTTCAGTCTGCATAAGAAATAGCCAGTGTGGGGAAATCGGTCTGGACCATTAGATGACTAGAAGGGTAAAAGGGCACTGAGGGAAGACAAGACCATTGCAGAAAGACTAAGGGGCCTGTTTACTAAAGTGCAGAAAATATTTGCATTTACTGCATTTTAGGAGCAAAAACTAAAATGTGATAAGTGCAAAGGCTGTATGCTGTTGGGGACGTGCTCAGTGAATGCCCTAAAGTTAGCACACAGGGCACATGCTTAAAGTATAACCCCGTTAAATGCATCGGTAGAGAGCGTGAAATACACCTGTGCTATCTGTTGATGCATTTATCCACATCAGGATCTTCATTTTGACTTGTAGCAACCTCTATAGCTGGGCTTAGTTCGTTTTTCACTACCCTAAACATTTCTTTAGGCTATTAACCACTGCTTCAATAGTTGTACGAAAAAAAAAATGCTTCTTAGCCACACTGGCGACGTTCAGATTACTTCTTTGCTTTTAATTGCCATAAAGGTCATTCTGAGGCATGAATAGCGAGAATGGACATTGGGATGTCCACCCTGCTATTCATGCTCTCTCCCGATCCAGCACGTTCTACGGGGAAGTAAGATGGGGCGGGAAAGAGGTGGATCGTGGGTTGGCAGTGGGCGGTCATTGGCCCCGGACGTACAGGGCCGATTCCAATGTTGGCCCTGTACATCTGGGGTTGGTGATCTGAATGGGGAACTTATTCCACCTCTGAGGTGGAATAAGTTCCCCTAGTCGGCAGGGGACAGCGGGCCCGGGGCTCAGAAAGGGCAGGAGGGGGCAGAGGACATTCCCCGCAGCCCGATCCTGATCTTGGGAGGCCAGATCAGGGGTTGGGCTGTGGGGAATGCACTGTTTTGTCCGGTGGCTGGGGATCGCAGCTTCTGAATGGAACCATGGTGCCATGGCAACCGGACGCCATGATACCACAGCTCCATTCAAAAGCCCTGACTGAGCTAGCCGGGCAAGGCCTGTACGTTCAGGCCGACCAGAATCGGGGTCCCGACCTACACGTACAGGCCTGAAAGCGATTCTGATCCCGCGGTACTAGACGTGCCCTGCGGGATCAGAATCCCGGCTAACTCTGTGCGTCCAGTTCCTTCTGGGCGCACAGAGGGCCAGGACGTCGAGGTCAGAATCGGGCCCATAACATTTTGTCTCTCTCGGAATGATATTTCCTCAAGTTCTTTCAAGGCATCTCTACTGATATTTCTGTATCTTAAATGAGGTAGAAAAACATTTATAAGCAGCTTTAACTCATCCACTGCATACCTATTGGGGTGGGGGGGGGGGTGTCACTTCATTTATCACTTTTAAGATTTCACTCCACGCCTTCCTCCAGCTACATGATTTATAAGACTACCTCCTATAATTGTTCCACATCCACCAGCCCCTCTTATTTATTTATTTATTTTTATTTATTTAGACAGTTTTTCTATACCACCCCTTCCAGCGATCAGGGGCGGTTTACATCAAACAAAATGTTTTGTTACAGATAACATATTAAACTATGGTACAAAGAATTATTTACATGACCGATATTCACATGTATTGTAAGATAGCGACATCAGTGACTCTTAACTATTTACAATCTTGTTCAGCAGTGTAGGAGGTACAGAGGAGTATTCTTGTCTGAGGAGAGTAGAATATGGGAGGGGTTTAATTCGTTGGTTGGGGGGGTTAGTGGGATGTGGGTATATGGGTGGGGTGGGTGTATTATAGTATTCGGTGAAGAGTATTGTTTTTAATTCCTTTCGGAAAGTCTGGAGATTCTTGATAGATCTTATATAGTCAGGGAGGGAATTCCAGAGGGTGGGGGCTGTGTATCTGAAGGCTCTATTGCTAGTAGTATGTTTGGTTTTGCAAATGAAGGGGGTATAGATAGGAGATTCTGGGTACTTTTTCTCGTGCTTCTTACTTTGGTTTGTGTATGAATCATAGTGGATAAGTGGGACGGGGAGATATCGTTGTGTAATTTGAAGGTGGTGACTATCTGTTTGTATTTTATTCTGGCTGCTATGGGTAGCCAGTGGAGATTATAAAGTATTGGGGTGATGTGGTCAGTGAGGCTTGATCTGGAGATAATTCTGGCAGCTATATTCTGGGACAGTTGGAGTGGGTGCATGGTTTTCTTGGGGAGACCTTGGTAGAGACTATTGCAGTAGTCCAAGTGAGGAGTAATCAAAGCTTGGACTACTGTTCTAAAGCCTTGGGGTTTGAGGAGTGGTCTGAGCTGTTGTATGGTTTTTAGCTTGTAGAATATTGTTCTGGTAGTTTGTTTGATTTGTGAAGACATGCTGAGAGTTCTGTCAATTAGGATACCTAGATATTTTACCTCCTGTTTAACTGGTAAATTGGTGTTGAGTAGGTTGAATGTTGATGGGGGGGGGGGGGTGAAGCTCAGGTTTCTGGTAGTGAATAGGATTTCAGTTTTTTTGAAGTTTATTTGTAAGTTGTTTTTCTTAAGCCAGGATTCTGCTTCAGTTATGCAGTCGATGATATTTTTATATTGGGGGTTTCTTATGTCTACTGGTGTATGTAACATAATGTCGTCTGCATAAATATGGTAGTGGATTTTGTGTTTATATACAAATAGGTTGGAGATATAGGTTAAACAGGAGGGCCGAGAGGGCCGATCTTTGAGGTATTCCCTGTTCTTGGGGGAAAGTGGTAGATGAATCCTGGTTGATTTTTGTGTACTGGAATCAGCTGTAAATGTATGATTTAAACCATTTTAGCATTATACCAGATATGCCTATTTGTGCCAGTCTTGATAGGAGGATGAGTGATCAACATTGTCAAATGCTGAGGAGATATCCAGAGAAAACACATAAAAAACGCCTGGTTTGGACTGTCTAGACCACAGATGAGGGTATCCAGTAATACTAGCAGGAGGGTTTCTACGCTGTGGTAGGGGTGGAAACCGTATTGTTAGGTATCAACAGGGGCGTTCAGGTCAATGTAATCTTGCAGTTGTATTTGGACTACTTTTTCTATTATTTTTGCTAAGAATGGGATATTAGCTATTGGTCTGTATGATGTGGGGGTCATCTTTGTTGAGAGATCTGTTTTTGAGTACAGGGCGAATGATGGAGAGTTTAGTGTGTCAGGCATTATTCCTTGGTGCAGGGATTGGTTGACAATGCAGGTGCTAGTTCAAAGTTAGTGGCTTTTATCCAGGGTACTGGGCAAGGATCTAGATGTGAGGTGGTTGTGTTAATTTTCGTTATTGTTTCTATGAGTTGTTTCTCTTTAATGAGGTGGAAAGAATGCCATTTATTAAAGAGGGGATGGAGTTCACAGTAGGGTTGAGTATTTGAGTTGGTGTTTCTTTTTAGTTTAGCTGCTAGGTGTTCTGCTATAGATTGTGGGTTAATAGGTGTGTTATTTGGTTTATGTGGGGTTTGGATATGGTTTTTACAATTCTGAATAGTTCTCTTGGGCGTTGGATGGCTTTGTTCAGAATAGTGGTATGGTGTTCCTTCTTTGCCTTAAGAATTGCTTCTTCATATGTATTTAGTGCTGTGTTATAGAGTTCTTTGATTTCAGAGGTTTTCTTGGATCTCCATTTTTTCTCTAGTTTATGAAGGTTTTTCTTGAGGTTGCGTATCTCGAGAGAACCATTTTTCAACTGGCCTTCCATAGGTTCTATTGATGGGTGATGTGGACTTCGCAGCTTTGCTAATTGTTGTATTCTAGTTTGTTATTGTATCATCAAGGTCATGTATGTGTGTCTTTGTTATTGTCTTCAGGGTTGTGTATGTTTGTAGTTAGATTAGGGGGTCACCTCAGTCAGAAAAGCATTTCTGTCAAATTGTTTAAATAGTGGTTTGTGTTGGGGTGTGTTAGTAGATGTCATAGGGCATCGAGGAATCGGAATAGCCATTTTCAGGATGAGTGATCTGACAATGGTACCTGGTTGGTGGTTGGGTAGGAGAAATTAGGATACATAGTTAGGGATTTGGTGATGAATATCATGTATAATGTGTTCCCTTTTACATGAGTGGGGTGTTTCATTATTTCTTCTCTTCTTCTGTGATGTAAGTAATGAAATAAAGTAGTGATCAGACCAAGGAATTCTTTATCTACTTTAAATTCATCTTTAATCAGAAAAAGAAGGTACAAAATATGACCCTTCTGGTATGTAGGAACCTTAATTACAGTAACTGCTCTAATTCAGCTGCTTCAGAACTAAATAACAGAGAGGCATTATCAACTTGAACAACCACAACTTGGGAATTTTAATGCCCAAAGTTTAATTGTGAGGATAAATTAATTCCACTGATCCATCCTATGCTTCCTTGAGACTCCTGGCAGGCAATATACAAGCAATACTCTCAATTTACTATTTTAATTAATTATAATCAACATACATTCACATTTCATGTGAGATTCTATATTGCTTAGATTCACAGAAATACTCTATTACAGCCTCACTTAATTTAAACAAGGGAGATTATGATAAAATGAGGAAATTAGTTTGGAAAAACTAAAATGAAGCAGATGTCAGGATCAAAACTTTGCATGAGGCGTGGACATTATTTAAAAATATTATTTTTGAAGCTCAGATAAAATATTCCACAAACTAAAAAAGTTGGAAAGAAGGCCAAATGACAGTCAGAGTAATTTCATGGTGAGACTGAAGAGGTGGTGAAAGACATAAGATCATTTTCCCAAAAATGGAAAACAGACCCTAATAAATAAAATACGAATGAGCACAAGTGCTGGCAAGTTAGATGTAAAAAATTAATAAGGTTGGCCAAAAGAGACTTTAGGAAGCTTGCTCTAGAGGTAAGACATAATACTATTTATTATATACGGCCTTCTTGAGTAAACAACCAAAACGGTTTACAAGAAGTAAAACATAATACATGTCAAATAGACATTAAACATAAAAATTACAGATTGGTTAACTTCCTTCCCACTGGGCATAGCAAAACTTACTAAAACATTCTAAAAACATTTTCAAGTACATCTGAAGCAAAGTCTCATGAGGGAGTTGGCTGGACTACTGACAACCAAGTGGTATATTTATTAAACCGCCTTAACGTTGCAGTAGTGGTATTATCACGCGATAAGTGACATTATCACGCGAGTATTACCGCACGATAACGTCACTTATCGCGCGATAACGCGGCGGCGGCATTAAGGCACACTAACGCTGTGAAATCCTGGTCTGAAGGGTGAAGTAAGGCTTCCCAGAGGGCAGAGAGAAAGGGTCAATGGGCAGCGAGTGGGCGAGGAGAGGCTCCAGGCACACTAACACTGTGAAATCCGGGTCTGAACACTAACGCCAGTGAAACCCTCGCGTTAGGCACATTTGCAGGAAAGAGAAACCATGTCAGTCAGCAATGTGCAGCAAAGGCAGGGAAACCCAGAAAAGTGATAGTTGTGATACATGTGCAGGAACCAAAAAGGCAAATAAACATATAAAATGACCAGAACCACATTTAAAATCCCAATAAACAAGCTGGCCAATAGTGATATTAATGATAAACATAAAGCAACACTACTGACAAAGCATAAAACTTAAGATATCATGTTTGGAAGGGTCTATGCTCTGTCCCCCTACAAAGTGAAAGATCCCACATTGAAATAGCGCTGATCAGGGTTTATGTCGTTTAGATTGGGCAGGTTTGTTATGGTGTGCACATGTGCAGCAACAGCAGAGTGGGCACGTAGGAAAGGGCAACTGTACTGATGCTGTAAATGGGATCAGGGGGCTGCAGGCGGCACATGCTGTGGTCCTGCTGGGGCACAGTGCCGACTAGGCAGATGCCTAGGTGGCAAATAGGAATACCGAAACTGTAAAGCAGCAAGACAGCAACTGACGAGGATCCAACATGGGCACGAGTGTGTGTCCCACAGTGTCATAGGGGATATTACTCAGCAGGTACCCCCTAGGGCACATAACATTGGCAGGCGGTGCCAGGGGAAAGCGCGCATGTCCATGTAGGCACCCCCACCCGAGAACCCACACCATAGGCAGCTGCCTACCGGCACACTGGATGGCCTGGGACTGCACACCACCAGCACCACCAGCATAATTGCATGGCAGCATGGTGGCGGAGGGGTGCTGGTGGTGGAGGGGGCAGAGGCATCTGCCCACAGCAGACCATGGCCTAGCCCCATTTAGGTGGGTGCCGTGCACTGCAACAGACAGGGTCTGTCTGACGAACAGTCATGGTATCCCCAGGGAAGAAACTGTCCCTGTGACAACACTGTGGTGCAGTACACACAGCCAGTGTGTTCAGGAGCAGAAAGTCACAAGTTCAAGTCCCAGCTATGGCTCCTGCCAACCCTGTCCCCATATTTTACCCAGTACTAAACCATGGTAATAAAGACGGAACCTTTATTGCAGATAAAATAAACATGCCTGAAACGCCTATATTTTACCCTACAGAGCACAGACACCATAAAAATGTGCAGTCCCTAGAGCAGAGTTTCCCAACTGCAGTCCTGGAGGGCTAAACACCATTCAGGTTTCATGCTGACCCTAATAAATATGCCTGTGCTGTATTTGTATGCGCCGTCCCCATTGTATGCAAATGTATCTCATGCATATTCATTAGGGACAGCATGAAAACCTGAACAGTGTTTGGCCCTCCAGGACCGGAGTTGGGAACCTCTGCCCTAGAGCAGCGGCCAACAGGGGCATAAACACCCACACCCACTCTCCAAAGCTTCATGGAGAGTCAGGATGATGGGCCCTGTGCGGAGCAGCATCTCCCAATACTGGCACCTGCATACCTTAGCAATGCCTCCTAAACTTGGGAACACGTTCCACATATATCAAAAGGATGCTATGATTAATGTCAGCTAACAAATCCTAAGTTAAACACAATTTGTTGATATTCATAGCATCCTTTCTGATATCTGTGGAGTGTGTTTCAGTTATTGATTCTGACAGTGTTTACAACCCCCTGGAGTAACCCTAACAGTAGTGAGTACCATAGCAATGCCTGCACTGTGCCCAGGACTGGTGTGGCGGCCAGGGCTGCCACAAACCTCTATATTTGCACAGTGCTGGCATAGGTGTGGAAGTGTTGTGGCTGCCTACACCTTACTGAGCCCACATTGCTTGCACTGTTTCCAGTGTTAGCCTGCCAATGTGCATAATGAGGAGCAAGGTACTGTGGGTATGGCCCGGACAGGGTGGCATGGGCAGGATGCATTTGCACAGGGTATAGGGCAATGGCTGGGACATTGTAGTGCCCGACCACCACCTGCACGGCCAGGGTGGCCTCAGCATGTCATTCTGGGAGGTCACTCTCACCCTGATTGATCAGTGAGCACGGCATGGCTAGGTTCCCCCATAGTGCTATATACTATTTCTCTCAAGTGATATTTATGGGTTTCCTTTTGTAGGGCCCAATTACTGCTTGGTGTGTGTGCCAGATCCCATGCCTGGGTGTACATTGTTCTTTTTGGAACATGCACTATATATGTGCTAGTACACTGTTTGTAGCTAGCATGTGTATGGTTGCAGCACCCTGCAGGATGCAGCAGGTGCACACCAACTACCCTCTGCTGGTGCATGTCAGAATGTAGTGGGTGGGCAGCTGAGCTGACCAGGTGGACTGCCAGTGGTCCAGTTCCATGTGCAGATCTGCATTAGCTCTCTGTTTGTCAGTTGGCTGGGGGTTGCTGGTCCCACAGTCTGTCATCAGTTAGCTCAACTATCCCTATTGCAAATAGTAGTAGTGTGTGTCTGTTGTTTGCAGATCATGTTCCCTACCCTGACCCACAGAGGGTGGGCTTGCTCCGTGTATCTTCATCATGTGAGTCTAGACACACCCCTGCTCCAAAAACAGGTGTCCATGGCAACCTTACTCAATATGCATTATGTTGCGAGCATCATGGTCCACACGGGCTACGCATCATTGGCATATAGAAACGGACATAGAAAACGTCCAAGGCTGTCTGCAAAGAATACCCCACACACTATCAGCAATAGTGAACTGCAGCAAAACCTACCACAAACAACACGGGTAATGTGGACCTGGTGCTGTCCCCATGACTTTACCCTCAGGGTGATCACAGAACACGCACAATGGCATGGTCAGTAGGCACACTGTGCCAGTAACACGCATGCTGGATCCCCCTACCCAGTTGACGTGCTGCAGAAGTGAAAACCACATCTGGTAAGCAGATGTAGACTGCTGATCTGCATGTGAATTGCATCATGGGTACTCTTCTTGCTAACCTATCCTGGTAGCCACACCAGTGTGTCTGGTGACCTGCACTGGTTGAGTAGCTAGCCATAGTTAAGTTACAGCCAATATTGTTGTAGGACAATGGCGACTATACTGACCTCAGTGGGAGAGGTCATGGGTTCAGTACCCCAGTGGGCCTGTATATTGATGTATCTGGATGGATAGGTTATAGTGTATTATCATTACATCAAGCATTTTACAACATGAGAATATTTTTAAAAGTGTGGCCAGTTGCATGAAGTGGGTATGTTGGAAGAGTGGTGTGGGCTGCAGGTTGCTAGATTAGCTGGTGAGCTGTATACAAAGTGCATCTGTCAGTCTAACTGTCCGAGGATACGGCCATTTATGCCTTTAACAGTCTGACATGGATCTGAAATCCGTGTGCACATCCCAAAGCACCCTCAGCTCAGTTGGCCAAACTAAGGTGTCCTGTAAAGTGCCCTAGCTGTGTCCTTACACTAGCCCGGTAAGCAGAGCAGAAAGTGTGTGTAGATGACCTGGTGTAGCTGTGTAGCCAGCCATTGCTATGTTAAAAGGCATAGCACACTGGTTAATACAATGCCTTCCCAGCCAGTGGTGATGGGTTCAAGACCCCAGTGTACCAACACCAAAAAAATGCCCAATACACAAATGGTGGTAAGAAATGTCAGACACATCTCTGCAATGTGTGTCTACAGCATAAATCTTTATATATGTTGATGGCGCCACCATTTGCTGTGTACCGGCCATGGCACAGGCACGTAGCTAGTGTGCCGTAATGATGCACGGCAGGGCGCACTGAGGCGAGGCAGCGGATATGCGGCATGCGTGGGTGCGTCAGCAAGGCATCGGAGAAAATGGCGACGCAGTCCAGGAAGCCTGCCTTCACCCGTCGGGAGCTGCGACACCTTGCTGGACTGATCTGCACTAGGCAGCATAAATTATTCCCAGGCTCCTCCAAACGCCAGGACCTCGGCCGCGTTAGAAGGGCATGGGGCCGCGTCACGAGGCGGTATAATCGTCTTGATGACTACCCACGTGAGGTAAGTGTATGGGGACAGGTCACACAATGCAAGATGTTCAACACATTATCCAGCAATAAACACACATCATACATATACAACATGGTATAGACACCAGTCTGTGGGATATCCAGTGCTGAATGTAGCTGCATATGCTGCTGTGTGTAGGTATTTCATTTCAGCTTTTTTTTTTTCATTTTTGTTTCATGTGATATACCGCCTATTTATCACATCAAAGCGGTTTGCCCTATCCCCAGGAGTCTAAGGACCTGATCACAGAGGTACAGTTGTCAGCCTGGTGTTATGGTACATGCTGCTGTTAATGTGTTAAAATCCACCCTAACCCCAGGAGCCCCTAGATCTGCCTAAAGAGGTCTGGTAAACAGCATGCTGACATGGTAGGTTCTGCAGTTGCAGGTTTACACATCTGCCCTACCCCTAGGGGTCCTGAGACCTGATTACACAGGTCTGTGTTAAATCCTGTCAGTATGGTAGTGTATGCAGTTGCAGGTTCACACATCTGCCCTACCCCTAGGGGTCCTGAGACCTGATTACACAGGTCTGTGTTAAATCCTGTCAGTATGGTAGTGTATGCAACAGCAGGTTCACACATCTACCCTACCCCTAGGGGTCCTGAGACCTGATTACACAGGTCTGTGTTAAATCCTGTCAGTATGGTAGTGTATGCAGTTGCAGGTTCACACATCTGCCCACCCCCAGGAGTTATGAGACCAGATTATACAGGTCTGTCATAAATCCTGTTGGTATGGTAGGTGCTGTTGTTGATGTATCCCTATCCACCCCACCCCAGGAGTCCTGTGACCTGATTAGAGAGGTCTGTAATACATCCTCTTAGTATGGTAGTGTATGCAGTTGTAGGTTCACACATCTTCCCATCCCCAGGAGGCCTGTGACCTGATCAAAGTGGTGTGTTAGTCACCCTGGTGGTATGGTTGTATATGCATTTGCAGGTTAAAACATCTGCCCTACCCCCAGGAGGCTCGAGATCTGATCAAAGTGGTGTGTCAGTCACCCTGGTGTTATGGATTATGTTGCTGATGAAGTGTTCTAATCCACCCTACCCCCGGGAGTCCTGAGACCTGATCAAAGTGATCTGTCAGTCACCCTGGTGTTATGGTGTATATTGCTGATGAAGTATTCTAATCCACCCTACCCCCAGGAGTCCTGAGACCTGATCAAAGTGATCTGTCAGTCACCCTGGTGGTATGGTCGTATATGCATTTGCAGGTTAAAACATCTACCCTACCCCCAGGGGGCCTGAGACCTGATCAAAGTGGTCTGTCAGTCACCCTGGTGCTATGGTATGCGCTGCAGATGAAGTGTTCTAATCCACCCTACCCTCAGGAGTCCTGAGACCTGATCAAAGTAATCTGTCAGTCACCCTGGTGTTATGGTGTATGTTGCTGATGAAGTGTTCTAATCCACCCTACCCCCAGGAGTCCTGAGACCTGATTACAAAGGCTGATATGAAATTCAGATATCATAGAGGTGTATGCAGTTTCAGGTCACACATCTGCCCTCTCCCCAGGAGGCCCGTATCTGATCGCAGAAGAACATTATAGATGCTGGTGTAAGGGTACTTGCACCTGTTGGGGTTTCATAGCTCTGCCGTAACTGCAGGAGGGCCCAGACCAGAACACAGATGTTAATAGCTCAGCTAGGTGTGGTGGGCCATGCTCCTGTTGCAGTTGCCCACAACTGCCCTATTCACAAGAGGCCTTAGTTGTAACCATAGAGGTATAGTAGAAAGCCTAGTGTCATGGTAGTGGCACCTGGCAATGTGTACAGGGTCACCCACCTCCCGCTCTATCTCAGAACACATCACCCATGTGTTGTAAGGATATCATGGTGCCATGGCAGGTGTGTTGGATGATGTGTGTAGGTCAGGCAAATGCACAGGTGTTTGCTGGACCACACAGGGAGTTAGGGAAGACCTCCCCTAGACACCAGCATGGCCAAACCACACGTGGCATGGTTCTGCCATGTCATGCAAGGAGAGTGTAGGAACAGGGTATGGGGTGTCTGGGGGGTTATGCACAGTACGCGTAGGTGGCACCTCACACATGCCCAGACCCACAGCCACACATGCAGGGGGCGCTGGCAACAGGTAGTAGAGGACACACTGGACAGAGGAGCAGGAGCAGCATGATACTGCTCACAGAGATTTGTGATTTGTGTTGGGCACCCACCAGAGATATATGGCCCCTAATGCTCCCACCCATTGCTTTCCCCCCCAGGTAGAGGATCTACGGAAAAAGGGTCGGGAGTTGCGGCTGCACTGCCCGGAGGTCCTTGCCCGCCTCCAAATGGGGGCGATGGAGAAAAGTGGTGGTGAGTGTTGCGGCCTCTGCAGCACAGTACAGCATGTCACAGTGGCCCACCAGCCTGTGGGAGGCCAAACTTTGTACATGTAGTATGTGACTCCCATGATGGTGTGCTAATGACTGTCTTCCCCCACAGAGGATACTGCTGCTGGTGAGGGCCCATCCACATTGGAGCACCCCGGAACAGGCCCCACAGCGCCAGTCCAGCCAGAGGAGGAGAGGGCAGAGGGCGAAGAGGAAGAGGACAACATGGAGGGGGTAGCATGTGGGGTGGTGCGGGAGGGATGGGGAGGGTGAGCTGTATGTGACAGGGGGTGAGGATGGCGAGGGGGAGGTGGAGGAGGAGAGCATGGAGGGGTGACAGAGAGGGTGGGTGGGAGAGGTCAGGGGGGAGGAGGGGTGTGTGGAGGGGGAGGGCATCTCTGTGGGTGGGAGGGGACACAGGACAGCACAGGGCACTGTGGGTAACTGCCAGCTGCCACATGTTTGCGGCAATGGTGTCCGCCTGGGAGTAGCATCCCCACCCATTGCCAAACACAGGACCCACGCTCATGCCACCACACAGACACCGGGCACCTGGTGTGGATGTGGTGGCAGGTGTGTGCGGGACCTGTATGTGGCAGTGGGTGGTGTGCTGCAACACCAGCGGACCCAGGACCGCACCATCCGGTGGCTGGCAGGCGCCATTCATTGGTTGGTTGCCGAGATGCACATGCAGCGTGCAGCTGCTATGGGTCGTGCATCTCAACAGCCATCCCCTGATGAGGGTCCCTGGAGCATTTAAGGGGCACAGGGACGCCCACACACGTGCCCTGTGCTGTCTTATCGCCCGGCACAGAACATGGGGTGTTTTTTCTGTTTTTATGTTGCAAAATTTGTATGGCACCTTTTCCTCCAATCAAGGTGGTCACGTCACATCACAATTGGAGGTTTACATTTAACATTAGGGTACGTGTAAACATGTAGACAGTACAGTTACTTACCAATGTTTAGACAGTACAATGGAGGTAACATTTAACATAAAGGTATTCTATAACGTGGTATGATAGATATGTGTGTATGGATGGGATGGGTGTGTGTTTAGTTTGCGGAGGTAGTAGTGTTACTGTTTGGGTAGAGGATGTTGCCTGAATGCTCATAGGTTTCCATAAATAACAATGTTTTGAGGTCTTTGCGGAGGTCTGTGAGGTCATATAATGCCCTCAGTCTCATTGGTACATCTTTAAATATATACAAATGTAAATATGTAAATAAAAAATTTTGTACGTACGGCACAATGGTCACGTGTCTCCCCTACAGACAGACTGTGGACGTGAGCATGGGACATGTGTGTAGATCCCTATGTCTATGCGTGGTAGACATAGGTAACATACATGGATCGTCTCCACATGCAGGTGTGGGGGTTGCCCATGTGCGTAGGCATCTGTGTCCCATGGTGCCCCTGTGATGTGCCAATGTGCAGTGTGTCCCAACAGCTATGGTGCCTGTGATGTGTGGGCACCATATCTGATGCACCATGCTTGTGGGGCAATAGGGGTAATGGCTAGCAGCAGGTATGTGGCAGGAAGGGTAAGAGGGAATGCTGTACCCAGGAGCTGCACAGGGGGATAGCTGGTGAGGGCAAGATAGGTCGATGCATGTCCCGAGGATGAGCGGTGGGGGACTATAAGCGCTGGTGAACAGTGATCAGCTGACCGAAGCGAGCTACCTTTGTCTGCCTGTGCCGCATGCAAGCCTATGTGGGTAGACAGCCACGTAGTCCCTGGTGTGGGCAGGGAGGATGGTCACACATGTGTGTCTAATGATAGAGAGCATATGGGGTGTGAGAGGGTGACAGATCCTTACAACAGACAGGTACCACCGTGAACATCTTGCTGGGCAAAGGGTGAGGTTGGGTATACCCCCACGCATAGGTAGGAGGGTGACCACCTGCCACAGTCCATGGCACACAGGGCATGGTATAATCTATGTACGATGATTGGTGGCAGTACAGACACCACACCCCTGAGGGATATGGGTAGGCACATGTGGGCAGGGTGACAACATGGGATGCAGGGTACGTAGGGGATCACAGTGCCAGACACTGAAAAGAAACACATAGGCTGTAATAGGTTGTGATGTCTTTATTTATAATGTTCACATCCTCCGTGGCCGGCCACAGCGACCACGGCCCAACCCACCCCTCTGTCCCGGGACTGCTGGTGCCGCCTCTGGTGCCGGTGCTGGCTGCTGTGTACGGGCAGCCATGGCCTCCTGGGCATCCACAATGCGGAGGAGCGCCCCTGCCATTGTGTCCGCTGTGGCATGCAGCTGGTGGATCTCCTGGTGAATGGCCAACAGAGCCTGACAAGTACCTGTGGGTGGGACACAAGGTGATGTGTGAGACACCTGTTATAACCCCCACTGTGACACATGCACATGTCAGGCATATCCCACCAGATCAGTCTGAAGATAAATCATGCACGCAACAACTAGCAACGCATGACCATGTTTACATCTGTGTGTCCCATGAGCCATTCTCATGCCAGGAAAGGGCCCTGATGAGGGGTCATGTGAATCACAGATCTCACACATGGTACAGTGTCGCAGTTCAATGTGTCAATGCTTGATCTGCGCACTGGTCGTATGAGATAAGCCAGATGACATGAGGAGTCATGGCACACACATACAGATATCTGAGGGGCCCTGTTTTCTATAACGCTGGCACACAGTACAGATTACGCTGACAAACTATGCTAGGTACCAATACCCATGGGGAAGGGTCAGTCATGTAAGCTGTCTAGGTGACCTGGGATAGGTGTTTACCACTTTGCGCTTCCTTGGGTTATATGGCCATGAACAGTGTGCGTGTGTCTGAGCTCCTCACATATGCTGACACCTGACAAGCCATGCTACAAGAGGGGGGAACGCGCATGGGACAGACCCCCCCCCCACATATGAGACGATCTGCTTTGTTGCCAACATATTGTGGTGCACATGCAATCTCATTGTGGATGTTACGACAACCCCCATGGGTATTGTTGTGTATGCTGTTACCCACCTTCGGCATCGTGCCTTGCTGAAGCACTGTGGGCCCGCAGCTCTGCCAAGATCATAGCCATGCTTGTGGGAGGGGGTGGCTGATGTCCCTGGCGCCTGCACAGTGTGGTGACTCCCCTCCATCTCCGTACCCTCTAGAGCAGGGGTTCTCAACCCAGTCCTTGGGACCCACCTAGCCAGTCAGGTTTTCAGGATAACCACAATGAGTATGCATGGCAGAGATTTGCATATAATAGAGGCAATGTATGCAAATCTCTCTCATACATATTCATTGTGGTTATCCTGAAAACCCGACTAGCTAGGTGGGTCCTGAGGACTGTGTTGAGAACCCCTGCTCTAGAGCCTGTGAGTTGCTGCTAGTGGCCCCCACTGTAGCGTTGACATCCGGTGGCGCGTCCTCTGCCTCGGCCAGCACATTGTCTCCTGTTGTGCCCTCGCCATTGCTGACAGTGTCCCCATACATTGCGGCCTCTGGCCCCTCACCATCCTGAGGCCCTGCCACATCTTCCTCCTCATGTGCCTCCATGGTCCTGTAGTCACCTGGGGGTTGGAAAAGGGTACACAGCACAGATGACATTGCACAGTGCACCTCTGTACACCTGTGTAGTACATCCCCGCCAAAAACAATGTGTTGTCCGCCTGTGCCTGCTGTTGCTGTGCCTACAATAGGGACAGCACAGGTGACTACAGTGTGCTGTGCCTGGCAGGGGGTGTGGGGGTAGCAGCCTCATTCCCTGGTGTAGCTGTGCCACATGGGATGCAGTGTGTGGGGGATGGTGTGCTGAGTGCCGCGCCCCCTATCTGCAGTATCAGGTATGGACTGGCCACCTGACCTTGGATGTGTCCTCAGCAATACATGTGGCCGTGGTGCATGTGGGAGTCCTGAGTGGGATTGTGTGCCGTCATTGTGTGTGTGAGCGATGTGCTTGCATTGCCCTGAGTGGTATGCACGTTAGGTGTTGCAGGATGTGTCTGTGTCAGCCAGACGTGTGTGGGGCCCTCCATTTTGCAAGACACTGTGCGGTGTGGGTGGACAGCTATCCCATACTCTATGGGTGTGGTGGGGTGTCTGGGGGGATGGGTGGAGCACTGCTGGGTATGGGGTTGCACCGTGTGTGTGGTTATGGGAATGTGTGTGTGGCACTGCGGGACATGTATAAGGGCTGATCCCAGGTGTTGTGGGGGTTGTGCTATGTGCATTTGGTATGGGCATGGCAATGTGCCTTCCAATGTCTGGTGAGGGTGGGTGGGGTATCCCCATTGTATGTGGGCCCCGACATGTGTGACATGTGTGTGATGTATTTGCTGCCGTTTGTTTGCATCTACGTCATCATTCCCATGTGTTAGGCCCTTCCCTGTCAGTGGTCTGGGATATGTCTCTGGATAGGTAGGTGCATACAGACGTCATATGTGTTTTGGTGGTGTGTGTGGGTACCCACAGGCCACTGTGTTCTGGGCTAGTTGTATGTCCCTCTTTTATGTATCCCCCTGTCACAATGTGCTTGGTGACTGGCTGCAGAGGTATGATGATTGGCTGTGACCTATATGCCAGGTACTATTTTAGCAAGTAGACCTCAGGGGGACACAAAACGCAGGCTGTTAATGATGAACACACCCCAAAAGGAGTAGGCACAAAAAAATAACTAAATGTAAGCCCTCATAAGCCATATGTGAGGAAGGAACGCTAGACCAATCTGGGTAGGATAACTCCAGTAGTAGAGGAATCAGACCTCAGTTAGTCCCCCAACCACATATCCTTAGGAGCAGTACTTCGAAGAACAGACAAGTCCTGTAATCGCATGAACTCTGCATACATCAGTGGCCAAACGCACCTATATAAAAGGCCCAGAGGGTCCAGCAGCACAGCCAAACTTCACAGCACTAGAGAGCAACAATGTAAACGTGATACAAGGAGGTTATCTGAATACTGTCCAATGATATCCCAATGTGGCTCTTTACTGTTACATTGCTGCTCATGTATGCTGTGATGCTCTTTGATTACAGTGGGATATCATTAGCCACTCTTCAGATAGTTCCTTTACATCACTGTTACATTGCTGATCTGTAGTGCTGTGAATTGTTGCTATGCAGCTTAACCCTCTGGGCTTTGCATGTCTGTTTTCTGGACCATTGATGTATGCAGTGTTCAATCAGATATGGGCCTTATCCGCCATGCCCCCTACTTCTCCACTGCTTTGCGGTCCTCAACTACATTCAGGACTGTATCTATCATGCACACAGGCCCAGGTACCTGTCACACATACCCTGTACCTACCCTGCCATGTGCTGCTGTGTCATCACCCCACAGTTGCCTGTATTAGGGCACGCCTGCTCTCAGGACATGGTCCCCCACCAATCCCCTCCATGTGCCACATGTGCTTGGGCGTGCCCTGTACATGTGCTGTATATCTACTACTACTACCCCTACTACTACTAATAAGCATTTATAGAGCACTACCAAGCGCACGCAGCACTGTAAACGTGAAAACACAAAAAGACAATTCCTGCTCAATGGAGCTTATAATCTATAAGGACAGAGCACTAACAGGTGTGGAAAGAGGTTTGGAACAGGAGCAAAGAGAAAAGAGCAGGGGGGACAGGACAAAGGAAGGAGGTAGGAACAAATGTGAGAGGAAGACAGAAAGGTGAAATTAAAAAGGGGAGGAATGGAGAACAGCACACTCATGAGCCAAAGGCAGAGGCAAATATATGAGCTGTGAACTCAAGTGTGAGGAGGAGCAAAGAAGATGCCTGACGCATAGACAAAGGACGTTTATTCCAAGCGTAAGGAGCAACAAGGTATTAGGTGCATACCCACCTGCCTGTGGATGGGCGGTGTCCAGCGCTTCTGGCAGTCCACGTAGGTAGATGGGCCCAAGACGGTCTGCGAGCTCCTGCTGGGACTGTGTGTTAGTTGTTTCTGTATAGCGCTACATGTGACAAGTAGCACTATATACATGCTCAGTAGTAGTTTGATTACTGGTACTTGAGATCAGTAAGGGAAGTTACTGCAACACCACAGTGTGCCTGCATGTATAGGTCAGCAGGAGAGCCTTGACATGGATGCGGAGACGGATAGGGAACCTGTGAGGTATCCTGACAGGGTGAGTATTATTGCCATTATGTGTGTGGCTGTAGAATGGCCATGCAGTGCAGTGTTGCATATTTTCAGGCAGACAGAGATGATTCAAAGCCCGATCAGCAAGGTGTAGGTTACAGTAGGCAAGCTAGGAGCTGATTAAGGGGGTGGATTTGGGTTTTGGTTGTGTGTTCAGGGAGGACTGGGGACATATAGCTGATGACATCTAGACAGAAACTACAAGCCTCAACTACAAGCTGTGTACGTGTGTAGAGGAGGAGAATGCAGTCCAAGACAACACCTACATTGATGACCCTGGAGAAAGGAAGGTATGGCCACACACACAAGGACGCTCTGATGGGAGGGGAGGGTTTAGGTGCACATACAGGATATCCATGCTTTGCCATTATCAATTTTACACAGTGGGATGACATGGAGCCATCAATGTCAGGTGGCAAGCAGACATGGGGGTGTGGTTTGGCAGACATAACTCAGGCGTGGAGAGATATATTTGCAACTCATCAGCACATAGCTGGTAATGTAAGTCAAGGGATGAGATAGCCACACCAAGGAAATGTATATTGACAGAGGATAAGGAAGAGGCCCCTGGATATTTCCCTGTGGTACAGGAAATGACAGCGGGGTAGCAGAGGACATTGAGACACCATAACACACACTGAAGGGGCAGTGGCCGCGATATGGGGGACGCAGGATAATACTGCGGCCTTAGAGCTGAGCAGGGACACAGTAGCAAGGAGACGGTTCTGTTCAACAGTGTTTACGGCAGCAGAGAGGTGAGGAAGGGGATGGACAGAGTACGGGCCCTTGTAGTTTGCCACACACACTTCAGTGATAACTTTAGCATGAAGCAAATCTGTACAGTGTGATGGGGAACAGTCAGTCTGTAAGGGATCTTGGGGGGTCTGGGAGCTGAGGGCGTGAAGGTGCAGTGTGTGTTGCACAGCTCCAACATGACATATGTATGTTTATCTTGTGTTCCTCAATCCACAGGACATACTTGGTGACCCTCCTGGTGCTGTGGTGCATTGGCAGCTGACTGTACGTCATCCAACATGCAGTAGTCTGTGGTAGGTGGACCTACAGCTACTTTGTCTGTGATGACAGTCAGGGGGAGCACATGTCTGCAGTGATCTGTCATATTGTACATATGTTGTTGTTCACCTCTTTGCCCTGCACCCCCATACCTCATATGTTGCTGCTGGCACACATATCCACATGTGTTCCTGGCCAGTTCGTCTTCTCCAACACTGTCTCTGGGATATGTCCAACAGAGCTGCGAGTGTGTGCAGATCCTAAGTGTTTGGGTGGTGGGCAGCACGTACACCCTTCCCTGACATTGTAGCATCAGCCAACAGCAGTGTATAATTGCATTTGACAAGCCTTTATCTCCACTAATCTCCAATTGTGAACATACACCCCATATGCTACTGCTGGCACGCTCACCTTAGCATACTGTGTGGGTATGTGTTTTTGGGTTGGCTGTGTGATGATACAGCGTGCAGTCATTTTCCATTATCATGTGGTGTGAGGGTTCTGTACACCTGGGGAGCGGTGGTGACTGTGCTATCTCTATCTTACTGCTGTTTACCTTGTGCACATTGTTGCCATGTGTTGTGTGTTGTGAGCTGACCTACCTCTTGTGTGCTGAAACCACTGTGCAACAGCATTATTGATCACAGATATCGTCATAATGTGGACATGCATCAACAGTGGCTGGACATGGGGACATGGTGATACTACACATTTCAATGACATCTTCTCCCTTCACTGTGACGTGTTGTGGCCTTTGAGAGCCTCAGGAGATCCCAAAACGACACTTGCTGCAAACACACGGTAGGTTGCACCCCTGGTCTTTTGGGAATGACATCAGCCTTTACATGTTAATCATTTACTGTTTGTTTCATGAACATTTCATGTTGAGTCTCTGTACACGAACGCTGATGCACATGGGGTGGAGCTGTGAAACGCCTGTGTAACATGGGCATGGCATGACCATATCCATGTGACAACCTCATCTGCGATTCCAATTCCAGATGCCCACAACATGCACTGTGTTCTGTGTTGTGATCATGTTATGTCTGCCTGTGTGACGTTTCATTACGTACATATTGATAAGAACATAAGATATGCCATACTGGGTCAGACCAAGGTCTATCAAGCCCAGTATTCAGTTTCCAACAGTGGCCAATCTAGGTCATACGTACCCTAACAATTTCTCCAAAAGACACAGGTTCCACAATGCTTGTACTGGGTCAAGCATTGATATCCTGGGTCCCTTCTTATTAATGGTTTATGGACCTTTCCTCCAGGAACTTGTCCAAACCTTTTTTAAACCCAGCTACACTAACAGCCTTTACTACATCCTCCGGAAACAAATTCCAGAGTTTGATTACACGTTGAGTGAAAAACTATTTTCTCTTATCAGTCTTAAATAGCTTACCCTGTAGTTTCATTGCATCTCTCCTAGTCTTTCTATATTCTGATATCGTAAACAATCGATCTACGTTTACCTGTCCACTCCGTTCATTAATTTATAGACTTCTATCATATCTCCCCTCAGCCGTCTCTTTTCCAGGTTAAAGAGCCCTAACCTTTTTAGCCTTTCTTCATAGGAGTATCCTTCCATCCCCTTTACCATTTTGGTGGCTCTTCTCTGAACCTTTTCTAATAACGTTATATCCTTTTTAAGATACAGCGTCCAGAATTGCACACAATATTCAAGATGTGGTCTCACCATGGAACGATATAGAGGCATTATAATATCTTTTGTTTTATTTTCCATTCCTTTCCTTATGATACCTAGCATTCTATTTGCTCTTTTGGCCGCCACTGCACAATGGGCCGAGGGTTTTAACATGTTATCCACAATGACGCGTAAATCTTTTTCCTGGGTGGTGGTTCCTAATGCGGAAACTTGCATCGTGTAACCATAGTTTGGTTTGTTCTTCCCTAGGTGCATAACTTTGCACTTGTCCACATTAAATTTCATCTGCCATTTTGATGCCCAGTCTTCCAGTTTATCAAGATCCTCTTGCAATTTTCCACAATCCTCTTGGGTTTTAACAAATTTAAATAGTTTTGTGTCATCTGCAAATTTGATAACCTCACTCATTATTCCACTTTCCAGGTCATTTATGAATATGCCAAAAAGCAGCGGACCCAGCACAGATCCCTGGGGTACACAACTATTCACCTTTCTCCATTGGGAAAAATGCCATTTAGCCCTACCCTCTGCTTTCTATCTTTTAACCAGTTCCTGATCCACAATAGTACAATGCCTCCTATCCCATGACTCTTTAGTTTTACCAAAAGTCTCTGATGAGGGACCTTGTCAAAGGCTTTCTGAAAGTCCAGATACACTATATCAACCGACTCACCTTTGTCCACCTGTTTATTCACACCTTAAAAAAAACATAACAGATTAGTAAGACAAGATCTTCCTTGTCTAAAGCCATGTTGCCTGTCTCCCATTAGGCCATGACTATCTACATGCTGAGTAAGTTTATTCTTTATGATGGTTTCTACCATTTTTCCCAGTACTGACGTCAGGCTCACCGGTCTGTAGTTTCCCGGATCACCCCTGGAACCCTTTTTAGAAATTGGTGTTACATTGGCGATCCTCCAATCTTCAGGTATTAGAGATAATTTCAATGATAGTTAACAGATTACTAATAGCAGGTCTGCAATCTCATATTTCAGTTCTTTCAACAGCCTTGGATGTATACCATCCGGCCCAGGTGATTTGCTACTCTCCAGTTTATCTAATAGTTGTAATACATCTTCCCGATGTATCGATATTTCTTTCAATTCTTCCGCACCTTTAAATACGACTTCAGTCATGGGTAACATCCCTACATCTTCCTCAGTAAGTAACGAAGCAAAGACTTCATTCAGTCTCTCCGCTATCACCTTGTCGCCTCTTAGTGCCCCTTTAACCCTTCTATCATCTAATGGACCAACTGACTCTCTCACAGGTTTTTTGCTACGAATGTACTTGAAAAAGTCTTTATTTTGCGTTTTTGCTTCCGCAGCAAGCTTCTTCTCAAATTCTGCCTTTGCCTGCCTTATTAGTGCCTTGCATTTGACTTGCCAGTGCTTGTGCTGTTTCCAGATTTCGTCGTTTGGCTCTTTTTTCTATTTCCTGAAAGATGCTTTTTTAGCAACACAGCCTCTCTGACCTCACCTTTAAACCATGCTTGCAGTTTTTTGGACTTCCTTCCACTTTTCTTAAAGCGTGGTATACAGCTGGTCTGGGCTTCCAAGATAGTATTTTTCAACAACACCCAAGCTTGATGTAAGTCATTAACCTTTGCAACTGCTCCTTTTAGTTTTTTCTTAACTATTTTCCTCATTTTATCATAGTCTCCCTTTCGAAAGTTAAAAGGTAGTACTGTGGATTTCCTTACTATCCCTCTTCCACTAATTAAATCAAAGGCGATCATGCTATGATCACTATTACCAAGTGGCCCCAACACCCTTATCTCTTGCACTAGATCTGGTGTTCCACTAAGGACTAGGTCTAATATGGCTCCCCCTCTGGTCCAAGAAGCAGTCATTTATTTCATCTAGGATCTTTATCTCCCTAGCATGTCCTGCCGTGACACTGACCCAGTCGATACCACGGTAATTGAAATCACCCATATTACTGCGCTGTAACTTTTGTTAGCTTCCTTGATTTCTTTGAGCATTTCATCATCCATTTGTTCATTCTGGCCAGGCGGTCGATAGTACACCCCCACTGCCATCGCCTTCCCCTTTTTACATGGAATTTCAATCCATAGAGATTCTACAGCAAATTTTGTTTCCTGCAAAACTTTAATCCTTTCTGACTCAATGCCCTCTCTAACAGAGCGCAACCTGTCCACCAATTTGATCAGCTCTATCATTACGATATAGTTTGTACCCAGGCATCACAGTATCCCACTGGTTGTCCTCCTTCCACCATGTCTCTGATATTCCAATCATATCTAACCTCTCATATAGTGCTATATATTCTAACTCTCCCATCTTATTTTTTAGACTTCTAGCATTTGCATATAAGCATTTTAGAGACTGTATTTTATTCATATTAATTTGGCTATTGGTAGACATGGGTAATTTGGGATCTTTAAGCTCTGTCTGCTCCATACTCGAGGGCATTTGGGCTACTTTACTCTTTTTTGGAACCTCTCTGCTTTTGGTAGTATTCTTCAAGGATACATTCTTCCAAACCATCCGCTCATGGGCGACTGTCGACTTTCCCCTATTATCTAGTTTAAAAGCTGCTCTATCTTCTTTTTAAAGGTTAATGTCTGCAGTCTGGTTCCATCCCAGTTAAGGTGAAGCCCATCCCTTCGGAAAAGACCCTCCTTTCCCCAGAATGTTCCCCAGTTCCTAACAAATCCAAAACCCTCATCTCTGCACCATTGTTTCATCCACGCATTGAGACTCCGGAGCTCTGCCTGCTTTTTGGGTCCTGCGTGTGGAACGGGAAGCATTTCGGAGAACGCTACCCTGGAAGTTCTGGATTTCAACTTCCTACCTAAAAGCCTAAATTTAGCCTCCAGAACCTTCCTACCACATTTTCCTATGTCACTGGTACCGACAAGTACCAAGACAGCAGACTCCTCCCCAGCACTATCTAAGACCTTATCTAGGTGGCGTGTGAGGTCCGCTACCTTCGCACCAGGCAGGCATGTTACCAGGCGAGCCTCACATCTACCAGCCGCCCAGCTATCTACATGCCTAATGATCGAATCACCAACTATGACTGCTGTCCTAACCCTTCCCTCATGGGCACATGGCCCTGGAGAAACTTCCTCGGTGCGAGAGGGTTTTACATCACTTGGAGGACAGGTCCTAGTTACAGGATCACTTCCTGCCACACCAGGGTGATGCTCTCCTGTCACGTGACCTCTCTCCTCCATGGCAACAGGGATGCTGCCAGACTGGAGGTGGGACTTCAGGACTATATCACTGTAGGTCTTGTCTATGTACCTCTCTGTCTTTCTTATGTTTTCCAAGTCTGCTACTCTAGCCTCTAGAGAACAGACTCGTTTCCTGAGAGCAAAGAGCTCCTTGCACCTAGTTCACACGTAAGACCTCTCACTAACAGGGAGAAAATCATACATGTGACACTCAATGCAAAAGACTGGAAAGACCCCATCTCACTGCTGGACTGCTGTCTGCATCTTAGTTTTAAGCTTGTGTTTAGATCTTTAAGTTCTTTACTTACTAAGGGTTGCTATGGATATTTATACTAAAAACTGTACCTAATATGTTTAATATACCTTGTTCACCTGAAGCTTAATTAATCTCAGGTCCTTAGTGTATGACTGATTTGGGTAACGAGCTTTACCTGAGAGCACCTCCTGTCTTTTAAGATGTGTAAGTACCTATAAAGCTACGATTATCCCAGGGGTGGGTGGGTGTTGGGGAGGGAGAGAGGGAAATAACACTTATTAAAAGAGGGCTGCTACACAGTACCCTGTCCTGTGCTGCTGAGTTAAGCTATATTCTAATTTGATTTAAATTATAGCTCTTTGCTGCTACTAGGCTCTAACTTATTATGAAATTTAAACTGCAAGCTCTCTGCTGGGTTCTAAATTTAACCAGAAAGCTCTCTTCTGTGTTTTAAATTTAAACTAAAAGTACTTTGCTGATGCTAGGCCCTGAGTGACTATTAAATTTAAACTACAAGCTCTCTGCTGGGTTATAAATTAAACCAGAAAGCTCTCTTCTGTGTTTTAAATTTAAACTAAAAGTACTTTGCTGATGCTAGGCCCTGAGTGACTATTAAATTTAAACTACAAGCTCTCTGCTGGGTTCAAAATTTAACCAGAAAGCTCTCTTCTGTGTTTTAAATTTAAACTAAAAGTACTTTGCTGATGTTAGGCTCTGAGTGACTATTAAATTTAAACTACAAGCTCTCTGATTGGTTCTAAATTTTTGTTTAATGTTTGACTCTCTGCAGTTTAGGCTGATGTTGCAAGCAGCATACCAATACATTGTGTATCCTCTTCTGACACAGGGCAGAGGACACACAAAGCACATCTACTACGGTGCATCCGGCATCACCATCACCCACCTGTTGGAGGACACAACAACACCACTGAACTATCCCTGGGAAATGGTGCCATAGGATGTTTGACCTCTGCGAGTGGGACACATGCCTAGGATGGACATTATTGTTGGACTGCTACTTTCTTGTCACTTATCTCCTGCTGTACCTAATGCTGCTATTGCCTGTTTTGCTGTTATCCTGCTGTTTTTGTGTCTCCCCCAGAGCTTGCCATACCGGTTCCCTGCATCCGGCTCCTCTCTCCTGCCTGATCACGCCCACAGCTGTCACGTGGTCGCGTTCCCGCGGCTGCCGAGAGCTTGCCATACCGGTTCCCTGCATCCGGCTCCTCTCTCCTGCCTGATCCCGCCCACAGCTGTCACGTGGTCGCGTTCCCGCGGCTGCCGAGGTATCCAGCCCTCCGATTATAAATTTACAGCGCCTGCATCAGTTGGGTCTCTCCTGCTGTACCTAAAGCTGCTATTGCCTGTTTTGCTGTTATCCTGCTGTTTTTGTGTCTCCCCCAGAGCTTGCCATACCGGTTCCCTGCATCCGGCTCCTCTCTCCTGCCTGATCCCGCCCACAGCTGTCACGTGGTCGCGTTCCCGCGGCTGCCGAGGTATCCAGCCCTCTGATTATAAATTTACAGCGCCTGCGGCGCTTGTCGCCACGGCGCGCAACAGGGGAGCGCACCTAAGGAGCACGTCGTGCTCCTTAGGTGCGCTCCTTGGGGCCGCTCCGGCTGCGGAGGACACAACTCTAAACTTGTTTGGTGTGTTCATTCCTTTTCAGTTCACTGCCCTTACACCGCGTCCGACTCCGGGACTACTGCTATACCAACCCCCCGCACCATCTGCACTCCTCTCCAGGTGTATCAGGTATCAGTTTGTGGTTGTCCGCTTTACACTGCTGCTTCTCTTCAGCTCCCCACTATGTCATGCATACCAGTCTTCTGGGGTCGTCGTCCAGCCGCTACCTGCTGTCGGCGCACCCGCTCTCTTCCTAATCTTCTCTACTGCGTCCCATCTTGCACTGCCCTCCCCTCCTCTGCAACTTCTGCTCCCTCCCCCTCCTGTTCTCTTGCACCCTCTGCCTCTCTCCAGTTCTCCTTTAAGGTCGGTCTTGTCAACTGCCGATCCCTCAGGGCCAAAACTCTTTTAATTCAGGATCTTATCTCCCAGACCTCCTTCGATCTAAATCTTCTTACTGAGACTTGGCTAAAGGAAGGAGAGGATGCCCTCCTTGCCCGCTGCCTCCCAGCCGGCTTTTCAGCACTATCCGTTCCTCGCACAGGCCGCTCTGGCGGTGGTGTAGCTGCCATCCTTGCTTCCTCCCTCTCTTTCACCCAGATTTTCTCTCCCTCTCTCTCCTACCCTGAGGCCCTTCTCCTTCATCTCCACACTACCCCTCCCACCCACGTTCTCCTCGTCTACGCGCCTCCCGCCCTTCACTCCGATCTCTGGGACTCACTTCTCCACTCCCTTTCCGATCTCTCCCTGCTCTACCCCCACCTTCTAATTGCTGGTGACTTCAACCTTCATCTCGACTCCCCCTCATCCCCCAGAGATTATGCATTTCTCTCCCTTTCAGATGACTTGTCGCTTCTGCAACATGTCTCCTTCCCCACTCACTCTGCCAGCCACACTCTTGACATCCTCCTGACCCCCTCCTCCTCCACGCTCTCGCTCTCCAACCTGTCCTCTTTCCCCCTTCCCTCATCAGACCACCTCTGCCTCTCAGTCTCCTGCTCCCAATCTGCTGCACCACTCCCCTCCCACGAGTCTCCCTCCTCCCCACGCCTTTCCCGTTCCCATACCCTGTCCACAGTCCAGCGTTTTCCCCCAGCTGAAGATTTGCTCCCCTCTGACTTTGCCTCACTATCTCCGGACTCCCAGGCCTCCACCTGGTTCTCCTCTCTTTCAACTGCTCTTGATCATATTGCCCCCCTCCGCCCTCGCCCAGCTCCACGTCGACCCTCACATCCCTGGTTTCATCCTGGCCTTCTTCTTCTTCGCTCCCAACTCCGCAGAGCCGAGAGGCTATGGCGTAAATCCCCCTCACCAGCCTCCCTGTCACTCTTCAAAGCCCAGCACTCCTATTACCGCTCTCAACTTCACCTTGCCAAATCCACTTTTTTTTCCACTGCCATCGCCAACGCCCCCAACCAAACACGACATCTCTACTCCACCCTCAAATTTCTTACCTCCCTCCATCCCTCTGCCCCTTCTGCACCCACCCACCCCACCCCCACCCCCTCTCTTCTTGCCTCTGCTTTCAACAATAAAATCTCCTCCTTGCGAGCATCTCTACCCTCATCCTCCACCCATCCCCTCTCCACCTCCAGCCGCCTCTCCACCCCCAGTCTCCCTTCTCTCTCACTCTTGGTCCTCTTTCTCCTTGACTACCACTGATGAACTCCACCATCTCATCTCCTCCTCTAACAAAACCTTCTGCCCCCTTGACCCTATTCCCTCCGCCTGGCTACTCTCACCCACTCAGTCCTTCCTTCCTTACATTCAAATCCTCATTAACACTAGCTTATCCACCGGGACATTTCCCTCACCCTGGAAGCACGCTCTAATCCGCCCTCCACTTAAGAAACCTTCCCTTGATTCCCTTGATCCCAACAATTATCGTCCAGTCTCGCAACTCCCCTTCCTTTCCAAACTTCTCGAGAAGGTTGTTTTCGCCCAGCTTTCCCACCACCTCGACTCCAACAATTTTCTTCACCCCCGTCAATCCGGTTTCCGGCCAGGGCACAGCGTCGAAACTGTTCTTCTTGCTTTCACCAACGCTCTGCATGTTGCACACGATCGTGGTGAAATCTCGGTGGTGGTTGCTCTCGACCTCTCTGCTGCCTTCGACCTGGTTGATCACTCCCTCCTTCTATCCCGATTACGTGACGCCGGCCTCTGTAGCACAGTCTTTCGGTGGTTCCATTCCTTTCTTTCCTCCCGCTCCGGTGCTGTTCTCCCCTCTTCCCCACACTCCCCTCCATCTGACTCCTTCCCCCTATCTTGCGGCGTTCCACAGGGTTCAGTGTTAGCCCCTCTCCTCTTCAATCTCTTTTGACACCTCTCACACTTCTTATTCAGCAATTTGGTATCTCTGCTTTCTACTACGCCGATGACATTCTCCTTTTGCACCACACTTCCCCCATCAGCCCTGACCTTGCCCCGCTCAACTCCTGTCTGGCCGCCGTCTCCACTTGGATGTCTCAAAACTGCCTGCACCTCAACCCCTCCAAAACAACAGCAATCTGGTTTCCACACGGTCACCCCCTTCCTTCAATGGCTCCCTCTTTCTCTGGCCTTCCTATCTCACTGGTCACCACTTTTCGGTATCTCGGCGTGCTTTTCGATTCTGATCTTTCTTTCTCCGCTCATGTCTCCTACGTTTCCAAAACTTCCTTCTTTTACCTCAGGCAAATTCGTGCTATTCGCCCTTTCCTATCCCCCTCTGCTCTGGCCACCCTTCTGCTTGCCCTCGTCATCTCCCGCTTAGATTTCGCCAACTCAGTCTTCTCTGGCATCTCTAAGACCCAATTATCACGACTTCAGCGTATTCAGAATACTGCCGCCCGCCTCATCTCCTACTCTTCCCCCAGAGACCATGTTACTCCTCTTCTCTCCCGCCTTCACTGGCTTCCCATTTCCTTTCGTATCCACTTCAAACTTCTTACGCTCACTCATAAAGCTCTCCATACCTCCACACCTCAATACCTGTCTGATCTCAACCACTTCCACACCCCCAGACACACCCCTCGCTCCTTCCATCTTAACCGCCTGGCACTTCCCTCTCCCTCATCTGCTCATCTCCAATCTACCCGATCCTCAACCTTCTTCTTCATTGGCCCAGCCCTATGGAATTCCCTACCCACTTCCCTCCGCCTGGAGCCCCACCACACCACCTTCAAACAAGCCCTGAAGACCCACCTCTTCTCCCTTGCCTTCAATCACCCTCCTCTCTTGCTCATCCTCTCCCCACATTGTCTACCCCCCCCCTATGTTTCCGTTCTTTTATCTCTTCTCCTATCCTGTCAAAGAAAATTTGTAACTTCCTTTTTCCGTTTCAGGCCTTGTGCCTGTTGTACTTTAACCTACTTTGTAATTGTAAACCGCTCTGCTTAATATTGAAGGGCGGTCAAGCAAGTTCAATAAACATAAACATAAACATACTTTGGCCATGATAGGCCTGTCCAACACATCGTTGCTGCCGTGCTCTGGCTGGGTGTCATGTTTATCGCAGGAGACACACATGACCTTTCCAGTACTGTGGCATATTGTGATGTCACTCTTGACTATGCATGCCCATGGTTTCAAGTACAGTCTTAACGGGACTTGTTGGGTTGCAGACACTCTTTGCACTGTGGACACTGTGTACTAGTCCCCACGTATGCAGCAGGGACTGACATTGTCGCTGTATGTTGTACATCCTTCTGACATTGTGTTGCTGTGTTTTGCCCATGTGTGTGACATGGAACACAGGATACACTCATCTGTTTGGTTGAACATGAGCATACAGCCATGCGTGTAGCACAGGGGGAACAATGGAGAGGTCCTCTTGTCCATGTCCGCCTACCCTCCACCTGGACATTTATTTTATTTATTTAGTGTACACTTGTATCCCGCTACTTCCAGCGATCAGCAGCGGTTTTCTATACATAATGGTGCGGCTGTACAGGCCGGATTTGGAACATACATTGTGATTTCAGGGGTGGGTACAGGGCACATCAAACAGTCACATATTTACATTTGATTGTATAAGAGGAGACTTTACATATCTACATTTGATTGTTTGAGAGGAGGCTTTACATGTATACATATACACATATATTACATATACACATATATTACATATTACAGGGCGTGTTTTATACTGTACATGACATGACACAGTATTTGCCACCACACCACTTTACTGCACACCAACATCTTGGATTGATGTTTGCACTCACCAAGGGTGTTACAGTGCATGTGTGGCATCATTGTATCATGTTTCAATGTACACGGTGCATGTGCATGTGACTGACTACGTTGGTGCAATACAGCATGTTGCAATATGGCTTCTGTGTGGGTTACTGTAACATGTCTGACCTTTCTTTTCATCTCTATATACAGGTTATTGTGTTTGTTTACTGTACAGATGTGACGCTCTGCATTGATTTACAAACCTTGCATTGCATGTCTATACAGTCCTATTTATCCCCTGAGGTAACGACACTCACATTGCCCCGTTATATTTGGTGTGTGGCAGTGTGGGTGTCCATTTTCTTCCTTCATTTGTGCATTCCATATACCGTGATAAATGTGTACAGACACTGTATCAACACCAACCAGTGCAAGGGACCTTCTGCATAGTGTTATCTCTGCATGTTTCTGCGGTTTGTTTCCTTTGAATTCTCTGTGTTCATGTGCCTCTGCTACCTGTTAGCATATCCTCATTTTGCATTTGACCATTGTTTTGGGTTACATTGTTGCTACTTTGATTCCTATATCAGGCATTATGTGACAGCTGTAACATGTATTTCGAGATCTGTGTTTTCACTTTTTTACTTTTAACAACATATGCTGTTTCATTTGTGTGCCTCCTGTGTTGGCAGACAGATCTATTTTTATGAATAGATCATGATTGATGTGTGTTGGGCCCTCATCATGCACCGCCTACTGCCTATATGCACACATATGTAACTAATGCATTTGGGGTATGCAGCAGCATGTGGGGGGTGGGGGGCTAATGCATACTGCACACCATGCACCTAATGCACATTATCTATCCTGCCTATCATCTGTAGACGGGCCAGTGACTTTTCTGTAGTATGTGGGTTGCAAAAATGCAATGTGTGCCTTTGAGTCAGTCCTGACTTTTCTTGGCAGTGTCACTGGAAGTAGATTGCCAGGCCTTTCTTATGAGGCAATGGAGGGTTAAGGGACTTGCCCAAGGCTACAAGGAGTGTTAGTGGGACTTGAGCCCTGGTTGCTTGGTTACCAAGCCTGTGTTCTAACCACTATGCTACTCCTCCACTCCATGTGGGTTGCAGCCCTGCAAAATGTGTTTTCGATTTTTCCCCTGTTATACAATCACCTTGATATTATGATAGGCAGTATCTACACTATATCTGATGATTAACCAAACTAAATATATGTGTTGGACGTACATTTGTCTCTGATGCTGCTTGACCACACTGACACACGTCTTTAGTGATTTCATGGTCATGTACATGGCCCACCTGTGCTCACATCCTTGTACGGTGCCAGCTGTCTATCTGCCAGCTTTCTGCCACATCACTGGGTGTTACAGGTTCCCATACACACATGCCCTTTGAGGTAATATCTTTGCATTGTGCTTGCTGTGGTTGTTTGGGATAGTGGTTATGGACATGTGTTGTAACTCCATAGGTTGCAGGTTTGATTCCCACATGGGTTTTCTTATCTTTTTGTGTTGTGTTAACCTGACCATGAGCTACTTGCAGGTTCATCACCTATCCACACACCCTTCCATCTCTTCACTGTACACCAAAGTGTGCCCTCTGTGCTGCCTAACCATCACATATTAGCTGTTACATATGTCTATTTCTTTGTAGTGTTTACATGGCAGTCCACTTGGGGGATTGGCATTGCTGTGGTTCAGCTGGTCTCTAGCACACCTGTTTACAGGTTCAATTCTTTCCTGTTCTGTTCCATATTTTGCCCTGCTCCACAGAGCATCCCCTGCCGCCCTTTGGGTTTAGATTATTTCCTCTTTTGCATGCTGTATCCACTGCATAACATTTCATTGTGTATGTGCATGTAGTTATATGTGTCTCTGGTCCCAATTACAGCTGAACACACCAGATCTGCATGTGCATTCCATCATGGTTTCTGTTGGAGGTTTGCCTATCCTGGCAGACAGCAGGCTTCTTGTGTGATGCCCTGCAGTATTCTTGTATGCAGCCTTTGCTAATGACTTCACATTGGTGTTGTAGCCTACCGTTTTGTGCATTGACATTTGTGCTGATGGTTATAGGTTTGATTCCTCTCTGTTCTCTTTCATTTGTATGACTGTCCTGCACAGCTGCTTTTCATTCCTGTAATAGTCATATCTGGGCAGATCTGTGCTGTTAACACATTGTATCCTTATCACAGTTGCCAACCATCCTTCTGTCCGTCTATGTGTGACTGCCAGCTGTGTGCCGTCCTGCCCTGATGTGCAAGCTGCTACCCCATGTCCTGCACTGGTACACGTTTCTGCATTGCAGCTCTTCCTGGTTACCTCTCCTGTGTGTGCTCTGCATGGCACTGCTACTCCTCTATCCTCCGGTCATTGCACCTATCCTGCCACCTGTACCTCCTCTGCTGGACACGTCTTCCCATCCTCTGCCACACACTGTCATTGTTGCACGGTACATTAACATCACCCTGTGCATCGCTACAGCTGCCCCCGATATGTTTGTCCATTTTTCCAGCTGCCACATGGGCTTGACGCAGATTTGTCTGATCCATCAGCTCAGATCTACTTCCTTCCATCACTTGTGCATTGTCTTTCATTGGTGCTCTGTGCAGTGTTAGGGTTACATCTGTGTTTAGCCCATGCCTTTCTTGCTTTCCAACTTGGGGGACCTTACTGCCCTTGGCCAACATTTCTTGAGTCACCTATACATCCTTGGGGCATCTTTAGCCACACCTTAGATTCAGCCAGCTTATGGGGCACCTAATATGGTGCCTTGGGGGTTGACAGCCTTTTGACATGCCCTCTGGGGCACATTATAACCCGCCTTGGCTGACGTGGTGGTTTAGGATGTGCCTTCTGGTGCGCCCTAAAAGGTGCATTAGGTTATGGCACTGGGGTGCAGGTATTTTTAGCTGGCAGCACAGATTGTTGGACTGTTACAAGCAGGAAAAGGAATTGCCTTCACCACCCTTATTCATTATGCCCACTGGGGGATTGAACTCATGACCCCTGTCTCAGCACTCACTGTATTTACCAGTGTGCTATACCTCTGTTGTTATGACTGCAGATCAGCATGTGAAGTTAAGGTTAAAGGGCGGTAACGTGCATGGCTCCCTCTATCACCCGATAACGGTCACGGTGCACTTTATCGCGCAATAGCCCGCGATTGCTACCTTAAAACCAGAACGCCCACTGCCTTATATGGCATTCTTCACATTATCGCTGCAACTAGCGCCAGTAACATTAGGACGGTTTAGTAAACATACTCCTAGGACACCAGTGCATCTAAATGACAACTGAAATGTGGAGGGTAATTTTATAACAGGGCACCTAATCAAAGCATATTTTAGTGTGCCTAAATTAACCCTGTTTTATAAAGACAGGTAGGCACTCCTCTACAGCACTCCTAGGCCTACCTCAATACAATCCTGGTGGCCTAGTAGAATCTGGATGGGAGCAACCCACCTTGCTACCATCCAGGTTAGTGCCAGTTCAAATTGGCATTCACGATCCTTTAGTGGTAGTCTCATGGTACTACCACTGGGGTTGACCTCACGCAGTAGTATATGAAATGCCTTTGAATATCCCCTCCTATGAATATATAAAGGAGATAGCAGAAACTGATTGGGCCCTAGGTATTAAGCATTTTTCTCATAGATATAAAATGTGAGAAAACCTTTAGAATAACCTTTTAAGTAAAAAAGGCTTTGTTTTGCAGTTTGGGCTTAGCTCATGGTGAGAGAATTCTTGTTCCCTGCCCAGCGGTGCTCAAGCACCCCGGAAACATAGAAAAGTGAAGGCAGATATAGACCATATGGCCTATCCAGTCTGCCCATGCACACCAACTACTTAACAGAACTTATAGTCTAAGAGGGGTAGTTAGCAAAGTGTGGTGAATTATCTCAGCAAAATTTACCAAGGGAATCACTAACTGGTGGTAAAACTCAGTACCGCAGGTCAGTGACTAACAGTAAGCTACACCAACCTGCTCCCACAATAAATTTCAATTTGTGTAATTGCAGCTAGGAACATCATTCTTTTCTGGCTGCAGTAATGCAAAAACAGTAGACCCCAAGTCAGGCGCCAACTTTCCACCCCAACTTGACCTCTTAGAGATAGCTTCACAGTACTACTAGTACGGGGCCAAGCTACCCCTTATTTTGCAGCTTGATCCTTAATAATAGTATCGTGAGACTGCTACTAAGGGTCAACCAATGTCATTTTGAACCTGCGCGCCTGACAAGATTCAAGCAAGTAGGACTTGCTCCTATCCTATCTGCTAACAAAGAAACCCTTGTCGGTCCCAAGGGGGAATATGGGGGTGGGGGAGTTGCTCTTTGGGGGGATGGGGGCTGTGATGGTGTTTTCTCCAGGACCAAGCAGGAAGTCAGTCCTCACATATGGGTGACATTGACGTCGATGGAGCCCTTGCGGAGCATTTCCCCAGCTTTCTATGAAAGCCTTTGGGAATGCAGGCACGCATGCGCGGTCCCCTTCCCGCCTAAAGGTGCCATCTTGCTCAGTCTCTCTTTTTCTGTGAAGCCCGTCGGACGTGTGTCCTAGTCCTCCCGGAAAATAGTTGGATTTTTTCGCGATTCCTTCACTGTTTTTTCTCCGGTTCGATGCCGGTTCCCCTCCCGGCGGGTTCGGTACACCAGTATCGAGCCCGATCTTATTTTTTCGGTTTTTGCCCTTCGTGGCTGGCGTTCGTGCCCTTTTTTTCTTTTTCCCTGGAAGGCTGGTCCTTTGACCTCACGGGGACTCTTTTTTCCCCGATGGCTTCCAGTGGTTTCAAGAAGTGTGATCGGTGTAAGAAACTAATGTCTCTCACCGACACACACGACTGCTGCCTTCGGTGCCTGGGTCCTGACCACGATCCTAAGATCTGTGGACCATGTGGAAAGATGTCCACCAAGGCGCTTCGAAGTCGTCAGCACCAAAAGGAAAGGCTTTTCTCCGACTCGGCCTCCGGCCGGGCCCAAACCTCATCTGAGGCCTCGACATCTCGGGAGTCTGATCCCAAGCACCGTTGTAGCTCCTCGGACAGGGGGTCTCCCGACCAGGAACGAAAGAGGAAGAAGCGGCTCGCCAGGGCGGCGTTGGAGGAGGTCCCTGGCTCCTCGAGAGCTAGGTCTCGGACCCCCGACCGCCGTCCCGGGCCCATGGAACAGGAGAAGCCGCCAAAAGTACCTCGTGTGGAGCCGGAGTTTGCTGGACACATAAGTCCTGTAGTCCTCGTGGACTCTCCTCCCAGAGAGCCGACATCAGGCCCGGCACTGCCGGGGCCCGAGTCGGTGGCTGCTGAGTCTCCTGAGCTGGGTCTCAGGCTGACAGCCTTGGAGTGCAGATTGTCTGCCTTCATGGACCAGCAGCGGGCGCTGATGGCCAGCCTGTCTGGCGCATCTGCCCCGACCACCGGGACATCGACGTCGAAGTCGACCCCGGAGACCGAGCCGAAACTCGAGACCATGAAGGCTCGAGGTCGACCTCAGTCGCGGTCTCCCTCAACCTCCCGCTCGGGACCGAGGGCGTCGACGCCGGTGCCTTCAGCGTCGAGGCGGGTGCTCACAGGCCCCACGCGGTCGGAGCCCGATTCCTCATCGGACAAGTCCGCCTGGGAGACGGAGGACGAGGAGTCCCCCGACACCTTCCGGACTCGGTGCGTCCCGTTGGACTCACCGCAGTCTGAGCCCCGGAGTAGATCCCCTCCGGAGGATACCCAGTTCTCAGAGTTCGTCCGGGATATGGCCACTGCGTTGGCTATCCCTGCGGATCCCGAGGAGGAGCCTCGAGCCAAAGAGCTCGAGGCCCTACAGTATGACTCTCCTCCGAAGGAGGCCTTTACTGTTCCGGTTCCTCCGATGCTGGAACGGCTCCTCTTCCGGATGTGGGAGGCACTGGCCTCGGCGCCGGTTCTAAGCAAGTGGGTCGATTCCATTTATTGACTCCGGAAGAGCCCTGGTTTTCAAAAAGCACAGCTACCACACCATTCCATGGTGGTGGAATCGACCATGCATCGTCTCAAAAGTCAGAAGATGCACTCCGCGGTGCCCCCTGGCAGGGAGGCCCGGAACCTGGATGGTTTTGGTAGAAAGTGCTTCCAGGGCTCGAGGCTTGCTTGCAGTGTCCAGTCTTACCAGCTGTACATGGGCATGTACTTGCGAGACCTGGCCAAGGAACTGGCCGGGTTCTCTGCTGGTCTCTCCGGGGAACCCTTGCAGAGGTTCAAGTCCTTGTCCTCGGGGATACGTGAATGCTCTAAGTTTATGTCCTGCGCTGCCTACGATGGCTTCGGCCCGTGTTGCGGCAGCCGGCATCGCGGCCCAACGCCAGGCGTGGCTGCAGTCATCGGACCTCGAGCCGTGGGTTCAGGACAAGTTGGTCGATGTCCCTTGCCAAGGTGAGAACCTTTTTGGCAAGCCCATGACCGAGAAGGCCGCACCTCACGAGGACAAGGCTGTCTAGAAAGACTTCTGCCCCTTCTCAGAAAAAGAAGGGCTCGGGTAAAAAGCCCTTTTACCCGAGGAAGGGCACTGCCTACAAACAGTTCCCACAGTACCAGGCCTCCCACACTCCCCCACAGGGTCAGCAGGCCAAGGGGCAGGGGAATGGGCCCCGTAGGCAGAGACCCCCCAAGCCTCCGGCTCCTGCTCCCACTCAGCAGGGTGGGGGTTTTTGACTCCTTAGGCATAGCCTCTCCGACCCTGCTCTCCCAACCCTGCACAGGAGGTCGACTTACCCTGTTTGCCCACCGATGGCCACTCATCACTGGGGACAGTTGGGTGCTAAGCATCGTCCACAAGGGCTATATGCTACACTTCCAGCAGCTGCCTCCTCCATACTTCCCAAGGGAGCCTCCAAGGCCTCCCCTACACACAGATCTCCTCCTTCAGGAGCTCTGAGGTCTGTTGTGAGACAAGGCAGTGGAGCCTGTGCCTCCCCACCTCCAGGGTCAAGGGTTCTACTCCAGGTACTTTCTCGTACCAAAAAGAACCGGTGGCCCCCGGCCTATCCTCGACCTCAGAAATCTCAACAAGTACCTAGAGAAAGAAAAATTCAAGATGCTTACTCTTGGAACACTTCTGCCCTACCTCCAGCAGGGAGATTGGCTATGCTCCTTAGATCTAAAGGATGCGTACACTCACATCCTCCTTCATCCAGACCACAGAAAGTACCTCAGGTTCATTGTGGGAGGAAACCATTATCAGTACAGGGTACTGCCTTTTGGCCTCACCTCTGCCCCCAGGGTCTTTACCAAATGCCTGGCGGTGGTGGCGGCCTACCTGAGAAATCAGGGTATCTTTGTCTTCCCCTATCTGGACGACTGGCTCATCAGGGGTCAGACGTGCCAGGAGGCCAGACAAGCCACCCTCCGAACTATTGCTCTTCTTCAAAACCTGGGATTTGTCATAAACTTCGCAAAGTCCACTTTGCTCCCCTCCCAGAACTTGGAGTTCATAGGAGGAAGGCTGGACTCTCTGTTGGCAAAGGCTTTCCTGCCAGAAGACAGAGCCCAAAGACTGATAAACCTGGCAAACCAGTTTCTCAGCAGGTCACTGGTCTCCGCCAGACTCTGCCTGAGGCTTCTTGGCCACATGGCTTCGACAGTACATGTGACCCCCAATGCCCGGCTCCATATGAGGCCTGCACAGTGGTGCCTCAGAACTCAGTGGACACAGGCCACAGGGAACCTCAGAGACAGAGTAAGGGTGTCTAGACCATTCCTGAACTCCCTCCGCTGGTGGCTGCATCCACCCAATCTACTGCAAGGGGTGCCTTTTCAGATTCCTGGGTTCACAGTGGTGTTGACCACAGATGCCTCCCTGCAAGGCTGGGGAGCTCATTGTCTGGGCAAGTGCACCCAGGGTCTGTGATCTCCCTGGAAGGCCATGCAACAGATCAATCTACTGGAACTCAGGGCTATTTGTTTAGCCCTCAAGACTTTCTCTCAAACCCTGGCTCATCAGTCTGTCTTAGTTCAGACAGACAACCAAGTAGCCATGTTTTATGTGAACAAGCAGGGCGGCACTGGGTCCAGGCTCCTTTGTCAAGAGGCACAGGACCTTTGCTTGTTTGCTCTCAAGCACAACATGTTCCTCAAGGCTGTGTATCTCCCTGGCCAGGAAAACTACCTGGCTGACAGGTTGAGCAGGATTCTGCAGCCCCACGAATGGCAGCTCCATCCCTTAGTGGTTCAGAAGATTTTCCTGAAATGGGGACTTCCATCCATAGATCTGTTTGCCAGTCCATTGAACAAACAGCTGCCAAGGTTCTGCTCCAGGCAACCGCATCCTCTGCGGCTAGCAGCAGATGCTTTTCTGATTTCCTGGTCCCAGGGCCCCTGTATGCGTTTCCTCCCACGCCCCTGGTGGCCCGAACCCTATTCAAAATTCTACAGGACAAGGCCTCGGTCCTGCTGGTAGCTCCCAAATGGCCGAGACAGCCTTGGTACCCTCTTCTGCTTCAACTGGCAGTAGATCCCCCACTGCCTCTGGGGCTGCAGTCCGACCTTCTCTCTCAAGATCAAGGTTCCCTTCTGCACCCAAATCTCAGAGCTCTCAATTTGATGGCATGGAGGCTGCAAGGGTAGTTTTGGCTCCCTGAGGCCTACCTCAGGAAGTTGAGGAAGTTGAGGAGGTTGTCCTAGTCTCTATAAAGCAGTCCATTAGGAAAACCTATGCCAAGAAATGGAAACGGTTTTCTGTGTGGTGTCAGCTACGTACAGAAGATCCTTTCTCCTGTGCTGTACCAGTAGTGCTTCAGTACCTACTGCACTTATCCAATCAAGGACTTAAGTCCAATTCTGTTCGGGTCCTCCTCTCAGCTCTAGCAGCTCACCACTCACTGGTGGAAGGACATTCTCTGTCGGTTCACCCCTTGCTGTCCAGGTTTCTCAGAGGTTTGCTCTTGCTAAAGCCTCCAATCCGTCCTCCAGCTCCTGAGTGGGAGTTGAATGTGGTCTTACAGCAACTGACTCGCCCACCTTTTGAGCTGATGGCTACTTGTCCTCTACGCTTCCTGTCCTGGAAGACACTCTTCTTGGTAGCCTTAACCTCGGCCAGACGAGTGAGTGAGCTTCAGGCCCTGGTCTGTGACAGGCCTTACACCCGCTTCTATAGGAAAAGGGTAGTCCTTAGGACTCATCCAAAGTTCCTCCCAAAGGTTGTCTCCTCTTTCCACCTCAACCAGGAGGTGGTTCTTCCGACCTTCTTCCCTAGGCCTCATGCAAGCCAGGCTGAAGCAGTTCTGCATACCCTGGACTGTAGGAGGGCCTTATCCTTCTACCTTGACCGTACGCAGGGACATAGAAGGGCTACTCAGCTCTTCATATCTTTTGACCCTAATAATTTGGGCTTAGCTGTGTCCAAGCGTACCTTGTCCATCTGGGTGGCTGACTGTATCACCTGGGCTTACAGGGCGGCTGACCTTCCTTTGCAGGGTCGGGTCATGGCCCATCGTGTCAGGGCAATGGCTGCCTCAGTGGCTCATCTCCGCTCTGTACCGTTGGTAGACATCTGCAGGGCTGCAACTTGGTCCTCAAGCCAGACCTTTGCGGCCCATTACTGTCTGGAGAGGGAGTCCCGTAGGGACAGTGCTTTTGGCCAGGCAGTACTCCCGAATCTGAGGTTTAGGCAACTCCTACCCTCCAGCCCCTCTGGTTGGGCTACCAGTGGAGGTTCTTTCAGTGAAAAGCCTTTCTTTGATGCTGGGACTAGAGGGAGTTCTCTTTTTCAGCCTGGGTTCCTGGTAGCCCAGAGCTAGGGAGTCACCCATATGTGAGGACTGACTTCCTGCTTGGTCCTGGAGAAAGAGTAGTTACTCACCTGTAACAGGTGTTCTCCAGGAGCAGCAGGAATCAGTCCTCACAACCCTCCCTCCTCCCCTGGGAGTTGCAGTTGTACATAGTTTATTTTTACATTTTTGTGTGCTGTTTTTAGCTATGTCATTTGACTGAGCAAGATGGCACCTTTAGGCGGGAAGGGGACCGCGCATGCGTGCCTGCATTCCCAAAGGCTTTCATAGAAAGCTGGGGAAATGCTCCGCAAAGGCTCCATCGACGTCGATATCACCCATATGTGAGGACTGATTCCTGCTGCTCCTGGAGAACACCTGTTACAGGTGAGTAACTACTCTATCCCTTTTAAGAGGCTCCCTGTGAGCACCAGGCCAGGCATCAGTGGCTGATGCTCCTGGGGAGGAAGGCGGCATCTCAAAGCTGGCATTATTTTTCCAAGAATAATGCAACTTGAGACGGTAAATGCTGTGTTGTTCAATTTGCACAATAATGAGGTGCTTTGCATCCTTTACTTCTCATAAGGGCAAACACATGCTTTTGTCATTTAATGCGCATTAAAAGCAAACATCGTGTAGTACAGGAGGAGGCTGCCCTGGTGGGCTGAGTGATGCCAGGAGCCAGACCAGGGAGCACTAGCATCATGCACATGACAGCTGTGCTGTCGCAGAAGCAGCAAAAAGGAAGACGAAAATAAAAGTATGGGTAGGACTTTTGAGCTGCCACAGAGCTCAAGGTTTGGCCGTAATTCTGCACCTTCCTTCAGCACAGACTTTCTGTATTAATAGGAAGTCTGTGCCGAGGGAGGGGGTGTGAATGTGGCTCAGAGGCTCCATAGTTCTTTTTTACTTCCATGCTGGGCCACAGGGTTCCTTCAGACCACAAGTGTTGGTCAGAGGAGGTAAGAGAAAGGAGAGCTGGACTGATGGGTTAGTACTAAAAGAAATATATGCCGGTATATCCTGAGCCAGTATCTTGTTACAATTTGCCCCAGTATGTTATTTCCTTTACACACTTTAGTAACTATTCATCTAGGTGGGTACCCAAGCTAATTGGAGGTATGACTGCCAGAAGTAGAATCTGAACCCTGGTTTCCATGATTCCCACCCAAAATTCTAACCACTAAATTATGCACTCTCTCTCTCATCAGAAAGCTGTGTAATGTCACTGAAACCTCCTGCTGATCTCAGCCAGACAGAGAGCAAAACGGCAAATTAGTGAGGAAAATACAAGTTATGGTGTCCTTTGGATGGTACAGTATATGTAAGATGTCTATTTGCATTAGCTAAGTTGAAGTTCCCATTTCAATATAATTGCAGTCAGATTTCTAATTTCACAGTACCTTTTTCTTTTTACAGTTTGTATCAACTCCGAATTTTTGCACTTAATTGAATTGTGTTCAGAAACGAAAGACTATTCGTCTTTAAAATCGTACTTATTTTAGAGCCGGGCAGTATAAAGTTTCTGCTCATTTGAGAGGGTTGGATCTACAGTAAGCTCCCAGGTATAGAGGCCTGACAAAATATCAAAAAACAGTGCCTCATTCTAGCTTCTATACCGGTCTCTTAGTACATCACTATCTCAACACCAGTGGGAGATGTTGCTCGCATTGTGGTTGCTAGGCAGTGAGAGTAAAACCAAGAACACGGAGGAAAGCCTAGAGCAAATCATTTTGCTTTATTTAAAAAATTAGATTAACAAAAAGAAAACTACTATTGAAAATGAAACAGAGCGGAATTCTGCCACATGATGATTTACAACTTCAGGCATCTGCCATGGGGTTATTCGAGATTCTTTGCTACCCTTACATTCATTCTCAGGGGCAGATGCAATTTGCCGTGTGACAGAATAGTGCGCAGGGCTTCAGCGCAGTGTTCCAATGCAATGGTTCTCAACCCAGTCTTCAGGGCACACCCAGGGCAGTCAGGTTTTCAGGAGTCCCACAATGAATATGCATGAAATAGATTTACATGTACTGCCTTCATTGTATGCAAATCTATATGATGCGTATTCATTGTGGGAATCCTGGAAACCTGACTGCCCTGGGTGTACCCTGAAAACTGGGTCGAGAACCACTGTTCTGATGCATGTGCTGAAAGTAACATTTATTCCTGCTGTAGTAAACTAATGGCATGCGAATTACTGTTACAAAGCAGCAGAAAAAGGACACCCCCGCAACAAAAATGAATGGAGAAACAAGGAGCGGGGTAGCAAAATTAACAGTGGCAAACTTTATTAAGCCCTAATAAAGTTATCATTGTTAATTATGCTCCCCGCTCCTTGTTTCTCTATGCAAATTACTGTAGCATTTAAAAATGAGCACTGGCAGAAAAAACAAGTTGAAAAGGGTACACTAGCAGGGTAACACACAGTGTGTTTCCCCCATTTACAGAATCAGGTGTGTGGAGTGTTCATATGTGCATGTCACAGGGAATGTTGGGGGCTGAGTGCATGTGTATGTCATGGAGAGTGTCGGGGGCTACATGTGTCCCATCGGCAGTGTCAGTAGCTTTGTGTTTGTGTCTCTCTGTCTTAACACCCTCTCAGGCTTCCTCCAGTCTGTTTCTCTCTCTCTCGTGACCATTCTTCCCAGGCTTTCTGCAGTCGATTTCTTTTCTCTATCATGAACCCGCTACCAGGCTTTCTCTAGTCTCTCTTGCTGATACTCTTCCCCATAACCTTCCCCCAGTCTGTCTGTTTTTCTCTCTCTCTTTAGGTCCCTCCCAGACTTCACCCATGTCACTCTCTCGCATAACCCCGAGGCTTCAGCCACTCTCTCATATACCCTCTCCCCTTGCCATTCAGTCCTTTTGCTCACCCATTCTGACTGCAGCTCCTTGAGAATAACCTGGTTCAGGCTTCCTGCACCACAACTGGCTCTCTGAACAGTGGAGCTGCTCAGGGCAGGAAGTTTGGAGATCAGCGCAAACTTCCTGACTCTTGCAGCTCCACCAGAGAGCCAACTGCAGTGAAGAAGGCTGCTGAATCGCAGCACTGGCTCCATATGCATGTTTATTTGTGCATGGTTATGCACGTCCAAACAATTTCCCTGCCGCTGAACCCTCAACAATAGCAACGTTCACCTTAGTGAAACGTGCCTAAGATCTGTGGACACTGTTGTGGTAACATGCTACCATTTTCTGACTCGGATGGAAGCTTTTTGTTTCTTCTTTGCTGTCATTGCAAGAGTCAGTCCCTGTTCGGTATTTAACAAAAAAACTACCCTCCAACGCTCTGGTCCAAAGCTGTTTGGGCATCTCTGGGCCATGCACCCTGACCAGGGAATCCCTGGCCCTGGCATGATGAGTAAGGGTATCCTGGCTCAGATATCCCAAGCCAGGGCATTCAGGGTCAGGACACCACTGGCCCCACTAACATAGCACCAACCCTATTTATGGAAATGCAGCACTACATATGTACATTATAGCAATGCTGCTCTTACAGGTAAGAAAACGCAGCAAGTAGGACTGCTACACACTACTACACAGAAAGTTATCATTAGCTGAACACTGCATCTCAGCCATATATGCAAAACACAGAGAGCACCTCACCGAATTCAGAGCAATGACCATAAATTAGAAGTACAAGTATGCAGAAAACAATTTAACTAAAACCTGCATGCGCTACCCTGGCAAAATACAGAGACATCAGAGAAGCACATTTCCCAAAGCAGACATATTCCAATTAATAATTTAAAAATAAAATATTTTTTCTACCTTTGTCATCTAATAATTTTATTTTTTCAATCACGTTGGTCCCAGTCTCTTTCTTCTGCTTTCTTCTAACTCTCTTTCCAGAGCCTGCTGCCCATTTGCCATGTCACCCCTCTCCTGTTTTCATCCATTCGTCTCTTACATGTGTCTCCGGCGTTGATCTTTCCCTTTCATTCCTTTCTTTTCTGCCTATCCACTTACACTGCACACTCCAGTCCTCAGTTTCTCTCTTTTTAATTTTTCACCTATCAATTTTCTATCCCCTTCTCTAACCTTATTCTCAGCCCATGTCCTCACTTTTACCCTCTCCCAAGTCCTCCCATTCTCCCCTCTCTCACTCCTTCCCCAGCTTCTTTTCCGTCCACCCACTCTGCTTCTGCCCACTTCCATCCTCTATACTTCCACCCTTCCCAGCCATTATCTACTTTTATGCACCAGCCCCAGCTCTTTCGCTATCCTTCATTTTCTTCATTCTCTTTCTTTACTTTTTTATCCCCTACCCAAGTCTCTGAATGAACCCTTTTACCAACTCCTCAACTTTATTTTCAATTCTCCTCCTACTCATTTACATGTCAATCCTCCTGCCATAGCTTTTTGTCTTCCTCCCCTCCCAGTCCAGCATAGCCCTGCATCTCCCAACTTTCCCCTTTCTCTCCTCCCAGCCCAGTATCATTCACTTTCCCCTTTTTCCTCCACCCCCCCCCAGTTCAATCCAGTCTAGTCCAGCATCTCCCCACTGGTGTAGTTTGCCATCTTACTTTGGGGAGGGGGGAGGTGCAAAAGGTAAGGAAGTCATAATGAAAGTGGGAGCAGGGGTACCCAGATCACTATTAATGCCTGCAACATTTCGGGGGGCTACCACTCCCCATGCCCCTCCCAAACTATACCTATACATCTCCCCCCTTTCCTTCCTACCTTTGTATCTCCCTCCCAGCGCCAATGCAACAGCAAAAACATTGACTCTTGTTTTTTTAAAATTTGAGCTCCTTCCTGGGTCACTGCAACATATAACTCTTATTAAATGTTTCACTTCTGGTGTGCAGGGGCAATTCCAAGACTAAATCCATGCACACCAGAAGTGAAGCATTTAATAAGGGCTGCATGCTCCAGTGACCTGGGAATGAGCTCTAAATAAAAAAAAAAAAGTTAGTGTTTCTGCTTTTTCCTGATGGCTCAGGTTTGCACTGTTGTTGCTGAGGCAGGTATCTAGTTGGGCTCCATGCTGCCACTGCCCTCCAGGAACAGCTGTCCTGTGAAAGTGCATAGCTTGCACAGTGGGTTGTGCCAGCCCCGTGGAGGCATCCAGCTGCGTCCTCCTTACACACCGCCATCTTGAAAAGTGGTGGTTTCAGGATGCAAGTGGTATGTCATAATACACTACTAGGCCTGCCAAATAAGGGAGGTTTCTGGAGAGAGAGTTTCTCTTATTTAGCAGGCTGATCTCTAGTGGTAGGTTCTACATTCTAACATACTACGGGAAAAGGGATCAGGCACCACCAATTTTCAAGATAGCGGCATCAGAGGCAGGAGAGAATGGACACTGGTTCTGCTTCTCACCTAAGGTGGATGGGTGGATATTGAGGTGAACAGGGAGAGCACCTGGGACTCACTTAGATCGCTAGGGATTTATGTTGGCAGGAGCTTGGAGGGGTATCTGGGGTCCACTTGGGCCAAGAGGGATCTTTACTGAGCAGGGTCATCTGAGAAAACGTGTTTTACCTCAGATGACTTACCTTTTGCTCCTGCGCTAAAATCTTTACTCCAGCCTTGATTCAATGCTATAAGGGAATTAAACCCCCCAAAAGTTTTGCATGGCTTTTACATTGGAAGCAATTTCAAATTCAGCCTTTTTTATGTGTTTTGCATGCCCACTGAGCTATGGTTTTAGTGGTGATGCATGCTAAAAACGCTTACAATATGAATAAAATTAGTGCAGGAAAATTAGAAGTAAACTGTTGCACTAAAAGATTTTCATCAGCCCTATAGTGTGCAATGATGCAATCAATTCAAAGGCTTCCTCCCCAGTAAACAACTCAGGCTCCCACCAAGCCAGATAGCAGAAAACAGCTTCTATTTAAAATGAAATCATAACAACAAATGTTCTGGGAAGCAAGCAGCTAAACAAAAGATATGCGCTGTTCTCTACTTGTTTTGCTCGATTTGAAATAACATACTTTCAGGCCAGAAGGTGGACTTGGATGTGTACTGAAGGAGGAATAGAAAGGAAATATTGTGCGATTTCTGGAAGGTACACTGAGGAACGTTTTGCTGAGATGACCTATTTGGAACAAAACCAGCAGCTTTTGTAATAATGCTCTCCAGAATTTAACATAGACAAATATTTATGTAACGTGCCAAATGAAAAAATAAAGAAGGCATGCCCCTTTTATGGCTCTGAATAGAACTTTGACAATTTTGCATATCCATTAAGGCACATAAGATATTTTTATGCAACCACAAAATCTTAGAGAAATAATGGGGCATACGAAAGTGTGCTGATGGTTAGCGCGGGATTCACTGTGCGCTAAGCAGCAACGGGCAGAGCAGTAAAAATCCCACACTAAGCACTCATTACAGGCTGGAGAGATGACTGAGCAGGTCGTGGCAAAGTGTGAGAATTAATGGCAAATCGTGGCTAGTGCGGGCATCATTAGTGCACGCCAACTGCAACTTGTGTAGCACGGGGCACTTACTGCCTCCCCAATAGATGACAATAAGTGCACACGCATTAGCTGTGCTTGGCAGTTAGCATGGTGAGGTGCATCTCCCCACAGTAACTGCTGGGCATGCCACCAACAGCTAGAGGTCCTTTTACTAAAGGGCCAACAGCACTGAAACTCTGGCGCGTTAGGTTGAACACCATTGTGTTAACTGTTGGGGATGTGGAAAGCATTTCCTCACCAATTAACATGGAGTCCTCTCTCTTAGCGCATGTCCAATTAGCGTGGGTGCATTTAATTCTACCTATTGAGATGGCGTTAGGTGATCCCACAATAATGCAGTTAGCGCACTGTGTGAGATTGGCATTAACTGCATGGAGCACACCACGCCCACTCTCCACCTGTTTCCGTTTCCGCATTCAGTTCAAACTTCTACTACTGAACTATAAGTGTCTTCATCCAGCTGCTCCTCACTACCTTTCATCTCTTATCTCTCCTTGCATCCCTACTCGGGAACTCCGCTCTTCTGGCAGATCTCTTCTATCTGTGCCCTTCTTATCCGCTGCCAACTCCAGACTTCGATCTTTCTACCTTGCTGCTCCTTCTGCCTGGAACAAACTATCTGAGTTGGTACATCAAGCTCCATCTGTGGCTGTGTTCAAATCCAGTTAAAAATCACTTCTTTGAGACTGCTTTTGGATCCTGATCCCCTAGTCTCCATTTCTTATGTGTTTCCTTATCATTCCCCTATATATATCCTATTATATGTAGTGGGGAAAGAGGAAGAGAAAACAGGGGACTGCTTATGCTAACCTCCATTAGAAATAAGCAACTGTGCTTTCTCTATTACAGCAGGCAAAGGCAGTCCCACAGCTGATGAACACTAAGGGGTATGTTTACTAAAACCCCGTTAGGGTGCGCGCCGCGCTAGTGTGCGGATGCCATATAAGGAGTGGGCGTTTCAGTCAGAAAAAAGCAAAACCGGGATTAATCATGCGCTAATGTGCGCTGCGCTCATGTGCGCCCTGCACATTAGCGCATGAGAAAGTTGCACGGGAAGCATAAGTGGCGCGCTGATGTACAAGCACAGGAACAGAGCCACAGTACACTGGTTAAGACACTGACCAATGGTGCAGGGATCATGGGTTCAATCCCCCACTGTGCCCAATGAAGAAGGCTGGCTGAGGCATTACCTATTATGGGGAAGATTGCTTTAGGAGGCATTTTATTTTTATTTTAATTATCTCTACTAGCAAACGCACTCTCAAAGCGTGTTAACATAAGGCGCCCCATAAGGCACATTTTAAAGTGCACTGTCCGCCAAGGCACCCTAGAATGTTGCTTATAAGGCGCTTTATAGGGTGCCGTATGAGGTACAGCAAGGTCACAGCACTGTTTTTGATGGCAGCACTGTGCAGTTTAAGGAATGAAAATCATAAGTAGGTGCGCTGACATGCAAGGAGGAGCAGCAGTGTAGCACAATGGTTAAGATACTGACCAATGATGCAGGAGTCATGGGTTCAATCCCCCACTGTGCCTAATGAAGAAGGCTGGCTGAGGCATTACCTGTTATAGGTAATATTGCTGTAGGGGGCATTTTATTTTTATTTTAATTAGTGCTGCCAGCAAACAAACCCTCAAAATATTGTAACATAAGGTGCTGCATAAGGCGCCTCATAGGGTACCCCAGAGGGCACATTTTAAAGTGCACTGTCCGCCACGGCACCCTACAATATTGCTGAAAGGGTGGCCTATAGGGCGCCATATAGGGTGCCCTTTGAGGCACAGCAAGGTCATAGCACTGTGTTTGATGGCAGCACTGTGCATTTAAACGCATGGAAATCTGAAGTAGGTGTGCTGACACGCAAAGAGGAACAGCAGTGTAGCACAATGGTTAAGGCACTGACTACTGATACAGGGGTCATGAGTTTGCTCTCCAGTGTGCCTAATACGTAAGGCTGGCTGAGGCATCAGCTTTGCAATGTATGTATTGTTTCCTGCAGCACTTTATTTGTATTTTATTAATTGCTGCCAGCAAACACGCCCTCACGTGCCGTAATTGAAGGTGCCGCATAAGGCACCCTATAAGGCACTCCATAGGGCACATTAAAAAGTGCACTGTCCGCCACGGCACACTAAAATGTCCCCTATAGGGCACCCTATAAGTCGCTCCACAGGATAACGTATAGTGCACCTCATATGGACGGTAACCATAAGGTGCCCTATAGGGCGCCCTATAAAGTGCCCTCAGAGGCACCTTATGGGTACAGTACACTGAGAGTGTTTTTGCTGGCAGCAATAATGTACATGAAAAAGAGATAATGCTTTGGGTAGCCCTATCAAATAACCCCACTGTGGGTTTGAACCCACAACCTCTGGCTCCACAGGCAGTGAAGTAACCATTGGGCTACAGCTGCTAGCAAGCCCCTAGCTGGCTGCAGAGGGAGTGCACGTCACCACACAGACAGTCTGCTGTGGTCACCAGGATAGGGTTAGAACACCCGTACCCATGATGCACTGCACATGCAAATCAGCTGTCCACAGATAAACACAAGATGGGGTATGCACCCCCACAGCACCTCGGCCTGGTAGGGGGAACTGAACATGTGCACCCCCACAGCACCTCGGCCTGGTAGGGGGTACTGACCGTGTGTGTTACTGGCACAGAGTAGCTACACACCGTCACATTGTGCAGGTACTGTGCTCACCCTGAGTGTGCGGTGGGGCGCCCAGCACCAGGTCCACAGCACCTTCCATGACAGAAATAGGCCATGGTGCAGGTCCCCAGCAGTGCTAATGTGTGAGGTAGTTAGTTTCTGCAGAAACACCTTGGATATATCTGTCTGTCTCAGTCAGGTGTAGCCCCTATGGACTCCTAGGAGGATTATGTACCACCACCCTCCTCCTCCAGGGCTGAGGGTGGTAAACAGGGTCTCCCATCAACAGATCCACATTCTACCACCTCCCTGCATTGGTGACAGTAGAGGGGACCATCAACCCCAGTCCTGCTGGGGAACAGACACCCTACAGGGCAATCAATGCAGCTCTGTACACATCCATAACACAATAGCAGAGAGACATTAGGCCTGGATATGCTAAGCTGCACCCCACCACTATCTGATATTCTCCTGCAGCAAGCCTTCAGCCGCTGCACCCTGCAAGGCACTCCATCAAGACACATACCAGCTGCAAACAGCCTGCTAGCTAGTCCATAGTGCATGTTCCTGGTGGAAATGCATGCACCCAGAATTGGGACGTCAGCATACACAACAAGCAGATAAGTCAGTGACTGGGCCCCAAAAGGAAACCCATAAATATCACATGAAAGAAATGCTATATAGCACTATGGGGGTGCCTAGCCATGCTGTGGTCACTGCACAGTCAGGGTGAGAGTGATCTCCCAGCAGGACATGTTGAGGCCACCCTGTCTGTGTAGGTGGTGGCCGGGCACTAAAATGTCCCAGCCAGTGCCCAATGCCCTGTGCAGATGCATCCTGGCCAGGACACCCTGTCCGGGCTATACCCATGGTACCTTGCTCCTCATTATGCACATTGGCAGGCCAATACTGGCAACAGTGCTGGCAGTGTGGACTGTGGAGGGTGTTTGCAGCCACCACACACTGGATAGACAGACACACACACCCACACCTATGCCAGCATTGTGCTACTATAGAGGAGTTTAGCAGGCCTGGCCACCACATCAGTCCTGGGCACAGTACAGGCATGGATATGGTACGCAATACTGTTGGGGGTCACTCCCCAGGGTGGTAAACACTGTCAGAGACCAGACCTGAAGCACACACCACAGACATTAGAAAGGTTGTTATGATGGAGCTCAATCAGCAAACTGTGCTTAACATAGGAATTGCTATCTGCCAGTAATCATAGCAAACGTTTGATAGCTGTGTACCGTATACCCAGGTGTAGGGTGGCATTGCTAAGGTATGCAAGTGCTAGTATTGGGAGATGCACGCAGGGCCCAATGTCCTGCCTCTCCAGGAGGCATTGGCCAATGGGGCCTGTGGGTGTGGGTGTGTCTGCCCCTGTTGGCTGCTGCTTTACGGCAGAGGTTCCCAACTCCAGTCCTGGTGTGCCAAACACTGTTTGGGTTTTCATGCTGTCCCTCATGAATATGCATGAGCTACATCTGCATACAATGGGGGTGGTGCATAGATATGCAGCACAGGCATCTTTATTAGAGGCAGCATGGAACCTGAATGGTGTTTGGCCCTCCAGGACTGCATTTGGGAGACTCTGCTCTAGGTAATGCGGCTGTTTATGGTGTCTGTGCTCGGTGGGGTAAAATATAGGCGTATTAACCATGCGTATGTTCTCTGCAATAAAGGTTTGTCCTTACTATCATGGTTTAGTTGTGGGAAAAATATGTGGACTGGATTGGCTGTAGCCCCAGCTGGGCTTTGAACCTGTGACCTTCTGTTCTTGCACACACTGTCTGTGTGCACTGCACCACCGTGTTGCCACAGATATGCTGTATTCCCTGGGGAGTCCATGACTGTACATCCGACAGGGACTGTTTGTTGCAGTGCACGGCACCCACCTGGACAGGGCTAGGCCATGGTCTGCTGTTGCCACCAGCTGCTGCCACCTCCACCACCAGTACCGCTCCATCCTTAGATTGGAGACAGCATAAACCCTGAAGGATTTGTGGCCCTCCAGGACTGCATTTGGGGGAATCTGCTCTAGGTAATGTGCACGTTTCTGGCGTCTGTGCTCTGTAGGGTAAAATAGAGGTGTTTGAGCCATGCTTATGTTCTCTGCAATAAAGGTTCGTCTTTACTATCACGATATAGTTGTGGGTAAAATATGGGGGCTGGATTGGCAGGAGCCCCAGCTGGGGCTTGAACCTGTGACCTTCTGTCTCCAAACACACTGGTTGGGTGCACTGCACCACCGTGTTGCCACAGAGACAGTGCAGTCCCTGATGATACCATGACTGTTTGTCCGGCAGGGCCTGTCTGTTGCAGTGCATTGCACCCACCTACACAGGGCTAGGCCATGGTCTGCTCTGGGCAGCTGCCACTGCCCCCCTCCACCTCCAGTACCCCTGTGCCACCATGCTGACATGCCCTTCTGCTGGTGGTGCGCAGTCTCAGGCCATCCTGTGTGCGGGTAGGCGGCTGCCTATGGTGCGGGTTCTGGGGTAGGGGTGTCTGCATATCTGTCCGCACGTCCCCCAATCACCGCCTGCCAATTTTCTGTGCCCTTGGGGGTACCTGCTGGGTACTATCCCCTGTGACATTGTGCTAAACACTCTCGTGCCCATGTTGGGCCCTCATCAGTTGCTGTCTGGCTGCTGTTCAGTTTCAGCATTCCTAAGTGCCATCTAGGCATCTGCCTAGTCTGCACTGTGCCCCAGCTGCACCACAGCATGTGCCGCCTGCAGCACTCTGTATCCCCTTTCCCAGCATCTGTCCGGTTGCCCATTCCGACCTGCCCGCCCTGCTGTTGTGGAACATGTGCATGCCATAGGTAACCTGTCTAATGGAGAGGTAAACCCTGATCAGTGTTATTTCACTGCGGGATCATTCACATTGTATGGGGACGGAGCGTAGACCCTTCTAAAATTCATATTTATTTTTTGGGGCTTTGTTGGGGGTGCTTTTTGATGTTTCCCATTACTCTCAGTATTGCCCAGCTTGCTTATGATTTTTTTATATTTTGTTGGGGTCATTTTTAATGTTTATTTGCCGTTTTGTTCCGTGCACATGTATCACACTGCTCACTGTTTGTAGGTTTCCCTGGTTTTGCTGTACATTGCTGACATAAATGGTTTCTCTTCCCTTTAAATCAGCTCTACCGCGAGGTTTTCACTCGCGGTATTTTTTTGCTTGAATTTCAGCCCCGCTCGTGTGCGGGGAGCCTCTCCCCTCCCACCCTCCACCCATTGACCCCGTCTCTCCGCCCCTGGGGAGCCTTCCTCCGCCCTCCGAGAGCCTTTCCACGCCTTTATCGCACATCGGCGCGCCGCGCACATGAGCGGGCACTTTAGTGCAGCGCGCACGTGTGCGGGACACAAATACGCATCATTAGCGTGCGCTAAGGTACCTTAGCACACGCTATTGTGCGCCGCGCACTTGAGCGCAGTTTAGTAAACATACCCCTAAGCAAAGAAGGAACTGTACCTATTCTTGCAACCCCATAAATAATGAATATGAGTGTGGATATATTTATAATCATTTATTTATGCAAGCATTTTTATTTTCTAATTTTAATCACATAGGTTTTGCAGTAGAAGGTTTTCCAAATGGTGTATGATTTGGGGATACAATTCTGAAATTAACAGAAAGGATCAATTAATCTATAAAATTTCTTAAATAACAAGAACAGATACCAAATTAGATCAAGACCTACATACCAGAAGTCCTTAAAAGAACTCTTCTTCCACAAATATGCTGTTAAATAGTCAATACTTTCCTTTAAAAACATGAAAGGATCATGTTATATTTCATTATAATATAGAAAATAGCTATTAAGAAAATGTGTTACTCATCACGCAGAAAGAATAATTACTGAAATGCAATTGTTAAAGATATTATATGTCTCTATTTTTTAAATCCAAATATCTTTTATACCCAAATCTTTAAAATTAACTCAGAACTAAATTATTTAAATATAGAATGAATTGTAAACTGCTTAGAATGTTTTACATATAAGCTGTATAGAAATGTGTTTTTAAATAAAATAAATAACAAACCATAGGCATATAAACATTTTTTTGTATATAATTGTTTTTCCAAACTTCCGCAGGTTGTTTAAATATACTTTCATTATGAATAATTTATTACTTGGCTAATTCCATACTTCCAATCACTATTACCCATCCACTAGTAAAAACACTAGGAGGGTCATTTTAGAAGTATTATTCATGCTTCGGACATCCGAAAACATGTTTAGAGACGTCCAAAGCACAAAGATGACTTTAGAGCCATTTTAGAAGCTGACTCTGGGGATGTCCTCAGTGTGTGGATGTCCAAATCTGACAGGGAAAAGATGTGGGCGGGGCATTCCCAGGAACCTGGAGGCATGGTCAGGAAGTCCCTGCCTAATCACAGAAACTTCATGAATGTTCAGCGGCTCCAAGGCATGAACAGTGACGAACAAACATCTGAAAAGTACTTGTTTTAGCTGAAAAAGATCCAAAGGGCATGAAGAAGAATATACTTGCTCATCCCTAAAACTCAGCACAATGTCAACAACAGCAGTAGCTGGATTTGAACCCTGTCTGGCCTGTTTTTTAGCCAATTATTGTAACCATTAGGCTATCCTAGACAGCTGGGTGCTGTAATATCATTATGGGGATGTCTAAGTAGACAGTCCTGCACATATCCATATCAGACATGCTCAGGTTTATGAAATCACATCCACACCTGGACGTGCCTGAATTTTTTTCAGATGTTCTGGCTTAGACATCCCGGATTGCACTTGGATGGATCTTCAAAAATTCTCCTCTAGATGTACGGTCTTTTCTACTGCTACATCCATACTCTATGGAACTGAAAGTGTGCCATTCAACCTGATGGTGATGCATCCCTTGTCAACACAAGTGGTATTGTGGCTGTTTGAAATGGCATCATTTCAGCAGATCTGAAGTCTTCAGTGATCAAAGGAGTAAATGTTCTACAAAATTGTTTATCACCTTTTTATTAATATTAATATTATTATTTAATACTTATAAAGCACTACTAGATGTATGCAGCACTGTACAAGCAAAGAAATAGACAGTCCCTGCTTGAAAAACGTACACTCTAGCAAATAGACAAACAATACTGCACAAGCAACAGCTAGAGGAAAGGGAGGAATCGGGAGTTGAAAGCAGCCACAAAAAGGTAAAACCTTAGCATAGATTTGAATACAGAAAGAGAAGAGGCTTGATGCAAGAGTAAAGGAAGTTTGTTCCAGGCATAAGGAGCAGCAAGGTGAAACGAGCGAAGTCTGGAGTTAGCAGAGGAAGAAAAGGATAAAGAGAGAAGGAGACCAGAGGAGGAGCAAAGTTCACGTGGGGGGGGGGGGGGGGTGTAAGGAGAGAAGAGAGGCAGTCGGAGGCAGAGGAATGAATACATTTGTAGGTTAAAAGTAAAAGTTTATAATAGATATGGAAGCGGAAGGAGAGCCAGTGAAGTGACTTCAGAAGAGGAGTAATATGAGAGGTGCGGGGTTGACGGAGGATTAAACGTGCAGCAGAGTTTTGAATAGATTGAAGAGGAGAAAGATGACACTGAGGGGACCGGCAAGCAGAAGGTTACAGTAGTCAAGACGAGAAGTAACTAGAGAATGAACCAAAGTTTTAGTAGTGTTTTCAGAGAGGTAAGGGCGAATTTTGCTAATATTATAGAGAAAGAAGCGGCAGGTTTTAGCAATCTGATGAATGTGAAGTGAAAAGGTGAGAGACGAATCAAAGAAGACCCCAAGATCTTGGGCTGAGGAAACAGGAAGAAGAGTGTTATTGACAGAAACAGAGAATAGGGAAAGATGAGAAATTCAGTTTTGGCCATATTCAATTTCAGACGGTGATTAGACATCCAGGCAGCAATGTCAGATAAGCAAGCAAAGATGATGATGACATTGATTGATGATGTTGATTCCACTGGAACTTCATCTGCCAATGAATGGTTCTCGTGTAATTTCACAAAAGTGACTACATGGATAGTGGTTGCCATGTGACCAAGGATTTTTAGCATCATGTGGGCATCAACAATGTGAGCTTTGTAAATGTTCAAACACATCAATCTTATGATATGAAGTCTTGTCTAGAGGGAATGCTCTGCCTTGCTGAGTTTTTAGGTTTGCCCCAATAAGCTGTACATCCTGAGTTGAAGTTAAAGTTTATTTTTTTACTTAGAAAAAAAAGCCAAGTTCTTTGAATATCCGTATTGTGAAAGATAGAGCCTGACTGACCTCTTCTGGAGATTAGGATACTTATCAAGCAGTTATTGAGGTAAGGGAAAATAAAATTCATGATTGGGAATATGCGCATCCACCACCACTAGACATTTTGCGAAGACCCTTGGTGTGGATGATAAACACCAGGTACTGGTAATGCATCCCAGCAATGAGCCTTCCAGTAGTAAGGATGAATTGAGATGTGAGTGTAAAAGTCCTTCAGATCCAAGGACGCAAGCTAATCTTTTTGACATGAGTGGCAGAATAGTTCCAAGGAAGTTCATTTTAAATCACTCTCTTTTCATTGAGATTCCTGAGGTCTAACACAGGTCAAAGTCATCCTCACTTGTTTAAAATGAGGAAGGTATTTTGAATAAAACCCCAGCCCTCTTTCTATTGCTCATGATCATAGGAGAGACTGAATTTCTTCTGTGTTGGAGTTATTTTAGAGAATCTTTGAGAGGATTTTTGTCTACAATTTTGAGAATCCATTTGTCTGATGTGATGGCTTGCATTTCTCTATGAAATGCTGAATTCTGTCTCCTACAGGAATATAATAACAAACCTGGCACATTCTTTAAGGCAATCAATTTTGCGTTTGACTGCTGTTTCCCTTTCACAAGGTCTGATGCCATTAGTAAACCTGTGACGATTGCAGCTGTTGTGGTAGTCTCATGAATTCCCTATATGAAACGGGAAATACATGTGTAGATTTCTGAATCATCCAGGTCACTCCCTAACCATGCCCTGACATGTCCCCTTGCAATTTTTACATAGTAAGGACATCCACATGTAAAAGGAATCCTCCCTAAAAAATTTTATTTACATATGGATGCCATTTCCACATGTAAATTCATGATTTCCACGTGTAAAATCAAGGCTTCAAAAATACGTATCTATGTATCTTTAGAAAATACTATAGGAGTTATCACAAATCCTACATAGACTGAGCCTAGTCCGAAGAGACTGACAGTAGGCATAAATGCTAACACACACTTTATAAATTATGTGCGTAAATCACAACTCCGCCCACACTCCAACCAAACTCCTTTCCTGAGTATGCCTATTCTACAAGAATGCAACATCTTGATCCGTGCATACTTTTAAGCTTGACCTATTTAAAAAATATATTTTTGTTATTGAAATTCTCTGGAAAAGTACAAATTGCTCCATTTATATCAATTATGTCACAATGCAACAATTAAAACAAATGCAAATGCCTCCAAACATATTTTACTAATATCATCAATGCCCAGAGGGGCCCTCCCATTCCAGCTTTTTTTTATTTTTATTTTTTACTTCTAATAAGACCAACTCTCCCTCTAGCATTTCCTTTCAGTTTATGTACTTATGAACAGCCAATCATTCCTTCATACTCATTACCACTTACTCGTTAGCCACACGTATGCCTCCCCACGTTCCCACTCACCGCTTCCAGAGACCAAACCATAGTTTTATAGCTCATCTAATTGGGCACAACCTTTTTTTTAGTGCTCTAAGTTCCCAATAAGTCATTTCAGTCATCAACTCCTTCCTATACCCAAAATTTCAAAATTACATTAAGCAAAAGTATTGCAAAATGCACAATTTCCCTAAGTACTTCCTTAGCAGCTGGTGGCAACTGCTCCAAATGGGTTAGTTTTGCACATACCATGACAGTTGGTCTGTGAGAAGAGCACTATTACCCAGTTACGGTAGGCCAAATGCCCATTCCACTGTGATTCTATGACATCCTTGATAACTTTCAAAAATTCAAACCATAAAGATTTTGATTTATCATATTCCAACAAAGAGTGCACCAAGGTACCCCTTCTAATTTTACATTTCAAGTAAGTATCTCCCTGCCATATCTCCAAGCGTGCCTCCCATTCCCTAGTGATGTAAGCCCTATGAAAAATTATGAATTGTATTTCCTGCAAGGTCTTCCAAATTTCACAAAAGAAATGATCTAAATCTTTCAGCTGTAGTTGTTGTACTCCATACCTACTCCAATTATCTCATAAGGTAATCACATAATCCACATTCAAACTTCCTTTACCAATCTGGTACCGATTTGCTAAAAGTATTTAGGTACAGGGACACCTTCATAAGTGTTTGATCAAGGTCCCTATAGTGGCACTCCTTAGCGTCCCTTGCCTTCAATAACTGGTAGTAATGTCTGACTTGCATATATTGTAAGAAGTGTGAATTAGGAAAGGTGATATTTTATTTACCAGATAATGTCCTTTCCTTGAGTCCTGATTGATCAGGCTAGACAAGTGGGTTGTGCTCCTCTACCAGCAGATTGTTTGAGACAAAGAACCAATGAAATGCCCAGGCTTCAGTGACATCACTCCCATGCTTTTATCTGCCTCAGCCATCAGAGGTCTCTTCAGTATTTGACCCAAATTATATGGGGGAACATGACAAGCCTCACACAACCTCAATGTGGGCAACAATGAATAATCAAACAGTAGAGACTATCTACAGGAAAGCATAAGCAGAAAGCTGTCCACAGAAGATGGACCTGCAGGGTGAAGTATATAAATCAGAGTGGACCCCAGGGTACCGCCACAGAAGAACAGAGCAAACACAGTTCCAGGGGGCAGGACCTGGACTGATCTAGCAGAACTCAAGGAAAGGACATTAACTGGTAAGTAAAATTACACCTTTCATATTGTCCTACTAGACCAGTCCAGACAAATGAGATGTACCAAAGCTATGCCTTCACTTGACGGGAAGAAGACACAGCAGCTCACAAAACCTTAAAGCCAAAGGCTGTGGCCACCTGAGAGTGGACATCCAAGCAGAAATGCTGGACAAAAAAGGAAAGTGATGCCCATGTTGCCACTCAAGAAATGTCTGCAGGGGCTATTGAGCTCCTTTCCACCTACGAGGATGCTTATGTTCAGGTAGAATGGGTGTGCAAACCCTCTGGAACCATCCGGTTCTGCAACAGATCCGTGGAGGCAATGGCCTCCTTAATTCAGTGCCCCAGTACAGACTTAGCCGCCGCATCACCTTACACGGGTCAGCAAATAGCACAAAAAGGTGGTATGACTTATGAAAATAATTTGCAACCTCCAAGAACTGGAAAACCACCCTCTGGACATCCAAAATGCAAAGATCCTTCCCATTCCCCTGACACTACTCCTTAGAGAAGGAGGACAGGCAAACCACCTGGTTCAAATGAAAGAAAGAAATCACCTCAGGGAAGAAGGAAGGCACAGGCTGAATGGAAACGGCTTCCTCAGAAAAGGATAGGTAAGGATCTTGGCAACCCAGAGTCGGCAGCTCAGAATCCTCCTTGTGGAACAAATTGCAACCAAGAAGACCATCTTGAGTGTCAAATCCTTCAGAGTAGCATGCTTCTCAAAGGACTCCGACATCAGGGCCCCGAGCACCAAACATAGATCCCAGGAAGGGACCAGAGACCAGAGGGGAGGATGCAGATGCCGGACCCCCCCGAAGAAAGCGTGAAATATCTGGATGTAAGGCTAGAGACTTACGAGACACCAGATCTTTGAAGCAGGCCAAAGCTGCCACCTGAATCCTCAGGGAGCTAAGAGAAATGCTCTTCTACAGACCATCCTATAGAAAAGGCCAACAGAGACGGCACCTTGATTGCCTCAGGAGGCAACTGCTGTGCACTGCACCAGCACTCAAGACACCAGACCCGCACTTATGCCAGGTTGGTAGACCTCCTCCAGGCTCTGAGCAGAGTGGTAATCATCACCCGAGAATAGCCCATACATGCTAACCATCTCAGTAAGCTTTCTACTGTCTCACCTTCTTCCTCTACAGTATCTCTGATGCCAGCCCCATCTTCACTGGCCACATATTTCCGTGATAAGATTGAGAATCTGCGTTCCTCTTTCACTAACCAACTTCCTCCACCTTTATCACCTTTGGTCCCTCTTTCTGAATTGCCTATCTCCCCTCTTTCCTCTCCAAACAGGGCACTGGCTCATACCTGGCCGCTGTTTCACTCTATTACCTCTGCTGAACTGTATGAGACCCTATCAAAGGCCAGAAAGACTACCTGTGCATTAGATCCTATTCCTTCTGGCTCGCTAATGGAACATAGCCTGCAATTACTGCCAATTATCTTAACCATTATAAACTCTAGTCTTTCTGTGGGTATCTTTCCCTCTCCGTGGAAGTCTGCAATTGTTTGCCCTCTTCTCAAACAGCCCACATTGGATCCCTCTGTCCTATCACATTGGCGCCCAGTCTCAAATCTTCCATTTTTGTCCAAACTCCTTGAACGGTTTGTATTCCAACAACTAGCCGCTCATGTGGAAGCCACAAATATTTTGCACCCCCGCCAGTCAGGGTTCCATGCTGGACACAGCACGGAGACAGTTCTCCTCGCTCTTCTAAATGAGATCCATACTGCCCATGATCGGGGTGATATCACTCTAATTGTATCTTTGGATTTATCATCGGCGTTTGATCTTGTGGATCACAGAACTCTTCTTTCTCGCCTTTACAATGCTGGTTTACGTGGGGGGTGTACTATCGACCGCCTGGCCAGAATGAACAAATGAACAAATAGATGATGAAGTGCTCAAAGAAATCAAGGAAGCTAACAAAAGTTACAGCGCAGTAATAATAATGGGTGATTTCAATTACCCCAGTATCGACTGGGTCAGTGTCACGGCAGGACATGCTAGGGAGATAAAGTTCCTAGATGAAATAAATGACTGCTTCTTGGAGAAGCTGGTTCATGAACCAACCAGAGGGGAAGCCATATTAGACCTAGTCCTTAGTGGAACACCAGATCTAGTGCAAGAGATAAGGGTATTGGGGCCACTTGGCAATAGTGATCATAGCATGATCACGTTTGATTTAATTAGTGGAGGAGGAATAGTAAGGAAATCCAAAGTACTAACTTTTAACTTTTGAAAGGGAGACTATGATAAAATGAGGAAAATTGTTAAGAAAAAACTAAAAGAAGCAGTTGCAAAGGTTAAAGACTTACATCAAGCTTGGGTGTTGTTGAAAAATACTATCTTGGAAGCGCAGACCAGCTGTATTCCACGCTTTAAGAAAAGTGGAAGGACGTCCAAAAAACTGCCAGCATGGTTTAAAGGTGAGGTCAGAGAGGCTGTTGTTGCCAAAAAAGCATCTTTCAGGAAATGGAAAAAAGAGCCAAATGACGAAACCTAGAAACAGCACAAGCACTGGCAAGTCAAATGCAAGGCATTGATAAGGCTGGCAAAGGGAGAATTTGAGAAGAATCTTGCGGCGGAAGCAAAAACACGAAATAAAGACTTTTTCAAGTACATTCGTAGCAAAAAACCTGTGAGAGAGTCAGTTGGTCCATTAGATGATAGAGGGGTTAAAGGGGCACTAAGAGGCGACAAGGCGATAGCGGAGAGACTGAATGAATTTTTTGCTTCGTTCTTTACTGAGGAAGATGTAGGGATGTTACCCATGACTGAAGTAGTATTTAAAGGTGCAGAAGAATTGAAGGAAATATCGATACATTGGGAAGATGTATTACAACTATTAGATAAACTGAAGAGTAGCAAATCACCTGGACCGGATGGTATACATCCAAGGGTGTTGAAAGAATTGAAATATGAGATTACAGACCTGCTATTAGTAATCTGTGAATTTTCATTAAAGTCATCTGTAATACCTGAAGATTGGAGGATCGCCAATGTAACACCAATCTTTAAAAAGGGTTCCAGGAGTGACCCAGGAAACTACAGACCGGTGAGCCTGACGTCAGTACCAGGAAAAATGGTAGAAACCATCATAAAGAATAAAATTACTCAGCATGTAGATAGTCATAGCCTAATGGGAGACAGCCAACATGGCTTTAGACAAGGAAGATCTTGTCTTACTAATCTGTTTTTTTGAAGGTGTGAATAAACAGGTGGACAAAGGTGAGTCGGTTGGTATAGTGTATCTGGACTTTCAGAAAGCCTTTGACAAAGTCCCTCATCAAAGACTTTTGGCAAAACTAAAGAGTCAAGGGATAGGAGGCAGTGTACTATTGTGGATCAGGAACTGGTTAAAAGATAGAAAGCAGAGGATAGGGCTAAATGGCCAATTTTCCCAATGGAGAAAGGTGAATAGTGGTGTACCCCAGGGATCTGTGCTGGGTCCGCTGCTTTTTGACATATTCATAAATGACCTGGAAAAGGGAATAACCAGTGAGGTTATCAAATCTGCAGATGACACAAAACTATTTAAAGTTGTTAAAACCCAAGAGGATTGTGGAAAATTGCAAGAGGATCTTGATAAATTGGAAGATTGGGCATCAAAATGGCAGATGAAATTTAATGTGGACAAGTGCAAAGTTATGCACCTAGGGAAGAACAACCCAAATTATGGTTACACGATGCAAGGTTCAACATTAGGAACCACCACCCAGGAAAAAGATTTAGGCGTCATTGTGGATACCATGTTAAAACCCTCGGCCCAGTATGCAGCGGTGGCCAAGAGCGCAAATTGAATGCTAGTTATCATAAGGAAAGGAATGGAAAATAAAACAAAAGATATTATAATGCCTCTATATCGTTCCATGGTGAGACCACACCTTGAATACTGTGTGCAATTCTGGTCGCCGTATCTTAAAAAGGATATAGCATTATTAGAAAAGGTTCAGAGAAGAGCCACCAAAATGGTAAAGGGGATGGAAGGATACTCCTATGAAAAAAGGCAAAAAAGGTTAGGGCTCTTTAACCTGGAAAAGAGACGGCTGAGGGGAGATATGATAGAAGTCTATAAATTAATGAACGGAGTGGAACGGGTAAACGTAGATCGATTATTTACATTATCAGAATATAGAAAGACTAGGGGACATGCAATGAAGCTACAGGGTAAACTATTTAAGAATAATAAGAGAAAATATTTTTTCACTCAACGTGTAATCAAACTCTGGAATTTGTTACCGGAGGATGTAGTAAAGGCTGTTAGTGTAGCTGGGTTTAAAAAAAGGTTTGGACAAGTTCCTGGAGGAAAGGTCCATAAACCATTATTAAGAAGGGACCCAGGATATCAATGTTTGACCCAGTACAAGCATTGTGCAACCTGTGTATTTTGGGAAAACTGCTAGGTACGTATGACCTAGATTGGCCACTGTTGGAAACAGGATACTGGGCTGCCGTCTTCACTCCGTTTAGAACCTGTTCACTTAACATTCAAGAGTTTGCTCAAAACCCACCTGTTTCAACAAGCTTTTGACCTCAAAGAATGACCTCCCTAGCCTATTGTCTGTGTTTTGTTGTTTTCTCTGTTCCTTTCCTGTCTTAAACATGGCGTTCCTTTGTCCTTCTGCAGCAATGTTTTAATATTTTATTGTAAACCATCCTAATTCATTTATTTACATTCTCTTATATACCATGCTATTCTGCATCAGTGCGGTTTACATTGAAGAAACTGAAACTACATTGAACAGGGCATTATAACTTGGAGATAACTATTTTACAGGGAACATGGGCTATGGTGGGTTAAGTGGCTTGCCCAAGACCACAAGGAGCACCTGTGGGACTAGAAACCTCAGTCCTTCCGGCCCAAGGTTGCTGTCCTCTAGTGGGATTTGAACCCCCGACCTGCCGGCCTGAAGTACCTTGCCCCAACCATTAGGCCACTCCTCCACTCATGTCTTGAGTGGGTGGTATATCAAATGTAAAATAAAGATAAAGATGAAGATGTCACAGGTCTGCAAAAAAAAAGTTTTTGAGAGCTGTTTTGGTTATTCCACGTAATCTTTATGTTTTTTGGTGCACTGAATCCGAAAATGACCTCCATTTTGTCATAGGACATCACGTTTCCTGACAATTTAGGTAACTATGTTAAATAAGGCAATACCTCAAAATAAATGGAAACAGACTTATAAAATTAAAGTTTTATTACAATATTTTCATGAAAATCCTTTTTTGAACTGAAATGAGCTCACCTACACACACTAAACTCGATTCTTCTTCCTTGTGAGGCTCCTCTTGGTGCATTTACGCTTGTGAGTAGCATCTGGAATGTCTCTCTGAAGCATCCAACAGTAGTCTGCCATCATTGTAATGCTCCATTTTCCCTGGTATCTCCTTTCCATCTCTTTAATGTCTTGGTGGAATCGTTCACCTTGTTCCTCACTCACAGCTCCCAAATTTTCAGGAAAGTAGTCAAGGTGGGACTGGAGGAAATGCACTTTCAAACTCATCAGGCAACCTAAAGCTTGAAATGCTTTCAGCATTCGTCCGACGATCTTTTTGTAGTGAGGATCTTTGTTATTGCCTAAAAATTTCTGTACGACTTCTTTAAATGCAATCCACCTCTCTTTTTGAGGATCCGCCATGGTATTGACAAACTCTTGATCAACTATAAGCCCTCTAATGTCTGGTCCGACGAACACACCTTCCTTCAATTTTGCCTCCGACAGGCCTGGAAACTTGGTGACCAAGTATTTGAAGCATTCTCCGTCTCTTGGAAGTGATTTTACGAATTGCTTCATCAATCCCAATTTTATGTGGAGAGGTGGTAGAAGAACTTTATGGGAAGGTACCAAAGTTTCCCGGAGGACATTTTTTTCACCGACTGTTAGCACCCTCGGCTGCCAACTCTTCTTGGTCCAGTGATTTTGTCGGTCTCGACTGTACCATAGACACAGAAAACAAGGATATTTGGTATACCCAGATTGTTGCCCGAGCAGCATGCACAAGACCTTCAAGTCCCCACACACTTGCCAACCATGGTCTTCATGTTTAAGTTTACGAAGAACCAATTCCAAGTTCTCATAGGTTTCCTTCAAGTGTACGGAATGACCTACAGGTATGGAAGTGTAAAAACCGTTGTGGAGTAAAACTGCTTTGAGACTTCTTTTTGAAGAATCTATAAAAAGACGCCATTGCTCTGAATCATATTGGATTTTAAACTGACCCATCAGACCTTCAACGTTGATGCAATAAACCAACTTGTCTTCCTGGGCGAAGTAAGGAATGAACTCCTTTTCACGATGTCTGAACCATGAAGATGACACTCCTGGCAACAATAAATTCCTGCTTTTCAGCCTTGATCCGAGTAACTCAGCGGCATCTTTGGAAGATTCAAGTCTCTTACGAAATCATTCATCTCCTCCTGAGAAAACAATTTTGGTCTTGTATCATCTTCAAAGTCAGAACTTGATTCGTCATCTGGTCCAGGTATGACTTCACCTTCATCGGAGCTAGGTATCACTTCCAAGGTAGCAGGGGGCTTGGGTACTGGTATATCTGTGCCATGGGGGATGGGACGAATTGCCGAGTGAAGATTGGGGTATGAAATGGAATGCTTCCATTTGGAATTAAACCCTTTCACATCGCATGAACAAAAGTAACAGTCGTCACTATGGTTCTTTTGCTCTCACCATACCATAGGAATCCCATAACAGAAAGATTTTTTCTTACCCTTGAACCAGTTTCGGAGGTCCTCAACACACCGTTTGCATACTTTATGAGGCACCAAGACTTTATCTTGATCTCCAATTTTTAGTCCAAAGTATGCAAAGTATACTTTTTTCACAAAGTCTGTAATATTCTGCTGTTGCTTCAACACTGTATATTCATCACAGATGAAACAGAAACTGTCTGGCGAATTAATACACTTTCGCGAAGCCATAAGATAACGGTTGAAGAATGACGAGCTAACACGAATTGCGATGAAAAAGTGTGAACAGCCCAGAACCAAGAACCTGATGATGATTCGTGCACAAGTGTGGCATGCAGGAGAGAGCAGCTCTGTGTCTGTACACGAGACGTCACAGTGCTGGCCACGCCCCCCTGCACTGACCGGAGCTGCTGCTATCTGCACTGTGTCTCCCTCCCATTGGATTCTTCAGAAAAGATTAACTCTTTCTACCATTAGAAGCACGGACTTAAAACTTGCTTAGCTTATGTATATATTGCTGACCATCAGATTTACAGTGCTATATTATTTTTTACATAACTTGGACAACCCCTTTAAGGTTTTTTTGGCATTTTATATCTTAAATGCACTTATGTGAATTAATTAATAGTAATTTGAATTAATTAATAGTAATTTGAAAAGATTTGATAAATTTGAAGACAATTTTGCATGTTGTGGCAAATCATGATGTCTAGGAGCTTTTTCAATACTTTATTTGTTTTCAGCACACCAAACTACATGGAAATTAGATGAAAATAATCAAACAGCTTTTTAGTCGCAGACCTGTGTTTTCAGGAGCCAAGCCATAAGTGAGAAGGAAGCTGGGTACTCCAGGATAAGTGGTCCCCGACCTAATAGGGCCTGAGATGGAGGCAAACGAAGAGATGGCGCTTGCAGGAGCCACATCAGATCTCTGAATCATGCTTTCATCAGCCACCCTGGCACCACCAGAATAATCCTTCCTGGGTGGCGCGCCACATGCCAAATCACACACCCCACCAGAGGCCACAGAGGAAAACAGATACAGCAGTGTTGACTTGGTCAAGGTTGAGCCAGGACGCAGATGCTCTCGGACCCCGTCTTCATGCACTGACTGAAGAAGCGGCACACTTTGGCAATGGAGTAGGTCACTATCAGATCCCTCTCGGAGCAATCCCAGCAGCAAAGACACAACTGAAACACCTCCTGACTCAACCCCCACTTTCCTTGGACCAAAGAGTGCCAGCTGGGAAAATCCGTTTCCACAGTATCCAGCCTGGAAATGTGCAGAACCAACAAACTAGGAGGTTCTTCACCACCCAGGCAAACAGGAGAGCCATTTCCAGGCTAACCCGACACTCCTTATGCTGCCTTGTTGATCAACATAAGCCACCACCGAGGGCATTGTTCAAGAACACGTGAACTGCCCAGCCCTCGACTGGGGTTCAGAGATGCAGAAGAGTCAACCTGATGGCCCTCGCTTCAAGGCAGTTGGTGGATCACACCATCTGCCTTCAGTTCCAATGGCCTTGTGTCATTTGGCCTTGGCAATGGGCTCCCCAGCCTGAGAGACTGGCATCCATCACCAGAAGGATCTATGATCAATGGTCCAGCGGCATGCCCTTCCTCAGGGCTGCTGTCATCATCGCAGGCTGGCCATCACCATCACTGGGAGCAGTAGCCTGGGCTCGAACCGCTTAGAACTTGGGAACCATTGAGTCAGTAAGGCTCGCATATGAGCAAGTGCCCATGGCACCATCTCGAATTAAAATGCTATCAATCCGAGGAGCTAAAGATCAATCCAGACTTCGGGAGCCTGCTGCAAGCAGAACAGTGCTAGGCAATCCAACAACCTTTGATTTTCACCTCTGGCAAGAAGACTCTGTATACTCGAATATCGAAACATGCTCCCAAGGAACTCCAGGGACTGTGAATGCAACAACGCTTTCCCCAATTGATCACCTAGCTGGGATTTATCAGAAAGGATACCACTCAGGGACCCGAGACGTTTTTGAAAGAAAATGGGCTTGGATGAGCCAGTAGTCCAGATATGGGTGCATAGAAATCCCTTGGTGCTGCAGCCACCACCATCATGACCTTGGAGATCGAATGGGAGGCGGCAAACTGAAGATGAGAGCCAAGCACAGCAAGACACAGATACTCTGCTGATTCCCCAGATCGGGATAGGAAAATACACTTCAGCCAAATCCAGAGATGCCAGGAACTCCCCTTGGCGCACCACTTGAATCATGGATTACAAAGTTTCTATCCAGAAGCGCATGACACAAGCACTCGTTGACACGCTTGAGATCCAGAATAGGCCGGAATGTTCCTTCTGTTTTGGCACCATGAAACAAATGGAACACCTGCCCTTGCCCCAATCATCCTCTAAGGCCAGAAGGGCAACTGGCTCCATGTCAGAGCCAAGCCAACGCCGACAGGGCACCATCGACAGGACCCCATCCTTGGCTGCTGGGACACACCAGGCCATACATGGCATCAGAAAGGAAGGCCGTAGCCAACTCCAAAAGAGAGGTAGAATCATCTGGCAGAAGAGACTAAATCCACTGGAGCAGGGCTTGAGATGTCAGGCCCGCACATACTGCCAAGTGAAGAATAGCAACCATCGCAGTGAACTGATTCTTCAACATGAAGCCACATTTCAGTCCAGAGTATCCTTTAAGACCGATCCACCTTTCTCAGGAATGGTGGTCCGTCTGGAAACCACCGTGACCTGTGCATCCACCTTGGTAATTCAAACCACATAACGTACTCCTTTTCCGGGAGAGCGTGCATCTTCTTATTCACCCTTAGCCACTTAGGCAGGGAGTTGAGGGAATCCCACTCTGACTGGAACAAGCCTTGAGCACCTCTGGGAATGGGAAGACAATAGCGGTTTTCCACATTCCTTGTAGGAGTGGATGCATCTTCGGTTCTTGCTCCTTGCCTGGAGCATCTGCTTCGCTTAAGGTGAATAAGAACCTGGGAATCAACCCCTCCAGTTCCTCCTCTCAAAACAGGTGGATAACAATCGGCCTCCTCACAATCCTCTGAAGGCAAGAGGACTTCTTCATCCACATCAGACAACTGAATCTAAGCCACAGTCCAAATCTCAGACAGATCCCAGCTGATCCCAATCTCCAGGGGGCGGCCTTTGCCAGGGATGCTTAGCCATAGGCAATCAAACAGGGCTTCCACACTAGGCCTGCCCCTCTCGAGACTGCACTAGGGAGAACACAGAGGCCATAGGGTGTGAATTTCCACACCAGAATGACCAGGTCTATTGTAAAAAAGGAAAAGAAGTCTGGGGATGACAATCCAGACTCCAGAAGTTCTCCTCATGGAAATTACCCCTCTACACCAGGGAACATAGTTGCCATCAATCCCCTAGAGGTTGTGGAGTGGCGCACAGCATGGTTGCTGGAACCTCCGGTTGGCTGGTTATCCTTACCCACAACGCCGTCCGCCATCTCCTGCCCTAAGGCAGGCAAAGCCGTAGGGCTAACTGCATCCCCCAGTGTAGAGAGGGGGAACATTCACTCCAGGGACAACTCAGGAACTGCCAATGCAAGAAGAGCACAGTTCAGAAATCAGAGGTGAGGCATCTTGCTTGCCACAGGCCAAACAGTGCTTCCTGGAAGAAAACAGAGCATTAAGGTAAGTATCACAATAACACGTGCTAAGGTCGTGCAGAAAATGGTGGGAAACTCCCACACCATGCCAACGTTCGCCAGTGGTCCACTCCAAACTGCACCCCAGACGGACGGAATCGGGAGCTCCTAACAAGGACAATGATGACGTTAAACCTTGATACTCACCCCCTGAGAGCCCCAGGCAGAAATCCATGCCAGGCTGAGCATTATTCCCCTGAAACTGTTTCTCTGATTTTGCAGGCACTGTGTTCACAGTGGCTGGCACACAGATTCCTCTGACAGCCTTCTGCAATCTTTTGGAGAGAGCAAGCAGGACAGAGGAGGAGGGAGGGGGCATTGAGGTTGAGTGAGGCTGCTGAACTCTTCCAGATCCTTCCAATTTTCTGGCTGCTCAACAGATCCTTAACAGGATAAGAGCGCGGAGCTGAACCAATTTTCCTTCCTCCTATGGTTACCGAAAAGACTGCAGTTTAGTGGAGTCTCCCACATTGCGCTCAAGTGAGAGAGTCACCCTCAAGGTGAACTTTCATGGGCATTAAAATCAATCTTTTTCTCTCAATTATTCAAATTTTCTTCAGAGTGCAGAAAATCCATCCACCATCTGCTGGCGACAAAGAAATACTGAAGAGACCTCTGGTGGCTGAGGCAGATAGAGGCATGTCATTTAAACCTGGGCATTTCATTGTTTCTTTGTCGCCACCAATCTGCTGGTAGGGGAGCAGAACCCACTTGTCTGGACTGGTCTAGCAGAACGATATAGAATCCCCATTTCTGTTTCACTTGCTAAAGTTGCACGAGGAGGTCCCCTCATTTGATCATGTGCCATATTTCCCGGCACCCCTTCTTCCTCCAATACTGAAAGTGAGTTTGTCCCATTCCAGCTGTAAAGTTGGGGTTGCCAGTAAACTGTAAAAATGAGGATATCCCTAGCACTCCACCTCCTTTAGTCCTCCACCATTGTTTTTTGAAGAGTGAGCAGGCAGTGGCTTTCCCTTGTCAGATCTTGTTGCTGCTGTGCCAGGAGACAGCTAGGTGTGTAACGATATAGGTCTGTGTACACTTCATGTATATCCCGCATCAAGGCACTCTAAAGCCTCAAATCCAGCAACCTAACTCCTGCTGATCTAAAATTTATTTTGAGTAAGCTATATGAGCAGTTTTTACATTCCAAATAAAATTCTGAATAATACCTTTATACTGCATTCTCTCACTCAGTTTTACCCAAATTGGGAGCATTTGAAGAGTGTATAATAGTCTAGTAAAAATGACCATTTTTAACAAAGCCACCTTGCCCAGGAGCATTAAGGGTAAATCTTTCCAGTGAATACATAATTGTTTAACTTGTTCAATTTTATCCTCAATATTGTTTTTATATAAAATTTGTAATTATGACTTAAGTAATTTCCCAGATATTTCATACTGCCCATTATCCACTTCAATGGATAGTTTTGTCAACATTCTTCATGTTCCCCTTGCCTAACACTCTCTCATTCCCCATCACTCTCCTTCAGCAGTTACACTCACATCCTCTCTCTCACTATTTCCATTCTTCCTCCCCATCCCTCTTCTTCACATGTCCCCTCCCTATCTGCAACAGTCTGCCTTTTTTAATCCCCTATCTTACGTCTAATGGCTATGACAATAACAATGATACCATATATCCAACTTAAAAAAATCACACATTACCGAATCAAACCACTCACCCTAACCCATACCCCCCCCATTCTAAGAATACCCCTCTCTCAACATTACCAGCACTGTGTAACCGCACATAGTCTAATTGCATAATTGTATATAGTTCAACTTGTACACAGTTAAATGTATTGAACTCTCCCCATGTACAATTATTTCATTCTGCTTGATGTAATCTCCTACGTTTAATATATAATGGTGGTTCATTCTAACGGCCCCTGATCTTAGGAAGAGGCAGTATATTAAAAAAAAATAAAAATTGGAAATAAATAAATAAATAATCTCTTTCATCCCCAATCCCAAGCAGTCTCCCTTTCTTACTCCCACAAGTCTCCCTCTTTCATCCTCCTGTCCCCAGAAGTTGTCCTTTCTCAATCCCCCAAGTGTCTCTTTCTCTGTCTCTTTTACTTCTGTTCCCAGCGGTTTCTCTTTCTCAGTCTCCCATCTGAAGTCTCTCTCAACTTCTTTTGATCCCCATTGGGCTCCCTCTCCCTCAACCCCCTCTGCTCCCCACTACTTCTTTCTCAACGTGTGAAGTTTGAGCTATACAGTGGAGGAACCTCTGTGTTGGTCTTATTTATTTATTTTAACAGTTGCTTATATACCACGACCTTCCAAAGATCAGGTGCGGTTTACAATGAACAATTTAGGAAACAGTGAACAGAGCTGTTTTTACATGGAACTTCTGTGAACTATATACAATAGACTGTTTATTACATTAAACATTTGGTTATAGTAATAACATTATGAAACTATATACAAAGATATGGTTCATATAGGTAACTATATACAATGGAAATGGGTCCCGTAGGCAATTCCTAACGTGAGTTAGTGTGGGACAAACAAGGTAGATGAAACTGAATGGAGAAAGAGAAGAGAAGGAAGGTATTAGTGAGAGTGTAGCGTGAGTAGTGTTATAGTTAGATTGAACCGAAGGATGAGCTATTCATTTGGGCTTCAAGTACAATGAGGCTTGAGATGGCCGAACCTGGGTAGAGGTTCCTGCATCATGAAGCTCAAACCTACTAAAGAGCCACATGGTGAAGAGAAGCTCTTGTTTTCTTTGTTTGTTTTTAAGTGGGAGCTACCGGAGCATGATGGGGAATCAGGCAGGTCCCATACTGATGACATCATCTGGCTGTGTGGCAGTAGATAGATGATATCACTGGAGCTGAGGAAGGAAAATTTTTGGAGGTTTTCAATTATGATTGGAAATCACAAATTTCCCACTGGGGTGTTTTATCAGGGATTTCTGGTTATAAATGAAAATTACAAGCCCTAGTTAAAATCAAATATATAGACATATACTTCATTTTAAATATATTTTTCTGCATGACTTGATAGGTTACCATATTACAGTTACAAACTTCAAGGATTAGTAAAAAAAGAATTTGAAAAGCTTGAAGGGACTAACTCTTAGTATCCTAGTGTAATTTTTATGCTATGGGTCTATTCTGTAACACGAATAGCTATTCGCCCCCCTGCCGTCTTCGTTCAAAGGCTCCCTGTACGAACAAGGTGTTTGTACGAGGAGGCTAGATGGGGGTGGGAAGGGGGCGGTGTGGAGGCGAAGTTAGGGCAGGCAGTGGGCGGTCCGTGGCCCCAGACATACAGGGCTGATTCTGATGTCGGCCCTGTACATCCGGGGCTGGCAGACTAGACGGGGGACTTATTCCACATTTTGCATGTTGCATGCTTATGTTTACTTTTTAAATGTCATCGTTGCACTCAATTAAGTTATTTATTATTCCTCTATATATTTATATATGTGGCATGATTATGTGTATCGTTTTTAGATGTCATCATTGCACACAACTAATGCAATTTTGCACATTTACGACATAATTTGCACGTGGGTATTTTTATCTCTTTTATTTCATTTTATCATTTGCTTCAATCTTGGTTTTATTAATTATTGATTGCAATACTTATATGTTATTTTATTGTTTTATTATTTATGGATTATAATTTACCTAATGTTGTGTTTTTAATTTACATATTATTATGTAATCTTATTTTTAAATTGTATCTTTTCGAGGTTTGTCTCCCAAATCCCCCTGAGGAAGGCCTATGGTCTAAACGCGTTGGGGTTAATAAAGGAAGAGATTTGTCAATACCTGAAAATCTGCCAGTCTTGCTACCAGCTCTTTTTGTTCTCAGTCTTAGAAGTGTTTCTGATCCCACAGGGGCTAGACATGCCCTGCGGGATCATAATCTCATCTACCACTGTGCGGCCAATTCTGACCGGACACACAGTGGCCCTGGACATAGACATTAGTATAAGCCTCTAACTGAACAACAGGCCTATGGAAGGTGCTGGTGCAGTCACTGGTCAGGCGGATATTCTGCAGTGTTAGCTAAACAAGGGGCGCTGGAACAATGTTATGTGCATGTGCTAGAATGCTATCTGGTGCATAAACATCAATATTCTTCACATTTTCAGGTAATAGCTGAAAATCATCACTATCTAGATAATTACTGCCTTTATCCAGACGGTGACTGCACCTCTCTAGCTCTGCCTATGTGAATGTCCCTGAACTAATCAATGACAGTGCTTAACTTTATACACTGGCCAACCCAGCTGAACATCAGGCCCGAAGTGTTTAAATACATGCTTTGGATGCTTTGAAGCTATTAGTGAAGCAACAGAACTCAGCATAATAAAGATAGTGAACCAGCCAGAAACTGACTGAGTGAATTACTATCACTGCATACCCACTACAGCTTTCTAGCTCATTTAGAACGAAATGAGAGATTTACAAGTGTTTGCTTCTTTGCTGTACTGATGGGTTCACATTCTTATCAGAAACCCTCAAAAGTTGAAATTACAGATATGCGCTGTGCAAATGATTTATAGTAATCCTTCAGTAATAAGGAATTAACACGTAAAAAAGACTCCAACTGCAGAGGGAAAATGTTTCATTATCAAGTTCTATGCTCCCATTCCTCACATAAAGATCCGATTATTTCACTGAGATTTTCTGCTTACATGAATTGAAAATTAGTGAGGCCGCAGGCAGGGTCCCGGCGGCCGACCGTAACCGGGCGCGCGGCCCGGTGCGGGGACCCTGCGCGCGGCCGAGGCTGAGGGCGCGTGGGCAAGGCGGTGTGAATCCATTGGCTCCCGGCGAATGCGGCCGCGTGGGAGCCAATGGGCGAGCTGTCGGGTGGGCGCGGTGGGAGGAGGAGTAGGCTGGGACTTCCGCATGGTCAGTTGTGGGCGCGGAGGTCTAACCGGTGGCTGCTTGCTTCTGCTTGTGTGTCCGGCAGATCGGGGCCTACAGCACGGCGGTGGGTCCCGGGCAGCTGGAAAAGCGAGGCAAGTGTGGACGGTGGGCCGGTTGGAGTGTTGGCGGCAGGGTCCCTTGTCTGTGGGGGGTGAGAGGGCTGTGGGGAGCTTGTGGCAGGTTGACGGTGGTTGGCAGGGGAGCTGTTTAAAAAAAAAAAAAGCAACACAGATAGAGGTGCAGCGGTTTCAGGCTACTTAAGCATACCAACACAACTAAAGCCAGCTGAGCTTAGTTGGGGGAGACAGGTGGTGAGAAGGGACTGATGCCGCGCCGTGGGGGTCGCGTGGGCAGGGCAGGCGGGCAGAGTAAGGCCGCAGGGACCCGTCGTCCATCTTCCATGGCGGAGACAGCAGTAGGTGGGGTAAGGGGGGGTGAAGGGGAGGTTGGGAGTGCAGTGGGGTGTTCTGCTGCTGGCAGGGGGTTGCGTGGTGTTGCAGCTAGGGGGGTAGGTGCTTTGGGGTTGCGGGGGGGTGACTTGGGGGAGGGGGGAACTCAGGGGGTGAGTGGGGCACGGGGGGGGGGAGGTTCCCGGGTAAGGGGGGCCGAGCAAGGGGGCACACACCACGTGGGTCTTCATGGGCTGGCAGTGCACAGCGCGGGAGCGGGGTGCCACCGAGTGGTGACATTGGGGGGAGTGTGAGTGAAGTGGGTGCTGGCAGTGGTGGGGGGGTGAATGCTAATGGTGGGCAGGGGCAAGGTGGGTTGGTGCAGCCGGGTTGGCGCCTTATGGTCAGGGAGCTACCTCCCATACAGGGTGGCCGTCGATGCAGGGGGGATTTGGGGCGGGGGGAGGCCGTCCCCTTGGGAGCATTGGGTAAGTGGGGGCCAAGGTACTTCGGCTGCGGAATGGGGTGCGGCGTGGTCCCCCATGTGGTCTCCGGCAGTTCCCCCCCCTGTTTTTTCTCTTTTATCTCCACAGGTAAGGGGGATGATGCAGCCTGCGTGGGGGCAGAGTGCGGTGAGCCCAACTCAGATGCAGTCAGCTGACGGGGAAGCGGCTGTGAGGCGTGGTTCCGTGGGGATGGCGGCCAGCGGGGGCCTGGTCAAAGCAGGACAGCTCGATGGAGAGTGTGGCCAGGTGGTTCAAGTGCCCATGGCGGCTTCTCAGCCGGATGGACAGGCAACAGGTGAGTTGTCGGGGGACCAGGGTGTGGGGCCTTTCATCCCGCCTGGGCGGGGCAAAGCGGGGCGTGGATCTGGGAAACGGAGGCGTCGTTCTTGCCGTCGTCGGCGTAGCTCTGAGTCGTCTTCTTCCTCCTCTTCGGGTGAGTCGTCATCATCATCTGGGGCTGAGGTGGGGTGTCAGGTGGGGGACAGCGGCGGGGCGTCAGGGTCCGGGGCTGGGGGTGGGGCCCCATCCGTGGTCACGTTACCGGAGCTCTGGGAGGGGGTCCCAAAGAAGCTGCGACGTAAGATACGGAAGCGGCGTTACATCGATATCTTTCGGCTTTTGGAGGGTAGAAAGCGGTCGGGGGAGAGCCGGAAGAAGAGGAAGGAGGATGAGAAGGCGGGTCGGATTAGGAAAGTGGCGCGCAATGTGGTAAATTGGACTCGGGCCTTTCTGCGCCTGGCCAGTGTGTGGGGGCATTATTCGCCGGCGCATTATGGTATGTTGCTGGCGTATGCGGATTCTATTTTGGAGGTGTTGCAGACCCACGAGGGTTGGGCGTGGTTAAATTACGAGGAGAAGTTTAGGGATAAGATGGAGGAGAATAGGAACTTCCGGTTTGGCAATGAGCTGATCGGTCACGTTCTGATCGGCTCCGAGTAGCTCACCCTGCAAATCAGCAACAAAAGCCCACTTTATGTGGATTTCTCCACTACCCGGTATCTGTTTGTGTGGCTGAGGGTGGAGTGATTGGACCGACGTGCCGGGGGCGAAACTACTGACTAGATGGCATCAAAATCTATACGTCGGGAAAAGCCCCGAATACCAGAGGCCAAGATGGCGGAGGGGGCGCCCAGCAGCCCGGGATCGGGAGGCACCCAGGGTCTGGTCGCGGAAGTGTCGGCTGCCGTGGTTCAAGTGCTTGATGCCCGTTTTCAAGATCTCAAGGAACGGATTCACGCTGTGGACCAGCGCGTGGTTGACTTTACGGGATGGGTGGAGCAGGTAGAGACGCGTGTCTCTAATGTTGAAGATATCCTGCACCCACTGCAGGCCCGAGTGGCGGCCCTGGAGACCCTTGTCAAGCATCAGGGGGAAAAACTGGACGATTTGGAAAACCGCGGGAGGCGCAAGAACCTGCGGTTTGTGGGCATCTCTGAAACTGTTTTGGATGGCGCCCTGTATGGATACTTGCAGGCTTGGATTGGGAAACTGCTGGGGGGCCAGGGCGATAACCCCGTGCGGTTAGAGCGAGTGCACCGCTTAGGCCCCCGGCGAGATCAAGCACAGCGCCCACGTGCAGTAATTGCCCGCTTCCTAGATTATCGCCACAAAGAGGAGGTGCTCCGGGCTGCTAGAAGTCGTAAGGGGCATGCACAGGACGGCGAGCACATCCTGGTCTTCCAAGACTACTCGGCCCTGGTCAGTCAGCAACGTCGGGCCTTCTCTAATAGCTGTGCACAACTGCTGAAGAAAGGAATACGCTTTTCTCTTCTTTACCCGGCACGGCTGCGAGTGGAATACTAGGGCCACACACGCTACTTCTCGACGCCGGAGGCAGCGGCGACTTTTTTGGGGTCTTTGAATATGCCTGCAAACTCTAACTCCTGAACAGACATTAGACTTGGGGACCCGACTATGAGAAGTAGGAGGATGCTCGGGAGGCGTGCACTGAAACGAGCGGCCGATGCCGAGATCAGCTTTGATGGGACATATGGTCTGGGCTGCCGGGGCCAATGTTCCCTCTAATTTTCTCTAGGCTGTGTGCGCATAAAATATCAGCTGTGTGCAGCTTTTGAAGGAAGGTTAAATTTTTGTGCGCCACATAACGACACTCTGAGTTATATACTTTAAAATTTGACTACACGTCAGAATACAGTATGTACACCACATTGATTTTAATCAAATTAAATGAAAATAGACGATTACTAAATGAAGCGGGAAATTTCTAGTAATTACAATCATAACTTTTAAATTTTAAGACGTCTGTGTTTTCTATCAGAATCAGAGCTGTAATTTTTGTGCGCTCTGTTGTAAAGTATGTGCGCTCGCTCGGCGAGGTGTGTGCGCGCGCACACGCGCACAGCTTAGAGGGAACAGTGGCCGGGGCCCCCCTCATAGGGCTCCCCCGCCCTTCTGTTCAGTTTTTATACCTTCTGTTTCTCACTCTCCTTCCACTGCCTGGAGTTGCGAGATGCTGGAGTGGGGTGGAGGCATCTGTCTAGCGAGCATGTTACTAAGTTGCCGGGGATAGCTACAAAATAACTGAATGCAACTGTTTCTGCTGTTAATAACAGTGTTACTGCAGCGCTGGGTTATCCTATTAATTTACAGTGTTCTTTTCTCTCCCTTTTATTCCCTTTCCTGATTGTTTTTGCTCCAGGTAATTTGTTGGGCATGGAGGGAGGGGGGAGGGTCTGGGTATACTTTTTTGGGCCTGCTCCTAGGGGAGGGGAGTGCATGTCGGACTTTAGGGGGCCTGGTCGACTGTTGGTTGGAGGTGGGCTATGCGAGAGAGGGGATAGGAGGGAGGGAGGTAGCCTAGAGGGGGCGATGCGTCTAGGCCCTAGTTCTGCCGGGCTAAATTCTCGAGGGGGGGGGTTTTGGATGTGCTAATTAGGGGTGGAGGCGTTTGCTAGGTGGGGGAGTAGATAGGGTTGGAGGTTGGGTAGAGACTCGATAGGTAGACTTGAAGGTGGGTTCCGGATGCGCTCGCACCTCTCCGGGTCAGTTTAGGTTAGTAGAGCGTTCCCCCCCCCCCCATTAGAAGCGGGTGGATTAATGAGCGCAAGATATGAGGGGGATGGCCTAGCTTTGGAGGAAAGGAGGAGTGGTGCATCGAGGTCGGGGAGTATTCGCCAATCTTGGAGGGGGGTCTAGGCTATGCCCGACCCGGCCCCTGCATGGGGTGGATTGAATCCTAGGAGTAGTAAGGGGAGGGGAGGAGACGGTGGGTTAGTAGGGGGAGTATAGCACTCCTTCGCAGCTGGGTAGGGGGGATCATTGGGAATGTGTGCGTGTCAGGGGGGGGGCTCGATTGCCAATGGAAGTTGTCCGATCTGGTAGACGGACGAGACGGGATGGAAGGGGGAGGGGGGAAAGGAGATGGGGAAGGGGAGAGGGTGGGGATGATATGGGATGGGAGGGTTCACACTCTGGGGTTTAAGAATTGGCAACACAGCACTGAACAGGGGGAGAACAATGGGGGTCTTCAGGCTGGGGAAGTCCCTCTGATCCGTTTAGATTTTTCCCTTTGTAGGAGCCTTGACACTGCCCCGTCACATTGAGGGTTATTACCTGGAATGTTTGTGGCTTGGGTAATCCTATTAAAAGATATAAAGTTCTTCAAGCACTAGCTCGCCATAAGTGCGATATAGCCCTGCTACAGGACCCACCAGACAGCTGAGGAGCATAGCAAACTCTGTAGGACCTGGGTGGGACAAGTCTGGGGATCCCCGGCGGTCGGGAACAAAGGGGGGGTAGCTATTTTGGTCCACAAGAAGATTAGATTCGTGGCGGAGACTGTTATTGCGGATGCTGTCGGTAGGTCTATCCTGATCCATGGCCAATTGGAGGGAAAGCCAGTGACGCTGGGGGCTTTCTACGGACCTAATATGCCAAACTCTGGCTTTTATAGTAGTTCGGCCTCCAGGGTGGAACAGCTCCCCGATTCCCCCTTGATCCTGGGGGGGGACTTTAATGGGGTCATGGACGTGGGATTGGATACGTCTCGGGGGGGAGCGACGAGGGAGAGGGGGCTGTCCTCTCGGCTGTTGCAAAGGTTCTGTAAGAGACTTGGAGCAATTGATCCATGGCGACTGTTGCATCCCTCCGAAAAAGATTTTACGCACCAGTCCAGGGCGCACGGCACTAGTGCCCGCATAGACTATTTGTTGGTGTCAGGGGATTTGTTTGCTCACACAGAGGAGGCTCAGATTGGCCCCCTAGAGGTGTCGGACCATGCCTTGGTTTGGTTGGATTTGAAGTGGGGGTGCGACGTTGCTAGGACGCGCCTTTGGCGGTTCCCGATGGAGTTGTATTACGATGCGCAGTTTCATCATTTTCTGCGTCAAAGATGGACTGAGTTTCTCAGTGATCATCAGGTCCATGTGGATGATCCTGAACTGGTATGGGAAACGGCGAAGGTGGTTCTTAGGGGGGATATTATTGGATTCGCAGCCCGGAAGCGCAGGATACTCGCGGAACGTATCATCGCACTAGAACAACTGGTTACTAAACTTCGGCGTAGATGTGCCCATTTCTCATCGGACGAGAATAGGAGGAAGCTTTGGGAAACCCAGGTAGCCCTTAACGAGCTTCTGCACCAGAAAGCCAAGAAATCGGTTCTTTATTACCGATATCGGCTGCATTGCTACGGCGATAAACCAGGGAAATTGTTGGCCCGCTGTTTGAGGGGCCGGCGAGGCTCCTCTCTGGTGGCGGCACTTCGGGATGACCAGGGGACAGTGTATAAGAAGACGGAGGAAATTGCGCGGGTTTTTCGAGATTTTTTCCAGTCATTATACAAAGCTGACTCTGGATCTGACGCAACCCTGTCCGACTATCTGCGAGATCTGAACCTGCCACGGCTTACAGAGGCGCAGAAGGGGGTGTTAGATCAGCCCATTACCTCCCAAGAGATACAACAGGTTATCTCTGCGGCTAGTTGCTGTAAGGCTCCAGGGCCGGATGGCTTGGGTGCCGAATTCTACAAGATCCTTGGTAATGATATCAGCCCTGTGCTGAGGGAAGTCTTTAGTGTGAGGGGAGAACGAGAGGCCTTTCGGTGGGGGCAGAACCATGCCTATATTACCCTGATCCCAAAGCCCGGTAAAGATCCGCTGTCCGCGGCCTCCTATCGGCCTATCTCCCTCCTCAATTTTGACCTCAAAGTTCTTGCGAAAGTTTTGGCTTTACGGCTGGCAGAAGTGTTGGGGAATCTCGTTCATGATGCCCAAGTGGGCTTTGTAAAAGGCCGTTACGCCGTCCGGAATCTTCGGAAGATTCTGGCCTCCTTGGAATGGGTACATGCGCAACACATACCCTCGCTGCTGGTCAGTTTTGACGCCGAAAAGGCATTTGATAGAGTGAATTGGCAATATCTATGGGAGCTGATGCCGCATTATGGCATAGGGGCTGCTTTCTGCAAACTAGTGCAAAGTTTATATATAACACCGACGGCGGGGATTCTGTGTAACGGAGTGCTCTCGGAAGGTTTTGCTTTGGAGCGGGGTACGCGTCAGGGATGCCCCCTATCTCCGCTGTTATTTGTTCTTTCACTGGACCCCTTGATTCGCACGGTTGTGAACTCCGGAGGGATCCAAGGTGTGGCGATGGGTTCGCAGGAATTTGTGATTTCGGCTTTCGCGGATGACCTGTTGGTACATGTGACCACCCCGGCTGTCTCTCTCCAGAATCTGTTGGCGGAATTTGGGCGATTTGGGGCCCTTACAGGCTTTCGCATTAATAAAGATAAATCCGAAGCATTGGATACTCTGGGGCGGCTCCGGGGGTCCTGGGGCGGCCTCTTTCCCCTCCGGTGGGCAGACGAGGACTTTGTTTATTTGGGTATAGTTCTGCCTCGCCAACCCCAAGCGCTTTATAAAAGTAATCTAGATCATATCCTGCGGCGCCTGGCGCTGCAGCTGAAGGCCTGGGAGTCTCTTCCATTGTCTTTGTCTGGGAGGATTGCGGCTATACAGATGGTAATATTGCCACGTATCTTGTACTGGTTGCAGACCTTGCCTGTCTGGCTTTTAAATCGAGATCTGCGCAGGGTAGAAGCTTCCATTAAGGCGTTTCTTTGGGGAGGGAAGAGGGCTCGAATTCCGTGGGGTAGGTTATTGGGTAAGTGGAGGGAAGGGGGTATGGGGCTGCCCGACCTGAAGCTGTATGCCCTGGCGTGCCAAGCGAGGCATCTGGGAGACTGGCTAGGTGGGACGGATGTTTATACGCCTCGAGTCATAGAAGAGTGCTTGGTAGCTCCGGGGACGCTGCTGGGGGTCTTGCATGGGCGGCAAGGTGATTTGTCGGAGTTGGTCCGGAGGAGTGTCTTAGTGGACTCGGCTAGACGTACATGGCAGCAGCTTAATAAATATTGGAATATGCCATGGAATGCTTCCAGTTGGTTACCCCTACGGGGGAATATTCAATTCCCCCCGGGGTCCGAAACAGTCGCGTTTCGGGACTGGTGGGTACGTGGTATACGGAATGTAGGGCATATAGTCGACCAATCGGGATGTAAGTCCTTTCTAGCTCTGAGTCGGGAATACAACCTGCCCACTAAATATTGTTTTGCCTATATACAGGTATCTCACTATGTGGCCTCATTACCGAGGGAAGCACTACACGTTGACCGCTCGGCCCAGATTTTGGAATTCTTTGCGTTAGGGGAGGATAACCCCCCGTCCATTTCTCAGTTGAAGCGTCGGTTGGATTGCTACCGGATACTTCCCAACTACCGAGAGGTTGAGTTGGCTTGGGCTGTGGAATCGAGCAGTGAGGTGGCCCCGGGGTTAGTGGGTAAGGCATTGAAAAGGATTGTTCGTGTGGCGCAGGGGGCTCGTTGGAGAGAGATTCAATTCAAGTGTGTGACTAGAGTACACTTTTCGCCACGACGTGCCCTTCGTAGTCGGTTGGAGACAGATGGCAGCTGCCCCCGCTGCTCCGAACCTTTGGCGACTTTGCTGCACATGTGGTGGGGATGTCGTAGAGTGCGGCCATATTGGGCTAAGATACGAGATTTTCTTAGTCAGCTGTTGCAACAACGGATTAGATGGACCGGGTTTTTTGTGGTTTTGGATCAGCTGGCGCCTCCCTGGCCTGCAAAACTAGGGGCGCGTTTGCTTATGCAGAAGGCTTGTCTGGTGGGTAAAGGGCCGCTTCTCCGGTTATGGAGAGAACGTATGCCGCCAACTTTTAGTGAATGGCGGAACAGTTTCCACCACCTGATGTTGATGGAATGTAGGATCGCACGGGGCAGTGTCAAGCGTTGGACAGTGTTTATGTCAATATGGGAACCTTATATTCAACAACTAGGGGCCCGAAGCCGCAATGAAATTCTACAAGTGGGGAGTTGAAGGGGAACTGGCCATGGGGGAGGTGGGGTGGGTAGCTGTGGATGCCACGTCTTGCACGGGGTTTTAATTTGTTGCTGAGGGAGTGTGTGGGGGGGTGGGGGTGGAAGGGAGGGAGTGAGATGGGTGGGTGGGTCGAGGGTGGGGGAGGGGATAAAATGATATAAGCCACCTGTTGAATTTTCCTGTTGTCTCCCGGAGGGGATAAGAGTACACCCCTCGTGGAGGCTTTGTTGGTTGATCCTGTTTGTTTGTATTTTCTTGGTGGATTTAAATAAAGTATTATAAAAGATGGAGGAGAATAGATTGTTGTCCTGGGGCACGCAGGACATAAACCTCTGGTTGACGCAAATGTCTGCTAGAACGGGCTTTGGTGGGGGGGGGTAGTGGGGGGAGGGGGGGTGCAGTTGGCATGCCGGGGGGTGGCCGTTCCTTTCGGTCGGTGGGTGGGTTGCAGCAGAAGGCTAGCTTGGGAGGGGTCAGCGATGTGTGCTGGCGATTCAACAGGACTACCTGCCCCTTTCCAGACTGTAAATTCAAGCACTCCTGCTCCATTTGTGGCGGGGGGCACTCCGCAACTAAGTGCAGCAAAAAGGGGTCCAATGGTGCCGCGGGGCCCGGACCCAAACCTCAATGAGTTGGGTAGCCGGGCGCCGTCTCCGATACGGTTGGATGCCTTGCGTTTTTGGCTCCAGCGGTATCCGAGAAGGCGGGATAGGGAGGTGTTAGGGGAGGGTTTTCGGTCGGGATTTCGTATTCCAGTGCGGGGCGCGGTGGTGGCTTCAAGCGCCTGGAATTCGCCTTCGGTGCGGCGTTTCGCAACGGTGGTGCAGGTCAAGTTGTCGGGGGAATTGGAGCTTGGGCGTATCGCAGGCCCGTTTAGTGACCCTCCTTTCCTGGACATGGTGATTTCGCCACTGGGGATCGTCCCTAAGAAGGAGCCGGGGAAGTTCCGGCTCATACACAATTTGTCCTGTCCATTGGGCGCGTCGGTGAATGACCATATTCTGCGTGAGCTTTGCACAGTGCGGTATGCTTCATTTGATAGGGCTGCAGAGTTGGTGAGATTGGCGGGGAGGGCGGCGTTGATGGCTAAGGTTGATATTGAGTCGGCCTTCCGTTTGCTGCCGGTGCATCCTTCCTCTTTTCCTTTGCTGGGGTTTTGTTTTCGGGGGGAGTATTATTTTGACAAATGTATGCCAATGGGCTGTTCTGTCTCTTGCGCCTAATTTGAGATGTTCAGCACATTTTTGCAGTGGGTGTTGGGTCAGAAGAAGGGTTCGGGGAATGTTGTGCACTACCTGGATGATTTCCTGTTCGTGGGCCCGGCGCAGTCAGATGGGTGTCAGCAGTTGTTGAGTGGGTTCCGGGACTTAGCACAAGAGCTGGGTGTGCCCTTGGCTGCGGATAAGACGGAGGGCCATACGACGCGGCTCACCTTCCTGGGCGTGGAGTTGGACTCCATGGATATGATAGCGTGTTTGCCTACGAAGAAAGTGGCCGGTTTGCGGGGGTTGGTGGCTACCGTATTGGCATCCTCCAAGATTACCTTGCGGGAGATGCAAGCTTTGGTAGGCTCTTTGAACTTTGCATGTAAGGTGATACCCATGGGCAGGGTGTTTTCCAGGCGCCTGGCGGCTTCAACTGCAGGGTTGCGGAGGCCGCACCACCGGATTAGAGTCACGGAAGTGATGAAGGCTGATTTGCGGGTTTGGAGCCGCTTTTTGGAGGATTTTAATGGGACTTCGGTTCTGCTGGGGGCTGAGGTCTCTAGCCCAGAGTTGGAGCTTTTTACGGATGCAGCAGGGGGCGTGGGATTGGGGGTGTACTTTGGCGGGGCCTGGTGTGCCGGTAGGTGGCCACAGGCTTGGCATGCCTCAGGTTTGACCACCAACATAACTTTGGTGGTGTGATAATGAAGCTGTAGTCAGCGTAGTCAATCGTTTCTCTCCCAAGTGTTTGCAGGTGGCGGGGTTGATGCGGGAAGTGGTATTGGCATGCCTGCAGTTGAATGTAGCTGTGAGGGCTCGGCATATCCCGGGCTGTAGTAATGCGATAGCTGATGCTCTTTCTCGTTTTCAGTGGGAGCGGTTTCGTGCCTTGGCCCCGGAGGTGGACAGAGAAGGATCCGTAGTCCCAGAGACATTGTGGAGCATTGGCCTGGCGGGATGCTGAGCCTGCTGCGGAGTTCGGTGGCGGCTGGGACATGGTTGGCGTACCAGCGTGGCTGTGACAAGGTGGCCAAATTTTTGGGGGAGTGGGGGTGGTGTGCGGGCAAGGTGCCGGAGGGCCTCATTGGCTGTTATATTGCTGAGGCCCACGGTCGCGGGTTGTCCAGGTCGGCGGTGCGTTCGCATTTGGCGGGGTTTAACTTTTTTGCGAGTGCGGTGGGGTGGGGATCGTCTGCGGGAGGGGTCTTGGCGCGCAGGCTCCTGCAAGGGTGGGAGCGGGTACGGCCGTCACCCCCAGATCTGCATAGGCCCATTACGCATGAGTTGCTGGTGAATCTACTGACGGTATTGCCTCGGGTGGCTATGTCTGGTTTCGAGGTTGTGCTATTCCGGGCGGTTTTTCGTCTTGCCTTTTTTGGGGCCTTTCGGATTGGGGTGCTGGTGGCGAATTCTGGCAGGGTGGGGGGCGGGAGTACCCTGCAGCGGCACCATGCGCGCTTGGAGGCAGGGCAGCTACGGATCCTTTTGGTGAAATCCAAGATGGATCAGCGGGGGAGGGCTTTGTGGGTCATACTGAGGGAGGTCACGGGGCTCGTGTCGTGCCCTGTGGGGGCGGTGAGGCGGTATCTTCAGGTGCGTCCCGATCGCGCTGGGGGTCTTTTTCTGCATGCGGACGGGCGGGTGTTGACCCGTTTTCAAGTAACTGCAGTGCTGCGGCTGGCGCTGCGTTTTCTGGGTGAGGACCCCATGCGCTTCGCGCCTCACTCATTTCGTATTGGTGCGGCCATGAGTGCGGCGGGGGCCGGGCTGCCTGATAATGATATTATGAGCATTGGGAGATGGCGATCTCAGGCGTTCAAGGGTTATGTTCATTTGTGAGTGGTCGGCTGTGTTCGGGGGTGGGGATACTAATTGTTCATTTGTTTTGCAGATGGGGGTCTCGAGCCTGGTGGAGCCTGGGTGATTGGGCATTCATTTGTCCACTGGGTGGGACGGCGTGCTGCGACAAGGCCTGTGGGCCTGAATTTGGGGATGGATCCTGCTGTGGTGTCGGTATCATGGCTGGGTGAGCGAGGACTCCATTGGATGCAGCTGCTCCCTTTGCTTCGGCACTACAGGAGGACGTCGTGACAACCGGCAGTGCTGCTTGTGCATCTGGGGGGCAATGACCTTGTCTCCTGGTCGTGTCGACAGCTGATCAGAGCCGCGCAGGGGGACTTTGAGGCTGTTCTCCGAATGTTCCCGGGGACTATTTTGCTGTGGTCCGACATTATCCCGCGGCCGGCGTGCTGGAGTCAGCGGCGTTGGTCCAGGGGTCTGACTAAGATAAACCGGCAGATTGGGCGTTGGGTTTGTGAGCGGGGGGGTTATCAGATCATGCATTCATGGGTAGAAGTGGGTTGCGAGGGGCTCTATAGAGGTGATGGTGTGCATTTGTCTCCTGTTGGCATGGATCTGCTCCTCAATGACTGGCAGGAGGCTTTGGAGTATGTCATTTTGCGGGACGCTCGCTGGTCGCAGCTTCGTGTTTTGGGGGGCGGCGCAGAGACAGAGTTGTCGTCTGTGCCGGTGGCGGGATCCCGGAGGTTTCCGGGGTCCGGTGCCTCAGGGTACACTTGGGCAGGGGTGGGGTGCCCCTGACCCGGACAAACCCTGGCTGACTTTTGCTATGGGCATGGCGAAGTCGGGGAAAGGGATTGGAAGCTTGCCGGGGCAAATTTATGGCCGTAGCGGTGGTAATGCACTTTGCTAAGGTATGGCTGGTGTGGCACTACTCCGCTGTGGCTGGTTAAGGTTTATGATGTTGGAATGTTTAAATGTTTTATGGTTAATAAAGCTGCGACCAGTTTGTTCCCATAAGAGTCTTGTGTAGTGTTTTCTTCTTGTGGTTGAAGGAGCGGAGGAAAAGGGGGGGGGTGCATGTTTGCTGGGCCCGAAGCACCGGGTCCGCTTGCCTCAGTTATTAGTGAGGCCGCGGGCATGGTCCCGGCGGCCGACCGTAACCGGCGCGCGGCCCGGTGCGGGGACCCTGTGCGCGGCCGAGGCTGAGGGCGTGTGGGCGAGGCGGTTTGAATCCATTGGCTCCCGGCGAATGCGGCCGCGCGGGAGCCAATGGGCGAGCTGTCGGGTGGGTGCGGCGGGAGGAGGAGTAGGCTGGGACCTCCGCATGGTCAGTTGTGGGCGCGGAGGTCTAACCGGTGGCTGCTTCCCTCCCTCCCGCCCATTGAGGTTTCACGAGGGGGTGGGGGATACAATTGGGGTGTTGCAGCTTTGGGGGGGGGGCGGGATCCCGGAGGTTTCCGGGTTCCGGTGCCTCAGGGTACACTTGGGCGGGGGTGGGGTGCCCCTGACCCGGACAAACCCTGGCCGACTTTTGCTATGGGCATGGCGAAGTCGGGGAAAGGGATTGGAAGCTTGCCGGGGCAAGTTTATGGCCGTAGCGATGGTAATGCACTTTGCTAAGGTATGGCTGGTGTGGCACTACTCCGCTGGGGCTGGTTAAGGTTTATGATGTTGGAATGTTTAAATGTTTTATGGTTAATAAAGCTGCGACCAGTTTGTTCCCATAAGAGTCTTGTGTAGTGTTTTCTTCTTGTGGTTGAAGGAGCGGAGGAAAAGGGGGGGGGGTGCATGTTTGCTGGGCCCGAAGCACCGGGTCCGCTTGCCTCGGTTACAGCAGCATGCTAGGTGTGAATATAATTTCAATACTGAAATTAGGTCAAATGCATGGGGAAAGCTCTGTTGAATAGTCCTCTTTCTATCTATAAAAAGAAGTGAACACGCACATGAATGCAGATAATTTAACCCAGCATTCATTGTGCAGATATCTTATGAAATTCACAGATGTAGTTCATTATTGTGAATTTCAAAACACAACATTCATCAAACAATGACCTGCAAGATTTCAGGAAAAAAATAAAAGCCTACCTATTCCAGGAATACTACAATATAACATAAATTAAAAGCAGAAAGAATCTATACTCACAGCGCATCACAATAAAACTACATAGAACGTATGTCTGTAAACAGCTCACCTTGTATAACTACAACTGTAATTAGTTCACGCTGTATAAATGAAACTGTAAATAGTCCAAGCTGTAAATAGCTCACGCTATATAAATGAAACTGTAAATAACCCAAGCTGTATAAATTCAGTCACATAAATGCAACTGTAAATACTCCAAGCTGTATAAATTAAAATCACCAAAATGCAGATGTAGATAATTGATTCTCGTTATAAGTAAGAAATTGTTTGCTGTGCCAAAATGTAATGTAATGTAAACCGCTACTGATCGCTGGAAGAAGCGGTATACAAATGTAACCAAATAAATAAACCAAATAAAATTGTTTTATTTTGGTAAGAATGATATCTTCTTAAACCATTACAGATTCCCTTGCTGTTACGCACTGCTACTTTGAAAGAGGCCACTGAATTTTTTTAATAATTCCAATTTAGAAAAATATTCTCATGTACTCCTTTGTACCAGACTACCATATTCAATGCTTTTCTTGGTAGATTTAAAATGATTTCCATGCAGTCTAAAACAACTGTGATTTCAGTGACACTCTGGTTGGTGCATTTATGGAGGTCTGTGCTTACCTATGTCGCCTGGAGGTTTTTCTGTATTTGTGTACAACTCAGACTTACCATTGCTGCATGACCGAAAATTTCCCACAAATTTAATGTATTCATATGTTGGAAATTCATTTGGGTTCAAACTGCCTCTCAGAAGGTGACAGCAAAACTCTAAATCATTGTCAGCTGCATTGATGGAAACAAACAAAAAAAATCTCAGAAATCATAACAGCTTATCAAAGACTGAAAATAAAGAACAGTGCTTTGGCCAGAAGGGTCTATACAGGAAACTGGGACTTACAGAAAGTTTGATCCACTCCCCTTTCTGTGACTAAGGCTTTCTGATTTCAAGTTGAGGTGCTTGAAAAAAAATTCTGATACTTCAGGGGTAATTATGTGACTTCAGCACGTAGAACAGCATTTTACGCTTTTTTGTAGATACTTATTATATTGCTTGGGTGTATCTATGCATAAAAGCAGTCATTCAGAAAATTGTGCTTGTTTTTATGCAATACACCCACAGGCGTTCCCAAAGTTGGAAATGGACAGAGAGGGGACAGGACTGATACTTATTTGTATATTTTGTAAAATACAAGTGAGTAAGCTGATTCACACCAGTATATATTTTTACCTTAGAGCAGGTATAACTTTAGGTACATACAGTATGCTGCTTTTATTGGCCTTCTCTGCCTAGGTGCTCTGTTATAAGATTACACTCTGTATGTCACTGTTACACCAAATCAGTAAATTCTCTCCTCTTGTTCTGTCTTAGATTTTAAAAGGTATCTAAGTGGCAGATGAAGATTCCTGGTGCATGCTGCCTGAGAAGTAGATTTTCAGGATCCCACTTATTGCTGTAGAATAGCATTTGTGCAGTCTGCATAGTAGCCACAATTTGTTTTTAAAATTCATAGACACTGGAGAGCCTCAAGCAGCAAACTTTAAATCTAGATGACAGACTAATGCAGATCCGCTCTCTGTGCAAATAAAATGCACACTTTTCTATTATAACAATACCCCTGACTGCTCATAATGTAAGAAATGTAGACACTTCCCCAAAGCCTCTTACTGTCACTTAGATAAATTATCAGATGCAGCATAACAAATAGAAACTATACATATGGCGTAGAGGAGTGGCCTAGTGGTTAGGACAGCAGCCTAGAGCCAGAAAGACCAGGGTTCACATCCCACTGGCATGCCTTGTGACCTTGGGCCAGGCATTTAACCCTCCATTGTCTCAGGTACAAACTTAGATTGTGAGTCCTTTGGGAACAGGAAAATGCATACTATACCTGAATGTAACTTGCCTTGATCTTCTCTGGAAAGGCATGAGCTAAATACTATTAATAATAAATAAATATGCAGGGACCTCTTCTGATCCTGACTAGCTTCCCTGCACATTGTATGGGGAAGTTGGAAAGGGGTGGTGTTAGAGTGGGTGACCTGAATGGGGAACTTATTCCACCTCTGAGGTGGAATACGTTCCCCTAGTTAGGTGTATCGGGCAGGCCCGGGGCCCAAAAGAGGCAGCAGGGGGCTGAGGAAATTCCCCGCAGCCCAACCCTGGCCTTGGGAGGCCAGATCAGAGTTTGGGCTGCAGGGAATGTACTTTTTGGTCCGACGGCTTTTGAATGGAGCTGTGGTGCCATGGCAATCAGACACCATGGCGCCGTGGCTCCATTCAAAAGCCTTGATTGAGTTATCCGGGCAAGGCCTGGACATGCAGGCTGACCTGAATTGGGGTCCCGGCCTGCACGTACAGGCTGGATGTAATTCTGCTCCCGTGGGGCTAGATGTGCCCCGTGGAATCAGAATCTCGGCTAACTCTGTGCGTCCGGTTCCGACCGGGCACAGAGAGGGCCGGGACGTCCATGATTGAATCGGCCCCATGCTGAATAATGCTATTTAAACACTTTCAACAAATAGTGTAAGTAGCTGCATTTCATGAATGTTCACCTATAGAGGGGAACAAAGGCAATCCCAAAGACACTCCACTAATGGATTTGATGCTATGGCCTTGAGAGTGGCTTTTTTTTTTTTTTTTACCTACAAATGCTTCATAAACTATTAAATGAAGATAATGCAAATTTGAAGTTGAAAAAAGATGGCATTTGAATGAGGTTTTTTGAAATTCAGCCTGCTTTGAAAGTGGGTTGTTGAGGAGTATCACTTTTTTAGTAAATAGTATATTGAGGTACAGGGGACTTGATGACTCAACAAGCACAGGGTGACAGAGTCTCTCATTTAATAGATCAGTGATTGAAATCTGGCACAAGTCACAAATGACTTACAAAAGTGACCTATGTGAAATGAGTTGCTGGTCTTAGTTCACAGGAGGACAGGTGTCCTAATCACTAAACCACCATCAAAAGTTGGTACAAATTGGCACCACTGTTAGCAGTCTTAGCAGAGAGACCAGAGGTTGTGTAGGTGTGGAGAGTTAACTTGCTCTCTCAAAGTGGTCCTTCCACAGTGGGATTGCAGTATGTTTTCAGAGTTAGCCTGTATTGCTTCTGTGTGCTGTGGAATAGGTAGGACTTCATTTTCTGGTGGCATCAGTTTGTCAGGCGCTATGAGCATCATATTCACTCTCAATAAAAAAAGCAAAACAATGTATTGGTTACAGCTCAAAGAAGGGTAATTGAGACTGGAGCTAGGGCTCAAATCCACAATGCTGTGCTTTGTGGTTCAGAAACTTGTATTTCAGCCGGCTATTATCTGAGGCTGGAATGGCCTGAGTATGTCACAAAGCGACATTCTCAAGCCTAGGAGGACAGAGGAAAGACAGCCATGTCACTGAAGGACAGCCTTGAAAGAGGTGCTTCTTTAGTCTTTGTAACAGCAAAAACACCCTTACTGTTTATGAGGGAGGGGGGATGGTGAGAAAATTGGTGAAAAATGAAGAACAAAAGAACAGCTCCTTAGTTATCCTGCTTAATGGCTGACGACCTTGTCGGCCTGGATAAGGAAAGCATAATGCTGATTATCGCATTTTGCATCCTCTCCCTTTTAAATGTTTATTTTCCAGCTAATTAGGTGTTCTTTTATAATACAAAAGATCAGTGTTTACTAGTGTTTTTGAATCAGTGGTGCAATTGCTGGGTACCTCCTCCGGTGGAATCAAATACACATATTTATTTTGTCAAGGAGAGATCAGCATGGAAATCACAAAAATGGAAGAGAATCTAAGGCAGGCAAGAGGAGAGGTGAGACAATACTTTTTTTTCCACTAGGAGTGTTTTATCCATTAAAACCTAAAATCAGAAGCCCCAGATATAATAAGTTCCTCACCTGCAATGAAGGTTCTCTAAAGAAAGCAGAATAATTTTGTTAGAACTGGGTGAGGTCATCTGACACTACTGAAATGGATAGAGTTCTCAGAGCTCATAAAATCCTAAAGCAGAGGTTCCAAACATTTTTAGTTGTGTGGACCTCTTATTAATCGCCACAAAGTTCAGGGACCCCCAGTTCATCTCCACTATTCTTCCCAGCCTCTTCCTCTCAACAACAAACCCATCCCCACGGGCCATCTCTATCTCCCTTCCCTTTCTTGCCTCTACTAGTCAGCCCCTCTCTCTCACTCTCCAATCAGTCCTCATCACTGGTCTCAGCCTCTTTCTCTCTCCCTCCCCCCAGCCAATTCCCTCTAGTATCTCTCTCTCTCCCTTCCCCAGTCAGTTCCTGTCAATCTCTCCCTTCCCCTATCCAATCCCTACCAGCCTCTTTCAGACTGATGCAGAGAAGTGTGCTAAGTTTTTGTGTGCTACCAATGCAAGAACAAGGTTTGCACATGGGCTAACTGAGCTCAAAACCTTGATCAGAGAGCAGCACACAGCATATTAAAATCCATTTAAATGAATGGAAATGAAACAGTTTGCCATGCAACATAGATGCAGAGAAATGAACAGAAAACCAGAAGGCGGAGCTCAACACTAGTATTTTAACACGAGGTCCAAGGAAACATAAAGGGTTAACTACTGAGGAATGTACGCCTGTTTCTTCTCTACCTTGAACATACAGCATCAAAAAACTTTTTCTGACTTTGCTGAATGGAGCGATGAAAAAAAACCGGCAGGGAGGGTGTGCTGGAATAATGTTATGCGCATGTGTCGGAATGCGGTCTTGCGTATAAACATCAGTCTTCTGCACAGAATCTCCAGACAGCAGCCGAATAATTGCTGCCTTTATTTGGACAGTGGCTGCACTTCTCTAGCTCTTCCTATGGACTATGCTGAACTAATGTTGGTCTGTGGAGATATTCAGCAGCACTATCTGGGTAGTACCGCTGAATGACTGCGTCAGTGCCCTTATCTGGATAGCCTCTGTGGTTTGCAAACAGGTGTTTCAATGGAGAAGTAGCCCAGTGGTTAGGCTAGAAGGACCACAGTTCAAATCCCACTGATACTTCATATGGCCTTGCACAAGCCACTTTACTCTCCACTGCCTCAGCTACAAACTTAAATTGCAAGCCCTCCAGGGAAATACCAACAGTACCTGAATGTAACTTGCCTTGAACTACTACTAGAACGGAGTGAGCACTAACAAAGAAATAATTTGGCTTAATTTAAAAACAGTTGGGGCAATATTCAGCCTGTGGCAGTCACTGTTATTTAAGCACTGGCCACGAGGAAAAATGAGACACAATATTTAGCAAAAAGTGTTAGGGTAGCAGCTTCCGCTGAATATCCAGATTTCACAGGAGGCTGCCGTTGGCCATCTGGACAGGGGCGATATTCAGCCACTATCTGGATAACCAGACCGCATAAAGTTAGTCCTGCTTGCTTTGGCTGAACTTCATGCCATCTCTTATCCAGTTAGCGGAAGGAAAACTTTGCACTGCCTCAGACCACTCCAACACTATGCCACTGAATTTTGGGCTCAGCAAAATTTTCCAGTTAGCAGGTCTTGCTAACCGGATACGCCCTTGTGAATTTTGGGACCAGTATGTCTAACGGGCCTTTTCTTATATTGCTGACATGATGTGGTTCATAACATCTAAAACAATAATAATAAACATAACTACCCAAGTCTACCCATTATTCAATTTCAATACATAATACATCTTTACAACTTTGCAATGTGAAGCAATGTACAAGAATAATAAACTGTAATCGCTCACACGTCTTCCATGACCATATAAAACCATCATACACAACCCATTTTCCCACAAACATCTGGGTACAAAGCAGATAAAGTACAAGCATGTCCCCAAAGGGACTAGAGTAAACTCTTCTTGAGAACTAACCACGTCTTCACAGCTTGACGGTACTGTAGATACTCTGACATCATCCTAATAAGTACTGGCAGGGAATTCCACCAATAAGGGGCAACCACTGAAAAAATCTTTTTCCATGTACTTACTTAACCGATGGCTTATTGAGGGGGACAATCAAAATGCATGCCTGATCTGAACAAACTGCTCTACTACTACTTACCATTTATATAGCGCTACATGGCATTTGCAGGGCTGTAAAGTCTGTCTTGACGAGTTGTAAAGAGCTTACAATTCGTCAAGACAGGCAACACAACAGCTGAGACAGGGACAGATCCAGGTAACGGTAAGAAGATAGATAGGAGGCTAAGCAGAGCAGGATTCAAAAGCAGCCTCGAAGAGGTGAGTTTTTAGTATGGGTATGAAAACGGCCAGAAACGAAGCCTGACGTACAGACTTTGGTAGTTTGTTCCAGGTATAAGGAGCAGCAAGGTGAAAGATTGAAGTCTGGAGTTTTTCAGTGGAAGAAAAGGGCACAGACAGAAGTCATCCGCCAGAAGAGCGGAGTTCACGAGGAGGGGTGTGGGGAGAAATAAAAGAGGAAATGTAGTGAGGAGCAGCAGACTGACTGCATTTATATTTATTTATATTTAAGTCTTTTCTATACCGCGCTATTTAAAATCAGCTTGGTTTACAGTCATCAACAAATTTGTACAGTGCAGGCAGAACTTGTACTGTACTTAGAAAGAACAGGTTTCGTAACTTGGGCTAACTGTGGTAAGTATGTACAGTACTGTGTGGGTAGTGTGTTGACCAGGTCATCTTGGCAGCTTGTTTAAATAACCATATACAGTCCAGGCAGTCGGGTCACAGTTGTCTGGTGGCGACAAGGGCTGCTTGGCAACTATTTACAAGATTCAATGACTATATACATGTGCCTACCAGGGGATCTGGTAGTGCTAGTGTGCCGGGCTGGGCCTGTGTCTTGCGGGTGTGTTGGGTGGGTTGTCTTGGTGGTTGAGCCTGGTTGGCTGTGGTGTGTCCCCGTTGTGAGCATAGTGCTGGAGGAAAAGGTGGTGCTTCAGGGCCTTCCTAAAATGGGTAAGGTCAGAGATGAACTGGATGGTGTGCGGGAGGGCGTTCCAACATGTGGGTGCGTAGTATAGGAAGGCTGTTTCTGGTTGCTTGAGAGCACTTCGGAATTTTGCTGGGGATTCTCAGTGTGTTGGCAGCAGTTGACCTTCTGGCTCTGTTTGGGGGAGTGGGGAGGACGAGGTCTGTGATGGAGGAGGCGGTGAGACAGTTGAGGGCCTTGAAGGTCAACAGTAGAATTTTAAAGGAGAGACTGCAGTGTACCGGCAGCCAATGGAGGTGCTTCAGGATTGGGGTTATATGGTCCCTCCTGCTGTCCCTCATGTCAGCAGGAGAAGTTTGAACTGAATATGGAAATGGATAGGGAGCCAATGAAGCGACTTGAGAAGAGGAGTTATATGAGTATAACGGGGCTGGTGGAAGATAAGCCATGCAGCTGAATTTTGAACAGATTGAAAGGGAGAGAGAGAGGGGGAGCAGCAAGGAGGAGGTTGCAATAGTCAAGATGGGAGGAGACTAAAGAGTGGATAAGTGTCTTAGTAGAATATAGCACAATCTTTTTCTTTAAGTAATAAGTACTCACACCTCTCAGTGCCATATAAGTAAGGGCAAGCATTTTAAACCTAATTCAGGATGAGTTATCAGTGAAGGAGATTCTATTAAGACCAGGAGTTCTCAACCCTGTCCTCCGGATACACATTGCCAGTCAGGTTTTCAGGTTAACCAAAATACATATGCATACAGAGATCTGCATAGTATGGAGGTCGTGCATATTCATTGTGGTTATCGTGAAAATCTGACTGGCTAAGTGTGCCCCAAGGACTTGTTTGAGAACCCTTGTGTTAGATGAATTTGCATCTAGACTGATAGCTGATGCAAATGAAGAAACTGGGTTTGATGAAGCTAGCATGGGGCTATAAGGAATATGGAGACTTTGTCCTGCGTTAGAAAATAGTGGAATGGGAGAATAACCGCTCTACCAAGAAAACTAGATCTCAAGTTACTAACATGTGCCACTGCGTTATTGCACGCTAACACTTAACAGAGATTACTTTACCACAGGTCCTATTTTATGCAATGGATCTAGTTACTAATGACATGTGTTAATGGTAATCATGCATGCTAATGCAGTAGTGCATGTTAGTAATTCTAGTTGTCAGTGTTCAAAGAAGCCTGAGGCGATGGAGTCCCTTGGAGTGCACAAAGCATTCTAAAAGGCACTCCAACACTCCACTCAGGAAAGATCTAAAATCCCTCAATCTTATTTGTAAGAAGGCGTTTCAGGGCATACTACTTAACTCAAGGATTGGGGACTCTCCAGCTTAATATGATGCAATATAAGTATAAGCCATTTTCCAAGTCACTCTCTTGCGAATTCCTGGCTCAGCTGACATCTCTCTCTTGATCCCAGCTTGCACATCAGTGGCCACTGGGGCAAGAAGTGCAGCCTGGCTTAGGGTGTCTGATCTTTGTAAAGATATCCGCAACTGGTTAGTAGATGTCTCCTGCGCAGACAATGCCAAAGTGACTGTTAACCTGACATAAGACCACTACATAACCCTCTAGACTCTCATCTGCTACAGGAAAGCAGCTCTTTCCATACGAGAGGGTTGTTCTGTTATCAAAGGCGGAGCCTCTACTAGTAGCAAAGATAGAGGCAGCAGCAGAAGCAGCAAAAGCCATCTCTGAGGCCTCATGAGGAGGACAGGAGGCAGCCCAAGGTTCAGATGTCTGTACAGCCTAAACCTTTCTCATCTTTTAGAGGAAAGATGGCATAACCAGCCTTTTCACGGAGAATGCTAGAAGGCTAGAGTTTTTCAGCGAGTCCTGGCATTTCATAGCAAAAGGCAAATTGATATGAAAATAATAAATCAGGGATATTATTGCCTATATCTTTCTGAGATCAAAGCAATTCTATTCCTAATTCTTTGCTAAGTATACATTGCACTCCTGCAGCAAGAAACAGAATCTGTCCTATGAAAACTGCAGGGGTGCAGGCTCCAGAGTTGGGAATGCTCAAGGGATTCTACTCGGATATTTTTCATTTCCAAAGAGGCCATGAGGTATGAGGCTGATCTTGGACCTGAGAGACCTGAATGAATTTCTGTTTCAAAGAAAGTTCAAGGTGAATTCACTGATCCTCCTCCTCCTCCTGGATATGAAAGGCTGACTATGCTGCCTGGATTGCAAAGATATGGGTACTCACATTCAATACTGATTCAGCCCCTGCACAGAAAGTGAACTCCTTACATTAGAATAGAGACTATTTATACAGGGTCCTTTCTTTCAGCCTCTCAGCAACCCAAAAGAGGCCACACAGTCTCTTCAAATGATGATTCAGCTTCTAGTCACTGAGTTTCATCATAAACAATCTAAAATCAAGTTTACAACCAAAAGATTGCAAGCTAGACTGGTGATCAACAAATCAATCTTCTGGTCTGGGTTTTGGCTATTCTCTATGGCAGGCCTTGACAAATTTTTGGATTTAGGAGCCAGACCAAAATCTTAGGAGACGGTGACTGTGATCCCCTTGTACCCCCTTCCCCTCCCCCCATTGCCTTCATTCTCTACTGACGTTCCTCTATTTGTAAACTCCTTCATGTCTGACGAGGGTGGAAGAGTTGAAGAGAGACGATAAAGTGCGTCTTGATATGACAGCAGAGGCTGTATGAGACATCTTTAGACAGAAGTATATAGATAGCAAGTGTCATATGTGTGTGAGGTGCAACAGTGGTTTGCTTGTCTGTGCATGGATGTGGATGGGGGCACCTTTGTGTAGGTGGGGTGCAGGGCTGCGGTGCATGTGTGTGTGTGTCTATGTGTGTGTGGGGAGCAGAGATGAGGTGCCTATGTGTGTGTGTGAGTGTGTCTGTTGTGCATGCATGTGTGTGTCTGTCGTGAAGAGGTGGAGTGTGTGTGTGTGCCTGTGTAGGCGATTTGCTTCTGTGCGATTTCAGGGGGGGAGGGAATACACCTCTTGGCATATACAACTGTCCTTTTTACTCCCATGCATTAACCTCCAAGTCTTTAACCTCCAAGTCTTGCACTCTTCCCTCTCCTTTTCAACTCTTCCCTACTCTCTCCCCTTCCCCTCCTCCCTAGCACTCCCACCCCCTACCATCCATTCCCCCATCCTTCTTCCTATTTTTTTTAATATTATTGCCCCTTTAAATTTTTGATGCCTCACTTCCCCCCTCCCCTCTAACTTTTTTTTTCCCTCCAGGGCCTCTATTGGGCTGTCCTCTGCCATCAAGCCACAATTGCTGCCTTCCCCTCCTGTTCTGCTCACAGGGATCTGATCTCCTGCGAGCAGACAGAAGGGGATTTTGCAGCAATTGTGGTTTACTTCTCTTTATCTGCCCACAGGGAATGGCATCCCTCCAGGCACCCTGCTCTCTTCGGGGCCACAATCGGATGATCAAAGCTACTTCTTCTGCCTACAGGGGACGGGATCTCCGCGGCTGCGATTGGTGGGGGGGGGGGGGGGGAGAAGAAAATCCCAGGTGCCAGGTACAAAACTCTGGTTGCCATGGCGACCTGGTACCTGGGATTTGCCAAGCCTTGCTCTATGGTTACAAAACAGAAAAATCAATAAAAATGAAGTTACAAAATCAACATCGCAATCATTACAACAGCACCAGAAAACACATATTCTGATAGGGATCACCTAGATTCTCAGGTACAGAACACGTTATTCATCTTGTTCCCTGATGGTGTTGCTCAGGCAATATGGCAGCCATAGTTCATATGACCGTCTGCGTGCCTCTGCATGCATCAGCTTCAGTGATGCTAAAGTTCCAGTAGGGCTAGAAACATAGAAACATGATGACAGAAAAAGACCATATGGCCTATCTAGTCTGTCCTTCCATATCAACAACTACAACAGTCCACTTTTTACCTTTAGAGATCCTCTGTGTTGGTCCCATGCTTTTTTGAATTCGGTTACTGTCCTCATCTCTACCACCTCCACTGGGAGACTATTCCATGGATCCACTACTCTTTCCGTAAAGAAATATTTCCGCATATCACTCCTGAATCTATCTCCCTTTACCCTCATCCCATGTCCCCTCGTAGCAGAACTTGCTTTCAATTGAAAGAGGCTCTCTCCCTGAACATTTATGCCATGGAGGTATTTAAACATCTCAATCATATCACCTCTATCCCGCCTTTCCTCTAAGGTGTACATATTAAGATCCTTAAGTCTGTCCTCATATGCTTTATAATGAAGCCCACTAATCATTTTAGTAGCCACCCTCTGCACCGACTCCATCCTGTTCACATCCTTTTGAAGGTGCGGTCTCCAGAATTGCACACTATACTCCAAATGAGGTCGCACCAAAGACTTATACAGAGGCATTATCACCTCCTTTTTTCTGCTAGCCATTCCTCTCCGTATGCACCCAAGCATCCTTCTAGCTTTTGCCGTCGCCTTTTCTACCTGTTTAGCTACTTTAAGATCATCAGACACAACCACGCCTAGGTCCTGCTCTTCTTTAGTGGACAAAAGTACTTCACCTCCTATACTGTATTGCTCCCTTGGATTACTGCAGCCCAAATGCATGACCTTACATTTTTTAACATTAAATCCCAGCTGCCAAATTCTAGACCATTCTTCAAGCTTAGCTAGATTCCTCCTCATGTTATCTACACCTTCCTGGGTGTCTACTCTATTGCAGATTTTGGTATCATCCGCAAAGAGGCAAACCTTACCCGACAGCCCTTCCGCTATATCACTAACAAAGATGTTAAAAAGAATCGGACCAAGGACAGATCCCTGGGGCACACCACTGGTAACATCCTTCAACTCAGAGTGAGCTCCATTTACTTGTACTCTTTGTCGCCTCCCAACCAACCAATTTCTAACCCAAGCAGTAACTTTAGGGTCCATCCCTAGGGTGCTCAGTTTGTTTATAAGTCGCCTGTGAGGAACAGTGTCAAAGGCTTTACTGAAATCTAAATACACCACATCTAGAGCTCTCCCTCGGTCCAACTCCCTGGTCACCCAGTCAAAGAAATCAATCAGATTTGTCTGACAAGACCTGCCTCTGGTGAATCCATGCTGCCTCGGATCCTGTAATCCGCCGGACTCCAGAAACCTCACTATTTTCTCTTTCAGCAGCGTTTCCAATAATTTACTCACCACCGAAGTTAAACTAACCGGCCTGTAGTTTTCAACCATATCCTTACTTCCACTTTTGTGTAAAGGCACCACATGAGCCTCTCTCCAGTCCTTTGGCACCACTCCCGACTCCAACGAGGCATTGAAAAGGTCAGTCAGTGGAGCTGCTAGAACGTCCCCAAGTTCCCTCAGTATTCTAGGGTGTATCCCATCCGGTCCCATCGCTTTGTCTACTTTAAGTTGAGCTAGTTTCTCACGAACACAGTCTTCTGAAAATTCTTCAAGATGTCCCTCGCTTCTGTTCCTATTTGTGGGTGTTTTCTGAGGTCCTGCTCCTGGTTCTTCATCTGTGAACACAGAACAAAAATATTTGTTAAGCAATTCCGCTTTATCCTTATCAGCTTCTACATATTCCTCCCCTGCACCCTTGAGTCTGACAATACCACTCTTGCCCTTCCTCTTCTCACTAATATATCTAAAAAATGTCTTATCCCCCCATTTTATTGCATTGGCTATTTCCTCCTCCTTTTGAATCTTTGCCTTCTTGACTACTTTGCTAGCTTCTCTAAGTTTTTCCAAATACAGATGCCTGTCTTCCTCTCTCTGTGATCTCTTGTATTTCATGAAGGCCTCCCTCTTTTTCTTCACTTTTTCAGCTACTTCCTTAGAAAACCATAGCAGTCTCCTTTTCCTTTTGCCTTTATTTACCATTTTAACAAAAAGTTTGGTTGCCCTTAAAATATCCCCTTTCAGTTTTGCCCACTGTTTTTCTACATCCCCAGCTGTTCCCATCCCACTAACGACTCCCTGAGGTATTGGCCCATCTAGTTAACCAAACTAGTTAAAGTAGGGCTAGTTAACCAAACTATTATTTTGCCAAGTAAGATTGAACAATTGAGTTCTTCACTCCCTTCAGTGCTGGAGGACACATATCAACCCAATTCAGGAATTTCAATTCCATTAACCTCAACACCAAGTGGTATTAACTACATATGTATCAAATATAGGACAGGAAGCTCAAGTACTATCCCTTCATACCCACGAAGCAAGGATAAGATAGGAAAAATCATATCTGATCCATCTTAGAGGGTCAAAACAGTGTTCAGTCCTCTCAGAGCTTTCATCAATGTGTTGGTGGTAAATATAATCTTGATCCAAATGGAAAATAAAGTGGTAATATTTTATCTAAACAAACAAGGAGGAAATGGATCTTACATGCTCTGCAGAGAGATACCAAAGGTCTGGAACTGAGCTATCCCTTGATGGATGGTCCTTTCAGCAACTTACCTACTAAAGATTTGTGAGGCAGACAAGCTCAGTTGCTGCTTGGAACCTCCTAGACCAGGAGACAGTAAAAGATCTTCCAGCGGTGGCGGAGTCACAATAGGTCTCTTTGTACCAGAAGTCAATAATAAGCTTCCATTATTATGTACCAGAAGACCATCCAAGTGCATGCTGGATGCTTTCAGCATACACTGGAAAGCAAGTCTTCTTTACAGATTATATTTATATATCATTACAGATACAACTTTTATGACTATGTAAAAATGCCCTGGGAGAGCTATCTGTGTCAGTGCTGTTAAATAACATTACCTACCTATGCTGCTGATTCATCCCATTTGTCGATGGAGAAAAATCTTAACATCAAAAACTATGTTTTGCTTTGTACAAGTGGTAAAGTTATACTCACTGTTTAGGTAATCCGGAGAGGCTGGGTCCGTAACAAGCAAATGAGAGGATAAAAGTTTATAAATATCTGAATGTTCTTGTTCTGGAAGGAAATTTAACAAATTCTGATCCATGACGTCAGACTGCAATAAAAAAAAAGCACATAAAAATGATGGCCAAATCTTCCAGTATGTCACACATGCTTTTAGCTACCAGATTTGTTGCTTGAGTGTAATTACTTTATCAATCCAAATTCATTAAACACTACTGCATTGAGAGGAAAGCTCAGAATCATTACATTAATTAAAAAGTTGGAAGTCCACTTCAAAGTGAATGGGATAAAATGCTCACAGGAGATAGTGAGATGCTTTTTATGTAATGGAAAACAACGTAAGTATTAGTTTCCTGTTGACAATTACTTTTTCCAGCAATCATTTACATTCTGTCTGTGGAATAATCTGCTATTCATTTAAAATGGAGCTGTACATTCACAGCCACCTTTGTGAGAAATCCAAAAAGGTATCCCTTTTAAACCTATTTTATAGATATACTATAGGTGCCAATATTCCCTCTATGCAGCTCGAAGCTGCACAGGAGTCCTTGGCTGGCAATTCTGCCAGTGGGAGTGGGGGAGGGGTAGTGCTTCAATATTACACTTTCAATCATGAGGGAGAGGCCTCTATAAGATAGGTGCCTATGTGCTTTTATAAAATAGGCACTCAGAATCACCTCCCCCCATAGTGTGTAAATGCCAACACACATTTACACATGCTCCAAAATTGGTGTATGTGTGTGTGTTCTCTAAGCATGTACTTACTTGCGTAAGTATTTTATATAATATACAAATACAGTGGAACCTCGGTTTTTATGATTAATCCGTTCAAAAAAGTCTGACTAAAACCGAATGTATGAAAACTGAAGCAATATTTCCCATAAGAAATAATGTAAATCCAATTAATCTGTTCCAGACACCTAAAAATATTAACAAAAAATACATTTTATAGAGAATAACTATATTTAACATACAGAAAACAATGAGAAATAAATATAAATGACTAATGAAATGGATAAGTGAACATTTAACATCACTTTTACCTTTATTGAAGACTCTTGTTGGCATATGGAAGATAGTCAATCAGCAAAAGAATCAAAATAAAGAAAATCCCACTTCTGGCCACAAGATGGTGCTCCATTTTCAACTGTACGAAAACCGAGACAATGTACAAAGACTGGGACAAAATCTCGATGAAAAAAGTCAATGAAAACCCAATCATATGAAAACTAGGGCATACAAAAACCGAGGTTTGACTGTATATCGCAATTGCTTCTTCTCAAAATATGTTTTCAGGAACCCCCCATAGTGAAGTATAAGTACACTATCTTATAGCCACATATATACCACTGTGAAATTTTCCTTTTTTTTGTGTGTCAAACAGGCTTGACACAGTGAAAAATCTTTATTTTTTTTTTATTTTTTTTTTTATAACTTTTTGAACAAGTACAACAACACACAACCAAGAAAATACATCTGCCAGGTTACATTCGTCATTATCCAACAAGCAACAAACAAAATACAAAATACTAAGATACATCACCCCACCACCTCAACTCCCACCCTGCACCTTGCAAACCTCTACCAACCACCCAACCATTCAGCTAACCCCATGATTTGCATAACGATCCAAGGAGTACCATTTGTATCGAGTTGTCTCAATACCTCTGCACCTATCATACTTGTCTTGAGCCCTTTCATATTTGCAATATAAGCATACATGATTCCACCACAAAGGCCCATTTAGCAACTGAGGGTCTTTCCAGTGTGATAGAATTAGTTTTATAGCAACAGTAATCATAAAGTTAAACACAAAAAAATCTTCTCTTCTTAGCATAGGAATTTCTGCCAATGATCTTAGTACTAATATCCTCCACGTCAGAGGGAAAGAGATATCTAACACCTTCTGAATTTGTGCCCACACTGAAGACCAAAATCCCTGAATGAGAGGGCAGTCCAGAAACATGTGCCTTAGGGTGCCCGGAGCAGTATGACAGGACCAACATTGGGAAGAGCCAGCCGTACTCCACTTAGCCAACTTAATTGGAGTGACAAAGGCTCTGTGCGCGAAAAAGAACATAGACTGCGTAAGCCTCGCTGATTTCGAAGCACGCACGATAGGCCCCCAGAATAGACTCCACGTCTTGGGCGTCATACTGAATTCCGTCTCTTCTTCCCAAACTTTGCTTAAGCCTGATAGTTGTCTTAGACGGTTTGACCTAAAATATGCGTATAGTCTGGAGATGCTTCCTTTCTTTGCGCTGACCTCAGACATAATTTTCTCCAAGCCCCAAGAGGCTACAAACTCACTTGGTTTCCCCCATAATTGAGATATACAATGCCGAATTTGCATCCACTGAAAATGACTGGAAGATGGGAGCCCAAACTCAGATTGAAGAGCATGAAAACTTTTCCAATCCAGACCCTCGAAAAGTTGACCCACATTCCAGATGCCACATTTCTGCCAGGTCTCCCATGCGAAAGAAACTTTATTTATTTTGAACATTGGGTTGTGCCAAATAGGAGCTTGACGCGAAGGCGGGTTCTCTCCAGCAATGATAGGTAATAAACTCTTAAAAGCAACTTGCATGGATATGATGACACGGCCTACTTTGGACGATTCCGAGTGTCTCATGCCCATCACCAACCCAATTGGACAAGGATAACATAGACATTCTTCCAAGGCCAACCAAGTTGGCTTCTGCGGGCTATTGGCCATGGCACCCCACATCCCACCCTGTTTAAGCACCGCCGCAAAATGATACCATTGGAAATCAGGAAATTGGACTCCCCCCCTTGCTTTTGCAAGCCTTCAATTTCCATAAGGCAATTCTAGGCGGCTTGCCATCCCAGAGAAAAACACTCAAAATTCTCTCGATCTCTTTGTATACTGATGCAAGAAACATAATAGGAATCATCCCCAATATATAATTTATCTTGGGCATAAGAACCATCTTGATGGATTCCAGACGCCCCCACCACGTGAGATGCAATGGGGACCATTTCAATGTAAAGGATCTAGCAATCTCCTTTATCTTCTCAATATTTATACGAAGAGTTTCTTCCAGTGGGGTGGCAAAAAGGACTCCTAGATACTTAATGGCCTTTGATTCCCATTGAAAAGAAAATTCCTGTACCATACTACTAGTTGCCAATTTGTTAAGGGGGAAGGCCAAAGATTTCGTCCAATTTACTTTATATCCGGAGAGCCGGGCATAGCTAGCTATCAGCTGCATTAATGGAGCTATAGATTCTGGCTTTAAAAAAAACAAGAGATCATCTGCATATGCTGATATCTTGATATGAAGATCTGCTACTGCGACCCCCTGAATCTCACTTGACTGACGGACAAGTAAGGCAAGTGGCTCCAGAGCCAAATTAAAGAGGAGAGGCGACATCGGACATCCTTGACGCGTGCCCCTGTATAAAGGAAAGGGTCTAGAGAGCTCCCGATTAACTAGTATCCTCGCCGTCGGGCGAGAGTAGAGCACCTGAATCATATTCACAAATTCCTTTGGTAGCCCTAACCATTCCAGAACTGCGAACAAAAAGGACCATTCGAGCCTATCGAAGGCCTTTTCAGCATCCAATGACAACCCTACAAGGGGTACTTCCATGCGTTCTGCTAGTCCCATGATGTTGCAAAATAAGTGCGCATTGTCAGATGTGGATCTTCCGGCAATAAAGCCACATTGATCTGGGTGTATGAGCAGGTGAAGAACTTTATTAAGGTGATTTGCCAAGATAGCCGAGTATAGCTTGTAGTCCGCATTCAACAGCGAGATAGGTCTGTAATTTCCCACTTGCTGCGGGTCCTTGCCGGGTTTCTCAAGCACCACAATTGTGGCTTCCGCAAAACCCCCAGGGGTATTAACTTGCTCTTGAAGATGATGATAATATGTCAGAAGATGGGGAGCCATGCTCTTTGTGAACACCTGAAAGAATTCTAACGGGATCCCATCGGGACCCGCTGCTTTCCCGCACTTCATCCCCTGAAGAATCTCCAGAATCTCTGTCTTGCTTAATGGTTTCTTTAGATCCGCAGCCTGCTCAGCTTCCAATGCCAGGTGACCAATCGGAGCAAGAAAATTCTTCACAATAGCTGCATCACAGGATCCTTCTGATGCATACAATTGCCGGTAGAAACTTCGAAATGACTCTGCTATCTCGGCATTCTCATCATGGGAAACCCCATGTTCATCGACTATGGACACGATATGCGCTTTGGCACTGCGCGGATTCAATTTAGAGGCCAACAGCTTCCCAGTCTTATTCAGCTCCGTGTAATATCGGGCCTGTTGATCAAAAGAGCTATGTTCCACCTCCCTGCTCAATTTCGAATTGTATTGATATCTTAACTTCTGAAGCCGGTTAAGGACCACAGAACTGAACTGACTTTGCAGAATTCTCTCTCCGGCTCTAATCTAGGTCTTTAAGTTCTTCTCTCGCCTTCCTGTTATCGGCTATAACATAGCTAGTTATCTTCGCTCTAATAGAAGCCTTGAAAGTTTCCCACCAAGCCCAGATAGACGTTTCCTCCGGAAGATTAAGATCAAAGTACTCTTCAATGGCTTGTTGAACATAATGTTTAAAGGGTTCTTCTGCAAGGAGAGCTCTAGGAAAGAACCAACCGCCTCCCTTGACCGGTGCCGTGTGCACTCCCACTTCTAATATAATCGCCGCATGGTCAGAGATATGCGTGCTCAGAATTTCAACTCTGCCAACTTCTCTGGCGAAGGATCGGGAGACCAAAAAAAATCAATCCTGGAATGAGAGTTATGCGGAAGAGAGAAAAAAGTATAGTCTCTTTCCGAGGGATGTCGTACTCTCCAAATATACACCATGCCAATATTCTCGATAACAGAATCAAGCACCTCTGATGCCCGGCCCCTCCTAGAGACCCTGGAGGGCTGACAGTCAATTAGTGGGTCCATCACCATGTTAAAATCTCCACCCAGAACAATGGGATGTGGAGAGAATTCAGACAGCATCTCTGCTAGGGATTGAAAAAAATTTGGGGCAATCACAGTTTGGGGCGTACAGATTTACTAACACCAACTGCCGTTTGTCGACTATTATCTGTGCACTCGCCCATCTCCCCTCAGCGTCTTCTCTGGGGGATAATATCTGCGTATTACAGGCCTGTCTAATTAGAGTAATCACCCCATTTTTCCCGCCCACAGCGGGCGCATGAGAAACCAGGCAGTATTTGCCCCCAGCTAGCTTCACAGCCTCGCTGGAAGGCAAATGCGTCTCCTGAAGCATAACTATATCAGCTCTCTGCTTCTGACAATACGTCAATATCTTTTTTCTCTTTATAGGGTGTTTGATGCCCTTCACATTCAGGGATAAAATCTTAAGCGAGGACATTTGTGTATTGGGAAATAGTGACTAGAATTCGAACATCCCACATTGGTACTCCCCAGAACCAATTAGCTGACAACATTAACACCTTCTGATCTATTAGTTGAGGCTTGCAAGGTGACAACATTCCCTCTGAAATACAGAGGCTAATAATTGGGCGGGCCAGCGACGACCACAGGAAGGCCGCATGGTGCCCCATTAGTCAGATGTGTCTCAACCCAACCCAGATCCCGCAGATACCCGGATATCACAACATCTAGAAATCCCAAGGCATGACAAATACTCCGGGCAGGGAGAAACCCTCCCTCCGGTGCATACATCCAGCCCTGAGAAACATTTCCTAAAGGATGAAACAGCAGAAAAACATTTACTTAACATTGCTCAGATATTAACATCATCTAAAAAGAAGGGGGAGGGCACAAGCAACAGATGGCAATAAACATATCATCATCCATACTTCCCCATAACAGCCATCCTCAGGGAGATAATAGCAATCGCAGCCGATAAAATCGCTGGATACACAAATCCAGCGATGCTGCTCTGGACCAACACTTTCTCAACACAGAATGTCCCGGATCTAAGCACCATGTGCAAATCAGTGCATTTGGAGGGCCTCCTGCTCTTCGATAAATTTCAGAGCCTCCTCAGGATCCTCAAAGGCCTTCGTACGGTTATCCAACGTGATTTTTAGTCGAGCTGGGTAGAAGAGACCGTATCTGGCCTGAAGGTGCAGCAGACGAGGTCTCATAGCCAAAAACTGTTTCCGCTTGTCCACGGTTGCTTTACACAGGTCCAGGTAGAATGAGATATTTTTGCCTTCGTAGGTAAGCGCCGGCTGCGATTTAGCTGCATTCAATATCTGCATGGCTTGCTGATGACGAAGCAGACAAAAGATCAACGGCCTAGAGCCCTTCGCCTGTAAACTCCTCTGCGTGGGTACTCTATGCGCTCTTTCGAACTCCAACGGGCCAGTTAGCTTTAATTTCAATACTGCTGGAATCATTTTCCCCAAAAATGCAAATAAATCAGTGCCCTCCGCACCCTCCGGGAGGCCTACTAGTCTCACATTGTTCCTCCTATTTCTGTTACTGAGATCCTCCACTTGCATCTCCAACCGTCCCACCTTCTTGTAGGCCTTGCAAAGCTGCTCGAGCTGTGTTGAATGCGTGGCGAGATTGGCGTCTGCCTGATCCATATGGACCGTTAGGTCTTTGAAATGCCCCCTCATTTCACTTAATTCAGATTGTACACGGACTAGCGAATCCCCGTTCGCAACCACAAGCTCTTTAACCGAGCAAATTTCCCCCAGTACCTCCCTTAAGGAGTCCTCTGACTCTCGAGATGGGGCCGATTTATGCGGCGAGAGAGGGTCTGATTTCGCTCTCTTAGTTCCTGCATTAAGCACCGCAGCAAAGTCCAATTTTACCGGTTTTCCGCTCGCCATGCTTCTCACACCTTCCCACACACAGAACGGGTTCTAGCTCCAGGAAACACTTGGGTAGACCGCTTTTTTATCAGGATTCAAGCCAGGGGGTACCGGAGCTCCTCTCCTAAGCCGCCATCTTGCTTCCTCGCTGGCCCCGCCTCTCAGTGAAAAATCTTTATGACATTACTCCTTTAACTGATTCATTTATAACAAAAAGATTCACGCATAATATACAACAAGCAAATGGCTAATTCTGGAAAAAGGAAATGGAGCATATATTTATATTGATGTAATATACAGATCTCCTTCACAAGCAGAAGAAGCATTCAAGGGGGGAGCAAGAGGGCATCATGTTAAGACGCTGCTGCTGTTGCTTTGGGTGGTAGCTTATCCGGAACGCGGGACTGTTTTCTCCAAGGAAACAGAAGCCAAAAAAGCCTGCTTTGGCTTCCTAAGTGTCCCTGCTGCTGCATCAGAGGACCCTCGAGGAGTTTGCAGCATGGGGATTGGACGAGCACACCACCTCAGATGGTCCAGCCAAGTTGTTTTTGCCGGACCGGAGCATCAAAGGGGTTTCCGTGAGACTCGATCAACATACTGTGCTGCCGAGACCGAGATGCACGTCCACTGGAGGCAGTGAGTGGTTCCGGGTGATCCTGATGGGAGTGGTCCTGGCATCTCGCGTTGAGGCTGCACCTATTCCTGCCTCGTCTCTGGTGTGTGGATGGTGCCTGAGTGCTTCAGGAGAGTTTCTTGCAGCTCTGGAGGTGAAGGAGGTTCCAGTGGAAGACGTAGCTGTCGGTGCATCGGTTCCGGCTTGCTGGAGAGACCTGAAGTGGTAGCTATGGAATTATTATGGGATGCTAGGGCGTGTCAATTTTAGGGGCAGATTTTTATTTTCATAAACTTTACAAACTACTAGTGACCAAATTATGCAGTTTTGTGTGCTGAATCTAAAACTATCTTCAGAAACTTCTTAAAGTGAGTCTTACCTACATCAAGGGGCTTGTTTACAAAGCCGCGGTACCGGTTCGCGATCATTATCGGAGCCGCGGCCCCATTGATTTCAAAATTTCCCATCAGCCCCTGCGGGCTTAACAGAGACGCGAGGGAGACACTCTCCCTTCGCGCCTCTCAAAGCCAGCACGGAGGGGCTCAGCCGTCGCGGAGGGAGGGAGGGTGGTATTCAGAGGGGGCCCCGTGGGACAGTCCATGCTGCCGCGGCCGCGACGGCAGCGGCAGCAGTCAGCATTTAACTTTATTAAATTTTACTTGAGCCGATGGGGGGTAGGACTGGTAATGGGCTGGGGGGGTTAAGACTGGAGGTGGGCTGGGGGGGTTAGAACTGGTAATGGGCTATGGGGGGGGTTAAGACTGGTAATGGGCTGTGGGCTGATGGGGGCTGTCTGGTAAAGGGCTAGGGGGGTGCTAGGACTGGAAATGGGCTGGGGGGGTTAAGACTGGAGTTGGGCTGATGGGGTTAGGACTGGTAATGGGCTGTGGGCTGTTGGGAGGGGTTTGGACTGGTAATGGGCTATGGGGGGGGGGCGAAGACCGGAAATGGGCTGATGGGGTTAGGACTGGTAATGGGCTGTGGGCTGTTGGGGGGTTAGGACTGGTAATGGGCTATGGGGGGGTTAGGACTGATAATGGGCTATGGGGGGGCTAGGACAGGAAATGGGCTGATGGGGAGGGGTTAGGACTTGAGGTGGGCTGATGGGGTTAGGACTGGTAATGGGCTGTGGGCTGATGGGGGGGGTTAGGACTGGCAATGGGCTATGGGGGGCTGACTGGAAATGGGTTGCTGGGGTTAGGACTGGAAGTGGGCTGATGGGGGGTTAGGACTGGTAATGGGTTAAAGGGGGGGGCTTAAACTGAAAATGGGGTGATGGGGGGGTTAGGACTGGAAGTGGGTTGATGGGGGGGCTAGGACTGGTATTGGGTTGGGGGGTTGCTAGGACTGGAAATGGGCTGATGGGTGGCTAGGACTGGAAATGGGCTGATGCAGGGACTAGAAGGGAATGGATGCTGGATGAGGTTGAAACTAGAAGGGAGCTGATGTTGGGGGAGGATTAGAATGGGATGGGGCTGGAAGAGTAAAATGGAGAATGGAAAAATGTTTTGTGTGGGAGGGATAAAAAATCTACAATTGGTTGGGTATTGGGAGAGTAAGTGGGGACTGAGGATGGAGGGGTAAAATTTGAGTGGATGAAATAGGAATGAGGAAAGAGCAAAAGGAGAAAGATTAGTATGTTAAAGCAGATGTAGAGAGAGAATGGAAAAAAAACTAGAAGAGAGAAGAAAGGACAAATGGACAGCAGACGATGGAGAGTTAGCAGAAGACATGAAGAAACCAGAAGAAAGTGGCTGGAGCAATTGCAGCTGAAAAAAAATGCACAAAAGGTAGAAAAATATCTCTTTATTTTGAATTTATTAATTGGAATATGTCAGCTCTGGTAAATGTCCATCATTAACGTCTGCGCTTTGTTTAGTACAAGAGCAAATTAATGTATAGTTTTATTTCTACAGTGTTGTACATTCCAAGTTTGGCTTTTGGGATTTCCAGTTTAATTATGACGTCAGGGCCAACAGCACGCAGCTGATCCGGCATGCTCGTTTTTATATTTTCTGGGGGCCCCAATTTTTGTTGGCATAGGGCCTCACTCAAGGTAAATCCGGCCCTGCCTGTAGCCACATAATTGTCATTAAAATGTCATTTATGCAGTTAATTTAATGTTATTTAACAAAATCTAGCAAAGAAGCCACATCTTGTTTGCTTCTGTTTTGGTTCATGGGCTCCCTGTTGACCATCTGAGCCCTAATATAATGTTCCCTCCTCTCCTGATTGTACACATGACCAGCAGCCTCAGTCATTATTTTTACACACCTTTCTATGGACTGGGTGTGTGATGGCCAGTCTGGAACCAGGGTTTGCTCAGAAATGCCTTGATCTCTGCTATTGTCATGGTATAGGCAGGGCCGGCCCGTCCATTGAGCAAGAATGTTGTTTGCAGAGGGCCCCGCGCAAACAACATTCTGCATTAAAAGACCACCGCCCATCAGCCCATGTAAATTTGAAAAAAACAAAAAAAACTGGCTGCTGCTGCCGCAGAATCAGCAGCCAGTTTTGTTTTGTTTTTTAAATTTTACCTGGGCTGATGGGGGGAGGGGGGTTAGGACTGATAATGGGCTATGGGCTGATGAGGGGGGTTAGGACTGGTAATGGGCTATGGGGGGGGCAAAGACTGAAAATGGGGTGATGGGGGGTTTAGGACTGGAAGTGGGCTGATGGGGGGTTAGGACTGATAATGGGCTATGGGCTGATGGGGGGGTTAGGACTGGTAATGGGCTGGGGGGCTTGCTAGGACTGGAAAAGGGCTGAGTGGAAGGGGGGCTTGAACTGCAAATAGCTGATGGGGAGGGTGGCTTGGAATGGAAATGTGCTGTGAGGGGAGGGAGCCAGGACTGGAAATGGTCTGAGTGGGGGGTGGGGGAAGGACAGGAAATGGGCTGATGGATGGGCTAGGATAGGACTGGAAATGGGCTGTTGGAGGGTGCTAAGATTGGAAATGGGCTGTGGTGGGGGCTTGGATTGAAATGGACTCAAGGAAGGGCTAGAACTGGAAGTAGGCTTATGGGGGGGCTTGGATTGGAAATGGGCTGAGTGGAAGGGGGTGCTTGAACTGCAAATAGCTGATGGGCAGGGGGGCTTGGAATGTAAATGGGTTGTGAGGGGAGGGAGCTAGGACTGGAAATGGGCTGAGTGGGGGGGGGGAGCTAGGACAGGAAATGGACTGATGGAGGGGCTAGGATAGGATTGGAAATTGGCTGTTGGGGGGTGCTAAGATTGGAAATGGGCTGTGGTGGGGGATTGGATTGAAATGGACTCATGGAGGGGCTAGAACTGGAAGTAGGCTTATGGGGGCTTGGATTGGAAATGGGCTGAGTGGAGGGGAGCTAGGATTTGACATGGGCTGATGGTGGGGCTAGGAAAGGACTAGAAATGGGCTGATGGGGGGCTGGGTTTGGAAATGAGCTAATGGAGGGACTCGGATAGGACTGGAAATGGATGAGGAAGCTAGGACTGGAAATTGGCTGATGGTGGGGCTAGGATAGGACTGGAAATGGGCTGATGGGGTCTTGGAATGGAAATGGGCTGATGCAGGGACTAGAAAGGAGCAGATGCTGGGTGGGGCTGGAACTAGAAGGGAGCTGATGTTGGGGGAGGATTAGAATGAGATGGGGCTGGGAGAGTGAAATGGAGAGGGGAAAAATATTTTGTGTGGGAGGGAAGAAAAATCTACAATTGGCCGGGTATTGGGAGAGTAAGTTGGGATTGAGGATGGAGAGGTAAAATTTGAGTGGATGAAAGAGGAACGAGGAAAGAGCAAAATGAGAAAGATTAGTATGCTAAAGCAGATGTAGAGAGAGAATGGAAAAAAACTAGAAGAGAGAAGAAAGGACAAATGGACAGCAGACGATGGAGAGTTAGCAGAAGACACGAAGAAACCAGAAGAAAGTGGCTGGAGCAACTGCAACTGAAAAAAAATGCACAAAAGGTAGAAAAATATCTCTTTATTTTGAATGTATTAACTGGAATATGTCAGCTCTGGAAAATGAGCATCATTAACGTCTGCGCTTTGTTTAGTAAAGAGGAAATTAATTTATAGTTTTATTTCTACAGTGTTGTTGTACATTCCAAGTTTGGCTTTTGGGGTTCCCAGTTTAATTATTGTCTTCCTGTTTCTAAATTGTGATTCTTTGTTTGGTGATGGTCTATGTTCTGCATGAGTAACTGAGCTGAGGTATTCTGTTTATGTAATTCCTATTTGACATTGCCACTTGTTCTCTTTCCCCAGTAGGTCATGTATTGTTATTCTCTGAAATGTATTGGTTTAATATTTGCAGTGTTGCCTTTTGATAGGTAGGGTTTGGTGCTTTGTGAGTCCTGGTAGTGCTGTTACGATACGGCAGGTTTGCTATGGGTTCTAAATGGGCAGTGTTTGTAGTAGTTCCTAATGTGCTTGGCGGTTGGCACTGGATTATAGTAATGTAGAAATCTTTTAGTCTTTCTTTATCCATACACTCATTAAGAGGCATGTTTACTAAAAGTTAGTGTATGGTAACATTATGCAAATGTTTATGCAAATGAGGTCCCGCACCCCCCTTGGGCCGTCCCTGGGTACAGGTAAGAGGAGGCTCAGAGACTCTGGAGCTCCAGTCAAATAATTGGGTGAGTGCAGTTGCATCAGTGTTGATGGATGGTGTTTTCCTGGGTCTCACACTGCTGTCTCCAAGCTGCTCATCTCTTTCATCTCTGATCTTCAATATCTTCTCCACTGCATCTCCTCTCTCCTGTTCCTCTTCACTGCACAACATAGCTTGCAGAACAGACTTGCTGTAACCATATCAAACTGACCTTTTCACTGTAGGCATGACTATCTCCTTTACCTCTTCACACTGTTCTTTCAACAGTTGCAGCTGGAAAAAGGAGATGCCTGGGACCTTGTGTCCAATTGCTATTTATTTTTATATTGAACCAGTTCACCATGTAAACCCCAACACAGAACTTGACGATCATTCTTAAGTTTTCAGATTCTTTCCTTTCAGATTATGCTTGGAAATCCATATTCTCATGAACCTTAGAGCTGTTGTAAGCCATCTGCTATGTGACACAGGTCCTATTTCCAACAGTAATTTCTGAATATTTGCGTAATTTGTGTGCAGGTAGGTAAATAACATATCACACAAAATTTAAAGCTAGTTGTTGATTTTGTCCCATGAAATTATAGCATTTTTTCACTAGTGCTTTTTAAAATTATGACATCTTCAAAATTGACACAACCTAATGGGATGCCTTCGTGGGTTTGAATTCTTTTCTCTCAACTTATGTTTGCAAAGTAAAGGAGGACTTGTCTACTGTTACTGGGACTGTGGAGAATCTAGCTAATGAGCAGAACAAACAAGGGGCAAGGCTTGGACTTAGAAGTCCATTGTGCTGACCAAGTAGACTTTAATAATGTTGTAGCTAAGGATAAGTTGTTGGTTGCACGGAAATTGGAGAGGTTGGAGAATAATTTGCACTTCTTGAACATTCCAAAATCTCGTTCCTAGCACCTGCCAAGATGCTACATAAATATATGTTAGAAGTTTTGAAGATTCCTTTAGAGTCCATTCCCCCTGTTGCACAGGCTCAATATTTGTCCTTAAAGTCAATTTCTGAACAGTCTTTGGAATCTGCTGGTGTGCAGGGTTCTTTGGATCTGACTGGCTTTCTTGAACGTTTGCTGAAAGTTATAACAGAAAGATTTACCTTGCTTGTGACTTTTGCTCTTGAACCGGATAGGAACAAGGTTCCAAATTTGTATTTCAAGAACACAAATGTGTTATTTTTGGGATCAAAAGTACAAATTTTTCCCGACTTTTCTCGTGAGACTCAGCTATAACGCAAGGAATTCCTGACTTTAAAGCCGAGGCTCCTTGCTTTAGGAGCTATGTTTATGCTTAAATTTCCTTGTCAATGTGTCGTTTCTTGGGAGGCAAAGAATTTTCTTTTTTTTTTTAACCTAAGCAGCTACTAGAATTTTTGTTAAATAGGGAGAAGTCAAACCTATCTGATGATGCTGGCTATGATGTGGAGCTTGTCTTGCTGTCCTAACTGAATACTTCTGTATTTTGTGTTTGGGGGGTTTCTGTTTTTTTCCTGTATCGTGCTCCTTAATTTGTGGACTGAAGATTCTTTCCTTTTCATTTTATGAACGGAATGTGATGATATCTTATAAACAAAAAATTGAAAAAAAAAGAAGCAGTACTCAATGAAGATTTTGGGTTCCTTTTACTAAAGCCCATCAGCTAGTTAACATGCATTTTAACATGTAGAAACGAGCAGTCTGGAACACTAATGTGTAAGCGATCTGCCACCACATGCTAAAATGCACATTAATCAGTGAATACAGAATGGGTGGAAAGTAGGCGTGGAGAGCGCATTATTGCTGCATACTCAGTCGTTAAGTGAACCTGCTTTACGGAGCGCATGTTCAAGTGGCCCTTCATGCTTTAGTTATTGGGAACATACTGGTCATGCCCCTGACAGCTAACACAAAGGTCTTGCAATTGACCTGTGTTTGTTTGGCACATTAATTGCAAATCCTTTGCAGGCTTTCGTAAAAGGGGCCCTTAGTCTAAGACATTCATAAATTTAGAAGATGCTATTTCTAGATTTTATCCTGACAGATGTTGGTACATTCTAGCTGGGTTATGAACTAGAAGTAGGAAGATCCTCAATTTTCTGCAAGGGAGACTGTTCTAACAACTAGTAACAAAACCCATAGTTAAAGGGATGATTCTAGACCTGGCATTTGCAAAAAGAGCAAGTGTTTCTGATGTCATGGTAGGTAATCACCTGGGATCCAATAATCGGATAATGCATTCCACATTAGAGTTCACGAAATGGTTGTTTACAAAAAGTAGCAGTCCTAGACTTCAGTAAGATCAGTTTTGAAAAGATAGGGAAGTACTTCAATAAATCATTAACTGGATGAGAAAAGCTGGGAAAAACAGAAGAGCAGTGGGCAAAATTAAAAGGAAATATTATAAAGACAACAAGCTCTTTGTTCAGAAAGAAAGGAAAAAGTAAGAGGCTGCTGTGGTTTTCAAAAGAAGTGGCTGAATTAATAAGGGCAAAAAATGTTAACACTGATAAACTGAAAGACCTGCAGAAACACTGCCATAGCCAGAACAGATTATTTTGGAGGGGCCCAAGGTTAACATGAGTGGGCATTACGCAGCGTGCATGCTGACAACATATACAGTTGTCCTGTTATTGGCTTGGATTACTGTCACTGATGGATGGACCTGATTCCAAAATGGAGGGGCCATGGCCAACCCAAGCCCAACCTTGGCTATACCCCCATGCTGGAAGAAGATGATGACAGGAAATAAAAAGGAAAAGCTTGAGGCGTGTTGGTGACAAAAGGAAGTGAAATGGTGGAATTGTAAGCAGGGCTGGCTCAAGGGGTCATGGCGCCTTGAGCCAACTTTTGCTTTTGCATCCCCTGTCTCAGAGTCAATCTCGCTGTATGAACCAAGCAGATCATGGGGCTCATACTGCAAGATTAGTCCCCCATCACAAGATTGCCAGAGAACTGAAATAATCCTTTTTAAATCTGCTAGCTTCTTTAGCCTCCCCCTGGAGTGGCCTTTCTTCTGCCAGTTTCTTTACCTGCCCTTTCCCCAGTCTCATGGAGTAGGCGTTCTTCTGCCAGCTTGAGTTGGTAGGTTAGCAAAAAGTGTGGGCATGAAAAGCACATTGCTGCTAGCGTGAGGGCAACTGCCGCACACTCAGTGGCAATTACTGTGAGTGCACATAAGATCTCTGTGTGTTAATAGCACCACATGTTAGGATTTGTGATCGTGCGCCAAGTGCTAGGAACTTCCTGGATACACACCCAACAGTACACAATGGGTGCACTTACGGCTTAGCAATGGGGCATTCCGAGGAGGAACGGAGGTGGAAATGATCGATAAACGGGCAGCAGCGATATTGCATGCTGCCCGGTTAGCGACCTATGCCTAAAAGACAGGTGAGAAAAGCCTTGCCTGTCTTTTAGGCATAGGAGCTAACCAGGCAACATGCAATATCGCTGATGCCCGGTTAACATCTGTGGCTTCCAGCGTGTGCGGGGATTCCAGGATATTCAATGCCGGGGCTGCATATGACCCTGGCATTGAATACCTGGGGATAAAGGTCAGGAGGCTCGGCGGTGCATAGCGTGCCCGAGTGAATATCAGGCCCTAAAAAAATAGATATCGGATCTTCATATAACCCCCCCCAACCAGTTATATTAAAAATACTGAAAATACTTTTAATTTAAAAAAGTATATTCCTGTGGGGTTTTTTATAACCCAGTTTAATATTTAGGGCTGTGGTCCATTTTATTAAATCATTACAGAGAAATGAACTTTTTGGTTTAATTGCAATCAGCTGCTTGGGAAAGAAACTGCTTGTTCCAACACCACCCAAATCAGAATCGCTATAAATAAAGAGCAGCAAAGCTGAACAAAATGTTCTCTTTCTGTGTCAGTGTGTCTATTGATTGTACAAGTAGGGAGATTACACAGACTGCCTGAAGAAGGGAATGGAATCTTTTTCTATTGATCAAACTGGTAAGGCTTTATTTTGACTGCTAAAACCTAATTATCACTATGTGAAAAGAAGTGCTGTCAGAGCCCCACACAGTTTATCCATGAAGAAAAACAGGACCTGTATTTTGAGTTATAGGTTTCAAAAACCACATGTTTTTAAAGCTAAAGTTAAATTTATTTTAACCAAATTATTACAAGGATTTGTGACTCACTTCACTACCAGAGTACTTAGAATGAGAAACAGATTACAAAATAATTAATTGGTATAAGAATTCATATATCAGTAGGAGTAAACTTAAATCTCAAGCAAAGACAGAGACAATTATAAAGACCATGCATCAATGGAATAGAGTCAGGGTATTATAGGACTGAAACAAATAGAAGCAAAACAGCTGAAGCATCAGAGAATATAGAAAAAAAAAGCTGGCATGGAAAAGGGGAGCAGCAATACAATAAATCAACTGAGGGACAAAGGATACGTTACCAACAAAAATAAAAATGTCAGGGTGATGGAGGGAGGATATCAATATAACAATATAAATATAGGACATACAAAGTCTTGGTGACAATAGATCTTTAATGTAAAACCTTTCTAATAAGTGAAAAACCAACACCACAGATTAAATGTTCCTGTGATAGCTGGGCTATATCTATAGCAAGAGTAAAATTTGAAGTGTCAACAATCAATTCTTATAGGCAGAGAATTCTTTTGCAGTTTTTCTCCACTCAAGATTTTTCATGAAGAGGAGACAGGGCTGGTTTTAAGTTAGATCATGGGGGAAAGCAGACAGTCGCTCAGGAGCACATGGTTTGAGGTAAGATATCTTCAAAGGATACTGGCAAAATAGAGAAGTTAGAATCTTCTGATACAGAAGTTGTGGTCTGAAGTAGCCCAGGTGGATTTAAATAAAGAGCAGACAAATGGGAATGATTCCAAACTACCCCATCAACTGCTAAGCGGATGTGAACACAAATAAAATCCATACTTCAAACTGTTTGTATGCAAATGCCAGAAGTCTAAAAAAATAAGACTAGAGAGTTAGAATGTATGTCACCAGAGAAAGATGTAGAAATAATATGCATCTTAGAGACCCAGTGGAAGGATAACTGTGATACTACGGTACAAATGAACTGAAATGATAAAACAGATCAAATAGGTAGAGGGGTCACACTGTATGTTAAGTACAGCATAGTGTCCAGCAGGATAGAAATCCTGCAAAAAAACGTAGAGGCCAATTCTGAGTTGTACATCCCTGGGCCGTCCAGACATCCAGATGGGCCAGTGATGCAACCAATTCTGCTCCAGTGGGGGCTAGGTGGCCCCACGGGAGCAAAATCGCACCACATTCAAGCACCCCGGACATCTAGCCACATCCCTGGCTAGCTCAGCCTGGCTCCTGCATTGCACTGTGGCTCCATGCGTGAACCGCGTTCCCAGCCAAGACAGCAGACTCTGCTTTCCTTGCAGCCCGACCCCCAATTGGGCCTTCCATGGCCAGGGTCAGGCTTTGGGGCACCCTCTGCACCCCTTCAGATTCTCTCCTGCCCCAGCTCCGAAAACCCCTGATGTCCAGGGGGGCTTATTCCACCTCCAAGGTGAAATAAGTCCTCCATTTAAATGGCCAACCCCAGGTATACAGGACTAGCCTCGGAATCAGCCCTGCACATATGGGGTAGGTGTCATGCACCTGGCCTGCCCTCATGCTTCCCTCAGCCTGCCCTCTCCTGCCCCCATACAGAGCTCTCCGCATAGCTCTGTGGGTGGAATTGCCACCCAAGCGTTTAACGGGGATGGACGTCCAAACTGGACGTCCATCCTCACTAAACACTGCTCAGAATCTACCACAAAACATACTGTGGGATTGTTATGGATAGAAATTCCATATATAATGGGGAAGAGTATAGCACTGGGTATATGCTACCATCTGTCTGATCGTAATGAAGAAATAGACAGTGAAATGCTAACGGAAATTAGAAGAGCAAATTAAAATAGCAAAACAATGGAGATTTCAATTACCCAAGTATTGACTGAGTAACTATCTTATCAAGACTTGCTAAGCTAGAAATGTTTCTAGATGCCATAAATGAGTTCTTCATTCAGCAGGTTGCCTGGAACTAAAGAGGGGAGATACTACCTTAGATCTAGTCCTCAGTAGAACACAGGAGTTGGTGCAAGGGGTAATAACACTGAAATGATCACTTGGCAATAATAAACAAAATGCAAGAAAAGTTGACCTATTAATGAAAACTACTGTAGTGGCATTTATACATATAACAGTGGCCAGGACCTGCTTGCTATCTATCACTGGAGAGCAGGGTGCATATCCATGCATTAGGACACATTTGTATACTAACTCAGATAATAGCTTTGGGGATTTTTGGTGGAGAAAGGATTAGCTACAGGCTACATCACAGCAGCCATGGAGATGGAGGCCCTATTTTCTGCAGGCCAAGCTAGAGTATGCTTGGAAGAAGAAGGCCCTGAGAAAGAGGTTGGCAGTTTAACTGGGTATTAGCTAGTCTAACTTTAAAAAAGCAGACTATGTTAAAAAGTGGAAAAAATAAATAAGCAGCAGTTACAAAGGTTAAAAGTTTATATTAGGCTTCAACACAGTTAAAAAGAACAATCTTAGAAACTCAGATAAAATGTATTCCACACATTAAAAAAGGTTAACGTAAGACCAAATGACTGCCAGCATGGTTAAATGGTAAGGTGAATGAAACAATTAAAGCTAAAACATCATCTCACAAAACAAATGGAAAGCAGATACAAATGAAGATAATAGGAAAGAACATAAGCTTTAACAAGCTAGATATAAAGCATTAGTAAGGCAGGCCAAAGAGAATTTGAAAATAAGCTTGGCACAGAGACAAAAACAAATAAAATCTTTTTCAAGATCATTTGGAATAAGAAGCCTGTGAGGGAGTTTATTACACCACTAGGAAGAGAATTTTATACCAGGGTACCTAGGTTAAGGTAGGCGTTAAGTTTGCAAGTACATGCATAGATTAAAGTATTTTATAATCAACGTGCATACTTGTGAAATATGCCCATGCTCCAGCCAAACCACAGCCTCAACTATGTCTACCGGCAAAGTACACACGTCCATATCAGCGTGTGTCCATTTATGCTGATTGGTACTTTATATGAGGCCATTTATGCATGTATGTGGTTACATGTGTGTGAAAATTACTTTAGAAATTTATACCCTACATGACCAAGGGGATAAAGGGCACACAAAGAGGACAAGGCTACAGCAGGAAAATTAAATGAATTATTTGCTATGTTAGATTTGAACAAATTCTCAGTATAAGCACAGCTTTTTTGATTGGGGAGGGGACTAGAGGAAGGGAACCAGATAGCAGCAGTTTTGGCAGAATTAAGGTGAAGAAAATTCTCAGACAGCCAGATGGAAATATGGGAGAGACGTGTTCAGCGGGAGAAGATCGGGGGCAGATGGGTCAGTGTGGTGCAAAAGAATGATATCATCGGCATAATAGTATGCTGAAATACCATGCTGCTGGACAAGGAGAGTGAGGGGATCAAAAAGACATTGAAAAGAAGGGGTGTCAGAACCGAATCCTGTGGGACACCGCAAGGGAGTGGGAGAGGAGAAGATGAAGAGGGACCAACCTGAATAGAGAAAGATCTTTGGCAGAGAAAGGAATGAAACCAGCGATGAACCATACCGTGAATCCCAAGACCGTGCAGATGTGCAAAAAGGGTTGTGAGATTGACAAGATCAAAAGCAGATGAGAGGTCCAAGGAAACAGCCAGAGAGATATCACCCCGATCGTGAGATTGGTGTGGGAGTGGGAGGCAACAAAGCATCATGAGCTTCCATTCACAATTACCCAGGGATTTTCTTTCTTATTTTATGTCCCTTCCCTACTTATTTTAGTCCAATCATTGCAATGACAGCCCTTGGCTGGAGGCCTTGCACCAGGACCCCTTCTGGATCCCTTTAATCATGGGCATTAAATCCAGCCACTAGGTGTCAATGTTGCTCAATGACTGCATTTCTCCCATCCCCCAGAGCCAATCAATCTAGGATATACAAGACTTGAGTTGGGAATCATACTCAGATTCCTATGGATGGCAGTTTGTAGCACTGCTGTTGTGCTGCCTTTCTTGAAGGTATAAAGTATTGGGTTCGGAGTTAGGAGTTACCACCTTAAAAAAAAGACCTTGGAAAGATTGTGGACAATGCAAAGCATTAGGGATTATCTGAAAAGGGATGGACCCCCCCCCCCCCCGAGAATATCATGATATCTCTATATAAGTCCATGGTGCGACCGCACTATTGAGGATCGTGTGCAGTTCTGGTCGGTCCATCGCAAAAAGATATAGTTGAACTAGAAAAGATTTAGAAAGGAGTAACAAAGAAGCAGAAGGGGTTAAAAACACCTAGCTTATGATGAAAGGCGAACAGGTTAGGGCTATCCAGCTTAGAAAAGAGATAATCGAGAGAGGATATGATAGAAATTTATAAAATCATGAGTGAGGTGAAATCGTTAGACAGAGGATGATTGTTTAGCCTTTCAAACAACAATAGAACAAGAGGACACTCCATGAAATTAATGACCAGCTGACTGAAAAAATGCAGAAAGTCTCCCTCCTTTCTCCCCACAGCACATAATTGTGGAATCTGTTGCAGGAGGACCTGGTCAAGAAGGCTAACGTAGGCTTGGACAAGTTCCTTCAGGAAAAGCCCATAAAAAATTATTAGCTCAGTAGACTTGGGAAAGCCATCACTTACACCTAGAAATGAACAATAAGAAATCTAGTCTACTTTTTGGGATTTACCAGATGCTTATCACTTGGAATGGCCACTGCTGGAGAAAGGATGCTGGGCTCAGTGGACCTTGTTGTGACTTAGCATGGCTCTTCTTATGTAAGAGGACTTGTTACCACCTCAAAGGAAGGTACTTTGTGCCATGCTTTCTTGGTGGCCACTTTCTGTGAATCTGGCAAACGCATGTCAGAATGTGCCATTCATTACAATTATCATAGTGTAATAATTCTACTCTGTTTATAGGAAAATTACAGCTATCCATATTTAATTAGATTATTGTGTTGATGTCACAGGGACCAGCGGATGGAACTGCTGGCAGCTTTAGTCACTTTAAATTGCTCCTTCTTCAATTACTCCCATCTATAATCCACACTGTTTAATTTTTCCTATTTCCACTCCTTGTTAACTCAAGATCTAATATGCTTTTTTGTCTCTTTATCTTGCCTGTCTACCTCAACTAGGCTGTAAGCTCCAAGGAGCAGGAATTATAGGCCCGATATTCAGCACTAGCGGCTACTACTACTACTACTGAACTACAAGACGTACGCAGTGTTGCATAAACATATGTAAAAGATGATCCCTGCTCATCAGAGCTTACAATCTAGTCAAGAAAAGCTAACATGGTTAGCCACCGGTGCTGAACATTAAACCATATCTGGCCCCGGTATTGAATATCTGGGGTCGCCACGAAACCCGATTACTAACCGGGCAGTGGCTCAGTATCGCCGCTGACAGGTTAGCAATCGACTCCACCTCCGCTCCGCCCTGATGCTAAGTAGTTAGAATGAGGGTGTGTAAAGGCAGCAGCCGCGGATATTCAGTGGCACTAAACATGTTAGTGCTGCTGAATATCTCGTTCACCGCGATTAATGCGGTTAGCAGCTCTTCTAACAGCATTAATCGCTTGGAATATTGGGTGCTATATCTTATGTGTCTCTGTATAGCGTTGTGTATATTTGGTATGTGCTATACTAATGGTTAATAATAATAATAATTACCTGAACATTGAAGCACACGTGTCTATTTTTTGTGTCCATCTCGTTGCCAGAAAGTAGCAGCTCTTTTTGCAGAGAAACAGAGGGGATTTTTACTTCATTTTATTTGAAAAAGGAAAATGAAACCCATCCCTCTTGAAACTGCCAAGTGTTTCCATTCACACTTGAAAAATGAAATACTGTAGTCCTGATAATGGTACATCCTAAATTGTTCTGAAGAGCACTTCATCATTTTGGAAGAGATGGGCTGCCCTAAAAATAAATTAAAGAGCTTCTCACAGCCCACTGTCATTAGAACATCTCTTATTAAACATCTTTGTTAGAATTATTCCTCTCCCTCTAGCCTGTGAAGGGCCCTAGCAAGTGATATTAGGATAGTTAAAAAGACAATATGTATGTCGCAAGGACATGACAATTGTCAAATGAATCAAAAGATCCAGTCTTTTTGGACTGCGGCTTCAGATGAACATCATTCTCTCTTGATTTCATCTGACTTTTATTTTCTGGTGGGGGAAGGACGTGGTTGCAAAGAGATGGTAACTAAATAAACTTTGGAAAGAAGAGATGGCAGCATAGTGAAGGACGATGGTTCTCAAATCTAGCCCTCAAGGTTCCCAAAGAGGGTTAGTTTTCAGGATATCAATAATCAATTTTCCTGAGATTATACTGCATGCATTTAAGAGCCAGCCGCACTAAGGATTTGTCCCCATTTTGGGGTATATCTACTAAACCATGTTATCATAGCGCTAATGCAGGAAAATTGCTCCATGGTAACAGCTAACGCCAATCAAATGCAGATAATGCAGGGAATTCCCTGCATTATCTGTATACCGGGTTTTAGGAGCATGAGTGGGCGTGGTGTCAGTGGAGATTTACTGCAGTTATTGCGGGTGTTGACAGCGTGACGTAGCCGCTTGTTTTGCGGACATTGCGCGTGCAGTTTATGCCTCCTCAATGGGTGGCATTAGCTGCTTCGGCGATGCTGCTGCGCCATGATCTCTGCTTTTTTGCAGTATTATCTGCTGGGGAAATGCTGCGCACACCCCTAACAGCTAATGCCAGTATTTTGCAGCTAACGCCATACTATTTGCACTAAAGCCTGCATTAGCTGCAAAAGTCTAATGCCCTTTTGTAGACATACCCTTTTGAGTTTATGGGGAAGATGCTTAGTACAAATGGTTTGTACTCTGTGAGCCGGATTAATGTGCATATTTTGGTTATTCTAAAAAACAACCATGTATAGGTACTTTGACGACTGGATTTCAGAACAGCTAATATAGGAAATGGCAGAGTTTTAAATGCTGGGATTTCTGATTTGGCTCTTCTAACTATCGCCATATTTAACATTACTGTGCTCAGGCTTCAAATTATAAGATCTTTGGATCAGAGTCATGCGATGACGGGATTTGTCATGCCCTGCTGCATAGAAGGCTTGTTTTATGCAAATAATAGATAATATAAATGCTAATAATTATAAAAAGGGCATTTTTCAAAGGCACTTACTCAGGCAAATAAGTATTTACCTGAGTAAAATGGCCCTTGTCAAATGTGGCTAGAAGTGCATGATGGCTACATGGAGTATTTATTTAAAACAAGTATTTAAGAAATAGGAGGGGAAACACAGCAGCCATAAGTACAGTTAACACCCTCTGTAAGTTGAGTGCCTAGTCTTTAACCTTTCCCGGCATTCGCGGCTTCAAAGAAACAGCCGCCAACATGAGGGGAAAGGCTCTTCATGCTGGCGGTTGTAGAGGGACCCGGGGCCTCGCACAGGCTTCCCCAGCTCCCTCTGAAGCCCCTCAGACAGCCGCGGGGCTGGTCGGGGGGGGGGGGAGGCCAAGGGCTGGATGGGCTGTGATGGGGGGGGGAATCTGGACTGGAAATGGGCTATGGGGGGAGCTTGGACTGCAAATGGGCTGATGTGGGGGCATGGGAGAATGGGACTAGAAGGGAGTGGATGCTGGGTGGGTCTAGAACTATAAGGGAGCTGATTTTGGGGGAGGACTAGAAGGGATGGGGATGGGGAATGAGAATGGAGGGGGAAAATATATTTTGTGTGGAAGAAAAGTCTACGATGGGCCGGGTATTGGGAGAGTAAAAGGGGATTGAGAATGGAAGGGTGAAATTTGAGTGGATGATAAAGGAATAAGGAAAGAAATGGGGGAAAGAGCAAAAGGGAAACGATCAGTATTTTAAAGCAGATATAGAGAGAGACTGGAAAACATCTAAAAGAGAAGAAAGGACAAATGGATAGCTCACAGAAGACAAGAAGAAACCAGAAGAAAATGACTGGAACAATTGCAACTGAAAAATAAAATGCTCAAACAGAAGGTAGAAAAATACTTTTTATTTTGAATTTATTAACTGGAATATGTCTGGTCTGGGAAGTGTGTATTGCTAACATCTTTACATTTTTGTTTAGTGCAAGAGGAAATTACTTTATAGTTTTATTTCTCCAGTGTTGTACATTTCATGTTTGGCTTTTAGGGTTCCCAGTTTAATTATTATTTTCCTATTTCTAAACTGTGATCCCTTGTTCTTTGTGTGGTGATGGTCTATGTTCTGTGTAACCGAGCTGAGCTATTCTGTTCATGTAGTTTCTGTTTGACAGTCCCACTTGTTCGCTTTCCCCCAGTGAGATGTATTGGTATTCTCTAAGATGTATTGGTTTAATATCTGCAGTGTTGCCTTTTGATAGGTAGGGTTTGGTGCTTTGTGAGTCCTGGTAGTGCTGTTATGATAGGGTGGATTTGCTATGGATTCTAAATGGTCAGTGTTTATAGTACTTCCTAATGGGCCTGGCGGTTGTCACTGCAATATAGTAATGTAGAAATCTGTTAGTCTTTCTTTATCCAGACACTCATTAAGAGGCATGTTTACTAAAAGTGTATGCTAATATTATGCAAATATTTATGCAAATTAGACTCCTTATGCAAATGAGGCCCCACAATTAATCTCCGCACATGGCCCCGCACCTCCTTTGGGCCACCCCTGTTGGCATGGATGGTGCAAAGAACACAATGTGGATTGTGAAGATGGAGAATGTCAGAGAGGTATTTGGGGGTGTTGGTGTGAAGAGCTTTGTGGACCAAAGTGAGCAGTTTGAACTGAATGCGATACTTGGGTGGGAGCCAGTGAAAGCGAATCAGGAGCAGGATAATTTGGTCAAAATGGGAGGAGTGTGCAAGGATCCAGATGGTAGTGTTCTGTATGAGTTGTAAATGATGTAGTTGATATTGTGCTAGACCTGAGAATACAACATTACAGTAACCAAGTCTGGACATAACGAGGGTTAACAAAAGTGTGGTTAAAGAGGAAGGGGAGAAAAAGCATAGTTTACTCACCTGTAAAAGGTGATCTCTGGGAACAGCAGGAATTTAGTCTTCACATACAGGTGACATCTATACCGACAAGAGTCCACGAGGGAACGCTCCATAATGTCCAATTGGAAAGCTTTTTGGAGCACTCCACTGTGCCTGTGCGACTGCTTTCCCACCTTCCCAACTCCCTCTCTTCAGTCGAGTTTGTAGCTGAGAAAAGAAAGTAAATTAAACCCTGTAACTCCTAGAGGAGGAGGGTGGGTTGTGAAGACTAAATTCCTGCTGTTCCCAGAGACAGGTGTGTAACTACGCTATCTCCAGGAACAAGAAGGAATGTAGTCTTCACACATGGGTCTCCCTAGCTCCCAATGCCAGACGAAGTGACCTCAGAACCAGTAGAAGTTCATTTTGGAGTAGGCATGATGAGGTCATGGATCCCACATGGATTTCTGGTATCTTCAAAATACGGGACGGAGGGTAGGAATTGCATTTAAGTCTGAAAGAGGTGCTGGAGTACAGACTGACCAAACATGGCATCCCAACGGGAGTCTTTGTCCATACACTAATGGATAGCAAAGATATTGACAGAAGACCAAGTTGCTGCTTTGCAAATTTCGTTGATGGCTATTGAACATAGGTTTGCCATTGAGGTGGCCATGGCACGAACGTTGTGAGCAGTGACATGTCCTTCCAGGGAGAGTTCTGCTTTGTCATATGCAAATGAAATGCAGTCCGCTATCCATCTGGAGAACATACGCTTAGAAACAGATAATCCCAGGTGACTGGGGTCAAATGAGATAAACAACTGTGAGGCTTTATGATGATCTTGAGTCCTCTGGAGATAGAAAGCCAAGGCACGTTGCAGTCAAGAGTGTGCAGAGTTGCTTCTACTCTAGGCACATGTGGTTTAGGAAAGAAAACTGGAAGGTAAATTGACTGGTTTAAATGGAAAGGAGACACCATCTTTGGCATAAAATGTGGGTGAGTCCGAAGGACTACTTTGTCATGGTGGAAGTGGGTGTAGGGAGGATCCACCACTAAGGCCTGAAGCTCATTAATGCATCTAGCTGAAGTGAGGGCAATAAGGCAGATTACCTTCCAAGACAGGAACTTAAGTGAGGTTGTGGCTAATGGTTCAAAGGGCAGCTTGAGAAGCTGCGCTAGAACAACATTGAGGTCCTAAGCTACTGGATGTGGCTTAATGGGCATTTTGGACAGTAGGAGAACTCTTGTGAAATGTGCTACTAGTGGTTAAGTGGAGATGGGCTGTCCATCCAGAAGGTGGTGTCAAGGACTGGTGGAGGAGATACTGGGAGAGTGACTTCACTGGAGAAGAAAAGGGATTGGGACAGAGAATCTACACCACTTAAAAGTTTCTAAAAGCCAAAAGGATCTCCTTAACCTCTTGAGTGAGGTCAAAGCCTTGTAAAGCTATGCTCTTAGCAGCCAAGCGTTGAGGTGGAGAGATTATGGATGGGATGTAGTAGTGAGCCCTCGTCCTGGGAAAGGAGATCCAGCGCATATCCCAATCACAGAGGATGAGTCTGAGTCAGACGTAGTAGCAGTGGAAACTACAGTTGCCATGGCCAGTGAGGTGCTATGAGAATCACAGAGTCCTTGTTGGACTGAAGTTTCAAAAGCGTCCTGAAAATGAGGGGTATAGGAGGGAAAGCATAAAGCAGACCCTGACACCAGTGTAGGTTGGAGGCATCCACCTGTTGGTGGATGCAGAAGCAAGGAAGCTTGGCATTTTGTGGAGTCACGAATAGATCTATATCTGGAGTTCCCCAGGTATGGAAGATGTAGGATATTGTGTCCGGATGAAGAGACCATTCATGGGGAAAAAGGATGCAACTCAGTCTGTCTGCCAAGACATTGGACTGCCCTAGGAGGTACACCACTTGGAGGTATATTTGATGAGCAATGGCAAAAGACCTCACGTGTAGGACTTCCTCACAGAGGGCCCACGAGCCTGTTCCTCCCTGCTTGTTCACTTAGAACATGATACCTGATTGCTCATCCTGACTAGGACTTGTTGTGTTCTGAGGTGGTGTTGAAACATCCAGAGGGCATTCGAGATAGCATGAAATTCCAGGAGATTGATCTGGAGCTGTCACTCTTGCATTGTCCAGAGCCCCTGTGTAGTCAGGTTGCCCAGATGGGCTCCCCAACCCAGTTTGGTGGCATCTGTCGTCAGGGTAGATTGAAGTGGAGGCATCTGAAAAGGTGACCCTACGAGCAGATTTTCTGGACAGCACCACCACTGAAGGGATGTGGTTAGATGAGCAGTGACTTGGATCCTGTCCCATAGATGGCCCGAGGCCTGCTTCCACTGGGAGGCTAGAGTCCACTGGGGTGCAGGGTGTGTGTGTGTGGACATCAAGGTGTGTGGAGAGCTATGTGAAAACTAGTTTTTCAAGTGTTTTTGACAGGAACAGAAGGGTTGAGACCAGTCTGTAATGGGCTGGTGAGGAGGGGTCATGAGAGGGGTTCTTCAGAATGGGACGCATCAAAGCTTGTTTCCAGAGGGCGGGGAAAATGCCAGAGAACAAACCATTATTAAAGATGGAGAGGACTGAGGGCAAAAGAGCAAGGGAGGGCTCTCTAAGCCAGGAGCAAGTGATGGGATCGGAGTGGCAGGTGGTTTTGTAGGAAGGGGAGATAACTCTAAGACGTTCGGCTGAGGAGATCGCATGAAAGGATGACGAAGAGGGAGGAGCGGGATAAGAAGGACTGAGCAAGAGGGCAGCGGGGCAATCCAAAATGGTGGCATAGAGGGTCAAGATTTTATTCTGGAAATACTGTGCAAGACAGTCAGGGTCAACAGAGGTGGTAGCGAGTGACGGGGGTCAGATGGACCTAGCCCTAGAGAGAAGAGCGAGAACAGAGTATAGTTGGCATGATGACTTAGGGGAATGCAGAATAAGGTTGGTATGCCCACTTGCAAAGTATGTATCTGTAGACTTGAGATACCTTTTACAAAGGCACTGATATGCATACATTATACAAATCACCAACACTCATCAATTACAGGAAAACTTTACTGCTTATATGTTATGTTCAAATGCTACCCAGGAAAATCAGAAAAACATTTATGCGTTGACTACACTACGCTGTAATACATAAAAGTCAGGCCTGCTAAATACTAAAATATTTTTTTTAAAGACTTTTTTGTATAACCTTTTAGCTGGCCACAACCCACCCTAACCGCATCTCCCAGTTAATGCATAAGTTTTATGCATGCAACCTGAAGTTGTGGATTATACTCAGGGTTTTTCAGGGGGTACTGGGTGGTACTGCGTGCCGGCACCTTTTCCATTGTCTACCAAAAATGACCCATGATCCCAAATGTTAATTTAAGAGCCTCGGTGAACCCTAAATGCATACACAGAGAGAGTACCTGCCACAGGAGTGCCTTCAGCCAATCCCCGCAGAATGTATGCGGCAGCCAGCAGATAATAGCTCAACCCCTGAAAAATGTGGGAGACATGGACTATAGAGGCTGAGCTGTCCAGACAATAAAGGCAGAATTTTTTTTTTATTATTGGTTTAGTGATTTGAATATGCCAGCTTTGAGAATCTGAATATCTGATCTCTTTGCACAGTGCAGGAGGAAATACACTTCTGTTTGTATTTAGCCTGTGTTGTGCTGCAGTGAGAGTCCAGCTTTATGGGATTTCCAGTTTAATGTCTGCCTGTACATTTGTATTTCTAATATGTGGTCATTTATTTTGCATTTGGTAGGGTTCTATCACACTGTGCATATGTGACCAAGGTGAGATGTTTTGTAAGCATGTAGTTTCTGTGTAGGGATTTGCAGCACTCTGGCTTGTTCTCTTTTCCCAGCAAGCAAGAACTGGTGTAGTATTTGCAATGCTGCCTTTTCATAGCCCTGGGGCCAGTTGCAGGGATGTAATTATGGTGGAGGCAGGTCCCTTAGCGGTCACCCCATCCCTTAAGGATGGCCCTGCATGTGAGTACCAGCACCTTTTCATTTAGAAAAAAATCACTGGTTATACACCTAAAGTAATTCAGCCATAATACTTTTTTATATTTTTTTTGTGGTATGGCATTGGTATTGGCCACAAATATTTTTAAATACTAGACCTACTGGGGTTTTTTTCCTATACATTTTTTATTTTCCTCCTCAAATGAATAAAATATCCTTTTAAATTGCTATGAGTCATTTACTACTACTAGTTCTGATCGTTTGTATAGCGCTACCAGTCGTACGCAGCACTGTATCGACACATGTAAGAGACAGTTTCTGCTTATCACAGCTTACAATCTAGTCAAGACAAACAACACCTCTTGTTGATTGTATACTTTAAAATGTTAAAACTTCATTTACGTTTTGGCCTGGTAGTTCTTTCTGGACAGATATTGGCCCAATTAGGGCTAAAGCACCACGAGTCTTCATTTGCAGCTATCAGACGTTTTCCTCAAATTTTGACATTCTTTCATCTCCATTTATAAACAATCACAGCACCATCTTCAGCAGTGGGCCCAAGACTATGGCTCCCTTTGAAAGCCAGAACATTTCTAACCTGAATCCTATCTACGGAATCAAAGTGGTAAAGCAGCTGGGGATTCCCTCAAATCAGAGGCAGCGAATATTGGCTTAAGGAACAGAAGCCACAGGCTGAGAATTGAACCCAAAGCTCCTGCATGAACAAGCACTGCCCATGGTTACTAGGATGGTCCCAGAATTGCAGCACTTTACAATCTCTAGCAGTTGAATTATTAAGGTGAATGCACGTAATAGCTGTGATCACAATTATAAATTAAGTTATGGGAATTAACAAGTTGTCATCCTGCTATTAAAACACACAGGACCTGATTTATTCAAGATTTTTGTCCCATTTTGTGTCTATGGTAAAAAAGCTTGGTCAACCCTACGCATACTGTCCATTACACATGATGACTAATGTAGTTCACAAATATTATCATCAATGAAATGTAGCATTTCAAACTACTTCCACGTATCAAGGAAAATAAACCCTGCAAACAGTTGAGGACTGCACAACTGGCAGGGTTCCAGCTACTTTATTGGTTGAAGTGAGATGCAACCTGGTGCCCTATTATAAAATTACCCTCTAGGTGCACAAAGAGAGCGGTTATTATTACATCAGGATAAAGAATCAAGTTTGAAACTGACTTGTGTTTTGTCATTTTTGACCAAAGCCTCTCAAATAACTGCTATAGTACAAAAGAGTATTAATGAACAAACAAACACCTCTTCCAAAGACAGGGAAGCTGTAATACTACAGGGCATAACATGAGGCTGCAAGGGGGTAAACTGAAAGGCAATGTCAGGAAATACTTTTTCACTGAAAAGGTGGTGGATGCTTGGAATGCCCTCCCGTTGGAAGTGGTGAGGGCAAACACAGTGACAGAATTCAAAATGGCATGGGACAGACACAGTGGATCCCTTTATAGCAACAGAATAAAATCAAAATAAACATAACTATCTCTTATATCTCAGCAAATAGGGGTGACTTACATGGAGCGATGGATGCAACCCTAAAAAAGGCATGGGTATTGTGAAGGAGAATGATAAGGATGGAAAGGTGGAGAAAAAGACAAATGAGAGAAAGGGGTGAAGGACGTGTAATAGGAGGAGGACAACCAACAGTATGAAAGAGGTAGGGAAGGGGAAGTGTATGGGGAGGAAGGATGTGTATGGGGAGGAAGGATGTGTATAAGGAGGATGGAAGTGGTTGGTGCAAATACAGTGACAGAATTCAAAACGGCATGGGACAGACACAGTGGATCCCTTTATAGCAACAGGATAAATCAAAACAAACATAACTATTTCTTATATCTCAGTAAATAGGGGTGACCTACACGGAGCGGTGGGTACACCCCTAAACAAAGGTACGGAGAGGGGTTACCTGCTTGGAGCGGCAGGTGCACCTACTCTTGCCGCCTTGCTGGGCAAAGTAGATGGACCATACTGGTCTTTATCTGCCGTCATATACTATGTTATTATGGTTTTTGAAAAATCATACTCAAATTGCATTCTCGAGGGTCAGAATTTAGGTGAGAGAGTTATGAAACAGATGCCAAGAAACATAGATAGGAAACTGGAGGAAATCAAAAAAGGACATTATCTAAGTAGTGAATTTCATCTATGTGACTGCACATGATTTGGTGATTCTTGTATATACCCCAAAGACAGTTTTTTGCCAGACATCTAACATCTTGAAGAACATCCAATATAATTTATGTGGCATAATGTCCTTGTTAGCTCCTGTACATAGGACATGCCAAGAGAACTTTTAGAATCAGATTTATAGAACAGAGAGTTTAAGAGCCAGACCCTTAGAGCCCCTGAGGTGGAACAATGCTTACAGGCAAAATATACTTCCCAGGAATTAAGCTGATGGGTCACTGATCATGTAGAACGGAAATGGAATAGCAGAGATCAGAATTTGGTATGAAACTATAAGGAAGAATGCTACATCTATATATTGAATACAGTGACCCCAAGTTATATGAATGGGGAGATTGAATGGATGTCAATCTAATGACTCAACAAATTCAGAATCTTTAAATAGGGCATACAAAATGGTGGAAGCTCTGAGCCTGGAGAATGCTCGGATTAATAGCTGGAGATCAGATGATTGGTACATAAAACATTAACATTGTTGGGAAGGAGAGTTTGCTGTGAATAAGGCAACATGGAGGCAGGGGCGGCCCAAGGGGGGTGCGGGGCCATGTGCAGAGACTCGGTGCGGGGCCTCATTTGCATAAGTGGCTTATTTGCATAAATATTTGCATAATGCTAACATACACTAACTTTTAGTAAACATGTCTCTTAATGAGTGTATGGATAAAGACAGACTAAAAGATTTCTACATTACTATAATCCAGTGCCAACCGCCAGGCACATTAGGAACTACTACAAACACTGCCCATTTAGAACCCATAGCAAACCCGCCGTATCCTAACAGCACTACCAGGACTCACAAAGCACCATACCCTACCTATCATAAGGCAACACTGCAAATATTAAACCAATACATTTCAGAGAACAACAATACATGACCTACTGGGGAAAGAGAACAAGTGGCAATGTCAAATAGGAATTACATAAATAGAATACCTCAGCTCAGTTACACATGCAGAACACAGACCATCACCAAACAAGGAATCACAATTTAGAAACAGGAAGGCAATAATTAAACTGGGAACCCCAAAAGCCAAACTTGGAATGTACAAGAACACTGTAGAAATAAAACTATAAATTAATTTCCTCTTGTACCAAACAAAGCGCAGACGTTAATGATGCACATTTCCCAGAGCTTTCATATTCCAGTTAATAAATTCAAAATAAAGAGATATCTTTCTACCTTTTGTGAATTTTTTTCAGTTGCAATTGCTCCAGCCACTTTCTTCTGGTTTCTTCATGTTTTCTGCTAACTCTCCATCATCTGCTGTCCATTTTGTCCTTTCTTCTCTCTTCTAGTTTTTTTTTCCATTCTCTCTCTCTACATCTGCTTTAACATACTAATCTTTCTCCTTTTGCTCTTTCCTCATTCCTATTTCATCCACTCAAATTTTACCACTCCATCCTCAATCCCCACTTACTCTCCCAATACCCGGCCAATTGTAGATTTTTATCCCTCCCACACAAAATATTTTTCCCCTCTCCATTTTACTCTCCCAGCCCCATCCCATTCTAATCCTCCCCCAACATCAGCTCCCTTCTAGTTCCAGCCTCACCCAGCATCCATTCCCTTCTAGTCCCTGCATCAGCCCATTTCCAGTCCTAGCCCCCATCAGCCCATTTCCAGTCCTAGCAACCCCCCAACCCAATATCAGTCCTAGCCCCCCCATCAACCCACTTCCAGTCCTAACCCCCCATCAGCCCACTTCCAGTCCTAACCCCATCAACCCATTTCCAGTCAGCCCCCCATAGCCCATTGCCAGTCCTAAACCCCCCATCAGCCCACAGCCCATTACCAGTCCTAACCCCATCAGCCCACCTCAAGTCCTAACCCCTCCCCATCAGCCTATTTCCTGTCCTAGCCCCCCCATAGCACATTATCAGTCCTAACCCCCACATAGCCCATTACCAGACAGCCCCCATCAGCCAACAGCCCATTACCAGTCTTAACCCCCCCATAGCCCATTACCAGTTCTAACCCCCCCAACAGCCCACAGCCCATTTCCAGTCCTAATCCCCATCACCCAATTTTCAGTTTAAGCCCCCCCATAACCCATTACCAGTCCTAACCTCCCCATCAGCCCACTCCCAGTCCTAATCCCACCAGCCCATTTCCAGTCCTAATCCCCCATCACCCAATTTTTAGTTTAAGCCCCCAAATAGCCCATTACCAGTCCTAACCCCCCATCAACCCACTTCCAGTCCTAATCCCATCAGCCCATATACAGACTTAGCTCCCCCATAGCCCATCACCACTCCTAACCCCCCCAGCCCCCCATAGCCCATCACCACTCCTATCCCCCCCAGCCCCCCCCCTAGCCCATCACCACTCCTAACCCCCCCCAGCCCAGCCCAGCCTAGGGAAATTTAAAAAAAAAAAAGCTGTCTTCTCCCGCTGCCGGGGCCGCCACGGCAGAATCGAGTGTGCCGCGGGGCCCCCCCTGCCCAGCAGAGCCTGCCCTCCCCTGTATCCGCTCTCTCGTTGTAGCTGCAGTCTCACGCGCCGGCTTTCAGAGCGTGAAGGGACTAGTTTCCCTTTCGCGGCTCTGTTAAGCCCGCGGGGACTGATGGGAACGTCCCATCAGCCCCCGCGGGCTTAACAGAGCAGCGAGGGAGAAACTCTCCCCTCGCGCTCTGAAAGCCGGCGCGTGAGACTGCAGCTACAACGAGAGAGCGGATACAGGGGAGGGCAGGCTCTGCTGGGCAGGGGGGGCCCCGCGGCACACTCGATTCTGCCGCGGCGGCCCCGGCAGCGGGAGAAGACAGCTTTTTAAAAATTTTTTATTTTACTTTAGGATCAGAATATTTTTTGCGCGGGGCCCCCTGAAACGCGGGGCCCTGTGCAAAAAACATTCTCGCTCAATGGACGGGCCGGCCCTGCATGGAGGAAATGCAGGCATGTAAAAATATTTGATGTGAATGTTGATGTGATCGGGATTTGTGCAGTTAAATAAATTTAACCCTAAAGCAGAACATTCTTTCGAAACATAGCACTATATAAGATGTTGGATTTGGATTTTTGATTCAAATATCGTAACTGCTTTGAATAACAGAACTTTATAACTCAGAAAAACTGATTATAGGTGTATTATATTTGCATACCGTTGTGGTGTTGATAGCACAATAACTAAAGAATGATTTCAGTAAGATACCTTAAAAATGACATGGTCTCACTGCTATATAAAAGAATGGCAAGTATTATCACAATCCTATATAAGAAATAAATTAAACAACGGAGCTAATCTGTAGATCAGGATGTGTAATTTAGATATTATTTAGACAAAATGATGTGAACCCCACCATGTTGCAAGATTGTAAATAGTTATCCCCTGTTATCCAAGTTTAAATACCTGTTCATTGTAAGCACAGAGTACCCAAGGAAATGTGTAGTTCTATGTTTATTGTAAACCGCACTGATGTTGAATAGCGCGGTATAAAAGAGACTGGAAATAAATAAATAAATAAAAAATTATAAGAAAATTTTTTTTTTGATCTTACGTACATAGAGTTTTCAATAATTTGAACTGCATGAACTATGCACCGTGTTATAAAATGATTCACATAGGGCCACACGTCCACCCCCTGAGCTGGACAAACAAAAGGGATCGCGATTCTAATCCCACGGGACAAGTCTAGCCCTGTGGGATCAGAATCACGAACAGCAATGTACATGCAGGCCGGGACTGTGATTCAGTCCGGCCTGCACGTACGTTAGTAGCCCGACTAATTCAGTCAGGGCTTTTAAATGAAGATGCGGCACCATGGTGTCCTGTTGCCATGGCACTGTGGCTCCACTTAAAAGCCGCGATGCCGGCCGCCAAGAAAAAGAGTTTATTTCACACAGCCTGACCCACGATCTGGCCTCCTAAGGACAGGGTCGCGCTGCAGGGAATAAATCCTGGCCCCCCGCCCCATCCACACCACAGGCCTTCCAAAAAAAATGTCCAGGGATATTATTCCTCCTCGGAGAAGGTGGAATAACTTCCCGAGTCATTTTGCTGGCCCCAGACGTACAGGGCTGACATTGAATCGGCCCTGTACGTCCAGGGCCGGCGACCACCCACTGTCTGCTCACTCTCTGCCCCCGTGCCGCCCATTCCCCGTCCCCATCTAATTTCCCCGCATAACTGGCGGGGAAGTTATTCGGGGGCAGGAGAAGCCACGAATAGCGGGGATGAAAGTCCCATCGGGCCGTCCATCCCCACTATTCGTAGCTCAGAATAACCTCCATAGAGAGCAATTATGAAAACCCTTTTTATGAGTAGAATGCTATTTTACCTATGGAAATGTACTCTTTGTGCCCAGCCTATAAATGGGTAAAAGTTGGTTTGTTGCTCCACAACTGCCTACTTTTACCCATGGAATTTACGGGGCATTCTTGAGATGGGTTTAGCTTGAGGGAAGGAAGTACATAGTTCTTAACAAACGAATGAAATGCATACTTTTGCCTATAAAAACTACCCACACAAAAAGCAGGTACAAATTTGTGCGGGTACTTTTCCTTTGGCAACAGAACGAAGCCAAACCACCAGCTTAATTTTGCTTTGATTACTGTGGCATACCCCATAGGTATAAACTACCCACATGGTTTGCCTTACCTTAGGTAATTTGATAATTTCACCATAGCAGATATATGTGGAGACTTTAATCTTGAAATATACACAGATACCACTGTATTGGTTTCATTTTGGAATTTCATGAATGTTCATAGAAAGCAAAGACTTATAAATGAAATCATCACTCACCGGTAAATGTCCCAGAAGAGGGGTAATACTGTCAGACACATATATGATGCTTCCATCTGTAGTAACTGCTATTATGAAACCATCTAATGCCTGGATAAAATAAAATAAAAGGGAATTTCTTAACTACATTGGAAATGGCAAATATTTAATGAAAACAATCAACAATATTTAAACTCCACGGCTGGTGGTTCTTTAAAACACTGGCCACGGCATTTAAATAAAATCTGGATATTCAGCACAGGTATTCAGATAGTGGTTGGAGCTGAACTGATTGCATAAATCTATATGCCTTTTGTCATAACACTTCCAAATAAGCTCCAATTCTAAAGATTGCCTTAATACTCATGTCCAATCACCGTAGCTGATCTGATTCCAATTCTCCTGGATGAAGAATCTGGCTGTTCCTGTTTTATGAAGTGAATCTGAAGCAAAGGTCTAAACATGTCAAAAATGGAGCTTGCCAACTGAACTCTGAGATAAAGTTATTCAAAAGTGCAAACTGGGAAACATTAAGAAAATTTCAGTGTGCTTGACTATCCAATGGGACCCCATCAGGTTCATCACTGTAAAAGGAGAAACAGTTTGGCACCACCAAGACAATGCATCAATCGGGATGTCTCAGTAGCCATGGCTTAAGGAAACTGCTGAAGATAGTGTCACACCTCATCCGCCCCAGCCGTGACTGCTGGTATTGTTGGGCTATTATGAGGGTGGTAGTTGTGCCTTGCTTCTATATATAAATCACACAGAAGAACTTTCTTTTCTTTTAGGGTTTTATTCCCCGTCCCTTGAGGTTTCTTCTTTTAAACAACAGAAATTAACAGCTCACTTGGCTTCAAACAAAAGATAACTATGTAACCAAACTAGCTTCCTTCAGCTGATAACTTTAAACCAAAAGTAAATAATAAACAGCCTAACTGACTGCTTGGCTTGGAGAGAGGGAGAGAGTTGCAGCTCTGCCACTTGTATACTGGAATTTAAGGTTACACAAATCACATTTACCTTAATGATATCTCTGGCTCTATCACAGAGAAAGAACAGTCCATCAATTCTGTATTTGTTAATACTTCAGAATTCTCATGTTCCATTATTTCTTGCTCATTGGTATCTCCACTATCCACTTCCAATGTGGAATAAAAATATGGAAGGCTTGCCTCGTCAGTCAAGAAGTTTCTCTTCCTGTGAGCAGCACTGCCTCTCTGGGGAGTATCACCAAACTCTGAGTGATGTCTTTCAGAGCCCTGCCCCCGCTGGTGCCTCAATGCATAGCTCAGGTCCTGGTTTGACCTGCTAGCTGGGTAATTTTGATAGGGTCCCTGCCGGGTCTGCCCTAGCTTTCCAGGCCCAACTGTGCCTGATTGCAGCCGGTGTAACGGTGTTTCCCTAGAAGCTGGGAATTCACCGTGAGAAGGGATTTCTTCAGCTTTTCTAAGTAAGTGAAGCCCTCTTCTTTTAACACTTCTATAATCAGGAGAAAAGCTATTATTAGCCTCTGAATATCTGGGCTTTATATGGCTATTTCTAAGCCTCCAGGGCCCTTCCCTTTCAAATGGCAAATAGCCCTTGTATCTACTCTTTGCCCCTGTACCTGCTGTTGCAGTCTTCCTGTATGCTTCTTGCTTTCCAAACACATTCACGCTGTCAGGGTGTTGCCTTCTCCCAGAACCACACAGGTCTCTGGACTCTTTCCAACATTCACTAACCGGCCTCCCCTGCTGCCTTTCAGCTTGTGACCTCTGCTGCTTTAATTCCTCTCTCCAGGATTCCCTCCTTGGCTCCTCTCTCCAGGATTCCCTCTCTCTCAAAGGTTCCCTATCTCCAAATGTTTGGTAGTCTGTTTTATCTGTGTATTTCCTGACTCCACCTTCCCTCAGGTGCACTCTATTAGGTAAAGCAGACTCCCTTGCTTTGCTCTCTGGGTGTGTCTTTCTGGGCTCTGTGCACGTGTGCTTAGGTTGTCGCTGGCAACCAATAAACATTCTCCTGTTTATTCTGTCACTTTCACCGTGATCATTCACACTGCTCTGCACCTTCTCAGGCTGCCCTATGTCCACCCTGTGACAATAGTCACTGTTAAACCTAAGATTACATTAAAAGACATACAAAGGTCTGAGACAGGGAAAATATTACCCTTTAACAATTTCAAGATTACTCAACAAACAAGACCAGTATGGAAGGGTGGCAAGAAGGAAGTCACTGCTGAAGAAAAGCCATATGTGCCAAACAACATGGCACTGGGATGCCCAGCAGGAATGCCGAACACCTGACAGCCTGCAAACTCACCTTTCCCTGCCTCCTGACCCTCGGTGGGGCCTGCCAGGGCTGTGGGCGAGGCAACCTGCTGCCACCACCATGCTTTACTGTAAGGATGGTGTTAGCAGAGTGATGTGCTGTGTTTGTTTTACACCACACATATTGCTCAGCATTGACACAAAATGGTTCCTGCCATGGACCCTGTGCTGCTGGGGGGCTGCCGGGCCCGATTGCTGTCTTCGCCGTGCCTTATTCCACCTCCAAGGTGGAATAAGTAGCACAGCTAGCCTCCAGATACAGGATTACAGGGTCGTGACCTGAATTGGCCCTGTATGTCCTGGTGCATAGCCCCTCCTTCGCCCCAACTCTGTCCTGCCCCCTCCCACTCCTATCCAGCTCATACAGAGGCCCTGTAGGCGCAGGGAGCCTGGTTGCCAGCATATGGCCCATTTGAATAGTGAGGCTGCACGTCCTCGCTATTAGCGTGGCAGAATCGAGCCCTGAAGGGACACTGCACATACTTGTGATAAGGTTTTGTGATTTGATGAAACCAATAGAGGAACCATTTTGTGTCAATGCTGAGCAATATGTGTGGTGTAAAACAAACACAGCACATCACTCTGCTAACACCATCCTTACAGTAAAGCATGGTGGTGGCAGAAGGTTGCCTCGCCACAGCAGGGACAAGGAGGCTTGGGAAGATCAAGGGAAAAAGGGATGGAGTAAAGTACAAAACTCCTGAAGGAAAACTTTATCCAGTCTGACTTTGTCCTGAAAATGGGGAGAAGATTCACCTTTCAGTGAGACAGTTATCCTAAGCACAAAGCAAAAGCAACCATGGAGTGGCTCAGAAATAAAAAGCGAATGTCCTTAAGTGTCCCAGTCAAAGCCCAAACCTAAAAACAATCAAAAATCTGTAGTAAGACTTGAAGACTGCAGCCTTCAAACAAGCCTGATTTATTCTGCCAAGATGAATGAGCAAAAACTGCACCATCCCACTGTGCAAAGTTGGTAGACAGTTATACTAAATGATTCATGGATGTTATTTTTGCAAAATAGGCTTCTGCCAAATATTGAGTCACGGGGTGTGGAGACTTAACAATCAAGACTTTTTGGATTCTAATTTTTAATTATTTTTTTTTAATATTTCTCTAATTCTTCTTTCATGTTGAAAGTGTAGAGTATATTATGAATATCAATGAAACCCGTTCCTACTTTAATGCTCCTACTTGAATTGCATTTTTCAGACAAAAGAATGTGAAAAATGTACAAGGATGTGATGATGTTTGCATGGCACTGTAAATAATGGTAATTTTAATCCCAGTTTTATTTTTATTTTCTCACTGAGACATTTATAAAGATAGTAACCTCCAAAATGGGGAATGTCTTAGTTTTAATTCCTTAGTAGTGAGTGAAACCAAGGCAAAACTAGAGCCTTAACTCCTTCCTTACAGAGCACTAAATTGCTAAGGTATGCATTTATTTTTAGATTTAACTCACTCCTTTTCACTAATTGTTCAAGGTGAGTTCCATTCTCGTACACTAGATATCTCCCTGTCCTCTGAAGGACTTGCAATCTTCATTTGTATGAGAGGCAATGAAAGATTAAATGACTTATCCAAAATCACAAGGAGAATCGGTGGAATCTGAACCCTGGGCTCTCTGTCTTTCAGTCCACTGCTCTAACCAGGATGATACTCCTCCACTCTAAGGGTCCTAAATATTTTAGAGAAAAAAACAACTTTACCTTTTGCTCTGTTAAAAAAAGGCCTAATCGCTGTAGGCACTACTGTGCTCTGTGTGTGTGTGTACATGCAATGGGAGACATACTGGAGGTAATTTTATAAAGTTTTTTCCACATGAACTGCCTATTTTACATGTAAAAAGGGCTTTTATCATTTTTACAAATGCATGAGCTGATACGTGCATAAAAAGCGTGACACAAGATCTGCATGTACGCATTCTCAAGGGCGTAGTTTGAGCAGATCAGAGGCAAGTTGCAATGTACACATTTGAGGAGTAATTTTATAAACCTTTTGCATGTGTAAAACATTGATTTACATGCGGAAAAGGCCTCTTATAAAATTAGGTAAAGTCTAAAAGTAGGCACAGTGCAAGATGACAAGTATTTGTAGAGCAGGTGTGTTCAGGGGAGGATTTAGGGTGGATTGATGGTGGAATCGCAGTTTAAGGGCATATTTTAGAAAATATGCATAGGCAGTGGAATGAGATGGACCAGAGTGGCCATGGCGCCACGAATATTTTGCCCAATATAGCATCAGCAAGTAGAGAGCTTGAGGGTGGCACTGGAGATTGGTTTGTTTTGCTCCTCCAACTATTTTGCCTGCATGTATACATAAGGTGCATGTTAACATTTACGCTGGTTCCTGCATAGGTGTAAGATCCACGCTTTCAATCCAGGCATGATTTCTGCAGGATTTGTGCTAGTATTTTATAAAGACACACAGGTGCTTGTGTGTCTCTATAAAATAAATGAAGATAGGTGCTTTCTTGGCCTATTGACATAGGAATCCTATTATAAAATTACCTTCATAGAGTGAAATTTTATAAACATCTGCTGAGTTCACGCACATTAGCGTCCACGTATTTGAGGCCTATTTTAGGAAATGAAATGCGTGGGAACTTTACTTTAGAAAATAGGGGTGTAAATAACGTAAAAATGCATGCAAACTAGTAATGAACACTTATGACTTCCCTAGGGCAGGTGCAAATGTCCGTGTCTAGATTATGCAGGAACCTCTTAAGTTACGCTATTTGTGTTCTGCTCAAAGTCCACCCCTGTGCATGCCTACAATGAAAGGGTGTGCAGTGCCACATACATGCTTACAGAGCAGAGATGACCTAAGTATGTGCAATAGTGCTCATCACGCGCATAAGTCCTTGAAAATGTTAACATAACTCGTATGTGCAGAAATGGTACATATCTTTACCTGGCTCCCTAATGCATCGGCACTTGTGTGCTATTGAGGGTGGTTCTGAGAGCTTATTTTATAAAGGCCACAAACTGGCTTTATAAAATAGGCTTAAAAGAGGTGCATCTCTTTCACATAGGTGTCCTATTATAAAATTAAGTCCAAAAAAGGCAATTTTACAAGTCATTTCTGCAGGTAAAAACATTATTTTACATGCAAAAATAAGGGCTTATAAAATTGCTTTGGGCTAGACACACCTAACAGTATCGCTAACAGCCTCATGGAGGGTTATTTTAGAACAGGTCAACCAGACACCTACTTTGAGGCTATTTCATAAAGACACGTAGGCACTTAAGTGTTTTTATGTAATACCTCATGAAACCTGCAAAATTTCAGCTAAAATGCATCTACATACGTTTACACTTGCTATGGAGTATGCACATGCATATGTATTTTATAACTTACATGCATGCACTTGACTCTGCCCACGCTCCACCCAAACTATTCCCCAGAACACGCTTACACATGGACTGTATAATATGCATCTTTTTTCTCATCCCAAGTATTTTTATGTACATAACCTGTGGGGTAATTCCTTTTATGTGCATAAAACAAGGGTTATTCATGAAAAATCCATTATAAAAGCCCATCAGTACATACTTTCATCATCTGAAATAAGGAGGCATTCCTGGATGCAGAGTTGGCACAGAGCTGAGATTTACAAACACATGTGTTATAAAATATATGCAGAAGAGAGTAACAATGGTCAGGACAGTTGTGTAAGCCTCAGAGTAGGTGTAACTGTAATATGTGCATGTTCCAGGAAGTTCAGGGATGTTTTATAAGAAAGATATGTGCATAAGAAAGATATGTGCATAAGTTCCCTTTATAAAATAGTGTAACCAGGGCCGGTGCAAGGACTGGAGGTACCGTAGGAGGATCCTCTATCCTGCTGCCCTCCCGTGGCTCCACTACCTCTGGGGTCTACAGCGGAGGAAATGTACCCCAAACACTGACAGTTTTTACCTGCACATGTAAGTACTGTGTCACTATTTCTTTTATTTTGCATAAACCAGAAGTCTACGCCGGAGAGGGGCAAAAGCGGAAGATACAAAATAAAAGACACAGCGACGCAGTGCTTGCATATGCAGGTAAGTGTTGTGTCGTAGTTTGGGGGCCATTGCCGCCACTGCAGACCCCGGAGAGGGGTGGCAGCAGCAGCAATAGATGCCATCCTGGACAGATGGCGCTCTAGGTGACTGCCTAATTCGCCTGATGGTAGCACCGGTCCTATGTGTAACTTATGTGCATTTCTGCTGCACAAGGTAGGCGCCTGGTTGTAAAATTCTTATCTAAAAGAACAAATGAGAGCGGACAATGGTGATATTAAGTGACTACTAATAAATAAAAGAATAACATCTGCAAAGCTGCCAATATCAAAAAATATAGAGAAACAGTATGATCTATCAAGCAGCAGAAGAAAGAAGAGATTTACAGTGCTTATTTTTTTGCTGTTAACCAGAGAATAGTTTCCTACCATCTGGAAAGCACATTTTTGCATAGCTGTAATCCATAAAACATCTGTGTATTGTCCATTAAGACAGTGACTCAAAATGATCATAATTTGTTCAAAACAGATTGCAATTAAATAAAGAAAAACTGTTTTATAGTGCAAAATCTTTATAGGATCCCTTTCAATCAAAGTCCCATATTTATGTCACATAACCATGAATTTTCTACTATATATACACATATACAGGGTGCCCCAAAAAAAGTGAGAACATCTCGTAAATTAAAAGTTTAAATAGTTTACTTATTTACCTTTTTTAGCTATACAACGTCTTTATTTAGACAATTTCCGGTCGCCATCTTTTTCTTTAAATTTGTCAATCGTTTACATCTGTCTTTTTGAAATTTTAAAGAACTTATATGCTACGAGATGTTCTCACTTTTTTTTGGGCCACCCTGTATATATATATAGTCAACTGTACAAGTGACTACTGTGACTTGCAATGTTGTCATGATAGTGCATCCCACATCCAAAAATCACTATGGTTAAAGGTACGAATTAGAAAACACTGTGCCATTAACTTCCAAGAAATTGCTGCTTCCAGAGCACTGTTTCCCAGTCCTGTCTTAGGAGTCAGATCTTCAGGATATCCACAATGAATATGCATGAAAACAATTTGCATGTACTGCCTTCACTGCATGCAAGTCTCTCTCATAGCTTGACTGACTATAGGTTTCCCAGGACAGTTTTGGGAAGCCCTGTTCTAGAGACTTAGGGGTATGTTTACTAAACCGTCTTAATGTGCGCTCTGTGACGTTATCACGCGATAATGGCGCTTTATCAGGCGCACAGGTACCTTATCGCGCGATAACGCACGCAGCGGCGCAAACGAGCGCTGAAGGCGGGGAAAAGCTCCCAGAGGGCGGAGGAAGGCTCCCCAGGGGCGGAGAGAAGGGGTCAATGGGCAGAGAGTGGGAGGGGAGAGGCTCCCCGCACACTAACGCTGTGAAATCCGAGGCTGAAAACTAACGCCAGTGAAACCCTGGCGTTAGAGCTGATTTAAAGGGAATAGAAACCATTTCTGTCAGCAATGTACAGCAAAACCAGGGAAACCTACAAAAAAGTGATAAGTGTGATACATGTACACGGAACAAAAGTGCAAATAAACATTGAAAATGACCCCAACAAAATATAAAAAAAACATAACCAAGCTGGGAAATAGTGATATTAATGGGAAACGTCGAAAACACTCCCAAGAAAGCTCCAAAAAAAGGATATGAATTTTGGAAGGGTCTACGCTCCGTCCCCATACAAGGCGAATGATCCCACAGTGAAATAGCGCTGATCAGGGTTTCCCTCTCCATTGGACAGGTTTCCTATGGCGTGCACGTTCCACAACAGCAGGGCAGGCATGTTGGAATGGGCAACTGGACAGATGCTGGGAAAGGGGACACAGAGGGCTGCAGACGGCACATGTAGTGCTGCAGCTGGGCCACAGTGCGGACTAGGGTGATGCCTAGGTGGCCCATAGGAATGCTGAAACAGTAGAGCAGCCAGACAGCAACTGATGAGGGCCCAGCATGGGCACAAGTGTGTTTACCACAGTGTCACAGGGGATAGAACCCAGTAGGTACCCCCAAGGGCACAGAACATTGGCAGGCTGTGTTGGGGGGGGGAAGCGTGGACATCTATGCAGGCACCCCTACCCCAGAACCCGCACCATAGGCAGCCGCCTACCCGCACAATGTATGGCCTGAGACTGCGCTCCACCAGCACCACCACAGAAGGGCATGTCAGCAGGGTGGCAGAGGGGCACTGGTGGTGGAGGGGGCAGTGGCAGCTGCCCAGAGCAGACCGTGGCCTAGCCCTGTGTAGGTGGGTGCCATGCACTGCAACAGACAGGCTCTGTCTGATGAACAGTCATGGTATCCCCAGGGAATGTACTGTCCCTGTGGCAACACAGTGGTGCAGTGCACACAGCCAGTGTATTCAGGAGCAGAAGTTCACAGGTTCAAGTCCCAGCTGTGGTTCCTGCCAACCCAGCCCTCATATTTTACCCACTACTAAAACGTGCTAATACAGACAGAACCTTTATTGCAGATGACATAAACATGCCCAAAACACCTACATTTTACCCTACAGAGCACAGACACCATAAACAGGCGCATTACCTAGAGCAGAGTCTCCCAAATGCAGTCCTGGAGGGCCAAACACCATTCAGGTTCCATGCTGCCTCTAATAAAGATGCCTGTGCTGCATTTTTATGCGCTGCCCCCATGGTATGCAGATGTATCTCATGCACATTCATGAGGGACAGCATGAAAACCCGAACAGTGTTTGGCACACCAGGACTGGAGTTGGGAACCTCTGCCGTAAAGCAGCAGCCAAAAGGGGCAGACACACCCGCACCCACAGACTCCATTATCCAATGCCTCCTGGAGAGGCAGTATCATATAATAAATTTATTGCTCTACTTTTTACCTAAAGAGGTGTATTTTTCTTGGCAACCAGGTCTCAGACTGTGGAAGAACTTGTTGATAAGTTTAAGATAAAATCTTAAACCTTTGCTCTTTAATAGCATCAATGACCTGTTACGTTGCCTATTATTTATAGCTTCTTTTACTTTCCCATTAGTATGGCTGAATATTTTCACTTAACCGTTCAGCTTGTCCAGCTTGTCCTCTACAAAACATTCAAGTATATTAGCGCTGCTTAGCCCATACTAGATATGTTCACTATCAACTCGCTTCGAATCTTACATAGTGATACTGGAGTACTTATCTGGTTCGGCTGTCATCCCCAAACGCCAACCAGTGCACAGTTGCGTTTCACTGAACTGTTTTATCAAGGGGTCATGTTCCACACTAAATTCACAAGCCGTTTTGCGAATTCAACCGTGGCTGTCGTCTTACGATACTTCTATTCAGAGTTTGCTAGGAAGACGCCGCCACAAGTCTCACCACCACCAAAAAGTTGTCTAATAGACAACATTTTGGTGGTGGTGAGAAGCGAGGAGGAATGTGACAAAGTCTATCTACCATTTTGATGTCTAGGACATCTGTACCTTGTGCACTCACAATCTTAAATGACAGAGGTGTAAGGCAGGGGTCTCCCAATCCAGTACTGAAGGGCCACAAACCAGTCAGGTTGGGAGGATATCTCTAATGCATATATATCTCATGCATATTCATTAGGGCTATCCCAAAAACCTGCCAGGATTGCGGCCCTCCAGGACAGGTTTGGGGACCCCTGGTCTATCCAGTGTGTGGTGGCTGCAAACACACTCCACAGCCCACACTGCCAGCACTGTTACCAGTATTGGCCTGCCAATGTGCATAATAAGGAGCAAGGTACCATAGGTATAGCCCGGACAGGGTGGCCTGGCCAGGATGCATCTGCACAGGGCATTGCGCAATGGCTGGGACATTGTAGTGCCCGGCCACCACCTGCACAGACAGGGTGGCCACAGCATGTCCTGCTGGGAGATCACTCTCACCCTGACTGAGCAGTGACCACGGCATGGCTAGGTTCCCTCATAGTGCTATATAGTATTTCTCTCATGTGATATTTATGGGTTCCCTTATGGGGACCAATCACTGACTTATCTGTTTGGTGTGTATGCTGACATCCCAGTTCTGGGTGCATGCATCTCCACCAGGAACATGCACTACGGACTAACTAGCAGATGGTCTGCAGCTAGTATGTGTCTTGCTGGAACACCTTGCAGGGTGCAGTGGCTGGAGGCTTGCTGTAGGAGAATATCAGATAATGGTGGGGTGCAGCTGAGCATTTCCAGGCCTAATGTCGGTCTGCTATTGCTTTATGGATGTGTACAGATCTGCATTGACTGCCCTGTAGGGTGCCTGTTCCCCAGCAGGACTGGGGGTTGATGGTCCCCTCTACTGCCACCATTGCAGGGAGGTAGAACATGGATCTGTTGGTGGGAGACCCTGTTTCCCACTCTCAGCCCCAGAGGGTGGGTTGGGTGGTGGTCCATAAGGGCTAAACCTGACTGAGAAATAGAGATGTATCCAAGCTGTGTCCACAGGAACTACCTATCTCACACACTAGCACTGCTGGGGACCTGCAGCATGGCCTACTTCTGCCATGGAAGGTGCTGTGGACCTGGTGCTGGGCGCCCCACCTCACCCTCAGGGTGGGCACAGTACCCGCACAATGTGACGGTGTGTAGCTACTCTGTGCCAGTAACACACACGGTCAGTTCCTCCTACCAGGCCGAGGTGCTGTGGGGGTGCATACCCCATCTTGTGATCATCTGTACACTGCTGATTTGCATGTGCAGTGCATCATGGATATGGGTGGGTTAACCCTATCCTGGTGACCACAGCAGACTATTTGTGTAGTGACATGCAGTCCTTCTGCAGCCAGCTAGGGGTTTGCTAGCAGCTATAGCCCACTGGCTACTTCACTGCCTGTGGAGCCAAAGGTCATGGGTTCAAACCCACAGTGGGGTTATTTGATAGGGCTGTCTGAAGCATTGTATATTTTTAATGTACATTAGTGCTGCCAGCAAAAACACCCTCAGAGTACTGTAACCATAAGGTGCCTCAGAAGGAGCCTTATAGGGCGCCCTATAAAGCACCTTCTGAGGCACCTTATGGTTACAGTCCGTATAAGGTGCCTTATAAGGTGTCCTATGGAGCGCCTTATAGGGTGCCTTATGCGGCACCTTAGGTTATGGCACGTGAGGGTGTGTTTGCTGGCTGTAATAATTAAAATACAAATAAAATGCCTCAAGAAACAATACTTACATGTCAAAGCTGATGCCTCAGCCAGCCTTATGCATTATGCACACTGGGGGATCAATTTCATGACCCCTGTATCATCAGTCAGTGTATTAACCATTGTGCTACACCTCTGTTTCTATGTTTGTATGTCTGCGCGCCTACTTAAGATTACCGCGCGTTAACGCGCTTAGCAGCGCTTCGCCCGATAATGTGCGCAGCAGCGCGCATCATCGTGCGATAATCCCGTTTTGCTACTTTAAGACTGAAACGCCCACTCCTTTTATGACAGCCTGCACACTATCGCCGGGCGCACGTTAAGACGGTTTAGTAAACATACCCCTTATATTTATGCTGAAAAAAGGGGATCTCTGTAGATTGTGAGGCAATTTAAAGGCCCAAGAACAATGCTGTAATAGTGCATGAGGGCCTCTTCTTCAGATATGTTTTCCTATGTTTTAGGCACACTGATAGTTATTCCCATAGGCATTCACACTCATGCTGTAATACTGCATGAGTGCAGGAGGTGGGAGCTAAGGAGAAGGGCTGGACTTGGGGCAGAAGTGGATTTGTAATAAGGAAGACTTGTTTTCACTCTACAGTATGTAAGACTCGGCATCCTAGAACTTTATAATACTAGCCAAAGACCTGAAATCAGGTTGATATTATGGACTATTGGAATGTGGTCACCAAGAGGAGATCGGAGTAGCGGAGGATCATAGAAAGAAAAGCCTTGGCATGGAAGAAGATGGCAAGAAACAGTATGGATAAATCGAGGCAGCCCTGAAGCGTTGATTTGGACCAGACCTCAGCAGAGATAGGCTGAGGGGTGGAAGATGGAATTTTTATTGGGGATTGTGGGGACGGGAGGGAAGAAGGGAGGGAAGAAGGGGGTGGGAAATGGGGGGCGGGGGAGAGGGGATAGATGGTGGTGGTAGGCTCTGAAGGGGGGAAGAGGTGAATGAGTGGAGTAAAGGCGGGAATGAATGGAGAAGGGCAGGGGGAAGGGGGTAGTGATTAGAACATACTTTCAATGTAATAGGGTAGGTGTGTGTGCATGGAGAAAGAATGTGTGTAACAGCAGAGGTCTGCATAATCAGAGTTCGGGGTTAAGGCTGGGCGGCTCCGGGCAGGAAAAAGCATTGGTAATGAAGAGGAGGGCCAGAATAAAGCAACGCTATGGCTAATGATATTTGTATGATCACGTGGAATGTGGGAGGAGTAAGCACCCCCATTAAACGCACTAAGATTTTACAAGCATTGAAGCGGAGGGGAGCTCAGGTTGCATTTCTACAGGAAACCCATCTTAGTCAGCTTGAACATGAAAAATTGAAATGGGACTGGGTGGGGCAAGTGTGAGGGGCCTCTTCGGGAACACGAAAAAAGGAGAGTAGTGATTTTAATAAACAAAGGAGTTCCATTGGAGATTATATCTGAGGAAATTGACCTCCCAGGGGCGCTGCATTTTTCTGCAGGTAAAACTAGGGGGAGAAGAATTGTTATTAGGTAATGTTTATGTGCCAAATTGTTATGATCACGAGTTCTTTAGGGGTATTCTAAGATGGATACTGTGGGCGCCTAAGTTGCCCATTGTACTAGCAGGAGATTTTAATTGTCCCCATGATCCAAGAATGGATAGGACAGGTGTGCCGGGGAGGGGAGACTAGAAACGCAAGGGTATAAGATATCTGTATGAATTGGGAGATGTTGTAGATGCTTGGAGATTGCTGCATGGGGGAGAAAAGGACTACACATACCTATCAAGAGCACACCAAACTTGGTCTAGAATAGATTATATTTTAGTCTCAAAAAATAGCTTTGGAAGAGTTAAAGACATTGTAATTGATCCAATTATAGTGTCAGACCATGCAATGTTAAGAATGAGCTGGAAGGAAAAGGGCCCTCCAGAAAGTAGATGGTCATTCCCGAGAAACTTGTGGAAGAATGAGGAGTTTCAGAAATACTTAATACAATGCTGGGAAGAATATGTGAGTTTTAATGAGTCTCAAACGAGCACAGCAGCCCTATTTTGGGAAGCTGGGAAAGCAGTAGTCAGAGGACACATTATTGCATATGTGGCAAAGGAAAGGAAGCGGGTAGATAGTAAAATTCTGCAGTTGACACAGGAGCTTCAAGAATTAAAAAGAGCAACAGCAACTCCAACAGAGTACTCACAAGTCCAAGCCCAACTCAATGCTCTGCTCCATGATAGAGCAGTACATTCTATGCAGTACTATAGACATCAGTTCTTTAGATATGGGGATAAATCAGGAAGGCTTTTAGCGCGGCTGGTTACAGACCGGGGGAGCAGGAAACAAAATTTGCTGTAGAATCTCTATGGATTGAAATTCCATGTATGAAGGGGAAGGTGATGGCAGTAGGGGTGTACTATCGACCGCCTGGCCAGAATGAACAAATGGATGATGACATGCTCAAAGAAATCAAGGAAGCTAACAAAGGTCACAGCAGAGTAGTAATAATGGGTGATTTCAATTACCCTGGTATCGACTGAGTCAGTGTCACGGCAGGACATGCTAGGGAGATAAAGTTCCATCAATAAACCACATGCCCTGTTCAATATTGTAAAGTGGCCTGCAGTTATTGACCTGATACCCCTATATAACCTCGATATCTTGATGATCACCGAGACATGGCTGTCTGATTGTGACAATGCTCTCATGAATCAGATGCTTCCAGCTGGATTTTCTCTATATACATGCCACAGAACCAATCAGAAAGGAGGCGGAACACTCATCCTTGCCAAAGCCGATCTACATTTCAAGCTACACAGTACCTCCAGCTCAACCCACCTTGACTCTCTCACTATATCTAATGAGCTCTGCACAATCAACCTTCTATACCGGGCTCCTACACCTTCACCAGAGGACCTATCGACAATACTTGAGCTTGCATGTACCACATCCACCCCCTGCTCCCCAAATTGGTTAATTGGTGACTTCAACTTACCATCTCTTCAAGACAGCCAGACAACAGCATTCCTAGATGCCCTAGAAGAACTAGGTTACGAACAATATGTTGACTCTCCCACCCACATCAAGGGAGGAAAGCTTGACCTCATCTTTGCACCCCAGACCAACACCATTACACCCTAAGTCCTCGCACTATCCATAACACCAGTGCCCTGGTCCAATCACAATTTACTCAGATTTCACATACCCATAAGTACCTCCAACAAGAGTCAAAAGATGACCAATACTACCAGAACCCCAACAGCCCGCTTCAGACCACTCAACCAGAATATAGTCCTAGAGAATCTCCGACCCCTTATGACTGACACAACCCTCAACTTAGACAATCTCATATCCAAATGGGACGAGAGTCTTAGAGCTGCCTCACGACCATCATGCGCCGAAAAGAAAATAAGACAACGGGAACATGCACCATGGTTCTCCAAGGAACTGAGAACATCACTCCACCACCTACGCAAACTTGAGAGGCGATGGCGCCGAACCCACTCCCCTGAGACACATGCTTCATACAACTCATATTTAATTACGCACCGTGAGATGATAATGCAGAGAAGGAAACTTTACCACACAGATATATTAAAACGTTCCATCAATAAACCACATGCCCTGTTCAATATTGTAAAGTCTATAACAGGGGAACCGGTGTCAGCTCAACCGTTAATGCCTCAACCACAGGACTACTCAAACTATTTACAAGCAAAGATGATTAAGACCAACACAAACATAGGGGTCAGCGACCTCTTTGCATCGACTGAAGCATTCCAGGCATCACCATTATGCAACTTCACCAAGGTATCTAATAAAGAGGTTGAAGACATCATAGCCTCAATCAACCCCAGCACTGCACCCAACGACCCCTGCCCAGCAAGCTGGATCAGGGAACTTCGACACGACCTAAGCCAAATCCTGGGCAAAATTCTGAACCAGTCCTTTTTAACTGGTTCGTTCCCGCAGAGCCTTAAACACACCTCAATCAAGCCACTACTAAAAAACAGCAGACTAGATCCATCCAAAGTGGAATCATTTAGACCAATCTCGGGCATCCCCCTGCTTGCCAAGATCATCGAAAAAGCTGCCCAACAGCAAATCCAACATCATATTGATACTGAGGCACCACTAGATCCTTCCCAACACGGCTTCAGGGAAGCACACGGAGTTGACACCGTCCTTACAACCCTCTTTAACGACTTGGTCACAGGAATAAATAATTCCCGACAAGGATTCGTACTCATCTTTCTGGACATCTCTGCCGCCTTTGATTTTGTGAACCATGATATACTCCTACAACGCCTAAAAGAAAAGGGGATTCAAAGCACGGCACTGGAATGGTGCAAATCCTACCTCTCCAATAGATGGCAACAAGTCAAGGCAGGCCACACATCCGCAGAACCATTTCTACAGACCCAGGGGGTGCCTCAAGGTTCGTCCTTATCGGCACTGATGTTTAATATCTACATGCAGCCGATATGTGACTTGATCCGATCCTTCAACGTACAATGCCTTGCTTATGCAGATGACATCCTCCTTTACATGCCGTTCAGAATTGACACACCAGTACTCGCCCCAATAATAAGATGCTTTGAAGCTGTAGCTGACTGGCTGTTGACACAAAACCTACGGATCAACCATGACAAAACTGATGTTCTATTCGTCACGAGGAACCGGAAATTCATACTTCCTCCAGCACTACATGCCAACAATGCAGAGTTAAAATCCAAATCTACCATCCGTTATCTAGGCATCACGCTCGATCAGCACCTTGATATGACAACTCATGTAAAAAACGTCACGAAAGCAATATATCATAAGATCAGAACGCTGCGTCACCTTCGCCCCCTTCTGGATTTTACCGATTACCGGACAACCTTCCAGGCATTAGTCCTCCCACATTTGGACTTTGCCAACATCATCCTCCACGGACTCTCACAAGCAACCTTAAATCCGCTCCGCCTAGCTATGAATGCAGCTGCAAGAGTCCTTCCTGGATCGTCAAGATCTGACCACATAACGCCAATCATGAAAGAACTGCATTGGCTACCATTACGTGCCAGACTCCAATACAAGTCAATTGTCCTTACATTCAAAGCCCTAAATAACTACCCCACTACGCCAATCAGCAAGTTAATCCACAGTACCCCTGAAAATAGAAACCGGAGGCCTCAAACAACGAACACCTTAGTAGTCCCAAAGATGACGACAAAATGCTCAAAGACAACCTCCAACAGGGCCTTCTCCATATTTGCTCCATTAAACTGGAATGCCCTTCCCCATGAAATCCGAGGCATTAAAAATCTAGCCCCATTCAGAAAAGCCTTGAAACACCACCTATTTACAAAATTCTACCCAGAGACAATCCGTGGTGAACACTCAATTGACAAACTACCTCTCAGCCGCCCTAACACCCTAACACAATCAGATAATGGTTAGCCTACTCATAAGTCCCACCGCTAACCATCACACGTGTACTATCCTCCCACGAACACACATGTATCAGCTAGAAGAGTTAGAGAAGTGTACATAGTATAAAGTTAGCTTGTATATAGTTTCCCCGGTTTTCTCCATGTTTAATATCCTGTTTCACTGTAAACTCAATGTTACCTGTATGCATTGTAGTATGTTTTGTTCGATGTACACCGCACTGATTATAATAGCGCGGTATAGAAGAAATGTTAAATAAATAAATAAATAATAAAATAAATAGATGAAATAAATGACTACTTCCTGGAGCAGCTGGTTCATGAACCAACCAGAGGGGAAGCCATACTGGACCTAGTCCTTAGTGGAACACCAGATCTGGTGCAAGAGATAAGGGTTTTGGGACCACTTGGCAACAGTGATCATAGCATGATCGTGTTTGATTTAATTAGTGGAGGAGGGATAGTAAAGAAATCCACAGTACTATCTTTTAACTTTCGAAAGGGAGACTATGATAAAATGAGGAATATAGTTAAGAAAAAACTAAAAGGAGCATTGCAAAGGTTAAAGACTTACATCAAGCTTGGGTGTTGTTTAAAAATACTATTTAAAAATACTATCCTGGAAGCCCAGACCAGCTGTATTCCACGCATTAAGAAAGGTGGAAGAAAGTCCAAAAAACTGCCAGCATGGTTTAAAGGTGAGGTCAGAGAGGCTGTTGCTGCCAAAAAAGCATCTTTCAGGAAATGGAAAAAAAAGCCAAACGACGAAAACCCGAAACAGCACAAGCACTGGCAAGTTAAATGCAAAGCATTGATAAGGCAGGCAAAGTGAGAATTTGAGAAGGAACTTGCTACGGAAGCAAAAACACAAAATAAAATTTTTTTCAAGTACATTCGTAGCAAAAGGCCTCTGAGAGAGTCAATTGGACCATTAGATGATAGAGGGGTAAAAGGGGCAGTAAGAGGACACAAGGCGATAATGGAGAGACTGAATGAATTCTTTGCTTCGGTCTTTAGTGAGGAAGATGTAGGGATGTTACCCAAGACTGAAGTGGTATTTAAAGGTGATGCTGCAGAGGAATTGAGAGAAATATCGCTACACCGGGAAGATGTATTACAACTATTTGATAAACTGAATAGTAGCAAATCACCTGGACCGGATGGTATACATCCAAGAGTGTTGAAAGAACTGAAATATGAGATTGCAGACCTGCTATTAGTAATCTGTGAACTTTCATTAAAATCATCTATAATACCTGAAGATTGGAGGGTCGCCAATGTAACGCCAATTTTTAAAAAGGGTTCCAGGGGTGATCCGGGAAATTACAGACCGGTGAGCCTGATGTCAGTACCGGGGAAGATGGTAGAAACCATCATAAAGAACAAAATTACACAGCATGTAGATAGTCATGGCCTAATGGGAGATAGCCAACCTGGCTTTAGACAAGGAAGATCTTGTCTTACTAATCTGATATGTTTTTTTGAAGGTGTGAATAAACAGGTAGATAAAGGTGAGTCGGTTGATACAGTGTATCTGGACTTTCAGAAAGCCTTTGACAAGGTCCCTCATCAGAGACTTTTGGCAAAACTAAAAAGTCATGGGATAGGAGGCAATGTACTATTGTGGATTGGGAACTGGTTAAAAGATAGAAAGCAGAGGGTAGGGCTAAATGGCTAATTTTCCCAATGGAAAAAGGTGAATAGTGGAGTACCCCAGGGATCTGTACTGGGTCCGCTACTTTTTGACATATTCATAAATGACCTGGAAAAAGGGAATAACTAGTGAGGTTATCAAATTTGCAGATGACACAAAACTGTTTAAAGTTGTTAAAACCCAAGAGGAATGTAGAAAACTGCAGGAGGATCTGGATAAATTGGAAGACTGGGCATCAAAATGGCAGATGAAATTTAATGTGGACAAATGCAAAGTTATGCACCTAGGAAAGAACAACCCACACTATGGTTACACGATGCAAGGTTCCACATTGGGATCCAGCACCCAGGAAAAAGATTTAGGAGTCATCGTGGATAACATGTTAAAACTCTCCGCCCAGTGTGCAGCGGCGGCCAAGAAAGCAAATAGAATGCTAAGTATCATAAGGAAAAGAATGGAAAATAAAACAAAGGATATTATAATGCCTCTGTATCGTTCCATGGTACGACTGCACCTTGAATATTGTGTGCAATTCTGATCGCCAAATCTTAAAAAGGATATAGCGTTATTAGAAAAAGTACAGAGAAGAGCCACTAAAATGGTAAAGGGGATGGAAGGCTACTCCTATGAAGAGAGGCTACAAAGGTTAGAGTTCTTCAACCTGGAAAAGAGACGACTGAGGGGAGATATGATAGAGGTCTATAAATTAATGAATGGAGTGGAACGGGTAAACGTAGATCGATTGTTTACGCTATCAGAATATAGAAAGACAAGGGGACATGTAATGAAGCTACAGGGTAAACTATTTAAGACAAATAAGAAAAAATATTTTTTCACTCAACGTGTAATCAAACTCTGGAATTTGTTACCGGAGGATGTAGTAAGAGCTGTTAGTGTAGCTGGGTTTAAAAAAGGTTTGGACAAGTTCCTGGAGGAAAGTTCCATAAACCATTATTAAAAAGGGACCCAGGATATCAATGCTTGACCCAATACAAGCATTGTGGAACCTGTGTCTTTTGGGGATACTGCTAGGTACGTATGACCTAGATTGGCCACTGTTGGAAACAGGATACTGGGCTTGATGGACCTTGGTCTGACCCAGTATGGCACATCTTATGTTCTTATGTTCTTAACTGTGGTACAGATCACCAACTACTAGTATACAAACTCAAGCTAAATTTGAAAAAGAGCAAGCCACTTATGAATGTAGTAAAATATGACTGTGAGTGTATACCACTGGAATTTAAAGACTGCCTGCAAAATCGATTTGCTGGTTTAGATACAAACAGAGCTCCAGAAGAGTTATGGGATGACATCAAGAAGGTTGTGTTGGAAGAAAGTGAGAAATCTCTACAAAAGATGAAAATGCAAAAACGTCCAAAATGAATGACCGAAGAAACTCTGAAAATTGCCCAGAAACCCACAGAAGCTAAAGCCAGAGGAGAAAGAGAGACAATCGCAGAACTCAACAGAGATCTCCAACGTGCAGCAAGACAAGACAAGACGTACTACAATTAATGCGTGCAAGGAATTAGAAGCAGAAACTATTAGAGGAAGAACAAGATTGGCTTTCCTAAAGCTAGGAGAGTTAAAAGAAAAAATTCCAGCCTCGAATTGGAATGTTACAAGATGCTCATGGATCTATGTTGAATGATGCTGAGAAGATCAAGAAAAGGTGGAAAGAATATACAGAGCTTTTATATGATAAAGAACAAGTGGACCAACAACCATTTCAACCTGTATCTTATGATCCAGAACCATTGGTGATGAAAGAAGTTGAATCAGCATTGAAAGCCTTATCAAAGAACAAAGCACCGGGCATTAATGGCATTCCAAAAGAGGTATTACAGCAATCTGATGCAGCTGTTACCATACTTACAAGGAAATTTGCCAGGAAATTTGGAAGACAACATCATGGCCGACTAGAAAAGATCTGTGTTTATACCAATACTAAAGAAAGTGATCTAACTGACTGGAAATTATCGCACAATCGCCGTGATCCCACATGCCAGCAAGATTCTATTGAAGATTATTCAACAGAGATTACAATCACACCTGGACCGAGAACTACCTGAAGTGCAAGCAGGGTTCAGGAAAGGGCGAGGAACGAGAGACATCACTGCAGATGTGAGATGGATTCTTGAAAAGACTAAAGAATACCGAAGGATATCTATTTGTGCTTTATTGACTACAGCAAGGCTTTTGACTGTATAAACCATGAGAAACTCTGGGCCACATTAAGAAGCATGGGTATACCAGAACATCTGATCATTCTCTTGCACAACCTTTACATTGATCAGGAAGCAAAAGTTTGAATGGAACAAGGAGAAACAGAATGGTTTAAAATCAGCAAAGATGTATAACAAGGCTGCATACTTTCCACCTACCTGTTTAATTTATATGCAGAACAAATAGAGAAGCAGGATTGTATGAAGACAACAGAGGTGTGAAGATTGGTGGAAGACTCATCAACAACCTTCGCTATGCTGCTGATACCACATTACTGGTTAAAAGTGAAGACGATTTGAAACATTTGTTTCTCAAGATCAATGAAAATAGTCTTAAAATGGGCCTGCACCATAATGTAAAGAAGACAAAAATAATGAGAACTGGCAAAATCAATGTTCATCGTTGATGGAGAAGAAATTGAAATAGTGGACAACTTTAACCTACTTAGATCAACTATTAATAAAGAAGCAGCAAGCAGTTAAGAAATCTGATGACACATTGCTCTTGGCAGAATGGCTATGAAGGGCCTAGACAAGATTTTCAAGAGTAGAGATGTCTCTCTCCATACAGAGATTTGACTTGTTCAAGCCATGGCATTTTCAATAACGTCATATGGATGCAAAAGGTGGACAATGAAAAAGATAGACAGAAAGAAAATTGATGCCTTTGAATTATGGTGCTGGCAACAAATACTGTGTATACCATGGACTGCCCAAAGAACAAACCAGTCAGTACTAGAGGAGACCAAGCCTAAGCTTTCTTTATAAGCTCAGATGACAAGACTTTGACTTTCATACTTTAGACACATTATGCGGAGAGATCATTAGAAAAAGACATCATGCTTGGTAAGGTAGAAGGTCAACACAAAAGAGGAAGGGCAACAGTGAGATGGATTGATACAGTAACAGCAGCTATGGGTACCAGTCTGTCAACAATGAGCTGCCAGACTGAAGACCAAACACAATTTAGGACAACTATCTAGAGGGTCGCCATAAGTCGAGACTGACTCAACGACACTTAACAACAACAGGCTGCTAGCACACACCAAAACCTCCACTGACTGCTTACTACACTTTAGTAAACATCCACCTTAATGTGAATGAGTAAGATCACTTTTGCCCCATGTTAGGGGAAACGGTCCTATTTACTAACCATATGCTAAAAGAGATTGCGGTCCATGTTAATAATTACCACCCAGGAAGGAGTAGATAACATGAGGAGGGATCTAGCTAAGCTTGAAGAATGGCTTAGAATTTGATGCTGAAATTTAATGCTAAAAAATGCAGGGTCGTGCATTTGGGCTGCAAAATTCCAAAGGAGCAGTACAGTGTTTGGGGGGGGGGGGAGGTACTTCTGTCCACAAAGCAAGAGCGGGACTTGGCCGTAATTGTGTCTGATGATCTTAAAGTAGCTAAACAGGTAGAAAAGGCGACTGCAAAAGCCAGAAGGATGCTTGGGTGTATAGGGAGAGGAATGGCCAGCAGAAAAAAGGAGCTGATAATGCCTCTTTATAAGTTTCTTGTACAACCTCATTTGGACTATTGTGTGCAATTCTGGAGACCGCACCTTCAAAGACAATACCCATCCTCAACCAACTTCTCCCACCCAACTTCGTTACTTTCACCAGCCACAGGCAAAACAAAAGGGGTGGAGGAGTTGCCATCATCACCAGATCTGACCTTCAATTCAAAATGGAAGAAGCCAGCAACACCAATTCCCTTGAAACATTATCTATTTCCAACCACTCTTGCTCCATAAACCTTATTTATAGAGCGCCCTCTGCGGATCCAGACAACCTCTCCAATATCATAAACTTAGCATCAAATACCCATGTTCCACATAAACCTAACTGGATACTAGGAGATTTTAACTTACCATCCCTACAGGACAATCAAGCAGCCGCCTTCACAGAAGCCCTAGATATCTTGGGATACACCCAATTGGTTCATGAACCTACACACACAAAGGGCAATGTTCTCGACCTGATATTCGCCCCACAAACGGTGCTTCAGCAAGCACAAAACATCACGTTATCACTAACAGCAGTTCCATGGTCGGATCATAAGCTCATTTCCTTTCAAATTCCGACACCCATCAAGTCACTGAGACCCATTACGAACTCACAAACAAACACAACCGCAAATACCAGAAGATTTCACCCATTTAACAAAGAACGCATCCTGGCTGAAACAAACTCTCTCCTTGACAATACCTCACAAGACCTAGATGTCCTAATCTCCACGTGGAACAGCAGACTCAGCTCGATCGCAATCCGTCCCCCCACATCTAAAGCCCCAAAGAAAAGACCATCCGCACCATGGTTCACAGCTGACCTAAGGGCGTCACTAACCCTCCTACGAAGATCGGAAAAACGCTGGAGGAAATCACGTACCAGCAGTGACCAAGCAGCATACATCCAACTCCTACACACACATCGCAGGGCAGTCACAGACAAGATGAAACAACATCACACTGACACTCTGAAACGTTCATTAAACAAACCGCATGACCTCTTCAACCTGGTCAAATATCTTGCCAAAGAACCGACCCCGGAACGCACAGGATCTATACACCCACAGGATTACGCCGTATTTATGCAATCAAAACTATGCAAGACTGACAAGATGATGATACCAGACCCTCCTGATGACAAAGCACGCACAGCGTTTCTAACCACTTTTACCACTCCGTCTAAGAGAACTATCGAAGACACCATTGCTACCCTAAATACCTCCACTTCATACTCAGATCCATGTCCAGCATTCTGGATAAAAGATCTGCGATCCGACCTTGCCCCAATCTTAGCTAAAATGATAGGATTATCATTCAGCACCGGGTCATTCCCATCCACGCTCAAACAGACCTCCGTTAGACCGCTGCTTAAAGACACCAAATTAGACCCTCAAAAGGTCGAGTCTTACAGACCCATATCCAGTATCCCGATGCTCGCCAAAATCGTTGAAAAAATAGTCTACAGGCAGCTACAAGATCATGTGGACACTAACGCACCTCTAGATCCATCACAACACGGGTTCAGAGAGTCACACGGAGTGGAAACACTACTCACTACTCTTTTCAACACCATAATCTCAGGCATTGACAACTCACGTACAGGTTTCGCACTTATCTTTCTAGATATTGCGGCAGCCTTTGACTCAGTCCGCCACGAGATTCTCCTGATTCGACTAAGAAAGAAAGGCATTACCGAAACAGCGCTTGAGTGGTGTAGGTCTTACCTGTCTGGAAGATGGCAACATGTACGAACAAACGGAACCACATCCGAGCCATTCCTACAAAGTCAAGGAGTCCCTCAAGGATCCTCCCTATCGTCACTTATGTTTAACATTTATATCCAACCCATCTGTAACATCATCAGATCCTTCAACGTGAGTTGCATGATTTACGCAGACGATGTCCTACTGTACCTGCCAATATCACTGGATTGCCCAGACCTCACCCCACTAACCAACTGCTTCAATGCAATATCAGAATGGCTCCTCTCCCAAAATCTGCGCATCCAACATAAGAAAACTGAGGTCCTGTTCATCTCTAGAAATCCAGAATTCACTCCACCTAACCAATTGGAAGTAGACAACGCCAAACTACAAGTAAAATCAGCCATACGGTATCTCGGAGTCACATTGGATCAGAACCTCAACATGAAGCAGCACATAGCAAAAATAGTAAGAGCAATCTACTTCAAGATCAGATCCCTCAGACACATACGCCCTCTACTCGAGCTGAGCGACTTCCGTACCATCTACCAAGCCCTCATCATCCCTCATTTTGACTATGCAAACGCCATCCTACAAGGACTCCCCCAGACAACCTTACATCCCTTACAACTTGCCATGAACTGCGCTGCGCGAATCCTCTTTGGAGCACCAAGGAGAGAGCACATCACACCCCTCCTGATGCAGCTTCACTGGCTCCCCATCCAAGCCAGGATTAGCTTCAAGACCTTAGTGATGACATTCAAAGCCATCAACGGGTTATCCGCCTCTTCAATATGTGACCTCATACAACCACCCACACCCAACAGGATAAGAAGAACCTCTGCAGCCAACATGCTAGCAATACCAAAAGTTATGACAAGATGCGCCATATCAACTTCAAACAGAGCCTTCAGTCTGAGTGCCCCAAGCCTCTGGAACTCCCTACCACCACACATCAGAGCTATCCCCAACTTGAGCCAGTTTAGGAAGGCCTTAAAACACTTCCTCTTCATTAAATACCTCACAGCCTCCCCCGAACCCCAGCCACCATGTATGAGCAACACAATAACTCCATCTCTCATATATACAGTTACCTTGTTCAATGTTCCACACATGTAGATAGTTTCCCCTGTTATCCAAGTTTACTGCTCCTGTTCATTGTAATGACCTGACTCTTGTTTATTGTCGGATACTGTTTGTTCTATGTAAACCGCGCTGATCGCAAATAGTGCGGTATATAAGAGATGTAAATAAATAAAATAAAATAAATAAATATAAGCAGGTTTGAGTTGGTGCAGAGGGTGGCAGCTAATAAAATGGTTTGTAGTCTTTGTTATGAAGCATATGAGGACAGACTTAAAGATCTTAATGTGTATACTTTAGAGGAAAGGCAGGACGAGGTGAGATATGATAGACATGTTTAAATACCTCCGTGGCATAAATGCTCAGGAGGGTCTCTTTCAATTGAAGGCAAGCTCTGCTATGAGGGAACATAAAATGAGAGTAAAAGAGGATAGACTCAGGAGTAATATGCGGAAATATTTCTTGGACGGAAAGAGTGGTAGATGCATGGAATAGTCTTGCAGTGGAGATGGTGGACACGAGGACAGTATCTGAATTTTAAAAAGCATGGGACAAACACTAAGGGGTATGTTTACTAAACCGCGCAATTGTGCGGGGCGCACTTGAGCGTGCGAAAATGATGCACTTAAGTGCTCTTAAGTGCCCCGCACGAGTGCACGTCACACTAACGGGCCCCGCACATGTGCGACGAACACGCGCACGTGTGCGGTGCGGTACTGTGCGATAGAGGCGGGGAAAGGCGAAAGGAGGGCGGAGGAAGGCCCCCGAGGGGCGGAGAGACGGGGTCAATGGGTGGAAAGTGGGAGGGGAGAGGCTCCCCGCACAGGAGCAGGGCCGAATTTACAATAAAAAACACTCCCAGGAAAGCTCCAAAAAAAAGGAATGATCTATGGAAGGGTCTACGGAGCGTAGACCCTTCCAAAAATCAATTCTTTTTTTGGAGCTTACCTGGGAGTGTTTTTAATGTTGCCCATTGATATTACTGGTGCCCAGCTTGGTTATGTTTGTTTTCCCCTTTTTTCAAGGTCATTTCTGAGGTTTATTTGCCCTTTTGTCACCATACAAGGTGAATGAGTCCACAGTAAAATTGTGCAGAGGTTTTCTGAGCCGTTCGGTCAGGTTATCTATCTCCAGGGACTGCACTGTCCCTGTGGCCACAGTGTGGTGTAGCAGACACAGCCAGTGCCTGTAGGACCAGAGGGTCACAGGTTCAAATCCCAGCTAGGGCTCATGACAACCCAGTCCCCATAATTTTACCCACCACAAAACAGTGATAGTCAGGACACCCCTGTATTGCAGAGCACATAAGCATGGTGCAAACACCCATATTTTACCCTACACCGCACACAAACCATACCAATGGCCATTACCTACAGCCAATTCCCCCAAATACAATCCTGGAGTGCCACAACTCAATCTGGTCACATGCTTTTTCCAAGATAAGAACATGTCAGCATGTTGGCGGAAGGGTACAGGTGGCGGAGGGACCAGTGGCTGCAAGCCACAGCACACAGTAGCCTAGGCCTGTGCAGGCTGGCACGGTCCACCGCAACAGACAGGCTCTGTCGCATGTACAGTCATGGCCTCCCCAGGGAATGCAGCACATCTGTGGCAACACAGTGGTGCAGTGCACACAGACAGTGTGTGTGCAAGAACAGAAGGGCACAGGTTCAAAGCCCAGCTGGGGCTACTGCCAAACCTGTCCACATATTTTTCCCACAACTAAACCGTGATAGTAAGGACAAAACTGTATAGCTGAGAACATATGCATTGTTAATATGCCTATATTTTACCACACCAATCACAGACACCATAAACAGGCGCATTACCTAGAGCAGAGTCTCCCAAATGCAGTCCTGGAGGGCCCCACACCATTCAGGTCCCATGCTGCCTCTAATAATGATGCCTGTGCTGCATATCTATGCACCACCCCCATGGTATGCAGATGTAGCTCATGCATATTTATGAGGGACAGCATAAAAACCCGAACAGTGTTTGGAACACCAGGACTGGAGTCGGGAAACCCTGCCGTAAAGCAGCAGCCAACAGGGCCAGACACACCCGCATACCCCCCCACAGGCCGCATTGGCCAATGCCTCCTGGAGAGGCAGGACATTGGGCCCTGCCTGTATCTCCCAATACTAGCAGTTGCAAACCTTAGCAATGCCACCCTACACCTGGGTATACGGTACACAGCTATCAAACGCTTCCTATGACAACTGCCATATATCAATTCCTACGTTAAGCACATTTTGGTCATTGAGCTCCACCATAACAATCATTCTGATGTTTGCGGTGTGTGCTGCAGGTCTGGTCCCTGACAGTGTCTACCACCCTGGGGGGTGACCCCCAACAGTATTGAGTACCATATCCATGCCTGTACTGTGCCCAGGACTTGTGTGGTGGTTATGGCTGCTGACCTCATCTATAATAGCACAATGCTGGCATAGGTGTGGGGGTGGCTGTCTGTCTATCCAGTGTGTGGTGGCTGCAAACACCTTCCACAGCCCACACTGCCAGCAATGTTGCCAGTATTGGGCTACCAATGTGCATAATGAGGAGCAAGGTACCATGGGTATAGGCCGGACTGGGTGGCCTGGCCAGGGTGCATCTGCACAGTGCATAGGGCACTGACTGGGACATTGTAGTGCCCGGCCACCACCTACACAGACAGGGTGACCTCAGTATGTCCTGCTGAGAGATCACTCTCACCCTGACTGTGCAGTGACCACAGCATGGCTAGGCACCCCCATAGTGCTATGTAGTATTTCTCTTGTGTGATAGTTATGGGTTTCCTTTTGGGGCCCAGTCACTGATATATCTGCTTGCTGTGTATGCTGACATCCCAGTTCTGGGTGCATGCATCTCCACTGGGAACATGCACTATGGACTAACTAGCAGACTGTTTGTAGCTGGTATGTGTCTTGCTGGAGTGGCTTGCAGTGGCTGATGGCTTGCTGTAGGAGAATAACAGATAGTGGTGGGGTGCAGCATACCATGACCTTGTCTAATGTCTGTCTGCTATTGTGTTATGGATGTGTATAGAGCTGCATTAACTGCCCTGTGGGGTGTCTGTTTCTCAGCAGGACTGGGGTTGATGGTCCCCCTCTACTGCCACCTTTGCAGGGAGGTAGAATGTGGATCTATTGATGGGGGGCGTGGGTGTGTGTGTGTGTGCATGGTCCATGGAGGGCTACACCTGACTGAGACATCCATGATATTTGTGCAGAAACCACCTATCTTACACATTAACACTGCTTTGGGCATGGCCTCCATCAGCCATGGAAGGTGTTGTGGACCTGGTCCTGGGTGCCTCATCGCACACTCAGGGTGAGCACAGTACCCGCACAATTTGACGGTGTGTAGCTACTCTGTGCCAGTAAAACACCCGGTCCATACCCCCTACCAGGCCGAGGTGCTGTGTGGGTGCACCCGGTCACTTCCTCCTACCAGGCCGAGGTGCTGTGGGGGTGCATTCCCCATCTTGTGTTCATCTGTGGACAGCTGATTTGCATGTGCAGTGCATCATGGGTACGGATGGGCAACCCTATCCTGGAGACCACAGCAGACTGTCTGTGTGGTGACGTGCAGGCTCTCTACAGCCAGCCAGGGGACGGCTAGCAGCTATAGAGCTGTAGCCTAATGGTTACTTCACTGCCTGTAAAGGCAGAGGTTATGGGTTCAAACCCACAGTGGGGTTATTTGAAAGGGTTGCCCAAAGCATTGTTTTTCTTTAATGTACATATTTTGATGCCAGCAAAAACACCCTCAGCGTACTGTACCCATAGGGTGCCTCTGAGAGCGCTTTATAGGGCACCCTATAGGGCACCTTATGGTTCCCGTCCATATAAGGTGCACTATACATTATCCTGTGATGCAACTTATAGGGTGCCCTATAGGGGATATATTAGGGTGCCGTGGCAGACAGTGCACTTTATAATGTGCCCTATGGAGTGCCATATAGGGTGCCTTTTACGGCACCTTCCATCACGGCACGTGAGGGTGTGTTTGCTGGCAGCAATTAATAAAATACACATACGGTGCTGCAGGAACAGATATGTACATTGCAAAGCTGATGCCACAGCCAGCCTTACGTATTAGGCACCCTGGGGAGCTACCTCATGACCCCTGTATCAGCAGTCAGTGCCTTAACCATTTTGCTCCACTGCTGCTCCTCCATGCATGTCAGCGCACCTACGTATGCTTTTCATTCCTTAAACTGCACAGTGCTGCCATCAAAAACAGTACTCTGACCTTGCGGTACCTCATACGGCACCCTCTAAAGCACCCTATAAGCAACATTCTAGGGTGCCTTGGCGGACAGTGCACTTTAAAATGTGCCTTATAGGGCGCCTTATGTTAACACACTTTGAGGGTGCGTTTGCTAGTAATGATAATTAAACTAAAAATAACATGCCCCCTAAAGCACTCTTCCCCATAATATGCAATGCCTCAGCCAGCCTTGTTCATTGGGCACTGTGGGGGATCAAACCCCTGATCTCTGCATCATTGGTCAGTGTCTTAACCATTGTGCTGTGGCTCTGATCCTGTGCTTGCACATCTGTGTGCCGCCTTATGCCTCCCAATAATAGAACAGCCTCCTAAATCAATAGCGCACCGCCTAATGCCCATCTGTGCGCCGCCTTATGCCGCCCATTCTTTGTATGCCTCCTAAAATATCACCTTAGCCAGCCATTGTCATTGAGCACAGTGGGGGATTGAACCCCTGATCCCTGCACCATTGGTAAGTGCCTTCACCATTGTGCTGTGGCTCTCCTCTTCTGTTTGCACATCAGCGTACTACATATGCCTCCCGCGCAGCCATCTGATGCGCTAAGGTGCGGGGCGCACAAGGGCGCCGCGCACCTTAGCGCATATTTAAATTCCGGCTTTTCTTTTTCAGGACGGAACGCCCACTCCTTATATGGCATCCGCACTCTACCGCGGCCCGCACTTTAACGGGATCTTAGTAAACATACCCCTAACTGTTAGCACATAGTAAATCCCATGTGGAAATTTGCATTTTGGGGTGTAGAAAAGGTGGAGACTGCACTTAACATATTAACTACCGGTACTTCTGTGTTAACTGTAAACTCCATCTCAAGAAGTATAGCAGACTGAATTATGTGTTATCCATTGTGCAGTTTATGTATGGTAACTGCTTTTTCTTTATGCTAACAGCACTGCTACCCTTTCAAAAATATTGGAAATGCTTCCAACAGTTAATGCAGTTATCAGCATTTGTTTAGAATAATTTATAGTCCTCCAATTTGGGTGAATGAACACCTTTTCTAGGCAGATAATAATATATGGACTGAAAATATGGAGTTTTGAACTAGCTAGATACATTAAAAATGTAATGACCTAATTTACAAAGATAAGGATTCATTTTAACATTTTTTTAAGTGCCATCAAGTCAGTGTTGACTCATAGCAACCCAGCTACCTCTGGGTTTTCTTGGCAACATATCACCAGAAGCAGATTGCCAGCCTTTTCTTCTGAGGCAATGGAGGGTAAGGTGACTTGCCTAAGGTCACAAGGAGTGCCAGTAGGAATTGAACCCTTGATCTTCTGGGTATGAGGCAGTTGCTCTAACCACTAGGCTACTCCTCCACTCTATTCTGCACTCATTTTAATATATACAGGTCTTTTTAGTCTTGGCCTTATACTAGTCATTCTCCCTATATATAAGGTTTACAGAACAGAAGACATTATTTGATATTACAGACCACTGAGATGTTTTTGCTTTTCCACTGGAGATGTTGATATTTATTTTCCAGTTTCCATAGTTTTTATTTCTGAGATCCACAGAGTCGAGTGTTCTTAGCCTAACACATTTTCGCAGTGGGGGGTGGGATAGTGGGTATGTACAGATGTGCAAAATTACCCAAAACATGCAAGAATGCTGTTTATGCCTTTTGTACATTTCTACAAAAGTACTGCTCCTGCTGCAATAATCTGTGTAGAAATAATTTTTGTGAGTAGTAACCTTTATAAATACTCTGGTGCATATAAACATTTCTTTGAGTTAAACTTTAATGAATTGCTGCAAAGCAAAATTATGCAAGGTGGCTCATTAATAATGTTTGTGAAAACCTCCATGCAAAAATGACTTTGCAAGCTGGTTCTTGCAATAAAGTTAACTACACTTTAGTAGGGTATAATTAACCTTTTAGTAAAATAGAGTTTACAAAAATTTCATGTCTAAGTTTGCTACCAGGCTCATTTGCAAACAAATTAGTCCCAGTAGTTTAAAATTTTGGTTTCAAAGTTTAACACTCTCACCCAAGAATACTCAAAGTGCATTCATGAATGTAGATCATATTTTTGTCAGTGCATCTCAATTTATAATAAACCTTGGTATACAATCTTAAGACTCTTCCCAAAGTAAGGTATGTTATGTAAGTCAATTTCTGGTTATAAAAAACCCTCTTTAGTTGTATACGAACGGTTTGTTCGCTCCCTATCATAAGAAAAGAGTGTAATATTTTCCATAAAAATGCCAGCGGAATTCTGTGGCCAGCTAACTGCCATATTTTAGTCAATGTTGCAGTTTAGAGTGCCCTAGGGAGTCAATTTTTGAAGGGTTTAGGTGTCTAACTTACTATATCTGATTGCTTTTCTCCACTGTGTACATCCAGTAGTGCTATAGTGTTGTATTATTATCATATATTATTATTAACCTGAATTGGCTTCTTTTAAAATTGACCAGGGCTGAGTCGCTAAATTTAGGATGCTGTTTTAAACAGGTTTAAGTTTCTAAAAAGTGGCCAGCAGTGAGGGCAGAATTAGAGCAGATAAAAGTAGTTAAGCGCTTAGCTCCCTAGTGTTTTAAATATGTGCTGACTTAAGAGGTCAGTGCAGAAAGCTGTGGCTTTGCTCATTAAAATAGTAAATAGTGCACATAATCGAATTGCAAAATTTTGTATGCACTGTTTGCCATTTTTACACACAGAATTTTATGCTGCAAAGCCATTTAGAAAAATCACGTAGAATCACTTGGGGGTCATTTGCTAATGGCATGCGCAAGCGCCAATTACACATGTTCTCTAATGTGGGACTCATTTTATTCCTGTGGCAAAATTTTACATGCGTGGATTTATAAAAATGAAATTTAACTGATAGGGCAGAGTCTATTTAAAAATCACCTTATAGGCCCACAAGGAGACTTGAAACACTTCTCTGTGTTTGTGACAAAATTTGCTGCCTTTTTTATTTCTTTTATTTATGTAGAAGATTTAATGTACCGCCATTTGGTCCAATGGCCATCAAGGCGGTAGGGTTGTATCTAAAACTGCTGAGTCAGGCCTTCAATATGAACAACTTTTCAATGTACATTTTAACCAGTAGAGAGTTATACATCTTGCTGACTGTGAATGCCTATGGGAATAACTATCAGTGTGCCTAAAACATAGGAAAACATATCTGAAGAAGAGGCCCTCATGCACTATTACAGCATTGTTCTTGGGCCTTTGCCTCACAATCTACAGAGATCCCCTTTTTTCAACATAAATATAAGTCTCTAGAACAGGGCTTCCCATAACTGTCCTGGGAAACCTATAGTCAGGGCTGCTCAAGTTGCTCAGGGCTAGGAACATATAGTCAGGGCTGGGAAACCTATAGTCACGGCTGCTCAAGTGAGCTCAGGGCTGCTCAAGTTGCTAGCTCACCAGAATTCTCCTGGTCCAAGTCCACCATAAACCTTTTAGCTGCCGCTGGAGTGTCAAATGCATAATTCTGACTTTGGCTGGAAATCCTCAATACCACCGGGTAAGCTAACGTAAATCGCATCTTCCTCTTGAATAACGTGGCACAGAGTAAGGCGAACTCTTTCCTCTTCACCGCCACAGCTGCAGAATAGTCCTGGAATAACAAAAGTCGCTGGTTCTCCAATATCAATTCGCTTTTCTTTCAGTAGGCCTGGAGTAACTGTGTTTTATGCTGGAAGTTAATATACGCGCAGTCACTACTCTTGGCCTCTGTCTGGTCTCCTCTCGATTTCCCAGGTGGTGTGCGCGCTCCACTTGTATCTGGCCCACTAAAGATTCCAGGCCCACCTCTTTTGGGAGCCATGTTTCAATCAAGGGTGGCAGCAGTCGATCTGTTGTAGACTCTGGAACTCCCACTATCCGCAGATTGTTTCTCCGCAATCTACTTTCTAGATCGTCTACTTTTGTCATAAGTGCCTCAATTTGTACTTGCTGTGCTGCAGATTCCCTTGAGCGGCGTCCCTCCTCATCCTCAACTGCGGCCAAACAGTGTTCTAACTCATCCACCCTCCGGCCTACCTCCGCTAACGAATCTCCAATTTCCTCCAGTTTTTTCAGAATTAGATCGAATTTAGGGTCCAGCAATTTTACTATCTCCTTCGCCACCTCTTCCGTCGAGGAGTCTGCACTTTCTGCGCCCGGTGATGCGGGCTGAGCTGCCACTGAAGTTAGGGTTCCGGCCTTGCTCCCTTTGTCGCGGTCTTTTTTGGCTGGCAGGGGCATTTTGCCGCGTTTGGTTTCCACAGCTGCTGTCTCTTTCACTACTCCTCCGTATCCTCTACTTCCTCATTTATTTAGGGGGGATATTGGTCAGTTTTTAAGGTTATTTCATGAGGCAGCCCCGGAGTGAGCAGAGGAACGTCCTCACTCGCTCATGCGTCACGTGACCGCCTGTAAACTGCTTTAAAACCTCCTTTGGGCTGTAAAGTGCTATATCAAATTTGCAAATATGAGATGCGATCAAAAAGTATCAAGACTTGCTAAACTTCCCTTTGAACATACATAACCATCAGGGCAGTGTACAATCAAAACACATGCTGTTCCAAAGGAGGAAAAAGAAAAATGTAGTCAGAGTGAGGAAATCAGGTAGGCGGGAAGTGGTTGGGAGATATTCCAGGACAGAGTGTCAACCCTGTTCCCTGAGCTACTCTGCAAAATAATAACTGAAAGAGCCAAGCCTTCAGTGCCCATTTAATTTTAGAAAAGGAAGATTTTTGCCAAAGGTAGCGGGGCATGAAATTCCATGAGGATGATCTTAAGTATGAAAAAGGGGAGTGGCATGAGATTTCTAAATCCAAATGAAAAGGGGGTGAGACGTGAAAGAAGGGCCTGTGACAAGGAAAGTGTGTGAGAGAGTCTATATAAAGCAATAAGGGATGTAAGAGAGGGAGGAGATTTTGGGACCTTGATTGGGCACTGTTGAAAATAGAATACTAGGCTCAATGGACCTTGGGTCTGACTCAGTATGGAATATCTTATGTTCTTAATAGAAACTTAGATGAACCAAGGTTTCAAGCAAGCTATAACTGGAAGCTACAGAAAAGAAACCAAAATGAGAAGTGACATGATCCACATGATATTCTCCCACCAAGTTTCACTGCACTGGACTGTAAAGCTGCAAGCATTTCAGCATGGTAAGTGAAAGTCCCAAAAAGATAGCATTACGAGGAGGAAGTGATGTCATCGGTGAGGATGGCAGCTTAAGTGAGGAGCTCCGGAGTTAAACCCCGAAAGTGGTGGTCAGTGAGGCCCCCCCCCCCTCGCTGAAACAGCTCAGACCAAAGGAAGAGGTGGCGGAACTGGTGGCTAGTACGACCGGAGAGATGACGACTCGCAAGAAGGCGGCGGATTTAAAAGAATTCGCATATGGCGGAGGACAGGCTGGTGGAAGAGAGCTCAAGATGGCGGCGGGCGAAAGGCTGCCCAGAGACTCTACAGAGCGACAGCTGCCACGTGCAGCAGATACAGAGCGGGGTGCGATAATGTGTCCAGGGCCGAGCTGAAGGCTTGGTTTGATGAGCTTAAATCAGAGCTGGCCGCAGTTAAATCGGAGGTGGGAGAAGTCTGCAATGAACTGAGAGAGGAGGTGGGTGAACTGAGCCGGCGGACGGCGGAGCAAGAACAGCACATGGAAAGGGTGCAAATAAAGCAGGTGGCGATGGAGAACTCCTTGAAAGAGTGGGAGAGCTGGAAAGAGCAAGTGATGTATAAAATGGAGGATTTGGAGAATCGTACACGACGGAATAATTTGCGAATAAGTAACCCAGAGGGATCTAAAGCAAGAGACCTGGAAAGGCTACCGGAACTAGGACCTGCAGACGCAGAAGGACCCCCCTTGATCATAACCACAGGAGGAACACAAACTACCTGACAAAGTCTTATATTTCCTCCCACAGCACAAGCAGTGCAGTAGGAAAGAAAGCATTTTCACAACAGGATAAAAGAAAAAGTCACAGGAATTGCTGAAGAGCCAAAAATCAACAGTCTCCGAAGAAAGAATGGCAGCCACGGCACAAGAATTATGGTGGGAAACAGCAAAACAGAGCTGGGAAGCAGCTGCCGACTGACTGCGTGAAGAGAAGCAGGCAAAAAGGCAACTGCAGAAAATGGAGCGCACTGAAAAAAGAAGGGAGGCGCATGAGGTCAGAAGAACAAGATACCACTGAAAAACAGATTGGGACGCTGCTTTAAAGGAGAACCGTGAAAGAAATAAAACACTCACGGCTCTCGAAGGAGGAAAAAACAGATCAAGGAAGGGGATGGAGAAGAAAAAACTGCCCGACAACTTCCTCAGCAACCAGGTCCTTGAATAAGGTGATTTTTTTTAAAACAAATTTTAAGGAGTTAGAAAAGTAACAAAAAAGTGACTATCAACTTAGCTGATAGAAGTCTTGTTGCAGAACAGTCAGAATGGAAGGCTGCAACTGCTCCTCATGAAGGACTAGAAAAAGGGACTGCTACTTATGGAGAGGGATCTGCAATTATGAGTATATACGTCTGGGAATTTTCTGAAAGGACTTTTTGTATTAAAGCTAATTAATCTGTGAACACAGTGTTTTTTGTTAAATCAGTCAGGGCCTAGTAGCAGCAGTTTAAGTTTAAATTTAAAACACAGAAGAGAACTTTCTGGTTACATTTCATACACAGCAGAGAGTTTGTAGTTTAAATTTAATAGTCACTCAGGGCCTAGTATCAGCAAAGTACTTTTAGTTTAAATTTAAAACACAGAAGAGAGCTTTCTGGTTAAATTTGGAACCCAGCAGAGAGCTTGTAGCTTAAATTTCATAATAAGTCAGAGTCTAGCAGCAGCAAAGAGCTGTAATTTAAATCAAATCAGAATATAACTTAGCATAAAAGGCAAAACAGGGGCAGTACTCTTTGAGCAACAAATAAAGTCTTCTAGAGACCTTTACAAGGAGGCCTTCTACCTAGGGGCAAGAGACATGTAAAACGTTTTCAATAGGTGTTAACACCAGGTGGCAGGTCAAAAGGCCATTTTGAAAGACTCCTTCTATCCAAGCAAGGACTGTTAATCACCCAGGAAGTTGGTCAAAGCTTACCTCAGCAGCACAGGACAGGGTATTGTGTAGCAGCCCTCTTTTAATAAGTGTTATTTCCCTCCCTCCCTCCCCAACACCCACCCACCCCTGGGATAATCGTAGCTTTATAGGTACTTACACATCTTAAAGGAAAGGAGGTGCTCTCAGGTGAAGCTCGTTATCCAAATCAGTCATACACTAAGGACTTGAGATTAATTAAGCTTCAGGTGAACAAGGTATATTAAGCATATTAGGTACAGTTTTATTGTATAAATATCCATAGCAACCCTTAGTAAGTAAAGAACTTAAAGATCTAAACACAAGCTTAAAACTAAGATGCAGACAGCAGTCCAGCAGCAAGATGGGGGCTTTCCAGTCTTTTTAATTGAGTGTCACATGTATGATTTTCTCCCAGTTGGTGAGAGGTCTTATGTGTGCACTAGGTGCAAGGAGCTCCTTGCTCGCAGGGAACGAGTCCGTTCTCTAGAGGCTAGAATAGCAGACATGGAAGACATAAGAAAGACAGAAAGGTACATAGACAAGACCTACAGGGATATAGTCCAGAGGTCCCACCTCCAGTCTGGGAGCATCCCTGTTGCCATGGAGGAGAGAGGTCACGTGACAGGAGATCACCATCCAGGTGTGGCAGGAAGTGATCCTGTAACTAGGACCTGTCCTCCAGGTGATGTAAAACCCTCTCGCACTGAGGAAGTTTCTCCAGGGCCATGTGCCCATGAGGGAAGGGTTAGGACAGCAATTATAGTTGGTGATTTGATCATTAGGCATGTAGATAGCTGGGTGGCTGGGGAACGTGAGGATCGCCTGGTAACATACCTGCCTGGTGCGAAGATAGCGGACCTCACGCGCCACCTAGATAATGTCTTAGACAGTGCTGGGGAGGAGTCTGCTGTCTTGGTACATGTCGATACCAATGACATAGGAAAATGCGGTAGGGAGGTTCTGGAAGCTAAATTTAGGCTTTTAGGTAGGAAGTTGAAATCCAGAACTTCCAGGTTAGTGTTCTCCGAAATGCTTCCCGTTCCACGAGCAGGATCCAAAAGGCAGGCAGCGCTCCGGAGTCTCAATGCGTGGATGAGACAATGGTGCAGAGATGAGAGTTTTGGATTTGTTAGGAACTGGGGAACATTCTGGGGAAAGGAGGGGCTCTTCCGAAGGGATGGGTTTCACCTAAACTGGGATGGACACAGGCTGCTGGCATTAACCTTTAAAAAGGAGATAGAGCAGCTTTTAAACTAGATAATAGGGGAAAGCCGACAGTCGCCCAAGAGCACATGGTTCGGAAGAATGCATCCTTGAAGGATACTACCAAAAGCAGAGAGGTTCCAAAAAAGAGTAATGTAGCCCAAGTGCCTTCGGTATGGAGCAGACAGAGCTTAAGGATCGCAAATTACCCATGCCTACCAATAGCCAGATTAATATGAATAAAATACAGTCTCAAAAATGCTTGTATGCAAATGCTAGAAGCCTAAAAAATAAGATGGGAGAGTTAGAATATATAGCACTAAATGAGAGGTTCGATATGATTGGAATATCAGAGACATGGTGGAAGGAGGACAACCAGTGGGACACTGTGATACCTGGGTACAAACTATATCGTAATGATAGAGCTGATCAAATTAGTGGAGAGGTTGCGCTTTATGTTAGAGAGGGCATTGAGTCAGAAAGGATTAATGTTTTGCAGGAAACAAAATTTCCTGTAGAATCTCTATGGATTGAAATTCCATGTAAAAAGGGGAAGGCGATGGCAGTGGGGGTGTACTATCGACCGCCTGGCCAGAATGAACAAGTGGATGATGAAATGCTCAAAGAAATCAAGGAAGGTAACAAACGTTACAGCGCAGTAATAATAATGGGTGATTCCAATTACCCCAGTATCGACTGGGTCAGTGTCACAGCAGGACATGCTAGGGAAATAAGGTCCTAGATGAAATAAATGACTGCTTCTTGGAGCAGCTGGTTCATGAACCAACCAGAGGGGAAGACATATTAGACCTAGTCCTTAGTGGAACACCAGATCTAGTGCAAGAGATAAGGGTGTTGGGGCCACTTGGCAATAGTGATCATAGCATGATCCCGTTTGATTTAATTAGTGGAGGAGGGATAGTAAGGAAATCCACAATACTACCTTTTAACTTTCGAAAGGGAGACTATGATAAAATGAAGAAAATAGTTAAGAAAAAACTAAAAGGAGCAGTTGCAAAGGTTAAAGACTTACATCAAGCTTGGGTGTTGTTTAAAAATACTATCTTAGAAGCCCAGACCAGAAGTATTCCACGCTTTAAGAAAAGTGGAAGGAAGTCCAAAAAACTGCCAGCATGGTTTAAAGGTGAGGTCAGAGAGGCTGTTGTTACCAAAAAAGCATCTTTCAGGAAATGGAAAAAAGAGCCAAACGACGAAACCTGGAAACAGCACAAGCACTGGCAAGTCAAATGCAAGGCATTGATAAGGCAGGCAAACGGAGAATTTGAGAAGAAGCTTGCTGCGGAAGCAAAAATGCAAAATAAAGACTTTTTCAAGTACATTCATAGCAAGAAACCTGTGAGAGGGTCAGTTGGTCCATTAGATGATAGAGGGGTTAAAGGGGCACTAAGATGTGACAAGGCAATAGCAGAAAGACCGAATGAATTCTTTGCTTCGGTCTTTATTGAGGAAGATGTAGGGATGTTACCCATGACTGAAGTGGTATTAAAAGGTGCGGAAGAATTGAAGGAAATATTGATACATCGGGAAGATATATTACAACTATTAGATAAACTGAAGATTAGCAAATCACCTGGGCTGGATGGTATACATCGAAGGGTATTGAAAGAACTGAAATATGAGATTGCAGACCTGCTATTAGTAATCTGTGAACTTTCATTAAAATCATCTGTAATACCTGAAGACTGGAGGATCGCCAATGTAACCCCAATTTTTAAAAACGGTTCCAGGGGTGATCCGGGAAACTACAGACCGGTGAGCCTGACGTCAGTACCGGGAAAAATGGTAGAAACCATCATAAAGAACAAAATTACTCAGCATGTAGATAGTCATGGCCTAATGGGAGACAGCCAACATGGCTTTAGACAAGGAAGATCTTGTCTTACTAATCTGTTATGTTTTTTTGAAGGTGTGAATAAACAGCTGGACAAAGGTGAGTCTGTTGATATAGTGTATCTGGACTTTCAGAAAGCCTTTGACAAGGTCCCTCATCAGAGACTTTTGGCAAAACTAAAGAGTCATGGGATAGGAGGCAGTGTACTATTGTGGATCAGGAACTGGTTAAAAGATAGAAAGCAGAGTGTAGGGCTAAATGGCCAATTTTCCCAATAGAGAAAGGTGAATACTGGTGTTCCCCAGGGATCTGTGCTGGGTCCGCTGCTTTTTGACATATTCATAAATGACCTGGAAAAGGGAATAACGAGTGAGGTTATCAAATTTGCAGATGACACAAAACTATTTAAAGTTGTTAAAACCCAAGAGGATTGTGGAAAATTGCAAAAGGATCTTGATAAATTGGAAGACTGGGCATCAAAATGGCAGATGACATTTAATGTGGACAAGTGCAAAGTTATGCACCTAGGGAAGAACAACCCAAACTATGGTTACACGATGCAAGGTTCCACATTAGGAACCACCACCCAGGAAAAAGATTTAGGCGTCATTGTGGATAACATGTTAAAACCCTCGGCCCAGTGTGCAGCGGCGGCCAAGAGAGGAAATACAATGCTAGGTATCATAAGGAAAGGAATGGAAAATAAAACAAAAGATATTATAATTCCTCTATATTGTTCCATGGTGAGACCGCACCTTGAATATTGTGTGCAATTCTGGTCGCCGTATCTTAAAGAGGATGTAGCATTATTAGAAAAGGTTCAGAGAAGAGCCACCAAAATGGTAAAGGGGATGGAAGGATACTCCTATGAAGAAAGGCTAAAAAGGTTAGGGCTCTTTAACCTGGAAAAGAGACGGCTGAGGGGAGATATGATAGAAGTCTATAAATTAATGAACGGAGTGGAACGGGTAAACGTAGATCGATTGTTTACGTTATCATAATATAGAAAGACTAGGGGACATGCAATGAAGCTACAGGGTAAACTATTTAAGACTAATAAAAGAAAATTTTTTTTCACTCAATGTGTAATCAAACTCTGGAATTTGTTACCAGAGGATGTAGTAAAGGCTGATAGTGTAGCTGGGTTTAAAAAAGGTTTGGACAAGTTCCTGGAGGAAAGGTCCATAAACCATTATTAAGGGACCCAGTACAAGCATTGTGGAACCTGTGTCTTTTGGGGAAACTGCTAGGTACGTATGACCTAGTACGTATGACCTAGATTGGCCACTGTTGGAAACAGGATACTGGGCTTGATGGACCTTGGTCTGACCTAGTATGGCATATCTTATGTTCTTAGGAGCACTTCCCTTCAGAGGTGCTCTATTGGTTCTCTTGACCAGGGACAGCTCTCGAAAGTGAAGAAAGGAAAACTGTTGGCAAAGAAGGAGCACCACAGTGTGCACAACTGCCAAAGATAGCTACACTAACACCAAATCTCTTCTCAGAGAACGCCAGGAGTTGGAGAAGTCCACCACCTGCTGAGACAGAAAAAATACTGAAGCTCCCCTTGGGGGATGGGTTTTTATACCATGGGTGATGTCACAAAGCTTCAGGAATTTTTCTCTGTCTCACCATCTGCTGGCAGGGAACACAACCCACTAGTCAGGATTGGTCTAGCAGGATGTGTTTGGAAATGTATTTAAATTGCAGGCAAATGAGCTACACATAATAATCTGGTATGCAAATGATTGCTGCACCCGATGAAGAGACAGGCGTAGAGGATTTCGCAACTAGTTTTAGCGCCAATCTCGCTACGCCTGGGTCTGAAGTGACTTAAACCTCTAGCGCATGCCCCAACAGGATTTTGATGTCATCAGAGGCGATCGCAGCATCAGGAAAAGCCCCCGATGCCAGAGACTGGTGTCCCGACAGAAAGTCACTCTCTGGTGGTCTAGCGGTCCAATCTCACCATCCCACTTAAAAAATACTAACCTGGTGGTTTAGCAGCCCTAGAACCCCCACCCTACTTAATACAAATCTAACCTTGTGGTCTAGTGGCCCCAGAACCCCTCTCCCGTTATCTTTCAAAGCGGGAGCACCGCCTACATGCTCCCGGTCTGCTATCTTGGAAAACGGAGGCGCCTGGCCCTGCATGGTCCATCCTAGAAGTCTGACCTCGCCTGGTGCATCCCAGGATGCACTACGTGGAGCCAGGCACCACCATTTTCCAAAATGGCGGACCGAGAGTGGAAGCGCGGAAGCAGTGCTCCTGTTTCGAAAGATACTGGGAGGGTGTTCTGGGCCACTAGATCACCAGGTTAGTTTTGTTTTAAGTAAGATGTGGGGTGGGGGGGTTCTGGGGCCGCTAGATCATCAGGTTAGTTATTTTTAAGTGGGATGGGGTTCTGGGGCTGTTAGACCACCAGGTTAGTTTTTTTAAAGTGGGATGGGGGGTTCTGCGGCAGTTAGACCATCAGGGAGTGACTTTCTGTCAGGGTCTCCAATGCCATCAAAATCCTGTCGGGGCTGATATGCAAATTAGCCATGTAGTGCCCATTTCTCTGGGAGAGCATGCCAATCCAGCACCAATTTCTTGTGCACATGTGTTTGGCTTGCTCTCCCAGTTTAACGCTGCCATTTTGCGCACAGTTTAACGCATGGCTCATTTGCATATGAGCTCCTTTCTGCATAGCCGCGCTGAAGTTGTGCACTATCAGTGTGTTTCAAACAGGCATAAAAAGCTGATAGCGCACGACTTCAGCGCCCGCTTTCTGTATCGGCTGTTAGAATATTGTGTTTATTTCTAAAGGCAGCATCTCTGAAAGAATAGAGATAGGCTAGAGGTAAAATAGAAAAAGGCAATCAAAATGCTGCAAAATGCTTCAGGTCCTAAACATTTATACCCTGAAAAGGAGAGGAGGGGAGACTGATACAGATATTTAGATACCTGAAAGATATTAATGCATGTGACAAAGTCCCCAAAAATCCCCTTTCCAAATTAGGTGGTGTGATTTTTTGGAGCCCCTGAACTACTGTATTTCTGTAGTAAAAGAGGAAGAGGCCATAACATGGCCTAAATAGGTGTTCCTATAATGATGTATTAAAGGGGGGAGGGGTGGTATACGAACCTCCGGTTGAACCCAGAAGCTGCTGGATCTTTGGCTTTCTTTAAATAGTCCTGAGGGGACTAAAAGGAGGAGACCTTCCATCGCAGGTCAGTAAGGCCTCAGGCAGGAGAGAAGAGGTTCCACAAGCTGTTTAGGTCTAGAGTAGAGAAGGTACACAGGGATAACCTGCCTGATTATATAAACTTCACTGTGGGGCAGCCTGGATTCAAGAGAGAGTGCTGGGACCTGGACCAACTGTTAGGGGGTTCTTCTTGCTTTCTGAGTCTGGGGTGGACAACCTGGATTTGAGGAGGGAGTGCCAGAACCAGCAGTGTGGGGGTTCCAGTACTTGCATGGCTGGAGCTGGAGTCAAAGGATTCAGAACCCAACTGGACTAGAAGCCCACTGATCTACTGGGAAAGGAGTCACAAGAAATCAATCCTCAGTAGAGAAGGAACAGGTAAAGAATCTGTGTCAGCACATCAGAGTGCAAAGAAGCAACAAGATAAAGAGGTTTCTGCTTTCTTCCAAAGGAAAGGTAAGGAAGAGGACTATCAGGAGGAAGAGATCCCAGGGACATCTGCCGAAGAAGTTAAGCCCGTTTGCCTTACAAAATAGATGATTTTATGTGAGCTAAAGAAATACATTTTATTTCAAACACTATTTTTGTATAGCCTTTTAAAGAAGTTTCCAGCAAATGTAAAGGCATTTTTACTTAAAGACTTAAAATGTACTGAGTTTTTTTTCTCTTGTGGGCAAGGAGACACGTGAATCATGGGATGCCAGTGAAGAAGAGCCTTGAGGCATCAGGACCCAGGTGCAGAAGTGTTGTTTGCCTCTGTCCTTCCCCATAAAACTGAGGTATAGCTTCAAAATTGCTACCTTGGAACAGTTGTTACATGCACAAACTAATCCTCTACAAAGAAAGGAAATGGCAGAACTCAAGATCAAGTTATGAAGCTCCAAGAAGACAAAAGGAATAACATTATGGAAAGGGTGGGGGATTGACTGAATGAGTAGTGGTGACAAAAACAGTAACAGAATTCAAGGCGGCGTGGGATAAACAAATGATCCTTTAATGGCAAGAGGATATTTGAAAAGCACTAGGATAAACTGAATGAAAAAGCATGGTTCATCTCAAAACAGCAGTGAAATGATTATACCATGCTTCCAAAAGGGCACAGGTGGTAATCTGAATGGAATGGCAGTTAAATTCCTAAATAACTTGTGGGGTGATAGAATCTGCCATGTTGGTCTTTATCTGCTGCCATTTAGTACGTTACCATAAACAGTCTTGTTTTCCCTTTTCATATTAAGTCAGGAGTAGGCAATGAGTGCTTGAGAACCAGAAGCAAGTCTGGTTTTCAGGATACCCATCTTGAATATAGGGTTGCCAACTGGCTCCAGATGCGCCTGACACGCTTGATTCAGTCCTAGGTTTACCCCACTGCATGCAGGGACATGTAGTTCCGATTTTTCCATTGCACTCTATAAGAAAAGCAAGACTACTTATCCCTACATGCAATGGGATAAACCCAGGACTGAATCAAAGCCTGTCGGGTGCATCTGGAGCCAGTTGGCAACCCTACTTGAATATTCAACATGTACCTTTGCCTTCAAATGGTCTGATTTGAATGTTTAAGTTACCCTGAAAACCAGACCTATTTTGTGGCCTTGAAGATCTACATCGCTTTCTTCCCCCCCCCCCCCCCCCCCCCGCTTCAAATACCGTCACTTTCTTCTCCAGACTCCACCTATCATCTCTTACATTTTGTCCCCTGCTTGGAATTCCTGTCTCTTAGGCTGCTGTCTGTTCTCAAACACTCTAAATTTATTATGGGATCACAGAAGGTTGGGAGAAAACTGTTCTGCATTCTGGTTGGCTAGGCTATGATGGTGGGCATTATGAGCCAAGAAAGGCTTGTTCCAACAGCAAAACAAACTGACAACATATTTTCATATTAACAATGAGCTCTTTGTCTGGCATATCATCTTTGTTAAATATGCTGATCGCATAAAAGTCCTTATGTGACCATTTGCAGTCAGAAAATCAGTCTTTTCTTTTAAATTATTGCTAAATTACATTATTCTTGAGTACATCAAGCAAGCATATATTAGTCATTTCATAGTGAGCTGCGAACTGTTCAATAGTGCTGCATTATTTTGTCTATTTTGTGATACTTTAATGTGAAAAAAAATTATGGAAAGCAAGCAGGTTCTGCACAGCATATATTCCTTGGAATTTTCTCACAGAAAGGCAAATGGCAGAGGCTCTAATGATTGGTGTTACCATTCACAAGTTTCAAATTTCACCAGATGCAGTCTTGTTTTTTTTCTGTGTCCATATATATTCACAAGTACTACTGAAAAGAAGGGAAATCTAGAATTGCACATGCATCCACATTGCTCTATCCCGTTATCTGCTTTTCTCTCACACAAATATCTACATGTTTGACACACCCAATTAAATGCAAGCCAGGAAAGGGTGGAGTCTCACGAAGGGGAGATAATGCCAGATCAAACTTGTTAACTATACTTAGAGTGAGTCAGACCAGCCCTACTGTAATATTCACAGCCGCATATCCCACTTCTAAGTCACAAAATACAACTTTAAGATGGACTAGATCCCACAGTTTTTCTTCCCTTCTTCCATCTGTACCATATCCTCTCATTCCTCTTTCCCCCACACTTCAATATAAAATAAAGTTAGGAATTAGTGTATAAGAAGAAATTTCTTCTTTATTTTTAGGAAGCAATTATGATTTTTCCAGTGTTCAGCATTCATTTTGTTTCATAAAGTTGTTTATATCTTTTTCTTGCTGGTGTCCTATTTAAAAATTAAGCAATATGTTTGAAAACCAACAAATATGTCCTCTGAACATAGTAGGGGAGCTGCATTGCATATACTAGCAGTTCTCAACTCACTCCTTGGGCACACCCAGCCAGCCAGTCAGTTTTTCAGGATATCCACAATGAATATGTATGAGATAGTTCTGCATGAAAGAAAGCACTGTATACAAATCTATTCCATGCCTATTCATTGTGGATATCCTGAAAACCCGACTGGCTGGTTGTGTTCCAAGGATGGAATTGAGAACCACTGAACAACACAATGGAGGAGAGATGGCAGTAGATAAGTCTGAGTACAGCGTATTATTAGGAAGAATACTTGACACTACTGATCTTCCTTGTTGTCTGATGTAACTCTGCATCTGCTGCTGAAAGGAAAAAAGTGTTACATTCTCAGTATCTGGCCTGTGCAGCATGCTGCAGTACCTGGTGAAGTAGAATATCTGGAATGGGAGGTGGGAAAGGGTTAATGTTTACCATCCCTTGTAAGGCCTCTTTCTCATCCAGCTCCTGCCCAATCATTAAGCAAACTAGGTGATTGCCTAGGGTGACAACTTCTGGGGAGGGCACAAAAAGCAAGGCATTTAAAGCTAAACAATAGATTTTGACAGCCAAGGGGGGTGTAAGGCTTAAGATCTGCTTAGGGTGCCAACATCTCGAACCAGTTCTGGAACCGGCCCTGCTTGCTACCTCCAACGCTTTTCTAAATTTCTCCCACAGACTTCCATCTCTTCTTAGGTACATTTCCTCTCAAACACACCAAGTACCACATTTTACCATCTTGCCCTACAAAGAGCAAGATTCAAGCTCTGAAATGAGAAACTTCCACTTCCTTATTTTGATTTTGCCCTACTTTAGGGATCCATCCATCCGCCTATCAGGAATGTGCATGCAATAACAGCCGTTTGGTTAATTGGCGCACTTTAAAAACTTAGGGGTTTATTCTGTGCCATCCCCGCTATTCGTGCCTTCTCCCGGCTTCGACTAACTTCCCCGCCGGTTGTGCAGGGAAGTTAGATGGGGACGGGGAAGGAGCTGCTCGGGGGCAGAGTCTGGGAGGTTGCCAGCCCTGGACGTACAGGGCCGATTCTAATGTCAGCCCTGTACATCCAGGACAGGTGACATGTGCGGGGAAGTTATTCCACCTCCGAGGTGGAATAACTTCCCTGGATGGTTTTTTTTTGGGAAAGCCGGGGTGCAGAGGACATCCTCCGTAGCCCTTAGGAGGCCAGATCGGGGGTCAGGCTAAGGGGAATAAGCATTTTTTCTCTGGCGGCCGGCATTGCGCTCTTCAATGGAGCCACAGTGCCACGGCAACATGACATCATGGTGCCGTGGCTTCATTGAAGAGCCTTGACTGAATTAGCTGGGGACAGTCTGGAATGTGCAGGCTGGACTGAATTGCAGTCCCGGCCTGCACATGCAGGACTGTTCACGATTCTGATCCAACGGGGCTAGACGTGCCCCGCAGGATCAGAATCGCGATCCCCTCTGTACGTCCGGTCCCTTAGTGGGTACAAAATCAATGTTGTGTTAACCTATGAATTAATATGCATTAAGTTGATTTGCACATATCAAGCACAGTTACTTACCTGTAACAGGTGATCTCTGGGAACAGCAGGAATTAGTCCTCACATATGGGTACGTCGGTACCGACGGAGCCTGCGCGGGAAAGCTCCCCAGCTTCCCAGAAGGAAGCTTTTGGGGCCTCCCACTGCACATGCGCGCTGCCTTCCCACCTTCCTGACCAGCTCTCCTCAGTTCGAGTTTATAGCTGAGACAATAGAGAGAGGAAAGGAAGATAGATAGAGGATACAACTCCTAGGGGAGGTGGGTGGGTTGTGAGGACTAATTCCTGCTGTTCCCAGAGATCACCTGTTACAGGTAAGTAACTGTGCTATCTCCAGGAACAAGCAGGAATAAGTCCTCACATATGGGGACTCCCTAGCTAAGATGCCTGGGAGATCCCGTTGCAAGGGTTCGCCATCTTCGTATGGATCTCAGGCATCCATTCTGGGAAGGTGGGCAGGAGTTGCTCAAGTATGGAACAGGTGTTTGAGGACAGCCTGACCAAACAAGGCATCCCGGCGGGAGTCCTTGTCCAAACAGTAATGGGCTGTGAAGGTATGAACCGAGGCCCAGGTGGCGGCTCGACAGATCTGATCTATGGATACAGAGTGAAGATGAGCCATAGAAGTGGCCATGGCTCTCACATTGTGAGCTGTGACATGGCCTTCCAGAGAAATGTTTTTACTCTGGTAAGCAAAGGAAATACACTGAGCAATCCAATTGGAAAGTGTACGTTTGGAGACTGGAAGTCCCAAATGGGAAGGATCAAAAGCCACAAAAGTTGGGAAGACTTTCGATGTGGCTGAGTCCTGTTGAGGTAAAAGGCAAGAGCTCTTTTACAATCTAAAGTATGAAGGTTCCTCTCTGCACTGGATGCATGAGGAGCCGGAAAAAGACAGGTAGATATACCTCTTGATTAAGATGAAAAGGCGAGACCACTTTGGGCATAAAGTGGGGATTCGTCCTAAGGACCACCTTATCATGATGAAACCTGGTATAAGGTGGATGAGCCACTAAGGCCTGTAGTTCACTGATGCGGCGAGCCGAAGTGACTGCAATAAGGAAAAGGACCTTCCAGGAAAGAAATTTCAAGGAGGTAGAAACCAACGGTTCAAAAGGTGGCTTCATAAGCTGACCCAGAACTAGGTTCAAGTCCCATGCTACCGGAGGAGGTCGGATGGGAGGCTTAGTTAGAGTCAGGCCTCTCATGAACCTTGCAATAAGAGGATGAGAGGAGACAGGTTGTCCATTTATAGGTTTTAAAGATGCTGCAATAGCACTCAAATGGACTCTTACTGAATTTGTCTTAAGGCCTGCATTAGAAAGATGCAGGAGATAGTCTAGTAGAGAATTCAAAGGAAGTGCTAGAGGGTCAAGACCCTGTTGAGCACACCAAATGGAAAAGCGTTTCCATTTGAAAGCATAGGAACGCCTCGTGGAGGGTTTCCTAGAGGCATGAAGGATATCTTTCACTGGTTGAGAAAGATTGAAGTCATGAAGGCTTAGGCCTTCAGTAACCAAGCTCTGAGGTGTAGGGACTTGGGGTTTGGGTGCCACAAAGTCCCCCCCTCCTGAGACAGAAGGTCTGGCGCAGCTCCCAGGTCCAGAGGGGGTCCCTGGGAGAGATGCAGAAGTAAAGGGAACCACACTTGGCGTGGCCAGCGTGGAGCTATGAGGATCATCGATCCGTGATCTCTCTGGAGTTTGAACAGAGTCTTGGGAATCAAAGGAATGGGTGGAAAGGCATATAGGAATTCCTGACCCCAATGCAGGAGAAAGGCATCGTTGGCCTGAGCTCCCTGACACGGATTCCTGGAACAGAACCGGGGAAGTTTGGCATTCCACGGACTTGCAAAGAGGTCTATGTCCGGGGTTCCCCATTCCTGAAAGATTCTGCGTATCTGGTCCATATGTAGGGACCATTCGTGTGGAAGCAGAACTCGACTGAGTCTGTCTGCCCGAGAGTTTTGAACCCCTGGAAGATAGACTGCCAGAAGATGGCGAAGGCCCATAATCTGAGAGCTTCGTTGCAAAGCGACAGAGAGCCTGTCCCTCCTTGTTTGTTTATGTAGAACATGGCCACCTGATTGTCTGTCTGGACTAGGACGGTCAGGTTGACTAGGAGGGCATGGAAGACTTTGAGGGCAAAGAAGATTGCTCGCAGTTCCAGGAGGTTGATGTGAAGGGTGGTCTCTTGTGGAGACCAAGTACCCTGAGTGGAGAGGTGTTGAAGATGGGCTCCCCACCCTGTTTGGGAGGCATCTGTTGTGAGGGTTGCTTGGGGCAACAAAGGTTGGAAGGGGGTCCCCAACAACAGATTCTTGGTGGATATCCACCATTGGAGGGACCAAAACAGACGCTTTGAGGTGAGTATTTGGTCGGAGAGCACTCCTGATGCTTGAGTCCACTGGGTGGCCAAGGTCCATTGAGCTGCTCTCATATGAAGACGAGCGTAGGGCACCACGTGTACCGTGGAGGCCATGTGGCCCAGAAGTCGTAGCATTTCTCTGGCTGTCAAGTGACTGCTGGACTGAGCTTGGGAGGCCAAGCACATCAGACGTTGGCCCCGGACTTGAGGTAGGTAGGCCCTTGCAGTGGTGGTGTCCAACTGGGCCCCTATGAATTCTAGAGACTGAGTAGGGGTAAGTTGAGACTTGGGAAGGTTTACCACCAGTCCCAGATACTGCAGAAGGTGCCTTGTGCGGTCCAGGGAAATCTGGGCCTCTGACTGAGATGGAGCTTGGATGAGCCAGTCGTCCAGATATGGGAATACAAAAATTCCCAGACCTCTTAGAAATGCAGCCACCACTGCCATGCATTTGGTGAACACTCTTGGAGCAGAGGCTAGACCGAAGGGAAGTACTCTGTACTGGAAATGTTTTCCCTGAAACAGAAATCTTAGATATTTTCTGTGGGATGGGTGGATGAGTATATGTGTGTACGCATCCTTGAGATCTAGAGAACAAAGCCAATCCTGACTCTGAAGGTATGGAAGGAGAATGCCTAGAGAAAGCATTTTGAATTTCTCCTTGTATAGAAATTTGTTCAATTCTCTCAGATCTAGGATAGGTCTGAATCCCCCTGTCTTCTTTGTTATGAGAAAATAAGGGGAGTAGAATCCTGTCCCTTGTTGAAGAAGAGGAACCTCTTCTATTGCCCCCTGGGCAAGGAGAGAAGAGACCACCTGATCCAACAGGCCCAGGAGAGATGGGGGAGAATTGAAGTGCCTCACCATGGTATATGGAGGAAGGTTGGAAAAATAAAGTTTGTAGCCCTCTCTGATGATAGAGAGGGTCCATTGCTCTGATGTAATTTGCCCCCATCTGGGAGCAAAGTGAGCTAACCTTCCGGGAATGGTGAGGGGCTCTGGTTGTTCTAGAGCCAGAAATGTTAAGTTCTCTAGGGGCAAGTCAAAACCCCTGAGGGGTTGAGCCTGCTGAGGAGTGGCAGACGCTGCAGGCTTTGACCTTGCCTGTTTAGGTTGCTGACGTTTAGCAGCAAAGCGAGGCTGAGAAGATTGTTGGCCAGTATTTGTGGAAAATCTGGCCTTCTTGTAGTAAGGCCTCTTGAAAGACTTTTTCTTGGCAGGAGTAGAGGTAGACTTTGAAAGTCTATCTAATGTAGCATTTTCTGCGTCCATTTGAGTGGCTTTAATTTGCCAGTCCTTACCAAATAAGTTCTCACCTGTACAGGGCAGATTCCGTAAGCCATCCAGGACCCAGGGTTCTAGGTCAGAGGCCTGGAGCCAAGCAAGTCGTCGGGCTGCAATAGCAATGCCCGAAGCTCTACCGGCACCCTCAAAGGAATCAAAAGCTGCTCTGTTGGAGAACTTAGAAACATCTAGAAGCTGTTTCACCAGAGAAATGAACTCCTCCTTTCTATCCTCAGGGATAAAGGAGGCAAAATGCCGTACCTTTAGGGCAAGTTCCCTGAGAAACATGCCCATATACAGACTGTAAGAATTAATCCTGGCTATAAGCATACTAGCCTGGAAAATTTTCCTGCCAAAAGAGTCTAGGGTCTTACATTCTCGCCCTGGAGGGGTAGAAGAGTGCCTTTTGGTGCTCTTAATCTTTTTCAGCGCAGACTTCACCACAATGGAATGGTGAGGCAGCTGAGTCTTTTGAAACCCAGGAGAAGGAGGGACCCGGTACATGGTGTCCAACCTACGAGAGTAAGGAGACAACGTTAGAGGAGCCTCCCATAAGTCCATCAAGTGTTCTTGAAGGATTTCATGGATAGGCAGGGTGACTGCCTCTTTAGGAACCTTAGGGTATCCTAAAATATCCAATTTCTTTGACCTAGGTTCTTTTTCAGAGGATGTGGTAATAGAAAGTCCTTTAGCTAGCTCTATAATGAAGTCTTGAAAGGACAAATCCTCTGGTGGAGACATTCTCCTCTTTGGGGAAGAAGGGTCTTCATGAAGAACTAGAGATAGCTCATCAGAGTCCTCAGAGGAGTCAAAATCCTCAGAAGAATCAGAGTATTCTCTATTTGCTTCCAACGCACGATACGCATACCGATCGGTATCGACATCGGGCGTACCGGGTATGGGATTGGTATCGGGTGAAAACCCGGATCCAGCATGCGGAACCGATCTGCGTTTGGAAGTCGATGGTCTCGGTTCCGGTATGGGAGACGATACCGGAACCGGACCCGGTACCGCTGAACGCGGTACCGAGGGCGTCGCAGCATTAATAAAAGCCAGCATGGCCTGCTGCATGGTCTGAACAGTATTGCTCATAGGCGCCACTGCTGCCTGGATGTCGGTACCGGTATGGGCCGGTACCCCAGAGCAGTCTAACAGGTGATCAGTCGAGGCCGTGCCATCGATGTCAACCTGTAACCCCATAGATGGTGCTTTGGAAGCCAGAGCCTCCCGCCGGGGTTGTTTGGCTGGGGCATGGTCCTCAGATTCAAAAGTGAGAGCCTCTCGATGCTTTGAAGGAGATTTGCTCTTTGAGGACCTGCCCGAAGAAGGTTTGGTTACCTGAGATCCATCCGGAGAGGAAGACCTGGATGACTGTGATGCTGGATTATCTGAAGCAAACAGCACATGGAATTTGTTGGCCCGGTTCTGCAAACCACGTTTAGACATCTGGGAGCAGGATGGGCAGTCCGGAATGGAGTGGTCAGGTCCCAAACATTTAAGACACCATTCAAGGGTGTCTGTGACAGAAATAACAGCACTACACTTGGTACACTTCTTGAAATCAGGGGCTGGTTTCTCCATGAGGAGAATTTGTGTAGGCCTGAGGCCTAACCCAAGTCACCAAGTTGTGCAAAGATAAAGTTTTTTAAAAGAAAAGAAAAGAGAGACCGGCGGTACCGGTTTCGGTATGGGGAAGGCAGGTACACGGTCTAAAGAAACAAACTAAAACAATAATTTCTTCAGCGGTGACAGGAACACGACCTGCTGGCTCCGCGGAAAAAGAGAAACTGAGGAGAGCTGGTCAGGAAGGCGGGAAGGCAGCGCGCATGTGCAGTGGGAGGCCCCAAAAGCTTCCTTCTGGGAAGCTGGGGAGCTTTCCCGCGCAGGCTCCGTCGGTACCGACGTACCCATATGTGAGGACTTATTCCTGCTTGTTCCTGGAGATAAAACAAATTTAAGGTTCATTAAAAATTACTACTACTAGTACCATTCATCACTTATAGAGCGCCACGCACGCAGCTCTGTACAGCTAACCAACAAGAGTTAGCCAGAATACAAGAGACAGTCCCTGCCCGTCAGAGTCATGCTCATCGGAGCTTACAATCTAGCTGTATTAAAACAAGAATGTAAGCAATCTGATAAAAGTCCAAAAATCAGGAAAAGACCAAAGAAGCTGAGAATTTCTCCAAGTACCATAGGCTGTCTAAAGATTTTCCACATTAGAGGCACATATTACACTTGGTAATTCTTGAACTGGAGCAAATGTTCATATTGCTTTCTAAGATGCATTTCTTGTAGAAAGACTGTCTGCTTTCATCTTCAAGACTTCTTCATACAAGAAACTTCTCGTATGGGGCAAACCCAGACCTTTAATATTCAATGTACAAATTCCTACATCAGTCATTTGTTATTCTATTCTCTTGATCTCTGTCACTTCATAATAGAGAATATCTACATTGTGGCTTAATAACTTCACTTTCTTCACAAATATCACCTTTCGTTCCAAGTACACATCCAACTCATCCAATTCCATTTCTACTCACTGCGCAACAACCCCCAGAATATAGCATATTTTCCTTCCTTCTCTCTACCCCCCCCCCAACATCACCCCCCCAAATGCTTTCTCTCAAGAACAACATGTGCCTTTATAAACTGCAGATGGAGAAGCCAATATCACAGTGAATGCAGTGACCTTGATGGTCCCAGCGGGTCTAGGCTTCTTCATATCTTTACACAGGCTGATATTTCACATGGGATCCCACAGACAGGGCTGGCCCGTCCATTGTGCAAGAATGTTGTTTGCACAGGGCCCCGCATTTCAGGGGGCCTCGCGCAAACAACATTCTGCATCTGCCGGTAAATTAAAAAAAAAAAAAAAAAACTTGCTGCTGCTGCCGCTGCCACCATGGCAGCGGCAGAATCGAGCGTCCCGCGGGGCCCCCCCTGCACGGCAGAGTCCTCCATGTGGCCTCAGCTTCCTAAGTGCCGGCTTTCAGAGCAGCGAAATGAGAGCTTCTCCCTCGCGGCTCTATTAAGCCACAGGCACTGATGGGAAACAAGATTTCCTGTTTCCCATCAGCCCCGCAGGTTTAAACAGAGCCGCGAGTAAGGGAAACTCTCCCTTCGCGGCTCTGAAAAGCCCGCACTGAGGGAGCTGAGGCCGCATGGAGGACTCTGCTGAGCAGGGGGGGCCCCGCGGGATGCTCGATTCTGACGGTACCACGGCGGCAGCGGCAGCAAGTTTGTTTTTTTTTAAATCTACCTGGGCTATGGGGGGGGGGCTAAGACTGAAAATGGGGTGATGGGGGGGCTAGGACTGGCAATGGGCTATGGGGGGACTAAAACTGAAAATGAAGTGATGGGGGTTAGGACTGGTAATGAGCTTTGGGGGGGGCTAGGACTGGAAATGGGCTGATGGGGGTGTTGGACTGGTAATGGGCTATGGAGGGGTAGGACTGGAAATGGGCTATGGGGGGGTAGGACTGGTAATGGGCTATGGGGGGACTAAGACTGAAAATGGAGTGATGGGGGGCTAGGACTGGTAATGGGCTATGGGGGGGCTAGGACTGGTAATGGGCTGGGGGGTGCTAGGACTAGAAATGGGCTGTGAGGAAGGGGGGCTTGAACTGCAAATAGCTGATGGGGAGGGGGTTTGGAATGGAAATGGGCTGTGAGGGGAGGGAGCTAGCACTGGAAAAGGGCTGAGTGCGGGGGGGGGTGCTAGGACAGGAAATGGGCTGATGGAGGGGCTAGGATAGGACTGGAAATGGGCTGTTGGGGGTGCTAAGATTGGAAATGGGCTGTGGTGGGGGCTTGGATTGAAATGGACTCATGGAGGGGCTAGAACTGGAAGTAGGTTCATGGGGGCTTGGATTGGAAATGGGCTGAGTGGAGGGGAGCTAGGATTTGACATCGGCTGATGGTGGGGCTAGGAAAGGACTAGGAAATGGATGGGGGAGCTAGGACTGGAAATGGGCTGATGCGGGGACTAGAAGGGAGCGGATGCTGGGTGGGGCTGGAACTAGAAGGGAGTTGATGTTGGGGGAGGGTTAGAATGGGATGCAGCTGGGAGAGTGAAATGGAGAGGGGAAAATATTTTGTGTGGGAGGGAAGTCAAATCTACAATTGGCCAGGTATTGGGAGAGTAAGTGGGGATTGAGGATGGAGGGGTAAAATTTGAGTGGATGAAACAGGAATAAGGAAGGAGCAAAAGGAGAAAGATTAGTATGTTAAAGCAGATGTAGAGAGAGAATGGAAAAAAAAACTAGAAGAGAGAAGAAAGGACAAATGAACAGCAGACGATGGAGAGTTAGCAGAAGTCACGAAGAAACCAGAAGAAAGTGGCTGGAGCAATTACAACTGAAAAAATAATGCACAAAAGGTAGAAAAATATCTCTTTATTTTGAACTTATTAACTGGAATATGTCAGCTCTGGGAAATGTGCATCATTAATGTCTGCGCTTTGTTTAGTACAAGAGGAAATTAATTTATAGTTTTATTTCTACAGTGTTGTTGTACATTCCAAGTTTGGCTTTTGGGGTTCCCAGTTTAATTATTGTCTTCCTGTTTCTAAATTGTGATTCCTTGTTTGGTGATGGTCTATGTTCTGCATGTGTAACTGAGCTGAGGTATTCTGTTTATGTAATTCCTATTTTGACATTGCCACTTGTTCTCTTTCCCCAGTAGGTCATGTATTGTTATTCTCTGAAATGTAATGGTTTAATATTTGCAGGGTTGCCTTTTGATAGGTAGAGTATGGTGCTTTGTGAGTCCTGGTAGTGCTGTTACAATACGGTGGGTTTGCTATGGGTTCTAAATGGGCAGTGTTTGTAGTAGTTCGTAATGTGCCTGGCGGTTGGCACTGGATTATAGTAATGTAGAAATCTTTTAGTCTTTCTTTATCCATACACTCATTAAGAGGCATATTTACTAAAAGTTAGCGTATGGTAACATTATGCAAATATTTATGCAAATGAGGCCGCTTATGAAAATAAGGCCCCCACACCCAGTCTCTGCACATGGCCCCGCACATGCCATGGGCCGCCCCTGCCCACAGATGTAAGTCTCTCTGAAGTGGTTCACCTCAAGTAGGCCTCCATATATTCTCAGGTACCCACTGTTGGGGATTCTTGACTATCTAGTGAACTCTCTGAGGTGTGTCTTAGTCTCTTCTCTCCTTTGGTCAATCTTGCTATCTTGGGAATTCTTTATGCTGCTGCTGAGGGTTCTAGTATATCCAACAGGCCCACTTTGTGCAGCGTAATGCATACTTGCACTGGTAACAGCTCTGATGTTGACCCCTCCAAGGGTGAAGACAGTTGCAAAGGGAATGGTCCATCTGTATTTTATCTTCTCAGCCTGAAACCTCTGTCACATGAACAAGATTTTTGTGCTTATGCAGTGTAATAGAACATATATCTGAGAACAAGCTCAATTTTATAGCCATCCCATTGCAAAAGGCCTATTTCCTGGGCCTTACGTAGTAATTACTGTTTTATGGCATAGCTATGATAGCAAGCTATAATGCCTCCAAGTCTGCTTTGTTGGGGTAGGCCCAAATACCTATGTGCTCTTTCAATCTTGATGGCTTCTCCTTCACTACTCTTGCCCCTTAAAGACAGGACTGCATTACTCAGATTCTCAATAATGGCTATACATTCCACATATTCCAGGATCTCAGGAACACTCTCCACTTTATATTTTGCCTCCTCAAATGGTTATCCAGATGTTCTAATTTGTCAGCTAACTTCCCTTGTTTCTTCTTAAGTATTCCTACCCTCTTTTTAAGAGCATTCATTTCACCAGCTTGTTCATCAGATTAGACTACGAGTTCCTCCACCTGTTTCTCAATGTGGCCCTTGTCTGCACACAATTCATCCAACATTTCATTAAGGCCATCCTTTAGTTCAACTGTTTGTTGCTTAATATCTTTCAGCCAGGTTTTTAACTCCTCTACTGAGAAAGTCATAAGTCTCCGCTATCATACTGTTGTTCTGTGCCCCATGCTCAATTCTTCCTTGCTTAATGCTGCTGTTATCAGCCGTGGACATCACCTTTTTTGTTTCTTGCTCCGAGGAGCCTGATACAGAGAACAAAGTCCCTGAGATCTACTGGCTTTTTCTTCACAGCCATGACAACAGATTTGGGGTCTTCCTATTATATCAAATAAACTTCCCAACTCAGAGAGCCCTATAAAGAAGGTCTGCATTTTCAACAAACAACGCCTTGGCGACATCACTGGAAAATCAAAATTGTCCTACAAAATATTTGCTTGTCCTCCTATTTGCCTGTTCAGTGCTACCCTTGGATAGATTATTATTCTGGCAAAATGAAAAAATCTTAAGAGGTTAGGAACTTAGGTAAAATATAAACATGATTTCTTACCTCCAACATAAGTTGAGTGAATTCCTCATTACTGAGAAATGAAGGTTTCCAGTCCTGATGAATATCACAGGTTTCTGTCTGAGCTGTGACTTTTTAAAAACAAAAACATAGCTATTTTTTCAAGATAATGAATACTTTTAGCTGGCAACAGTATAACATTTGCATATTTCATATACATTTCCAAGAATACTAATTGAAAAACAATTTTTTAATGCATATTCATATAAAATTCTAGGAGAGCCATTTGTCTGAAATAAACTGTCTCTTAGTAGACTATATATTTAACATTTCTTATATATTGCCTTTCATGATATCAAGATGGTTTACATTGAACAAACTGAAATTACATTGAACAGGGCATTATAACTTGGAGATAACTATTTTACAGGGAATGTAGGCAATGGAGGGTTAAGTGGCTTGCCCAAGACCACAAGGAGCACCTGTGGGACTAGAAATGCCAGTCCTTCTAGCCCAAGGTTGCTGTCCTCTAGTGGGATTTGAACCTCTGAACTTCTGGCCTGAGGTACCTTGCTCCAACCACTAGGTCATGCCTATGGTGCCTTTTTATTGGAACAATGTTATAATTAAATAAATTAATACATCAACATTATATGCATTTTTACAAAAAAAGGACCTCTATATTCCGGAATACTTGTACATACCATCATCTTTAAATAATTCTTATGCTGGCCCAACGAATGATATCACAACCAGGGAAATGATAAAGCATTCTAGTAATATGGATTTCAAGGGAATTATCCAAACTATATCGGCTAAATATTATTAATGTGGTAAATCAGACGGTTTATGGTTTACTGTCCTTTGCTATACCACCTTTATGCAAGGCAAGACAGCTTACAATAAAAACAATAAAAAACAAAAAGGAACGCTATATCATACGTTTTCAGCTTAGCTTTGAAACCCTTGAAGGTGGGCTCTAGGCGAATTTCAAGTTGTAAGCTGTTTCACAGCAGACATGCAATTGAGAAGAAGGCCGAATTACAAGTTGAATCATATTTAGTTTGGGAAGGAGTGGGAATGTGGAGACGATATGCATGTACTGAATGAAGGGATTGCTGCGGTGCATGCAGTGTGATCAACAAGGAAAGATTCTGGAGCTTCTTCATGAATAGCTCTGAAGGTCAAGGACAAGACTTTAAACTGAATCCTTGAAGTAACACCACCAATGGTGGAGGATTGTCTATGGAGTGATATGGTTGTACTTTCTTGCTTTGGAGAGGATCCAAATGGTAGTGTTTTTGATTGTCTGTAATTGCTTTAATGAGTGAGAGGGTAGTCTTGAATAAACAACATTACAGTAATCCAAGTGAGAAATGACTATACTAACGAGGACTGTAGTTTGAGCCTGGAAATCAAGGAAAGGGCATATGGTATGGAAGTGACAAAGTGCATAACATAGAGGATATAACCACCTTACTAATTTGAAAGATGAAAGAGAGCTGAGTCTAAAAGGATGCCTAAGTATGTGAAGAAAGAGTGATAAGTGAACCATTTAAGAATGGAGCTATTAAGGAAGGTTGAGAATTGCCCATGATCCATGTACAGTATCACTGGGTTTCTTGAGGTTAAGTTTCAGAGTTATTAGGAAGCCAAGAAGCAACAGCCTCTAGGCAAGAACTGACCTGAGATAGGTCTGGGTAGAAGCTGTTGGAGTATGCTATCAGGAGAATATCGTTAGCATAGATATATCTGGAAAAGCCCAACATCTGAATAAGGGTTGCTAATGGGCTTGCTCTTGGCAGAATGGCTACAAAGGACCTAGGCAAAATTCTCAAGAGCAGAGATGTCTCTCTCCATACAAAGATTTGACTCGTCCAGGCCATGGTATTTTCAATAACATCATATGGATGTGAAAGTTGGACAGTGAAAGAGATAGGAAGAAAAATGATTCCTTTGAATTATGGTGCTGTCGAAAAATACTGTGTATATCATGGACTGACCGAAGAACAAACCAGTCAGTACTAGAGGGGATCAAACTTAAGCTTTCCTTAGAAGCTGAGATGATAAGATTTCAACTTTCATACTTTGGACGCATCATGAGAAGAGAGATCATTGGAGAAAGACATAATGCTTGGCAAAGTTCAATGTCAATGTAAAAGAGGAAGGCCGGCAATGAGATGGTTCAATACAGTGACAGCAGCTATGGGTGCCACTCTATCAAAAATGAGCTGCCTGACTGAAGATCAAACACAGTTTAGGTCAACTATCCAGAGGATCGCCATGAGTCGACAACGACTCAATGGCACTTAACAACAACGGGTGAGAAAAATATTGAATAGTAGAAGAGAGAGACGTGAACCCTGTGGAACTCCATATGGCAAAGGAAATGTGGCAGAGTGTACATAATGCATTGTGACTTGAAATGTCCTATTCTGAAGGTAGGACGTAAACCCTGACAGAACTGTACCCTGATGCCAATGTCGTGCAAATGGGAAAGGAGGAGATTGTAGTTAACTAAATCAAATGCTGCTGGTCAGCTGGGAACCTAGAAGGGCCTCTCATTGTCCTTATTTGAATGAGGTGAATTCTTTAAAATGGTAATTTTATCAAAATTCCATTCTAGCTAACAAGAGGGATCATGGACAAACTACAAATAGCAATTCCTAAGTTCCCTCTGGAGAGGAAAGAAGTCGCACATTAGTCTGGAGAGGCTAATGCAACCCAAAGAACTGGGAGGTCTTGAGTTGCCTGTCAACCCAGATTTATTTTTGGAATAGATAGTAGGTGAATACAGGTTTTGCAGGGAAGGCCTGAAAGAGGATTTGATAGACTTTTGTTCACCTTTCTGTTATATACAAGCTTGGAGAGGAGGCAGGAGCAGGAAAAAGCAAGGTAGCCCACTGTTAACATGGTGCGGGCAGCATGGTGCTTTTTTCAAAGATGAGTGGGATGAGTGGCAGTGATCTCTATGACTCCCCATAATAGGTAATGAAATATTCGCACCAGGGCTAGATAACAGGATTTCTCAAGAATGAGAGAGAGGTAGTGGGTTAGAGGTTGTAGGGGATATATATGATAAAAACAATAAACAATGCTACACATATGAACAACTGTGTATGCAATACAGCTTGGTAAGCAGGCAGGTTTTTTTTGAAGATCAGACATTTGGAAGTTAATTTTATAACAGGACATCTAGGTTTAGATAGGTTTAAAATAGGTATATTTCTGCTATTTTATAAAAACAAGTAGGCATCTATACTTGTCTTTAAATGCTAGCATAAATGCCTATATTTCAAGCATGGAGATTTACACCAGCCCAAATGTCTATGCTATGTTTCACAAGAACGCATATAAATTATGGCATTCCATAATCTACATGCATATTTGCACACTCTGCCCAAACTCCATTGATATGCACACCCACAGTGAAGGTATGGCCATGCAAACAAGGATCATACTTTTACACTAGTCTGCATTTTATAAGAGGTCATTTACATTAATAAGAAGCTAAAATACCAACATTTACATGTGTATGTGCCTCCTAAATCTAGGTGGCTCCTAATAAAATTACTCCCTAAGGGGGGACTCAGGATGAGCTGGCACAGGAGCAGGCCTTAAGGGCATGGATGCAACCTGGTCCAGTGTTAGAAAATGCTATCCTGCATTACACAGTGTGCAAAAAATTTGGCCTTAGACCAACTTTGTTTATAAGGGTTGGCAAGATATTGGCAAAAGGCATTTGGCCAGTCAATCTCAGAGAAAAAGGTGCAGGAGGTTTTTTTTTTTTTACAGATGCTGAGACATCAAATGCAAATTTGTGGGAGATGCAATTTAAAATAGTTTACCATTGTTATAGAGATGCTGCATGACGATTTAAAATGGGGCATGGGTCGCCAGGAGTCAGCATTGACTTGACGGTACACACTGCATTTTTACATCAATGAAGTGCATTAAAGGTAGTTGTGACATGGGTAACCTAATGCATAGTTGTGTGAGCTACAGGGAAATAGGAAGGTTTCGACTAGAGGTTAGGAATACTACAGAGGCATGCATAGGGGCGAGGGCATCAGATAGAGAGGAGACATTATCATTCAGGGATCTGTGAGGATAGTGAATAAGGGGTATGTTTACTAAACTGCGTTAGTGCGATTCGCGTTAGGAGCCGCGGTAGAGACAGAAACCCCAAATAAGGACATGGGCGGTACATCGTTTCCGAGAACGCGCCGAGAATGCGCGTTACAAGGCGCCATAAATGAACGAGCGCTACAGGGCACGTTACCGCGCGTTAATCTTAAGAAGGCGCGCAGGCATACAAGCACAGCAACAGAGCTGTAGTACAATGGTTACAACACTGAGTGATGGTACAGGGGTCATGGGTTCGATTCCCCAGTGGGCCTAATGTATAAGGCTGGCTGAGGCAGCACCCTTTACATTTAAGTAGCGATTGTTGAGGCATGTGATGTGTATTTTAATTAGTGCTGCCAGCAAACACACCCTCACGGTGGCATAACCTAAGATGCCGCATAAGGCACCCCATAACGCACTCCATAGGGCACATTATAAAGTGTACTGTCCGCCAAGGCACCCTATAATGTCCCCTATAGGACACCTTATAAGGATGTGAACAAAGCCCTGGCTGGCTGCAGGACTGCATGTCACCACACAAACTGTCTGCTGTGGTTACCAGGATAGGGGTAACCCACCCGTACCCATGATGCACTGCACATGCAAATCAGCAGTCGAGAGATGGGCACAAGATCGGGTATGCACCTCCACAGCACCTCGGCCTTGTAGGGGGAACAGACCGTATGTGGCACTGCCACAGAGTAGCCACAGACAGTCACATTGTGCGGGTACAGTGCCCATCCTGAGGTTGAGGTGGGGCGCCCAGCACCAACTCCACAGCACCTTTCATGGCTGAAATACGCCATGCTGCAGGTCCCCATCAGTGTGTGATAGGTAGTTCAGTTAGACACACCTAGGATACATCTGTGTCCTGCTGTATGCCTCGGTCATGTCTAGTCCCTATGGGCAATGCTGCACCCAGAATAGTGCATATCCTGTGTTGGTGCCATCGTTACCTGCTGTAGGCGAAGGGGGCGGGGTGTATGGACCCATAGGCAGATTATGTACCACCACACAACCCACCCTCTGGAACTCAAGGTGGGAAACAGGATCACCCACCAATAGACCCACAGTCTACCTCCCTGCAATGGCAGCAGTAGAGGGGACCAGCAACCGCAGTCCTGCTGGGGAACAGACAGAGCGGTACACATCCTTAACGCAATAGCAGACAGACAGCAGGCCTGGAAATGCTCAGCTGCCCCCCACCATTATCTGACATTCTCCAGCAGCAAGCCTCCAGCCGCTGCACCCTGCAAGGTGTTCCAGCAAGACACATACTAGCTGCAGACAGTCCGCCAGCTAGTCCATAGTGCATGGTCCTGGAGGAAATGCATGTACCCAGAACGGGGATGTCAGCATACACACCAAGCAGATAAGTCAGTGATTGGGCCCCAAAAGGAAACCCATAAATATCACATGAGAGAAATGCTATATAGCACTATGGGGGAACCTAGCCATGCCATGGTCACTGCTCAGTCAGGGTGAGAGTGACCTCCCAGCAGGACATGCTATGGCCACCCTGTCCATGCAGGTGGTGGCCAGGCACTACAATGTCCGAGCCATTGCCCTATGCCGTGTGCAGATGCATCCAGGCCAGGCCACTCTATCCAGGCTATTCCCACAGTACCTTGCTCCTTATTATGCACATTGGCAGGCCAATACTGGCAACCGTGCTAGCAGTGTGGGCTGTGGAGAGTGTTGGCAGCCACCACACACTGGATAGACAGACACACACTCCCCACACCTATGCCAGCATTGTGCAACTATAGAGGTGTTGGGCAGCCCAGGCCACCACACAAGTCCTGGGCACAGTGCAGGCATGGCTATGGTATGCAATACTGTAGGAGTCACTCCCCAGGTTGGTAAACACCGTCAGACACAAGACCTGTAGCACACTCCACAGACATCAGAAAGGTTGCTATGATGCAGCTCACTCAGAAAAGTGTACTTAACCTAGGAATTGCTATCTGCCAGTAATCATAGCAACCTTTTGATAGATGTGTACCATATTCCCCGGTTTAGGGTGGCATTACTAAGGTATGCAAGTGCTAGTATTGGGAGATGCACGCAGAGCCCAAAGTCCTGCCTCTCCAGGAGGCTTTGGATAATGGGGCCTGTGGGTGCAGGTGTGTCTGCCCCTGTTGGCTGCTGCTTTACGGCAGCGGTTCCCAACCCCAGTCCTGCGGTGCCAAACACTGTTCGGGTTTTCAAGCTGTCCCTCATGAATATGCATGAGATACATCTGCATACCATGGGGGTGGCACATAGAAATGCAGCACAGGCATTTTACCAGAGGCAGCATGGAACCGGGATGGTGTTTGGCCCTCCAGGACTGCAGTTGGGAGGCTCTGCTCTAGGTAATGTGCATGTTTATGGTGTCTGTGCTCTGTAGGGTAAAATGTAGGTGTCTTGGGCATGTGTACATCATCTGCAATAAAGGTGCTGTCTGTATTAGCACATTGTAGTAGTGGGTAAAATATGGGGACTCGGGTGGCAGGAACCACAGCTGGGACTTGAACCTGTGACCCTCTGCTTCTGAATACACTGGTTTTGTGCACTGCACCACCTTGTTGTCACAGAGTCAGTACATTCCTTGGTGATACCATGACTGTTCGTCAGAAAGGGCCCGTCTGTTGCAGTACACGGCACCCACCTACACAGGGCTAGGCCATGGTCTGCTCTGGGCAGCTGCCACTGCCACCTCCACCACCAGTATCCCTCAACCACCATGCTGACATGCCCTTCTGCTGGTGGTGCGCAGTCTCAGGCCATCCAGTGTGCAGGTAGGAGGCTGCCTATGCTGCGGGTTCTGCGGTAGGGGTGCCTGCATGGGTGTCTACGCTTCCCCCCAGCACCGCCTGCCAATGTTCCGTGCCCTTGGGGGTAGCTGCTGGGTACTATCCCCTGTGACACTGTGGGAAACACAGTCGTGCCCATGTTGGGCCTTCAGCAGTTGCTGTCTGGCTGCTCTGCTGCTTCAGCATTCGTATGTGCCACCTAGGCATCGCCCTAGTCCGCACTGTGGCCCAGCTGCACCACAGCATGTGCCGCCTGCGGCCCTCTGTATCCCCTTTTCCGGCATCTGTCCAGTTGCCGTTCCAACATGCCCACCCTGATGTTGCGGGACATGTGCACGCCATACGAACCCTGTCCGATGGTGGGGAAAAATCTGAGCAGCGCTATATCACTGTGGGCTCTTACTCGGGGGGGGGGAGGGGTTGATGTTTCTCATTGCTACCACTATTGGCCAGCTTGGTTATGGTCTTTTTCCAGTTTGTTGGGGTCATTTTCAGTGTTTGTGTGCCCTTTTGTTCTGTGCACATGTATCACACTTATCACTTTTTTTAGGTTTCCCTGCCTGGGCTGTACATTGCTGACACTTAAATGGTTTCTCTCCCCTATAATGTGCATTTAACTGCAGGTTTTCATTCGCGTTGGAATTGAGCTCTTCAGATCAGCGCGTTAGTGTGAAGGGAGCCTCTCCCCGCCCACTCTCCGCCCATTGACCCCTTCTCTCCGCCCTCTCTCCACCTTTTGCGGTGTTTTACCACGCCGCGGGAGTTTACGATCGTTAACTACGGTTAACGCACGTTATGTAACGTTAACGATCGTAAGCGCGTCATAACGCGCGTTATGATGCGCTTACGATCGTTAACGTTACATAACGCGCGTTATTCATGATTACCGCAGTTTAGTAAACATGCCCCTAAGTGTATATTAAAGCAGTGGTTAGAGACGCTACCTCCCACTGTTAGCCAGAGGTGGAGAATTATGATGGGGAGCATGCAGGTGGAGGGCTGGATATTTAGTTGGAGAATCAGAGTGTTTGCAGAATACATGAGAGCCTGGTTTGTTTTTTATGTTATGCTGCAAATGGAATAGAAGCAGAAATTAAAAGAATATAGTTTGGGTGGGGAGGAGGGCACGAGAATGTATCTGAGGAGTGAGAATGATCTTTGTTTTTGGGCAGGGGAATATTTCTCAACAGAAAATGATTTGCAGTAGATGCTATGAAGTAGTAATCTGTATATATATTTGCTATATTGCTCTTTTTGAAAGCATGCTTAAACCAGTTAGTGGTTTAATATGTTGTTTAATGCAGTGTTGTAGTAATGTCGTCTTTGGTGCATTAACAAAAATAAAATATATTATCAAAAAAGACTCCAAGCATACTTTGTTCAACATATCAGGACTTAACTACATGCATAACCTTGGTGCACCCGATTTTAAATAAATATATTCCTTATTTGACAAACAACATTATGCTTTGCTAGGACTATTCTTTTAACAGGTTTTTCTTTAAATGGATTCTGCCACGCTGCCTCAGTTCTTAATAATTATTTTGCAATGACAACTAAATGTACTCTCTCTAATAGTTTCCCTTTCTAAATTGATGTTTTTCAAGGACTACATCAGAGGAAGCAAAAGCTAGCTCTCAGATATTAAAGTAGGCATATTGGCAACTGATTGAATTCTTTCTTTCTTCTCCATGTTTGGCTCAGTGCCTTCGGGTTTAACCATACATTTTAAAAAGCAACACAAAGCACAAATTAACTACTCCTTCTCTGCCTGTTTCTATCATAACACAAACTTTCACTAAAGATGGGTATAGACAGCAAACTCAAATGTTATGATTAAAAGCAATGTACAGTTTGGTGTTTGTCAAAATGTTTGAAATTTTCAAAACTCAGATCCATCACCTGCTTTTGGTGCACTTTTCTATGCCTTTCAAATGATTTATTAATTTTTAGCAGTGGTTGTCAGTGAACCTCCACTTTCTGAAATAGAGTGGCCAATTTTCAGTGGTCCACCGACTGCTTAATTTAAAAACAGATAAGCAATCTGTTTTGAAGTTTTGGGGATTTTCAGCAGCAGTAAAAATCCATGTTCTGCTTTTACAAATCCATGCATAATTTTAAGCAGATTTCTTTTCCATTAAAGTTAGACCTGATATTCAAATTAAACTTAAAATATGTACTTCTCTCACTTAACATCAATTTCATGTTGAATGTATAAATTATGTGAAGAGTGGTTGACTTTCATTGCTATATGTATAAACCTTTTTCCTCTGGCCCAAAGAAAGGTTTAATTTTTGGCTACCTGGGGGATAATTTTATAAAGATTTTTTCTGTATGCAAAGCCCATTTTACATGCAGAAACAGACTCATAAAATTGTCCGACCGCCTCCAGATGTAAAAAGAATGTGCAAAGTAAGTATGCTCCTACGTTTATGAAATCCCAGGGATGCAGCAGGGGCACCAACAGAGTTCGAATGCACAGAGGCATGTACTCAACATACATACATGTACGGAGTACACACACACATTTACACCTTCTTTATAGTGAGTGTATATCTAAGCATCGGCATTTGTGTGCTATTGGGGATGGATTTGGGGGCCTATTTTATAAAGATAACCAGCTAATCTATGCTACCATCTCTGCTGCACCCTTATAATGCCCTGACGCTAACCATTTAGCATTAGGGTGTTTAGACCTGGTAACTGCTTTAGTGCCACTGAATATCCTGCCGAGCGTGGTTTAGTCACTTAGCATATCTGCTAACTGACTAAACCGCTTTGAATAGCCCCCCCCCCCAATACAGTCAGCACCCGTCTGCTGACTGCCCAAGTCCTTTTAGAATCTTGACCTGAGAACTGTGAGTTAAACTATCTTCCTGGTAACTATTTCCACCTTACGAATGCCTTTCTGATTACAACCTGTACTATAATCATTTAAATGCAAGGGAGTGAATATGAAGAGGACAGATTACCATTGTGCTTCTGGAGGAAGCCGATAACTTTTTCCAGTACTGTAGTTTTGTCCATTTTGCGAGTATTGCCCGGAAGCATGGAGCTGAGCTCCTTGATAAGAACATTGAATTGGTCACGCCTGATCTTCTCAGACTTATTGCGTGAAGCCCTGCAATGACAGAAGAATTATGATTGGAAAAGCAATTTGGAGTTTCATAAATTTCTTAAGGAAAATGACTTATTGGTCAGCCTGATGACCCAATGGTTTGTGTACAGAACAAACAGCAACAGACCTTTCACTTTCTGGCTCTTTGGGTTAGATGGCACAGAACTGGTAAAGCAGCACCACTGAACTTTAAATCTAGATATTCAATGTCGGGGCCATATCTAGGCCCTGGCATGGAATATCCAGGTGCTCAGATTGCTGTGAAGCTAACTGGGCAGTGACGATATTCAGCCTTTACTGTGCCTGACTTTCGCCACTTAGCATTAACTGGGCAGTGGCTCAATATTGCCACCCCCTAGTTATTTCTGGGTGCTGTCCCTGGACTGCCCTGATACTAACAGGCTTGCATCTGGACATGCAGCAATGGTACCCACGGATAGTCAGTGGTATTAACCGTGTTAGTGCCGCTGAATATCCCGGCTAGGGGGGATTAACACGGTTAGTAGGCTTGGCAATAGGGATGAAGTGATTGATGTGTAGGAAGGGGCAAGTGAAGGGGGAAAGGGATGTTTGGAGAGGGCTGAAATGGAAGATGGAGAGCTGGTAAGTATGCAAAAAGTATAAGAAGGGAGATGGAGAAATGGGAACGATAGCCAATGGTAGGTAAGAAAGAGATAGGATGGGGAGTATGCAAGAAAATAATGTGTAGAAAGATCTTATGGAGAAAGAAGTAAAGAGGTTGTGATGGGAAATCAAGAGAGAGTGACTAGATAGAAGGAGAGAATGTGGAAAGGGGTGAGAGGGAAAGGGAAGAGAATGGCTGGCAGAACTGAGAGAGGATGGTTGGAGAGAGTCAGTATTCAGATGATTTAGCAGGGAGGGGGCAAGAGAAAGAGATGGTGTTTGAGAGAGACACACAAAGAGTTAACTGTTGGGAAGAAAGAGCAGGGGAGTCATGTAACTGGAGACCATTAAGGGGAGCAAATAGTAAGGAGGAGGAGGAGGAAAGGGTGGGAGTTGGGAAACTGAAGAGTTTGGAGAGCTGGAAGGTGAGTGAAGGGGAGAAGGAGGAATGAAATCTAGCAATGAATGGACAGGATTGTGTACACAAACAACATTAAGGGGCATGTTTAATATGATGTGGTAAGCACGTACCATAGGTTTTAAGATGCAGTAACTGTTAACATGGACCCATTCTCATAACTACTATTGGCAAAAACTACCACACGGTAAATATCCCACAGAGAGTGCAGCGGACCTCTGCGTGCGACTGTTGTTTGACGTTGGATGTACAGTGAAGGGACATTCTTCTTGACCTCACATGTGGCTTGGCCTTTGGACAAGACATATATTCTGCAGCTGTGTGTCTGTCATGCAGCTACAGTAATGAGTGTCCAGGGAAGTGCGTATGTGCTGTTGTAGGCAGACCCTAGGTGTGGTGTAACACTGTCTCAGAATGTGCCAGCTGCTTTGTTTCATGTTCTGGGTTTCGGCCATTGCAAGCAGGACCTGCAGTCTCTGATTCTAGATTTTGCTGTGCAGCAAAGTGTGGAGGTGTAGCATAATAGAGTACCAGATGAGTAAGCAACAGATCAGGGTTTGAACTCCACTTGTTCTCTTTGTGGCTATGGGAAACTCACTTCAATATACTGCCAAAAACAGTCCGGGGTCTGCATTGACTGGAGGACATGCATTCTTATACATTTTTTATGTGCTACAATTGCACACTGGATCTGCAAACATGCACATTGTAATCATGCCCATCTGACAGCATGACTTTATTGGCTCTGCTGTAGCCCATTGCAAAGGGTCGGACATGTTCACCCTGGAGATGTATGACACATGAGTTGTACATGATTGGAATATTTCATCATAACTGTGACTGAACATCTTTGGCTCCATCACATATATGCAGTACATGCAGGCACATCACACTCCTGGGTTGGCCACCTGCAGGGATCATCACACGTCCTTACTTGCTCCATAGCTAATATGAGAGACACTTGTCCAGTTGTTATGTGCACATCTGTCAGGAAGATTGTATGGTGGTTAGAAAAGCTGAGACAGGTGTCGTGCCCAAATAACTGGTATCGGAATTTCACCGTGGCACAGCTACTATTTTTTCACACACACTACAACTGCATTTGTGCGGTCACATCACGTACATTGGGGCAGTAAGGCTATACCGCACTCTCATCTACCGCTATCCATTCTTCAGCCTATCCATCAGCATATGCCCCAGTTCAGAAAAGCCCTTAAACTGCACCTTTTCATCAAATACTACCCCACATGAACCGTAACATAACAACCTCACCCTAGCACATTCCACAATATCCCGCTTGTCCCAAGCACCCCTGCTAATTCTATGTAAATAGTTTGAGCATGTTATCTAGCTAATAGATTATATACTCCATGTAAATAGTTACCCCATGTTATCCAAGTTTGATACTCCTGTTATATGTAATACCAAACAGCCTGTTGTTCTGGTTTCTTTCTGTTATTTGTAAACCGCGCTGATGTCAAAGAGTGCAGTATATAAGAAGTTGAAATAAATAAATAAAAATAAATAAATAATAAATGTATTCTCCTGCCAGTTGCTATGCCATGGCCCACACAGGAACATTTTAATCATTAGGATGTATCACTTACACCTCTCCTGTGAATGATCTGCATGTTTCCACTCCTGCTCAGTAATCCTTTTGATGCCCACATTGTAGCGATGCTGGCTCCACCAGGGGACACTTCTTCCCAATCCTATGCCACACACTGACATGACAGTAGATTAAATGGGCATCCCTCACTGATACAGTACAGATGCCTCCCACATCCTATCCCACTTAACATGTAGGTTACACATGGATCTGAAATGTCCATCTACTCTCACCTTTCCTTCCATGCATCACCTAAAATGTGACTTTCACAAGGGCTCCCTTATCCTGCGTTAAGGTGACTGCCATTTTCGGGTGTTAAGGTGCACACTTGGCATCTTAATGCCTGATGTCCTGTTAGCGCCTGATAAGTGGAATCAAGCGCCCTTACTGCCGGAATGCCTACTCCCCACCCAGGCCTTTATCGCACAATAAAACCCTTACCGCTGCTGTTAACGCTTGCTAACTGGTGCACCCTTAGTGCTGTTTAGTAAACATACTTCATAGTTAAACTCTGGAATTCTTTGCCAGAGGATGTGGTAAAATGTTAGTGTAGCTATTGTTAAAGGTTTGGACAAGTTCCTGGAGGAAAAGTTGATAAGTCATCATTACAGTAGAATTGCAAAAAGCCACAGAATATCCCTGGGTCCAAGTAGCATGGGGACAAGGAAATATTTACTGTATCTGAATGTAACTCGTCTTAAACTGCCACTGGAAGGGCATGAACTAAATACTAATAAATAACTTGTGTGGCTAAGTGCCCTATCCAGGTAGTACTAGGACAGAGCATGTGCAGGGCATGGGCATTCTGCATAACTGTACGAGTACCTGGCAATACTAAGCTGCTAGGAACAAAAGGAGTGAGGTGAACAAACAGTGGTGGGTTTGAAAAAAAACTTTATTGTCCAAAACCTTGATGCGTTTCGGCTAACACCTTCCTCAGGGGGTGCAAGCCTGACAGGACAATTGCTCAGGTTCATGGTAGGATAAAAAATAAGCCGTGTTTTATCAGGACTTTAAATATCCATGTCTGCTGCATGGCGTGGAAAAGCTGCCCTATCTTTACCCATGGGTCACTAACCGGGCAGCAGTTCAAGATCATGCCCGGTTAGCAATGGGTGCTGCCTCTGCTCCGGAACACCCAAGACACTTCTCGATAATACATAGTAAGGAAGTTAGCATCGGGTATGTAGTGGCAGAACACATGGATATTCAGCTGCATTAACCGTATTAGTGTCATTGAATATCCCTCTAAGCAGCATTTACACAGTTTACAGGTCTGTAAACCAAGTATATTCCTTTGAATATCAGGACCATAGTAAATAACGGCAAATAAGACCAGCACAATCCATCTAATCTGCCTAGTAAATTATATATGTTTTTGCTTAGGGTTGTAGGTGCTGCTCTGTGCAGGTTAAGCGTAGTTATTCACCTGTAACAGGTGATCTCCGGGAACATCAGGAATTTAGTCTTCACGTATGGGTGACATCAGAACCGATGGGGTCCGCATGGGAACACTCCCCAGCGTCAAATGGGAAAGCTTTTGGGAGCACTCCATTGTGCCTGCGTAAATGCTTTCCTGCTCTTCCAACTCCTTCTCTTCAGTTGAGTTTGTAGCTGAGAAGAAAGAGTGAAAATAACCCTACAACTCCAAGGGGAGGAGGGTGGATTGTGAAGACTAAATTCCTGATGTTCCCAGAAATCACCTGTTACAGGTGAATAGCTACGCTATCTCCAGGAACAAGCAGGAATGTAGTCTTCACATATGAGACTCCCCAGCTCCTGTATCGCAGGAGACTTAGAGATCAGGCCAGAATGGAGGATTCGGACAGGATTCTCGGATTCATGGACATCATCACCATGGTGATCTGGTAACAAGATGTTTGGGTGGGGGGTAGGAGTTTTAGCTATGTGTCAAATAAATGTTGGAGGACCACCTAACCAAAGGAAGCATCCCGGCAGGAGTCCTTGTCCAATCAATAGTGGGCGGCAAAGGTATGAATGGAGGACCAGGTTGCTGCCTTACAGATTATATCAATGGCTACTAATCGTAGGTTGGCTACAGAGGTTGCCATGACCCGGATATAGTGAGCAGTGATGTGCACTGTGAGGGTGAGGCATGCTCGGTCGTAAGCAAAGGAGATATAGTCTGCTATTCATCTGGAGAGTGTGCGTTTTGACACAGAAAGCTCCAAGTGATTGGGGTAAAGGAAATGAACAATTGTGAGGATTTACGGAGATCCTGAGTTCTTTGCATATAGAAGGCTAGGGCCCATTTACAGTCGAGAGTGTGCAGTGTTGTTCTGCATGGGAAGATTGTGGTCTTGGAAAAAACACTAGAAAGATCACAGATCGATTGATATGGAAAGGTGATACTACCTTTGGTAGAAAGTGAGGATGCATCCGAAGGATGATCTTGTTATGATTTAATCTGGTATATGGTGGATGAACCACCAAAGCTTGAAGTTCACTGATGTGCCTGGCTGAAGTCAGAGCAATGAGGAAGGTGACCTTCCAAGATAAGTACTGAAGATGAGTGGTGGCCAGAGGCTCAAACAGTGGTTTGAGAAACTGTGCCAAGACCTTATTAAGGTCCCAAGCCACTGGAGGACGTTTGAGGAGTAGCTTAGAGAGCAGGAGACCTCTAATGAAGTGTGCAACTAGTGGATGCGAGGAGATGGGTTGGCTGTTGATTGGCTTGTGAAAAGATGTGATGGCACTGAGGTGAACTCAAACTGAATTAGTTTTGAGTCCTAAGAACGACAGGTGAAGTAGATATTGTAGAAGCAAAGCTATCTGTGCAGCAAACAGATTGAGGTCCTTTTCAAAGCACCATGAAGCAAATCGGCTCCATTTGAAGGAGTATGCTCGCTTGCTGGAGGGTTTTCTGTAAGCCAAGAGGATATCCTTCACTGCTTGTGGAAGGTTGAGATGCTGCAGCATCAACACTTCAGCAGCCATGCCATGCCATCAACACTTCAGCAGCCATGCCATGGAGAGCATGAAGATTGGGATGTAGGACTGTTCCATTGTCCTGGGACAGAAGGCTAGGATTGCATCCCAATCGTATTGGCTGAGCCTGTGTTAGGCAAAGTATCAGAGGAAATCATGGCTGATGAGGCCAGAAAGGGGCTATGATAATCATCCTGCCTCTGTCCGTCTGGAGTATGAAGAGGGTCTTGTGGATTAGGGGGGTGAGAGGGAAGGCATAAAGCAGTCCCTAACCCCAATGAAGGAGGAAGGCATCCTCCGCCCAAGAGAGCAAATAGAATGCTAAGGGGGATGTTTACTAAAAATCGGAAATGTGCGCGCCGGAAAAGAGCGCACGGAAACGCGGCACTGAAACGCTAATAAACACATTTAAACGCCCCGCACACGTGCGTGTCACCCCCGCAAAGGTGTGTGGCACACTAACGGGCCCCGTACAAGTGCGGGCCCGCAAATGTCCGATAGAGGCGTGGAACGGCTAAAGGAGGGCGGAGGAAGGCTCCGGAGGGGCGGAGGGACGGGGTCAATGGGTGGAGAGTGGGAGGGGAGAGGATCCCCGCACAGTATCGGGCCCGAATTTGCATGTAAAAACTACCGCGAGGGAAACCCTCGTGGTAGAAAGCATTTAAAGGGAAGAGAAACCATTTCCGTCAGCAATGTACAGGAAAACCGGGGAAACCAGCAAAACGTGAGCAGTGTGATACATGTGCACAGCACAAAAGTGCAAATAAAAATTGAAAATGACCACAACAGAACTATTAAAAATAGTAATTCAGCTGGGGAACAGTTATAGTGATGGGCAAATACAGAAAACACACCCAGCAAAGCTCCAGAAAAAAGAAATGAATTTTGGAAGGGTTTACGGAGCGGAGACTCTTCCAAAAAACATTTCCTTTTGTGGAGCTTTCCTGGGAGTGTTTGCTATGGTTGCCCATTAATATCACTGTTGCCCAGCGTGGTGATATTTTGTCCCCCATTTCCCGTGGTCATTTCCGGGGTTTATGTGCACGTTTGTCACCAGACAGGGTGCATGTGCCCACAGTAAATTTGCGTAGAGCAGGGTTTGTGACTCCATCCTGCCAGGCTTACTACCTCCAGGGGCTGCACTGTCTATGTGGCCATAGTGTGGTGCAGCAGACAAAGTCAGTACTTCTAGGACCAGAGGTTCAAAGCCCAGTTGGGGCACTTGCCAGCCCAGTCCCTATATTTTACCCACCACTAAACACAGATAGCGCAGACACCCCTGTATTGCAGGGGACATAAGCATGGGGAAAACACCCATATTTTACCCAACAACGCACACACACCACAACAATGGGCATTACCCACAGCCAAGTACCCCAAATGCAGTCCCGTACTGCCACATTCCAATCAGGTCACCTGCTTTTTATGGGAGAAGCTCATGCCAGCATGTTGGCGGACGAGTACATGTGGTGCAGGGGGCAGTGGCTGCTAGCGACAGAAGACAGAGGCCTAGCCATGTGCAGGCTGGCACAGTCCACAGCAACAGACAGGCCCTGCCGGATCCACAGTCATGGACTATCCAGGGAACTCAGCCAAGCTGTGGCTACACGGTGGTGCAGTGCACACAGACAGTGCATGCAAGAACAGAAGGTTACAGGTTCAAAGACCAGCTGGGGCTACCAGCAATCCTGCCCACATATTTTCCCCACAAATAAACAGTGACAGTAAGGACACACCTTTCGTGACGAGGACATATGCAATGGTAATACGTCTATCTTTTACCCCACTGAGCACAGACACCATGAACAGGGGCAGAACCTACAGCAGAATCCCCCAAATGCAGTCCTGGTGGGCCACACACCAGTCAGGTTCCATGCTGCCACTCATACAAATGCCTGTGCTGTATATCTATGCACCACCCCCACGGCATGTAGATGTAGCTCATGCATATTCATGAGGGACAGCAGGAAGACCCGAACAGTGTGATGCAAAACTGGGCTGGAGTGGGGAAGCACTGCCGTAAAGCAGCAGCCAACAGGGGCAGACACACCCACACCCACAGGCCCCATTGGCCAATGTCTCCTGTAGAGGCAGAACATTGGACCCTGCGTGCATCTCCCAATACCAGCACCTGCATACCTTAGCAATGTCACCCTACACCTGAGGTACACAGCTCTGAAACGTTTGCTAAGAGTACAGGCTGATAGATATCCCTACGTTACGCACATACTGCTAGTTGACCCCATCCGAACAATCTGTTTGGTGTCTGCGGTGCGTGCTCCAGGCCTGGCCTCTGACGGTGTTCACCACCCTGGGGAGTGACCCCCAGCAGTACTGCGTACCATATCCATGCCTGTGCCGTGCACAGGACCGGTGTGGTGGCCAAGGCTAATCACCCCCTCAATAGTAGCACAATGCTGGCATAGGTGTGGGAGTGTGTGTCTGTCTATACAGTGTGTGTTGGCTGCAAACACCTTCCCCAACCCACACTGCCAGCACTACTGCCAGTATTGGCCTGCCAATGTGCATAATGAGCAGCAAGGTACCATGGGTATAGGTCAGACATGGTGGGCTGGCCAGGATGCATCTGCACAGGGCATAGGGCACTGGCTGTGACATTGTAGTGCCAGGCCACCACCTACACAGACAGGGTGACCTCTGTATGTGCTGCTGGGGGAGCACTCTCACCCTGAGTGTGCAGTGATGACAGCATGGCTAGGCACCCCCATAGTGCTGTATTGTGTTTCTCTCTTGTGATATATATGGGTTTCCTGTTTGGGCCTCCTCACAGAACTCTCTGCTTGTGTGTGCTGCCACCCCAGTTTTGGGTGCATGCATTTCCATCAGGGCTAACCAGCAGACTGTTCACAGCTGGTATGTGTCTTGATGGAGTGCCTTGCAGGGTGCAGTGGCTGATGGCTTGCTGCAGGTGAATATCAGATAGTGCTGGGGTGCATCTTTGGATATCCAGGCCTAAAGTCTGTCTGATATTGTGTTATGGATGTGTGTAGAGCTGCTTGGACTGCCCTGTAGGGTGTCTGTTCCCCAGCAGGACTGGGTTTTGATGGTCCACGCTACTGCCATTGGTGCAGGGGGGGCCCTGTTTGCCACTGGGGGGGTAACTTTGACCACCTAGGGGTCCATGGGGGTTTCCACTAACTGAGACAGACAGAGATATCCAACATGTTTCTGCAGCACCTTCCTAACTCACAGGTTAGTACTGTTTTGGAGCTCTGTCATGGCCTCATCCAGCCATGGCTGGTGTTGTGGACCTGGTCCTGGCCGCCACATCACACCCTCAGGGTGAGCACAGTACCCGCACAATGTGACGGTGTGTAGCTACTCTTTGCTGGTAGTCCACCCGCTCAGGACCCCCTACCAGGCCGAGGTGCTGTGTGGGTGCACATGGACAATTCCCCCTACCAGGCCGGGTAGCTGTTGGGGTGCATTCCCCATTTTATGTGCATCTGTGGACAGCTGATTTGCATGTGCAGTGCATCATGGGTAAGGGTGGCCTAACCCTATCCTGTCTACAACAGCAGACTGTCTGTGGGGTGACGTGCAGGCTCTCTGCAGCCAGCCAAGGGCTTGCTGTCAGCTGTAGCCCAATGGTTACATCACTCCCTGTACAGCCAGAGGGCATGGGTTCAAACCCACAGTGGGGCCCTTTGATAGGGCTGTCCACAGCTTTATTTTTATTTACTGTACATATGTCTATGCCGGCAAAACCACACAGCTTACTATACCCATTAGGTGCCTCTGAGGGTGCTTTATAGGGCGCCCTATAGGCCACCTTATGGTTGCCATCCATATAGGGTGCACTATACATTATCCTGTGTCGCAACATACATTGTGCCCTATAGGGGACATTCTAGGGTGCCTTGGCGGACAGTGCACTGTAACATGTGCCTTACGGGCATCCGTATGTTAGCACACTGTGAGAGCGGGTTTACTAGTGGTGGGAAATAAAATATAAATGGAAGGCCTCCTACAGCACTCCTCACCATGATACATACTGCCCCAGCCAGCCTTGTTCACTGGGCACTGTGAGGAGTTGAACCCCTGGCCCCTGCAGTGTCCTAACCATTGTGCTGTGGCTCTGTTCCTGTGTTTGTGCATCCGCGCGCAGCCTTGTAGCCATCAGCGCGCCATCTTGTGGCGCACTAAATTAACAGCGCGCCGCCTTATGCCGCACAACATGGAAATGCCCCTAAAATAATGCCTCAGCCAGCTGTCTTCAATGGGCACTGTAGGGAATTGAACCCATGATCCCTGCACGAGTGGTCAGTGTCTTAACCATTGTGCTATGGCTCCGTTCCTGTTATTTGCACATCAGCGCGCCACTTCTCCCTCCCACTATTGGACTGCCCCCTCACACATCAGCGCGCCGCCTTCTGCCCACTGGCTCGCCGCCTTCTGTTGCCCACATTTATCAGCGCACCGCCTTCTGCCGCCCAAACTTACCAATGCGCCACCATCTGCCGCCCACACTAAACAGTGCGCCGCCTCATGCCGTAATAAAAATAACAGTGCGCCGCCTTCTGCCGCCCAAAATTAATATGCCTCCTAACCACATTTGCCCATAAATGTTGGTGCCTCAGCTGGTCTTTTTTGTTGAGCGCAATGGGGGTTTGAACCCCTGGCCCCTGCACCATTGGTTGGTGTCTTCACCGTTGTACTATGGCTCTGTTGTTTGGTTTTGCAGCAGCGCCCCACTTAGCCTTCCCACGCGCTAATGTGGGCCCCGCACATTAGCGCGACGCACACACGTACGGTCCGGTTTTTTGCTTTTTTCTGCCTGGCCCGCCCACTCCTTATATGGCACCAGCACAGCAACGGAGTTTAGTAAACATACCCCTAAGTATCATAAGGAAAGGAATGGAGAATAAAACAAAGGATATTATAATGCCTCTGTATCATTCCATGATGCGACTGCATCTTGAATATTGTATGCAATTCTGGTCGCCGTATCTTAAAAAGGATATAGCGTTATTAGAAAAGGTACAGAGAAGAACCACCAAAATGGTAAAGGGGATGGAAGGTACCCCTATGAAGAGAGACTAAAAAGGTTAGGGCTATTCAATCTGGAAAAGAGACGGTTGAAGGGAGATATGATAGAGGTCTATAAATTAATGAATGGAGTGGAACGGGTAAATGTAGATCGATTTATGCCATCAAAATATAGAAAGACTAGGGGGCATGCAATGAAACTACAGGGTAACCTATTTAAAACTAATAAGAGAAAATATTTTTTCGCTCAACGTGTAATCAAACTCTGGAATTTGCTACCGGAGATTGCAGTAAAAGCTGTTAGTGGAGCCGGGTTTAAAAAAGGTTTGGACACGTTCCTGGAGGAAAGGTCCATAAACCATTATTAAAGTAGACCCAGAATATCCACTGCTTGTCCCAATAAAGCATTGTGGAACCTGTGTCTTTTGGGGAAACTGCTAGGTACTTGTGACCTAGATTGGCCACTATTGGAAACAGGATACTGGGCTTGATGGATCTTGGTCTGACCCAGTATGGCATATCTTATGTTCTTATGTACCTAGCTGAGTATGGAGTTACTTGGGAGCAGAATAATGGGAGCTGCCTGTTTTGGGGAGTGGCAAAAGATCGATGGTCAGGGTTCCTCATTTCCAGAAGACACCTGCCATGGTGTGTGGAGCGAGGGTCCACTCGTGTGGGTGGAGGCTCCGACTCAGCCGGTCTGCTAGGTAATTGAGTTCACTCAGGATATAGACCACTCGGAGGTGGATCTGCCGGGAGATTGTGAAGGCCCAAAGGTGAATGGCCTCGTCACAGAGGGAATGTTAACCTGTCCCTCCTTGTCTGTTCATATAGAACATGGCCACCTGGATGTCTGTCCTGATCAGAACTTGGCTGCCCCTGAGGTAATATTGAAAGATGTGGAGGGCATTTGTGATTGCCTGAAGCTCTGAGGTTAATCTGCAGAGCTGATTCTTGAGCCGTCCAGAGTCCCTGGGTGGAGGTAGAATCCAGATGGGCTCCCCACCCAAGAGCATCTGTGGTTAGGGTGTGTTGAGGTTGAAGCATCTAAAAAGGTGACCCTTTGAGAAGATTTTCTGGGGAGCACCACCAAAAAGGTGACTGGACTAATGGGTGGGTTATTTGGATTAAATCCCGCAAGTCCCCCATGGTCTGTGTCCACTGGGAAGCTAAGGTCCACTGTGAAAAGTGCATATGTAGTCAAGCATGGGATATCACGTGTAACATGGATGCCATGTGGCCCAAGAGATGCAGGAAGTCTCGAGCTGTGAAGCTCGTCTGTTGACACATGTGGGTAGCTAGGTCCACAAGGCAATTCATGCAGTCTTATGGAAGGAAGGGCTTGGTCTGCTGGGTGTCTAGCACTGCTACTATGAATTCCAACCTCTGAGTTGGGACAAGATGGGATTTTGGGTAATTTCAAATGAATCCCAGATATTGTAATACTGTGAGGGTTTGCTGAAGTGAATTGCAGAGTTCCCCTGGAGAGTCTGCCTAGATCAGCCAATCGTCTAAGTAGGGGAAGACAAAGATTCCCATGTTGTGAAGGTATGCACCCCAGGGATCTGTGCTGGGTCCGCTGCTTTTTGACATATTCATAAATGACCTGGAAAGTGGAATAACGAGTGAGGTTATCAAATTTGCAGATGACACAAAACTATTTAAAGTTGTTAAAACCCAAGAGGATTGTGGAAAATTGCAAGAGGATCTTGATAAATTGGAAGACTGGGCATCAAAATGGCAGATGAAATTTAATGTGGACAAGTGCAAGGTTATGCACCTAGGGAAGAACAACCCAAACTATGGTTACACGATGCAAGGTTCCACATTAGGAACCACCACCCAGGAAAAAGATTTAGGCGTCATTGTGGATACCATGTTAAAACCCTCGGCCCAGTGTGCAGCGGCGGCCAAGAGAGCAAATAGAATGCTAGGTATGATAAGGAAAGGAATGGAAAATAAAACAAAAGATATTATAATGCCTCTATATCGTTCCATGGTGAGACCGCACCTTGAATATTGTGTGCAATTCTGGTCGCCGTATCTTAAAAAGGATATAGCAATTTTAGAAAAGGTTCAGAGAAGAGCCACCAAAATGGTAAAGGGGATGGAAGGATACTCCTATGAAGAAAGGCTAAAAAGGTTAGGGCTCTTTAACCTGGAAAAGAGACGGCTGAGGGGAGATATGATAGAAGTCTATAAATTAATGAACGGAGTGGAACGGGTAAACGTAGATCGATTGTTTACCTTATCAGAATATAGAAAGACTAGGGGACATGCAATGAAGCTACAGGGTAAACTATTTAAGACTAATAAAAGAAAATATTTTATCACTCAACGTGTAATCAAACTCTGGAATTTGTTACCAGAGGATGTAGTAAAGGCTGTTAATGTAGCTGGGTTTAAAAAAGGTTTGGACAAGTTCCTGGAGGAAAGGTCCATAAACCATTATTAAGAAGGGACCCAGGATATCAATGCTTGAACCAATACAAGCATTGTGGAACCTGTGTCCCTTGGGGAAACTGCTAGGTACATATGACCTAGATTGGCCACTGTTGGAAACAGAATACTGGGCTTGATGGACCTTGGTCTGACCCAGTATGGCATATCTTATGTTCTTATATGCAGCTACTATGGCCATACACTCCATGAAAACCCTGGGTGCAGATGCAAAGCAAAATGGGAGGACCCTGTACTGGTAATGGGTGCTTTGAAATGTGAAACCGATGTATTGCCTGTACTCTGAATGTATGATGATATGAGTATAGGCCTCCTTCAGATCTAGAGAAGAAAGCCAATCTTGTTCCTGCAAAAAGGGTAGGAGAGTTCCTATTGAAATAATTTTGAACTTCTCTTTTACCAGGAACTTGTTCAGATCCCTGAGGTTGAGTATGGGGCTGTATCCTCCTGACTTCTTTGGGATGAGGAAGTAAGAAGAGTAGAACCCTTTGAGACGTTGATCTCGTGGAAATCTCTCTATGGCCCCATGGGAAAGTAGTGTGGTCACCTCTTCCTTTAGAAGAGCCCTTGGGGGAGGTTGAGTAGGGTATTCTCCCATGAAATGAGAAGGGGGAGAATGTTGGAAGTTTAACTGATAACCCTCCTGAATATTTGCAGGGTCCACTATTCTATTGTGATGAGGTACCACCAGTGTGCATAGTAGCATAGTTGGCTTGCTATGTGGGGATTCCTGGGAGTCTGCAGGGGCAAGGTGCAATGCTCTCCAGAAATGAGTCAAAAACCTGTGTGGTTGGTTGTGGTTTGCTGGCCTTGGACTTCTTCGCCTGCCTTGCTGCCTCTGTTGAGGCTGGTATGAAGCAGGCTGAGAGTAGGAGGGATAAAATTTCCTTTTCTTGGGATAGAAAAGCCTTTTGGCTGCTGACTTTTTCTTTATTGGATCATCAGTCTTTCTGGAGAGTCTCTTCAGAGTGGTGTCACCCATCTCTAGTTCTCGATCCTTTTCCCTCCAATTTTTCCCAAAAAGATTTTCACCTGTACATGGGATATTGCCCAACTTGTCCTGGACCCATTGTTGCAGGTCTGAAGTTTGAAGCCATGCCAACCTGCGGACCCCTATGGCTACTGCAGAGGCCCTGCTAGTGGATTAAAATGCATCAAATGCAGCCCTATTGACAAACTTTGGACACATTTTGGCTGTGTCTCAAAAGGGTCTGAAAAGCGGGTCTCTTTTCCTCAGGAATACGAGGGAGGAATCCTTCCCAGTCTTTATTGATTTCTTTAAGGAACATGGCCATGTAGAGGATGTAGGAGTTTATCCTACATGCTAGCATGGAAATCTGGAATGAGTGGCGTGCAAAGGCATCGAGGGACCAAGATTCCCAACCCAGAGGGTATCGAGGCGTGGTTCTTACCAGTCTTGATCCTGCACATCACCGATTCGACCACCATGGAATGGTGTGGTAGTTGTGGCTTCTGGAAGCCAGGGCAGTCAAGTACCAGGTACATGGTGTCCAGTTTTGTACTAATAGGCGACACCAAGAGAGAGGCCTCTCAAATACGCAGCATCAGGTTATGGAGTATTCAATGCATCGTTAGAATAGCAGCTTCTTTTGGGGCCATGGGGTACTGGAGGATTTCTAGTTCCTCTGCCCTTGATTCCGGTTTGGCTGCAGCTGTTATGGATAAGCCCGCTGCCATGTCCAGGATGAACTCCTGGAAGGATATGTCTTCCGGTTGTGATTTCCATCAGGTACTTGGAGAAGAGGGTTCTGAGACAACATCCTAGAACTTGGTGGAGTCAAAGGAGCAGTGATCCGAATTGAAGGGATCGGAGTCTGAGTACAGGAAGTATCGGCAGTGTCGATGTTCATGTGGTCGATGGTGCTGGTATCCATCCTCTGCCTCAGAATCGTGTTGATGTCTTGGCAGAGGCGTGCATTCCTTGCCTGCACTCAGTGCCGCCGAGGCAGATATGGAGCCTGGTAATGGCCTCAGTGTCGGAGGTGGAGTGCAGGGACTAGGGGCATCACACATTGATGCCGACAGCGATACCGATGCCAATGCATGCATGCAGTCCTTGAGCTATCGCTGTCTGTGGTAACGAAGCTGCCAGGAGTGCTGCCAGAGTCCTCTCTATGGACAGCATGCGCTGGTCCAAGGAGACTGCGGTGTCTGGTCCAAGAGTAGAACAGGGCTTGCTGCCACTGTACCAAAACACAACACCGGGTGTTCTCTGGAGGTCGATGCCTTGGGAGCTTCCCGGATCCCCACAAGGGCTTTGGAGGATGAGTACTCTCTCCGAGGATGTTTGGCTGGGCAACTGGAGTCAGAGGAGGCCCTCAGAGAGTCCCGGTGTTCAGAGCAGGACCTTGCCCTCGATTACCGGGACCTTTCTCTCGATTTTCGGGACTTTCCCTCCAATTCCTGGGATGTCTTGGACAGGAATCTCAGTGTTTTATGCAGTTCCTTTTTGGAGTCTGTTCCATGTTTAGACTTCTTGGATACCAGAGAGGCATGGATGGATGACGATTTCCTTGAGTACGTTGAAGCCAGGGCTACCGAGTCCGAGGGAAAAAGTTCTCCATATTTGCTGGCCCATTTCCTAAGACCCTTTTGGTCATGAGCTTACAGAGGGAACAGGAGTCCGGTACGTGTTCTGGCCCAAGGTATTTCAAGCACCAGTCATGTCTATCTGTGACCGAGATGGTGCTGGAACACTTTGTACACTTTTTAAAATCACTAGTCGGTTTCTCCATCATGAGGAGATGGTAGGCTCAAGGCCTGACAGGGCGTAAGGCTCACAAAGAAAAATTAAAAATAAAAGGAAATGAATTAAAACAATAAAAAATAAAAAAACTAATAAATGGTACTGGGATCGGTAGACATGATACCAGTAAGAACGGAAAGGCAGAAGCCCTTCGAAGAAAGATTTTTTTCTGCGGTGACAGGAATTTTGTCCTGCTGGCTCCGCAGAAAAAGAACTGAAGAGAAGTCGTTGGAAGAGTGGGAAGGCAGTCATGTAGGCACAGTGGAGTGCTCTCAAAAGCTTTCCTATGTGATGCTGGGGAGCATTTCCGCGCAGGCTCCGTCGGTGTCGACGTCACCCATATATGAAGACTACATTCCTACTTGTTCCTGGAGATCCCCTTTTATGCCTTTGTTTAAGGCTTTACTTGCTTCTCCGTGTAAGTTAAGTTTACTGTGGTTCCATCCTCTTGCTATAGGACTCCCCTGTGTCTGTCCAATGCCTTTTAGAATTCCGTCACTGTTTTTGCTCCCACCACCTCCTTCAGGAGGGTATTGCAGGCATGCACCACCCTTTTCTATGAAAAGGTATTTCCTGATGTTGCTTTAAGTTTACCTCCTTGAAGCTTCATTTCGTGTCCTCTACTTCTACAGTTTCCTGTCTTTGAAAAAGGTTTGTTTATTCATTAATATCCTTTAAGTATTTAAACATCTGTATCATATCTCCCCTGTCCCTCCTCTCCTCTAAGGTATACATATTTACGCCATTTGGCGCAGGCCCAATATCATTTTGGTCACTTCCTTTAAAGCATTTCAACATCGGTGTATTTTACCTTCTTATTTTGGGGGTGGCAAAGGGTAAGGAAGTCATACTGGCAGTGGGGGCAAGGGAACTAGCTCACCATTAGTGCCTTCAGTATTTGGGGAGCACTGCAACCCCATGCTAATCCCAAACTATGCCTATGTATTTCGTCTTTATACTCTTTGTGAGATGCGGTCTCCAAAACTGAATACAATACTCCAAGCGGGCTTCACCAACAATTTGCACAGAGACATTAATACCGCCTTCCTTCTGCTGGTTAAGCCTCTCTGCATGTACCTTAGCTTAACATACTTCTGGCTTTGGCCACCGCCTCATCACACTGTTTCACCCCTTTGAGATCCTCCAATACTATTCACTGCAAGGTCCCTCTTCTAGTCCCTGCACATCAGCCTCTCACTCCCTATCACAATCAGCTCCTTTGGATTTCTGCACCCAAGTGCTTCACTTTTCTAATTTTTGTAGATCTTCTCTCATGTTGTCTACTCTCCGAGGCATCCACGCTGTTGCAAAACTTCATGTCATCTGCAAAAAGGCAAACGTTTCCTTTTAACACTTTGACAATATCACTCACAAAGATACTGAACAGAATCGATCCCAGGAGTGATCTCGGAGGCACTCCACTACTCACCTTTCTTTCTTCTAAATGAATTCCATTTACTACTACCCTGTTGTCCGTCAGTCCAACCAATTTCTGATACAATTCATCACATTGGGCTGCTAAGTTTATTCTAGATAAGCTCACCCCCTTACTACATCACAACTCACTGTCCATCAGGCCGCATTTTAAGGTTGAAAAAGACAAGATTAAGAAGAAGCTCAAGCTGAGTATTCTTTCAGGCCTCTTCCCTGTTCCTTCTCTCCCTAACATGATCATGAGCCATGGAAGTTCCACCTTTTTCATAATCTGTTGCACCCAGAAGGGAACTCAGTAAATTATTTCACTGACCCACAATTATGTGGGGTCCAGTATGCCTCCATCAACCAATTGATACAGCTCATTCTTAAGATAAGCCGTCAAACTCTATTAGCAAAGGCAAACATTATTACCTGTGCATCCCAAGTCATTTCATCTTCTGGGTTTTAACTTTGACAGTAAATTCTACTTTGATAAATGCATCCCAATGTGAAGTTCTGTCTTGTTTGCCTGCTTTGAGCTCATTAGCTCATTCGTTCATTGGGCAGTGGAGCAAATCATTGGACTGGCCACTGTCATTCATTATCTCAATGATTTTTTGTTCCTGGGCCAAGATATGGAAGGTTATCAAGTGGTGTTGGATACCTCTGGCATACCACTGTCTGCCGATAAATCTATAGGCCCTTCAGTATTTTGGCATTCCTCGGTATCAAGCTGGATGTTCAAGCAAGGGTATCCTCTCATTCTATTCAAATCCAGGCCAAAAACTCACCTTTTTGAGGCTACCTTTCATCCTGACCCCCTTATTCTCCTGTTTAACACCCATGTGAGCTATAACCATTTTCCTCTTAGTTCTATCCTACGCCCCTGTTTGTTGTACGTGTCTGTGTGGGATACTAAGCTCTTTTGAACAGGGGTGGTCTCTTACATGTATGTGTACAGTGCTGTGCATGTCTTGTAGCATTATACAAATAAGTAGCAGTAGTAGGTAGTGGTATCCAGGTTACCTGAGAACAAGTCGAAAAGTTCAAGGATGCTATAGCAATTATGAGAGCAGCAGGGAAGGTCATGCTTAGGTAAGTGCAGTCACTGCTGGGTCTTCTATGGTCATACCTAATGGGTGCGTGTTTTCAAGATGTCTGCCTTTGGTGATTGCAAGGGTTAAGAAGAGTCGCCATCTGATCAGGATGACCCGCCGTTAGGCGGGATTTGGAGGTTTGGAGCATTTTCCTGCAGTCCTTTAATTATTTAGCATTCTGCAAGGACCTACCTGTTGCTAACGAGGAGCTTGGACGTTTTACCAATGCGGCAGGCAGGAGGGGGATTTGGTATCTATTTCAAGGGCACATGATGTTCTGAGGCCTGGTCTGATTCTGGGCATGCCATGGGGATAACAAGGGACATTATCTTCTTGAAGCTGTTTCCCATTATGACAGCTAGGGGTCCCTTACTATCCAACAAATGCATTGTTTTTAGGTTAGATAACATGGTAGTTGTGCAGGCAATCAAGAGAGTGTCAGCCAGAACGCAGGGAGTAATTGCACTATTGAGGGAGATCGTTTTGCTTTGTCTGACCCATAATATAACAGTCAGGGCTGTTCATGTGACAAGCTCTTGTAATGTAGAAGCTGGTTCACGTTCTCATTTTAAGATGCTTGTTTCCAGATCTGTGGCTCTGGAGGCTGACAGAGAGAAGACTACAGTCCCATTTCCAGTGTGGCATTTTGGCCTGCCAAGGTTTGGAGCCTGATCCTGGGTTCCCTGTCTGAGAACACTCAGAAAGGATATTGTAGAATCCTAAAAGATTTGCAGGTTTTCTGCGTTGAAGAGAGGATCTCTCAAAACTGGCTTTTCCATACTGATACAATTCGTATGCTTCATTATTTATTTATTTAGACAGATTTGTATCCCACCTTATCCTACAATCAAAGTGGTCACATTACAATTGGAAGGTTACATTTAACAAGAGGCAGTTAACAACAATATACATTGAACTTAAACAACAAGGCCCAAGATGTGAGCAGGACCATTGTTTTGGCCTGTTTAGTGACAGGAAAGGAGAACCTTGTCAATAGTTTCGTAGTAATAAAGATAATGAAAGGATGGGCATTCACAGTTAGAGCGAGTAAAGGACAAACGGCACCCCATATCTCACGAGTGTTTGAAATCACTGCTTGGCACCCTTGACAGGATTTGTTTTGATGTGTACGAAGCTCACCTATTCCGATGCACTTTTACGATAGCTCCCCGATTCTCAGCACCCTATCTGGACATTGCCCCTTTGAGAAAACTAACTTGTTAAATTGAGGGGAGTCTTTCAAGAGTAATTAACTGGATAGGAAGAGTAGGGAAAACTGAGAGCAGTGGGCATAATTAAAAAGAAATATTGTTAAGTGCAACAAAGCTTATAAAAAGAAACGTAAGAGGTAGGAGAGTCCTCTGTGGTTTTCTAAAGCAATGATAGAAAATGTGAGGGAAAAAAGACTACCATTCGTAAGCCATAAGAGAGTACAGAAATTATAGAAAGGAAAAGGAGAAAGACTATTATTCATAAGCCACAAGAGACTGTAGAATGACAAGCAACAATATCTAGAAAAGCTAGGAGAAGCTGAGAAAATAGTTAGGAAAGTGAGGACACAAAGAAGAAAAAATAGTTAATATAATATGACATGGTGACAATGATTTCTTAGATATGATAGTGGCAGGAAGAACACAAGTGGGATTGTAAGACTTAGGGGTATGTTTACAAAGCAGCGGTAGCGGCCTCTGTGAGATATCGGAGCCGCGGACCCATTGAATTCAATGCGGCCTCGGCTCCGATATTGCACGGAGGCCGCTACCACTGCTTTGTAAACATACCCCTTAGAGGTGAAGGAGAGGAATAGTTAAAGGCTGGCTAAGAGACAATGTAATTGCTTAACAATTATTTCTGTCCAGTGTCCACTGAGGAGGGGCTTGAGTAGAACTACTAAGAACTGTCAAAAATAGCACGTGAGGTAGAAGTCAAAACATTTTTAGAAAACTATGTTGCAAAGACCTAACAAAAGTAAAAATAGGGAAAGCAATGGACAAGCACAGAGGATTTCTACATGAGAAGAGGGGATTGTACAGCTGAGCAGGAGATGTGGATGGACAGACTAAATGGGCTTTATAATCTTTATCTGCCATCGGGAGTATATTTCTTTCTTAGGAAACGTTTGGCAGCTTCACTGTCTGACCTTTTAGCATTCTTTTGGAATCAGGAGTGGTTCCAAAGGACTGCAGACAGGCAGATATGTGTTGGGATTATGAAGTCACAATTGTAACTTAGTCTCCCTTTGTTTGTCATTCGGCAATAGCTTATGTGCACTGTGTTCTTATATGTTTTTATGGTAATATTTTTAAAATATCATTCCCTTGAATTTTTTTGTTTTTATATACATACTCTCTATAAACCACCTTGATGACCTTGCGTGGGTAAGAGAAGGTATATCAACCCAGTAAAACTTCGGGCCCGATATTCGAAAGGCATTTACACGGTTTACAGACCGGTAAACTGTGTAAATGCCTTAACCGGGGATATTCAAGGGCACTTAAACAGTTAGTGCCCTTGAATATCTCCTTCTAACTCCCCTGTGCGCCCCGATGCTATTCGTTTAGCATCGGGGCTTGTTGGGGGTGTTCCGGGGAGGAGCGGAGGCAGAGACTGCCACTAACCAGGCAGCAGCGATATTGAACAGGAAACTGTCCTCAGTCCAGTTCCGTTCCACAGTTTTGTAACTGATACTGAGGAAGGGCTTTCAAGAAAGGTTTGGATTTTTGAAGATAAAAACTAAATCTGCAACAGCTAGGTACCTGGAAGCTATGAAAATCGTGGAAGGAGGGATCTAAAAAAATGTTTTAGGAATTATCTAGATTGTGACAGATAAGGCTTAACACTGAAAAAAACATGCTGTGATACACTTGGATTGCAAAAACTCATGGGAGCAGTGTATATACGGTAGTAATTCTCTACCTAATTCTTGGAAACATAGAAACATAACGGCAGAAAAAGACCACATGGCCTATCTAATCTGCCCTTCCATATCAACTACAATTGTCCCCTTTTTACCTTTAGAGATCCAATGTGTTTGTCTCATGTTTTTTGAATTCAGATACTGTCCTCGTCTCTACCACCGCATAGTACTCCTGAGTCTATTCCCTTTCATTCTCATCCTATGTCCCCTCATAGCAGAGCTTGCCTTCAATCAAAAGAGGCTCTACTCATGTGCATTTATGCCATGGAAGTATTTAAACATCTCTAGCATATCTCCTCTATCCTGCCTTTCTTCTAAAGTATACATATTAAGATCTTTAAGTCTGTCCTCATATGCTTTATAATGAAGACCACTAACCATTTTAGTAGCTACCCTTTGCACCGACTCCAACCTGTTTATATCCTTCTGAAGGTGCGGTCTCCAGAATTGCACACAATACTCCAAATGAGATTGCATCAGAGACTTATAAAGAGGCATTATCACCTCCTTTTTCCTGCTAGCCATTCCTCTCCCTATGCACCCAAGCATCCTTCTGGCTTTTGCCATCACCTTTTCTACATGTTCAGCTACTTTAAGATCATCAGGATCTTGATAAATTGGAAGACTGGGCATCCAAATGGCAGATAAAATTTAATGTGGACAAGTGCAAAGTTATCCACCTAGGAAAGAACAATCCAAACTATGGTTACACGATGCAAAGATTCCACATTAGGAACCACCACCCAGGAAAAAGATTTAGGCATCATCGTGGATAACATGTTAAAACCCTCCGCCCAGTGTGCAGTGGTGGCCAAGAGAGCAAATAGAATGCTAGGTATCATAAGGAAAGGAATAGAAAATAAAACAAAGGATATTATAATGCCTCTGTATCGTTCCATGGTGAGACTGCACCTTGAATATTGTGTGCAATTCTGGTCGCCGTATCTTAAAAAGGATATAGCGTTATTAGAAAAGGCACAGAGATGAGCCAACAAAATGGTAAAGGGGATGGAAGGATATCTCTGTGAAGAGAGGCTAAAAAGGTTAGGGATCTTCAACCTGGAAAAGAGACGACTGAGGGGAGATATGATAGAGGTCTATAAATTAATGAATGGAGTGGAACAGGTAAACGTAGATCGATTGTTTACGTCATCAGAATATAGAAAGACTAGGGGGACATGCAATGAAGCTACAGGGTAACCTATTTAAGACTAATAAGAGAAAATATTTTTTCACTCAACGTGTAATCAAACTCTGGAATTTGTTACCGGAGGATGTAGTAAAAGCTATTAGTGTAGCTGGGTTTAAAAAGGGTTTGGACAAGTTCCTGGAGGAAAGGTCCATAAACTATTATTAAAAGGGACCTGGGATATCACTGCTTGACCCAATACATGCATTGAATTTTGGGGTAACTACTAGGTACTTATGACCTAGATTGGCCACTGTTGGAAACAGGATACTGGGCTTGATGGACCTTGGTCTGACACAGTATGGCATATTTTATGTTCTTATATTAATCACGCCCAGATCCTGCTCTTCTTTTGTGGACAGAAGTACTTCACCCCCTACACTGTACTGCTTCTTTGGACTTTTGTAGCCCAAATGCATGACCCTGCATTTTTTAGCAAGGTTGAGCAGGAGGTATGGATGGATAGACTGGAAAGGCCTTATGGTCTTTATCTGTCATCATGTTTTTAGTTTCCGTTATTTGGCGGTTAGCAGATTGAACCAGCAGACATTTGCTGCCTATATCACAATGGCAGTAATTCCTCTGCTGGGGACTGAACAAACAATTTTGCTTTCCAGTGAAGTTTTTTCATTTTGTTTAGTTTAGGATTCTGCTAAACTTGATTAATGTGTATGCAAATATTTAATACTCTCGTGGGGTGGGGGGGGGGAGCAATTTTATAAACTTTTCCCAAACATAAAAAGGCTTTTGTAAAAATTAAACCATGGGGTACGCGTGTACAAGTACATGCAGTGACAAGAATGCCATAGCTCTTGCCAAACAAGACTATTATGTCCATCTGACTAACTCTCTTGCCTCTGATCCTCGCCATCTCTTTACTACTCTCAGCTCTCTCCTCAAAGTGCCTTCACCTCTGATCCCTCCCTCCCTTTCTGCCCAAACCCTGGCTAACTATTTCCATGACAAAATCCACAAGATCACCCTCCAATTCCCCACAAACTCGGCTACTTCCCCTCCTCCCCCTCTCCACTCCCAACTCCCCCCCCCCCCCTGTCCCTTGCTACCCTCTCTTCCTTTCCTGTCATCTCTGAAGAGGAAACTGCACACTTTCTTTCTTCCTCCAAACTCACCACCTGCTCCTCTGATACTATCCCCACCCGTCTCCTAAGCACCATCTCCTCCATTTGTCCCTTCCATCTCTCATATTCTCAACCTTTCGCTCTCCACTGCAACTGTCCCTGCAGACTTCAAGCATGCTGTGGTCACATTTCTCCTCAAGAAACCCTCACTTGATCCCACCTGTCCTTCTAATTATCAACCCATCTCTCTACTCCCCTTCATTTCTAAACTACTTGAACATGCGGTTCACCGCCGCTGCCTTGACTTCCTCTCCTCTCATGCCCTCCTGAATCCCTTACAGTTTGGCTTTCGTCCTTTAAACTCTATTGAAAGGGCTCTTGTCAAAGTCTCCAGTGACTTGTTCCTGGCAAAATCCAAGGGCCTGTACGCTGTCCTCATCCTCCTTGACCTCTCTGCTGCTTTCGACACCGTTGACCACCCTGTCCTCACTTGGCTTTAAGAGCTCTGTACTATCCTGGTTCTCCTCCTATCTCTCCCATCGCTCCTTCAGTGTGTGTTCTGGTGGCTCCTCCTCTTCCGCTACCCTGCTCCCAGTCAGTGTACCCCAAGGATCTGTCCTGGGTCCGCTCCTTTTCTCTCTCTATACCCAGTCCCTTGGTGCGCTCATCTCTTCCCATGGCTTTCGGTACCATCTGTATGCTGATGACTCCCAGATCTACCTCTCTACGCTTGAACTCTCTCCAGCAACCCAGACCCGGATCTCTGCCTGCCTTTCTGACATTGCTGCCTGGATGTCCCACCGCCGCTTGAAATTGAACATGGCCAAGACTGAACTTCTTATCTTTCCCCCTAAAACCTCCTCTCCTCTTCCTCCTTTCTCAGTCTCTGTGGACAGCTCTGTACTCCTTCTTGTTTCCTCGGCCAGCAATCTGGGGGTTGTCTTTGACTCCTCCCTCTCTTTCTCCACACATATCCATCTCATAGCTAAGACCTGCCGCTTCTTTCTCTATAACATAGCAAAATCTGTTCTTTCCTTTCTGAACACACTACTAAAATGCTTATCCACTCCTTAATCACCTCCCGTCTTGACTACTGTAACCTACTCCTTGCTGGTCTCCCTTTGAGTCATCTCTCTCCCCTTCAATCTGTTCAACACTCTGCTGCATGGATAATCTTCTGCCAGCCTTGTCATACCCATATTACTCCTCTTTTCAAGTCACTTCACTGGCTCCCTATCCGTCTTCGCATCCAATTCAAACTTCTCCTGTTGACTTATAAATGCATTCACTCTGCGGCTCCTCATTACCTTTCTTCTCTTATCTCTCCTTACAACCCCTCCCGGGTACTCCGCTCTTCTAACCAACTACTTCTATCTCTGCCCTCCTCTCCTACTGCCAACTCCAGACTTCGCTCCTTTCACCTTGCTGCACCTTACGCCTGGAACAAACTACCTGTGTCTGTACGCCAGGCACCTTCTCTAACCCTCTTCAAATCCAGGTTGAAGGCTCACCTCTTCGCTGCTGCCTTCGGATCTTGACTCATCTGATATCCTTTATCTTCCCCCTGTTTTTCCCGTTTTTCCCGTTTATGCTTTCTGTGTTTGTCTTGATTAGATTGTAAGCTCTGATGAACAGGGACTGTCTCTTACATGTTTTGTACAGCGCTGTGTATGACTGGTAGCGCTATAGAAATGCTCAGTAGTAGTAGTAGTAGCATTACTTGCACGTGATCCACATGTAAGCATGTTCTAAGCACAGTTTGGACAGCTACAAAGTACACATATAGGTTATAAAATACACACATTTAACTCCTGTACCCAAGCAGCGTTAAATATATGCGGGGACATTCCAGACACAATTTCTGCAGAATTAGTGCTAGTATTTTATAAAGACACACAGGCACCTACACAACTTTATAATATAGGCTACAAATAAATGCCTATTTGCCTTCTTAACCTAAGCCATCCATTATAAAGTCACCCCCTCTACAGTTTCACATAGCTTTTAAAAGGTTTAGGGCAGAGACGAAGATTAGAATAGTCAATGCTGGCAAAGAACATTTCCAGGAGCTCATAGAGCCCAACTCTTGAACATGCACTTAGAACATGCTTACATGTGGATCACGTGCAAGTAATGCTAGGTGAGTAAATTAATGAAAATCTCTGTTTTGAGTTTTGAGCCTTTAAAATATGAAGGTAATTTTCTAAAGCTGAATCTAGTTAACATTATTTTATAAATTCAAGTACATGCCATGTACATGACTGTAGAAAATAAGGTTCAAGCACAAATGTACATGTGTATGTTAAGGTGTGATCGCTTACACCAGCACTAGAGCTGATGTAGATGACTGTCTACTTTTTTTAAATACGCATGCCAATTAAGGAATTTTATAATCTATGCACACATACTTGCTCACACTGCCCAAACCTTGCCCCTATGTACACCCACAATGAAAGTACCCATACACATTTAAGCCGCCACTTGCACATGTAAAAGACTAAAATACTGACATTTTTACATGCTTAGTTCACACAAAAAACATCTAGGTGGCTCTTTATAAAATTAACCCCAACTGACAGTGGGAGGCTGAATATCTGTTTAACCACTCTGCCACTATCCATATAGGCCTAGGCAGAGTTAGGGTGGAACAAGGGCAGGAACAATAAATTATCCATAAAGCAATATGCAGCCATTATATGGATGTGTACTGAATAGCAGGCCTGAACTAAACTCATAGGCTATGGGTAGATTCCGAGCAGCGTTTAGCAGGTCTGGACATCTGATCCGGACGTCCATACCTGCTAAACGCTGGAGTGCCGATGCAGCTGACAGAGCTCCCCGCACATACAGGCAAGATGTGCAGGGAGCTCTGTTCATGGGCGGGAGGGGGATGGGCCGGAGGTGGAGCGAGAGCAGGCAGTGGGTGGGAACCTGACCCTGGATGTACAGGACCGATGCCAAGGTTGGCCCTATATGTCTGGGGTCGGCCATTTGCACAGGGAGTAGAATCGGGTGCATCCCTGGGCCAGCCAGATGTTTGGACGTCCAGACGGCCTGGGGACGCACATCACTGAATTGGCCTCCATCTGTATAGTGGCTGGATATCACTGCTAGACAATGACCGACAGTCAACAGTAAATACAGTATGTACATTCAGTGACGTGCCTGTATAGTGGTGCTGAATCTATATAGTTTTCTAAATGCCACAGCTGGCTTTGAAAATTGACCCCTCCCCACCTCTAATTTTGAAGTAATAACCACAGACTCCATAAAAATATTCAACATAATTAGCTGTGACGAAAAAGTACTGACAAGTAAGTCAGAAGAGCAATGTCTTGGGTTTTTGACAGGACAGAGAATATAAAACACCTCCCGGCTGAATTGCTAATTTTAAAGAATGAGTAGTGTCAAAAAGAAAGATGTTAGCGAAAAGCTAAATTGCCTAGGGTGAAGGAAGATAATGACAAATTTAAAGAGTATAAACCAACTAATTTGGCTAAGAAGAATTATTATTTGAAAAAGATTTGCACAACTTTCTCACAACCAGCAGTTACAGTTTATAATTTTATTTCACTTAATAAACTGCCTATAGTGGGGCAACTAGGTGGTTTACAAAATAAATGTCAAAGGAACAGACAAAAGGAAACACAGAATACAACCAAACAAAGACAAGAGAACAAAGGGGGAGGAGGGGAAGGAAGGCCTAGGTTACAAAGTAGTGGCGAGTGCCGCTAAACAAAGGACTCAGAAGGAGTGGGGAGGAAAGAGGGGGACATGGACAAATTGGCTGGAACTGCTCAAGGGAGGGCTAAGAGGAGATAGGGGGTTGGAAGCTTCTGAGAGAACAAGAAATCAAGAGGAGGTGGCTGCAGGAAAGGCTAAAGTGAAGAGATGGGGGGAGGGGGGGTTGTGATTGAATCTGCGGGCTCCAGGAAGGAGTTGAGGGTAGTATTTTGAATTCATTGTAAACGACAGATGTGACACTGAGGATGACCAGAAAAAAGAGTTGGCTTAATCAAGGCGGGCAAAGACTAGGGAAAGCAGAAGTAAATGGATGGAAGGTTGATTAAGGAGCTTGGAGATGGAGTGGATCTGATGCAGGACAGTGAAACAACACCAAATGGTGTGGGAGATATAATGGGAGAAAGAGAGCTGTCAGTCAAAGGAGAGATTGATGATTTTCACTGTGTTTTGGAAGGGAAGCGGGGTACCATGGATGGAGGGGGTGGGTGCAGGAAGGGAGAGGGGAGCAGGAGTAGCAAAGAGAAGACAGGCAGTCTTGGAGGTGTTGAGTTTTAGACCGTGGTTTGAAAGCCAGTCAGCAATGGAGTCAAGCTTACGAGAAATCTGGGAGATGCTGGGGAATGGGCGGGGAATTGAAAAGGGAGCTGAATGTTATCAGCATAAATGAAAAATGTAATGTCTAAGGATGCAATGAGAAAAGCCAAGGGGGCCAGAAAGATGTTAAAAAGCATGGGACAGAGGATGGAACCCTGGGGGCCACCACAGTGGAGGATTTGAGGAACAGAAAGCTGTGAAGACCAAGATACCCTATAAGAACAGTTAAGCAGTATGAACAAAACCAGTCAAGAGCAGAATTTGTGATAAGAATTGAAGAAAGTTGAGAAAGGAGAAGAGAGTGGTCAACCAAGTGAAGAAAGCCCCCAGGTAAGTGAAAGCCCCCAGGTAGGTGATACATTAAATACCTTTATGGAAATGGGTAACAGGGGTAATATATGGAAAGCAGTGTGTATTAATGCCCGTAGCATGGGAAATAAGATCCCTGAAGTTGAAGCTTTGGTGGGAGTGGCTGACTTGGATTTAGTGGCAATTACAGAAACATGGTTCACAGAAAACCATGACTGGGATGTAACTATACCTGGCTATACCTTATTCAGAAAGGACAGGGTAGGAAGAAGGGGAGGAGGAGTGGCACTATATGTAAAAAATAATATTAAAGCTTTGGAATTACAGAGCTTAAAAGGGAGAGAGGAGGCATTGTGGGTTAAACTAGAAAGAGGGAAAGAGAAATCTATTTGCATTGGTGTGATATACAGACCTTCCTCACAAGAGGAAGAGGTGGACAGAGAGTTAATTGAAGACATACGCAGCATTGCTAGGAAAGGGGAAGTGCTACTGCTAGGAGATTTCAATATGCCAGATGTTGATTGGCACATTCCTGCTGCAGTATCATCTAGAAGTAAGGAGATCCTGGATTCTCTACAGGGAGAACTATTCAGGCAATTGGTAACAGACCCCACACGTGAAGGGGCCATACTGGACTTGGTGCTTACCAATGGTGAAAGTGTTTCTGATGTTGTAGTGGGAGATCATTTTGCATCCAGTGATCACCAGATGGTGTGGTTCAGTATTAGGCCTAGGGCTGTTAGAATCCATTCCAAGGTGAAAATCTTAGACTTTAGGAAGACTAACTTTGCGAAGATGGGAACAGCTGGGGGATGTAGAAAAACAGTGGGCAAAACTGAAAGGGGGTATTTTAAAGGCAACCAACCTTTTTGTTAAAATGGTAAATAAAGGCAAAAGGAACAGGAGACCGCTATGGTTTTCAATGGAAGTAGCTGAAAAAGTGAAGAAAAAGAGGGAGGCCTTCATGAAATACAAGAGATCACAGAGAGAGGAAGACAGGCATCTGTATTTGGAAAAACTTAGAGAAGCTAGCAAAGTAGTCAAGAAGGCAAAGATTCAAAAGGAGGAGGAAATAGCCAATGCAATAAAATGGGGGGATAAGACATTTTTCAGATATATTAGTGAGAAGAGGAAGGGCAAAAGTGGTATTGTCAGACTCAAGGGTGCAGGGGGGGGATATGTAGAAGCTGATAAGGATAAAGCGGAATTGCTTAACAAATATTTTTGTTCTGTGTTCACAGATGAAGAACCAGGAGCAGGACCTCAGAAAACACCCACAAATAAGAACAGAAGCGAGGGACATCTTGAACAATTTTCAGAAGACTGTGTTCATGAGAAACTAGCTCAACTTAAAGTAGACAAAGCGATGGGACCGGATGGGATACACCCTAGAATACTGAGGGAACTTGGGGACGTTCTAGCAACTCCACTGACTGACCTTTTCAATGCCTCGTTGGAGTCGGGAGTGGTGCCAAAGGACTGGAGAGAGGCTCATGTGGTGCCTTTACACAAAAGCGGAAGTAAGGATGTGGTTGAAAACTACAGGCCAGTTAGTTTAACTTCAGTGGTGAGTAAATTATTGGAAACGCTGCTGAAAGAGAAAATAGTGAGGTTTCTGGAGTCCGGCGGATTACAGGATCCGAGGCAGCATGGATTCACCAGAGGCAGGTCTTGTCAGACAAATCTGATTGATTTCTTTGACTGGGTGACCAGGGAGTTGGACCGAGGGAGAGCTCTAGATGTGGTGTATTTAGATTTCAGTAAAGCCTTTGACACTGTTCCTCACAGGCGACTTATAAACAAACTGAGCACCCTAGGGATGGACCCTAAAGTTACTGCTTGGGTTAGAAATTGGTTGGGTGGGAGGCGACAAAGAGTACAAGTAAATGGAGCTCACTCTGAGGAGAAGGATGTTACCAGTGGTGTGCCCCAGGGATCTGTCCTTGGTCCGATTCTTTTTAACATCTTTGTTAGTGATATAGCGGAAGGGCTGTCGGGTAAGGTTTGCCTCTTTGCGGATGATACCAAAATCTGCAATAGAGTAGACACCCAGGAAGGTGTAGATAACATGAGGAGGGATCTAGCTAAGCTTGAAGAATGGTATAGAATTTGGCAGCTGGGATTTAATGTTAAAAAATGTAAGGTCATGCATTTGGGCTGCAGCAATCCAAGGGAGCAATACAGTATAGGAGGTGAAGTACTTTTGTCCACTAAAGAAGAGTGGGACCTAGGCGTGGTTGTGTCTGATGATCTTAAAGTAGCTAAACAGGTAGAAAAGTCGACGGCAAAAGCTAGAAGGATGCTTGGGTGCATACAGAGAGGAATGGCTAGCAGAAAAAAGGAGGTGATAATGCCTCTGTATAAGTCCTTGGTGCGACCTCATTTGGAGTATGGTGTGCAATTCTGGAGACCGCACCTTCAAAAGGATGTGAACAGGATGGAGTCGATGCAGAGGGTTGCTACTAAAATGATTAATGGGCTTCATTATAAAGCATATGAGAACAGACTTAAGGATCTTAATATGTACACCTTAGAGGAAAGGCGGGATAGAGGTGATATGATTGAGATGTTTAAATACCTCCGTGGCATAAATGTTCAGGGAGAGAGCCTCTTTCAATTGAAAGCAAGTTCTGCTACGAGGGGACATGGGATGAGGGTGAAGGGAGATAGTTTCAGGAGTGATATGCGGAAATATTTCTTTACGGAAAGAGTAGTGGATCCGTGGAATAGTCTCCCAGTGGAGGTGGTAGAGATGAAGACAGTAACTGAATTCAAAAAAGCATGGGACCAACACAGAGGATCTCTAAAGGTAAAAAGTGGACTGTTGTAGTTGTTGTTATGGAAGGACAGACTAGATAGGCCTTGTGGTCTTTTTCTGTCATCATGTTTCTATGTTTCTATGTTTCTAAGTCAAAAGCGTCAGTAAGATCAAGGGAAACAAGGAGAATTTGGTGATGGGAGTCCAAAGTAGCATGAAGGTAGTCAGTTATGGCAAGCAAAGAATGCTCAGAAGACAGATGGAGACAAAAGCCAGTCTGAGAAGGGTGGAGAGTGTGAGAAGAAAGAAGGAAATCTTGTAGTTGACATGCAACCCAAACATTCAGTGACTTTGAAGAGACATGTTAAGAGAGAAATAAGCCAGTAATTGAGGGGGATCAGTGGGATCATTGGCAGCAGGTTTAAGGATAGGGAGGACAATAGCTACTTTCCAGGAAGAAGGAAAGATGCCAGAAAAGAAGGATGAAACAGTGATGGAAGTGATTTGAGAGAGAAAGGAGTCGCTGAGTAGCTTAAACAGCCATGAAGGCATCAGATCAAATGAAGCAGTAGTGAAATGAGATGAAGCAATAACACGTGACAGCTCATTGAAGGTAGGGACAGTGAGCGTAGAAAGACTAGCGACAGAGGGGAAGAAGGCAGTACCGGAGGGCAAAGTAACTGTAATATGAGACAGGGAAGACTGAATGGTGAGGATCTTCTGATGGAAGGCAGTGGCAAAAGCCTGAGGGTGGAGAGACGTAAGCAAAAGGGACATGAGGGGGATCAGCCAGAAAGTGCAACAAATGGAATAGATGGGAGGAGGGAGTGTAATGTTGTACCAAGGTGGAAAATATGATTTCTTGGCTTTGGTGATAGTATCATGATAATGGTGGGAAGCAAGCTGAAAAGAAGAGAGCAGGGTGGGCAGCCGGAATTTTCGTCAACAGAGTTCGAGTTGATGGACATGACGTTTAAGAAGGTAGAGCCCAGGATGATACCAGGGCTTAGAAGGGAGAGAGAGAGAAGAAACAGTTCTGAGGGGAGTGACAAGGTCAAAGGTAGACGAGATAACAGAAGTAAAGTGATGGACCTGCACATCAGGGCAATGCTGGCTAAAATATGAGGGAAAGGGAGGGCAACTGGGTACAAAGGAATTCAAAGTGAATGTATGAAGATGACGGCGCGGCGAAAATACTGGGGCGGGTGGGGGCACCAGGCAGAAGGGTGAGTGAGAGAGAAGGAGAAAAGGAAGTGATCAGACCATGGGAGGGGAGTAACGGAGGGTAAGGAAGGGAATAGAGGTGTAGAGTTAATAACCAGATCAAGAATCTGACCCACTGTGTGGGTAGGAGTGGTGACATGCTGCAGTGTTAGAGTGGTGAATTTGCTGGTTGCTTCCTCCTGTAAAATTACATCCTTTAAAGGACCTGTTACCAGTTACTTTGCTCAGACCTGGCTAGTATTTGGATGGGAGACCATCTTGGAATACCAGGTGCTGTAGGCTTACTGCATGGAAGAAAGGCCTGGCAAGCTACTTCAGGTCACACTTTGCCAAGAAAACCCAAGGGATAGCCACAACTATCTACCTGGCCGCTAGGAGTGGACATAGACTCTATGCACACAACCACCACCATAGATTAGTTTGAAATGTGAAACATAAAAACTGTTTGGTACTTGATTACTTTGTTGTGTTGCATGATACATCAATATACATTGCGAGGGTACGTTTAGAAAGTTGTGCCTAGTTGTGCACATCTATTGTGTCTATTTTATACAGTGAAATATATACATATTTAACTTTATAAAATAGGGGTGTAAGTGGTAGGATATGTGAGGCAAATCTAGACATGATCGCTTGCCTTACACCAACCTTAGGGCTTGTGTAAACGTCTGCGCCTAGATTTTTAAGGCACACATGTAAGTTAAAGATTTTTGTAAGATACATGCTTAGATCTGCACTCTGCCTAAGCTCCATGCAAGCTCTGCTCCTGTGCATGCCCACAGTAAAAAGTATAGGCCATCAGCCTGACACGCATTCGTATAAAACAGCGACCGGCTAAAGTATGCACGTAAAGGCCCATTAATGCAGTTAAGACACTGAAAATATGTGATTTACACATGTTGATGGCATTTAATTTTACATAGCTCCTTATAAAATTAACTGCTACATGTACCTCGGAATATAATGTATCAGATTTATCCACTGTCTGCCTTTCCTGCTGTGACCTACACTCACTCGTGTTTCTGTGGGCTACATTATATATAGATTATTCAGCAAATCTCTTCCTGATTCCTCTTACTTATGTTGCTGTGCTTGCCAGTGTGTATGCATCAGCACGAAAATCCTGCCTTGTTTAACAATCAGATTAGGTTAAGGAAACTCTGACGCACTCACATTGGACATCGCTTGATTGGAATTTGCACCTTACTATGTTTCCTTTTAGCAGGTAGATTGATTGGTATGTGATTCATACTAATTTTACTGGAAAAGACAGACACTGGGCAGCATAACTAAGTGGGGCTGCAGAAGTTCAAAGGTTGAATTCTAGCCATGGAAAAAAAAGCAAATGTGAAAGGATAAAAAGAGCATTAAGAAAGTGGAAATGTTTAAATTTAGAAGAGTTGGCAAAAAGGGGACATAATCAACAGTAAGCTGTTGTCTCTTAACAACTAAATCAAGGAAAATGCTGGCAGCACAATGAAAGAATTCTTCAAGAAAATGTCAGTATCTGTCAACTGCTCTTTGTCTCTCGCTACCTATCAGATCATCATGAGAATATCTTTCTGTTGTGGTACTAAGGGTGACAATACAGATGTACCGTTTATAGGGTTCGCCACCTTCAGGCTGGAATTGAAGGTGTTGCTGCATTCTGTTCTTTAAGCTACCCAAGAGTATTGTCGTATGAAGCTAAGGGGTATTCCTTATAAAACAAGAAAACCCTGCCTACCTTACATCATATGCCGGTATTAAAGCCTAACATTAAAACTGTGCCACCGAGTGACTCTACTAGCAAAAGATAAATATTTGATTCAAACTTAGGAAGTAACCAGGTTCTTTCACTGTATTGCTTTTCATTCAGTAAGGATAGATACATATTCTGGTAGGAAAGAAGCATCAATGACAGTTCAGAAAAGAAAATATAGCATGGTTAGGAAAAAAAGCATCCACTAACCTCTTTACCCTGACTTTCTCATCTTCATCCATTAGACTGTCCACACTGCTCTTCCTGTGAACAAAAAGAAAAGTTACAGCTTGCCATTGGTAAATTTTAGCACTGCTTGCTGGTGAACATTTTCAAAGCAAGTCACTTCTGGTTTACTGGCATACCATTTCTACAGTAGGTGCCAGTCTAATGTATCATATGTACCAGGCATTCTTTATTTCAAGAACGAGCTAACGCTGGTGAACATTTCTTATTTGAATTCTGTTTGTTGTCTTGCCATGTCTTTGGCACATACTCACTTTTAATTATAACACATCAGTGTATGCAGAATTGATAGTTCATTTTATGAGTTTTAGAAGATCATCTTTAATTTCAAGGTTACTCTAGGTCACGCAAGCCTTTCATAAATCTGTACTCATGCACAGTCTACAGCACTTTTCTCAAGAAAGATTAGAATTAAATATATTTTGAATTGTCATAGATTTATTTCTGCCATGCTAAAACTGATACATAATCTAAGCACCAATACAAATGAAACTGTGGATTAACTTAATGCCTTCTTGGATTTTTAGTTGAAATGTTTTAGTGACATATGCAACATGAGATTGACACAGCAAAGCCCAAGACTAAAAAATCAGGACATTAGGAAAAGAGATTGAAATCAAAATTAAACACAGCACTTACTTAAGGATATAAGACAACTGTCAACAATGCGCATTTTTACATGAGAGTGCGCCCTTTTGATGGCAAACAGGAAATGAGGTGATGGTCATTTCCTGTTTTTCCAGGATCCCTGCTTTCATTTTAAATGAAAGCACATTCCTAAAAGATAGAGAGGGCAATTGTAGGTAAAAGCGAGAGGTTAGGTGAACAGAGTGGAGGAGTAGCCTAATGGTTAGGGCAGCAGCCTGAGACCAGAAAGACCCCTCAAATCCCACTGGCATCCCTTGTGGCCTTGGGCAAATCCCACTGGCACCCTTTGTGACCTTGGGTAAGTCACTTAACCCTCCACTGCCTCAGGTACAAATTTGGATAAGTCATCTGGGGACAGGGAAATGCCTACTGTACCTGAATGTGACTCACTTTGAGCTGTTTTGGAAAGGCATGGGCTAAATACTTATAAAATAAACAAAAAGACAAGGCAATTTGTTGGGTGAGGGAGGAGGAATTACTGTTGAGTTGCACTTTGGGAATTTATATGCACATTTACTCAAACTGGAAAAATTTCAACTGGGCAGGCCGAATGGGCCAGCTTGTTACTATACAACATCCTACCATGGGCAAATATCCACTGCCTCCTGCCTCTATAATAAACAGAATGAACTGGCATTTCATCATCAACTGGAGATAGCTAAGAGAATTCTTTTGGTTTTCCCATCCTCCTCCAGCCTTGCAAAACAGGATTATCCTGCCCTTGCCAAAGAGTAAAAAGTAGGTCACTCCAGCAACTTTGTTCTGTGGTGATGTGATTATAATGGCGCTGTTAGCAGGATTTGTCATGTAAGTCAGACATAAGAAACAAAGTTGCTAGGTTTGTAATAGTGCACATAATAAAAGCTTACAGCAATACACTTTGCAGAAAATAGAAAGCACAGCATGCTTTGATTTACCTGCAATTTATTTACATTTTTCTTCCCAAAAATAAGCCCATTGCTGCTTGAAATAACACATTTTGCCATCAGTTTTAGAAACTTGTAATTAAACTGCCCCATAGAAATCTTGCACATTCATTAATGGACAAAAAATGTATTTAAAAAAATGATTGTGGAAAATATTTGAACCAATTATTTTGTTTCATGTTTTCCTTGATAACCATTTACTATAATCAAAACTATAACATAAGATAACAAAGAGTGAAGGATGCTATCATGTATCAATTTGGAAACTCATCTATAACTTTCATGTGTTTCATCATAATTTTTCTCTTATACTTACATAAAAAGTTAATTATTTCTCTTTAAATTCATTGTTTCTCAACCCAGTCCTCTGGGACCCCCCCAGGCCATCAGGTTTTCAGGATATCCACATTGAATATGCATGAGATAGATCTGCATGCACTGCTTCCATTGTATGCAGATCTATCTCATGCATATTCATTGTGGATATCCTGAAAACCTGACTGGCCTGGGAGTCCCAGAGGGCTGGGTTGAAAATACTTCAGCTAACCAGTATGTAGCTATTCCTTAACAGTATTGTTAATACCTATCAGGGTAATTTTATAACAGGCTGCCTAATGTGCTTACCCTCAAACCTCTGTACCTCATTTACTCCCTTATCTGACCATCACCTGCTAGCTACACTCTTTATCACCCTCCGCCTCAGTCTTGCCCAGTCTCCTTCAACCTCTTTAGAAATCTTCATCCTATCAACCCATCAGATCTTTCCACTACTGTTTCATCACCTCTTTCCTCCACTATGTCATCAGATTTTCTTGATGAGGCAGTAGCTTCCTATAATACTTGCACTCTCATCTGCTCTGGATGCTCTTGCTCAGACCATGCCACCTCAGCCCTGGCTGTCTTAGACTACCCACTATCTACATTCCTGTGCTGCTCAACTGAGCACACTTGGCTCAAATCTCGCACCGTGGCGGACTTTCTACACTTCAAATTCATGCTTGCCTTTTTCCAGTCACCTATAGCACTCACCAAACAAGACTGTTATGTCCACCTGACCATTGCCGTCTCTTACAACTCTCAATTCTCTCCTTAAGCTGCCTCCGCTTCTGCTCTGACCCCTCCTTCCCTCTCTGCCCAAACTTTGGCCAACTATTTCCATGACAAAGTCCACAAGTTTACACTCCAATTTCCCACAAGGTCAACTCCATCCCCTCTTCCCTCCCAGCTCTCTAATGTTCTCCATCTTCTTGCTCTAACTGAGACATGGCTCCTCCCAGAAGACACGGCATCTGTTGATGTCCTCTGTCATGGTGGTTATCAGTTCTCCCACATGCCTCATCCCACTGGCCATGGTGGTGGTGTTGGGCTTCTACTTTCTCCTTCCTGCCAATTCCAAACCCTCCTGCTGCCTCAGTCTCACTCCTTTTCCTCATTTGAAGGCCACTCCATCCGCCTTTTCACTCCACTACCTCTCCAGGTAGCTGTTATTTATCGACCTCCTGACAAGTCTATGTCTACCTTTCTCACTAACTTTGACTCGTGGCTTTCCTTCTTTCTGGATTCCTCTTTCCCCTCTCTTATTCTCGGGGACTTTAACATTCATGTTCATAACCCCTCTCATCCTTATGCTTTAAAGCTCCTTTCCCTTATCTCCTCATTTGACCTCCAGCTTTGCTCTACTGCCCCCACTCACCAGCTTGGCCACTGCCTTGACCTTGTATTTTTCTCTAATTGGTTATCCTCAAACTTCTATACCTCAGTTCTTCCCTTATCTGACCATCCCCTGCTAAACTTCACTCTTCATCACCCGCCGTCTCAACTTCATCCTGTCTCCTCCAACCTTTTGAGAAATCTTCATGCTATTGACCCACTGTTTCATCATCTCTTCCCTCCATAATGTCATCTAAGTCTGTTGATGAGGCAGTAGCTTCCTGTAATGCTGCACTCTCCTCTGCTCTGGATGCTCTTGCTTCACCCATGCCACATCCTGTGAGGCGTACTGCACCCCAGACCTGGCTTTCATCCACTACCCGCTATCTACATTCCTGTGCCCATTCAGTTGAGTGTGCTTGGCTCAAATCCTGCTCTCTTGCAGACTTTCTACATTTCAAATTCATGCTTGTCTCTTTCCAGTCAGCCATAGCACTTGCCAAACAAGACTACTATGTCCACCTGATTAACTCTCTTGCCTCTGACCCTCGCCATCTCTTTACTACTCTTAGCTCTCTCCTCAAGGTGACTCCACCTCTGACCCCTCCCTCCCTTTCTGTCCATAACCCTGGCTGACCATTTTCATGACAAAATCCACAAGATCACCCTCTAATTCCCCACAAAGTCAGCTACTTCCCCTTCTTCCCCTCTTCACTCCCAACTTTCCCCTCTACCTCTGTTACCTTCTCTTCCTTTTCTGTGATTTCTGAAGAGGAAACTGCACACCTTCTTTCTTCCTCTAAACTCACTTCCTGCTTCTCTGATCCTGTCACCACCCATCTCCTCAGCCCCATCTCCTCCGCTATTGTCCCTTTCATCTCTCATATTCTCAACCTATCGCTCTCCACTGCAACTGTCCCTGCAGCATTCAAGCATGCTATAGTTACACCGCTCCTCAAGAAACCCTCACTTGAGCCTACCTGTACTTCTAATTATCGACCCATCTCCCTCCTCTTTGTTTCTAAACTACTTGAATGTGTGGTTCACCGCCATTGCCTGGACTTTCTCTCTTCTCCTGCCCGCCGACCCCCTTAACCCAGATTTTCACTTCCACGGCAACGGAATCCGGGTTGTCTGGACACATCGGCAGCTGCTGAGGCTAAGTGGGTAGCAGCGATTTCCGATGCTACCTAGCTATCCCCAGCGCCTCAAAGACAGGCGAGGAAAACCCTTACCTATCTTTAAGGTGACGAGGGCTAACAGGGTAGCATTGAAAATCGCTGCTACCAGCTTAGCCCTTTCCTCTGCTCCAGAATGCCCCCAACACATCCTGATGCTAACTGCATAGCTTCGGGGCAGGAAGGGAAAAAACAGGGAATTTCTGAAGACACTACCAGTATAGGTGCCTTCGAAAATTCCCTGTGAAGGCATTTATATGGGTTACTTGTGGGTTACCTGTGTAAATGCCTTTGAAAATTGTGCCCATATTTCATAAAAGCCGGTAGCTGACAACGTGTGTTCTGGCATGCGCTGAATGCACATTAGGACACGTATTGCCAGCTAACTGTCCAACGTGCATTAAGGGCACGAGTGGGCGGGGCGGGGGCAGAGAGTAGACATGGTGTGCTCTGCGCAGTTAGCTCAGGGTTCACACTGTGCGCAAACTGCATTAGCGCAGGATCACCTAATGCCACTTCAATAGGTGGCAGTAGTTGTACCCACTCTAACACCGTGCACATTATGTGACAGTACTTCGCCTTAACTGGTAGGGAAGTGCTTTCCATGCCCCTGCCAGTTAACATGGGAGTGTTGCACCTAATGTAGCATCATTTCAGCGCTTTTGCCATGCTAGGTGCAACACCATAGCACCCGTTAGTAAAAGACTCCTAAGTGTGAACCCTGCTCAAACCATGGCCCCAGGAACACCTTCACTAAGGTCAGAGAAACTTATGTGTACACAGAGTTTGCACATAAGTACATGGGCAATTTTATACAAATGGGCAATTTTATAAGGGTCGCCTATGTTTACCCACGTGATAACACATGTAAACAACGGTAGTTTAGTGATTTATGCACATAAGTGACTACTTATATAGTTGGTTGCTATTTTGTCAGCACAGGAATTGCACTAATGGCACCTACCTTCACTATGGGCATGCATATGGGCGGAGAGCAAATTATAAATACTATAACAAACTTGTGTTCTTGAAAAATATAGGTACAAATACTTACACTAGCCATAGAGCAAGAGTAAGTCCTCATGTCTAGTTTGATATGCGCTTTGACCACTTACACCCCTATTTTATAAAGAAAACTAGGCCTTTAAAAAAAGTGAATGATTCTTTTAAGGTTCTGTTTTATAAGGTTTTTGAGCAATTTAAGTATGGACAACCTCTGTACAGTGGTCCTGAAAATGGTGGGAAGAGTTAATGTATTTAAAGGTGTCTATTGCAGGAATTTGGTTTGACAGCAGTTCCTGCGGAGCTCCTGATACTATTTTTAAGTGCTAAGTATAGGTCAGTAATTAATTAGTTTTTAGTTTTCTGTAATGATTGAGTTTAATTCTGGCTCATTTTTGTGTTTCTTAGTTTTTTCTTTTTTGAGAGCTGGTACAATTTTTCCATCACTGTAGTTTAAAAATGTTTGCTGTTTCTGCTTCCAGTTGAGGACTTGACTTTGTATTTGCATTATTGTTTACCAGGACCCTTGCCCAAGTTGTTTTTATATGGTTGTTTTCATTTTTATAGAGCTTTGTTTTTCTTTAGTTGACCTTGTGGGTTGTCTTAAGATGTATATACAGTGGGCGATTCAAACATGTAATGCAATGTGCAACAAAACTCTAGCTAACTAGGACGCAGGGTGTGCATGAAGCATGCATTCACGGAGACAAGATGCACGCAGTGTGATCCACTTAGTTGCGAGCACGTACTAATCAGGGAAGTGATCAGAACAATATCTCAACTAATACTCAGCATGCCTTTGTGTTTGCGGCAAAAAATTAACAAACAAAACTCTAAATAATGATGAAATATCAATAGATATCTCCCCACAAGAATTAGCTCAATACTATAGCAACAAAACAAACCTACAAATAACACCATCAAATATTACTCAACCACAAATTAAAACACAATTAAAGCAAACTACAGTTGATAACTGGACCAACTTCAACTTAATATCAAAAACTACTCTCAAAACTACAATAACTAACATTAATACAACAACTTCATACCTTGATCCATGCCCAGTTGATTGGATAAAGAAGACTTTCCCAATACTCTCTTCTTTCATTCTACCTTTAGTGAATCTATCCTTGCAAAAAGGCTATTTACCACCATCCCTCAAACATGTTCAAATACGTCCTATACTTAAAATAACACATTAGATAAACTATCCCCAAAATCTTACAGACCTATATCAAGTATTCCTTTTATGGCTAAACTTATTGAAAAAATTGTACAAATTCAACTACAAGATTTTATTGACACATTAAACATTCTTGATGAACATCAATATGGCTTTAGACCCTTCCATGGAGTAGAAACCTTACTAACGATCCTTTATGACACAATATTAAGAGGTATTGATAATACTAAACAAGCCTTTATTCTTGTTTTCCTTGACATATCAGCTGCCTTTGACAGTGTTGATCACTTAACAATGTTAAACAGACTTCAAAAAATTGGTATAACATCTACTGTTTATAATTGGTTCAAATCCTATCTATCAAACAGAACCCAAAATGTAAGAATCCACACCCAAATATCTAACACCTTCAAACAAACTCAAGGTCTTCCGCAGGGATCTGCTTTATCTGCACTATTATTTAACATTTACTTACAACCAGTTTGTAACATCTTTAAACGCCACAATGTCTTTTATCATATTTACGCCGATGATATAATGTTCTACCTCCCATTTGAAATCCCACACCCACCTCTCCAAAAAATAACAGAATGTTTTAATGAACTAACTGAGTGGCTCAAAGAACAAAATCTACTTATCAACTTTACTAAAACAGATATTTTATTTATCACTAAAAATCAAACATATATACCCCCAAACACGATTACACTAGATACTCATGAAATTAATATAAAAAAAGAAGTAAAATATTTAGGTGTGATACTTGACAATAATCTAAATATGGATTCACATATAAAATATTTAACTAAAAATATACATTACAAACTCAAAACACTAAAACAACTAAGACCTTTGATTCTTCTACAAGATTTTATTAACATAATTCATGCTATTATTACCCCACATTTCGATTTTGCAAATACAATACTTAATGGTATTTCGAAACAAAATATTAAAAAGATACAAATAACTCAGAACTTAGCTGCTAGAACGATTATGAATATAAGCCCACTTGAACATATTACACCAATTTTAGCTGAACTTCATTGGCTACCAATTTACTCCCGAATCAAATATAAAATTCTTGTCACTACATTTAAACTTATAAATAAACTTGCACCATCTGCACTAAATACACTGATTAACATTGACATTGATAAACGATCTCAAAGGAGCAGAAACATAAATACTTTAACAATACCAAAAGATTTTACAAAAGCCAGAAAACAAACCAATAAGAGAGCTTTCTCACACTCTGCTCCAATACTCTGGAACAATTTACCTGACAACATTCGCCTACTGTCTGACATAAAAGAATTTAAAAAAAAATTAAAAACTCACTTATTTACATTACACTATAATACACTCCCAAAACAGAATTCTCAAAGGGATACAGGCTAACATTTATTTTTAATATTATATACCCTATTTTCAAAAATAAACGACACTAATACACTAATTTAACCATACTACACACTCATTTACATGATGATTAATAATTTAACTAGCAATGTATATATGTTCTAATATGTTATACTTGTAATGTTACAATTTTCCTTGTAATTTATAATTATCTGTTCTATGTAAAATGTCCTGGTATATCTCATACCAATTAACCTACTGTTACATGTAAACCGCACTTGAAACATGGGAAAGAGCGGTATATAAATAACTGTTAAATAAATAAAATAAATAAATAAATAAATAAATAAAACCCAACAATGTTTGGATCCAAATGAGCATGAAGCGAATGCACAAAGCTTGTACGCAGGATGTGTGCGGGCAATCTGCAAACATGTCCCAACTAGACAAAAATATTGCAGGTTAAGTTGCATTGTATGCTGTATTGCACCTAGTGTATATGCACCTTTAGAACGGCACAGCTGAAATGTCAATGCAGCCTTTTAAATTTTAAAGAAACAAGCACTCATTTTTGTCAGGTAATGTTTTTCTGTAAATTGTTTTTTTCCCTTAGTCCATAGGAATCCTTTTAGTTTATGATTTCACTTTTTATCTATTATGGTGGTATTACACCCCCTAAAAATATCATTTTGGGGGATTTTTCCAATTGTTTAAGTTTTTAATAGTTTTAGTTACATATGGAGCCCGATTCTGAGAGGGGGATTTCCGGGCTGTCCCTAAGGAATAGGGGCCCGTTAGGAATTGATTCTGAACCACAGGAATTAAATGTTTCTGCGGTACACAGAATTGGGCCTGTGGACAACCCAGTGTGCCCCTTCCGCCTGCAAGGACATCCTCCCCACAGGTGCCCCTGTTTCCTGCGGCTTAGACCCCCCACTTCCCCGCCGCCTGACCCACGGCTGGCCAGCCGGGGCCTGGATCAGGCGGTGGGGACCCTCCTGCACCCAAGCCCCAGGAGGATCCCTGGCCCGATCGCTGGGTCGGTGCTGATTATTCCACCTTTGAGGTAGAATAATCAGCATGTCTCCTCTGACCCAGCAGGACTTAAAAGGCTGTGACCTGTATTGGCCCAGTACATCCTGTCAGGCTGGCCTGCTCCTGCTCCGTACAGACCCCACCCCCTCCTGCCCCTCGCTGGCTCTCCTCGACCTGTTGCTCTGGATGTGCGGGGAGAGTCAGAGGGGCAATCGGGCCAGGATGGCTTACGGGGCTGCATGCCCCGCCGAGACGTGCAGCCCCGCAACCCGCGTCTCTGCATCGGGCCCAAAGGGTGTGCAGTGGTGTTTGGTTTTTTTCTTACTTTTTATGATTTGGATAGTTTTTCAGTTGTGTTTCATTAATATTAAGTTTTTTCTCTTTTTCCTTTTTTCTTCTCTTTTAGCAGTTCACAAGGGATCCATTACTGCTGTTTTCACTGTTATGTATGGTTTTATGCTGTATATGCCCCTGATATAGACATTACGTCAAAACATAGCTATGTCAGGCTTTGTTTGTTTTAATTGATTTTAGATGTATATTATTTGTTATTTGTATAAATAAAGCTATTTGTGGGGGGTTTCAGTTATTTTAGAACTTTTCTCTGTAGTTTGTGCCACAAATCACCTTTATTCTTTGTTTTTATTGCACTATTCTGCAGTAGATTAGTGATCCTTTTGTGTGTGTGTGTGTGGTTTTTTAAATAAAATATGTAACTTATATGTAACTAGTTACCATTTAAAAATGGTGTTCCTATGTAGAAAATAACACTCCAATGTAATAAATGGAAACACCTCACCTTAATTTTTCTTCCTATATTATATTTAATCTGTTTGTCTTAAAAAGAGGCATCAAAACAGTGTGGGAACAAACAAAAGCTTAGCCACCTTTCATACCTATTTTCATCACTTACCTTTGTAATCTTTTATCTTTTTAAATCTTTTTATATTCTTTTTTTGCTGTAGACACAGTCCCATTGTAACCATCTGTATCTTAACACGGTGCCTCTGCTGTTGGATTCAAAATGCTATTTCCTACTCACAGAACGCTGTTCTTACTTAAAAGCTTTTAAACTCAACAAAAGTCCATTTATAGCTCTCAGTCTTCTGAACTTTACTCACAACTTGCCGACACTGATGCTTTGGCAACAACTTGCTTCCAGGGCTTGTAAGAAATATGCAAGATGGATGTATCTCAATAAAGGAAGTTGTCAATTACTTAGTCACATGGCCTGTTTGTTGTTTTGTTAATTGTTTTGGCGGTGTAGTGCCTTTCCTGCATGTGACCTCCAAAATCTTGTCCATATCTTTTTAAATGCAGTTACGCTACTAGCTTAACTGCATCCTTCAGCAACAAATTCCACAGTTTAATCATGCATTGACTGAAAAGATATTTTCTAAAATTTGTTTTAAATCTGCTTCCAGTTTTATGTGATGTCCTCTAGCCCTAGTTTTTTTTGAGTGAATAACCTTTCCTTGTTCCGCATCGATGCTTCAGCAGGTGCCTGCTTTGGGGGATAAAAGTGGGAACATTTACTAACAATTTAATTAGAGAATTGGGAAATTCTGGTGTTTTGAGTTTTTCAATGGGGTGGAGTTACTTCCTTTTTGAAAAGGCAGTTGTAGGCAGCATTTCACAGCACAGTAGTCAGAGAACGTGTGAGAGTGTTCTGTCTTTTCAGATATATTCATCAAGACAAGAGATCCCCTCTTTTGTCCTCCGAAGCTGACACCTGCCAAAACATCAATGTTTATGTTTATTATAGTTGCTTAACCGCCTTTCAGAGGGACAAGCAAGGAAGGCAGTGTACAATTAAAAACAGTATAAATAAAATAAGAAGAGGAAAAGAACTCCATAAAATCATAGGACAGAAAAGGCAGGCATACAGGAATCATGCAACCAGAAAATGAGGAATAGGGGGACACTAAGGAATGGATAATTCAAAGGCAGCATTGAAGAGATGGGTCTTTAGAAGTGATTTGAATTTGGTGAATACAAGTTCAAGTCTAAGGGCAGGGGAAGTGAATTCCAGGAAGCAGGGGCAATAACACAGAAGGCTGATGATCGTGTGGAGGCTAAATGGGCTTGGGAAGCTGAGGGAAGGTGCAGACGATTGCCATGGATGCTACAGAGGGCATAGTGGGAAGAGTGAAGGAGTAACGAGTCAGTGAGATGATGCAGTACATGATGTACCAAAGTGAGAAGTTTGTACGGAATGCGAAATTTTACAGGGAGACAATGGTAACAGATGAGGAGAGGTGAAATATGTGAATATGTTGATGTCGGTGTAATTGGTATTGAGGAAGACCAAGATAAATGGTACTGCAATAGTCTCTTTGAAATAATGAGAGTAAGAAGCAAGGTAGTAAGAAGTAGGGAGGGGAAGGTGAGAAAAGGGCGAACTGCACGAATTTTGCGAAGGGAGCAGAAACAGTGATGTACCAGAGAAGAGAGATGAACATTGAAAGATAGTGATGAATCCAGGCTAGTGTGATGGAGTAGTACAATGTCATCTGCATAAAAATAGGCAGAAATTCCATGTTGTTGTATAAAGAGAGCCAGGGGGATAAGGAAGATATTAAATACAAGAGGGGCAAGAACAGACCCTTGAGGAACAGCACAAGAGAGAGGTAAGGTTGAAGAAGAAGAGGCATTGACTGAGACAGAGAATGACCAATCGGTACCCCAAAGACCAAAGTCACATAAACGAGTAAGTAATGTGGCATGCAAGACAGACTACCACCGAAATAACACCCTGGTCGTGCAATTGATGAAGTTCACTAAGAAAAGCAAGAAGAACAGTTTCTGTGCTGTGACTGCGAATTCAGATTGACAGGGGTAAAGGGCATTAATAGAATCAAGATGAGAAGAAAGCTGAGCAAAAAGCAATTTCTCAAGTAGTTTGGAAAGAATTACGATAATGGGCTGGAGTAGAGGGGTCAAGAGAGGGGGACTTCAGAATGGGTTGAATGATGGCATGTTCCCAAACAGAGGGGAGAACCGCAAAAGATAAACTGTTATTAAGAATGGAGAGAATTTAAGGAAGAAGACCTAGGGGAGGAATAGCAAGCCAAGAGGAGGGGATGGGATCAATAGGAGATGTAGTCTTGTGAGAGGACTTTAGGTGGTTCATGACCTCTGGAGAGGAGACATTTGCAAAGGAAGACCACTTTAAAAGTTTTGAGATGAAAAGTATCCAATTTTAAAAGATAAATACAACATTGTTTTCTATCTTTTTGAAGTGAATATCATTTTGAACATTTAGCCACTTTTTGTATATTTTCTCTCATTTTAACAAGTGCAAATCTGTTTTTATGCTTGTTTAAAGCAGTATAAAAGTTAAAAATGTATATGAAGGCATAAAATGAAAGCTAGTAATCAATAATTGTCTGAATTTATACCAATTTTTGATGTTTCCTTTGTCAATCTTTAAAGTGAATTTCAATTATTTGATAATTGAGTGGAGGTGTAGCCTAATGGTCAGAGCACTGGCTTGATAACCAAGCAACCAGGGTGATTCCCACTAGCACGCCTGTGGCCTTGGCCAAGTCACTTAACTCTCCATTGCCTTGGATGAAAGGTCTGGCAATCTGCTTCCACACTGCCAAGAAAACACAGGAGGTGCTGGGTCACTAGGAGTCAGCCTTGATTCAAAGGCACACAACGCATTTACAGCACACAGAAAAGAATACAGGATAAAGCTCAAAGAGAAAAATAACGACAGCAAAAGCAAAGGCAGAAGAAAAGATGTAAAGCATAAAGAAAAACCCTTTTCAGGTATATTCAGGAAAAGAGGAAGATCAGAGGTGGAACTGCAAGACTCAAAAGTGCTGAGGACGGATTTGTGGAAAGTGACATTGAAAAAGCAAAAATGCTAAACATATACTTCTGTTCTGTATTCACAAAAGAAAATCCTAGAGAAGGACCATGTATGACTGACAAATATATAAATGGGAATGGAGTAGATATCACACCATTCACAGAAGATTATGTTTTTGCAAAACTGAAAGTGGACAAGGCCATAGGACCGGATGGCATACATCCCAGGATACTAAAAGAGCTCAGAGAGGTTCTGGCTGGGCCTTTAAAGGATGTTTTTAATAGAACCTTGGAGATGGTAGAGGTTCTGTAGGACTAGAGAAGGGCTGATGTGGTACCTCTTCATTAAAGTAGTAATAGAGAAGAGGTGACAAACTATAAGCCGGTAAGCCTTACCACCATGGTGGGAAAAGTAATGGAGGATCTCTTGACAGAAATAATAGTGGACTTTCTGGAAACCAATGAATTGGATGAGCCGAGACAACATGGTTTTACCAGAGGAAGATCATGCCAAACAAATTTGATTGAGTTCTTTGAATGGGTGAACAGAGAACTCAATAAAAGGCATCAGAATTCCCTCAGAAGAAAGGAAGGTGCATAGGTGGCATGCCTCAGGGATTGGTCCTTCGACCAATATTGTTCAATGTATTTGTGGGTGATATTGCAGAAGGACTGAATGGAAAAGTCTGCCTTTATGCAGATGACATGAAAATTTGCGACATAGTGGACACTTCTGAGAGAGTGGACAACATGAGGAAAGATCTAAAAACACTGTAAGAATGGTCTAATGCCTGGCTGTTAAGATTTAATGCAAAGAAGTGCAGACTCATGCACTTGGGATGCAAAAATAGAAAGGAATTGTATGTGATGGGGGAGATAGGTTGGTGTGCATGGACCAGGAGAGGGACCTTGGAATGTTAGTGTCTGAGGATCTCAAGGTGGTGAAACAATGTGACAAGGCACAGAGAGAGGAATTACCAGCAGAAAGGAGGAGGTATTCATGTCCCTGTACAAGTCATTGGTGAGGCCTCACTTGGAGTACTGTTTTCAGTTTTGGAGACCATATTTCACAAAGACTTGAAACGGTCCAAAGGAAGGTGACCAAAATGATTTGTAGCCTGCGCTAGAAGACATACTAGAAGAAACTTAGTGGTCTTTATTATAAAGCATATGAGGACAGACTGAAGGATCTTAATATGTACACCTTAGAGGAAAGGCGGGATAGAGGTGATATGATTGAGATGTTTAAATACCTCCGTGGCATAAATGTTCAGGGAGAGAGCCTCTTCCAATTGAAAGCAAGTTCTGCTACAAGGAGACATGGGATGAGGGTGAAGGGAGATAGATTCAGGAGTGATATGCGGAAATATTTCTTTATGAAAAGAGTAGTGGATCCGTGGAATAGTCTCCCAGTGGAGGTGGGAGAGATGAGGACAGTAACTGAATTCAAAAAAGCATGGGACAAACACAGAGGATCTCTAAAGGTAAAAAGGGGACTGTTGTAGTTGTTATGGAAGGACAGACTAGATAGGCCATGTGGTCTTTTTCTGTCGTCATATTTCTATGTTTCTATGTTAAACTTGAAGACCTAAATATGTATACCCTAGAGGAAAGGAGGGACAAGGGACTTATGATACAAACTTTTAAATACTTGAAGGGTATCAATGAACCTTTTTCAAAGAAGGGGAAGCTGTAAAACTAGAGGACATACAATGAAGCTGTAAGGCAGTAAACTTAAAAGCAACATCAGGAAATACTTTTTCACTGAAAGGCTGGTGGATGCCGGAATGCCCTCCCGATGGAGGTGGTGGGGCAAATACAGTGACGGAATTCAAAATGGCATGGGACAGACACAGTAGATCCCTTTATAGCAAGAGGATGAAATCAAAGAAACTTAAATATCTTTTATTCTTCAATAAAAAGAGGGGGTTGACCTGCACAGAGCAGCAGGTACCACCCTAAACACAGGCATAGATGGGGGTGACATGCATGGACCTGAAGTTACAACCACTTTAGCCACCTTACTGTGCAGACTAGATGGACCATACTGGTCTTTATCTACCATCATATACTATGTTACTATGAGTGCTGTCTATTTTTTTTAATGCATTTTGTGTTGACACATCTTTGAGCTTGTTTAGAGGATCTAGTAGGGGAGCAGAGCTACTGGTATACCCTTGATTGAAAAATGGCACTTCTTCTATGAGGAAGGTTATCCTCTTCAACCGAGTGCACAGCTTCAGGCGGGATGAGCGTGAAGTGATGAGGGAGGAAGGGAACACCTGCTTAGCCAGCTAGATCAGCCGAATCAATGCTAGCAATAAATGGGCTGACAGATGTCACAGCCAGATTGCTCTCATATCCATGCTGACACACAGTTGAACACCTGGGTTAGTAGTTATCTTTATTTATACTCCACAAAGGCAACATAGGTGCCTATGAGCTTTTATGTAATAGGATCACAGAGTGACTCCTAGTGGCACACAAATACTCTCGCACAAATTTACACTCGCTTTGATGAATGTGTAAAATGTGTGCAAGCACTCTTCCTGCTGGATTTCTGCTAACAAATTCAGACCTTTTGACACAGAAGTTTGAATTTATTCAAAACTCTGCATACTTTGTCAAAATAACTTGCTATTTTTGAGCTTCCTGGAAGCCCAGTGACGATATCAGTGCCTCTTTCTGTGCTTGCACCACTCACACAGTCCTGGGTATGACCCTGGGTATGGGGATAGCATATTAAAGCTTTTGGATGGCGGTGGGGCTTAACTCTGGGGGCATTTACTGTGCGAGGGGCTTTTGTATTACAAGGATACTTTTGAGGTGTGGAGTGTATAACAAACTTGCCCAGACCGGTCTAGTAGGATAATAGTAAAATATAATAGATGGTAAATTATTATGATAAAGTGGCAATACACAAATCAAATCACAGAATATTGGCCTTCTGACACACCACTTTGGAGTGGAATAGTAGCCTAGTGGGTAGAGCAAACCACCTAGTACCAAACAGACCAGGGTTCAATTCCCATTTTCCTGCTCTGTGACCTTTGGCAAGTCACTATACCCTCCAATGCCTTGTAAGAAAAACTTGCTAATCTACTTCTGGTCATAGCTTTCCAAGAAAACCCAGCAGCTGCTGTCCCCAGAAGTCAGTATTGACTTGACAGTACTTAAAAAAGAAAGGCAAATATGGTGGCACATAAAAAAGCTCTATACTGATATTTGTAACACAATGAATATCAGGCATTACAGCCTTGGCATAAGTATGATCGCTTTTTTGATGGAGATTAAAATAGAAGAAAAGGATTTCTTTATAAGATCCAGTTTGCAGCCAAATAGCTTTCATCTCCAGCCATAAAAGAGAAACAGAAAGAAAAAGAGATCAAAGGGTCTCCTGAACTCAGATATTTCAGTGAAATTAAAACACAGCTGGAGGCATTCATCAGTCTTTATCTATCCATTAATCTCTAAACTAAATAAAAAGAAAGAAAAGGAATTAAAGTATCCTTACAGATAAGTCCAAAGCATATAGAAACTTATCTTATCAACAATCATTGGTTCATGCTAATAACAAGCCATTTCACTAATGTTAAATTTAAAATTAATACTTTAAAAGCTAACACACTTGATTAATACTTATTTTCTTTGCAGAGCCAAGAAACTGACCTTTTAAACTTGTGGTTGAGAAGTTACATAGTTGATTAGGTTGTAAGACCACCAGAGGTTCATCTAGTTCAGCCTATGCTCTCTACTAGGCTGATGTAATCATCTGTGGTAGTTTTAGCACAGTAGCTTATTTCAGCATTAGCATGGACTTTCTGTGTGCTAAATATCGCTTTGGATGCATCAAGGAATTTAGCTACAAAAAATCAGTACTAAAAAGGATGGAAAAGTGCAAGCTAGTTTTGGCATACTTTAGATGCTAATGGATGCTAATGAGATGTATATGGCCTTACTTCCAATGTAGGAAAATATAGTACAAAAATATAGAAAGAATAGTGAATGACTTGACATAGCAATACAAACATATTCACTTAGAGGCACACTTACTAACATACGCTAGTGTACCGCACATTAAGCCCCAAAAATTAGCATGGGGAAGTGCTGTTAGGGTTGTATCTGTCCGGATTCCACTAGATCAACAGGCAGGCCTTTGCGAAAATAAGGGGGGGGAGGGGGGCAAAGGGCTTCATATCACAGTCTGTGGGTGGAGCTTCTTAAGGTGGGGGGAGACTTGGCCTGTGGCTTTAAGAGGAGGCATTGGAGCTTGTGAAGGGAGGGGACAGAGTCAGGGCTGGTGCAAGCGTTATCAGGCGCCCTAGGTGAAACTTCAGCCTTGTGCCCTTTCGCAATTTGATATTAGACCCATAGCGCCCTCCCACCCTCGATTTTGATTATTAAACTCAGTCATAATCATTTCAACACCATCCCAACCAGAACAATTCTATAAAAATGTATATTTGGACATCATGCTTTTAAAAATTAAACTTTGTTTTGTAAATATATACATAATTAGGGAGATTCCAAAGAAAAAACACACTTAAAAGGATAAATAAATTATTTGCACATTGCTCATTCTGTCAGCGGGTAAAAGTATGTACTGATGACTGTGTGGCTTCCAGGAACCATTGCTTTGCTTTGACTGCAGCTATACTCTGCAGTCCCCCCCCTAAAAAAAGAAGCTGCTGCCCTAGGCAACCACCAAGTTGGCCTAGTGGTTGGGCCAGCCCTGAATAGGGAATTTGGGGGACCCTGTCTCCTTGGTGGTGCCGGGGTGGGAGAGCCCTGAACCACCAGCAACCTTTTTTAACACCCTGGCCCTTTAAAATCACAGCCTGCAGCATTGGGCCATTGATGTTCATGAATAATGTGGCTTGAGGTAATCACAGCTAGCTATATTATTCGGTTAGAATAATGAGGTGTTTTTCATGCTTTGCATCTCATTATTATTCACCGCACATTGCCGTCAGGCACTTTAGTAACTGCCCCACAATGTGTCAAAGCCATTTTGAAACATAGTACATCAGATGTGGCCACACCTACCTTGCCAAGGGGCCATGCCCTCCACTTCCTTGATTGGCTGGTATATAGCAGTCAATCATTCCCATCCTGCCAGAACTCAATGGTTGACCAATGAGATGCAGCCAAGGGCTGTGACTTTATTCATCTATTTATTGCTGCCAAGTGGAGGAGTAGCCTAGTGGTTAGAGAAACTGCCTATAGTATCAGTGAAATCAGTGTTCAAATCCCACCAACACTCCTTGTGACCTAAGGCAAGTTGTTATCTTGGGCTAGTCACTTTACCTTTCATTGCCTTGGAAGAAAAGGCCTGGTAATCTACTTCCAGTCATTCCTTGCCAAGAAAACCCAGGGGCTGCCGGGTTGTCAGGAGTCAGCATTGACTTGATGACACTTAAAAAAATGATGGCATTAAGGAGGTAATTATGTAAGTCATGCATTTTCAGTGACATGCACATGGATGGGCCCTTACCTGCATACTTTAGCTGGTCACTATTTTGTAAGTATGCACATCAAGCTGATGGTGCACATGTTCAGTGTGGGAATGCACAGGGGCAGAGCACAAATATATGTGCATAAGTTACAAAGTACTATAATTTAATCATGGCAGAGCATAAATTCATGCATGTAATTTACAAAAACTATAACATAAGCATGTTTTTCAGAAATCTTGGTGCAAGCATTTACATCAGGGCTGGTGTAAGTGCTTCTACCTAGATTTAACATACATGTTCAGTCAATTATACACGCTCTGGGTGCCTAAAACTAGGTGCCTGTTACAAAAATTACCCTACACATTCCTGACTGAAAAACAGGTCTTCATTGACTTCTTGAACGTTAGGTGATGCATCTCATTTCTCAATTTCAATGGAAGGGAGTTCCCGAAAACCAGGCTCTTAATACAAAATGTTCTGTATTCCCACTGTCTGTCATCTTAGAAGGCTTTCCCAAACCAGCTCTGAATGGTTGTACCTGTCCATACAGAGAGTAGATGTGAATATTCAATTAATCCCATGCACTGTTTTGTTTGTCATTCTGGACTCGATATTCGGAAGGCATTTACACATTAGCTGTTGCTTCATTCTAGACATGATTTCTGCAAAATTTGTGCTAGCATTTGAGAAAAAGACATATAAAGGCACATTTTAGAAAGGGTGTCAAGGCACAACCGGGGGTGTCCAGGTGAAAACATGCACAAAAATGCTGGCGATGTCCAAGTTTGGGCACAATTTCAGAAACATGGATGCCCCTGGCATCAGGGACCTCTACACAGACGTCCCGGCAAGGATATATTAGACAAGAGATGTGTCCCAGCCTGCCATTCTGCAGCTCGAGACACACACAACAGGTATCCCCAGTTCCTAGCAAGTGTCTTTACTGTTATGGACAATACTGGGAACATTAACATAACACCTCCTCTACATCCTCCAAATGCTTTTCAAGCAAAATGAGTACTTTTCAGGTGCCTATTTGTGCCCCAGAGCATGTAGAGAATTGGACGGGTGCGGAGATCTGCCTGCCATTTCTGAAATCGGGTGCACATGGCTAAGGCCTCTGGAAAACCCTGGTCATGCCCCCTGCCACGCATGCACACACAAGATAGACGTCTCTGGTGTGGGGACGTCTCCAGAGCTGTTTTGTAAAATGGCTTCAGGGATGTCTCTGTGATTTGTATGTCTATGTATTCATTTTCAGACGTCCAAAGCACGAATAGAGCTTCTAAAATGACCCTCATAGGCACCTATGAGTCTTTATAATACAGACTACAAATAGGTAGCTATTTGCCCTCTCAACCTAGGCCTCCTATTATAAAATTATCCCACTATGGTTTCACATAGCTTTCCATAGAAAGCCTATAACGTTCATAGCGGAGAGGAAGATTATGAGTTACTAGCAATTTTCTCTTTGCCAACATTCACCATTCAAGCCCATTCTAGATTAAATTAATGGAATCTCCAGTTTGAGTTTTGATCCTTTCAAATATGAAGGTAATTTTGTAAAGATGAGCCTAGTTAACATTATTTTATAACGTCAAGTACATGCGTTGATGACTGTAAAATAAGGCTTAAGTGTGAATGTACAGTCGTATGTTAAGATGTGATAGCTTACACCAGCCCTAGAGCTGGTATAGATGAGTGTGTCTACTTTTTGTAAGTACACACATCAATAAAGGAATTTTACAATCTATGTAGGTACTTGCATGCAGTGCCCAGCACATGCTAACTCTCCTGTAATGGGTGTGGACTGCACCTTGCAGTTAGTACATGGTAACTTAGTGCAGATGCACTTATCACCTCCTTCGTGCATACTGCATTTACCATGCGGTATTTTTCTGTGGTGACAGCATAGGCAGATGCTGGGAACACTCCCATAAATTAACGCATGGGATTTGCAGTTACCACATCATAATTTGGGCACTTACCTTGCGGTACGTGCAAAACTCACATTACTTCGTCTGGCTCTGGAAGATTATGTGGCAAGAGATGGAATTCTTTGTGAGAGATTCAAATCTAGTCTCGAGCGAGCTCCAGCTGAAGCAAAGTGAGGTGGCTAAGCACAGAACAGGAGGCCCAATGTGTGAGATCCAAATGTAACGCTCAGTACAAAAAAAGAATCATGCCAGCATCTTTGAACTTATCAAAAATATAAAAAGGGGAAAGATGGTGATGATGATTTCGTATCAGCGACAATGCAGATCCAATGTAGATCCAATCCAGCTCCCCATAAGCATAAACAAAACTTCTAGTGAAGTAGAAGCAGTCTACAAGAAACTCAGCTTCCCAGAATTAATTGTCTCAAGCTCTAATTAAATGCATGAGCTATTTTGGCAGCTGTTTGTCTGGAATTTACAGTGTTAGTCACTCTTCTGTGCCCTGCTACACTGCAGTAAATTTGGCAGCAGCAGTAAGTGAAACAGAATTAGTGCAGTAAAAAACACATGATCCAAAGGTTAATAGGTGAGGTAGTGATTGAAGTCCATTTTGTTTTCTTTTAGAAAACTATTTACACCCTTCCCTCCTCCCTTCAAGAATCCATAAAACGTTATTTTCTACTGATGGCCCTTTGGAACCTATTTAAGTTTCTCTCTTATAAATAAGTCTCTGAATGCGTGTTGCCATTTAATAGAGTGAGTTCATTTGGAATGTGCACCAGTAGCACAGTGGATTCCTGTGCAGCCCTGGCACCTATGACTGAAGGGGGTGGGGGTTGTATTTGAAGTACAACTGCATCTAACTGTCGCAGTACACATAGAAAGCACAGTTACTTACCTGTAACAGGTGATCTCTGGGAACAGCAGGAATAAGTCTTCACATATGGGTACGTCGGTACCGACGGAGTCTGCGTGGGAACGCTTCCCAGCGTCCAATCAAGAGCTTTTGGAAGCATCCCAGCACGCCTGCGTGCTGCCTTCCCGCCTTTCCCAACTGCCTCTCCTCAGTTAAGTTTTAAAGCTGAGACAAAGAGAGAGAGAGAGAAAAGGAAAGATAGATAGACAACTCCTGGGGAGGTGGGTGGGTTGTGAAGACTTATTCCTGCTGTTCCCAGAGATCACCTGTTACAGGTAAGTAACTGTGCTATCTCCAGGAACAAGCAGGAATGAGTCTTCACATATGGGGACTCCCAAGCTGAGATGCCTGGAGTCCCAGCATGTCATAGGTTGGAACATGCTATCTCCCAGAACACCAGGCATCCTGAGGATGGAGGGGAAGAAAGAAGGATGCTGTGGAACAGCTAACCTAGCACAGGACTGCAGAGAAGGAGTCCATGTGTGGATGATGATTGTCATCAATGATATTGCAAAGAATATTGCAATATGGACCTCCCCTGACAGGATTTTACAGAAGTATAGAGGTTCATGGATCTACTGGGGAACCCAGTAGAGGAACTGTGAAGAGGACCTCACTGTAAAGTGGAGATAATAAACCTGTAGGAATACAGTGGAGGTCAGAATTCTGAAAGGTAACAGGTAACCCCAGTAGGAAAAACTGGGGTAGTACAAAAACGGTGGGCCTTCAGCGGAAGGCTGTATGACAAAAACCTAACTCTTTTGGTGGCAGAGTGGCTCACTCTTAGGAGCAAAAAGAGAAAGGCTAACCGATTTGGACAAACAGGCACAGTCCTTGTGGGGAGAAAGGGTATGGGAACCCCTTGTATCCCAAAAGGAGAGGACAAATGCCTGAGGCGTTAAAGCCTGTGATTAACTGAAGATCCACAATGTCTCTCCTAACTGGAGTAAGCTAGGAGAGATATTGGGCACGGAGAGCTTCAGAGGTACCTAAACCCTTAGGTTATGGTATAAAAATTGTTGACTACCACAGGAGTGGTTGTGTGCGTAGAACCCCAAACCTGCTGGATAGCATAGGTATGGGTAAAGCCCCTCTGTCAGAAACATATAGCTATATGAGCATAGACAGTCAGATAGATAAGTATGTGGAGACATATCTATCTATAATGAAATATCTCGACAGATACATATATATATATATATTGTTTATTGTTTATAGAACATTTGATATACCGCCCCCCGTTACATCGGGGCGGTTTACAATATAAATAAAAAAACAGAAATCAGAAACAGAAAAGAAACAAAGTTACAATTACTTAGAGAGAAAAGAGGGAAAGGAAACAGAGTGTAGGGCAGGATAGAAAGATAGAGTCAGAAAAGTCAGCTAGATCCAGGAAAGGCACAGGAGAACAGATGAGTTTTAAGAAGGGAGCGAAATTTAGGGTATGATTCTTCGAGACGGAGGGCAGTGGGTAGTGAGTTCCAGAGGGAAGGACCAAGGAAGAAAAATGCCGATTTGCGGGTGGATTGGAGATGTGCACGGGAAGGGGCGGGAAGGTGAAGGCGGTTAACATGGATGGACCGTAGGCTTCGAGAGGGGACATGGTAAGTGAGCAAATCAGAAAGGTATTGGGGTCTGTGAAGGTAAATGGCATGATGAACCAGAGTAAGGATCTTGAAGGGAATCCGGAATTGTAATGGTAGCCAGTGAAGGTGTTGTAGGAGGGGAGTGATGTGATCACGGGGGGAAGCATGTAGAAGCATCCGGGCAGCCGTGTTTTGAATTAGCTGTAGTCGTTGTAACTGATATTGAGGAACACCAGCATAAATGGAATTGCAGAAGTCTAAACGAGTTATGATTAATGAAAGAAGAAGGGTGGTGAGTGCCTGGGGAGATAGAAAAGGTCGAATGGCACGAATCTGTCGAAGGCAGTAGAAGGAGCGTTGAGAAATAGACGAGATGTGGTCATGAAACGTGAGTGCACTATCAAGAATGACACCAAGATACCGAAGTTTTGGGACTATGAGAAAAGGAGTACCTGAAAAAGTGGGAGTAAGAGACGGAGTGGGGGAACCGTGAGTGAACCAGATAGCAGCCGTCTTGGAGATGTTTAGAACCAGACAATTTGCAGATAGCCAGGAGGAGACCGAGGATAAACAGGCTTCCAGTGGAGTGATATCAGGATGGGATAAGGAGGTGTGGTGCAACAGAAGAATATCGTCAGCATAGTAGTAGCCCGAAATACCCGACTGCTGGACAAGAAGAGAGAGAGGGGCCAGAAAAAGATTAAACAGTAGTGGAGCCAAAATAGAGCCCTGAGGGACACCGCAAGTGAGGGGGAAGTGATCTGAGGTGGAAGTACCGAGAGTAACTGCAAATGAGCGAGAGAATAGAAAGGAATGAAACCAGCGATAGATAACACCACGAATACCCGCATCCCGCAGTCGAGAGAGGAGAAGGGGGTGATATATAGATAGTGAGATATGGAGGGGCATAAAATACACACAAAAGATAAATATGAATATGTAGGCCTAAATATGGGTGTCTGCAATTAAACAGACAGAGATATGCCTACAGCATGGTATTCACATAGGATATGTGGAGAGGAAAGATTCATCTAATAACAAGGAGGTGGAACCTACTTGAGAAGATATAGAGAATCTATTCCCCCTGGTTATGATCTGCAAGGATTCTAGCTAGTGAAATAACCAGGATGGTTACATGAAAAACAGAGGATAATATCAATCTGCAGCCAGGAAGTCCCGAGTCTTCCAGGACTCTAGCATGGTAAGTAGACAGAAGACACATAGAGATGAGATACCATGTTGACCTGCTTAAGGGCAAAAAGTATCATGCGTTCTTACCATGAGGACGAGCTGCAAGGAGAAAGAGCATATCCCCAATTGGGAATGCTATGGACCAAAGCAGGGAATTGGCAACTCCTTAAGCCTTTACGTAAGAGAAGGCCTATGTCCTTTATATCAAAAGGAGATAGTAAAAGAAGGGAGAACCTTCTAGTCATGGGAGACATGACTGAAAAGCATTTTCCAACCATCTAGGATAGCTGTTGGAGAAAAAAAACCCATGCTCTCTAGCAAGGGCCCATAGTGGAGAGCTTCTCTGTAGAATTGCAGAGAGCATGATGTAGGAGAATGAGGAGATAGAACTGGCTGCTAGAGAGCAGGTAACTCTGCCAACTATGCTGCCAAACCCAGGGGAATGGAGATGGCAGAAATAGAAGACCAATTCAGAAAGCTTGTAGTGAGATAATCTCCAAGATAGATGAAAGCACTGACTTGGAGCCACAACTAAGACTAGACAGAATGTTAGTGGAGGACAAATCTGGTTGTTTGTGGACAAGAACTAGTGGACCAAACATTAAGGCTCCTGCAGAGGCAGCTGCTAGCAAGACAGCAGAAAGAATCTTACTGTTCAAAAACAGAAAGAACAGACAGAACAGGAGTAGAAAACTCTGGACATGTCTGATAAGCTGCCTCAAAGTAAGATTGAAACAGGGGAGGTAACTCAGAGAGGAAAACTCCGTACTGGAAAGTGACAAAAACTAGAGAGGCTGAAGAAAAAGCCCCCCAGCAAGTAATTCCGCTCTTACAGTGGTAAGAAGATGAAGAGAATGGAGCTGAAGAAGACTTACCAAGTAGTAAGTCTATAGAAAGGAAAAATACATGCTGGCACAGGAACTATCATTTGATAGTGGTCAGACCTCTTTCCCTAGCAGGAAAAGAGGAGAAACCTGTGACCTATAGGCATGAACATCCTGACGGCTCATAGAAATATAGAAAAAATGGATGTCTTTTGGAAAGAGATCTATGTGTAGGGGTTAGAATGAAGCAGTGGATTGCCTCTGTTGAGAAGAAGCAACTGTAGATTCTAACCCCAAGAGTCACAAGCATCTGATGATGATTGATCAGAAACCCTGCAGGTGCTGGGTTTGCTGAGCCTGGTGAGAGGTTGGATTCTTCAGACCAGGACGATGCCTCCCCTGTTGGGGAACATCTGTATGATGGGCAAGTGATGAATAAAACCTTCTTCTCCTGTGGGAAGAAAGTTTGGTAGGACATTTCCTACCTACTGGGACAGAAGAAGGTGTAGAACAACCCTTAGGAACAGGTAAATCAGTGGACAACTGAGTAACCTGACGTAAAGACTCCTTGTTGAAAAGATTTTCTCCAGTGCAAGGAGTATGTCCCAGCCGTTGTTGTGCCCATTTGTCCAAGTCTGAAGCTTGGAGCCAGGCTCTACGTTGTGCCCCTATAGCTATAGCAGAAGTCCTGCTAACAGACTCAAAAGAGTCTAGGGAAGCACGAGAAAGAAACCAAGAGATATTCTGGATATGCTTAAGCAGTGAGGAATAGTCTGTACTCCTGGAATCTGGAAGGAAAGGAGTCAAAAGATGTAATTGCTTTGTGACCTCCTCAAGAGAAAGACTCATATAAAAAATATATGAGAGAATTCTTGCAGAAAGCATAGATGTCTGGAAGGTTTGACGTCCAAAGGCATCTAGTGTCTTAGACTCACGACCTGGCGGATAAGAAGAGTGCTTTTTCTTACTCTTTACCCGCCTCACTGCTGATTCCATTACTATGGAATGATGAGGAAATTGAGTCTTTTGAAACCCTGGAGAGGGGGGCACCTGATATAAGAGATCAGTTGCCCTGGGAGGTGGGGGTACCCTTAAAGGTGTTTCCCACATTCCTAGAAGGAGATCCTGCAAGGAATGATGCAAAGGAAGCATTATGTTGTCCTTTGCTTTGGTAGAAACAGAGCCTTGTGCAGGAACATGTCCTGGAATAGGAATGGCAAGGGATCTTGCTATATCCAGGAGGAAACTCTGAAAAGAGGGATCCCAAACAGGAATCTCCCTTGGACAGGTTAGATCTAAAGAACTAGTCTGAGCACCCACAGAGTTATCCAAATATATAGGAATAGAGGATCCTGCAGAGTGCAGTGTGGAATGCTTAAGGGATGGTTGCTGGTACTGGCTGTCAGGAGCAGCAACCGTCCTTACCACATTGTGCATGCCAGGTATCGACTCCAAGCTTGGTATAGAATGGAGCGATCCTGTTGAAAAAAGCATGGCAGGAGTTGGCCACGATGCTACTGTGGATACCGGTACCGATGGCGATACCGGTACCGATGTCGGAGTCGAGCCCGACAAAGACATCGGAGCAGTCATCGGTGACAGTTCAACCGGTACCGAGGTAACCGAAAACCTCCGGCTACTATCCTCGGTACCGAAGCACCGGTATCAATCGATGTCGGTACCAAAACCTATTGGTACCCAGTCTTCTAGACTAGAGATTGATTCCAAACTCGGCATCGAGGGCAGAGAGCCTGATAAGCGAAGCATGGAAGGCACCGACCGTAAGGGTAATGAGGACATCGGTACCGACTTCGGTACCGTGTCTGATACCAGTGAAGGAAGGTCAACCAGTGGCAACTCAATCGGCCTCGGGGGAACCGAGAGTTGCGGATCCGAGTCATCGGAACCGAGCCTTCGGTACCGCCGCGAGACGGTACCAAGGCGAGTCGGTACCCAGTCCTCCAGACTGGAGATCGATTCCAAACTCGGCATCGAAGGAAGCGAGGCTGTCGATGCACATCTGGAGGGTACCGACGTCGGTGGTAGTATCGGTGTTGGTACCGATAATGGAAAGTCAATCTGGGAAGTATCCACTGGTCCCGAAGGCACCGAGGATGCCAGATGACGATCCCTGGTGAGGAGTGTTTCATCTAACACCAATGCCGATGCCGGGGTATCGGTACCGCTCGAAGCGGATGCCACCACCGTACACGGCTTAGGTATGTTCTGTGGGGGGTGAAGCCCAAGAACAACCTGAAACCCCTTATACGCTTTGGAGACCGAAGACTCCCGCCGGGGTTTTGAAGCCAGTGGGCCATCGAGGGCAAGGCCAGAGCCGTCTACATGCTGTGCATGAGACCTACCACTCAAGGACTGGCTAGTCTTAACAGACTGTTTGTGGGTTACCTGATCCTGTGTGGAAGAAGAAGGGGACGGTGCTCCGAAGTTGAAGGGCAACCGTGTATCGAGGGAACCTCGATGTTGAAGACGTCTTCTCACCAAACTGTTGTCAGGACCCAAGCAGGTTAGACACCGACTTCGAGGGTCTAAAAATAAAGTTGTACCGCCACAGTCTGAACATTTCTTGGAGAAAGTGTCTGGCGGTTCCATGAAGGAAAAAGAAGAGGCCTAAAAGGCCTAAGAGACCGTGGGACACTATGAAGAAAAAATATCCTGTGGAAAAGGGGAATTTTACAAGAAAAGAAAAGAAAACACTGGCGGTACTGGTGGCGTCGGGAAGACAGCCGCGACCACAAGAAAACTAAGAAATAAACAAGAATTTTCTGCGGTGACAGGAAGACGTCCTGCCGGCTCCATGGAAAAATGAAAACTGAGGAGAGGCAGTTGGGAAAGGCGGGAAGGCAGCACGCAGGCGTGCTGGGATGCTTCCAAAAGCTCTTGATTGGACGCTGGGAAGCGTTCCCGCGCAGACTCCGTCGGTACCGACGTACCCATATGTGAAGACTCATTCCTGCTTGTTCCTGGAGATACAACATTAGAATATAGAAGTTTCATTCTGAGTCAAACCAAAGGTCTAAGCAACCCAGGATCCTGCCTCTAACAGTGGCTAATCCAGGTCACAAGTATCTGGTAGGATCCCAAAGAACAGATTCAATCGTTCTTGCTCATAAACAAAGCTTTATCTAATCTACACAGATAAAAAATCAGGGCCAGATTAACACTATATTAGGTCCTAGGCAAAAATGTATTAGTGGGCCTCTACTGTGTATCCGGAGTATTTCTCAAGTTCCCACCAACCCATCCCCACAGAGCCACATTTATTCTTTCCCTGCTCCTCTCCTAGGATCATAGGGATTCTACAAGCACATGATTTGAGTGGTGTGGCTTAGTGGTTAGAGCAATGGGCTGGGAAGGTTATTTTCATACTCCACTGCCTCTGGTACAAATCAGAGATAAGGAGGCGCTCGCTCCATCATCCCCAGTACTCAGCACAATGTCAGTGATAGCAGCAATGGGATCTGAACCATTGCTGCCCTATGCTTAGCCATATTCTAACCTTTAAGCAATCCTAGACATTCAGGTTCTGAAATACAGTTCTGGGGATGTCTATGTACACTCCCCCACAGACACGTCCATGTTTGCGAAATCATGTCTGCACCTGGATGTGCCAGTACTGTTTTCAGATTTTCTGGTTTAGGCGTCCCTTCTAAAATTCCCCTCTAAATAAGTATTTTAATTTTGGTGTCACCTTAATAACGGCAACACAACTTCTCTCCATTGTCAACTGCCAGGCACATTATTAAGTAATACAAAATTCTGCACAAAAAGACCACGCAGACCCTCTAGCAAACAAGCCATACCATAATCATTAAAACGATGTACAGCAAAATACGAATTCTGCAACATCTGCACCCACTATTGGAACCACATGATCTCCACACAATTTTCCAAGCAGTAATCTCTCCAAACTTTGATTACTGCAATAGCATCTACAAGGGAATACCTAAATATGTCTTACATTCACCACAAATGGCACAACATACAGCAGCCTGTACTATACAAAGAGCAGAAAGATATGAACATGTCACACCAATACTGAAGCAGCTACACTGTATTTGATTCTATTGGATATTGATTGGAAGCCAAAGTACTACTTGTTTTGGACCTAATCTCTTTTTTCTGCTTTTATTCATCTTCTCGACTCCTTTTCCAAGGTTCCCTGTCTACTTCCCATTTCTCCTCCTGTTTTGTTCCATTTCTCCCTTACATCTGTCTATGCCATGATCCTTCTGTTTCAGTTCTTTGTTCCGTATCTTTCTTTTCTGCCTCTCTATAGATTCAAAATTACACCCTTCCTCCTCACACTCTCTCTTTTTACCCCTCTTACAGCTTTCCAACTACTTCACTCACTTCCTTCTTAGATCATCAGTAACCCTAAATTCTGAGTAAATCCTTGGTTCAGAACACAAATTTCTGGCCTAGACTCTTGTTATTGAAAAGGGTGAATGTGAGAGTGTCAAGTGCCAAATTCTTAATTACTGTCACTTTGTATGGAGCCTCCACACAAGTCTGAATTCAGATACTTGGCACTCCAGGAGCCTCAGAGAAACTTTGGACAACAGCTCCGTGGACTGGTGTGCTCCCTTGTCTGCCTCGTAGTTTTATGACAACTGCTTGGACCACACAGAAAGGGGGTTACACATATCATGGAAAAGTAGGTAAAATCTTTATAAAAGTCATTGGGGGGAAAAAAAAGCTTTTCAAAAAATTTCCCACAGTGTGTCCGTCATCCATAGGATTATTCGAAAGGCTTTGTGAAGAAAATCCGCTTTGCTTGCTCTTCCCAGCACATCTTAGAGTGCAGTGTGCAGACTCCAGCTTCATTTTGGTACTCTGTGGGAGGCTGAGGCCTTCCTGGCAAGATCAGTAGTGTGAGTGCCCAATGACTATGACAGATGTGAGGGAGAGACAGTAGGTACAGGAGCAGTGCCTGGGGGGAGGGGGGAGTAGATCTCTGAGTGACCATTTTAGGGGGAGGGGTCATGGCTGCCTATGTGAGTAGTGCAACTCTGGTCTCTTGCCCTGGGGGGAGATGTCAGAGGCTCATAGCATGGGACTGAAGGATTTGAATTCACTGAGTTGAATCTGTAATGTCATAGTCTGGTCTTATGCAGAGACCATGCGGCAGGTTTTTTTTAGAGGGCGGGGGAACATTTGGTCCTATTTACCCTGTTGACTTGCATTTCCACAGATTCACAGAGCTCACTCTCTAACTGGGAATGGCTACTGGCACTGTGGTGTACCACGAGTCTGAGGGAGATGAGCCCAGCATCGAACAGAAGACTTGCAGTCTGGATCTTAAAGAGGAATCTCTTTACTGGTTTGTCTTCAGTTGTGATCTTGGGCCCTCCAGTTGTGCTTCTGTTTTACCTTTCACTTTAGCCTGGGTGTCAGGGTGGGGGGATGAGGCCCCAATGCATGTGTGGGTGACTATGCTCTGAGGGAGGATGATGAGAGCTTGGGGTGCGGATGCATACAGGGGGTGAAATAATTTTTCTTGTTTGGATCTTTTGCAGGGCTTAACTAAACTTGAATATGTCTAAAATGTTGCCAATTACCTCTAGGGTTAGGGAAAAATAGGGTGGGAATTTCTCTGTAGTGGGCAGGAGGGTCCTTTCGTTATTTGGGAGTGAAGCTTCTTTGTGATCTGAAGAATTTTTATTCACTTAACGTTGGGTCCCTTCTGCAACAAACTTCCCTGAAACAGCAATGGAGATCTCGCCTGGTTTTATCATCAGGGAGGATCAGCTCGTACTGTATAATGACCATTTTTACTAAATGGTTGCATGTCCTCCAATTGCTGCTCATAAGCTTGATTGAGAAGCAGCAAATTTCTTGTGGAGGGGAGATAAGGAATGGATTCCTCTCTGGTTATCAAAGGGGGCTTGGAGAAAGGTGAGAGAGTTGGTATTACTGCACATTGGACAACATGGCTTGTTTGATTCATCACCTGCATGATTGGTTGTGCCACACCCACTCCTTCACTCCATTGTTGCTACAGTAGAGGCAGCTTCATCTTTTCAGTCAAAGGTATGTGCATCATGCAAATTGAGAAGTTCTCCTGTCCCGTAGAGAGAGTAGCCTATTGGTTACTTCAGTGAGGGAAATTCATGTGTGGGATATATGGGCACAGTTTATCAGGGTCAGCCTTGCTGACGATTTGTGGAAACCATACGTTTACCCCAGGAAAACAAAATAGGGTATTCTGGGGCAGTTAAGGGGCTTAGAAATGTGGTGCATGCTGGGCATGCCCTTATCGAAGAGGGAACAGTCAGGTTTTCAGGATAACCACAGTGAATTTGCATGAGAGACACTGTATTTGCAAACAATAGAGGTGGCGCATGCAAATCTACTTCATGCATATGCATTGTGGTTAACCTGAAAACCTTCCTGGTTAGGTATGTCCTGAGAACGGGATTGAGTACCACTGATGCAGGGCCTTCATTGCCCCTCAGAGGGCTTTCAGGGCTGGAATCATGTAGTATGCTTGATGTCGGAAGCGCACTATTGAATTGGGTATGGTAAAGCATTATTTGATTCTGTGTCCTGTTTAGAAGGTACTGGAATAAAATTGGGCATTTCTTGGAGACAAAGAATATCTCTTGGGTAGAGGGAGTCCATTTTGATATTCCTGCCAATTTTGGGGCAAGGGGGCCCAACCTTTCTTGAGGAAGGAATTTTTGGTGGGGGAAAAAAAAGGAATCTTGATAATCTGGTAGGGCAGGGAGGGGGGCACTTTTCTTCTCACCATTTCTCTCCACCTCACTGTATTGCTGTACTAGGGAATAAGTGAGGTCAGTTTTAGGTTTCAGTGTCGTTCAGACAGAGTCAACCCATGGATCACTCACCTCATAAGGTTCATATTCCTAGCAAGGATCTCTGGGGATATACATAGGAGTAAGGGACTAGTATTGTGTGATTGCTGTGGGGAGTGAAGGGATGAAGAGATCTTCAAAGTGGAAGGGAACTCTAAAAATGATGACGTGCTCTACTAGATTGCCATATTATGCTGAAGTTTTAATAAACAAATTTAAACATAAAACTGCGCAACTGCATATGTACATAGAACTATGTGCATGGAGAGCAAGCATGTACTTTCATGTCTTTTGCACACAGACATTCCCAGGGGCGTAGACCGGGTGGAGGTAGAACTGTGATGTACGTGCATATTTTATGAAATATGTGAATGCACACAGAATACACGCACAAGGAGATGCAAATCTATGCACCACTGGGACTAAATCTGGTATCCTACTTTATAAAAAGGTTTATAGGCATCTATGTTTTCAATATAAAATAGGTGCCTGTTTGGAATTCTCACATAGGAGCCTAAATGAAGACCTTAAGGGGTTGATTTTATGACAAGATGCCTAAGTTTAAAACGTCCACATTTAGGTTAATTTTCGGCCAAAAACATGAAGCCCTATTTTGCAAAGGATGTCTAGGTAGGAATTGGGATGCCCAGATCAGGGCGTTCACAATTCCAAGTACTTCAATATAGGATCTGCTGAATGTGTGTAAAATACGTATAAGGACCTTGATACATACATGTGTATTTGCAGGCAGGTCCAGTGGCAACAGACATTTAGAAAGATACATGCTAAAAAAAAATAAAAGAAAATTTAGAGTGGCATCTGCTTGGGCTTTCCACATGTAAATGCTGGCACCCATCTAAGTGCTGCTCTTGCAACATCAAATGTATTTACTCTCACTTACACAGATCGGTACCGTACTTCACAAAACTACACTTACAAAGCAGCTGATTAAGGAGTCCCATAAAGTAACTTTTTTAAATGAATTTTTGAAGTGGTGTGAGACAACTCAGAGGTAAGCACAACTGGCCCCTCAAACAAGAATGGAGGCCTCCAGTCCAAACAAGCAGGTAGCTGACATCTACGCCTGCCTCGGCACAACTGTAAATGCCGATAGGAGAATTCTTTACAATATAGCTGCATTCCCATTGTAAAATGAGAAATACATGTATCTATTTTTTGACTGCCCCAACTGCACCCAGAACACGCCCCCTTCAAGCCTGCATCCCATGGCTTACACACATCTAAATAGCAGCATTGCAAAGCTGTTTTACAGCATAGTGCATTTGCACATACATGTAAATGTGGCTTTTACACACATCAAAGCCAAACAAATCATTTACCATTACCTCCTCAGAGATCTAAACTTGGCTCAAAATACTCATTAGGTGCTTAAAATTTAAGGACCTAATTTAGAAACGGAGCATAGCAGATTACGGTAGGTAGAGAAAATCAAAATAACCTCAACTATCTTTGCTATCTCAACAATTAGGGGTGACCTGCATGAAGCGGTGGGTACACTCCTAGACAAAGGCATGGGGAGGGGTGACCTGCACAGAGGGGCAGGTGCACCTACTCTTGCCACCTTCCTGGGCAGACTAGATGGACCATGATGGTCTTTATCTGCTGTCATATACTATGTTACTATGTAGAGATCAATTCACCCATTCGGCCAGCTGTTATTTTTGTCCACATTACAAAAAGATATCCCAGCTGCCAGCTATATAAAATTCCCAGCTTGTAAGATCTCTCTCCATATCCAAGTAAGTTTTTGTTTTCTTCTTCATTGGTTCTCTACCACAGCAGATAATGGACGTTACTGAAAAAGAATATACCACAGGGGCGGATCTAGGATGGATTCTTCTGGCTGCAGGGGAAAAACAATCTTTTCCTAAAGCAGATTCAGTGCTGCTAACAGAACTTTTCTTAAAATAATGCACCCAGGTCAGTACTTGATCACACATGTTGGTAACATTGTGTGCTGCCAGGCAGGCAGGACTGCACAAGAAATCAGCCCAAGAATTATGGCTCAGATTATGTTTTTTACCTCATTTGCCCCTTCAGGAAGGCAGAGTCCTAGGAGAAAGAAACTTTCAGCTCTACATGCCAGACCTTCATAACTAGGAATTCAACACAGCCAAAACAATCTTTTCTACTTTTCAAATCTGTGTTGACTCATAATGCACACAGATATATGAAAAATGAGTGCTCAGGAGAAGCAATGTAAAATGTTTTGCTTAATATATGAGGAAGATAATTTTATAGCAGGTTGCATAGTTAGGGAAATAAAGTAAGGTGCCTATTTTGGGGCTATTTTATAAAGGCAACATAGACGTCCACATAATTTTATAAAAGTGTCTCACAAAACCCGCAGAAATCGCAGGTTAAATTGACCCATGTACGTTTACAGATAACGAGAAAAGGTGTAAATTTATGCTTTTATTTTATAAACTGCAAATGTACTTTATAACTCTGTCAATGTTCCACCCAAACATGCCTACACTAGGATCATGTAAGAACAGGCTTAAAGGCACTTAACTGCTGGGGTAACAGATTTTCACACTGAGATCTGTCACATCTAATGTTATAAATGAAGTTCTCCATGGACCAGCAGGATGCGTTAGCCACACCTGGTGACGTCCTCCGGGCGGCGCCATGGATACGGAAGTGCTCTCCAGAGCTCAGAAAGGATCTTTCTGAGCATGCACGGTAGACCCCACCCCACCTCACCGGCCCGCCCCCAGCCCGATCAGTCTTTTTTCTTCCGCCTTGCCAGCAAGATGGATCTACTCTCCAGCTTCAACCTTAACTACAAGTAGATACAACTTCCATCAACATGCCTAAACCAGGATTTAAAAAATGTACTCACTGCAAAAAGAAGATGAACAGCACAGACACACATGATCTGTGTGTCCGATGCTTGGGAGCAGGCCACAGGACCGTGGATTGCCCACATTGTGCCAATATGTCCCCTCGAGCCAGGAAACACAGAGGACACACGCTTAAGGAACACCTGGCTGCTTTGCAGCGACCCAATCCTGAGGCACCCGCTCCTGTTCAAACACAGGGCCTCCATCCCCGGCCATGTGGCTGCAGTCCCGATGACTCTGCCTGCTCCTGCCGCCGCTGCTTCTGCACGCCCTCCGATGGCCTCAGACTGTCCCGGCAATGGACTCAGCGCAGGCAGTCCCGGCAATCCCGGCAATGGATTCGGCCCAACTCCAGGGACCTCTGGACAAGGTTTGCCTGTCTCGGCAGCCACCAGCACGCAGGATCGGCATCATGGCGCCCACAACGTGGCTTCTGGCTCCGCCCAACCTCCTCCTATTGGCCAGCAACAGGACGGCCCAGCAGGATTGCATCATTGACGTGCCGACGTGCATCACAAGCGACATCGCAGAAGCCATGACCAGCCCTCCTCCCCTCTCGGCACCGAACGGCTGTCTCTTGGTGCGGCTTCCTGCAGCACCGATCGAGCCCATTCTCGGCACCGTCCCTCCTCCAGCAATGGCAGCAGCATCAGCAAGAGGGCGAGGAGACGCACCACCGATGAAAGTGCTGACAGCGTTGGATCCCGGCATCAAAGAACAGGTACATGCCATCAGAGCAGCCACCGCGCCTTCCGCAAACACAAGAGAGGAGCCCGATCCAGACACAGACGCCGATCAGACTCCTCATCCTCCAGCTCCAGCCCTCACTACAGCCACAAGAGATGTAAGGAGAGGAGGAGGACCAACTCTTTAGCCATCCTTAGCCTCCTTTCGCGTCTGGTGGAGCAGAATGCCCCCCCCTCTCCACGGCTACAGCCTGCCCGGGGGCTCATCACCAGTGTGCAGCATCCGCAACCATGTGACACACTGCACTAGGGGCTCATCACCGGGGCGCAGCACCCACAACCATGCGACTCTTAGCCCCCAGAGACACTTCTTCTCCCCTGAAGTCCATTCACCGGGCAGCTCTGCCGACTTGTGTGAGACGGAGGCGGTCGTAGGTTCTGCATCAGCTGACCTACCCCCTTCTGAGGAAGGCCCCTCCCTGGACACAGAGAGCCAGCCACCACCCCCTGCGGACCTCACCTACCCAAAGTTCATACGTAAGGTGGCAACAACCTTAACCCTGGGTGGCCTAGAGGGGTCAGGCCTCCCCAAACCAGAAGTACTGAAATACCTCAATGCACCGAAGCCCAGTTTCGCCCTGCCTGTGAACCAAGAACTGCGGAATAACCAGTTGAGACTCTGGCAAACCCCCGCCTCAGGCCATCCCTTCTCTAGGAGGCTGGACACCAAGTACCAGGTCCAGCCCCTCCATGGATTCACGAAACTACAGCTGCCGCACCAGTCCATAGTGGTGTTGTCTGCACTAAAAAGAGCAAAATCATCCCGCACCCATTCCAACAATCCCCCCAGACGGGACCACAAGCTCCTAGATGACACTGGAAAAAAAGTCTTCCAGGGAGCCATGCTCAATGCTAGAATAGCGGCCCACCAGTTTCAACATATCCTCTTCCCAAAGATAAGCAGACGTCTATATCTGCCACCATCATGGACATAGCCGAATGCAGCAAACATCTAGCTAACACAGCCTTTGACTCCTTTGATACTTCCATCAGAACAGCGGGGACAGCCATCTCTGCCAGGCGATGGGCATGGCTGAGGGCCTCGGGACTACGCGACGACACACACGACAGGATAGCCGACGCTCCCTGCTCAGGGGAATCCCTATTCGGTGATAAAGTGACGGATGTGGTAATGAAGGAACATTGTACGACCCTTCAGACCTTAGCGGAGGACGGCCTCGAACGCAGCAACAACAGCAGCAACCAGAGTGCCAATTACCAGCGTAAGCCCTATTAAAATGGCAGGGGCCCAGGTACAAGTAAGACACCTACCAAGGACCCCCCCACCAATGACAGAACCAGAGGCAATGCAGGCAAAAGAAGCCTAACAACCACCAGGCTCAAAAGAATGGCCCCTCCTTTTGACAACAACCACTGGGCATTCTTCCCCATCGGGGGGCGCCTAACAAAATTCAGACACGCCAGGGAGGCCATCACCTCCGACAGGTGGGTCCTCCAGATAATCCGCGAGGAGTACCACCTACACTTCCTTACACCACCTCTACAACGGTCAAAACCAATCAGCAACACCACGACCCAACTCAAGGAAACCATGGCGCTGGAACTCTTTCACCTCCTGGCCTCCCAAGCCATAGAAGAAGTACCACCCAACGAGGTCAACAATGGCTTCTATTCCAAATACTTTCTCATCCCCAAGAAATCAGGTGGCATCTGCCCCATCCTGGACCTTCGCAAACTCAACAAGTTTATCACCAAAGAGAAGTTCAGGATGTACTCCCTCAACTCCATCCTGCTTCTTATCCAACACGGTGACTGGATGGCTTCCTTGGATCTTCAGGAGGCTTATACCCATGTCCCCATCCACAAATCCCACAGGAAATATCTACGCTTCTACGTCCTGGGACGGTACTTCCAGTACAGAGTACTCCCCTTCGGCCTCTCTCCTGCCCTGTGGATCTTCATAAAGTGTGTGGCTGTAGGAGCAGTGCACCTCTGCAAACAAGGGATCAACGTCTTTCCCTATCTGGACGACTGGCTCCTCACTGCTCCCTCAGCACGAGAGCTTCAGTCCTCGCTACGCTGCGCAATGGACCTACTTTCCATCCTGGGGTTCATCATCAACCACGAGAAGTCACAACTGCAGCCTGCCCAACGCCTAGAGTTTATAGGGGCAGTGATCGACACCTGCTCCACAAAGGCTTACCTCCCGGAATGCAGGTCGTGTGCCATCACCCTCCTAGCGCGAGGGATATCCACGAGGGACCAAACTTCCGCTCGCTCCATATTGTGACTCCTGGGCCACATGGCAGCGACGACATCTGTCCTCCCCCTAGCGAGGCTACACATGCGCCACCTCCAGTGGCACCTGCGACATGACTAGAACCAGCATACCCAGCCTCTCTTCAAGCTTGTCCCAGTCTCCCAACATGTCAAGAAACAACTCCAATGGTGGACCTCGCCAACGAATCTCTTGGAGGGCAAAGACCTCTGCCTACGCCAACATCAGGCGGTGCTCACCATGGACGCCTCCAACATGGGGTGGGGGGCGCACCTCCTCCAGCTCAACACTCAAGGAGTTTGGACCACACAGGAGAGAAAGTTGCACATCAATCTCCTCGAGCTGTGGGCGGTCAGATACGCCCTACGCACATTCCTGCCACATCTACACGGAACCTCCATCCTAATCCAAACGGACAACCAAGTGCCATGTTCTACATAAACAAACAGGGGGCACAGGGTCTCGCTCCCTCTGCAAGAAGTGTTAGCACTCTGGTCCCTGGCGCTCAAGAACAACTGCAGGCTACAGGCGTCCTACCTTCCCGGAGATCAGAACACCCTAACCGACAAACTAAGCAGACAACTGCAACCCCATGAATGGACGCTACTCCCCGAGGTCACCGATGACATCTTCAGGTGATGGGGTACCCTGCAAGTTGACCTCTTTGCCACGGAACAGAATGTCAAATGCCCCCTGTTCTGTTCCAAGTGCCTGTCTACCCAGAGACTGGCAGCGGATGCATTCGCCATGTGCTGGGGGGAGTAGTCTCTACTGTACATCTTCCCGCCCATTCCCCTGATCTCGGTGACTCTACAATGGGTTATACAGGACAAAGCAAACATCATCATCATAGTGCCCCACTGGCCACGCCAAATGTGGTTCACACTCCTGCTACGCCTGGCCCGCGGTCCCCCAATACAGCTCCTGCGACGCCCAGACCTGATCACACAAAAGAAGGAAACGACACAACACCCCAACCTCGGAGCCGTCGCTCTCACAGCCTGGAGACTGTCTAGCCCCGCGGGATCGGAATTGCATCCAGACCTGTATGTGCAGGCCGGGGCCCCAATCCTGGTCAGCCTGTATGTACAGGCCTTGCCCAGCTAACTCAGTCAGGGCTCCAGAATAGAGCCTTGGCGCCATGGCATCTGGTTGCCATGGCACCACGGCTCCATTCAGGAGCCGCGATCCCCAGCCACCAAACAGATTCTTCCATTCCCCACAGCCCGACCCCCAATCTGGCCTCCCAAGGCCAGGTTTGGGCTCTGGGGAATCCCTTCTACCCCCTCCTACCTCCTCTGATGGCTGGGCCTGCTGTCCCCCACCGACTAGGGGAACTTATTCCACCTCAGAGGTGGAATAAGTTCCCTGTCCAGGCAGCAGGCTCTGGATGTAGAGGGCCGACATTGGAATCAGCCCTGTACGTTTGGAGCTGCGGACCGTCCACTGCCTGCCCTAACTCCACCCCCGCAATGCCCCTTTCCCACCCCTGTCTAACCTCCCCACAACAACGTGCGGGGAAGTTAGTCGGGGTCGGCAGAGGGGCCAAATAGCAGGGATGGATGTCCCAATGGGTGAAGATCCTTATCCTTCCCCCAACACTGCTCCTTACAGGAAGAGGGCCGGCAGATTACTTGGTTCACATGAAGGGGAGAAATGACCTTAGGCAAGCAGGAAGGCACAAGCCGAATGGAAACAGCCTTCTTAGAAAAGACAGATAAGGATCTCAGCAAGACAGAGTCTGCAGCTTGGAAGTCATAACCAAGAAGACTGTGTTGAGCATCAAATCCTTGAAAGTACTGTGCTTCAACTGCTCAAAAGGTGCCACCATCAAGGCCCTGAGTAGCAGACACAGATACCATGAAGGGATCACAGACCAGAGGGGAGGACGTAGATGCCAAACTCTCTGGAGAAAGCGCAAGATATCCGGGTGCAAGGCTAGAGACTTACCAGCCACCAGATCTCGGAAACAGGCAAAAGCTGCCAGCTGAACTTTCAGAGAGCTAAAGGAAGGGCCCTTCTCCTGGCTGTTCTGTAAAAAGGCCAACAGAGAGGGCACCTTGACTGCCTCAGGAGCCAAATGCCGAGTGCCACACTATCGCTCAAGGAGGCACTAGATCCGAACGTATGTTAGCTTGGTAGACCACCTCTGGGCTCCAAGAAGAGTAGAGACCACCACTGGAGAGTAGCCTTTATGCGCTAGCCATCTTTTTCCAAGAGCCAAGCCATAAACGAGAAGTGAACCAGGTCCTCCAGGATGATTGGTCCCTACTGCAATAGACCCCAAGATGGAGGTAACCAAAAAGGAGGCACCTGTAAGAGCTGCATCCACGTTCTCATCAGCCAATCTGGAGCCATCAGAACAATCCTGCCCGGGTGCATTTTATATGCTGAAATACACAGCTCACCAGGAAACACATATAGCAGGTGCTGACTTGACCAAGGCTGGATGAAGGCGTCAATGCCCTCGGATCCCTCTCCATACGGCAAATGAAGAAGCAGCAAACCTTGGCACTGGAGCAGATCACCATCAGATACATTTCGGGGTGAACTCAGTGGCACAGAATCAACTGAAATGCCTCCTGATTTAACTCCCACTCCCTAGGATCCAGAGAGTGCCGGTTGAGGAAGTCTGTTTCCATAATTTCCACCCCTGCAATGTGCTGAACCGACAAGGCTAGGAGGTTCTTCTCTGCTCAAGCAAACAGAGAGCCATCTCCAGAGCTACTCTGGCACTCCTCATGCCGCCTTATCAACTGACATAAACCACTGCCATGGCATTGTCTGAAAACACTCAAACTGCCCTGTCTTCAAGCAGGGGCCAGAAACGCAGAAGAGCCAACCTAATGGACTACACCGCTTCCCTATGGTTCCAATGGGCCTGGGCCATATGGTCTTGGCAATGGGCTCCCCAGCCTGAGAGACTGGCATCCATCATCAGGAAGATCCAGGAGAAGTCGTCCAGAGGCACGCCCTTTCTCTGATGACAATGTTGCTGCCATCACTGTAGACTGGACTTCACCATCAATGGAAACAGGAGCTTGCCAAGCCAGCAAGGACCACTGGAGCAGTCACATGTGATGACATGGCCACAGCACCATCTCTATGGTTTCTGCCATCAATCTGAGGACCTGAAGATAATCCCAGATTCTGGAAGCCTGATGCACACAAAGCAGTGCCAGACTATCCAACAGTCTTTGACTTTCTCCTCTGGCAGGAAACCTCTGCCCACTCAAGTGCCAAAATATGTTTCCAGAAACTCCAGAGACTGGTAAGGTAACAGCTGGCTCTTGCCCTGAGTGATTATCCACCCAAGGCTTTCCAAAATGGACACCACTCGGGATGCCACCTGAGGTGCTTCCGAAAGGGAATAGGCCCAGTCATCCAGCTAAGGATGGACAGAGATAGTGCTGCAGCACTGCAGCAGTCACCACCACGACCTTGGAGAATGTTTTTGGGGCAGTGGATAGCTCAACAGAGAGGGTAGCAAACTAATGGCAAGAAACAAGCGCAAAACCCAGATACTTTGCTGATCCACCTGGATCGAGAATGAAAATACACCTCGGCCAGATCCTGAGAAGCCAAGAACCCCACTTGGCGCACTGCTGAAATCATGGAGCTCAAGGTTTCCATTCAAAAGCGCAAGTGCTCATTGACCCTCTTGAGGGCCAGAAAGGGCTGTAAGGAACGGGGATTTTTTTTTGGCATCACAAGCTAGATGGAGTATCTGCCCTTGCCCCACTCATCCGGCAGGATGAGCACCACCGCCTTTAGATGCAACAACTTGTCCAAGGTGGTCCACACAGCGGCACTTTTGATCACAGACCCACAAGGAGAGATGAAGGCATCTGTAATCGGCTCTTAGCTGAACTGAACAGTGTCTATCACCCAGTGATCCTTGGAAACCTGGGCCCATTCCTGAAAGAAATGGCGAAGCCTGCCTCCAACAGAGGAACTGGAGAAAGGACCCCCAAACCTTCATTGCGCAGCCTGGGAGGGTCCTCCTGTGGGTGGGACCAAGTTCCTGGGCCCACGTGCTCCACAAAAGGACTGAGAATGAACCTGAAGCCCAGAAGCAGAGAGGAAGAAAAGGTTTTCTTTTTTTTCTCAATTCGGTAACAACTAGAGTCCTGAGACCTCCGGGAATCCGGCCAGCATGCTCTCAATTGATGGGCCCATTGGAACTGTCTTCCACAAGATGGTAAGATTTTTGTCTCACCCAGGTCCTTTCCCACCTTCTCCAAATCGGCTTCAAAAAAAGCTTAAATGCCAGGAGGATCAACCGGGCGTTGGAAGATGTATCCGCTGCCCAGCACTAGAGTCAAATCCAACACCATGACACCGTCATCAGGGCACCATCCATAGCCACCAAAAGTACCAGGTCATACATGTCATCAGAAAGGACGGCCACAGCCGACTCCAAAAGAGGGGTAGAAACATCCAGCGGAAGAAAGTGAATCCACTGGAGCAGGGCTCAAGACATAAGGCCTTCACATACCACAAATGAAGAATAGCAGCTGCCACAGTGAGCTGGTTCTTCAATACAAATCTACCTTTTGTCCAGAATATCCTTTAAGGCCAATCCGCTTACCACAGGAATGGTGGTCTATCCAGTAACTGCCGTGACCTGCGGATCCACCTTGGAAATAATCAACCACACAACACACTCCCTCTCCAGGAGAGCATGCATCTTCTTATACAGCCTTAGCCCCTTAGGTGGGGAGTTTGGGTAATCCCACTCTGGCTGCAACAGGCCCTTGAGCACCTCCAGAAAGACAGTAATGGATTTCCAAACCCTTTGCAGGAGCAAGTGCCTCTTCAGCTCCTGCTCTATGACTGGAGCCTCCGCCAAGCTCAAAGTAGATAAGACCCTGGGATCAATACCTCCAGTTCCTACTCCTGAAATTGACAAATAACCTCGGCCTCTTCACAATCCTCTGAAGATTAGAGTATTCTTCATCTATATCAGACATCTCAATCCAAGCCACAGCTGATCCCATCCCGGGAGGAGGGGGAGTGCCCCTGCCAGGGATGCTTTGCCATCAATAGAAGGCTACAATTCTCAGCCTACCCCTCACGAGGCTGTGCGTGGAGGAAATAAAAGGCCTCAGGATCTGCATGTCCATGCCAGAATGACCAGACCTGCTACAAAGGGAAAGAATTCCAGGGAGGACAATGCAGACTCCAGAAGCTTTCCTCAAGGAAATGATCTCCCTATTCTCGGGGGCATAGTTGCCTTCCATCCCCTAGAAGACAGGGAGAGGCCCGCAGCACAAATGCCAGATCCTCCGGCCAGCTAAATATCCTTACCCTTAAGGCTGTCCGCCACTTCCTGCCCTGAGGCATCCCCGGCTGAGAAAGGGGGACAAGGCCTTCCAGGGACGACTCAGAAGCAGAATCCAGTAGCTGGAGATGAGGCATCATGATTGCCAAAGACCAAATCACCTGGAAGAGGAGTTAAAGCAAGTGTCACAACAGTGTGCACTATGGCTGCGGTGACCCGAAGGGTGTGATTAACAGCGTTTTTACCACAGCGCATGTTACAGGCGCTAGGTCAGGAGTATGTGTTGAAGTCGCTTGGGCGGAATGCACGCAAGGACTTCACTATTGCCAGGCACACAAAACAGAAAATGCTATTAATCCGTAAAGAAAATGGGGCGGAACCCCTCACCCAGCGTCAATGGTCACCAATGGTCTACCCCGAATTGCATCCCCACAAACGGAAACGGGAGCCCCCAACAAGGACAATGACAAGGTCAAGCCTTGGTACTCACCTCCTTAGAGTCCCTTGCAGAGAATCCATGCCAGGCTCAGTTCTACTCCCCTGAAACTGTTTCACTGGCTTTGCAGCATTGCATGTAAAGTGGCTGGCAGGGGGGACAGAGGAGGAGGAGAGAGAGGGCATTGAAGTTGTGTCTCTTCCAGATCCTTCCAATTTCTGACTGCTCAACAGGCCCTTATCCAGGGTAAGAGCATGGAACTGTACTAATTTTCCCTCCTCCTATGGCTATCGAAAAGACCACAGGCTAGTGGAGCCTCCCACATTGCGCTCTAATGAGATATCGACCTGCAACCTGTCGTTCACGAGCATTTAAATCAATCTTTTCCTCTCAGATCCTCAGAATTTTCTTCAGAGAGGAGAAAATCCATCCACTATCTGCTGGAGACAAAGAAATAATGAAGGGACCTCTTATGGCTGAGGCGAATAGAGGCATGGGAGTGATTTAATTGAACTGGGGGCTTTACATTGGTTCTTTGTCTCCAACAACTGCTGGGAGAGGAACGCAATCCACTTGTCTGGATTGGTCTAGCAGGACGATATGGAATAAAAACGTTTTCAAGTATATTCGTAGCAAAACACCCGTGAGGGATCAGTTGGACTATTAGATGATGGAGCAGTGGTGATTAATGGAACAAAGTGGTTTGGTAAAAGTGGTCTGGTATATTCTGTGGTAATTTGTTGGTATAACCTCCAGATGTATATTAATATTAATGATATTCCTAGGTATCCCTCCAAATGTATCAAAAGTGAATTCATGGCTCTGGGACAGAGGGTGAAGCAGACAGGTACGCAGGTGGTGTTCTCTTCAATCCTCCCTGTTGAGGGTAAAGGCCGAGACAAAGAAGTTCACATCCTGGAGATGAATGCATGGCTGTGTGGATGGTGTCATCGAGAGGGTTTTGGTTTCCTGGACCATAGGCTGATGTTCCAAGGGCTGCAGAGCAGAGATGGCATCCATTTGTCCAAGTCAAAGTGTCTTCAGCAGCAGACTGACTAACCTACTGAAATGGGCTTTAAATTAGATTTGTTGGGGATGGGCGAAGAAAGCCCCCAGGTAAGTAAAAAATTAAATACCTCTATAGAAATGGGTAAAAGGGGCAACATCTGGAAAATGGTGTGTGCTGTAGCATGGGAAATAAGATCCCAGATGTTAAGGCTTTAATGGAAGAGGCTGACGGATTTAGTGGTGGTTATGGAAAACCGGCAAGCCACTTAACCCTCCATTGCCTCGGAAGAAAGGCCTGGCAATCTACTTCCGGTGACACTGCCAAGAAAACCCAGGAGCTTCTGGGTCGGCAGGAGTCAGGACTGACTCGAAGGCACACACTGCATTGCATTGCATGGAAAACCATGACTGGTATGTAATTATACTGGGCTATAGCTTATTCAGGAAGAACAGGGTAGGAAGAAGGAGAGGTGGAGTGGCGCTATATGTAAAAAATAATCTTAAAGCTATAGAATTACAGGGCTTAAAAGGAAGAGAGGAGGCACTGTGGGTTAAACTAGAAAGAGGGAAAGGGAAATCCATTTGCATTGGAGTTATATACTGATCCCCCTCAAAAGGAGTAGAAATGGACGAAGATTTAATAGAAGGCATACACAGTATTGCCATGAAAGGTGAAGTGCTTCTGATAGGTGATTTCAATATGCCGGCTGTGGATTGGCACATCCCTGCTGCGTTGCCATCTAGAAGGAGATCCTCGATTCTCTACAGGGAGAACTATTCAGGCAACTGGTAACAGAACCCACATGTGAAAGGGTCAGACTGGACTTAGTGCTTACCGATGGGGAAAGCATTTCTGATGTTACAGTGGGAGATCATCTTGTATCCAGTGATCACTAGATGGTATGGTTCAGTATTAGGACTAGGGCTGATAAAATTTATTCAAAAATGAAAGTCCTAGACTTTAGGAAAACTAACTTTGCCGAGATGGGACAATACCTTAAGGAGTCTTTGGCAGGATGGGAACAGCTGGGTGATGTAGAAAAACAGTGGGCAAAACTGAAAGGGGATATTTTAAGGGCAACAAACCTTTTTGTTAGAAAGATAAATAAATGTAAACGTAAAAGGAGGCCACTATTGTTCTCTAAAGAAGTAGCTGAAAAGATGAAGAAAAAGAGGGAGGCCTTCATGAAATACTGTATAAAAGATCACAAAGAGAGAAAGACAAGCATCTCTATTTGGAAAAACTTAGAGAGGCTAGCAAAGTAGTCAGGAAAGCAAAGGTACAAAAAGAAGAAGAAATATCCAATGCAATAAAATGCAAGGATAAGACATTTTTCAAATATGTTAGATTGTGTTCGTGAGGAACTAGCTAAACTAAAGATAGACAAAGTGATGGGTTCGGATGTGATACATCCAAGAATACTAAAGGTATTGGGTGCCACAAGCTTGATAAAAAAGAATTTCCAAGAACATCTTGACAAACTACCCATACATTTTACATCTTACGAATTCCAGCAAGAAGCTCTCTTTGGCACGATGCAAGTATTATGCTGAACCTTAGCAGTAAATTTGAGAGACTGAGATCATACTCCCAATGCCCTAGCTTAGAAATGAGGTTCATGCCTGTCATGGTATGTGCAAAACTAACCCATTTGGAGAAACTGCCCTAACACATACACATACACACACACAGAAGGGTTGAGAAGAATTCTGAGCCATGCTCTGAATGCTTTCCCTACTTGTTCAAAGTTGTGGAGAACTTTTGGAGAGGCAAAGGAAGGGTCAAAGTTGGGAATTTTGCCATAGGAAATGCATTCAGATGTGAACGGAAGGTAGATAGAAAGTTGCCTAGAATTATCAAAAGTTACTATTATGGCCACCGATGGAGAGATGAAATTACAGTAATCTTCTGAGAATCCGGACTGCAGGTAACACAGCATCCAGTTTAATAAGGGTTTTCAGTGCCACAAACCTATATGTCTTAGAACTGGCACAAAACAGCCTGTGCATATATGCTTTTGTTCTGAAATTATTTATATTGTAATTGCAGGATTTTTTGATAACGGTAAATATACAGTTCTACATGACAGTTGTTCCCGCCTTGTGCTTTTCAGTTTGAGAGTACATGTGGTAAGTTAGAAGTAATAGCCCAAATCAATTAACTATTATACTGTTTCTGTTACTGCTTTCTGAAACCTTCACTGCTATACATAGCTATGATCTCTGCATTTAAAACGTGTCTTTTGTGTGCAATACAGTTTTCATACCATGATTTCTATATTTTCTTGCATTTTTCCTACACAAGCCACGCCTAATCTATACACGATTTGACCTCTTTATTGTTGGAAAGTGCAGATCTATGTCATTAAATGTGATCAAAATATCTCACAATAAAAACCGCTAACAAAAGCTATTTACTTTAAAAATAAAGGTTCCATATTTCTGACAGAAAGTATGTCATGTTCTGCTGCTAAATGAAAGGTTTTATTTGGCTGAATTTGCCCATAACTATGTTAGACAATGGAAAAGATGATGCATGTAATAAGAAATAGTCATTCTTATAGCTCTAAGGGATATGTTTACTAAAGAGCATTAAGGGTGCACCGGTTATCAAGCATTAACAGCAGCGGTAAGGGTGTTACTGTGTGGTAAAGGTCAGGGCGGGGATTAGGCATTCCGGCGATAAGGGCATTTGGCTCCACATATCGAATGCTAACAGGACACCGGGCATTAAGATATACTTTATTCAGAAAGGACAGGGTAGGAAGAAGGGGAGGAAGAGTGGCACTATACATAAAAAATAATATTAAAGCTTTGGAACTACAAAGCTTAACAGGGAGAGAGGAGGCACTGTGGGTTAAACTAGAAAGAGGGAAAGAGAAATCTATTTGCATTGGCATGATATACAGACCTCCCTCACAGGAGGACGAGGTGGATGGAGAGTTAATTGAAGAGAAACACAGCATTGCTAGGAAAGGGGACGTGCTACTGATAGAGGATTTCAATATGCTGGATGTTGATTAGCACATTCCAGCTGCAGTATCATCTAGAAGTAAGGAGATCCTGGATTTTCTACAGGGAGAACTATTCAGGCAATTGATAAGAGATCCCACACGTGAAGAGGCCATATTGGACTTGGTGCTTACCAATGGTGAAAGTGTTTCTGATGTTATAGTAGAAGATCATTTTGCATCCAGTGATCACCAGATGGTGTGGTTCAGTATTAGGACTAGAGCAGTTAAAATCCATTCAAAAGCGAGGGTCAAAGGGGTATGTTTACTAAACCGTTTTAATGTTACCGGTGTTAGCTGCAGTCTTACTGTGATGAATGCCATATAAGGTAGTGGGCATTCCGGTCTTAAGGTAGCATTTCGGGTTATCGCGCGATAGAGGGAGCCGTGGCACGTTAACGCACGTTAGCCTTAATTAGGCGCGCTGACCTGCAATCACAGCAACAGGGGTGTAGAACACTGGTTAATACATTGACTGCTGATATGGTGGTCATGAGTTCAATCCCTCAGTGGGCTCAGTTAAAAGGATGTCTGAGGCAATCCCTTTTCCTGCTTGTAACAGTCAGACACATCCCAACAATCTGCACTGCCAGCCAAAAAAGCCTCACCCCAGTGCTGCAACCTAATGCACCTTTTAGGGTGCACCATAAGGCACATCACAAAGCACCACGTCATCCAAGGCAGGTCATAATGTGCCCCAGAGGGCGGCAGGAAAGGTTGGCACCCTCCAAGGCAGCATATAGGGCGCCCCATAAGCTGGCCAAACCTAAGGTGCTGCGAAAGATGCCCCGGGATGCTAAGGTGACACAGGAGATGGTGCCCAGGGGCACAAAGGTGCACCAAGGTCACAAGCATGAAATGTATGGCTCAAACACAGTGGTTGCTGCGGTCCCTTGGCTATGTTACCATCCTTCAGTTAAGTGATTGGAATCATTTGTATGTTGTAGCGTTACATCGCTTTTATAGTTGATTTCTATCTCTTTTCAGGTTCTGCATTCTTGCCTTGGGCAACCCCGGCTCTTTCCTGCATATTGAGGCTCTTTTGAGTCTTGTATGAAGACGTTGTTGTGAGAGTGTTTTGTTGCTGTTGTATGTATGTATATGTTTGTATGTATGGTTTTGTATGCTTGTTAGACGGTTAATGTTGTTTAGAAGAGCTTTCCCATAGTTATTGGGTGTTTTTGAACGTTGAGAGTGATTTTTAAAGATGGCTGTGTGGTGGCATTAAGACCGGTGATGTGAATGTCTTTACTCCCTATAGTGCTTTTGGGCGCTACTTGTGGGGTGTGAAAACCTCTGAGGTCTTTGTCACTGAATTGTGCAAAAATTGTGTTGTGTATGTTATAAGATATTTTTTGGGTTAGGAGCAACTTTTTTGGTTTTCATTACTTTTGCCCCTATACAGCTTATTTAGTAGTGTCAACTTGGTCGCTGTGATGGATATTACATGGAAAGAATCCTTTAGCTATAGTGTAGAGAAAGCAAATGAAATTTTAAAATTACCACCTCTTTTGGGGGATGATGCTAAGGATAGTCCTGATTGGGATGCTTTTTTGAATAAGTCTAAAAAGAGTGTTCAGTTGGAGTTGCACAGTATCACTTTGGCAGAGTACTGCCGTAAAGAAGTCATCCCCCAGGGCCTCCGGATTTGGAAAGCTCCTGGGATGTTTTTGGATGATGAGGCATTTGTAACACATTGGAATCAAATTTTGAACAAATGTTCGTTAGATTTGATGTTATTGGTAATAGACACTGCATCTTCTAAGAATTCTTCATTGATCAAGGAATTGGATGATGAGCTGAAGCACCTAAAAGAAACGTCTGATTATGATACTCAATATGCTGGATTTGTTAAATCGCTTGATAATTATCGGACAGAATTGAAAAATGCCAAAATTAAAAATTTTTTTAAAGATGAGAAGCGTATGAAGGAAGGCTCTATCTATAATTGGTCTTCTAGACGTCGACAACGTGCTCCGTATTGGAGGAGTAGTGGTGAGGATATTTCTTCAGATTCTAGTCAAGGGAGTGGGAGCACGGATGCACGCTCCCGTTCTACAATGCAATTTGGAATTGGCGGTGATTCTGATTTGGTACGTCGTGGTCAACAGCAAAAAAACTTCTCAGGTCCTTCAACGCGCTCCCGACGGAAAAAGAACGGAGTTACTTTTCAGGATTAGCGACAGTTGTTAATCTTTCGGATGTTGTTTTGACATCAGCGCAAACTAGCCTGTTGGCTAGGGGCTTATCTTTTGTTTATGGTCTGAAATATGATCATTTTTCCAGTCGTGTGGCATTGGAACGGCTGATTCGTTCCGTCCAATTGAAGTTGTTTTTTATGGATTTTTCAACAGTTCGAGACTTGTCAGTGGTTCGCCCTAAATCTGCTTGGATTCCTCCAGGCCCTTTGGACCCTTTGCTTTATACTTTTCGACATTTGGTATTGGCTGATTTGGAGGTGATGGAGAAGAAATACGGTACTATGCCAAAAAACTTATCATCGGCGGAATTTCAAGCATTGCAAGAATTATCCACAATGTCTCATGTTGTGATTAAAAGAGCTGACAAAGGTGGAGCAGTGGTGGTGATGAATACAGTAGATTACGAGAAAGAGGTGTGGAGACAGTTGAATAATTTGACTCATTATCTGGTGTTGCCTGGCGATCCTACGGAAACTTTACAACGTCTGATTCAGTCTATGACTTTTGAAGCTTATACATCGGGCTTTCTGACTGCTAAAGAGAAAACCTTTCTTAATCCAGTTTCTCCGAAAGTGCCAGCTTTCTATATATTACCTAAGATCCATAAAAATCTCGTTTCCCCTCCGGGTCGTCCCATTTTATTGAGCAACGATTCCTTGTTGGAACGAGTGGGTATTTTTTTGGACATGTTTTTGAAATCAGAGGTTCCTAAAATTCGTTCTTACATTCAAGACACTACACACTTTTTAAGGCTCCTAGAGGCGTTGGATTCTACTGTTCAAGTTGATTGGATGGTGAGTTTAGATGTGGCAGCTTTGTATACATCCATACCGCAAGACGATGCGTTGCAAGTTTTGAAGGCTGTATGGGATGCCCGGATGCCTCCTATCTGAGTTCCTACCTCCTTGTTGTTATCGTTGGCAGAGATTGCGCTGAAGAAGAATTATTTTGTTTATGACCAGACTTTTTTTCAACAAATTTCTGGCACCGCCATGGGGGCAACATTTGCTCCATCTTTAGCCAACTTATATATGAGCACTTTTGAAGATCGTTTTGTTTACTCTTCAGTATATGCGACCCATATTGTGCAATGGTATCGCTATATTGATGATATTTTTTTATTATGGCGGGGTCCTAAGAGCTCTTTGGAAGAGTTTCTTAGCTATTTAAATTCCTGTGAAGCTTGTATTCAATTTGACAAACATCCAGGCATCTGAGATTCATTTTCTAGACGTCAAAGTGATTAAAGAATATGGACACTTCACCACCACAGTGTATACTAAACCTACTGATAGGAATTCCTTATTACATTTTGCCAGTTTTCATCCTATGCCTTTGAAGCGGAGTTTACCCTACTCTCAACTTTTGCGCTGTTGGCGCATTTGTTCATCGGTTGCGGATTTTAAAACGCAGGCGCGTTTTATGATTAAGAAATTTTCTGATCGTGGGTATCTTTCAGATGTTTTGCGGAATGCATATCATATTGCAGCCTAACAGTCAGGAGCCTGAAAATTTATCATCTATTATTCCATGTGTCTTACCATATTCTAGTCTTTCTTCACGGATAGCGGCAGTCATGCGAAAACATTGGACTATGATTATTAAACATTCAAAATTGGCTGATTTGTCATTACGAATGTCCTTCAGTCGTGGTCAGAATTTGGGGGACCGCCTTTGTTCGGCTGTGATACGCCGCACCACTATCGCGTCAGGGACGGGTCATGTGGCCTGTCAGCATTGTTCTTACTGTGCAGTTATGAGTGTCTCTATTTGTCCAGAATATCAACATTTAGTGCGCTTTATATCTTTTTCTACTACTTGCAATTCTGCCTTCGTGGTTTATGTTTTGTGGTGTGTTTGCCCTAGATTATATGTGGGTAAAACCACGCGGCCTTTGCGGACCCGGTTGGCCGAACATAAGTATAGTTTACATAAATTGCGCACAGATACTCCTTTGATACAGCATTGTGTGGATTTTTCACACCAATTTATGGATCTTCGCTGCACAGTTTTGGAGCATGTTCCTTTAAATATCCGACGTGGTGATCGGAAGAAGTTATTATTACAGAAAGAACAGAAGTGGATTTTTCGTCTGAACACTTTACATCCTTCAGGTTTAAATGACAAGATTGATTGGTCCTTATTTTTTTGATGACTGTGCGGTTTTATGTATATAGTACAGTGCAGTGTGCTGTGTTTCTCCAACCTGTTCACTATTGTGGTTAGTTTGTGTGGGAAGTGGTGTGTGAATGGTTGCAATGTGGTGATTGGTGTGTGTATGAATGATGTAGGGTGATGTCATAGTCTTTTATTTGATTGGCTGTTGGTCCCTTATAGTCAGTGCGTCAGACGCCGTTCTTCTTGCTAGTGGGAAAGTGATATCAATAGATTGTAGTCATTTTGCTTCCCCTGACGAAGCCTAATTGGCGAAACGGGAGCTTCTGTAGGGAGTTATTGTTATCCGCGACGTTTATGAGTTTGCTGTTTCCTGCTATACCTCGTGGAGGTCCTTGTGATCCTATGTGCATTGATGTTTTGGTGGAGGTCTCTATGATCCTGTGGGATCCGACGCTGATGTGTGGTTGCTGCGGTCCCGAGGCTATGTTACCATCCTTCAGTTAAGTGATTGGAATCATTTGTATGTTGTAGCGTTACATCGCTTTTATAGTTGATTTCTATCTCTTTTCAGGTTCTGCATTCTGGCCTTGGGTAACCCCGGCTCTTTCCTGCATATTGAGGCTCTTTTGAGTCTTGTATGAAGACGTTGTTGTGAGAGTGTTTTGTTGCTGTTGTATGTATGTATATGTTTGTATGTATGGCTTTGTATGCTTGTTAGACGGTTAATGTTGTTTAGAAGAGCTTTCCCATAGTTATTAGGTGTTTTTGAACGTTGTGAGTGATTTTTAAGGATGGTTGTGTGGTGGCATTAAGACCGGTGATGTGAATGTCTTTACTCCCTATAGTGCTTTTGGGCGCTACTTGTGGGGTGTGAAAACTTCTGAGGTCTTTGCCATTGAATTGTGCAAAAATTGTGTTGTGTATGTTATAAGATATTTTTTGGGTTAGGAGCAACTTTTTTGTTTTTCATTACTTTTGCCCCTATACAGCTTATTTAGTAGTGTCAAACACAGATGTAACCATAACATTGCACAGAGCACCAAGGAAAGGCAATGAACAAGTGATGGAAGGAAGTAGATGACAGAGCTCATGGACCAGCCAAATCTGCGTGCAGCCCATGTGGCAGCAGGTAAAGTGGACAAACATATCGGGGGCAGCTGTTCCGATGTACTGGGTGATGGTAATGTACAGTGCAATAATGACAGTGTGTGGCAGAGGATGGGGATATGTGTCCACCAGAGGAGGTAGAGGTGGCAGGATAAGTGCAATGACAGGAGGACAGAGGAGAGCACTGCCATGCAAAGCAGACACAGGAGAGGCAAGCAAAGGGTCTCATCTGTCATGGCTGTCTGGAGCAATCTCTTTTGCTGCATGTAACAGTCTGCACATCTCTACAATCTGTGCTTCCAGCAGAAACACCCTCACCTCATTGCCATCACCTACCGCACCATATAGGGCAGGGGCGTGTCTGGATTCACATGTGGATTGGGGGCAGCACCTACAGACCCAGCCTCTCAGGGCCAGGGTGGGGGGATAGAAGCTGCCACCAACAGCCCCACACTCTACATATTTGCTATGGCAGCAGTGGAGGGATATGATGAAGGGCTTTGGGACCAGCTACCCCGGTCCTGCAGAGGAGAGAGCACCCTCCAAAGCACTGGATGCAGATCTGCTTGTATCACACAGGGCACTGGCAGACAGGCAGTAGGCCTGCATACGCTCAGATGCCCCCCACCACCATCTGACATTGACCAGCAGTGCCCACTGTCAGTCTTCACCCTGCAAGGTGCTCCAGCCATACACACTCTAACTGCAGACAGTCTGCTAGCTAGTACATAGTGCATGTTCCTGGAGAAACTGTGTGCACCCAAAAATGGGATGTAAGTACACACACCAAGCAAGTATGTCAGCAATTGGGCCCCAGAACAGAGAACCCAAAGATATCACCTGAAAGAAGTACTGTATAGCACTATGGGGTAACCTAGCCATGCCATGGTCACTGCTAAGTCAGGGTGAGAGTGACCTCATAGCATGACATGCCGTGGCCACCCTGTCCGTGCAGGTGGTGGTTGGGCACTACAATGTCCCAGCCATTGCCCTATGCCCTGTGCAGATGCATCCTGCCCAGGCCGCCCTGTCCGGGCCATACCCACAGTACTTTGCTTTCATTATGCACATTGGCAGGCTAACACTGGAAACAGTGCAAGCATTGTGGGCTCAGTGAGGTGTAGGCAGCCACAACACACTGGGTAAACATACACCCACTCCCACACCTATTTCAGCATTGTGCATGGATAGAGATGGTTGGGAGCCCTGGCCGCCACACCAGTCCTGGGCACAGTGCAGGCATTGCTATGGTACTCAATACGGTTGGGGTCAATCCCCAGGGTGGTATACACTGTCGGGAACAAACACTGAACCACAATCCACAGATATCAGAAAGGTTGCTATGATGAATTTCTGTCAACAAATTGTGTTTAACATAGGATGTGTTATCTGACATTAATCATAGCAACCTTTTGATATATGTGTAACGTGTTCCCAAGTGTAGGACGGCATTGCTAAGGTACGCAGGTGCTAGTATTGGGAGATGCTAGTCTGCGCAGGGCCCAACAGCCTGACTCTCCATGAGGCGTTGGATAGTGGAGCCTGTGGGTGTGGGTGTTTGTGCCGCTGCTCTAGGGCAGAGGTTCCCAACTCCAGTCCGGGTGGGCCGAACACGGTTCAGGTCTTCATGCTGTCCCTAATGAATATGCATGGTTACATTTGCATACAATGGGGTGTGTGGCATGTAATTACATCTCATGCATATTTATTAGGGACATCCTGACAACCTGAATGGTGTATGGCCCTCCAGGCCTGCAGGTGGGACGCTCTGCTCTAGGGACCGCACATGTTAATGGTGTCTGTGCTCTGTAGGGTAAAATATAGGCGTTTCTGGCATGTTTCATTTATCTGCAATAAAGGTTCTGTCTTTCTTACCATGGTTTAGCACTGGGTAAAATACAGGGACATGGTTTGCAGGGACCACAGCTGGGACTTGAACCTGTGACCCTCTGCCCCTGAACATACTGGCTGTGTGTACTGCACCACACTGTTGCCATAGAGACCAACCATTCCCTGGGGATACCATGACTGTATTTCAGACAGACCGTGTCTGTTGCAGTGCACGGCACACACCTAAACGGGGCTTGGCCATGGACTGCTGTGGGCAGCTGCCACTGTCCCCTCCACCACCAGCACCCCTCCGCCACCATGCTGACATGCCCTTATGCCGGTGATGCTGGTGGTGCGCAGTCCCAGGCCAGCCTGTGTGCTGGTAGGCAGCTGCCTATGGTGTGGGTTCTCGGGTGGGGGTGCTTACATGGACATGCGCACTTCCCCCCGGCACCACCTGCCAATGTTATGTGCCCTTGGGGTACCTGTAATATCCCCTGGGACACTGTGGGAAACACACTCGTGCCCATGTTGGACCCTCGTCAATTGCTGTCTTGCTGCTTCACTGTTTCGGCATTCCTATGTGCCACCTAGGCATCTGCCTAGTCTGCACTGTGCCCCAGCTGCACCACAGCATGTGCCACCTGCAGCCCTCTGTATCCCATTTCCAGCATCAGTACAGTTGCCCTTTCCTACGTGCCCACTCTGCTGTTGCAGCACATGTGCACGCCATAACAAACCTGCCCAATATAAACGAGACAAAACCCTGATCACCGCTATTTCAATGTAGGATCATTCACTTTGTAGGGGGACAGAGAATAGACCCTTCCAAACATGATATCTTCTTTTTTATGCGTTGTCAGTAGTGTTGATTTATCTTTATCATTAACATCACTATTGGCCAGCTTGGTTATTGGGATTTCAAATGTGGTTCTGTTCATCTTATCTGTTTATTTGCCTTTTTGGTTCCTGCACATGTATCACTAATATCATGTTTTTGGGTTTCCCTGCCTTTGCTGTACATTGCTGACTGAAATGGTTTCTCTGACCTCCAAATGTGCCTAGCATGAGGTTTTCACTGACGCTAATTTTCTGAGCTTCATTTCACGGCGTTAGTGTGCAAGGAGCCACTCCACGCCCTCTCTCCACCCATTGACCCCTTCTCTCTGCCCCTGGGGAGCCTTCCTCCACCCTCTGGGGAGCCTTACTCCACCCTCGGCGCACCTTACCGCCGCAGCAGACGTTATCACGCGATATGTGCCATTATCGCCCGATAACGTCTTATATCACGCAATAACATTGCAGCTGCGACGTTGGTGACGTTTAGTAAACATACCCCTTAGACATTAGCAAAACTAACTTTGCCAAGATGGGCCAGTACCTCAGGGAGTCGTTAGCGGGATGGGAACAGCTGGGGGATGTAGAACAACAGGGGGAAAAACCAAAAGGGGATATTTTAAGGGCAACCAACCTTTTTGTTAAAATGGTAAATAAAGGTTAAAGGAAAAGGAGACTGCTTTGGTTTTCGAAAGAAGTAGCTGAAAAGGTGAAGAAAAAGAAGGAGGCCTTCATGAAATACAAGAGATCACAGAAAGAGGAAGACAGGCATCTATATTTGGAAAAACTTATAGAAGCTAGCAAAGTAGTCAGGAAAGCAAAGATTCAAAAAAGAGGAGGAAATAGCCAACGCAATAAAATGAGGGGATAAGATATTTTTCAGATATGTTAGTGAGAAAAGAAAGGGCAAAAGTGGTATTGTCAGAGTCAAGGTTGAAGGGGAGAAATATGTAGAAGCTGATGAGGATAAAGCGGAATTGCTTAATAAATATTTCTGTTTTGTGTTCACAGATGAAAAACCAAGAGCAGGACCTCAGAAAACACCCACAAATAGGAACAGAAGTGAGGGGCATCTTGAACAATTTTCAGAAGACTGTGTTTGTGAGAAACTAGCTAAACTTTAAAGTAGATAAAGTGATGGGACCAGATGGGATACACCCTAGAATACTGAGGGAACTTGGGGACATTCTAGCAACTCCACTGACTGATTTTTTCAATGCTTCGTTGGAGTCGGGAGTGGTGCCAAAGGACTGGAGAGAGGCAAATGTGGACCCTTTACACAAAAGCATAAGTAAGGATGTGGTTGGAAACTACAGGCCAGTCAGTTTAATTTTGGTGGTGAGTAAATTATTGGAAGCGATGCTGAAAGAGAAAATAGTGAGGTTTCTGGAGTCCAGCGGATTACAGGATCCGAGACAGCATGGATTAATCAGAGGCTGGTCTTGTCAGACAAATCTGATTGATTTCTTTGACTGGGTGACCAGGGAATTGGACCAAGGGAGAGCCCTAGATGTGGTGTATTTAGATTTCAGTAAAGACCCTCACTTGGTTTGCAGCTTGTCGTGCTGTGAGGGCTTGTGTGCATCAGTGATGCTGAGAGCTAAACTACTGGCAGGGTCTCCTAAGATGGACAGGTCTCAGCTGAGGTGCCAGACCAAGACAAACCACCCATCTGGGCAGCAGCAGAATGGGATAGTGTTGACGGCGGAGTATCACTCTACTTCTGTATCTTCCCATAAAAACCCAATGGATAGTTACAACAAAACAAATTGTGCTATAGTGCTGGAAGATGAGACCCCCAGGTCGGAAGGAACTCAACTAGCTACTGGGGAAGAGATGAAGACTTTTCAGAGTAAAGCCAGCATTTATGATGTGTTTGCATCAAAGCCCTCGGGATGTCTGACTGCTGATGTAGCTGCGCATGAAATGAGAGTCAGAAGCTGTAAAGATGTCTTACACATTGGAACATGGAACATACGAAGCATGAACCAAGGGAAGTTGGAGGTGGTCAAGAATGAAATGGAACGTGTACAACTTGATCTGTTGGGTGTCAGCAAACTGAGATGGACTGGCATCGGGCACTTTGCATCAGATGATCACATGGTCTACTATGCTGGAAATGAAAGATAAAGAAGAAATGGTGTTGCATTTATAATAAAGAAGAAACTTGCAAGAACTGTAATGAAATACAATGCAGTCAGCGAACGCTTAATCTCTATTCGTCTAAAAGGAATGCCTATCAACACAACTATAATTCAAGTATATGCCCCAACAACAGTTGCAGAAGAGAATGAAATTGAAGAGTTCTATGAACAAGTACAAGCTGAAATTGACAGAACATGCAAACAGGATATCCTGATCGTCATGGGTGACTGGAACGCAAATGTTGGCAACAAAGAAGAAGGCAAAGTAGTTGGAAAATATGGACTTAGAAACAGAAATGAAGCTGGAGAAAGACTGATAGAATTCTGCAAGACCAATGATCTATTCATCTCACATGTTCCAGCAACACAAGCGGCGATTGTTCACATGGACTTCACCCAATGGATTGTATAAAAATCAAATTGACTACATCTGTGGAAGTCAACGATGGAAGAACTCTGTAACATCAACAAAGACAAAACCTGGAGCTGACTGTGGTACAGATCATCAACTACTAGTATGCAAACTCAAGCTAAAGTTGAAAAAGAGCAAACCACTCATGAATGCAGCAAAATATGACCTTGAGAATATACCACTGGAATTTAAAGACTGCCTGCAAAATCGATTTGCTGCTTTAGATACAAATGACAGATCTCCAGAAGAGTTATGGAATGACATCAAGAAGGTTGTGTTGGAAGAAAGCGAGAAGTCTCTACAAAAGGTGAAAAAGCAAAAACAGCCAAAATGGATAACGGAAGAAACTCTGAAAATTGCCCAGAAACACAGAGAAGCTAAAGCCAGAGGGGAAAGAAAGACAATCGCAGAACTCAACAGAGATTTCCAACGTGCAGCAAGACAGGACAAGGAAAAGTACTACAATGACACATGCAAGGAAATAGAAGCAGAAACTATTAGAGGAAGAACAAGATCAGCTTTCCTAAAGCTACGAGAGTTAAAGAAAATGTTCCAGCCTCGAACTGGAATGTTACAAGATGCTCAAGGTTCTATGCTGAATGATGCTGAGAAGATCAAGAAAAGGTGGAAGGAATATACAGAGTTTTTATATGATAAAGATCAAGTGGACCAATAGCCATTTCAACCTGTACCTTATGATCTGGAACCATTGGTGATGAAAGAAGAAGTTGAAGCAGCATTGAAAGCCTTATTAAAGAACAAAGCACCAGGCATTGATAGCATTCCCATAGAAGTATTACAGCAATCTGATGCAGCTGCTACCATACTTACAAGGCTCTGCCAGGAAATATGGAAGACAACATTTATTTATTTATTTACATTCTCTTATATACCGCGCTATTCTGCATCAGTGTGGTTTACATTGAACAAACTGAAATTACATGGAACAGGGCATTATAACTTGGAGATAACTATTTTACAAGGAACATGGGCTATGGAGGGTTAAATGGCTTGCCCAAGACCACAAGGAGCACCTGTGGGACTTGAAACCCCATCATGACCAACTGACTGGAAAAGATCTGTGTTTATACCAATACTAAAGAAAGATGATCCAACTGACTGTGGAAATTATCGCACAATCGCTCTGATCCCACATGCCAGCAAGATTCTACTGAAGATTATTCAAAAGAGACTAAAACCATACTTGGAACAAGAACTACCTGAAGTGCAAGCAGGGTTCAGGAAAGGACGAGGAACGAGAGACATCATTGCGAATGTAAGATGGATCCTTGAAAAGACTAAAGAATACCAAAACGATATCTATTTGTGCTTTATCGACTATAGCCAAGGCTTTTGACTGTGTAAACCATGAGAAACTCTGGGCCACATTAAGAAGCATGGGTATACCAGAACACCTGATCGTACTCTTGCACAATCTGTACATTGATCAAGAAGCAACAGTTCGAACGGAACAAGGAGAAACAGAATGGTTTAAAATAAGCAAAGGTGTAAGACAAGGTTGCATACTTTCCCCCTACCTGTTTAATTTATATGCAGAACAAATCATCAGCGAAGCAGGATTGTATGAAGACAACAGAGGTGTGAAGATTGGTGGAAGACTCATCAACAACCTTTGCTATGCTGATGATACCACATTACTGGCTAAAAGTGAAGATGATCTGAAACATTTGCTTCTCACAATCAAAGGGCATAGTCTCAAAATGGGCCTGCAACTTAATGTAAAGAAGACAAAGATCATGACAACTGGTATAAGAAACAGGTTCATCTTTGAAGGAGAAGAAATTGAAATCGTGAACAACTTTAAATTACTTGGATCAACTATCAATAAAGAAGCAACAAGCAGTCAAGAAATCAGACGACGCATTGCACTTGGCAGAATGGCTATGAAAGACCTAGATAAGATTCTCAAGAGCAGAGATGTCTCTCTCCATACAAAGATTCAACTTGTTCAAGCCATGGTATTTTCAATAGCATCATATGGATGTGAAAGCTGGACAGTGAAAAAGATAGACAGGAAGAAAATTGATGCCTTTGAATTATGGTGCTGGCAGCGAATACTGTGTATAACATGGACTGTCTGAAGAACAAACCAGTCGGTACTAGAGGGGATCAAACCTAAGCTTTCTTTAGAAGCTCAGATGACAAGACTTTGACTTTCATACTTTGGACACATCATGCGAAGAGAGAGATCATTAGAGAAAGACATCATGCTTGGCAAGATAAAAGGTCAATGTAAAAGAGGAAGGCCAGCACTGAGATGGATCAATACAATAACAGCAGCTACAGGTACCAATCTGTCAACAATGAGCCGCCTAACTGAAGACCGAATGCAATTTAGGATAGCTATCCAGAGGGTCATCATGAGTCGACTCCGACTCGATGGCACTTAACAACAACAACAACAAAGCCTTTGACACCCTTCCTCACAGGCGACTTATAAACAAACTGAGAACTCTAGGGATCGACCCTAAAGTTACTGCTTGGGTTAGAAATCGGTTGAGTGGAAGGCGACAAAAGGTACAGGTAAATGGAGCTCACTCTGAGGAGAAGGAGGTAACCAATAGTGTGCCCCAGGGATCTATCTGTCCTTGGTCCGATTCTTTTTAACATCTTTGTTAGTGATATTGCGGAAGGGCTGTCGGGTAAGGTTTGCCTCTTTGCGAATGATATCAAAATCTGCAATAGAGTAGACACCCAGAAAGGCGTAGATAACATGAGGAGGGATCTAGCTAAGCTTGAAGAATGGTCTAGAATTTGGCAGCTGAGATTTAATGTTAAAAAATGCAAGGCCATGCATTTGGGCTGCAGTAATCCAAGGGAGCAATATAGTATAGGGGGTGAAGTACTTTTGTCCACTAAGGAAAAGTGGGACCTAGGCATGATTGTGTCTGATGATCTTAAAGTAGCTAAACGGGTGAAAATATGACGGCAAAAGCTAAAAAGATGCTTGGGTGCATATGGAGAGGAATGGTCAGCAGAAGAAAGGTGGTGATAGTGCCTCTGTATAAGTCTTTGGTGCGACCTCATTTGGACTATTGTCCGCAATTCTGGAGACTGAACCTTCAAAAAAATATAAACAGGCTGGAGTCAGTACAGAGGGTGGCTACTGAAATGGTTAGTGGTCTTCATTATAAACATATGAGGACAGACTTAGGGATCTTAATATGTACACCTTAAAGGAAAGGCAGGATAGAGGTGATATGATTGAGATTTTTAAATACCTCTATGGCATAAATGCACAGGAGGACAGTCTCTGTCGATTGAAAGCAAGCTCTGCTACGAGGGGACATGGGATGAGGGTAAAAGAGGATAGATTCAGGAATGATATGCGGAAATATTTCTTTACCGAAAGAGTGGTGAAAGCATGGAATAGTCTCCCAGTGGAGGTGGTAGAGATGAGGACAGTTTCTGAATTCAAAGAAGCATGGGACAAACACAGAGGATCTCTAAAGGAAAAAAGGGGACTATTGTAGTGACTGATATGGAAGGGCAGACTAGATAGACCATGTGGTCTTTTTCTGTCATCATGTTTCTATGTTTCTAAGATGTCAAGCGTGCATCTTAACGCCCAAAAATGGCAGTCACCTTAACGCAGAATAAGGGAGCCCTTGTGATGGATGGAAGGAAAGGTAAGAGCTAGTGGACATGTCAGATGCATATGTATCCTATGTATTAGTCAGTAAGTGGGATGAGCATGTGGGAGGCAGCTATACTGTATCAGTGAGGGATGCCCATTGTAATCTGCTGTATTGTCAGTGTGTGGCATAGGATTCAGAAGAAGTGTCCCCTGGCAGAGCCAGCATCGCCATGATGTGGGCATCAAAATGATGACTGAGCAGGAGTAGTAATGTGCAGATCATTCACAGGAGAGGTGTGAGTGATACATTCTAATTAATAAAATGTTCCTGTGTGGGCCATGGTGTAGCAGCTGGCAGGAGAATACATGACTGTACATAATGGGCGTATACTGATGGATGGGCTGAAGGATGGATGGCAGTAGATGAGAGTGCAGTATGGCCTTGCTGCTCCGATGTACTTGATGTGACCGCACAAATGCAGTTGTAGTGCGTGTGAAAAAACAGTATCTGTCCCACAGGGAAGATCCAATACCAGCTATTTAGGTATGACAGCTGTCTCAGCTTTTCTAACCACCATACAATCTTCCTAACAGATGTGCACATAACAACTGGACAAGTGTCTCTCATATTGGCCATATGGAGCAAAGTGTGATGCTCCCCCTTAGGATGTGCCTGCATGTATTGCATATATGTGATGGAGCCCAAGATGTTTAGTCACAATTATGATGAAATATTCCAATCATACACAACTCATGAGTCATACATCTGTAGGGTGAACATATCCGACCCTTTGCAATGTGCTACAGCAGAGCCAATAAAGTCATGCTGTCAGATGGGCATGATTGCAATGTGCATGTTTGCAGACTCAATTTGCTATTATAACACATAAAAAAGAATATGAATGCATGTCCTCCAGTCAATGCAGACCCTGGACTGTTTCTGGCAATATACTAAAGTGAGATTCCCACAGCCACAAAGAGAACAAGTGGGATTTAAACCCTGCTCTGTTCCTTACTGAGCTAGTGCGCTAATCATTACGCTACTCCTCAAGAACTTTCTGCACAGCAGTGTCTAGTATCAAAGAGACTGCAGATCCCTGCCTGCAATGGCCGAAACCCAGGACATGAAACAATGTGGCTGGCACATTCTGAGACATTTGTAAACCACACCTAGGGCCTGACTACAGCTGCACACACGTAGTATGTACTGCAATGGACACTCAGTACTGTAGCTGCATAACGGACACACAGCTGCAGAATATATGTCTTGTCCAAAGATGAAGCCACATGTGAGGTCAAGATTCACGTCCCTCCACTGTACCTCCAACGCCAAACAACAGTCGCGCACAGAGATCTGTTGCGCTGCAGTGTGGCACTAACTCCTGAGGCATAACATGTGCAGGGCATGCAGTTCCTTGTGACCTTCTGTACACTGCAAGATAGGTACACTTGCACATATGCCTAACTCAAACTACATTCATGACCCATGAGGTCCATCGTAGACCATCCTGCCCTCCTCTGGGGGCTATGCACATGTTTTCCACCATCATAGAAGACATGCAGGTACTGGGCAATGCTCCAGTGATAAAGGTTGCCACTATGGCTGCCGTTATTGGTTAGCCCCTCCATTACCCATGATGCACCTCACAATCTGAGCAGAAATATGCAACTGTTGCCCACATGGAAAATGCAGGAATCCATCACATCAGCCCTGTAATATGCAGGGACATTGTGTGCTTCCTGCACATAACAGCTGCCATACGTGCAAATGACCTATTTCAGCAGTCACCCTGAATGTGAGGAAGGGCACATATCACCTGGTCCTCAGAGCAAATGCTGCAATAAATGGACTCCCCAGGTTCTAGAGTAGATCTATATCATTGTCTGTGTGCTGTTAGTCACTTGGTATTCTGTACAATTGCAACATGCTGGAGTGGCCTGTCAGATTTGGGTTTTGTTCTCTGCTCCTGTTAGCCAGGGACTCTCCTATAACACCTCAGGTCAGTCCATGAGATTGCAGAAGCTGTTTCCAAAGAAACCAAATGCAGTGAATGTTGTCTAGACAAGAAGGGGAGGGGATTGCTAACAGAAGGGACTGTCAGGACCATAGTCATCAGCAGGTTACCCAATCAGCAAGATCAATCACAGGCAGCCTGCATATGTTGGGCAACACTGGGCTGTGTCAGCCACTCATATACAGTACCATCTGTGCCCAGTCTGTTAGTCACCACACACTGGCTTTGTATTAACAGCATGGACATCCGACAGCCTGTCTAGTGACTAGAATGTCAAACAAGAAACAGCACCCATATCACTGCAACTTGATCCTATACTGCAGACACTGAGTAGGCCCGCATAGCTTCTGGCCATGTGAACATAGGCTTTGGTCAGCAATGCCACCTACGAAGGGCACATTCTAAACATATATTTATTTATTTACATTTCTTATATATATGGTACTGTTCCTCCCACCCCTACCCCCATTTCAACATTCACCTCCAGGCACTGCCTTCCCATACAGTGGTAGGTGATGCAGAGATCAACCTGACATCCTGTGGCACATTTCGGCAGCTGGAATTGTGCATGCACCATTCAGATGTCAGTGTCCCACAGTCACAATAGGTAATGTACCGTTGAGTGCTTTGGTCAATGATCAGTAGACAGTGTTGAGATGGTGTATACTGTGTGAAAATTTGCCTGATACAGACCTGCGTGTATGAACATACTGTCATGGAGCAAAGAGTCCTCCAGTTTGCACTTTGCGACTGCAGCATGCATGCAGGTAAATTGCAGAATCTTTCTAGTGACACCAACTAAGTGAATGAATTGGACATTCACAGAGGCCAGCCCTCCATTTGGGCCTAGTTCCCTATAGGCTGCAGCTGTACCAAGTGGGCTGACAGTGTTGACACGGATACAGCTGTTATGGCAGTTGGCATTAATCAGGACTCTCACCTCTGCAAATTGGTGTGTCCTGAGGTCTGGAGGCTCAGAAGTGAGGGTTGCAACACACACACATATCCCCCCTGCTCTCTCCAGTCAAACCAGCAGGCAATTTGGGAGTCGCACAGCAGTGTCATGTTGGGAGGTAAGTGTAGGGGAATTCTGTGGGGATGGGCCTTGACGATGGGGTAACTGGGAATGTATTACAGTGTCACAGTCACAGGTTGTAACTACTTACTGTAAACTAACCATCTGCTTGCAAATGGGGTCTTACACAGTATATGGAATTGCTGAATAGATGACCTGCAGTATGTTGTATCTACAGCCATAAAGCCTGGGCACCACATGCATGCACAGTGCACTGCTGCAGCTCACATTCCTCTGGAGACACACACACACACATGACCCCACTGTCCAAAAGTGGTGCAAGTTGGCATTCTTGCCTGCCTCTTGGGCCTCCTTTAATGCTCCACCATTGTCATCGCTTGCTCAGCATGCAGGTGCTATTAGTGCACTCTGCAATACTCAGGAGCTGTCAACAACCACTCAGTGTGCCGGTGCTATTTGTATGTTCTGCCATCCAAACATGGGAGGTACAGCTTCTCAGTATGGCATCTGAGTGTAAGGACTCATGCTAAATGAAATGTTGAAGGTTGCACATGATGACACAGTTCTGGAAATGTAGGATAAAGTTAACATAACATTCCTAGTCCACAGGCTGGTTTTGAACCACTGACCTTTTTTGTCATAAGCACACTGGCCATGTATTTGGAGCCACAGTGCAGCTGTGTGGATTTATCAGTCCATGGGTATATATGTGGTCATTGTCAGGATGCATGAGTGCATGAGTTGGGGTATGCCTATGTCTGCTTAGATCTCTGCAGGCTCTGTGCCATACTTGTCTGACAAGGTATGTTAGACAGGTGTGCGAGAAGGACATCTTGTTCAATCTGTAAATTGCCGTGTCTTGCTATGCTGCTGGTTCACCTGACATTCATGTCTTAAATATGGGATCTATCCAGTCAAAGGGCCAGGCCATGATACATGAACACACACATTCCAGACCATGGGTGTCCTAGCGGAATGACCAACATACACATTTCCTGCTGTGTGCTTGCAGACCACCATAACTAATTTAGATTCACATGTGGCTCAGATGATTGTGACTGACTGAATACTTACCTACGGAGGGGTCACTAGTTCATGTACAGATTATGGTCATCATTTAGTAGGTGAGAAAGCAGAGTGGTCATTTTTTCCTCTGATATGGGCTGTTATCATACTGCATAATATTCCTGCCTCAGTGGCATATGCCCCCCCCCCCCAACATGCACATATCCACTCAATATGTGCAAGTGGGGGCATCCTGATCCCAGGACCAGCCCATCCATTAGGCAAACTAGTTAAGTGCCAAGGTCCACAGATCATGGTAGATAGCATGCCAGCCAATCCCTCCCTCCCTGCAAGCATGGCCCAGTCACCACTTCAGTGCTGCAGGTGGCCTTACTGTAGTCACAGCATGCTGCTCTTGCCCCCTTCCAGTGGGGAATGTGGGCACACATGCTGCTGCCTTAGACCTCAGTAGGGAAGGATCACCATGTGCTCCACTGTACCTGCTGATGACATGCTTCGCTTGCCACTGATGGTGGCAACTGTGGCGTTGCACCTGATATGCAGGGCCGGGACACAGATTTCTTCTGCACCAGGCTGCATGTATGTGTGCTGCCAACATCACAGCAGAGGCATTCCAGACATCGCAGATGTAAACCCTAGGTAGCTGCCTTGTCAGCCTAGTGGACCAGCCAGCACCACTGCAATGCTCACATGACACCTCCTTTGCCAATTTGGCACCAACAACATAGTGTCCTTTAAATAATGAGGCACCATGCCGTTACTGCCAATGAAGCACTACCATCACTAATTTGGGAGCTACAATGGGAGGAGCACAGTGCATACATTTAAATAGGCTCTTTCACCTCAGAAATAGCCCTTAACACGAGCTTTTGCCCTCACGCTAGGAGACCAGTTTCCACACATTAATCCACCATTATCAGGGATTAATGCACCTTTACTCCCTTAATGCTCCTTAGTAAACATACCCCTAAATGAAGCATGCCAACATCTATTTTCCTGAATATGTTAAATAGATGTACTGAATGAGCACGCAGAGTTTTCGAAAATAAGACTGATCTGCTTTCCAAATATGATGCTATATTTAAAAAAGAAAAATGGCCATGGCATATATTCTAATAATGGAGAGCAATGTGTTTATAAACCAATATCCGAATTATATATTACTTCATGAAAATATATCAATAAGCAGTAAAAATTTAGGATATTTAAAATTCTGCAGCCCTAGAGCCTTCTAGAGAAGTAAAAAAGATCTCTTTTTTTAAATTCAAAAATTTGGTTTGCCGTCATTCAGTGGGAGGAGTGGCCTAGTGGTTGGGGCAAGGTACTTCAGGCCGGAAGGTTGGGGGTTCAAATTCCACTAGAGGACAGCAACCTTGGGCCGGAAGGACTGGGGTTTCTAGTCCCACAGGTGCTCCTTGTGGTCTTGGGCAAGCCACTTAACCCTCCATAGCCCATGTTCCCTGTAAAATAGTTATCTCCAAGTTATAATGCCCTGTTCAATGTAATTTCAGCTTGTTCAATGTAAACCGCACTGATGCAGAATAGCGTGGTATATAAGAGAATGTAAATAAAAAATAAAAATAAAAATTGCCCATGTTCCCTGTAAGTATTAGCGTATGTGTGTCATATCCCCTTGTGTTAAATGTATCTCCCAATTGACTGCTTTGACCCGGTGAAAAGTGGGATATAAATACAGCTAAATAAATAAATAAATTCAAAAAACATCATCAAGCCAGCTTATATCAATCATAGAAGCACAGCTAAATTCATGTAGCAATGCACTGCATCAAAAAGTGGATGATAAGACTTGATTATAAAAAAATCTTCATTATGTGCAGTTAATTCAAATGAACTATAATAGTTCTATATATGTGATATATAAAAGAGTCATGGAACCCCAACATCCACTTTGAAAGCCTCTGTATGTAATGTCCAAAAAAAGTGAAAATCTGTTGCCTCTGGTACACAAACCTAAATGCCTCCAGCATGTAGACCCCTCACTGATGTTTTGGCATTTCATACTTGTCCCAGGAAGTATATATCCTCAAAAGTTAACAAGTGCAAAGTGAAAATGCAACATCCTTTTAAGCGGTATGTTTACTAAACCGTCTTAACGTACGCTCTCCTACGTTATCGCACGATAAGGCACCTTAGCGCATGTTAACGCGCGCTAAGGCGCAAACGAGCGCTGAAGGCGGAGAAAGGCTCCCGGAGGGCGAAGGAAGGCTCCCCAGGGGCGGAGAGAGAGGGTCAATGGGCAGAGAGTGGGAGGGGAGAGGCTCCCTGCACACTAACGCTGTGAAATCCGAGGCTGAAAACTAACGCCAGTGAAACCCTGGCGTTAGAGCTGATTTAAAGGGAAAAGAAACCATTTCCGTCAGCAATGTACAGCAAAACCAAGGAAACCTACAAAAAAGTGATAAGTGTGATACATGTGCACGGAACAAAAGGGCAAAGAAACAGTGAAAATGACCAGAAAAAAATGTAAAAAAACCATAACCAAGCTGGGCAACAGTGATATCAATGGGAAACATCAAAAAACACCCCCAAGAAAGCTTCCAAAAAAAGATATGAATTTTGGAAGGGTCTAAGCTCTGTCCCCATACAAAGTGAATGAGCCCACAGTGAAATTGCGCTGATCAGGGTTTTCCGCTCCATTGGACAGGTTTCCTATGGTGTGCACATGTTCTACAACAGCAGGGTGGGCATGTCGGAATGGGCAACTGGACAGATGCTGGAAAAGGGGACACAGAGGGCTGCAGGCGGCACATGCTGTGGTGCAGCTGGGGCACAGTGCGGACTAGGGTAATGCCTAGCTGGCCCATAGGAACGCTGAAACAGTAGAGCAGCCAGACAGCAACTGCTGAGGGCCCAACATGGGCAAGAGTGTGCTTCCCACGGGTTCACAGGGAATAGTACCCAGCAGGTACCCCCAATGGCACGGAACATTGGCAGGCGGTGCTGGGGGAAAGCGTGGACAGCTATGCAGGCACCCCTACCCCAGAACTCGCACCATAGGCAGCTGCCTACCCGCAGACAGGATGGATTGAGACTGCGCAGCACCAGCAGAAGGGCATGTCAGCATGGTGGCAGAGGGGTACTGGTGGTGGAGGGGGCAGAGGCAGCTGCCCAGAGCAGACCATGGCCTAGCCCTGTTTAGGTGGGTGCCGTGCACTGCAACAGACAGGCTCTGTCTGACAAACAGTCATGGTATCTCCAGGGAATGCACTATCTCTGTGGCAATGCAGTGGTGCAGTGAACACAGCCAGTGTGTTCAGGAGCAGAAGGTCACAGGTTCAAGTCCCAGCTGTGGTTCCTGCCAACCCAGTCCCCATATTTTACCCACTACTAAAACATGCTAATACAGACAGAACCTTTATTGCAGATAACAGAAACATGCCCAATAAACCTACATTTTACCCTACAGAGCACAGACACCATAAACATGCACATTACCTAGAGCAGAGTCTCCCAAATGCAGTCCTGGAGGGCCAAACACCATTCAGGTTCCATGCTGCCTCTAATAAACACGGCTGTGCTGCATGTCTATGCACTGCCCCCATGGTATGCAGATGTATCTCATGCATATTCATTAGGGACAGCATGAAAACCCAAACAGTGTTTGGTCCACCAGGACTGGAGTTGGGAACCTCTGCCCTAGAGCAGCGGCCAACATGGGCAGACACACCCTCACCCACAGGCTCCATTATCCAAAGCCTCCTGGAGAGGCAGGATGTTGGGCCCTGCATGCATCTCCCAATACTAGCACTTGCATACCTTAGCAATGCCACCCTAAACCTGGGAATATTGTACACAGCTATCAAACGGTTGCTATGATTACTGGCAGATAGCAATTCCTAAGTTAAGCACAATTTGCTGATTGAGCTGCATCATAGCAACCTTTCTGCTGTCTGTGGAGTGTGCTTCAGGTCTGATGTCTGACAGTGTTTACCACCCTGGGGAGTGACCCCAACAGTATTGCGTACCATAGCCATGCCTGCACTGTGCCCAGGACTGGTGCGGTGGCCAGGGCTGCCAAGAGCCTCTATATTTGCACAATGCTGGCATAGGTGTGGGAGCGTGTGTTTGTCTATCCAGTGTGTGGTGTCTGCCAAAACCTTCCTCAGCCCACACTGTTGCCAGTGTAAGCCTGACAATGAGGAGCAAGGTACAATGGGTATAGCCCGGGCAGGGTGGCCTGGCCAGGATGCATCTGCACAGGGCATAGGGCAATGGCTCGGACATTGTAGTGCCTGACAACCACCTGCACGGACAGGGTGGCCACAGCATGTCCTGCTGGGAGGTCACTCTCACCCTGACTGAGCAGTGACCACGGCATGGCTAGGTTCCCCCATAGTGCTATATAGTGTTTCTCTCATGTGATGTTTATGGTTCTCTTTTGGGGCCCAATCACTGACTTATCTGCTTGGTGTGTATGCTGACATCCTAGTTCTGGGTACATGCATCTCCTCCAGAAACATGCACTATGGAGTAGCCAGCAGACTGTCTGCAGCTAGTATGTGTCTGGATGGAACATCTTGCAGGGTGCAGCAGCTGGAGGCTTGTTGCTGAAGAATGCCAGATAGTGGTGGGGGGCAGCTGAGCGTTTCCAGGCCTTCTGTCTGCTTTGCCTTATGGATGGGTACAGATCTGCATTGCCTGTCCTGTATGGTGTCTGTTCCCCAGCAGGACTGGGGTTGATGGTCCTCTCTACTACCACCATTGCAGGGAGGTAGAGTGTGGCTCTGTTGGTGGGAGATCCTGTTTCCCACCCTGAGCCACAGAGAGTGGGTTGGGTGGTGGTACATAATCCACCTATGGGTCCAAATACGCCCCCCCCTTCCACCTACATCATGTGACCATGGTACCAACACAGAATATGCACTATTTTGGGTGCATCATAGCCCATAAGGGCTAGATATGACTGAGAAATACAGATGTGTCTGCATGAACTACCTATCACACACACTAGCACTAATGGGGACCTGCAGCATAGCCTATTTCAGTCATGAAAGGTGCTGTGGACCTGGTGCTGGGTGCCCCACCTCACCCTCAGAGTGAGCACAGTACCCGCACAATGTGACGGTCTGTAGCTACTCTGTGCCAGTAACATACACGGTCAGTACCCCCTACCAGGCTGAGGTGCTGTGGGGGTGCACACGGTCAGTTCCCCCTACCAGGCCGAGGTGCTGTGGGGGTGCATACCCCATCTTGTGATCATCTAGACTGCTGATTTGCATGTGCAGTGCATCATGGGTACGGGTGGGTTAACCCTATCCTGGTAACCACAGCAGACTGTTTGTGTGGTGACATGCAGTCCTTCTGTAGCCAGCCAGGGGCTTGTTAATAGCTGTAGCCCACTGGTTACTTCACTGCCTGTGGTGCCAGAGGTCATGGGTTCAAACCCACAGTGGGGTTATTTGATAGGGCTATCCGGAGCATTGTCAATTTTTAATGTACATTAGTGCTGCCAGCAAAAACACCCTCAGAGTACTGTAACCATAAGGTGTCTCAGAAGGCGCTTTATAGGGTGCCCTACAGGGGACATTATAGGGTGCCGTGGCAGACAGTGCACTTTATAATGTGCCCTATGGAGTGCCTTATAGGGTGCCTTATGTGGCGCCTTAGGTTATGGCACATATGGGTGTGTTTGCTGGCAGCAATAATTAAAATACAAATAAAATGCCTCAAGAAACAATACTTACATGTCAAAGCTGATGCCTCAGCCAGCCTTATGCATTAGGCACACTGGGAGATCAAACTCATGACCTCTGTATCATCAGTCAGTGTATTAACCATTGTACTACACCTCTGTTTCTGTGTTTGCATGTCTGGGTGCCTACTTAAGATTACCGCGCGTTAACGCGCTTAGTGGCGCTTAGCCCGTTAATGTGCACAGCAGCGCGCGTTATCGCGCGATAATCCCGTTTTGCTACTTTAAGACTGAAATGCCCACTCCTTTTATGGCAGCCTGCACACTATCGCCGGGCGCACATTAAGACGGTTTAGCAAACATACCCCTAAGTCTTTTCACAGAAAAGTTTCAACAGTTGTATCATATCTTATGGATGCCACCTCCAGGAACATTCTTAATGCTTACAGCTATTTGGGCATAAATAAAAATGAAGGTTATCTGTGATTTCCGTTTGCTTCATGCACTGATCTAGTTTGCAAGTTCTAAAGGGTAGATAAAAAGCTTTGAGAATTATTCTCCTGGTCAGATGCATAACATGTTTCTTATACGCACAAGACGGCAGAAACCTCTCTATTGTCCTATATATCTAATGAACAAAAGAAATAGAGGATTATGATTAGTAGATGGTGGTTTAATATAATACACATCGTTTCTTCACAAAAGGCTTGTGGGAGCAATTCAGTAAAAGCTTGTATTTTTGTAGTGATTTTGAAAACATGCTATCATTTCATCTGCTCGAGGGATTTGTTTTATAAAAAGGAAATTAGAATGTGTCTATACTAACGCTTTCTCGGTTTTCTTCAGACAATATGCTGGAGTTTTGTAGTAGGGGAAGTGGAAAGCGAAAGAGGGAGGGGCGGAATAAAGTGGATGTATAACAAATCTACCACTGAACACCAATTCATAAGAATCTCGTACAAAAGTGTGGGTGGGGTATCGTGGGTTTGCTATGACTTGCACGGCATTGCTTGGATTCTCAGAGGATACTTAGGGAAATGTGAGCTAGTAAAAATCACTGCATTCTTCAATGTAGCTTTCCAGTGAAGCAAAGGTCAATTTTAGACAGGTCATGGAGATAGGACTGAGACATCCGGGTCGGTATGTGCACATTCGCCAGTATTTTACAAAGGCTATGCCAAACGTGGATTCTTTTGCAAAATACTTAAGGATATGCCAGAATGCATATGGATTTGCAGGGACACTTGACTAAACACTGCTATGAGTTTGCACCTAAAGTGCTTTATCACCACACATTAAATACAAAGTCTGCATTAGCTGTAGAGGGCATGACCTGTATGTTCCCGGCAGCTAATACTTACTGGGGTACCCTAATGAACAGCATAGTAATGTAGGGTCATCTAATAGCATCTATAGAGGTGCTGTTAGGTGAACCTGTGCCGTGTGTCACGGTAATTGCACTCATGCACAACTGTATTAGCCACGCCCAGGCTCTGCCGCTGCCCACCCACTGTCCTCAATAGTGTGTGAGTGCCCGTTAATGTGTGTTTCAGAGGCCAGTAGCTGGCCTGCCCGCGTGTTAGGGTTCACCGCAGCCAGTTACTACTTGCTAAAATGTGCGTTGACTATTAGCGGTGTTTAGTAAACGGACTTCATAGCCAGAGGAGCCATTTTAGAAATCTACATATGGGAAAACTGAGCACACAACCTTGGCAGCTTCCACATGGAAGTGGTAATTTTGCAACTTCCACATGACATTCCGACACTTCCATCTGTACTTGGCGCTTTATGCCAACCTATAAATTACATAGAAGAAGTATTGCCAATTAAGTACTAAGGCCGCAAATTTTTATTTTTCTCAATCTGGAAGAGGAAATATACAATGACGGATTAAGGAGGGTTATTTCTTTAGTCCCTTGTATAAAGTCCTGGCCAAAACTAGCACTTTTTGAAAATCTATGCATGACTTGGAGTAGATGTAAAGCTCAACGGGGAAATTTTCAGCCATATATATATATATTTCCTTCCTAAAGTCGGAAATTCATGTGTAGATATTTTTTTACTACCCAGACTATGCCCAAATCACACCTCCACCATACCCTCTGACAATTTCTATGTGGTGTGGATCTCCATATGCAATTTGCACCTTTCTAAAAGCAAGGTATACACATGTATGTGGCCTACACATATAAATGCTGTTTTTTTCACATGGAAAAGGAGCATAAGGCTTCTAAATTAGCCCCCTTATTTTGAAGACACAGAGGGTCATTCTAAAAGATTTAGTCATGGTTTGGGTGCCTGCAAACATGCATGTGGATGTCAAAATCACAGACAAGTCTCCATAACCATTCCACAAATGCTGTTCGCAGATGTCTCCAGTATGGGGACGTTCAAGTAGGCACAAGGGGTGCAGCAGAGGCGTGTCTGGGGAAGAGCAATGGACTTAAACATCCCCGTTCGATCCCAGAAGCAGCAGAGCCATCTGTAGGCACATGCATAGTTATTCCTGCTCCAGGCATGAATAGGTATCAAGAAAGTGTTTGTTTTCACCTTAAAACATCCAGAGTATAGAGAAGATGGAGAATTAAGTGACTAGCTTTACATTACAAAGTCCCACACTGTGATTTGAACTCTGACCACCTAGCTTTTAAGGCACTACTCTAACCATTATGCTATTAGACATTTTGGCTCTAAAATATCTTTCTGGGGATGTCTATATAGACATTTGATACATGTGCATCTCAGGCATGTCCACGTTTCTGGAACTGTGACTGAATTTGCAAGTTGCCTGTCATGCTCCATTCTTATAAGGTGCAAGAGGAATCATGTTAGCTTGGTTCTGCTCATTTTTGATGGGACAGGTACCAGCAAATATATCAGCAAGTTACAGATGGTCTGTGGGGATCTGCATTGTCTGCAGTACTTTTTAATCTTTATCGCCAATATGCAAAGTGCTTGGGAAGTTAGAGGTGCAATATCCAATAATAATGGTATTAGGTAAACCTACAATTATGGACTGTCCAGAGATGGTTAAATTTGGGAAACATCAAATTCAACTCTCATCCCAAGTACAGGATCCGGGAATAATTTTGGACTCCTCTCAGTCCTTGAAACCACAATGTAAAATAGCCATCATTCCTTTTGAAGGATCCTTTAATTTTGTGCTTATGGTGAAGAATTCAAGGGGCTGCAGAATTACTATGTTAGCCTCCCCTGGGGACTCAAGAATCACTGGTAGATCAGTGGACCCCTTCCTTCTGCTTTCTCCACTCCGGGGCAAAATGATGAGAAAAAGCTACCCCTTGTAATTCTCATCCATCTTCACCAGAAATAAGTCTGAAGCGCCAGTTGGATACATACACAACCTACCTTCCAATCTTTATCCCAAATGTTTACATCCTGAAAGGGGGAGGAAACATTCTTGATTATTCTTGTCCAATCAATACCATCTTGGAAAATAACTTTGGCTAACTCCTTGCAATACGATGATGCCAGGAGTCAGTCAGCATTATTTTATAGGGTTGTGGAGCAGGAGCAACTGGGCCCTTTCTTGCTGCATCAAGCTTTGGGAGTATGCTTTGGGAGTGTTGGGGATGGGAAAGCCCACCCAGAGCTTTAGATTTGTTTCTGGGGAAAATGGATGTGGCTCAAAAAAGGGCAGGGTTTTACTCATCTTTTGAAGGCTGCTTTTGGATCCAGATCCGCTTAGTCTCCTGCTCTCCAAATATGTGTTTCCCTACCATTCCCCTAGACATATCCTAGTTCCCAGTTGTTGTGTTGTCTGTTTTGACTACATTGTAAGCTCTGATGAGCAGGGTCTGTCTCTTATATCTCTCTCTACAGTCTTGCATATGCCTTGTAGCACTATACAAATTATTAGTAATAGTAGACGTTAAAGAGATAGTATGATCAGCCTTTTTGAGATTATGATTGGTGCGGAGAGTAAAGCCTTATTTGCCAGCAGATGGCTTTAGATTGATAATACAATATTTAGTCATTTCATGAACAGTCTACTGCAATTCTTTGTATCTTGGCCTGACAAATAACATATTAAAGGTTTTGAAAAACACCACAGTGGCAATATTGGTAAAGAGCGTATCAAAATACGAACATATTATTCTAAGCTTACTGGAGCTACATTGGCTAGCTGTGAAGTGGTGTATACAATTCAAAATGTTGGCTTTGATTTACCAGGCCTTTAGTGGTGAGGTACCACAATATATCAATACAGTTTAGAAGATTTATATAGCAGTATGATAATTAAGGTCTGAGAAAATTCAGTTATTGTATATTCCATCATTAAAGCAGTGTCATTGGATGGAGACTCATATTCAAACCTTTTCTGTAGCTGGCCCCAAAGAGAGGAATACAGTACTCGTAAGCTGCCACAAGACTGATAGATAGCTATTCAGGGTTTAGAAAACGCATATATTCCATCAAGCATTTGCTTTATAGATATATCATCATTATCTCCCAACTTGGCTATATCAAAGGCTGAATATAGAGAGAATTATAAAATAAATATGGATCAGATGAGATACTTTGTTGAATTTCATGGCAATATTGAAATGTTGAGACCTATTCTCACTACTATAGAAAATACATTTTATATTTGAATCACAATATAGTGCAGATAATGCTATATTTATATTTACACTACTATCAATAATACAAAGCATATTTTATTTCAGAGAGCATATTTTAAGTATTGAGATTGAGCAGTGATACAATGCTGATAAATAAGACTCTCTCGAGTCAGCTACAGCAGTCACGTGATGGTTAATGCCTTAATGATGTTGGAGATCAAGAAATAAAACTAACAAAGATTTGGATGAATGACTCTATAGGCACACGTTAGTTGATAGATTCTGGCAATTATTCTTTTATGACTAGTAATGTTTGTATTAATTGTGTTTTATGATTAGTTATGGCTACATTAACTGTGGGTGTCTGTTGTAAATTGCCTAGAACTGTGAATAGAGAAGTATATAAGCATTTTAAATTAAATGAAAAAGAAGTTCATTCTGACCCCTAATCATGACACTTAGGGGCCTTTTAATAAGGTGCATTAGGTTTTAGCACTTAACATGTGTTCAGCGTAAAAACTAATGTGCATTGTGCAAAGCCTCTATGGTAGGTGCCAGAGGAATAACTGGTATGTTCCAGACAGTGAAAGGCACGGATATGTACCCTAATGCACGTACTATTTCTGTGGGTGCACGTATCTCCACCTATTGAGGTAGAGGTAAATGCAACCATGCTGACGGCACGCAAAGTCACCCTGCACTAAATTGCAATGGAATCACCATGCCCACTCTCCACCCTTAATCTGCCTATTTGGCATTGTAATGGGCAACTGGCAGTGCGAAAATTGGCATGCATTATCTGTCATGCCCCCACAGTAACTGCTACCACAGGCCAAATCGCACGTTAATGGCATAGCACTTTCATAAAAGGGCCCCTTAATTGGTTCACAAACTAACAAAAAGAATGAGTCAATCAGCAGATTTCATTTTGGAAAGCCTGCTTTGCATTTTCCCTGGCTGCATGCTTTCCCATTTTTTTCAGAGGAAAAAATGCTTTTCCTCCAAACCACACAGAAAAATGAGTGCGCTTGAGACAAAATATAGGCAGCTTTTGCAATTTTTGAAAAACGTTCACATTTGAGAAGGTTCATAATGTTACTGAGCTGCGCAGAATAGCTAGGGCTGGTAGCAGCAGGAAGACTATGTACAGCATTGCACCTGGTCTCCTCTCCCATTCCTGCACAAATCTCTATTCTTACCCGATCCTCTCCACCCTATGCCTTCCTCATTCTCCCCTTTCTATCACACAGTCCTTCCTCCCTCATGATTCCTTCTTTCTCCTCTTGCCCTCAACCCACTGCCAGGTCCTTTCCAGCTCCTTTGCTCCTCAGTATGAATTCAGAGGTTTGGTAGGGTGCAGTAGTGACATGTCCTATGAGCTTACTGGTATCTTGTGGGTCATAACACAACAGTAGGCTTAACTAGAACAGGCTGACTCAGCATTAAATGCCACTCCCACCCTACCACACTGCAGGTTCAAAATGCGGCATGAAGTAAGGTCAAAAAGTGGATATAGCTGTGCCCACAAGTTTTGTTGGTACAATATACTGAAACTTTAAAAAAACATTTAAAACATGCCTAAATGTGAGCCAGGTAAACTTAGGGGCATAGAAGCAAAAACTATTAGAGGAAGAACAAGATCGGCTTTCCTAAAGCTACGAGAGTTAAAGAAAAAGTTCCAGCCTCGAATTGGAATGTTACAAGATGCTCAAGGTTCTATGTTGAACGATGCTGAGAAGATCAAGAAAAGGTGGAAGGAATATACAGAGTTTTTATATGATAAAGATCAAGTGGACCAACAGCCGTTTCAACCTGTACCTTATGATCGGGAACCATTGGTGATGAAAGAAGTTGAAGCAGCATTGAAAGCCTTATCAAAGAACAAAACACCAGGCATTGATGGCATTTCTATAGACGTTTTGCAGCAATCTGATGCAGCTGTTACCATACTTACAAGGCTCTGCCAAGAAATATGGAAGACAACATCATGGCCAACTGACTGGAAAAGATCTGTGTTTATACCAATACTAAAGAAAGGTGATCCAACTGACTGTGGAAATTATCGAACAATCGCTCTGATCCCACATGCCAGCAAGATTCTACTGAAGATTATTCAAAAGAGACTACAACCATACCTGGAACAAGAACTACCTGAAGTGCAAGCAGGGTTCAGGAAAGGGCGAGGAACGAGAGACATCATTGCGGATGTGAGATGGATCCTTGAAAAGATTAAAGAATACCAAAAGGATATCTATTTGTGCTTTATCGATTATAGCAAGGCTTTTGACTGTGTAAACCACGAGAAACTCTGGGCCACATTAAGAAGCATGGGTATACCAGAACACCTGATCGTTCTCTTGCGCAATCTGTACATTGATCAAGAAGTAACAGTTTGAACGCAACAAGGAGAAACAGAATGGTTTAAAATAAGCAAAGGTGTAAGACAAGGCTGCATACTTTCCCCCTACCTGTTTAATTTATATGCAGAACAAATCATCAGAGAAGCAGGATTGTATGAAGACAACAGAGGTGTGAAGACTGGTGGAAGACGCATCAACAACCTTCACTATGCTGATAATACTACATTACTGGCTGAAAGTGAAGATGATCTGAAACATTTGCTTCTCACAATCAAAGAACATAGTCTCAAAATGGGCCTGCACCTTAATGTAAGGAAGACAAAGATCATGACAACTGGCATAATCAACAGATTCATCGTTGAAGGAGAAGAAATTGAAATCGTGAACAACTTTAACCTACTTGGATCAACTATCAATAAAGAAGCAACAAGCAGTCAAGAAATCAAACGACGCATTGCTCTTGGCAGAATGGCTATGAAAGACCTAGATAAGATTCTCAAGAGCAGAGATGTCTCTCTCCATACAAAGATTCGACTTGTTCAAGCCATGGTATTTTCAATAACATCATATGGATGTGAAAGCTGGACAGTGAAAAAGACAGACAGGAAGAAAATTGATGCCTTGAATTATGGTGCTGGCGGCGAATACTGTGTATACCATGGACTGCCCGAAGAACAAACCAGTCGGTACTAGAGGAGATCAAACCTAAGCTTTCTTTAGAAGCTCAGATGACAAGACTTCGACTTTCATACTTTGGACACATCATGCGAAGAGAGAGATCATTAGAGAAAGACATCATGCTTGGCAAGATAGAAGGTCAACGCAAAAGAGGAAGGCCAGCAATGAGATGGATCAATACAATAACAGCAGATACGGGTACCAGTCTGTCAACAATGAGCCGCCTGACTGAAGACCGAACACAATTTAGGATAGCTATCCAGAGGGTCGCCATGAGTCAACTCCTACTCAACGGCACTTAACAACAACAACAAACTTAGGGGTATGTTTACTAAACCATCTTAATCTTACCGGCGTTAGTTGCAGTCTTACTGTGACGAATGCCATATAAGGTAGTGGGTGTTCCGGTCTTAAGGTAGCATTTCGGGTTATGCCATGATAAAGTCCGTTATCGCGCGATAGAGGGAGCCGTGGCACGTTAACACGCATTAGCCTTAATTAGGCGCGCTGACCTACAAGTACAGCAGCAGAGGTGTAGCACAATGGTTAATACATTGACTGATGAAACCGGGGTCATGAGTTGGATCCCCCAGTGGGCTTAATGAGTAAGGCTGTCTGAGGCATTACCCTTTACTTTAAATCAGTGCTGTCTGAGGCATTTTCTTTTTTAATTTAAAATAGTGCTGCCAGCAAACACACCCTCACAGTGCCGTAACCTAAGGTGCTACATAAGGCACCCTATAAGGCACTCCAGAGGGCACATTATAAAGTGCACTGTCTGCCAAGGCACCTTATAATGTTCCCTATAGGGCACCTTATAAGGCGCCTTATAGAGCCCCTTATGAGGCACCTTAAGGTTACAGCACTGTGAGGGTGTTTTTGCTGGCAGCACTAATTTAAATTAGAAATGCCTCAGACAGCCCTATCAAATAATACCACTGTGGGATCAAACCCATGACCTCTGCCTCCACAGTCAGTGAAGTAACCAGTGGGCTACATCTCTATAGCTACTAACAAGCCACTGGCTGGCTAGAGAAGGACTGCAGGTCACCACACAAACTGTCTGCTGTGGTTACCAAGATAGGGTAACCCACCCGTACCCATGATGCACTGCACATGCAGATCAGCAGTCTACAGATGATCACAAGATGGGGTATGCACCCCCACAGCACCTCGGCCTGGTAGGGGGAACTGACCGTGTGTGGTACTGGCACAGAGTAGCTACAGACCGACACATTGTGGGGGTACTGTGCTCACCCTGAGGGCGAGGTGGGGTGCCCAGCACCAGGTCCGCAGCACCTGGGTTAGCTGAGATAGGCTATGCTGCAGGTTGCCATCAGTGACAGTGTGTGATAGTTAGTCCTTGCAGACATACCTAGGATACACCTGTGTCCATCTGTATTTCCCAGTCACGTTTAGCCCTTGTGGACTATGATGCACCCAGAATAGTGCATATCCAGTGTGGGTGCCATGGTCACATGATTTAAGTGAAGGGGGGTGTTTGGACCCATAGGCAGATTATGTAGCACCACCCAACCCGCCCTCTGGGGCTTAGGGGGGGACGACAGGAACTCCCACCAACAGATCCACATTCTACATTCCTGCAATGGTGGTAGTAGAGGGGACCATAAACCCCAGTCCTGCTGGGGAAAAGGCACCCTACAGGGCCGTCAATGCAGATCTGTACACATCCATAAGGCAATAGCAGACAGTAGGCCTGGAAATGCTCAGCTGCCCCCCACCACTATCTGACAGTCTCCAGCCATACACATACTAACTGCAGACAGTCTGCTAGCTAGTCCATAGTGCATGTTCTTGAAGGAGATGTGTGCACACCCAGCAAGTAGATAAGTCAGTGATTAGACCCCCAAAAAACCCCCCCATAAATATCACTTGAGAGAAATGCTATAAAGCACTATGGGGGAACCTAGCCATGCCGTGGTCACTGCTCAGTCAGGGTGAGAGTGACCTCCCAACAGGACATGCTGTAGCCACCCTGTCCGTGCAGGTGGTGGCTGGGCACTACAATGTCCCAGCCATTGCCCTATGCCCTGTGCAGATGCATCCTGCCCAGGCCACCCTGTCCGGGCCATACCCACAGTACCTTGCTCCTCATTATGCACATTGGCAGGCTAATACTGGAAACAGTGCAAGCAGTGTGGGCTCAGTAAGGTGTAGGCTGCCACAACACACTGGATAGACAGACACACACTCCCACACCTATGCCAGCGTTGTGCAAATATAGAGGCTTTTGGCAGCCCTGGCCACCACACCAGTCCTGGGCACAGTGCAGGCATGGCTATGGTACTGTTGGGGTCACTCCCTGGGGTGGTAAACACTGTCAGAAACCAAAACTGAAACACACTCCACAGATATCAGAAAGGTTGCTATGATGCAGCTCTATCAGCAAATCGTGCTTATCTTAGGAAATGTTATCTGCCATTAATCATAGCAACCTTTTGATATATGTGTAACGTATTCCCAAGTTTAGGGCGGCATTGCTAAGGTATGCAAGTGCTAGTATTGGGAGATGCTGCTGCGCGCAGGGCCCAACAGCCTGACTCCCCATGAGGCTTTGGATAGTGGAGCCTGTGGGTGTGGGTGTTTATGCCCCTGTTGGCTGCTGCTCTAGGGCAGAGGTTCCCAACTCTGGTCCTTGTGGGCCAAACACTGTTCAGATTTTCATGCTGGCCCTAATGAATATGCATGAGATACATTTGCATACAATGGGGGCAGCACATTCTAATGCAGCACAGGCTAAGTTATTAGGGACAGCATGAAACCTGAATGGTGTTTGGCCCTCCAGGACTGCAGTTGGGAAACTCTGCTCTAGGGATTGCACATGTTAATGGTGTCTGTACTCTGTAGGGTAAAATATAGGCGTTTTAGGCATGTTTATTTTATCTGCAATAAAAGTTCCGTCTTTATTACCACGGTTTAGTACTGGGTAAAATATGGGGAAAGGATTGTCTGTAGCCACAGCTGGGACTTGAACTTGTGACCTTCTGCTCCTGAAGGCACTGGCTGTGTGTGCTGCACCACACTGTTGCCACAGGGACAGTTCATTCCCTGCGGATACCATGACTGTTTGTCAGACAGACCCTGTCTGTTGCATTGCACGGCACCCACCTAAACGGGTCTTGGCCATGGTCTGCTGTGGGCAGATGCCACTGCCCCCTCCGCCACCACAACCCCTCCGCTGCCATGCTGCCATGCCATTATGCCAGTGGTGCTGGTGGTGTGCAGTCCCAGGCCATCCAGTATGCCAGTAGGCAGCTGCCTATGGTGTGGGTTCTCGGGTAGGGGTGTCTACATGGACATGCGCGCTTCCCTCCCCGCACTGCCTGCCAATGATATGTGCCCTTGGGGGTACCTGCTGGGTAATCTCCCCTGTGATACTGTGGGACACACACTCATGCCCAAGTTGGACCTTCGTCAGTTGCTGTCTTGCTGCTTTACAGTTTCGGCATTCCTATGTGCCACCTAGGCATCTGCCTAGCCCACACTGTGCCCCAGTTGGACCACAGCATATGCCGTCTGCAGCCCCCTGTATCCCATTTACAGCATCAGTACAGTTGCCGTTTCCTACGTGCCCACTCTGCTGCTAATGCACATGTGCACGCCATTACAAACCTGCCCAATCTAAATGACAGAAACCCTGATCAGCACTATTTCAATGTGGAATCATTCACTTTGTAGGGGGACAGAGCATAGACCCTTCCAAAAATGATATCTTAATTTATACGCTTTGTCAGTAGTGTTGCTTTATGTTTATCATTAATATCACTATTGGCCAGCTTGGTTATTGGGCTTTTAGATGTGGTTCTGGTCCTTTTATATGTTTATTTGCCTTTTTGTTCCCTGCACATGTATCACAACTATCACTTTTTCTGGGTTTCCCTGCCTTTGCTGCACATTGCTGACTGAAATTGTTTCTCTTTCCTGCAAATGTGCCTTAACGCGAGGGTTTCACTGGCGTTAGTGTTCAGACCTGGATTTCACAGCGTTAGTGTGCCTGGAGCCTCTCCCCTCCCACTCTCCGCCCATTGACCCCTTCTCTCTGCCCTCTGGGAAGCCTTACTCCACCCTTCAGACCCGGATTTCACAGCGTTAGTGTGCCTTAACGCCGCGGCTGCGTTATCGCGCGATAAGTGATGTTATCGTGCAATAATACCACCGCTGCAACGTTAAGACAGTTTAGTAAACATACCTCTTATTCTATGCTTCTGATGCCAACGTTTGATCAATTTACTTTAAGACAGTTCATTTTGAAACTTCCAATGCTTGATAGCTGATTTACCTGCTCTCTCCAATATTTCTTTTCTATTGCTAGGGAAATATGTTTGCCTGCTGCTCCTTTGAGACTAGAGATGAAAATGAAATATATAAGAATGTAAGATATGCCATACTGGGTCAGACCAAGGGTTCATCAAGCATAGTATCCTTTTTCCAACAGTGGCCAATCCAGGTCACAAGTACCTGCGAGGTTCCCAAAAGGTACACAAATTCCATGCTGCTTGTTCCATGAGTAAGCAATGGATTTCCCAGGTCTTTTTTAATAATGGTTTATGGACCTTTCCTCCAGGAATTCATCCAGCTACACTAACAGCTACACTAACAGCTTTTACTATATCCTCTGGTAATGAATTCCAGAATTTGTTTTTAAAAATTATTTATGGCTTATCACCAGTGTATCTGGCGTCAGTTGTTCAAATTTGTACTTCATTAAAATTGGTGAAAGTCTATCAGATCAATAATGTGAAAATTCCAGCTCCAAAGTTTCAACAGCAGGCAAATGTTTGAACAAATGTTACATTTTCATGCTGCACATGAGTGGAATTTTTATTTATTTTATTTTTTTATACTGTGCTCTTTAGAATCAGTGTGGTTTACATGTATACTAACAGGCACTTTTTATTCCCTTGTCCCCAAAGGGCTCACAATCTAAGGGGTATGTTTACTAAACTGCGGTAATCGTACATTACGTGTGTTATGATGCGCTAACGATCGTTAACGTTACATAACGCGCTTTATGATGTGCTAACGATCGTAATGCTCCGCGGCGCAGTAAAACACCGCAGAAGGTGGAGAGAGGGCGGAGAGAAGGGGTCAGTGGGCGGAGAGTGGGCGGGGAGAGGCTCCCCTCACACTAACGCGCTGATTTTCAGAGTTGAATTCCAACGCAAATGAAAACCTGCCGTTAAATGCACATTACAGGGGAGAGAAACCATTTCAGTGTCAGCAATGTACAGCCCAGACAGGGAAACCAAAAATAAGTGATAAGTGTGATACATGTGCACAGAACAAAAGGGCACAGAAACACTGAAAATGACCCCAACAAACTGGAAAAAAAACAATAACCAAGCTGGCCAATAGTGGTATCAATGAGAAACATCAACCCCTCCCCCCCGAGTAAGCTCCATAGAACAGATATAAATCGTGGAAGGGTCTATACGCCGTCCCCATACAAGGTGAATGAGCCCACAGTGAAATAGCGCTGCTCAGGGTTTTCCCCACCATCGGACAGGGTTCCTATGGTGTGCACATGTCCCGCAACATCAGGGTGGGAATGTCGGAACGGCAACTGGACAGATGCTGGAGAAGGGGATACAGAGGGCCGCAGGCGGCACATGCTGTGGTGGAGCTTGGTCACAGTGCGGACTAGGGTGATGCCTAGGTGGCCCATACGAATGCTGAAACAGCGGAGCAGCCAGACAGCAACTGCTGAAGGCCCAACATGGGCACGAGTGTGTTTCCCAAAGTGTCACAGGGGATAGTACCCAACAGCTACCCCCAAGGGCACGGAACATTGGCAGGCGGGGCTGGGGGGGAGCGTGGACGTCTATGCAGGCACCCCTACCCCAGAACCCGCACCATAGGCAGCCACCTACCTGCACACTGGATGGCCTGAGACTGCGCACCACCAGCTCCACCAGCAGAAGGGCATGTCAGCATGGTGGCTGAGGGATACTGGTGGTGGAGGGGGCAGTGGCAGCTGCCCAGAGCAGACCGTGGCCTAGCCCTGTGTAGGTGGGTGCCATGCACTGCAACAGACAGGCCCTGTCTGACCAACAGTCATGGTATCACCAGGGAACGCACCATCTCTGTGATAACATGGTGGTGCAGTGCACAAAACCAGTGTATTCAGAAGCAGAAGATCACAGGTTCAAGTCCCAGCTGTGGTTTCCGCCAACCCAGTCCTCATATTTTACCCACTACTATAACATGCTAATAGAGACAGAACCTTTCTTGCAGATGACGTAAACATGCCCAAAACACCTACATATTACCCTACAGAGCACAGACACCATAAACATGCACATTAACTAGAGCAGAGCCTCCCAAATGCTGTCCTGGAGGGCCAAACACCATTCAGGTTCCATGCTGCCTCTGATAAAGATGCCTGTACTGCATTTCTATGCGCTACCCCCATGGTATGCAGATGTATCTCATGCATATTCATGAGGGACAGCATGAAAACCCGAATAGTGTTTTGCACCGCAGGACTGGAGTTGGGAACCTCTGCCGTAAAGCAGCAGCCAACAGGGGCAGACACACCCGCACCCACAGGCCCCATTATCCAAAGCCTCCTGGAGAGGCAGGACTTTGGGCTCTGCATGCATCTCCCAATACTAGCACTTGCATACCTTAGTAATGCCACCCTAAACCTGGGAATATGGTACCCAGCTATCAAAAGGTTGCTATGATTACTGGCAGATAGCAATTCCTAGGTTAAGTACAATTTTCGGAGTGAGCTGCATCATAGCAACCTTTCTGATGCCTGTGGAGTGTGCTACAGGTCTTGTGTCTGACAGTGTTTACCAATCTGGGGAGTGACTCCTACAGTATTGCGTACCATAGCCAGGCCTGCACTGTGCCCAGGACTGGTGTGGTGGCCTGGGCTGCCCAACACCTCTATAGTTGCACAATGCTGGCATAGGTGTTGGGAGTGTGTGTCTGTCTATCCAGTGTGTGGTGGCTGCCAACACCTTCCACAGCCCACACTGCTAGCACTGTTGCCAGTATTGGCCTGCCAATGTGCATAATGAGGAGCAAGGTACTGTGGGAATAGCCTGGATAGGGTGGCCTGGCCTGGCCGCATCTGCACAGGGCATAGGGCAATGGCTCGGACATTGTAGTGCCCGGTACCACCTGCACGGACAGGGTGGCCATAGCATGTCCTGCTGGGAGGTCACTCTCACCCTGACTGAGCAGTGACCATGGCATGGCTAGGTTCCCCCATAGTGCTATATAGCATTTTTCTCATGTGATATTTGTGGGTTTTCTTTTGGGGCCCAATCACTGACTTATCTGCTTGGTGTGTATGCTGGTATCCCTGCTCTGAGTACATGCATCTTCTTCAGGACCATGCACTATGGACTAGCTGGCGGACTGTCTGCAGCTAGTATGTGTCTTGCTGGAACACCTTGCAGGGTGCAGCGGCTGGAGGCTTGCTGCTGGAGAATGTCAGATAATGGTGGGGGGCAGCTGAGCATTTCCAGACCTGCCGTCTGTCTGTTATTGCGTTATGGATGTGTACAGCTCTGCATTGCCTGCCCTGTAGGGTGTTTGATCCCTAGCAGGACTGGGGTGATGGTCCCCTCTACTGCCACCATTGCAGGGGGGTAGAAAGTGGATCTGTTGGTGGGAGATCCTGAGCCCCAGAGGGTGTGTTGGGTGGTGGTATGTAATCTCCCTGTGGGTCCCAACACCACCCTTCACTTACATCATGTGACCATGGCACCCACACAGGGTATGCACTTTTCTGGGTGCATCATAGTCCACAAGGGCTAGATGTGACATACAGATGAACACAGACATATCCTAGGGGTGTTTGCAAGTACTACCTATCACACATTGGCACTGATGGGGACTTGCAGCATAGCCTATCTCAGCACAGCCAGGTGCTGTGAGAATGGTGCTGGGCACAATACCTCTCCCTCAGGATGAGCACAGGACCTGTGACGGTTTGTAGCTACTCTGTGCCACTAACACACACCGTCGGCACCCCCTACCAGGCTGAGGTGCTGTGTGGTGCATACCCCATCTTGTGATCATCTGTAGACTGCTGATTTACATGTGCTGTGCATGCTGGGTACGGATGGGTTGACCCTCTCCTGGTAACCACAGCAGAATGTGGGTGTGGTGCCGTGCAGTCCTCCTGTAGCCAGCCAGGTATTTATTAGCAGCTCTAGCCCACTGGTTACTTCACTGCCCATGGAGCCAGAGGTCATGGCTTCAAAACCCACAGTGGGGTTCATTGATAGGGCTGTCTTAGGCATTGTCTATTTTTATTGTATATTAGTGCTGCCAGCAGAACCACCCTCAGGGTACTGTCACCTTAGGGTGGCTCATAAGGCGCCCTATAGGGCGCCTTATACGGTGCCCTATAAAGCACCTTATAAGGTGCCTTATATGGTGTCCTATAGGGGACATTATAGGGTGCCTTGGCAGACAGCGCACTTTAAAATGTGCCCTATGGAGTGCCTTCTAGGGTGCCTTATGTGGCACCTTAGGTTACGCCACTGTGAGGGTGTGTTTGCTGGCAGCACTATTACAGTACAACTAAACTTCCTCACAGCCCAATACTTAACCCTTTCCAGGCCAAGCCCAAAACTTTCGGGATCCAAACTTCTGCCTAAATATTACTATCAAATGGTATATAATACATGACCATGGCAGAGGGAACGGCACTATTGGAACATATTGAATAAGACGGGTACAATTTTCCTGACATATGCAAACTTTAACCCGGCTGCAGAATGTGGATTAAAGTATTATAGTAGGCCTTCAAAGGGTTACACATGACGCCTCAGCCAGCCTTATTCATTGGGCACATTGGGGAATCAAACCCATGACCCTTGTACCATTAGTCTGTGTAGTAACCATTGTGCTACACCCCTGTTTCTGTATTTGGGTGTCTGCGCGCGTTCTTAAGCTTAACGCGCAGTAACGCGCCCTGTAACGCTCGTTGCTGCGCGGCGCCTTATAACGCGCGTTATTGGTAATGATGTACCGCCCATGTCCTTTTTTGGCATTTCTTCTACTAACGGGGCTCCTAACGCGAATCAAACTAACTGTGTATGGTTTGTAGCTGTAATCCACTTTGAACTGGTTTGTATGGGTGGGCTAAAAATGTTAAACTAAATTTAAAATCAATTGTGGACTTGCCCTGGTGCTATGTAAAGATCATGTAAGGAATATATTGGGTGTGGAATATCATTTACCCAAGTCTCTGTAAAACTGATTGGTTTGTATCAATTTTAAACAGACACCATTTGCCAGACATATACAAACATATAAGAATTTTGAGCTCGAAGTAATTATAATCAAATTTAAACTTCTGCATTAAACATCTCGACTATTGCAATCTCCTTGCTGGTCTCTCTCTGAGTCATCTCTCTCCCCTTCAATCTGTTCAGAACTCAGCTGCCTGGCTAATCTTCTGCCAACCCTGATATTCTCATATAACCCCTGTTCTCAAATCACTTCATTGGCTCCCCCTCGGTTTCCATATCCAAATCAAACTTCTCCTTTTGACCTATGGCAAAATTAGACTTTACCTGCTAATTGTCTTTCCTTGAGTCCCTCCAGGCCAGTCCAGCCACGTATGGGTAGTCAGCCCCTTCAGGCAGCTGAGGATTGAGCATGACAGAATTCTGAAGAACCAGTATAAGAGCTCCCCCTTCAGCTCCAGATTCCAGTCTCCTACTGACAAAGCAGACTCCAGACACTTACTACATTATAGAGGGCTCCTCCCTGAGAACACTAGCTCAGGCCAGAGGTAACAAAAGAAAGCATGGAACAACTGGGTCAGAGCTTATTTGCACAGTAAGGGCAAGGCATGTAAAGAGGTCTGTAGTGCTGTACTTCTTAGAAAGTCCCTACTACAAACTGTATTCTTCAAGACCACCGGATGTAATCCTCTCCATCGACTTGCCTACCTGAGAGAGAGAGAAGAATATGCCAGGGAGGATCCTGGACTGGCCCGGAGGGACTCAAGGAAAGACAATTAGCAGGTAAGGTCTAATTTTGCCTTCCTTATTGTCCCTCCAGGCCAGCCCAGCCATGTATGGGATGTACCACAGCAGTGCTCAAACCTGGCAGGGACCAGCATGTCTGGCTTGACACTGAAGCCCCAACAACCATGTCCCCGGCTGCCTGGACATCTAGACGATAGTGTCTTGTGAAGGAATGGATGCCACTCTGCAAATGTCCGCCGGTGGTATAAGGCAGTGTTCTGTAAAAGACATTGCCTGGGCCCTGGTTGAATGGACTCCGAGACCCAATGGCAGGGACTTCCTACACACCGTATAGGTGGAACAGATGGCCTGCTTTACCCAACGGGCAATTGAGGCCTTGGAGGCTGCTTTGCCCTTACAAGAGCCTCTGAAAAGGATAAACAACCTATTTGATTTCTGAAGGGACTCCTTCCCCTTAAGGTACCTGCACAGCATTCTGCGGAGATCCAGCAGGTGAAGATGACAATCCTTCTCGGAGTCACTGAGCAAGGAAAAGGCAGGCAAGGAAATGGCCTGATTCAAATGGAAGCGAGACACCACTTTTGGCAGGAAGGAAGGGACTGGTCTCAGGACCACCTTCTTTTTGGTAAACAGTATAAAAGGCTCCCCACAGGAGAGAGCTTGAAACTCTGAGATCCGTCGAGCTGAACACAGCGCTACCAAAAGGACCATTTTCAAGGTAAGATGTCTCAGGACACCCTGGAAATGGGCTCGTATGGCGCCCCAGTTAGCACCTTCAGCACCAGATTAAAGTCCCATGATGGAATCACGGGGTGCACAGGTAGACATATGTGCTTAACTGCCCGGAGGAACTGAACCACATCTGGGTATGCTGCCAGGGATTGCCCTGCACCCATCCCCAATAGCAGGAGAGGGCTACCACCTGAACTTTCAAGGAATAGAGGGCCAAGCTTCTCTCCAGGCCCCTTTGTAAGAACAGCAGGATGTTGGGGAGCAAACAAGAAAAGGGACACACGTCCATCGAGGAACACCAGTCCTCAAAGACCCACCACACTCTGATGTAAGCTAGTGTGGTCAACTGCTTCCTGGCCTTCAGCATGGTAGTGATGATCATTGAGGAGTATCTCCGACTCCGCAGCCATACCCTCTCAAGAGCCAAGCCATAAGCGTGAACCAATCCACCTGAGGCATCAGCACAGGACCCTGTGTCAGCAAACTGATCCTGTCAGGGAGTCGCCAGGGCTAATCGATCAGTAGACGCATGAGATCCGTATACCATGGTCTCCAAGGCTATTCCTCCATGATGAGAATCATCGACCTATTGTGAGCCTCTATGCATTGCATCAGGTATCCAATCAGTGCCCATGGTGGAAAGATATACAACAGTCCTTCCGACGGCCAGGCCTGGGCAAGAGTGTCAAGGCACTCGGACATATGTTCTCTGCATCTGCTGAAGAATTGGGACACGTTGGCGTTTGCTAATGTGGCCATCAGGTCCATGTCCGGCTCCCCCCATCACATGGTGAGATCATGAAATACTGCCGCATCCAGCTCCCACTCACCCAGACCTATGGCTGCTGAGAAAGTCTGTTTGGACACTGTCCTCCCCTGCCACATGCGCCGCTGACAGGGCCAACAGATTTTCCTCTGCCCACAGCAGAAGGGCCTGACTTTTCTACAGTAGGGTAGCACTGCCCATGCCCCCCCTGCCGGTTGATGTACGCCACCATTGTCACATTGTCGGAGCACACACAGACCGCCTTCCATACCAATAAGGGATGGAAAAACTGCAGAGCAGGAACACTGTCCTCATCTCCAGATGGCTGATCAACCAAGATTGCTCCTCCAGCGTCCAGCAGCCCTGCATTACCTGGGAGAGACAATGCGCTCCCCATCCTGCAAGGCTGACATCCGTGGTCAGCAGAAGTCATTGCAGCTGCTCCATTGGCATACCCATTGAAAGATGGGTAGTCTGCAGCCACAACTCCACAATCTCTCATGTACTGTCAGGACACTGCAACCTCTGAGACAATGGATGAAGCTGAGGGGACCAGCGAGATAGGAGCGCTTGTTGCAGAGGTCTCATATGAGCTCTAGTCCAGGGCACTAGATCCAGTGCCACTGCCAAGGAGCCCAACAGCTGGAGGTAGTACCATGCAGTTGGCGCCTTCATGTGCAGAAACTGCCACACCTGCGACTGAAGTTTCTGCACCCTGTCTTCGGGCAGGGAAACTACTCCCATCCGTGAATCAAATTGGGCTCCTAGGTAGACCAATTGCTGCATGCAGCTGGCTCTTAGCTAGGTTGACCACCCAGCCCAGGCTTTGCAGAAATTCTAGCACCCGCCATGTCATGGCAGATGCCTCTGCCTCTGATTTCATCTGAATGAGCCAACTGTCCAGATAAGGATGCGTGAGGATCCCTTCTGTTCGCAGCGCTGCTGCACCACTATCATGATCTTTGTTAAGGTGCGAGGTGCGGTGGCCAGTCCAAAGGACAGCGCTTTGAATTGGACATGACCCATCGGCACTGCAAACCGCAGGAACTACTGATAGTCTGGCCAGATATGCAGGTAAGCCTCTGTGAGATCCAGAGTGGAAAAAAAACCTCACTCTGGTGCACCGCAAGGATGACTGAAATGAGGTACCCTTAAGGCTTTGTTCATGAGATCAAGAATGGGTCAAAAAGAACCCTCCTTTTTGAGTACTACAAAATAAATAAAGGAGTAAACCAGCTATTCCTAAACTTCTGGAAATCCCTGGGTTGTCCTCCCTGTGGAGTCCACAGCTTTGGCCCCTTAGGGCAATCTTCTGGCAAGCGGTCCCCTTTGGAATCCCCCAAGTCCTTAATGATTTTGTCCAGCATCTCGTCAAACAGCAACTTCCCCTTGAAGGGAAGTTTAATGAGCCTGAACTTAGAGGAAACGTCCGTTAACCAATTCCGAAGCCAGAGAAAATGCTGGGCCGCGATGATGGAGGCCATAGTTTTTGAGGATATGCATATCAGATCATAGAAGGCGTCCGCCATGCACGTGGCGGCCAACTCCAGCCTAGCCCCTTCTGAGGCTGCCTGAGCCTCCAAGTTGAGAGGAGCCCAATCCTGAAGCCAGCAAATAGAAGCTCTGGACACATACAACCCACATATAGAGGCTTGCAGGGCCAGAGCACTAGAATCAAAAGCCTGCTTAAGGAGGGACTCCAGTTTCCTATCTTGGATAACCTTCAGCGTGGCCCCACCTTCCACCGGGATGGTAGTCATTTTAGTGACCACCAAGACTAAGGTGTCCACCCTGGGCATCCTCAAAAGTTCCTGTTCTTCCTGAGGAACAGGGTAAAGACGCCCCATAGTCCTGCCACCTCTCAAGGTAGCTTCTGGAAATTCCCATTCTGACTCCATCATCTTTCTAATCACCCAGTGGACTGGGAAGCACATCTGTGCACCCTTGAACCCCTGCACTAAGGGGTCCTCCAGAGGTTCGTCGACCAGGACAGGCGAGGGCACAATATTTAAGACCAAACAAGGAATGACGAATGAGAGCTGCCAGCTAATCCTTATGGAATACTCAAAAGATATTCAGATCCTCTCTTGGGGGTATCTCTCTTTCTTCCAGATCTGGGAACCTTGGTTCGCCCCAGAGGTCCGATGGACCCTCCCCCAGGCCCTCCAAAGCATGTGAATGAGGAAAGTCCTGACCCAGCCAGGTGTCAGGCTCTTCCCTATTTCTTAAGGCTGAAGGAGACCCCAACCTGGGGCCCCCCCTCTGCAGCAGCAAGAGCAGGCACCTTACTGGGAGGAACTGAAACTTCTGCCTGTTGCCTTTTTAAGGCAGTAGGCCTTGTGCTGGGAAAGAGTAAAATTGGGAGGGAAAAGGGACCCCAATACCTCAGAAAGGCCCTGTGTAGCTAGCCGAGGTGCTGAAGCCATCATTTTAACTTTTTGCTTCCTCTTAGCCCACTTCTCCTTGTCTGGTGGGGAAATGACTGTTGATGTCAAAATGGCCACAGTTCCCCCCAGAACCACAGGAACCGCCAACGAGAGAACCTCCTCCCCAGAGGCCTGCAACCCTTCGAGCTAAGTTCTTACTTCCTTGTCCTTTGAACCGGCTTTACTTTTCTTTTTTTAAATTTCAAGGCACAGTACCACTGGTTCTGCAGGGGACATCCACAGAGCCTGTTGCTAACAGGAATCTGGAGTCCCACTGGGGGGGGGGGGGAAGGGACCTGGGGCTCCAGTTAGTCTACCCCGGGGCGAATCCTGTCCTCTGGAGGGAAAAGGAAGCAAGGGCAGGCCCTGTTACACTGCCCTTCCTTATTCCCCCCAGCAATTCAGGAGGGAGAGACCCCAGCCTTTTCCTGCAAGCCTTCTGCAGCCTCCAGCTGCTTCTCTTATCCTTTAATTATTTTTTTTTTTTACTCTATTTCCTTTTTCTTTGCTAATTGTCAGTTCAGGGAGTCTACCACATAGGAGCTCTTCACTCAGCTGTTGAGGGCTGAGAGACTGGAGTCTGGAGCTGAAGAGGGAGCTCTTATACTGGTTCTTCAGAACTCTGTCATGCTCAGTCCTCAGTGCTGGAGGACGCTAACTACCCATACATGGCTGGACTGGCCTGGAGGGACGATAAGGAAAAATGCATTCATTCTGCTGTTCCTCACTACTTTTCCTTTCTCCTCTCTCCCTACAGCCCTCCTCGTGAACTCCGTTCTTTCACTGGATTGTTTCTCTCTATGTCCTTTTCCTCCACTGCCAACTCCAGACTTCGATCTTTTTACCTTGCTGCTCCTTATGCCTGGAGAAACTACCTGAGTCTGTATGTCAGGCTTCATCTCTACCCCTTTTTATATCCATGCTAAAAGCTCACCTCTTCGAGGCTGCTTTTGGATCCTGATCCCTTGTCTCCTTACCTTTCCCTATTTGTACCCTTTTTTCATCTATTGTATTGTCCTAATTACATTGTAAGCGCCATCGAGCAGGGACCATCTTTATATGTATCTGTACAGCCCTGCATAGGCCTTGTAGGGCTATCTAATAATTAATTGTAGTAGTAGCAAACACAAGCAAGTAGTGTTTAGACTAGTGGGATGAGAACCATGGAAACCAGATTTCAGATCATTCTGATGCTCTTTGTGACCTTAGGCAAGTTACAATGCCTCATGTAATAACTTATGGGCCCGTTTACTAAAATATTTTGCAGTTATTGTGAGCTAATTGCCAAAACTGTGGGTTAACTGTTGGAGGCATCCCCAGCCATTTCTCATTCAGTTAATGCAGGGTAATGGCATTTCCTCGGTTTTAAACTTCACTGCAGATAATACAATAAAGTTTTCTATACTTATTAAGGTGGCATTAACTGTATTGCAATATCTGTCATGTTAGCAGTTAACATGCAGTAACTACTTCCATGTTAATCTTAAGGTACATTTCCCAGCAATTCTCCCCGATTTCATGCCCCCTTCTGTCATAACTTAACAGTGGCAGTTATCACGTGCTACCAGTTACATGGCGGCAGTGCTGTTGATGCGCACTAATTGCTGTATTAAAAGCTAGCATAGCTTAGTAAATAGGCCCTCAGATAGTAAACGTGCCTGAACAAACTCAAACTCAACTTGAGAATGAGTTTGAAAAGACAAGTTAACTTCAGTGGGATGAATATTTACCTGTAAATGTCAACCATTAGCCCGATGAAAAGGTGGGCTAACCTAGAATTTATAATCTCTTTATCATGACTCACAAACTTCCTGACATATGATCTATGACTTGTTCAGTCACACCCTGTGATTCACAAACTGTGACACATGACTCATGGACCAAGGCTTGCGATTTATAGATCATGCCTGGGTCTGATTATAACAGTTTTAAAGAGAACTGTTCAGTCATCTAAACTGCAGTCACTGAGAAATTAGGGAATATAATAAAAATAGTGCAATTAAATACTTGAATCTAATATTCTATTTATTTATAAACACATTTATTTACTGCAGACCTGTCACAGCAATTCTATGCAGTTCATAACAATCATTTTAAAAACGCAACAATGACAAATTAAAAAACAAAAAAGTTGTTACCCACTCAATCAATCAAAATTGTGAATCGCTTCATGAAAAAAGACAGACTAAATTTTCCTGAAAGGCTTCACATAACATTCCATCCTTACTTCACTAGGCAGATTCTTCCACATAACAGCGGCAGAGATTGAAAATGCAGAAGAACGAGTTCTGGCTAATCTTGCAGATTTTACAGAAGGACAACGTGTGCCATTGAGTCAATGCTGATTCCTGGTGACACAGCAGTCCCTGGGTCTTCTTGGCAAGGTATGATTGGAAACAGATTGCCAGATCTTTCTTTGAATGTAAAGTGACTTGCCCAAAGCCATGGGGAGTGCCAGTGGGAATTGAACCCTGGTTGCTTGGTCACCAGGCTGCTACTCCTCCTCCTTATAGAACAGTGGTTCTTAACCAGTCCTCCTTGAACCCCTAGGCCAGTTGGGTGTTCAGGATAGCCCTAATGAATATACATGAGATATATATGCATTAGAGAAATCCTGCCAACCTGACTGGTTTGTGACCCTCTAGGGCTGGATTCGGAGACCCCTGCCTTACATCTCTGTCATTTAAGAATGTGAGTGGGCAAGGTGCAGATCTCTAAGACATCAAAAAAGTTAGATAGAATTTGTTACATGCCTCTTTGCTTCTCACCACCACCAAAATATTGTCTATTAGACAACTGTTTGGTGGTGGTGAGAATTGAGGAGGCATGTGACACATTCTATCTACCCTTTTGATGTCTAGGACATCTGCACCTTGCCCACTCACAATCTTAAATGACAGAGGTGTAAGGCAGGGGGTCTCCAAATCCAGCCCTAGAGGGCCACAAACCAGTCAGGTTGGCAGGATATCTCTAATGCATATACATCTCATGCATATTCATTAGGGCTATCCTGAACACTCGACTGGCCAAGGGGTTCAAGGAGGACTGGTTAAGAACCACTGTTATAGAAGGAACAAAATTATTATCTGAACGCAAAGCCTGCCAAGTATATACCAGTGGAAGGCATTCCAAATCAACTTCTCCCCTCAAAACCTTAAATGTCGTCCAACACACTTTAAACTGTATCCACTGCTCTACGGGCAGACAATGCAAGGAATATAGGGAGGGAGTAATATGCTCCTGCATGCCAACTCCTTTTGAATGAGCTGCAGGGATCATAGGCAAGTTGAAGGGAGGCCCAGAAAGATTCCGTTGCAGTAATCTAACCAAATAACACTAATGCCGGCAGCACAATACGCAAATCAGCTAGTTGTAAAACATTCTGTAACTGTCTTAACAAGCGCAGCTTAAAAAATGCTTTTACAACTGCCTTACATGGTTTTTTATTGATAACTGCTCAACTAACAAAAACCCCAAATGCCTCTCAACTTAATTTGTGAATACTGCATCTCGATCAGAGGAGGGTTAATCTACAATAATTCCATTTTCCATTAGGTTCAAAGACGAATTACTGCCTCCCATCCAGTCACCCACCACGACTAAAATATGATTAAATTGTTACCACAATATCTGACCGCTTCTTTACTGGTATTAAATTTGTATAACATAAAAAAATCCTCAATTTGCATTTTCAGTAGAAGACGGGTCAAAGGCAACAAGTAGATACTGACTAAATGAGAGGATAACGCTGAACCCTGAGGGACACCATACTTCAGCATCCTTCAAGAGGATTCCTCTCTGCTACTAACTACCTTAAATTACCCAGGCTTCAAAAATGTTTTGAACCATTTCTTAACCCTCCCATATGAGTATACAAAACAGCCACAATCAATAATGTTGAAGGCTACTGTAATGTCAAACAACAGGAGCACCACCTGTCCTACATGCTGCAACTTCATTCTACCTGAATCAGTCATGGATATAAGCAATATTTCAGTAACACGATCCTCCATAAAACCATATTAAAAATCATTCAGCGGCGCATTGTTTTGTACATATTCTTCCAGCTGCCACATGGCACATTTTTCTAAAACCTTAGCTAAAGAAGCAAGAGGCCAATAATCTGATACTGCTGAGTTATTGTTTTTATGATCAGCAGTATATCAAATTTAATAAAGAAACATATCCCCATTTGACTTAACAAAAGGATGATCTTTTCAATTGATGTAGTACTTACCTGCTTGCAACAAGCCATTCACTGTAGATACAATCACAGGAACTATTACGTCTTCTGTTTTAAAAAGAATATCATTATAAGAAGGATCCACTACACATACCTTATGCCTCTCTGACGTCAAAGCCCTAATTACCATATCATATACCATACCCGAAACGTATTCCATTTTACTGTAGGTGCTGTTGCCTTTAGCCTTACATCTACACTACCATTCCTCAAAATGGTCAACCTCTCCTCCTCGGCCCTATTTCAAAATAACCAACAGGTTGATCCACTTATGGAGAATCATCCTTAATAGACACTGATGAATAAGAAGTCACATTCTACAAATACAAGAATAATTCCTTCAGGCACTTAGCAATCACTGTTAACCTATCCGATAATACTAATTATTTACATGCCCTTAACATCTTCCTATATTCAGTTTTAATATCTTCTGTAGGTCAGCGGCATAACTTGCACTCTAAGCTATGCAGCAGCTTTTTGTGCCACACTATTTAGTAGAACGCAGCGGGACTACACTTTGGGGTATGTTTACTAAACCGTATTAACGTGCACCCGGCGATAGTGTGCAGGCTGCCATAAAAGGAGTGGGCGTGTCGGTCTTAAAGTAGCAAAACGGGATTATCGCGCGATAACGCGCGCTGCTGCGCACATTATTGGGCGAAGCGCCGCTAAGTGCGTTAACGTGCGGTAATCTTAAGTAGGTGCCCAGACATGCAAACATAGAAACAGAGGTGTAGCATAATGGTTAACAGACTGACTGATAGTACAGGGGTCATGAGTTTGATCCCCCAGTGTGCATAAGTCTGGCTGAGGCATCACCCTTTACTTTTAGGTAGTGATTTTTGAGGCATTTTACTTTTATTTTAATTAGTGCTACCAGCAAACACACCCTCACGGTGGCGTAACCAAAGGTGCCGCATAAGGCACCCCATAATGCACTCCATAGGGCACATTATACAGTGCACTGTCCGCCAAGGTACCATATAATGTCCCCTATAGGAAACCTTATAAGGCGCTTGATAGGGTGCCTTATAAGGCGCCCTATGGGGCGCCTTATGAGGCACTTTAAGGTTACAGTATTCTGAGGGTGTTTTTGCTGGCAGCACTAATGTACATTAAAAATAGACAATGCCTCAGACAGCCCTATCAAATGACCCCACCATGGGTTTGAACCCATGACCTCTAGTTTCACAGGCAGTGAAATAACCAGTGGGCTACAACTCCTAACAAACCCCTGGCTGGCTGCAGAAGGACTGCAAGGCAACACACAAACTGTCTGCCGTGGTTACCAGGATAGGGTTAACCCACCCATACCCATGATGCACTGCACATGCAAATCAGCAGTCGACAGATGGGCAAAAGATGGGGTATGCACCCCCACAGCACCTCGGCCTGGTAGGGGGAACTGACCGTGTGTGGTACTGGCACAGAGTAGCCACAGACTGTCACATTGTGCGGGTACTGTGCTCACCCTGAGGGTGAGGTGGGGCACCCAGCACCAGGTCCACAGCACCTTTCATAGCTGAAATATGCCATGCTGCAGGTACCATCAGTGCTACTGTGTGTGATAGGTAGTACCTGTAGCCACACCTAGGTTACATCTGTGTCCTTTTGTATTTTTCAGTCATATCTAGCCCTTATGGGCTATGATGCACCCAGAATAGTGCATATCCTGTGTTGGTGCCATGGTTACATGATGTAGGTGAAAGGGGTGGGGGGTGTTTGGTCCCATAGGCAGATTATGTACCACCACACAACCCACCCTCTGGGGCTCAGGGTGGGAAACAGGATCACCCACCAATAGATCCACATTCTACCTCCCTGCAATGGTAGCAGTAGAGGGGACCATCAACCCAAGTCCTGCTGCGGAACAGACACCCTAAAGGGCAGGCAATGCAGAGCTGTACACATCCATAAAACAATAGCAGACAGAGAGAAGGCCTGGAACTGCTCAGCTGCCCCCCACCACTATCTGACTTTCTCCAGCAGCAAGCCTCCAGCCACTGTATCTTGCAAGGTTCCAGCAAGACACATACTAGCTGCAAACACTCTGCTAGCTAGTCCATAGTGCTGGAGGGGATGCATGTACCCAGAACTGGGATGTCAGCATACACGCCAAGCAGATAAGTCAGTGATTGGGCCCCAAAAGGGACCCATAAATATCACATGAGAGAAACCCTATATAGCACTATGGGGGAACCTAGCCATGCCGTGGTCACTGCTCAGACAGGGTGTGAGTGACCTCCCAGCAGGACATGCTGCGGCCACGCCGTCCATGCAGGTGGTGGCCGGGCACTACAATGTCTGAGCCATTGCCCTGTGCAGATGCGGCCAGGCCAGGCCATACTATCCAGGCTATTCCCACAGTACCTTGCTCCTCATTATGCACATTGGCAGGCCAATACTGGCAACAGTGCTAGCAGTATGGGCTGTGGAGGGTGTTGATAGCCACCACACACTGGATAGACAGACACACACACCACACACCTATGCCAGCATTGTGCAACTATAGAGGTGTTTGGCAAACCTGGCCACCACACCAGTCCTGGGCACAGTGCAGGCATGGCTATGGTATGCAATACTGTTGGGGTCACTCTGTCAGACACCGGACCTGAGGCACACTCCACAGACATCAGAAAGATTGCTATGATGCAGCTCAATCAGCCAATTGTGCTTAACGTAGGAATTGCTATCTGCCAGTTATCATAGCAACCTTTTGATAGCTGTGTACAGTTTTCCCATGTTTAAGGTGGCATTGCTAAGGTATGCAAGTGCTAGTATGGGGAGATGCACGCAGGGCCCAACATCCTGCCTCTCCAGGAGGCTTGGGATAATGGAGCCTGTGGGTGCGTGTGTGTCTGCCCCTGTTGGCCGCTGCTCTAAGGCAGACGTTCCCAACTCCAGTCCTGGAGGGCCAAACACTGTTTGGGTTTTCATGCTGTCCCTAATGAATATGCATGAGATACATCTGCATACCATGGGGGTGGTGCATAGCAATGCAGCACAGCCACATTTATTAGAGGCAGCATGGAACCTGAATGGTGTTTGGCCCTCCAGGACTGCATTTGGGAGACTCTGCTCTAGGTAATGCGCATGTTTATGTTGTCAGGGCTCTGTAGGGTAAAATGTAGGTGTTTTGGGCATGTCTATGTCATCTGCACTACAGGTTCTGTCTGTATTAGCACGTTGTAGTAGTGGGTAAAACATGGGGGCTGGGTTGGCAGGAACTTGAACCTGTGACCTTCTGCTCCTGAACACAGTGGTTGTGTGCACTGCACCACCGTGTTGCCACAGAGACAGTGCGTTCCCTGGAGATACCATGACTGTTTGTCAGACAGAGCCTGTCTGTTGCAGTGCATGGCACCCACCTACACAGGGCTAGGCCACAGTCTGCTCTGGGCAGCAGCCACTGCCCCCTCCACCACCAGTACCCCTCTGCCACCATGCTGACATGCCCTTCTGCTGGTGGTGCTGGTGGTGCGCAGTCTCAGGCCATCCATTGTGCAGGTAGGCGGCTGCCTATGGTGTGTGTTCTGGGGTAGGGGTGCCTGCATAGACGTCAACACTTCCCCCCCAACACCGCCTGCCAATGTTCTGTGCCCTTGGAGGTACCTGCTGGGTACTATCCCCTGTGACACTGTGATAAACACACCCGTGCCAATGTTGGGCCCTCATCAGTTGCTGTCTGGCTGCTGTACAGTTTCAGCATTCCTAGGTGCCATCTAGGCATCTGCCTAGTCCGCACTGTGCCCCAGCTGCACCACAGCATGTGCCACCTGCAGCCCTCTGTATCCCATTTTCAAGCATCTGTCCAGTTGGCCGTTCCGACATGCCTGCCCTGCTGTTGCCGCACATGTGCACGCCATAGGAAACCTGTCCGATGGAGAGGAAAACCCTGCACAGCGCAATTTCACTGTGGGCTCATTCACCTTGTATGGGGACGGAGCATGGACCCTTCCAGAATTCATATCCTTTTTTTGGTGCTTTCTTGGGAGTGTTTTTTGATGTTTCCCATTGAGATCACTATTGCCCAGCTTGGTTATTTTATTTTTCCATTTTCTTCTGTTCATTTTCACTGTTTATTTGCCCTTTTGTTCCATGCACATGTATCACACTTATCACTTTTTTACAGGTTTCCCTGGTTTTGCTGTACATTGCTGACAGAAATGGTTTCTTTTCCCTTTAAATCAGCTCTAACGCCAGGGTTTCACTGGCGTTAGTTATCAGCCTCGGATTTCACAGCGTTAGTGTGCGGGGAGCCTCTCCCCTCCCACTCTCCACCCATTGACCCCTTTTCTCCACCCCTGGGGAGCCTTCCTCCGCCCTCCGGGAGCCTTTCTCCGCCTTCAGCGCTCGTTTGCGCCGCTGCGCGCGTTATCGCGCGCTAAGGTACCTCTGCGCCCGATAAAGCGCCATTATCACGCAATAAGGTACCTTATCGCGCGATGACGTCACAGAGCGCACATTAAGACGGTTTAGTAAACATACCCCTTTGTTTCAGTGGAACAATCTTATCAAGGACCTTCTTCAATGAGAAATTCCATAGATTAATCTGCTCATCCAAATGATCAGAAGAAATAATTTCTTTCTCCTTTCATTATTACACAAAACTTTCCAAAGCAATAGGAGAGAGTTAACAGGTTTTTGGTGTACTTCATAAGAAAGCTTGCCAACCAGCTCAAATGTCAACAGAACATGGTTGGACCAGAGACTGTTTCTCCCACAACAATGAAGCAGGACCATGACCTAGCCAATCCCCATGACATGAACAACAGTCTAATAAAGGCCTGCCACATGTGTGTTGAAATGAGCTACTGAAGAGAATCCCAACCCTGAAAGCATAGATAAAAAAGCCTCAGTCCCACAAAATGTTAGGTAATTTAAATGAAAACTAAAGTCACTCCAAAATATCAATATTTCAGTCTGAAGCAAAGCTAGAGCCACATATTCCACTAAGACCAAAGGATCAATCGCTGGCTCATGTGATGGACAATATGCTAAAAATAAAAAGAACCTCCCCCACTGCAGTATCAGCCTTTCACAAACATCATATAGGATGTTATTTTAGAAGCCCTATTTGTGCTTTGCATGTCTGAAAACGGGCATAAATGTGTTCAAAGCATGGCGATGTCTCCAGAGTAAATTTAGAAGCTGGGTCTGTGGACATCCAAGTATGAACAGGGGCATGGTGGAATCATGGCCAAGGCATCCCCAAGAACTTGAACATCACAGCTTGATCTCAGAAACATCCTGGACGTCTGGAGTCTAGTATAAGGTTATACCTGTTCTCCAGGCACGAAATGGGCATCAGGAATGTGCTCGTTTTGGCCAAAAAGCATCCAGAGGGTGTAAAGAAGATGGCACTCTACCATCCCAGGTACTCTGTACAATCACAATAATAGCAGCAGTGGGATTTGAGCCATGGCCCTAGCCTACTACTCTAGCCATTAGGCTATTCTTAGATGTCTTCAGTCTGGAATACGATTCCAGGGATTTCTATGTAGACACCCCTGCAGACATCCATATTGCGCATGTCCATGTTTGTGAAATCGTGTCTGAACTCAACGTGCCTCTTTTTTCAGACATTCTGTCTTGCACGTCTCAGACTGCACTTGGATGTCATTTGTAAAATGCCACTTTAAATATCTGAAATACTCTGTCATTTACTAAACCCTTTTTGACTAGAATCATTATCCCAATCCCTGAAACTGATGCCTGTAACAATAATCAGGGGACAAAATTTAAAATCTGAACATCGCCATTAGTGTGCCAGGTTTCCACTATACCAAGATCTCTGGTTTTCATTCACTTATCAAATCATGGATCAACTGACCATTATTCCTTACAAGACTTGCATTAAAATAAAGAATCTTTAAATGGAGGAATATAAAATAGTTTAGGCCAGCTAATGAAATAGTTACCTGAGTTACCTTTTCAAGATTCTGATATTGGTTTTCAAGGCAAGACATGACTTAACTCCCTCTTATTCAGGAAGCAGGCTAATCTCCTATAAGCCAGCATGTGCTTTTCATTCAGTATCAAAGGACTTGTCACAGGTTCCCTTCAAATAGAAAAATTCATTTTCACTGCATCGGAAAGTGAGTGTTTTCAGTTATTGGACTGCTTTGGTGGAATAAATTTCCTGATGAATTTTGCAAAGAGGTACATTATCTCTCCTTCCTTAAGATATTGCTATGCCAGATAGCCTTTGGGCTACAATGAATTGTGTGTCTAGGGGAGTTAGAGAAATTGGTGTAATTGAATATGGCGAAAACAAGGAAGGAGGGAAGGTATGTGAATAAGTTTATTGTTTTAAAATTGAGTTTTAAAAATATATAAAATCACTTTGAGCTCTCTGTAGAGGTGATTAATAAATCATAATAAGTAAAAAATAAAATTCCCCAGACTGAATATTTCCTTCCACTTAGTATGCACACGGCTACATTTCTGGTAGCAGACTTCTCCAGTCTAAATTTTCAAAAGGAAGCTATTAATATGACAGTGGCCTCACCAGAGAAAAACACAGACAGAAACACACTCTTGCTATTCACAGTATAAATGCACGCTTTTGGTGTTGTGCTACTGCCTGATGCTCAGCTCTACCCATCACCAGGTAAAGGTCTTGCAGCTGTAACTGCTCTTTCCATAGGGTGTAGCAGCCCCCCTTTCCCCTCATGCCTGCCATTTCTACCCCATCTCAGCACCCACTCACTCAAAGGACACTCACTGACTCTCTCCAAGGTCCAACCAGGTTCCTCCGTCCCCCACCTCAGGCAGAACCTTTGCTTAGGTTGAGGTTTATTTAATTTGCTTGACCACCATTCACTTTCGCTACGAAAATACAGATCAAGATAAAATGATAGAAAGGAACTCCATTTTCCAAAAGGACAGTAAAAACAATCATACCAGGAGACAGGGAGGGCTGAGAAGACATCCTTCCAGTGCCCCTCCCCCATTGCCTTCCCACAGATGGATCTTACTCAGTCTCTGCTGCTAGTGACAATGAAAGCATGTAGAGCAGGCTCACATATGGGGGTAAGGGGGGGGGGGGCAACGGGAAGGCTGAAGAACTGCAGTATCTGGTATACAGATAAGAACATAAGAAATGCCATACTGGGTCAGACCAAGGTCCATCAAGCCCAGTATCCTGTTTCCAAACAGTGGCCAATCTAGGTCACAATTACCTGTCAGCTTTCCAGAGAGGTAAACAGATTCTACATTGCTTATCCCAGAGAAAACAGTGGATTTCTCTGGTTCTCTTTAATAATGGTTTATGGACTTTTCCTCCAGGAACTTGTCCAAACCTGTTTTAAACCTAGCTACACCTAATAGCTTTTACTACATCTTCCAGTAACGAATTCCAGAGTTTGATTACATTGATTACACAACTTTGAATATATAAGTAATATCCTTATACACTGCCTGGGGACTATCTAGTTAGTTCTGGGACAGTCCATGGGCAGAGTGGCGAATTACCTAGACAGCAGCGATATTCAGCACTGTTATCAGGATAACTATCCACATAACTTAAGTCAGACAAAAATAATATCTCTTAAGTTATCTAGATAGTGGTGCTGAATACTGCTCTTTAGGGGCGGCCAAAGGGGGTGCAGGGCCATGTGCAGAGACTCATTGCAGAGTCTCATTTGCATAAATATTTGCATAATGTTAACATGCACTAACTTTTAGTAAACATGCCTCTTAATGAGTGTCTGGATAAAGAAACACTACCAGATTTCTACATTGCTATAGTCCAGTGCCAACCACCAAGCACATTAGGAAGTACTATAAACCCTGCCCATTTAGAACCCATCAATTACTATAAAATTACACCCATAGAAATCAACCCCATTAATCCTAAATAAACTCTTGATTTCCCACACCAATCTCCCTATAGGAACTGACCAAATACCCTAAACATACCCCTTAGGGGATTTAAATTCCGTGATTTAATATTTTTTGTAGGATCGCTCACCATGAGAAGAAACGTTTCCTCTCTCGAGATGAGCCCTCCGTTTTACTCAATTTTAAACTGACCATGAACCGGCCTTCAACCGGACAACACAACACATGTTGCTGTCTATATCATTGTCCAGTCATTGGACAAGATTGGACAATGGTATGGATAGTGACATGTGTTGTGTTGTCCGGTTGAAGGCCAGTTCACGGTCAATTTAAAATTGAGTAAAACTGAGGGCTTGCCTCGAGAGACGAAACGTTTCTTCTCATGGTGAGCGATCCAACAAAAAATATTAAATCATGGAATTTAAATCCCCTGAGGGGTATGTTTAGGGTATTTGGTCAGTTCCTATAGGGAGATTGGTGTGGGAAATCAAGAGTTTATTTAGCATTTAGAACCCATAGCAAACCCACCATATCATAACAGTATTACCAGGACTCACAAAGCACCATACCCTACCCATCAAAAGGCAACACTGTAAATATTAAACCAATACATCTCAGAGAATACCAATACATCTCCTACTGGGGAAAGAGGACAAGTGGCACTGTCATATAGAAACTACATAAACAGAATACCTCAGCTCAGTTACACATGCAGAACACAGACCGTCACCAAACAAAGAACAAGGGATCACAATTTAGAAATAGGAAGACAATAATTAAACCAGGAACCAAAAAAGCCAAACTTGGAATGTACAACAACACTGGAGAAATAAAACTATAAATTAATTTCTCTTGTACTAAACAAAACACAAAGATGTTAGCGATGCACATTTTCCAGAACTGACATATTCCAGTTAATAAATTCAAAATAAAAAAAGTATTTTTTTACCTTTTGTTGTTTGGGCATTTTATTTTTCAGTTGCAATTGCTCCAGTTGCTTTCTTCTGGTTTCTTCGTGTCTTCTGCTAACCCTCCATTGTCTGTTGTCCATTTGTCCTTTCTTCTCTTTTCTAGTTTTTTTTCCATTCTCTCCCTACATCTGCTTTAACATACTGATCTTTCCCCTTTTGCTCTTTCTTCCATTTCTTTCTTGATTCATTTTTCATCCACTCAAATTTCACCCTTCCATCCTCAATCCCCACTTACTCTCCCAATACCTGGCCAATCATAGATTTTTCTTCCCTCCCACACAAAATATCTTTTCTCCTCTGCATCCTCACTCCCCCAGTCCCATCCCCTTCTGGTTCTCCCCCAACATCAGCTCCCTTCTAGTTACAGCCCCACCCAGCATCTGCTCCCTTCTAGTCCCATTCTCTCATCCCCCCCCCCATTAGCCCATTTACAGTCCTAGCCCCCTCCAACAGCCATTTCCAGTCCTATCCTAGCCCCCCATCAGCCCATTTCCAACCCATGCCTCCCATCAGTTCATTTCAAATCCTAACCCCCATCAGACATTTCCAGTCATAAGAACATAAGATATGCCATACTGGGTCAGACCAAGGTCCATCAAGCCCAATATCCTGTTTCCAACAGTGGCCAATCTAGGTCATACGTACCTAGCAGTTTCCCCAAAAGACACAGGTTCCACAATGCTTGTACTGGGTCAAGCATTGATATCCTGGGTCCCTTCTTAATAATGGTTTATGGACCTTTCCTCCAGAAACTTGTCCAAACCTTTTGAAACCCAGCTACACTAACAGCCTTTACTACATCCTCTGGTAACAAATTCCAGAGTTTGATTACACGTTGAGTGAAAAATATTTTATTAGTCTTAAATAGTTTTCCCTGTAGCTTCATTGCATGTCCCCTAGTCTTTCTATATTCTGATAATGTAAATAATCGATCTACGTTTACCCGTTCCACTCCATTCATTAATTTATAGACCTCTATCATATCTCCCCTCAGCCGTCTCTTTTCCAGGTTAAAGAGCCCTAACCTTTTTAGCCTTTCTTCATAGGAGTATCCTTCCATCCCCTTTACCATTTTGGTGGCTTGTCTCTGAACCTTTTCTAATAATGCTATATCCTTTTTAAGATACAGCGACCAGAATTGCACACAATATTCAAGGTGCGGTCTTATTCTAGCCCCCATCAGCCCATTTTCATTCCATGCCCCCCAACAATTCATTTCAAATCCTAGCCCCCATCAGCCATTTCCAGTCTTATTCTAGCCCCCATCAGCCCATTTCCAATCCTAGCCCCATCAGCCATTTTCCAGTCCTATCCTAGCCCCCATCAGCTCTTTTCCAGTCCATGCCCCCCATAATCAGCCCATTTCCAGTCCTATCATAGCCCCCCATCAGCCCATTTCTAGTCCAAGGCCCCCCATCAACCCCTTTCCAATCCTATCCCCCATCAGCCCATTTCCAGTCCTAGCCCCCCCAATCAGCCCATTTCTAGTCCTATCCTACCCCCCCAAAGAGATCCACGCCTGTCTGTCTTCAGAGGGAGGCTCGAAGCACCAGTTCACCTTTGCACAGTGCCAGAGTGAACAGCGGCGTGTTCCTTCACTCTGGCCGAAGTATTCTCGTGAAGTCCGCTGGTGCCAGAGGTTAAAGGGCATTTCCCATTTCCCAGCACTCAGCTTGCTTCACGAAAACATAGCTGCCGAGTGAAGGAACACACTACTCTTCACTGTGGCGGCTGTGCAGAGGTGAACTGGGGCCTCGGGCCTCCCCTGGACCCTCTGAAGCCAGCCCTGCAAACCACCATGTGCGGAAAGAAGTTGACGCGGGGTGAACAACATTCTCGCACAATGGACGTGCCGGTCCTGCTGCTCTTATTTGGATAGCACTGGCACTGACTGCCCTAACAGGATATAGCGACAAATATCCTGATTTGTTTTAGCTATGGCGGCCAGCATAAAAAAAAAGCTGACCCTCATGACTCAATATTGATCCATATATTATTAAGTCAATAAGTGTCAAAACAGAATCAGCAAAGAAAGTGAAATACACAAGTGATTTACTAAAAGGCAATCTATCAAAGACAGGAAATTGTGTGCATGTGTATATGTCTTTCATGTGTGTGTTGACTCTGGGGAGTATTTCAGAAGCTCTATTTGTGAGATGGACATCTTAAAATGGGCATGTAGACATGCAAAGCATGGAGACATACCTGGAGTCATTTTAGAAAGCTGGGTATGTAGATGCTCCTAGCACAAGAACATCAATGTAGCATGGGGGCACGGTAGAGGCATGCTGTGGGTGGAGGAAAGGAATTGCATGTTGCAGTGCGATTCAGGGAATTGCCCGTTAGTCGCTGGTTGTTGAGGCAACCATCTCTATACCTGCTCCTGACCACGAATAAGGTGCCAAAAAGTGCTAGTTTCATGGCTGCAACGGTTCCAGGGGGGGAAGAGCAAAATGCACTACATTATCATGGTTAATATTTCTTCACCAAAGATACCTGCCCATAAATACATAATCTGAAAATATTACTTGTCCGCCGCCACATGTCTTGAGTATCTGAAATGGTAGTCCAGGGCGTGCTAGTCTCATAACATGGATACCTCTCTTCTGACCTACCCAGGCCAGGGCATCCAAGTACCTGGTTCTGCGGGCATGTACTTCAAGGACGTTCATATTTGTAAAATGGTCTACTCTGATACATGCATCCAGCCTTGCTATCTTCATGGGGCCTGTCTCCAGAACCAGTTGCTGGGACGTTTATTTTTCAGGTAAGAGACGCAGCAATTTCTGCAGGCACTTATAAAGTACATGCTTCCCTTCATTGCTGCCAGTCCCCCAGTTTTTGGATGTTCTGCTCTGGACTCCCCGGATTCTTCCTAGATGTCCCTTCTTAAATCCCACTTCACATGTTTATCTGTGATTAGAAAAGAGTAGAGAACAGGGAGCTGTCAGTCTGTCTTACTAATCTGATCTGTTTTTTTGAAGGTGTGCATAAACAGGTAGACAAAGGTGAGTCGGTTGATATAGTGTATCTGGACTTTCAGAAAGCTTTTGACAAGGTCCCCCATCAGAGACTTTTGGCAAAGCTAAAAAGTCATGGGATAGGAGGCAGTGTACTATTGTGGATCGGGAACTGGTTAAAAGATAGAAAGCAGAGGGTAGGGCTAAATGGCCAATATTCCCAATGGAAAAAGGTGAATAGTGGAGTACCCCAGGGATCTGTATTGGGTCCCCTACTTTTTGACATATTCATAAATGACCTGGAAAAAGGAATAACTAGTGAGGTTATCAAATTTGCAGATGACACAAAACTGTTTAAAGTTGTTAAAACCCAAGAGGATTGTGGAAAACTGCAGGAGGATCTGGATAAATTGGAAGACTGGGCATCCAAATGGCAGATGAAATTTAATGTGGACAAGTGCAAAGTTATGCACCTAGGAAAGAACAACCCACACTATAGTTACACGATGCAAGGCTCCACATTAGAAACCACCACCCAGGAAAAAGATTTAGGAGTCATCGTGGATAACATGTTAAAACCCTCCGCCCAGTGTGCAGCGGCGGCCAAGAAAGCAAATAGAATGCTAGGTATCATAAGGAAAGGGATGGAGAATAAAACAAAGGATATTATAATGCCTCTGTATCGCTCCATGGTACGACCGCACCTTGAATATTGTGTGCAATTCTGGTCACCGTATCTTAAAAAGGACATAGAGTTATTAGAAAAAGTACAGAGAAGAGCCACCAAATTGGTGAAGGGGATGGAAGGCTACTCCTATGAAGAGAGGCTAAAAAGGTTAGGGCTCTTTAACCTGGAAAAGAGACGGCTGAGGGGAGATATGATAGAGGTCTATAAATTAATGAATGGAGTGGAACGGATAAACGTGGATCAATTGTTTACGCTATCAGAATATAGAAGGACTAGGGGACATGTAATGAAGCTACAGGGTAAACTATTTAAGACAAATAAGAGAAAATATTTCTTCACTCAACGTGTAATCAAACTCTGGAATCTGTTACCGGAGGATGTAGTAAGGGCTGTTAGTATAGCTGGGTTTAAAAAAGGTTTGGACAAGTTCCTGGAGGAAAGGTCCATAAACCACTATTAAAAAGGGACCCAGGATATCAATGCTTGACCTAGTACAAGCACTGCAGAACCTGTGTCTTTTGGGGAAACTGCTAGGTACGTATGACCTAGATTGGCCACTGTTGGAAACAGGATACTGGGCTTGATGGACCTCGGTCTGACCCAGTATGGCATTTCTTATGTTCTTATGTTCTTAAGCAATTCTCTAACTGCTATATTTCACTGTATCAAAAGTTTCTATGCTAAAGAAGCTGTATCTGCTTCTCCCATAGAAATCCTGCACTGATGGGGAGGGGGGACTTATTTATCTGGAACCCCCGATCTAATCTGGCCCATTTTTTAATGTGATATGTCTTTTCACTGGTTCCCACACCTCCCATGCCAAATTTGGTCCTGTTCTGTTAAAATTTCAGAGACTTATTTAGATTAGAGACAGGTGGACAGACATTCTAGACCCCTTATACATAATACTTTCCAACACGTTGAGCTCAAAAGAAAAATATGGTAGAAGTATGTGTTAATTGTAAACTCACTAGGAAATTTTGCAAAATGGTTGCTGCGGGATAACCATGCAATGCAGAAACATTCATATAGGAACAATGACTTCCAATTAATGCAATTTAATGGACTGAGTCAGACTACTGTGCAAAATACAGCATTAAACAATATTTGCTAATGTGTGGTTACTGAGTCCCATACATTTAGGGGTATGTTTACTAAACTGTGGTAAGGTAACCACGATAATGTTAACGCGCGTTAGGTAACGTTAACGCATGTTAACATTACGTTAATGTGTGTTAGTGTGACATAACGTGCGTTAGCGTGACATAACGAGCGCTAGCGTGACATAACGAGTGTTAGCTTGACATAACGAGCGCTAGCGTTCCTGGCCACGGTAAGTCCAGAAAAGGGTGGACAGAGGGCGAAGAAAAGGGGTCAATGGGCGGGGAATGGGTGGGGAGAGGCTCCCACGACACCAACGCGGGGAACTGAAGGGCTGAAAAGTAACGCAAGTGAAAACCTGGCGTTAGAGGCACATTTGCAGGAGGGAGAAACCATTTCAGTGTCAGCAATGTACAGCATAGGCAGGGAACCCAAGATAGGTGATAGTAGTGCTCCATTTGCAGCAACAGCATAGTGCCCAGGTATGAAAGGCCACTATGGTGATGGTGCAAATGGGGCATGGGGGCTGCAGGCGGGACATGCAGTGGGGGCAACTGGGGCATAGGGTGGACTAGGCGGATGCCTAGGTGGCACATAGGAATGCAGACAATGGAAACCAGCAAGACAGTAGTCTGTGTCCCATCCAGGGGACATTACCCAGCAGGTACTCTAAGGGGCACATAAGATTGACAGGCAGTGCCGGGGGAAGCGTGGACAGCTATGTAGGCACCCCTACCCCAGAACCCACACCTTAGGCAGCCGCCTACCTGCCCCTGTATGGCCTGGGACTACGCACCACCGGCACCGACAGCATATGGTCATGGCGGGCTGGCAGGGGGGGTGTTTGTGCTGGAGGGAGTAGTGGCATCCACCTGCAGTGGACCTAGGCCTTGCCCTGTACCAGTACGTGGTGTGCAGTGCAACAGAAGAGGTCTGGCTGGGGAAAGTAAGGGTAGCCCCAGAGACCACTATGCTGCTGTGGCAACAGTGTGGTGCAGTACACTCAGCCAGTGTGTCCAAAAGCAAAGGATCCACGGTTCAAGTCCCATCTGTGGATCCTGCAGAGCATTGCCCCCATAGTTTTATCTCACAATGCAGCCACAACAACAACATGTGCAAATCCCAACGCAGCGGTGCACAGGGGTACAAACACCCACTCACAAGGGCTCCACTATCCACAGCCTCATGGAGTGTCAGGCTATTGGCCCCAGCATGGCTGCAGTTATCACCAGAGCACCACTACTACCCCCTGCACAGTTTAGCAATGTCGGCATTGTGATCAGGACCAGTGTGGCAGGCAGGGTTGACAACCACCTCTATCTCTGCACAATGCTGAGATAGATGTGGAAGTGTGCGTATGTCTATCCATTGTTTTGTGTCTGCCAACACCTCACTGAGCCCATATTGCTCACACTGTTTCCAGCGTTAGCCTGTGAATGTGCATAATGAGGAGCAAAGTATTGTGGGTCACTCCCACTCTGACCAAGCAGTGACCATGGCATGTCCATGTTCCTACATAGTGCCACACATTATTTTTCTCTAGTGATACCTGTGTGTTTTTGGTTCTGGGGCCTAGTCATGGAGATACCTGTTTGGTGTCTGTGCTGTGCATCTCACCTCTGGGTGCACAGGGTTCCCCATGAGCATGCAGTATGGACTGGCTAGTGGGCTGTCTGCAGTTAGTCTGTGCATGGTGAGACCACCCTGTAGGATGCTGCAGGTGCAGTCTGATTGTGCTGGTGGCTGGCAGACAGTGGCATGGGGCAGTTAAACCTTCCCCTGCCCACCCCAACCCACCCATCATTGCTGGTCTGCCACGATCACAGGTATGGCTCTGGCCCATCAGTTCTGGAGGGCTGTCATTGGCCAGCAGAACTATGGTTGCTGGTATTACAGCCATTCCGCAGGGCATAGGCACCTGTCGCACCACATCCCTACAATAGGGGTGATTGTGGGCCCCTTGGGGTATGTAGTGCATGCCACTTGGACCCATAGAGGCAGTGCTACCTAAACCTCATGTGAGTCTAGACACCCACTGCTGCCCTGATAACAGGTACCCATGGCAGCCAGACCTTAATACCGCATACGCACTAATCTGGGTGGTGTGCAGTCCCACAGGGCTACATATGACTGCTGAACCCAGATGGTAACAGAAGTACTTCCAGTTATACTGCTGGGAACACCTGTCATACACTGGCAGTGATGGGGATGTGCAGCAGGACCTATCTCTAGCACCACATGTACTGTTGACCTAGTGCTGGGCGCCCATCCTATCCCTCAGGGTGAACACGGAACCTGCACAATGGCATGGTCTGTAGCTACTCTGTGCCAGTATCACGCACTGTCGGTCCGTCTTACCATGCTGCAGTACCGGAGAGGTGCAGACCCCATTTGGTGGTCAGCTGTAGGCCGCTGTTCTGCAAGTGCAATGCATCATGGGTGCTGGTTGGGGTTACCCTATCCTGGCACACAGAGCAGACGGTTTGTGCGGTGACCTGCAGTCCTTCTGTGCCCAGCCATTGCTGTGCAACAAGCCATAGAGGTATAGCCTACTGGTTAATACACTGACATTGTAGGCAGTGGTCATGGGTTTGATTCCTTGTTGTTCCCTCCTGTGCATGTCAGATATTTTGCATGCCTGTGACAGTCATATCTTTGCAGATCCGTGCTGCCAGCCCATAATAACCTCACCACAGTTGCCATCACTCCTTATACGGTGTTATAAGGCACCTTATTAGGCACAGTACAAGGCATGTTACAAGGCACCTTATTAGGTACGTTATAAGGCACCTTACTAGACACGGTACAAGGCACATTACAAGGCAAGTGCCTTGTACTGTGCCTCACAGGGTGCCTTATAACGTGCCTTGTAACATGCCTTATAACATGCCTTGTACTGTGCCTAGTAAGGTGCCTTATGACGTGCCTTGTATTGTGCCTAATAAGGTGCCTTGTAACGTGCCTTATGAGGTGCCTTGTAACGCACGTTACCTGACATGGCTTGCCATAATGATGCACCGCACATTCCCTTATATGGGCATCCAGGGAACCTAACGCGGGGAACGTTACCGCAGTTTAGTAAACATACCCATTAGTGAAGCCATTAACATAGATACTAGAGATTTGCAATCATTGCCCTTTCAATTGTGGAGATTTTTCAGAGGTCTTTTCTGGAAATTTGTAGTTCTTTGATGAATTTAGTCTTCAGCAATATCCACTATTTGACACTTATGCATACTCTGTCATATAAATTCTGGTATTTTCCCCTTGGACACTGAAAACTGTGGAAACTAAGGGGCATGTTTACTAAACTGCGGTAATGTCATTCCGCGGTAAAGGTAGAGATGCCCATATAAAGAAGTGGGCGGGGCAGCAGTAAAGCTGTGTGTCAGATAAGGCGCGTTAGAAGGCGCATTATAAGGCACCATAGAAGGCACGTGCCTTATAAAGCACCTTATACCACGCCGTATAAGGCGCCTTGTACTGTGCCTAATTAGGAGCCTTGTAACGTATTTTAAGGAGTGTTGATAGCTGTGAAGAGGGTACTGTGTGGCTGGCAGCACAGATCTGCAAAGATATGACTGTCACAGGCAAGCAAAACATCTGCCCTGGACAGGAGGGAACAAGGAATTGACCCCATGACCTCTGCCTCCACAGTCATCAACGTAACCAATGGGCTACAGCTCTATAGAGTCCAACACACCACTGGCTGGCTACAGGAAGACTGCAGGTGACCACAAGCTGTCTGCTGTGGTTATCAGGATAGAGTAGACCCACCCATACCCATGATGCACTGCACATGCAGATCAGCAGCCTATGTCTGATCACAAGATGGGGTATGTGCCACTATAGCACCCCAGCCTGGTAGGGGGAGCTGACCGTGTGTGTTACTGGCACAGAGTAGCTACAGACCATGACAGCATGCGGTTCTTGTGCTCACCCTGAGGGTGAAGTGGGATGCCCAGCACCAGGTCCGCAGCACATGGCATGGCTGAAATAGGCTGTGCTGCAGGTCCTCATCAGTGTCAGTGTGTGATAGGTAGCCCTTACAGACACACCTTGGATACACCTGTGTCCATCCGTATTTCCCAGTCATGTCTAGCCCTTGTGGACTATGATGCACCCAGCATAGTGCATATCCTGTGTGGGTGCCATGGTCACAGAATACGTGAAGGGTGGTATGCAGACCCTAAAGCAGATTATATGAGCACCACCCAACCTGCCCCTGTGGGTCAGGGTGGGGAACAGGATCTCCCACCAACAAATCCACAGTCTACATCCCTGCAATGGTGGCAGTAGAGGGGACCATCAAGCCCAGTCTTGCTGGGGAGTCAATGCAGATCTGCACACATCCATAAGGCAAGGCAGACAGACAGGAGGCCTGGAAATGCTCAGCTGTCCCCCACCACTATCTGACAGCCTCCAGCCGCTGCACCCTGCAAGGTGTTCCAGCAATACACATACTAACTACAGACAGTCTGCTAGCTAGTCCATAGTGCATGTTCCTGGAGAGGATGTGAGCGCGTACGCACCAAGCAGATAAGACAGTGATTGGGCCCCAGAAAAAAGAACCCATAAACATCACTTGAGAGAAATGCTATATAGCACTATGGGGGAACCTGGCCATGCCGTGGTCACTGCTCAGTCAGGGTGAGAGTGAACCCCCTGCAGGACATGCTGTGGCCACCCTGCCTGTGTAGGTTGTGGCCGGGCACTACAATGTCCGAGCCATTGCCCTATGCCCTGTGCAGATGCATCCAGGCCAGGCCACCCTGTCCAGGCTATACCCACAGTACCTTGCTCCTCATTATGCACATTGGCAAGCTTACATTGGCAACAGTGCAAGCAGTGTGGGCTGAGGAAGGTGTTGGCAGACACCACACACTGGATAGACAGACACACACTCCCACACCTATGCCAGCATTGTGCAACTATAGAGGCTCTTGGCAGCCCTGGCCACCGCACCAGTCCTGGGCACAGTGCAGGCATGGCTATGGTACACAATACTGTTGGGATCAATCCCCAGGGTGGTGAACACTGTCAGACACCAGACCTGAAACACACTCCACAGACATCAGAGAGGTTGGTATGATACAGCTCAATGAGCAGATTGTGCTTAACTTACGAATTGCTATCTGCCAGTAATCATAGCAACCTCATGTTATATGTGTACCGTATTCCCAGGTTTAGGGTATGTAAGTGCTAGTATTGGGAGATGCACGCAGGGCCCAACATCCTGCCTCTCCAGGAGGCTTTGGATACTGGAGCCTGTGGGTGCAGGTGTGTCTGCCCCTGTTGGCTGCTGCTCTAGGGCAGAGGTTCACAACTCCATTCCTGGTGGGCCAAACACTGTTCGGGTTTTCATGCTGTCCCTAATGAATATGCATGAGATACATCTGCATACCATGGGTGCGGCGCATAGAAATGCAGCACAGACATCTGTATTAGAGACAGCATGAAACCTGAATGGTGTTTGGCCCTCCAGGACTGCAGTTGGGAAACTCTGCTCTAGGTATTGCGCATGTTTATGGTGTCTGTGCTCTTTAGGGTAAAATATAGGCATTTAAGGCATGTTTATGTTATCTGAAATAAAGGTTCCGTCTTTATTACCATGTAGGTAAAATATGGGGACTGGGTTGGCAGGAACCACAGCTGGGACTTGAACCCATGACCTTCTGCTCCTGAACACACTGACTGTGTGTACTGCACCACTGTGTTGCCACAGAGGTAGTGCAGTCCCTGGGGATACCATGACTGTTCGTCAGACATGGCCTGTCTGTTGCAATGCATGGTACCCACCTACACAGGGCTAGGCCATGGTCTGCGGTGGGCAGCTGCTACTGCCCCCTCCACCGCCAGTACCCCTCTGCCACCATGCTGACATGCCCTTCTGCTGGTGATGCGCAGTCGCAGGCCATCCAGTGTGCCGATAGGCGGCTGCCTATGGTGCGGGTTCTGGGGTAGGGGTGCCCGCATAGATGTCCACGCTTCCCCCCAGCACCGCCTGCCAATGTTCTGTTCCCTTGGGGGTACCTGCTGGGTACTATCCCCTGTGACACTGTGGGAAACACACTCGTGCCCATGTTGGGCCCTCATCAGTTGCTGTCTGGCTGCTCTACTCTTTCAGCATTCCTATGGGCCACCTAGGCATCACCCTGGGCCACACTGTGGCCCAGCTGCACCACAGCATGTGCCACCTGCAGCCCTCTGTATCCCCTTTTCCAGCATCTGTCCAGTTGCCTGTTCCGACATGCCCACCCTGCTGTTGTGGAACATGTGCACGCCATAGAAAACCTGTCCAATAACAAGGGGAAACCGTGATCAGCGCTATTTCACTGTGGGATCATTCACCTTGTATGGGGACAGAGCATAGACCCTTCCAAAATAAATATTCTTTTTTTGGAGCTTTCTTGGTAGTGTTTTTGATGTTTCCCATTCATATCACTATTGGCCAGCTTGGTTATGTTTGTTTTACATTTTGTTCAGGTCATTTTCAGTGTTTATTTGCCCTTTTGTTCTGTGCACATGTATCACACTTATCACTTTTTGTAGGTTTCCCAGGCATTGCTGACTGAAATGGTTTCTCTCTCCTGCAATTGTGTGCTAACGCCTGGTTTTCAGTTGCGTTAGGATTCAGCCCTTAATTCCTCTGCGTTAGTGTGAAAGGGGCCTCTCCCCGCCCACTCCCTGCCCATTGACCCCTTCTCCCCGCCCTCACTCCACCCTTTTCTGCACTTAACGCGGCTGGGAACGTTAAGGCTGTTACAGAATGTACCGTTAGGGCGCCTTAAGGCGCCTTAACGTGCCTTAACATAGCCACTGCTATGTTAACGCAGTTTAGTATGCCCCTAAGTTTCACAAAACATTTACACAATATTTCTGGAAATGGACTTGATGCTGAAGGTGGGATCTCTGAGACCAATACAGCATTTATGTTTACTATTAGTTTTTGCAGTCTGTGAGGGTTAAAAGCAGTTGGGAATCCCAACAACATACCTGGGTGCACAGAAAAGCACCTTTAACAGGAACAGGAAAGTTCGTATGGAATGTGAAAAAAGTCACTTTTGATGAAAGGGCGGTGGATACCTGGAATTGGCAGGAACCAAAAACAGAGGATTCAAGCATACTTGGGATAGACAGAGAAAGGCAATAATGCTGGGGAGAAAGTTGGCAAAAGGTCATGAATCTATGGCAGCAGAACAGACACTTACATACAGAGGGTGTTTACTAAAGGGCGTTAGCTGTCTTCCTGGTGCTAACACGGGGTCATCACACAAAGACAGCTAACGCAGGAGAAATGCAGCTAATGCAGGCCTTTTTCTGCAGTAGCTGCATTTTGCACGGTGTCTGCTCGAATGATGGGATGTGGATAGCGAGGTGTTGACACTGAATGGTAGCCACATGTTCTGCAGGCTTCGCAAATTCAGCTATCACTGCCTTAATGGATGGCATTAGCTGCATCCGTGAAACTGCCATCCTGCAATCCCAGCATTTTCTCTACGGGATCTGCAGGGGAAATGCTAGAATGCTCCCTGCACATATTGCTTGACATATGCTGCTACCGCAGCACTTTTGCAATTAACGCACAGCATGAACTTCAAAAGCCTACCGCGCTTCAGTACACAGACTCCATAGACAGAATGGATGTACAAAGTGGTTCTTTTCAGCAGATCTTTTTTCTGCTTCATCTGAAGATTTTAATTTCCCCAGTCTTCTGCTTCTTTACTTGGCAGGTGAAATTCATTATGCAACAACGAATGCTCATGATACTGCATTCATTCCAAAGGTAAAAAAAAAACAACAACCCAGAAAATAGAAACTAAAAATGCCCAAGCCTGACCCTGACCATGCTTTTCAGTATAGCTGATCTTTCATAAAACTATATTTAACTTCTGCTTTAGGAAATTTTAAAATAAGAAATGGCAGTATGCTTGAACGCAGAACAATGATGGATGATGCGTTAAGGCAGTGGTTCTCAACCCAGTCCTCTGGGACCCCTAGTCCAGTCAGGTTTTCAAGATATTGTGGTACCGAAAGCACTCCTGAACAGATGGAATGGGAAAATAGCGAGCACTTTACCTTTCAAAGTAAGAGCAAGCCAGGTTCCCATGGCAGCAGGAAGCTTTCAGACAGAACGGAGCTGAGCCATAGCCATGACGTAAGAGCTGAAGGCAGCTCTAATGATTTGCACCTGAGTAACCAGAGGGGTGTGGCTGCAGGAGGAAGCCGTTTTAAACTGGCTTCAGAGTCAGTCTTGGGGGACCAGCACAGGAACAAGAAGGAGATCAGGCAAAGCCAGGAGTGGGAGAAGCCACACCGGCAGGAACACAGCCAAGAGAAAGAGAACTGTGGAACAGAAGGCAGAGAGAAGCCTCTGCAATTGTCCAAGCCACTTCAACAAGGAAGGCACTCAGGAAGGCAGCAACCAGGGAAACCTTGGAACCCAGCTCCAGGCAAGAGGGATACTGGAGGGTCCATTCCCTGTACCTTTAAAGCAAAACCGGTGGAAGCTACCCGAGGACAAGGCCAAGCAGTTTGCCTGAACAAGGGGAGAAAGCCCTGAGCACAGACAAGGCATTGCTAATAAAGAAGGTACGTCAGAATTACTTCCTAGCCAGAGACTTGTTGAAGATATTGTGCAACAATTGAAAGTTAGTGCTAATAAGTGCCGAGATAGGAGTTACTTTTACAGCCGTGCTAACAGAAACACTTTCAGTAAATGATTTGAAGCTGATATAAAAGCCATAGGGAAGAGCTTACGTAATAACCAATCTCCTACACTAGAGAAGGTCACGGCTAATGAGAGAGGAAATTTTCTAGAGCAGCTGCAAGAGGTTATCCAAGGTTTGCAGTGCAAGAGTTCCCCTAAGCAGAGCTGTGATGAAGAGAGTGAGGATATGATTATCGACGTAGCCAATATTCCTGAAACACCTGAATGCTATGAGAAGGACTGTTCTCTGTGTAACATTGATCACTTAGATTTACGTTAAACAAGCTTTGTAGGAGAAGAATACAAAGTTGTTTTGGCTGTTTAAGTTGCTGTGAAGAAACAGTTTTTGTACTTTATTTCTACTTTTCATTTGCTCCTGTTTCCTATTATTTTGGAAAGAAATTCTATGTTTTGCCTAAGCCTATTGAACCCTTGTGAAAGGAAAAAACCCCTAAATAAATTTATCTGTTCAAAAGACCCTCGTGCCACAACACATTTTGTTGAAGAGTGAAACTTAAAAACTACAAGTCCCAGCAACCCTTGCTGCTACATAGTAAAAGGACACTTGGAAACAAGATTGCGGTCACCCTTGCTATAGAGCCCTCGGCCCTAGGCTGGGGAAGCGTGACAATATCCACAATAAATATGAATGAGATAGATCTGCATACAATGGAAGCAGTGCATGCAGATCTATCTCATGCATATTCATTGTGGATATCCTGAAAACCTGACTGGCCTGGGGAGTCCCAGATGACTGGGTTGAGAGCCACTGCATTAGAGTTTTACAAAACAAAATTTAATCAATTCAGTGATTTATAGACTGCTTTTTCTACTGGAAGTACAGAACATTCCTTCACAATGCATCTCCCCCCACTTCCATTCTACTACTCTTATTTCTGCCAATGATAAACACTTAGCTATTGGGGGAGGGGGGAGAAGATAGAAAGCCTAGAGCCTGATGAAATAAATTTGCTAAAAAAGCAAATCTGCAGCAAGGAAAGTTCAAAAATAAGGAAAACTGATGAAAAATTAAAAAATTGCAACACAAAACCGTGGAATACAGTTGAAGTCAATATTATTAGCACCTTGCATTTTAGATATGTTGTGTACAATATCTTGAGAAATAATTGGAAATATTCTAACTGTATGTCATCATAATATTTTACTACTATGTTCAAAGGTATACAACAAAAAAAGAGATGTCCATGCAACTTAGACACAGTAATTTCTGAGAAAAAAATGAAATATGACCTGGACAGGAATAATGACACCCTTCAGTGATATTTGGTTGCACAACCCTTGCCAGTGATGACAGCCTCCAAACAGTTTCTTGTAGCCATCTATAAGTTTTGTACATCTGTCTGCTGGTAGTTTCTCCCATTTTTCAACTGTGACTTGTTTCAGCTCATGAATGTTTCCAGGATTCCTTTTACTAATGGCAGATTTCAGCTCTTTCCAAAGGTTCTTGATTGGATTGAGATCAGGACTCATTGCTGGCCAGTTTAAAACAGTCCATTTGTTCTTCTTAACTATTCTTTTGTACTTTTGGATGTATGTTTTGGGTCATTGTCCTGCTGTAGGACCCATGACCTCTGACCCAGACCTAGCTTTCTGATACTATGTAGCACACTTCGCTTCAAAATACCTTGGTAGTCCTCTGACATCATGAGTCCTTTAATATGTTCCAGGCCTTCAGTTCCTGAGGTAGCAAAACAGCCCCACAACATTATAGGATCTGCAGCATATTTAACTGTAGGAAGGGTGTTTTCTTCCTTACAAGCTTCATTTCTTTGCCTGTAAATGTATTACTAGTTTGCATTGTCAAAGAGCTTAAGTTTGGTTTCATCTGCCCACAGAACTTTTTCCCAGAAGGATTGTGGTTTCTCAAGGTGTGTTTGGGCAAAGATCAGGTGTGCCTTTTTATGTCTTTGAGCAATGGGGTCCTCCTTGACCTTCGCCATGAAGTCCTTCTTTGTTTAGTGCACGGCATAAGGAGCCGGTTGAAACCACCACTCCAGATTGCTCCAAGTCAGTCTTAAGCTCTTTGGATGTTGTACATGGTGTTTTTGCAACTGTTCGCACTAACCTTTGAAGACTTTTTGGATTCATTTTCCTCTTCCCATTCTTGACAGTTCCATGAGCAAAAAAATTCTTACTAGCGTTGCATACTGTAGACACAGGAATCCCAAGGTCTTTGGGGGTGGCCTTGTAGCCCTTTGAAGTTTGATGTTTGGTTATAATGGCTTTTCTGATGGTATCAGGCAGCTCTCTTGTCTTCACCAGTGTGAAAATGGAACAGGGAGTGAATGTGGCCATTTTAAACATTAGAGCCATCATTCATTGGTTGACTCAAGTCATGTGAGTACTGACAATTGATCAGTGGTGCGTCTAATTTTACTGCAATGGGAATGTGGTTCTTCTGTTCAAACTGATTTGAATTGTTATAAGGGTGCCAATAATCCTGTACTGACAATGTCCCAGTTTTTATATTATTTCCTACTATTTCATTTTTTAACTGGTCTTGTTTTATTTGATTCTTTTATCTTTATCTTTATTGATCATTTGATATACCACCCTTTGTGTGTCAAATATGTGTACATACATAGTCCAAAGCCATTTCACTGGTCACTTTTTTTTTTAGCAGATATTGGATATTAAGGGAATGACCAAGAAATGACCCAATCTAGAAATGCCCTCACACTGCAGTGTAGATAGATTATGTATATAGTTAACCCAGTTATCCAAGTTTGTACTCCTGTTCAATGTAAAACCTGACAGTTTGTCGTTATGGTCGTTGTTGTTATGATGTAAACCGCGCTGATTCTAAATAGCGCGGTATATAAGAAACTGTAATAAATAAATAAATAAATAAATAACTGCAAGTGTGTCAATAATGTGGACCAAAACTGTATATACTACGTGGAGGGTAAGGGAGGCGAGGCCAAGTTCTCTTTATCAGAGCAGTTTGCTGGCATTCCTATTCATTTCCCATAATGTCTTTCTTATACTAATCCTTGTAGATCAGTGCATTCATTGGGCTGCAGCTAGCCAGACTGTGTGCTCTTGAAATGGCATCTAGCACTGTTGCATTACATGAATCAACTTTTTTATAGCACCATTATCAAGAGCGCCTTACAATAAAGAGAGGTACAGCATTTTTAAAGATGGGAGAAAGCAGAGAGCCTGATTTTCAGCCAGGGCAGCCACTATATAAAGTTAATTACTGGCCCCAGTGCTTAACTTAGTACATGTGAAGGCACATTTTAGAAATGATATCTAGATGCAATCTGAGATGTTCAGGTAAAAAATGTCTATAAAATGGCCGTTCACGTGCAAGTTTTGTCCCTATTTTAGAAACTTCCATGTGCCCAAAATGGATGGCAGTGGCCCTGGCCACATAGCCATCACCATGATAAAAGGTTAGAACAGGGATGTCTATCCCATGCTGAATGCACATCCCTGCCTATTTTGCAAGCTGAAACATACATTGGCATGCCAACCAGAACACAAGTACCCATATTTTCCTTCCATTTTCTTTTTGGTCGTGAAAAGTATGGTAGCTATCAGAATATATTCCCTCCATATATTTTGGAAGCAGAACAAGAGTTTTTCTGATGCCTCTTTGTACTCCGGAGCAGGAATAAACATGGACGGTATCACTGGTGGGTTTTATGTGCTCACATTTCTGAAATTTGGAGTGTACATGTAACTTTACTGGAATGCGTACACTACATCCATGTCTGACAGATGTTTTCGTGCTGGGGACATCTATAGAAGTGGCTTCTAAAAGGGTTCCAGGAACATCTCCATTTATTTGCCGATTTTCGGACAGCCATCTCACAAATAGAGCTTCTACAATGGCCTCAATAGTCAGCAATCCTATGGAGCTAATTTATATAGGCAGCATGGAAAGTTACATGTGTAAGTTCCTGTTTTCAAGGCTTTATGCATGCGACTGGGTGCGAAGTCCAAAGCCCAGGGGCTATTCTATAAGCACATATAAATGCTCATCGTGTGTTTCTTCCAGTGGGCCATATGCGGGTATAGTGCTTGGGTGGACAGTAAGGGCAGCCTTGGCCGATAGACATAAGCTCAAGAATTACATGACTTATGCACATCAGTGCCTCAATCTAGGTGCAGCAAGTTACACCTACTCTATAGCAGGTGTGAAGTGGCAGTGCCTATATTCCAGCATATCCACATGCTCCCATTTTATAACATAAAGCACGTGCAAGGTTTATCTTATAAAACAGACCAAAACTGTGCATGGAACCATGCGTTGCCTGTGTGGGAGTACAAAATTACCCTCAATGTGTTAAGTAGTGCTGTTGAATATAAATGTAAGCAGTGACAAAGCTGGTGACTATCCCTTTAATTTATGCTTGCTATTTGCCAGGTTTAATGTAAACAGATAACTTAAAATTTAGGGGCATGTTTACTAAACTGCGTTAACGTAGCAGCTACGTTAAGGTGCGTTATGTGCTGTTAAGGCGCCTTAACGGCACCTAACGCGCCTTAATGTTCCCGGCTGCGTTAAGGTCAGAAAAGGGAGGAGAGAGGGCAGACAGAAGGGGTCAATGGGCAGGGAGTGGGTGGGGAGAGGCCCCATTCACACTAACGTGGAGAAATTAAGGGCTGAATCCTAACGCAACTGAAAACCTGGCGTTAGCACACATTTGCAAGAGAGAGAAACCATTTCAGTGTCAGCAATGTACAGCATAGGCAGGGAGCCCAAGAAAGGTGATAGTAGCGCTCCATTTGCAGCAACAGCATAGTGCCCTTTTATGAAAGGCCACTATGGTGATGGCGCAAATGTGGCATGGGGCTGCAGGCAGGACCTGCAGTGGGGGCTACTGGGGCATAGGGTGGACTAGGCGGTTGCCGAGGTGGCACAAAGGAACGCAGAAAATGGGAACCAGCAAGACAGCAACTGGCCAGGGTCAGACATGCCCATGAGTCTGTGTCCCACAGTGTCCCATCCAGGGGACATCACCCAGCAGGCACCCCAAGGGGTGCATAACATTGACAGGCGGTGCCGGGGGAAGCGTGGACATCTATGTAGGCACCCCTACCCCAGAACTCACAACTTAGGCAGCCGCCTACCTGCCCTCTGGATGGCCTGGGATGGCGCACCACCAGTGCCCACAGCATATGGTGATGGCGGCATGGCAGAGGGGGTGGGTGATTGTGCTGGAGGGAGCAGTGGCACTCGCCTGCAGTGGACCTAGGCCATGCTCTGTACCAGTACGTGGTGTGCAGTGCAACTGAAGAGGTCTGGCCGAGTGCTGGCAACAGTGTGGTGCAGTACACCCAGCCAGCATGTCCAAGAGCAGAGGGTCAGAGGTTCAGGTCCATCTGTGGATCCTGCAGAGCATCTCCCCATTGTTTTAGCCCACAATGCAGACACAACAACAACATGGGCAAACCCCAATGCAGTGGTGCACAGGGGTATGGACACTCACTCACAAAGGCTCCATTATCCACAGCTTCATGGAGTGTCAGGCTGTTGGCCCCAGCACAGATCTGCAGTTATCACTAGAGCACTACTACCACCCCCTGCACAGATTAGCAATGTCAGCACTGTGATCAGGACCAGTGCAGGGGGTAGAGTTGGCAACCACCACCATCTCTGCAGAATGCTGAGATAGGTGTGGGAGTGTGCATATGTCTCTCCATTGTTTTGTGTCTGCCAACACCTCACTGAGCCCACATTGCTCACACTGCTTCCAGCGTTAGCCTGCAAATGTGCATAATGAGCAGCAAGGTATTGTGGGTATGGCCAAGACAGGGCGGACTGGCCAGGATGCATCTGCACAGGGTGGAGGGCAATGGCTGGGACACTGTTGTGCCCGACCACCACCTGCATGGACAGGGTGGCCACAGCATGTCACACTGGGGGGGGGGGAGGATGGGGGGGGTCACTCTCATTCTGACCAAGCAGTGACTATGGCATGTCTATGTTCCCACATAGTGCCACACATTATTTGTTTCCAGTGATGCCTGTGTATTCCTGGTTTTGGGGCTCAATCATGGAGATACCTGCTTGGTGTCTGTGCTGTGCATCCCACTCCTGCATGTGCCTTGTACTGTGCCTCATAGGGTGCCTTATCTGACACAGCTTTAATGCTGCCCTGCCCACTCCTTTAATAGGCATCTGTATCATCAATGTGGATCCTAACGCGAATGACATGAATGTTGCTTCTAAATGGATAACAGACTGTGTTTCCTTCACTCCTCCTCAAAACTGGCCCTTCATAATTTTGATTAACTCGCTAAACGGTAGATTTTATCCATATAATAACTGAAAAATATGGATAGCTTGCTTTTAATTATCAGTCCACATACTGTAAAAGGAAGGGTTGGAGATTTGAAAGAGCTCGATTGTAGTGGTAGGTCTTGAACCTTGCAACTAGAAAAGAGGTGGCATTTTGACTATCCTGGCAGAAACTTTTCCCAAAACAGGGACCAGAAAGAAAGAAGCATGAAAAAAGAGGACGTCTGAAACGAGTAGGGGTTCTCAGAGTACAGCTCCAGTTTGGGAATGGAGAATAAAAGAAATGAAAGAGAAAAGGTAAGACAGAACTACTAGGTTTCTTTGAATTGCCTTATACACAAGCTTAAACAAGATGCATTGTTCCCCCTTCCCTCCCCTTTTTAATCTGTTGTCCTGGTTTTGTTCATTTGTTTCATTCTCTTATCTGTTATTTTATTTTTTTATTGTTAACCACCTAGATGTAATGTATTGCTTAATGGAAAGTAAATGTTGAAAAGCTATAAGATGGGAGACATGATTGTATTGAGATACACAATACAAGATTCCAGTAACATAATTCTGAAAGAATTAAAATAGGATGAATGCCAGAGTCCCTAAAACCAGCCAAAATAAAATTTGTGTAGACTAAACAGGATCCAAGGAGTGACTGCATAAGTACAAGTCATATTAATGGAAATTCCTTAAAATGTGATTGCTGGACAGCTAATATCTAACATCAGCACTTCAAAATTTTGACAGAAAGAAAAATTACAAAATAATGAATTTTGAAAGGAAACCATTTAAATCTTTGCTTTATGTAACTGTGTACTGATAGGTGAAACAGTATCAAACATAAGATACTTTTGTTGCAATTCTACACACAATTCTAAATTTTGTACTTGTGTGGTCATTTAAAATACAATACAGAAAACAGTAAGGGGAATGTTTACTAAGCAGTCTTAACGTGCAGCTGGCGTTAGTGTGCAGGATGCCATATAAGGTAGTGGGCGTTCCTGTCTTAAGGTAGCATTTAGGGCAGTGGTTCTTAACCAGTCCTCCTTGAACCCCTAGGCCAGTCGGGTGTTCAGGATAGCCCTAATGAATATGCATGAGATATATATGCATTAGAGATATCCTGCCAACCTGACTGGTTTGTGGCCCTCTAGGGCTGGATTTGGAGACCCCTGCCTTACACCTCTGTTATTTAAGATTGTGAGTGGGAAAGGTGCAGATGTCCTAGGCATCAAAAGGGTAGATAGAATGTGTCACATGCCTCCTCAATTCTCACCACCACCAAAAAGTTGTCTAATAGACAATATTTTGGTGGTGGTGAGAAGCAAAGAGGCATGTGACAAATTCTATCTAACCTTTTTGGATGTCTTGGAGATCTGCACCTTGCCCACTCACCTTCTTAAATGACAACTACTAACCAGCCAAGTATTAACCACAATTTACCTTAACCATTTACATATATTTCTCCCCCAACCTGTAACCCAAACAACCGAAACAGGTTAAACTGCAAATGGAAATGTAGTTACTCACCTGTAAAAGGTGATCTCCGGGAATAGCAGAAATCAGTCTACACATATGGGGGAATGTCACCAACAGAGCCCACGTGAGAACACTCCCCGCGTCCAAAAGGAAAACCTTTGGGAGCACTTCATTGCACCTGCGTGCCTGCCTTCCTGTCTTCCCAACTTCTCTCCTCAGTTGAGTTTGTAGCTGAGAAGAAGAATAAAATAAAAGAACCCTACAACTCCTAGGGGAGGAGGGCGGGTTATGAAGACTGATTCCTGCTGTTCCTGGAGATCAGCTATTACAGGTGAGTAACTACACTATCTCCAGGAACAAGCAGGAATGCAGTCTTCACATAAGGGACTCACCAGCTCTCAGGTACCAGACTGGTATTGGGGGAGAGCAGTGTGATCCCTGAAGTAAAAACTTGTAGTCAAAGAGTCTGGAAGAGTTATGGGCCATTGGACTCGATTCCAGGAGGCGATATTCCCCCAGTGATAGTTTGGTATCTTGTAGAAGTCCAGGATGGAGAGTAGGAGTTGAGTTTAAGTCCCAAAGAGGTGCTGGAGTACATCTTGAACAAGGACAGCGTCTTGATGAGAGTCTTTTTCCAGGCAGTAATATGCAGCAAAAGTATGAATGGAGGACCAGGTAACTGCCTGGCAGATGTCCTCAATGGCTACTGAACAGAGATTGGCCAATCTTGTTTCTGGAGGTATGGTAGAAGGGTTTCTATGGAAATCACTTTGAATTTTTCTCAGAACATGAACTTGTTTAGGTCTCTGAGATCCAAGATGGGCCTGAATCCTTTTGTTTTCTTTGGTATAAGAAAATATGGAGAGTAAAAGCCCATCCTTTCTTGAGGAGGAGGAACTCTTCCTATGGCACCCTGAGACAACAGGGTGGTCACCTCTTCTTTTAAGAGAGTGCTTTGAAGGGGCTGTGTGGGATAAACCCCTGTGAAGCTGGTGTGGGGTAAAGTTTTGAAGTGAAGCTGATAACCCCTTTGGACAATCTGGAATGTCCACTGCTCTGATGTTATGAGGTGCCACCTGTGGGCATAATGACAAAGTCTGCCTGCTATGTAGGGGGGTTGAGGCCCTCCAGGGGCAGATTGGCAATGCTCTCTAGGAAGGAGTCAAAAACCAGGTGCAGGTTGTGCCTGTGCAGTTGGTTGAGGCATAGGAGCCTTGGGCTTCTTGGGCTGGTGAGGGCCCTGCTGCCTCTGCTGAGGATGCTGAGGTTGACAGGCATCAGAAGGAAGGTAAAAAGGATAGTATCTCTTCTTTTTAGAATACAAAGATTTCTTGGGAAGAGCCTTCCTCTTGGATGGGTCAGCTGTTTTCCTGGAAAGGTGTTTTAGAGTGAGATCATCTGTTTCAATCTCCCCTGATTTTTCCCTCCAATCTGTGCCAAAAAGGTTTTCTCCAGTACATGGGATATTGGCCAATTTATCCTGGACCCATTGCTTGAGATCTGATGCCTGTAACCAGGCCATTCTGTGAGCCCCAATGCAGACAGCTGAAGCTGTGCTTGTTGATTCGAAGGCATCAAAAGAGACCCTGGTAAGAAACTTAGAAGTATCCAGAGCGCAAAGAAAACTGACCATATCACCCCAATTCTGAGAGAACTACACATTCTCCCCTTCGAAGCACGGACTAAATACAAAGCCCTCCTACTCACCCACAAAGCTATCCATCAAACACAGGACACACAGCTTCGTGCCCTACTGGCTCGTCCAGCTCATGGCAGATCTACTAGACTAGCCTCCAGCATTTCCCTCACCGTCTCTCACAAAAGAACCAAATGCTCGCAACGGACCTGCAATCGAGCCTTTGAACTCTATGCTCCAACCTTATGGAACTCTCTGCCGAGCTACCTTAGAAACAATGCCGACCTACTATCCTTCAGAAAACAGCTCAAAACCATCCTTTTCCAAGAATACCTCAACTCAGACCCCACCGAAAAACCCACAAACCCCTGATCCCAACACAATGAACCTCTAACTCAATGCCACCCCAACCTGTTCATGTCCAATGCCTGCCCCATGTCTTATGTCTGACCTAAGTCTGTCCCTTGACCTAAGTCTGTCCCATGACAAAATCTTCAATGTTGCCTCCCGGTGATGGCCCTACCCTCTATTTAATTCCCCTTCCCCCTATGTTACACTGCTTTGACCCGGCGAAAAGCGGTATATAAATACAGCTAAATAAATAAATAAATATTTTGGCCTTGCTTGATGATTGTCTGGAATGCACTCCACTTATCCTCAGGAAGCAGGGAGGTGAAAGTTTCCAGATCCATGGTAATATCCTTCAGAACCATGCCCATGTACAGCATGTAAGAGTTGATTCTGGAGGCCAACATGCATACTTGGAAGCATCGACACCCAAAGGCATCGAGTGTCCTCGAGTCTCTGCCAGGTGGCATGGATGAATGGTTCTTAGAGCTCTTTATTCGGAGCATTGCCAATTCTACAACCATTGATAGGTGGGGCAGCTGAGGCTTTTGGAAGCCTGGGCACTCTGATACTCAGTACATTGTATTGAGTCTCTTGCTGACAGGCAGAAGCATGAACGGGGCCCCCCACATGCAGAGCATAAGATCCTGCAGGATGCGATGTACCAGTAATGTAGCCATCTCCTTGGGCGCAGAAGGGTATTGGAGTATCTCCAATTCCTCTGCCCTAGGTTCCTTTTCAGAGGCTACTGTGATGGTGAGCCCTACTGCCATGTCACTTATGAAGTTCTGAAAGTCCTGAGGCGTTAAAAGGTCCGAAGGGATATCAAAGTTCTCGGGAATCGAGTGATCCCTCGTCAGATTCTGAAGAACTGGAATCAGAGTCTGGTAAGAAGTATTTTGTTAACCCTTGTTATTTTTCCTACATTACCATATGTTGTCATGTCTATACTGTTTGTTTCCCTTGTTTATACCTTGTATTTCTTGTGACCGCTTTGATTGAAGGAAAAGACGGTATAAAAAACTTGTTAAATAAATAAATAAATAAATAAATAAATCAGCGGTTTTAGATCCGACCTCGATGCTTCATGGAAGTCAAAGTTTGATGCCAATACTGATACTCAGAGGTATCAGAACGAGAGCTATGGCCATTTGAGTTTGTTGGATACCAGGAGTATCGATCAGTTTCAATGAAGGTATCGACCTCAGAGGTTCTGACAATGCTGGTTCAAGGGCTGGCATCAGGGCTGATACACCTGGATGTAGGCTCAATGTCAAAGCCTGCACTCCTGGAGCTCTTGATGGTTATTGGTACTTAGGCTGCCAGGAGTGCTGCCAAACTCCTCTCTATAGCCAGCATGTGCTGGTCTAGGGAGACAGCCGATGTCTGGGTGGAATCACCTACGGGGGTCCGAGCCACTGTCTCAGAACATGGGACCAGTAGCTCTCCAGAGGCTGATGCCTCAGAAGCATCCCAGAGCCCCACCTGTGCTTTGCAGAACTGATCCTCCCGCCGCCGGGGCTGTTTGGCTTTTTGGCTGACTGGTCTGCATTGGAAGCACATCTAGGGGAGTTGCGATGCTTATGCTGTGACTTCTCTCTGGTCTTGGTATCGGTCTTCGACGAGAATGCCGAGAATTTGGGAGCGGCCAGAGACTTTGACTTACTTTATGTTTGGACTTTGAAGAAACCTGAGAGCACCGATAGGAAGTTGATGCCCTCGATGAAGTGGAAGCCACTGAAATTGAGTCCAAGGTGAACAATGATCCATGTTGTCTGGCTCAGTTCATCTTTAGTCCTCTTTTTATCATTTGCTGGCACAAAAGACAAGAACTAGGTTGATGGTCAGGGCCCAAACATTTTAGACACCAGTCATGTTTATCAGTGGCTGATATGGTACCGACACACTTGGTACCTTTTTTTAAACTACTAGTTGGTTTTTCCATGCTTCAAAAAAGTTGTCTTCGAAATTGAAGACAAGGCTATGGAGGTCTAGAGGCCTAGTTTAGCAGTGAAAATCGCATTGAAAATGAAGAGAAAAGCAATATAAAATTTGAAAATAAAAAAAAGAAAGAATTATCGGGACTGGTGTTGGATTTGACGGAACCAGCATCAACAGGAAGGCAGAAGCACGATGTTCCACAATGCGTCCTATTTGCTCTTTGGAAAATGAAGAACTGAGGAGAGGAGTTGGGAAGGCAGAAAGGCAGACACGCAGGCGCAGTGGAGTGCTCCCAAAGGCTATCCTATTCCGCACGGGCTGCGTCGATGACGTTCACCCATATATAAAGACTGTATTCCTGCTTGTTCCTGAAGATTAATGCCACTCACTTCAGTTCAAGTTATATTCACCAGAAATGTATTATAAGTTCATAAAGTTGAATTTGTTTCCATTGCCTTAAAGTTTGCTGTAACTACAAATACCACGTTTACTGTAAACTGTTTTGACACCATGATGTTAAATAAAATAAATAAACTAAACCTTTCAGATCATTAGCTTACTTTGTAAACATTTAGGGTGCTAGTTACTAAAATGTGCTAGCATTAAGGCATGTTAATTCACTGTAATGCACATTATGCTGTAGATGCCTAGTTAGTAATAATGCACGAATTAACGTGAGTTATGTTAGCACATCTTAGTAACCTAGCCCACTTAATCTGTAGTTTAAATAAGCTGTTAACAAAGTTCAAGTTTTTCACTTATTTATTTATATGGCAGTAGTTCCAGTGCAGGGCACCATGCAACAATTATAATAGTAGAGTTTTACATCAGTAAAAAGAAATGAGGAAAATGGAAGAATAAAAGAAAGCACTAGAGGACTAGTACTTTTCACATGCTCTAAATGCAGCCTCTCAGCAGAGCTAGTGTTCCTATCTACAGCTATTTATGATGCAACAGACACAGACTCTCAAAGATGACGACCATATGCATGGGGTAAAGAACTCTACGTTCCAAGAGTTAAGCCTGGCACAACTGAACACAGAGGATTTGAAGAATAGGGGGTGACATTAATTTAGAAAGCATTAACTGCATTGCAATAAGTCCACAAGCTTGGAAATAATAAATTGGAACATAAAGCTACAAACTGAATTGAATTCAATGGGCATACAAAAATAATTGAAACAAACATGCTAACAGTGGAAAGCAAATTACGAGAAAATGCTGCAATATAAGATATTAAGTTGAAAGATAACTGATGAAGTGAGACATTTTAAAATGGGATGGCTTCAGATGCCAGAATGCTTGAACTGAGATAGCCAGCACTTTTCTAGAATGTGAGGAGACTACATTTTTTTATAGATAATAAGCCTTGGGTATAGTTATAGAAATAAAAAAACCACAAAAAATTCAGTTCTTAACAAAAGGGAGGTTAGTATAGGCACTATGGAGTATGTTTACTAAACCGCGGTAGCCTCTTGCAGCTATTGCAGTGTGATAGCTGCAAAAAGCCCACAGTAAGTCCAAAACTTCCAAGGTAGCTGCAGAGGACATTCCCAGCTTTCCCCCTGCAGATACCATGGAGGTTTTGGAGTCGCTACAGAGACCAGCAAGCCCTGCATGGGCACCAGTGGACATATTTTTGCAGATGATATGGAGCTTGTTTTCTACTGCGATCCAGGGGGTCTTGATTTTATACCAATAAATACATGTCTGGCAGCTGTCTCTGAATGGTTGGTTCATAATCATCTAAATTCAGTGCAACAAAGTATTATAGTCTTAAAAGAAAGCAGGCAGGCAGTTAGTCTTTTTCCATTTATTTTCCCCCAATTCCCATCCCTCTCAGGCACATTCATTAATTTATAGTTCGTTATCCCTATTAAGAGAGAGAATGAAATTTGATACCATAGTCTATGTTCATCAGCAAGTGATTAAATCTTAACAGATTATTAGCAATTCATTGGGAAGCAAGCACTAAATAATAGCATAAAATATACTGAATAATCCTAAAGGATCTCTACTTCTTTAAGGGCTCATTTCATCCCGGACATAGGTCCCCTCTGTACGTCTGGTTTGAACTGGACATACAGAGGGGATCGTAATTCTGATCCTGCGGGGCATGTCTAACTCCACGGGATCAGAATCGCGATTAGTAATGTACGTGCAGGCTGGGACTGCACTTACATGACCTGCCTGACTAACTCAGTCAGGGCTTTTAAATGGAGCCGTGGCGTCCGGTTGCCATGGCACCGTGGCTCCATTTAAAAGCCGCGATGCTGGCCGCCAGTAACAAATGCTTTTTCCCTGCAGCCTGACCCCCAATCTGGCCTCCTAAGACCAGGGTTGGGCTGCGGGGAATGTCCTCTGGCCCCCCCTGCCCCATCCGTGCCCTGGGCCATATGAAAAAACACATGTCGCCGACCCTGAACGTACAAAGGCCAACATCAGAATCGTCCCTGTATGTCCAGGGCTGGCAACCATCCAGACTCCGCCTGCGAGCAGACCCTTCCCCGTCTAACTTCCCCGCACAACTGACGGGGAGGTTAGACGCTGGTGGGGAAAGGCACGAATAGGGGACATCCATCCCCGCTATTCGTGGCACAGAATCGGGCCCTTAGCAACTCAAAACAACAAGACTCATGAATATAAAGATGCAGACCGCAGATCCACAGCGAGATGGGGACTACCCAATCTTTTGCATTGAGTATAACATTTATGATTATCTCCCAGTTGGTGAGAGGTTGTATGTATGCACTTGGTTCAAAGAGTTCCTGACTTTCAAAGAATGAATTTGATCTTTGAAAGTTTGAGTAGCAGACTTTGAGAAGCTGAGGCAGAGATATATAGAGGAGACCTAAAGGGACATAACAGAAAAATTCCACCTTCAGGTTTGGCAGCCTCAGTGCTGCCTTGGAGGAAAGAGGTCAACTGGAAGGAAAACATCACCTTGGTGTGGCAGGAAACAATCCTGTAGCTAGGACCTATCCTCCAGGGGATGCAATATCTTTTCACACTGAGAATGTGTCTCCAGGGGCTTCTACCCAGGAGGGAAGGGTTACGACAGCTGTTTTAGTTGATGATTCCATCATTAGGCATGTGGCTAGTGGGCATGAGGAGCGCTTTGTCACTTGCCTGCCTGGTGCATAGGTGGAAGACCTCATGTACCACCTAGATGGGATTCTAGAGGGTGCTGGGGGGGAGCTGGCTTTCTTGAAACATGTGGGTACCAACAACATAGGAAAGTATGAGAGAGAGGTTCTGGAAGCCAAATTTAGTGTTTTAGATGGAAAGTTGAAATCCGGGACCTCCAGGGTAGCATTCACAGAAATGGTTTTTGCTCCACACGCAGGCCCCAAAAAATAGGCAGAGCTCTGGAGTCTCCATGCATGGATGAGTTGATGGTGCAAGGAGGTGAGCTTTAAATCTGTTAGGAATTGAGTAAAATTCTGGGGAAGAAGGGATCTTTTCCAGAAGTATGGGCTTTATCTTAACCATGGTAGAACCAGGCTGCTGGCACTAACCTTTAAAAAGGAGGTAGAGAGGTTTTTAAACTAGATAATGGAGAAAACCAACAGTCATCTTTTGAAATAATGTATCTTTGAAGGATACCACCAAAAAAAAGGAGTTTAGGGCATTCTGATAGAGACGCTGCAATAAAGGTAAAAGTAGTCCAGGTGAATTTAATTAAAAAGCAGACAGAGTTAAAAGATTCCAGATTACCCCTGTCAACTGATAAGCAGGTTGTCAATATGAACAAAAATCATACTTTGATATCCCTCTATACAAAGTCTAGAAATCTAAAAAAATAAGATGGGAGAGTTAGAGCATTTAGCACTGAATGAAGATGTAGATATAATTGGAAGAAGAACAATCAGTGGGACACTGTGATACCAGGAAACAAATAATATCACATTAATAGATTAAACTGGTGGAGGGGTGGGACTATATATTAAAGAGCACTTGAGTTAAACAGGAGAGAGGTTCTGTAGGAGCAGTGGGGGTCTACTACCGTCTACCTGGCTGGAATGAACAGACAGATGATGAAATACTAGCAGACATGAAGTAATTAGTCCTTACCTGCTAATTAGTGTTCCTGAAGGAACTCCAGTCCAGTCCCTTTCTTCTGGGTTGCGCAACCCTTCCAGCAGCTTGGAGGCTGAGCCCATTATCGTTTTGATGATGGTGCGGTATAAATACCACTGGCACCACCCACAGGCACCAGTATTCTCAGCCTCCAAGCAGCTGGAGGGTTCCAGTAAGCCAGAGAGCTTACGGGAGTCTTGTTTAGTTAATTTCCTTTCATTTACTTAATTTTACTTAAATTTTACTTTAAATTTAACTTTTGTTTTTTTCCTCTGTTATTTTAAATCTCTGTGCCTTTAAATTTTAGCTCCTGCTCCTTTCCCCCCCCCCCCCCCCCCATCTCTCTCTCTCTCTCCCTCTCAGTGCCTGATCTCCCGGCCCAGAGGAGGAGGTTTACCTGCAGCAGCGAGGAGGACCGGAGAAGTCTTCCCTCGCTAGCACAGCCGGCCGGCACCCTGGGGTCCTTTCCGGTGGCCTGCCCCGCCTCACACCGAAGCCCTTCGGATGGCTGAGCGCTTGAGGTGGCGCAGCGGCTTTCCCTGCCTCGCGCCGCAGCCCCCGGAGCGGCTGGGTGCTTGAGGCGGCTCCGGAGCCCAGAAGCAATCGCCGGATCAGGCGGAGGGCGCAACGACCGGCGGCACGAGTAGAGCCGCCGACCGCCGGCCCGGTCTCCACGTGGCCATGGCCTACCACGTGGAAACCAGCGGAGGATGGCTGATTTCCTCGTGCCGGACAGCACACTGAGGAGAGGAGCGGCAAACAGCAAGTACTTGAGGGGATGTAAACTTGCTGGTTTTATTTATTTTAATTCTTTATTTTAATTCTTTTATTTTAATTCTCATTATTGGTTTAAATTTGCTGTTTAATTTAGCGGATTGGGGGAGGGGAGGGCTCATTGAGTACCTAATTGCCTCTCTAGCATTAATTTCTGTATTCATTAAATTAACTTCTACTCCTATTAAATTCAATTTAGTTTTCTTTAAGTTTTAATTCATTTTAAGCTATTTTGCTTAAAGGGAGGCATGACCGGCAAGCCACGGTGTCCGTCCTGTGGCACTCGTCAGGGCACGGCCTCGGAAGCAGGAATCTGCAGGGGTTGTGCTGCAGAGGCTACTTCCGTGGAACAAGAAATCCATTTGACCATATCTCAAGCCTCCCAGGGGTCAGGAGACCCTCGGGAGGGGGAGGGGAAACCCTTTCTCCTCCTTCAACCTTGGATTTGCCCGGACCTTCCCTGTCCCTTCCCTCCACATCCGTTGGGGAGGAGGGGGGCTGGGAACACTTCTCTCCTGAATTTGTCCTCCTGCTGCACAAGGCCTATTGTATGCGCCAGCAGGGGGAAGGAGGGTCAGGGGCGTCGAAGGAAAACGTGATGGCCAGACTGGGGAGGGCGAGGACCCAGGACTCCGGGGTTCTGCCTAAGCGCAAGGCTAATGAGCGAGGAGCCCCTCATGTCCCCTTCGCATGACACTCCGGAAGAGGAGGTCTCGGACAAAGAGGTAGGGGAGGATGAGGAGGGGCTCGAAGAGGGAGAGATTCCAGAGGAGGAACAATCCTGCATAGTTCGAGTTTTTCGTCGAGAGGCGCTCCCAGCATTGATTAATGAGTCGCTGAAGGTGCTCAATATGGCCTCGGACATGCCAACAGATGAGGAGGCTTTGGAGGATCCATTGATCCAAGCCGTTAGGAAGTCCCAGAAGGTGTTTCCAGTCCAGAGGGTGGTGCGTCAGATGATCCAGGAGGAATAGAATCAACCAGAATCCAGTTTGAGGGGAGTCCGATCTATGGCTCGCCTGTACCCATTGCCGGAGCCAGACAAAGAACTGCTGAAGTCGCCCAGGGTGGATGCGGCGGTATCGGCAGTCACGAAGAAGACGACTATCCCGGTCGAGGGCAGCACGGCTCTGAGGAATACACAGGATAAAAAATTGGATACGTTGCTAAAGCAAGCCTTTGATGTTAGTGCTCTCGCCTTACAGGCCTCGGTGTCAGGGGCTTGGGTGGCTCGGGCCTGTCTGAGGTGGTCCCAACAACTTCAGTTAGCGGATGGTCTCTCAGGTGATGCGCAAGCTGCTACAGCTAGGGTGGAGTCCGGAGCTGCCTACCTGGCGGATAGCCAGTACGACCTCATTAGGAGCCTAGCTAAGAATATGGCCTCTGTGGTAGCAGCTCGGCGTTAGTTGTGGTTATGTAATTGGGCGGTGGATGCCTCTTCAAAGGCGCGCCTGAGTTGGCTCCCATTTAAGGGGAAGTTGCTTTTTGGGGAAGACTTGGATAAGTTGGTAAAGGACCTTGGCGAGTCTAAGGGAGGCAGACTTCCGGAAGACAGGCCGAAGCAAGTGCACTCGCTAGTTCCCACACGGAACCAACCAAGGGATTTCCAGAGATTCCATCCGGCCAGATCAAACTCCTTTCCTAGGGGCCGTTTCCCCTCGAGGGGTCAAAGCTTCAGGGAGTTTCACGGAGCAGGTAGAGGCTGTGGAGCCTCTTCCTCCTCCGCGGGCCCTAGAAAACCGCAATGAGACAACGGGTGTCTAGGAGGGAAGCCTGCCGGTGGGGGGGTGTTTAAGGTCACATCTGATCAATGGGTCTTGGAAGTGATCCGAGAGGGCTACGCTCTCAAATTTGCAAAGCAGGTACTTCCAGCCTTTGTTCAGTCTCCCTGCGGACTGCCAACAAAGAAGGCGGCGATAGAAGACACACTTTCAAGACTTATAGCGCTTGGAACGGTGGTTTCTGTTCCGGAAGACCAATGCGGCTCCGGTCGGTACTCAATTTATTTTGTGGTACCAAAGAAAGAAGGATCCTTTCACCCAATTCTAGACCTAAAGCAAATCAATTGCTGTCTCAAAGTACCCCACTTCAGAATGGAAACCCTGAAGTCGGTCATTGTGGCCGTAAGGCGGGGGGAGTTCCTGACATCCTTAGATTTGACGGAAGCGTATTTACATATCCCTGTCTGAAGGTCTCATCAGCAGTTCCTAAGATTCGCGGTGCCAAGAGGTCATTTTCAGTTCCAGGCCCTTCCCTTCAGTCTAGCAACAGCCCCTCGGACTTTCACCAAGGTAATGGTGGTGGTAGCCACGGCTCTGAGAAAGGAGGGAATTTTGGTACATCCCTACCTGGACGATTGGCTGATCCGGGCGAAATCAGAAGCGGAGAGTCGCACGGCGACAGCCAGAGTGGTAGCATTCCTGGAGGAGTTGGGGTGGGTCATCAATCGGGCAAAGAGCAGATTAATACCCACGCAGGAGATCGAGTACCTCGGGGCAAGGTTCGAGACCAGGAGAGGAAAGGTGTTTCTGTCGAAGCAAAGGTTAAGGGACCTGAGGAACCTCGTTTCACAATTTCTGGCCAGGAGGAACCCTGGTTAACTCTCAAACCATAACGGATTAGATGCAACCCTGCAGCGTTACCTGTCGAGGGTGTGGAAAGCATGTTCCTGGCAGTTAACGCGGTGCACCCTGCCCTAATGTATCATGAAAACAGCATGGATGCCCTTTCCTCCACCTGTGGAGGTGGCAGTAAATGCATCCATATTAATTGCTCGCCTTGCAGTTAGTGCAGGTATGCTGACTGCAAGACACTCACCCCACCCTCTCTCCGCCCACTTTCAATCTTAATATGCCATGAACAGTTAGCATGGTTGGATTTCAGGGCTAACTGTCATGTCCCCATGCTAACTGTTCAACAAAAAAACAGCTACCTGCCACACCAGGCAGACAAAAACACCAGTCAGGAGACGTGGCAGAAGAGGGTAAAAATAAACCTTTATTGTCCAGGGATTGAGTGATGCCAAAACCCGACACTGGCTGTGTTTCGTATGAAACTTCTTCAGGGGTATGGCTCAACACTAAACCATGAATGGTCTGAATGAAACCCTTTAAAAAAAGGGGGATCCTGAGGATCGTCTACAGCATAAAAAAAGAGCCTTCTGTAGTATGTCCAACGATGTTACCAACGCCTTTGAAAACTACGCAATTGATTGAGAAGATTCTCCCAAACAAGTCAAATGTTTCTGACTTGCATGCATCAAGCAATTGGTGCGTGTTTTATTTGTGTTTTACATATTTTTCAATGGTATATTTTATATTTTTTAATGCTATCCACTATGGTTTTTACCCTTTGCTGCTCTTATTTATGTTTGTCATTTTAATACTTTACAGACTGGGAAGAGTGACTACTGTACCACAACAGACGTGCTCATCTGTGTGGTTCCCTGGTAACTTGTTAATTATAATACAGCTATACTTGCCCAGCATTATGTTCACATTCCCTTGTTTTTAATTTGTATTTTTTGTTTGATCTTATGTATTTCTGTCTTTTAGACCCCTGACGAAGGCTGCGGCCGAAACTTGTTAAGTTGGGTCCTTAATAAAGATTATTTATTATCATCTGGTAGGCTGTGGTCATACTTCCGCTGTTCCCCTTTGGTTGTCCGTTTGCGGAAGATTTTCTTCTTTTTCTTCCCCCCATCCTTAGACGATTGAACATCCTGTCAGTAATGATGCGTAAAAGTATGTAAGGACAACCATGTCGCCACCCTGCTAATGTCTACCAGAGGAACCAGGCCGTGCTCCGATCAGGAAGCCGCCTGCGATCTCATCGCATGAGCTTTAAGACCATTCAGCATAGCCTTACCTATTAACAAACAGGCAGAGGCAATAGCTTCCTCCACCCAGTGAGCAAGCAAGGCCTTGGAAGCTGCCTCTCCTTTACGTGGACCTCCAAACAAGGTGAATAAACACTCCAACTTCCAAAACAACTCCATTTGCTTAAGGTAGTGACATAAGATCTGTGCAAGTCCAGACAGTGAAGCTGATGATCCTCCTTGGATTCCGCAGCCCGCAAAAAAAACCAGAAGAGTTACAAGATGAAAATGTGATACCACTTTGGGTAAGAAGGATGGAACCGGTCGCCAGACCACTTTTTCCTTGGACATTATTAGGAAGGCTTCCCTGCAAGATAGGGTTTGAAGTTCTGAAATCCGTGGCACCAAACAAATAGACACCAAGGAGACTGTTTTAGAGTATGGTCCTTCAGAGAAGTCCAAGCCAATGGCTTAAAAGATGTGCTCGCCAAGAAAGAAAGCACCAGGTTGAGATCCCAGGAAGGAACTATAGCCGGCAAGAGTGGATGAACGTGTTTCACTGCTCTGAGAAAACAGACCGCATCTGGGTGAGCTGCCAAGGAGTAACCATGCGTTCGTCCCTTGGTAACATGAGAAAGCCGCTACCTGAACCCAGAAGGAGTTCAAGGCTAGCCCCTTGTCCAGTCAGGCCTGCAAGAAGGCCAGAATATCTGGAAGTGACAAGGAAAAGGCTCGGAGCCTGTTGTCATCAAACCAATTTTCAAACATCCGCCACAATCTAGCATAGGCTAAGGAGGTAGAACATTTATGGGTTTTAATAGGGTGGCTACCACCGATGTGGAATAGCCCCTCCGTTTCAGACTTGCCTTTTCAAGAGCCAGGCCATAAGCGAGAATCGATCTACTTGCGGCATGAGAATCAGCCCCTGCGAAGCAGGTTGATCCTGCTCGGAAGGCGCCAAGGACTCGCTATCAACCATCTGAGCAGATTGGCATATCATGGTCTGCAGGGCCAATCTGGGGAAATTAGAATCACCTGACCACAGTGGGCTTCTATGCACTGAAGAAGACAACCTATGAGAGGCCATGGAGAAAACACATAAAGAAAGCCTTCTATTGGCCATCTTTGCGCCAGAATGTGTCAGACGGCCGCCTGGGTGAGAATGTTCACAGTCTTGGCAAAAGCATATCTCTATATGATTTGCAAGGATTTGTGGGTAATGTAGTCCATTCATTCCAGAGACAGCCGTGAACAATAACACAGGTACACTAAAAAAAAATTTTTTTAAACTGCCTCTAATGTTTCGATTGATTTTTACGTTTTTTGGTGCGCTGAATCCAAATCTGGTAACCAATTTGCTCCATCACGTACAGATTTTTTGCTACATTGGGTTAGCAGTTTGAGGTGAACGTTTCAGATTGAGTGCGATCGAGATAAAAGTTTCTTGGATGAATTCTTTATACTAATTGTTTAGTAGTTATTCAAATAAGAATAAAGAAAATTGTAACAAGGCAGCACATAAGAATAGAGTAATGTCAACAAAACACACTGTGATGGTAGCAAAATTGTCTGCACTTAAAACAGCCACATACATGTGCACAAACATTGAGCATATAAGAGCGAGGTTAGACACAAAGCAAAGCAATGTGCAAAAAATGTTGTACAGGTATGTATGTAAGAATAGAAAACGCAAACCGCACCATTGCAATACATGAAGACAAACACCCGATGGTGTGAAAATAAAATTCTAATAAATGAGATCCGACACTGTGGTAATAACTAGCAAATTTTTATTTCAAAGTTTAGTAAAAACACGATATTTGTCAACACAGTTTAGATTTTAAAGTCATTCTTGGGTCAATCAATCTCCTGGTGGGCCCGTTTCTTCTTCCCCCGAATGCGTCTCTTGGTGCGCTGCTTGGCGTATTTTTCATCTGGGGTTTCCCGCAGCAGCAACCAGCAGAAATCAGCCATCATAGTGGTGTTCCATCTTCCTTGGTACCTTCTCTCTGCGTCCTTGATGTCCTGGTGAAACCTTTCACCTTGTTCTTCACTGTACGCCCCCAAGTTTTCGGGAAAGTAGTTCACATGGGAGTGCAAGAAATGGACTTTCAGGCTCATGTTACAGCCTTGTTCTTTGAAGGCACTGAGCATCCTGGCAACAATATCCTTATAGTTCTCATCCCGCCTGTTCCTCAAGAATTTGAGAACAACATCCTTGAAGGAATCCCAGGCTTCTTTTTCCTTCTCAGACATCGTTTCAGCGAATGCTCCATCTGAAATGAGTTTCCTTATATCAGGGCCAACAAACACTCCTTCCTTTAGCTTTGCTTCAGAAAGTCGGGGGAACTTTGAGCAAAGGTACCGAAAGCACTCACCATCTTTTGGAAGGGACTTGATGAATTGCTTAATGAGACCCAACTTAATGTGGAGAGGTGGTAATAGAATTTTATCACGAGGTACCAAGCTCTCATGAAGAACATTTTTCTCACCGGGTCTCAAATACTCCCGAATTGGCCAGTCTTTTTTCCCCCAGTGTAGGTCGCGGGCCCGGCTATCCCACAAGCAAAGGAAGCAGGGATATTTGGTGAAACCGGATTGCTGCCCTAATAGCATGGATAGAATTTTAAAGTCTCCACAAATCATCCACTTATGCTCATCATAACGAATCTTCTGAAGAATCAGGGCCAAATTCTCGTATTTTTCTTGGAGAATAGCAGAGTGAGCAATAGGAACTGAAGCGAATGTGTTGCCATTATGAAGAAGAACACTTTTTATGCTGTCTTTTGACGAATCAATGAACAGCCGCCATTCAGCAGGATCATACTTGAGTTTAAACTTTTCCATCACTCCATATATATCGTTGCAAAATACCAAATCTTCCTCTTTGCTGAAATACTTCAAAAATTGTGTCTCGCGGTTGCGGTACCAATAAAAAGTTGTTCCTGGTGACAATAGATTTTTCTGTTTAAGCCGAGAACCTAGCAGTTGGGCAGCATCTTTTGGGAGTCCTAAATCCCGGACTAAATCATTCAATTCAGCTTGAGAGAAAAGTTCAGGTTTCGGATCTGGTTCAGTTTCAAACTCGGAAGTACTGGACTCATCGGGAAAAGCCATCTGATGAGTCTCATCATGATCAGAACCGTCCACACAAATATGATCCAAAGATTTTGGTGGTTCAGGCACAGGTACTTTGTTGCTATGAGGCATAGGCCTAATTGCTGAAGGAAGGTTGGGGTAACTTATTACGTTCTTATTTTTTAAGTTGTATCCCTTCACAATGCAAGAGCGAAAATAGCAGTCACTGCTGTGGTCTCTTTGTTCACGCCACATCATAGGTATTCCGAAATGAAATGCTTGTTTTTTACCTTTCATCCATAAGCGTAGATCTTCCTCACATGTCTTGCACACTTTGTGAGGAGCCCACGGTTTGTCTTGATCGCCTAACTTCAAACCGAAATAGGCGAAATATACTTTTTTAATAAATGCAGAACTGTTCCTCTGCCGCTTTTTCACGGTATATTCCCCACAAATAAAACAAAAACTGTCCGGAGAGTTGACGCAACCTCTGGCTCTGTGAGCCATCACAAATACACAGCACTGCAAACTACAACTGTAGTGAACCACTTCAGAATAAAGCTGGATTACGACTGAGCAAACAAAAGGTAATAATGAACTTGCAAGAAACTGAAATTTGACAGGAACGTTCATGTCGCAACCACCGTGTTTGAGCGAGCGAACGAGGCGAGGCGAACAGGAAAGAACATGCGCCAGCGCGAGTACTGGATTTAGCCCCCGCCTCCCAATTGTCCTGTTAATGTATAAAATGAATACAAAACACTCTAAAATATCATGAGGGAGTGTTTCTAGTTAGTTAACCATTACAACCTCTATTTTGGGCCAAGAAAATAAACTGCAGTCGGCTAAAAAGAAATTATGTGAACATTCCTTATATGGGTAAAAAATCTAATTTTGCAAGAAAACGTGACGTGATGGAACATTTTGGCTATTTTTCCTGGATTCAGCACCCCAAAATCTATAGGAATCAGTTGCAAAACTGGAGGCAGTTTTTTGGTAGTGTACCTGTGTAATTAATTATACTTGCTCAAGGGTAAAGCAAATAAGGTTTTTATTTATGAGGTTTTCTCCCAACACAGATAATGCTTGGTAGCACAGAACTCAGGATACTTGCTTGCAATTTTAAAGTTAGGAAAACAAAATCAGGAAAAAAACATCATCTGAACTGGCCAGGTAATTAAAGCAAAGGATTAAAGACCTGGTTGGCAACAAACTGGTCTTTCTTGTAGGCTTTAGCAAATAATGTCTTAGCAATGCAGTAAGCAACCAAATAAACCCACAAAGTAGGAAAACTGTTCTTTTCTTCAGGTTAACTTCTTATATCTTTACATATAACTTCAGAAGTGATTCCCTTAGAGCACACAAGCAATTAGGTAAGCTCAATTGCTAGCAATCACCCAGCTGAAACCCCTTAGCTGGCTTGCTTTCACTGTGTAGCTCAAAATCTTAGGAGGTTTTCTGAGTAGATTAAAGAACAAGTTGGTATTTCTTTGTGATGGTTGTTGTACTTTATAACAGAAAACTACCATTTGAGTTTAGACAGAGAGCAGTCCATATATTCACATTCTGGTTCTAAGACCTCTCCCCTTTCTTCAATAATCATGGGTTCAATATCTTGGCTTGGCACAAAGGAATTTCTCAATGGAGCACTACCAGGAGAATAATCATTTCCCTGCTTCCTTTCAAAGCAATAGCTAGGGCATAGATCAGTGTTCATACCTGAGCTTCCATTGCTGTTAGAGTTCCCCTTTAAATAGCCTGGCCAATATGTAGTCCAGTTTCTGTGTCCAGCCTTCCAATCTAGATCCCTGGACACTGGATCTCTCTTCACATACCTTCTGGCATGGGTCTTAGGGTCCCTTCCACGTGCAGCTGTTTCCCTCACAGGTGCCGTCTGGAGATTCCTGCCTCTGCAATACCACTCCTCTGGTCTCCCCCAGTCCAATGGTGTATGCTGGCCTCTTGTCTGTCTCCCAGTATACGTACTGTGCTGGACTCCTGTAGACTTCCCAGAGGCTTTTCTCTTCCTTTTAAAGGGCTTCTTGCTCTCTCTGTCCGTCCGTTCTGACCTCTGCTTCTGATGAGAATGAAGATCAGGATCCCGTGGATGATCAAGATACCAATGATCATGACATCCCAGCTCTGGATGATTCTCTGTAGAATAGACTCTATCTTTATTCTGCCTTGATGAGTGCTCCACCTTAGCACAGCGCAGCTGTGCTGAATCAGGCCTTGCCCTTTGAGATGAGTGTTCCATCCTAGCACAGCGCAGCTGTGCTGAATCAAGCCCTGCCCTTTGCAATGAGTGCTTGGGGATTACCTCATAGCCCTTTTGATTGAACACACGTTTTCTCACTTCAGCTCCTCTCATGGCTGTTGGAAACCTGGTGCATTCTGGGACTGGTAGTCTTTTATGGCAAAATTCTGTTTTCTCATTTCTACCAGCACTGACAGGTTGCTTGTTCAGAGACACTTCACCTTTTCTATAGCCCCTTCCTGAGCTATGATAAGCTTCCTTATCACAAACGCCAAACCCTTCAAACATGGGCTCCCTGTGCCTGCTGAAGAACCGGCTCACTTTGGTGTTGGACATTGAAGACATCAAGTCCATGACCAGCACACCACAACAACTGTTGTGTTTAGCTTCCATTCGCCCAGGTCCAAGCAGTGCTGACTGAGAAAGTCTGCTTGAATGTTTTCTTTGCCTGCCATGTGAGTCGCAGAGAGAGACACGAGGTTCTCCTCAACCCAAAGTAGGAGAGGTCGAACCTGTCCACTAATATTGCACTGCCCATGTCTCCCAGCAGTTAATGTAGGCCACCGCGGTCTTATTGTTGAAGCAGACCCACACTGCCTTCTGGTAAATTAGGGGATGGAAAAACTGTAGAGCAGAAAGCGTAGTTACTCACCTGTAACAGATGATCTCCGGGAACAGCAGGAATCAGTCTTCACATATGGGTGACGTAGGCATTGACAGAGCCCGGCGCGGAAACATTCCCTAGCATCCAACAGGAACGCCTTTCGAAGCATTGCTCCATGCATTCAGTCTGCCTTCCCAACCAGTTTCCTCAGTTAGGTATAGAGCAGAAGAAAAATTGAAAAAGGAAGAATATACTGTATATGGAAAAGAACAACTCTGAGGGGAGATGGGTGGGTTGTGAAGACTGATTCTTGCTGTTCCCAGAGATCACCTATTACAGGCGAGTAACTACGCTATCTCCAGGAACAAGAAGGAATGCAGTCTTCACATATGGGACTCCCTAGCCCAAGACAACCCAGCAAGAGGAAGGAGACCAGAACTATACTTGTGTTAGAGCAGAGATCCGACAGACTCAGCTCATTTGGTACACTCTTTGCAGGGTAGTCAGAATGGATGGTGGGCAGAGTAGCTTTAAACCTGAAAAAGGTTCCTTAAGACAGCTTGACCAAATTGAGCATCGCAACTGGAGTCCTTGTCCAGGCAATAGCGAGCAGGGAAGGTATGCAAGGAAGTCCATATGGCCGCCTGGCAGATTTTGGGAATGGAGACCGAACAAAGATTGGTCACAGTTGTTGCCATAGCCCAGACATTATGGGCCGAGACATGATCCTGCAGGGATAGGCCAGCCTGGGTGCAAATGAAATGCAATCTGCTATCCAGTTTGATAGGGTTCTTCTGGAAACCGATAATCCAAAATGACTTGGGTCAAAGGAGACAAAGAATTTGCGATGACCTTTACTGCAGTCAAGGTAGAGAGCAAGCGCTGCTTTACAATCAAGAGTGTGCAGCTTGGCTTCAACCCGAGAACTATGAGGTCTAGGGAAGAAAGTTGGAAGCGAAATGGATTGGTTGAGATGGAAAGAGGTAACGATCTTCGGAAGAAATTTAGGATGGGTCTGGAGGACAACTTTATCATGATGGAATCTTGTATATGGGGTGTAGTCCAACAGAGCCTATAGTTCACTGACTTTACAGACTGAATTTAAGGCAACAAGGAAATGGACTTTCCAAATTAGGAACTTTAAAGGAGCCATCGCTAATGGCTCAAAAGGGTGTTGCAAGAGCTGTGCAAGAACAACATTAAGATCCCATGCTGTAGGCGGGGGGGGGGGGGCGCAAAGGTGGTTTTGTTAGTAGAAGACCCTGCATGAACCATGCCACCAAGGGGTGAGAAGAAATTGGGCAGTGAGTAGCAGAGATAGCATTCAAGTGAACTTGGACCGAATTAGACTTGAGGCCAGATGAGGACAAATGTAAAAGATATTGTAGCAAATGCTCTACTGCACAAGTGAATGGATTCAGAGTATTCTGTAAGCACTAGAGGGAGAATCTGCGACATTTGAAGGCATAAGAGTGTCTAGTGAAGTCCTTTCGGGAAGATAAGAGAGCTTTAATGACATCCTTTGGGAGCTCTAGGTCCGAGAGGATGAAACACTCAGCAGCCACACCATCAAACGGAGGGTCTTGAGGCTGGGATGTAGAAGAGTTTCTTGACTCTGTGAGAGGAGGTTGGGAGCAAAGCCCAACTGGAGAGGTGGAGCCTGAGCTAGGCGAAGAAGAAGTGGAAACCAAGGTTGTCTGGGCCAGAAGGGGGTGAAGAGAATTATGATCCACCTGTTGGCCTGGAGTTTGAATAATGTCTTCGGTGGGAAAGCATACAGCAGACCCTGTCCACAATAGAGGAGGAAAGCAGCTGAACTCTCGCTTTGTCAGGAAGGTATTCTTGAACAAAAGCGAGGTAGTTGGGCATTTATCGGGGAAGCGAAGAGGTCGACTATCAGGGACGCCCCATAATTGAAACAAGCGATGGGACATTTAATGATGGAGCATCCATTCATGAGGATGAAGGACTCAGCTGAGCCTGTCGGCCAACTGACTGTCCTCTCCAGGGAGGTAAACCGCTTGGAGATGAATGTGATGAGCTATCGCAAAATTCTAGAGATGGATCACATCATTGCAGAGAGGTCAAGAACCTGTCCCTCCCTGTTTGTTGACACAGAACATGGCAACTTTATTGTCGGTCTGTATCAGAACTGTCTGTCCTGTCAGATGAGGACATAAGACACGGAGGGCGTTTGCAATCGCCCTGAGTTCCAAGAAACTGATGCGAAGTAGCACCTCTTGTCATGACCAATGACCTTGAGTCATGAGGCTGTTGAGGTGTGTTCCCCAACCATGCATTGGTGGTCAGGGTACACTGTGGTACAGATTTTGAAAAGGTAACCCTACAACTAGGTTTTGAGGGGTGTGCCACCACTGGAGGGAATTTACCAGTTGAGCTGAAATGGTGATGAGGTCGGAGAGACAACCTGTGGATTGTGTCCACTGCTCCGACAGGTTCCACTGCCCTATTCGCATATTTAGTCGGGCATAAGGCACAACATGGACTGTCGAGGCCATATGGCCGGAACCTGAAGCATGTCCTGGACAGAGACGGTTGTCCAGATTTGACATAGGCTGGCCAGAGAGATCAGCTGGCAAGGCGGTCATCTGGCAGGTAGGCCTAAATCATCACTGTGTCTAGGTGTACTCCTATAAACTTGAGATTTTGTGCTGGAGTCAGGTGTGACTTTGGATAGTTTATGACGAATCCTAAGTGTTGAAGTACCTGGATGTTTTTTTGAAGAGAGTCAGCACTGCCTGTGGGGTATCTCCCTTGATCAGCCAGTCATCTAAGTAAGGGAAGAGAAAGATTCCCAAGGTGTGCAAATAGGCTGCCATCACTGCCAGACATTTGATGAAAACTCTTGGAGCCAAGGCAAAGCCAAAGGGGATAACTCAATACTGGTAGTGGCGTTCCTGGAAGACAAATCTTAGATACATTCTGTATGAGGGGTGGATGAGGATGTGAGTATAGGCATCCTTTAGATCCAGGGAGCATAGCCAGTCATTCTTCTGCAGGTAGGGAAGAAGTGTGTCTAGGGAGATCATCTTGAACTTTTCTTTTACAAGGAATTTGTTGAGGTTCCCGAGATCCAGTATTGGCCTGTAACCTCCCAACCTTTTTGGGATGGGAGTACAAACCTAGGCCTTGCTGTGCTAGAGGAACCTCCTCGATGGCTCTTTGAGAGATGAGAGTGAGGATCTCCTGTTGCAGAAGGGTGGACCAGTGGAGATCCATCCTGGCTTGACCCACAAAGAAAGTGGGTGGTCGAGCTTTAAAATGTAGCTGGTAATCTATGCTGACTAGCTGCAAGGTCCAAGGTTCTGAGGTTATTATGGACCATCTTTCTGCAAAGAATGGTAATCTTCCTGGGATAAGATGGGGATCAAGAGGTTTGAGAGGATGACTGGCTATAATCCTCAGGAAGGAGTCAAAAGCTCTGTGGAGGTTGATCTGTGGAGCAGATTGGGCCTTAGGAGCTTTAGGCTTCCTAGGCTGCCTGGGGCCTAGCTGCTTCTGTTGTGATTGCTGAGGATGGTAGGTAGAGTATGGGGTATGTTTACTAAACTGTGGTAATGGTATGGATGCCCATGTAAAGGAGTGGGCGGTGCATCGTTAAAGCAAGCCGTGTCAGGTAACGCGCATTACAAGGTGCCAACGTTTGGTACAGTGCACAGTACAGTGCGCCATGGACCCACCGCGCATGAACATCATAGCGGATGGGAAGCAGCAGCGTGTCCGAAGGGGTTGCAATCTAAGGCGTGCTGACAGTAGAAGATGCGCTGAGGAATGTGCAGACATGGTGCCACATGAGAAAAGGAGCCGTAGGTGTAAAGCCATAGACCACAGGCAGCTGATAACGCAGTCTGGAGTGGGGACGTGAGCCACAAGTAACACAGGCACACACACCAAGAAATGGTGTGCAGTGAAACAGCATGCAGAGAAGTAAACAAATATAACGGAAAGGGCATCAGGGGTCGGTCTGAAGGGCCAGCTGTGTGGATGGTGTGCGTATAAGGGCAAAATGGGCAGGGGATCCAAAAAGGAGTAAGAGGAAATTGAACCGGTAGACTGAAAAGCCCAAACACAGCTCACTGACACCAATACCAAACCACTGAACCACCTGCTCACCCAGACATCCCAAAGAAAGGGAGCATATGTAACAGCTAGCATGTGACGGATAGGCTGCATGGAGGGGACACCGCAGTGTACAGTGAGGAGAGGGAAGGGTGTGTGGAGAAGGGACAAAGCCGGAGCCAATGTACGGTAAGGAGAGCAGAACAAACGAAAAGAAAGGAAAAGGAACCTTTGGGACCCAAACCCACAACCTACGTTGGCTCCATGCACGCCTGCAACCACTATCCCAAACAACCACAATGCAAATATGTTCCACCAAGTGGCCATCGTGTCTGCTAGATCATCACGCAGTAGTGCGTCCTACACGTTCTGCATCCTACACGCATTGCAGAGAACGCGCATAGCAGGGCGTCTTAAGCGCAGCGCACACAATAATGTGCATGACATTACAGAGCTTTCTATGTGCCTTATAAGATATGACTAGGAGACTTAGCATATGTGGTCAGATTATGGCACGTAACAACGCATGTCACAAACAGACAACACGTGCACTATTGTGTGCGCTGCAACGCGTGTGTACTGTAATGCACATAAGATGCAAAACACATACGTTACAATACTGTGCACTACAGTAGACTACCTGTCCATTGCCCCTCCCCTGTGCCCCCACCAGTTCTAGGACTACAACTGTACCCCAGCCCCCAACCATGGTCTGACATTCACCAGCAGCAGGCACAGGCAGCCCGTACCTGCTTCACCACACCAGGTATCATTTCCATGCACGAACTAACCGCGGGTACTCCGCTAGCCAGTCTATCTGCATGTTCACAATAGAACTGTGCGCACCCGAAAGATGCCCCAGTGACTGGCCCCCAGAACAGGGGGCACACATATAACACCTGAGACAGATACTATGTAGCACTATGTGGGAACCTAGCCGTGCCATGGTCACTGTTCGGTCAGTGTGAGAGTGTCCTAACAGCATGACGTGATATGGCCACCTTGTCCATGCAGGTGGTGGTTGGGCACTACAACGTCCCAGCCATTTCCCTATGCAGATGCATCCTGCCTAGTCCATACCCACAATACCTTGCTCCTCATTATGCACATTCGCAGGCCAACGCTAGTAATAGTGGGACATTGTGGGCCCAAAGTGGATAGTGGAGCCTGTGTGAGTGGGTGTTTGCACCCCTGTTGGCCACTGCTTTGGAGAGTGCACATGTTGCTATTGTATCTGCATTGTGGGAGAAAGCATATAGGGATGTGCTCTGCAGGAGCCACTGCTGGGACCTGAACCTGTGACCCTCTGCTCTGAGACACTCTGGCTGTGTGCACTGCACCACACTGTTGCCACAGATGTACGGCTGTCCCTGGGGCTACCTGTATGTCTCCTCAGCCAGACCTTTTCTGTTGTACTGCACACCACGTACTAGTACAGGGCATTGCCTGGGTGCGCTGCAGGCAGGTGCCACTGCCCCCTCCAGCACCAGCACACGGCCCCCTGCCATGCCACCTGGGCATATGCTGTCGGTGCTGGTAGTGCACAGTCCCAGGCCATCCACTGTGCAGGTAGGCGGTTGCCTAGTGAGCGGGGTTTGGGGTGGACATCCTCACATCCCCCCCATCACTGCCTACCAATATTATGTCCCTGCTACATGGGGGGGGGGGGCTGGGGGGATGACAGATCAGTGCCCTGGCAAATATTGGCTAGGGTGGACCAGTAGCTGTAGGTGGACTGTGTTTGGCCTTGGTCAGCTGCTGTCTTGCTGCTATCCAGTTCCTATGTTCCTATGTGCCACCTAGGCAACAGCCTAGTGCGCCCTATGCCCCAGCTGCCTCCACTACATGTCACACCTGCAGCCCCCTATGCCCCATTTGCAGTTCATACTTGGCCACTATGCTGTTGCTGCATATGGAGCACTACTATCACGGTTCTTGGGCTCCCTGCCTGTGTTGTACATTGCTGACGCTGAAATGGTTTCACCCTCCTGCAAATGTGCAGCTAACGACAGGTTTTCATTCGCAGTACTGTTCAGCCCTTCAGTACCCCGTGTTAGTGCCGCGGAAGCTTCTCCCCACCCACTCCCTGCCCATTGACCCCTTCTCTCCGCCCTCTCTCCGCTCTCTACCGCAGACGGAGACATTAACGCGCGTTAGGTACTCTTAACGCGTGTTAACGTTACCTAACGCGCGTTAACGTAGCCGCTGCTATGTTAACGCGGTTTAGTAAACATACCCCTAAGAGTGGTATGGTGGATAAAACCATCTCTTTTTAGGCTAGAATGGCTTCTTTGTAGAAGCCTTCTTCTTGGTGGAATCAGCAGTCTTCCTTGATAACCTTTTCATAATCAGGTCATCAGTTTCAATTTCATCTGGCTTCTCCCACCATCTCTGCCCAAACAAATTCTCACCATTGCAAGGTATGTTAATTAATTTATCCTGCACCCACTGCTCAAGATCTGAGGCCTGCAGCCAAGCAATCCTTCTTGTCCTTATATAGGCTGCTACTGTCCTGTTGGTGACCTCAAAGGCATCAAAAACTGCTCTTGTGAGGAATTTAGATGTGTTCTGAACATGGGTATTCAGGACTCAATGAGGGGCTTGCCTCTCAGATGGAAGAGTGGTGAACTCAGCAAAGTCTCTAGAAACATTCTGAAAGCATCGAGGATTCTTGCCTCTTTGCCAGGAGGAACCGAAGAATGATTCTTCTGACTCTTTATCCTCTTCATAGCTTATTCTACCACCATAGAGTGGTGTGGTAGCTGTGTCTTCTGGAATCCAGGGCAAGGGGGAACCTTGTAAAGGGTGTCCAAATGCTTACTGATGGCAGGAATTGTAAGAGGAGCTTCCCTCATCCTGGACATTAAATTCCTAAGAATATTGTGTATGGAAAGAGTTGCCTCCTTCTGTGCCAAGGGATATTGTAGGATATAGAGCCCTTCCGCCCTCGGTCCTGTTTCCATCAACACCGAGACCCCAAGGGTTGTAGCCATATCCTTGATAAACACCTGAAAGGACATGCCCTCAGGAGGAGAATGGTGGTGTTCATATGGTGGCGAAGGGTCTGAGGAAATGTCCTTGTGGGGATTGGAATCGATCGATTCTAGCTCTGAGGATGCTGAGTCTGAATAGGGTAGGAAGTCAAAGTAATCTTTGTCGGTACCTCGGTACCGATGATGCTCCAATGATTGATGCTGATGAGAAGGGTGAGAAGCCTCTGAGGGGAATGGCGCCGAATGCGCCAGTTCTGAGTGCACCGAAGAAGGTGCATTGGTAGGGCATCATGACACTTGTACACCGGAGCGTAGTGTCGATGTTTCAGGGACATCTAGTGCTGAAAATGGTATTGGGATGCCGAGCTCTGTCGCGGAATCCGAAGGCCTCGAGGGCCCCGGTGTGACAACAACCAGTATTGCTATGAGGCTCCTCACGATGGCCTGCATGCAGTCATTGAGGGTCGGTGCAGGGGATTGTGTGGCATTGGGTCTGGAAACCTGAGCCACAATGCCTGAGCACAGTATCGCGGGCTCCACCAAGGATATAGCCTTGGTGGCATCACTGAGCCCCTCTGACGCTTTGGAGGATGTATCCTCCACCGGGACTGTTTGGCTGGACAACCTGCATCGGGATCAGTCAATGAATGTTAGTGCCAATGCCAGACATTGGAGTCCAAGGTCAAAGATGACACTAAGGCTGATAAACGGGACCGCTTTGATGCCAACTCCGATGTTCTTGCTGCCTTATGCAACGGAGACCCCGATCAACACTTTTTCTTGTGTTTGGAAGGGGAAGACGAATGGGCAGCATGAGATGAGTTTGATGACGTCGATGCCCCTGAGGAGTGTACCGAAGGAGCTGAGTCTGTCTGAAACAGCTTGACCCTCTGCTTGTCCCGATTCTTCCTTCCTCTAGCTGTCATGTGCTGGCAGTGGGTACAGGAATCCACATCGTGGTCTGGGTCCAGACATGTCAGACACCAATCATGCTCATTGGCAGCAGAGATGGTGCTGAGGCACTTTGTACACTTTTTGAACCCACTGCAGAGTTTTCCCATCCTTGTAAAAATAATGGATGCAAAGTCAAATTGGGCAATGGTGTCCGAAGGGGCCCTAGGCCCAATGAAAAATATTTGACGAGATGAAAGAAAATTAAGCAATTAAAGAAAATTAAAAAATGACCAAAAATGGGTACCAGAGTTACGGGAAGCCGAACGGGTCGATGGGAAAGCAACAGACAGCACCGAGAAAAGTACCAAAAGAAAAATTAGAAGTCTCTTCATGGCGGTAACTGGGACTATGTCCTGATGGCTCTGTAGATAAAAAATGACTGAGGAAACTGGTTGGGAAGGCGGGAAGGCAGACACGCATGTGTGGAGCAAAGCTCCCAAAGGCATTCCTGTTGGATGTCAGGGAGTGTTCCCGCACCGGGTTCCATCGATACCAACATTACTCATATGTGAAGACTGCATTTTTGCTTGTTACTGGAGATAAACCACTCTCATTTCCAGCCGACTGATGGACTACACACTCTCCTCTGGAGACCAAAGACCCTATGCCACCTGCATCTTGCAATGCACTCCCCACCCTGTGACACTGGCATTGGTTGTTACCAAAATCCAGTTGGCGGCTCCAGCAACATTCCCACTGCCAGATGCTCTGGCTGCCGTCAACAGGAGAAGCTCATCCTTGTGTCCAGTGGACAGACCAGCTTCATTGACAGTGGATGGTGCTGCAGAATCCACTGAGAGAGCAGAGTGTCTTAGAGAGGTTGCATGTGTGCTTGTGCCCAGGGAACCAATTCTAAGGTAGCTGCCATGGACCCCAGTAATTGGAGGTAGTACTACACCGAGGACACTCTCATCTCGAGGAAACTCAATACCTGGGCTAGAGGTTTTTGCGCTCTTTCAAATGGAAGGAAGACGAGACCCACTTTGGTGGCAAAGTATGCTCCCAGATAAACTAGATCCTGGACCAAGGTCACCGCCTGATGAGTTTTGGTCACACTCTCGGTCACCGACTTTGCCCTGATCAACCAATCAACCAATCATTCAGATAAGGATGAACCAGGATGCCCTCTCACAGCAAAGCAGCTGCCACCACTACCATGATCTTGGTAAAGTTCCGGGGAGCAAATGGCAATGGCAAATGGCAATGTTCAGAAATGAAAATGACCCATTGGCAAGGCGAACTTCAGGTACTGTTGATGGTTCGGATGAATGGGAATATGAAGGTACGCTTCTGTGAAGTCCACAGCTGAAAGGAGCTCCCCTTTCCTGACTGCCACAATAACCGAGCGCAAAGTTTCCACGCAGAAATTTGGCCTGGTTTATGTGCTTGAATCAAAAATAGGCTGGAAAGCACCTTTCTTCTTGGGGGACCACAAAGTAAATGGAGTATCCACCTAACCTGCATTGGTCGCTCATAACCGGCAACACCACATCCAGGGATAGCAAACGTTGTGACATGTTCTGGACCGCTCACTCTTTCGAAGCAGCTATACCAGGCGACTTTATGAAGGCTTCAGAGAGGAGGCGAGCAAATTCCAGAGCATATCCCTCTCAAATTACTTCCAGCACCCACTGGTCAGTAGTAATCCTGGCCCAGGCAAAATAAGATTGTTGTAACTGACCTCCTACAGGAACCACCTCTGCCTGGGCCTCCCTCGCTTCAATGGGATTTTTCTGAAGGAGCGGAGTAATAATCCATATTGGATCCCCTATAGCCTCAAAAAGGCTGTCCTATCAGCAAGTAGCATTGGAAAGGAGCAAAACATACCACAAGAAACTTCCTATAGTCCTTGGACTGACCCCTGGGAACAGTCCCTTGCTTTGGAGCTTTAGGTCGGTCTTCCGGCAACTGCAACCCCTTAACATCTCTCAGATCTTTAACCAATTTATCCAATGCTTCCTGAAGAGCAGCTTGCCCTTAAAGGGAAGTTTACTGGACCTAGTCTTTGAAGAGACATCTGCCGACCAGTTCTTCAACCAAAGAAAACAGCGAGTCACAATAATGGAGGCCTTGGTGTTGGCTGAGGCTCGTACCAGGTCGTAGGAAGCACCCACCAGATATGCAGAGGCTAACTCCAGCTTGGCCTCCTCTGGCATCGGTACATGAAAATCCAAATCCATGGTTGAGAATCCCTGGATCCAATGGATGGAGGCCCTGGTGACATAAGCACACAAATCGACACTTGTATGGCTAAGGCACTAGTATTGAAGGCATGCTTTAACAGATTCTCAAGCTTACAGTCTTGAACATCCTTTAATGCTGTCCTGCCTTCCATGGGGATAGTAGTTTTCTTGGTCATTGCTGAGATTAAGGCATCTACCTTAGGCATCTTGAGCAGATTCCTCTCCTCCTGCGGATAAAGTCGACTGATGGCTCTACCCTCTTATAGACCGGCTTCAGGCACCTCCCATTCCACCTCAATCATTTGTTTAGTTAGTCTACGAACAGGAAAGGAAGCCTGAGAACATTTGAATCCCTGAAGTAGAGGATCCTCCAGAGGCTTCTCTGCCATCAGCGGTGAAGGAACTGTTGAGCAGGTGAGCAATTAAGGCTGGTAACGCCTCATGGTGAAAAACCCTCACCACACAAGGGTCCTCCCCTTGATTGATTTCACCCTCCTCCAATTCGGGCCCCACCACCTCACCCCAGAGGTCCGAAGGCCCTTCCATGGGATCCTCCGAGGCTGGAGACTGAAGAGAGTCCTGATCAGCCCAGTAATCATTCTGAATGTGCCGTTTCTTAGGAGGGATTTCCCCTGCACGGGGAGTGCTTCTGGCAGGGTCTCAGCTAATGGCTCCATGGGTCTTTTGGGCTGTTTGTGGCTAACAGAAGTGCTGCCCACCTGCTGAGATAAACAACAAGCCTTGTGCAGTTTTAAAATAAAATCGGGAGAAAAAGATAGTTGGTAAATCAGCAAACCCTGCATCTGCTGTCCGAGGTGCTGAAAATGGCAGCACTGACTTTAAACTTCTCTTTTCTTTATCCTTCTCTGACATGGCTGACAGACAGAAAATGGTCACGGTTCCCGCCAAAACCACGGGAACTGCTGGCTGAAGAAAATCATGCTCCGGAGTCCCCAAATCTCCCTCCATGTCCCTGGACAACAAATTAAACTCCGCAAACCTTCCTGAACGTAAACAAGCCCGGCAGAGCCCCTATACAGTCAAACCACGGCTTCCCCCACATGTGATGCAAAGTCCTGATGGCATGCAGCTCCGGCGCAGTAAGAGAAACACTCTGACGGTCCAAAGAGCCCCCAAACACAAAAGTACTCACAGGGACCGAACAAAGGATTACACTGCCAAAGCAATCAAACACTTTGCATTATAGGGTTGAGCTGTCCGGCTGGGGGGGATAAGGGACCCAGACCATCGGGGCTTTTTTAACCCCAGACCTGCACCTGACCTCTTCCTGGCCCCAGTATCAAAGGAAAGCAGACCCCGCTTCCTGCTGTTCCCACTTGCCACTGCTCTGAATATCTGTGCCCAACCACAAATAAGACTATCTACCTCAGAGCTATACTTTGCTGCCTTTATTTTATTTTTTGTGCTAGTCAATGTCCCTTCAGTGGAGTTCAGCGAAGTGGAAGCTCCTCATCCAGCTGCTAGAGACTGAAATACTGATTTCTGGAGCCTTAGGAAGGAGCTCTTCTACTGTGACATCAGAGATCTGACTTGCTCAGTCTCCAGCTGCTGGTAAATAACCCACATGTACTAGACTGGACTGGAGGGACGATAAGGAAGGGCCCCTTAATGAGTTGCTTAGCCATATTTTGCATCCTAACAGCTTATTCATTATTCACTTGAATAAAACTTTGCACAGAGAAATACATACAAAATTGTGCTCATTCCAAAGAAGAAAAGACTTCACAAAATTATGTTTTGTCATTTTTATTGTTTTGCGTTATTCTGTGGCTTTCTATGTTGCCATTGGTTCACATTTATATTATAATATATTAATTGCAGTTTATCTGTACCCCTCTTAGAACAACCATGACCCAATTTAGCAACTTATAAATTATTAAACTAATTAAGATGGCAAATAGTGCACACTACTACAAACATCACACCACATGCATGCCACAACTTTTTTCTCCCATTTTCTCTTTATTTCTTGAAGATGGAATAGGCATACCAGAAAAGCACTCTGCAATAATGATTGACATCCAAAACCTCGTACATTCACTGAAAGCGAAGCCACAACTACAGTTCACAAAGAGACATTTTAAAAAGCTGATAAAGAAGTTACCAAGAACCAAAACACCTGGAAGTAACATACAAGTGGAATTTCTGAAAGCCATATGTACGAGGAGTAAAATCCCTCAAGGCTAATGGCTCAGAACTACAACACTAGAGAATTCCCAAAGGACTTTCAGTACCATTATTCAAATTCACCCAAGTTAAGAAAGCACTGGAGCATAAAGATCACACGTTTCACATTACACACAAAGGATTCTTTAGAAACATAAGCACATCAGTTGGTGGACTGTATCTAGATCAGACAATTAGGATTTAGAAAAAGAAACAGAAAACAAAGGTATTTAATAATCAAAAACTATATCTGAGAGAATGATTCAAAAGCAGCAGCATCTCTTTGTTTCATTGATAATGACTAACCTTTGGACAGGGAATTAGCAAAATGGCAGAAATAATGAGTACAGTTAATTTATCAAAATATTAAATTATATTAAGAATTAATTTAGGGTCATACTGTTAGTCAGAACAATTGCAGAAATAAGAGGAGTAAGACAAGAATATATATTTTCCATAGGTTTTACTCAGTCTGTATAGTGAATTTCTAACCTCAGAGGACCGTGGAGCACAATCTCAAGGGTACAGACCTAAGAAGAAGGAGAAGACATGTTCTAGGGGTGAAGTAGTGGGATGAGAATCATAGAACCCAGGGCTCAAATCCCATTTGCCCCACAGATACTTTATTATCGTGAACAAGCCATTTTATTTCCTGTTACTTCAGGTAGGCTGTAAACTCTTTAGGTTTAGAACTTAGGGGCGTGGCTACTAAACCACTCTAATGGTTAGCGCAGGGTTTACTGCACGCTAAGCACGCTGCGGCGACAGCACAGCGCAGCACTGTAAAGTCCCACTCTAAACATTAGCACGAGAAGGATAGTGACTGAGTTGTTTAGGGATAGATGGTACATTGAAGACACATCGTGGTTAGCATGGCCGTCATCGGCATGCACTAACAGCAATTGCTGCCATTAGTGTAGGTGCTTTTACCGCCTCTGCAATGGAGTGGAATGGAATGGATAAACACAAACCCACTGTTTACTCTTTTGGAAAAACAAAGATTAGAGGATATGCGTTCAAATAACTAAACAGTACATTGTAAATCTCATATAGGACAACATGATATAAATACTGGATACCATATTTTTTTTTCCATTACATATTATACTGTAGGCCCAATATAACATAGATTTGCTCATAAATGTGGTCAAATATCTTGGATCTCAATGTCAACATTATATAGGTCTACAGAATGCATTTACAACAAATAGGAAGAATATTTTTCAGTCAATGCAAAATTAAGCTCTGGAATTTATTCATGGAAATACAGTAAAAGCAGTTAGCATAGCGTTTTTAAAAAATTGGGCAAGTTCTTGGAGAAAAAGTCCATAAACTGCTATAAAGGTAGATTTCCACTTCTTACCTCTGGGAGATAGGCAGCGTGGAATTTTGTTCATTTGTGATCTAGATACTGGGCTTGGTGGACCTTTAGTTTGACTCAGCATGACAATCTTTATGTTCTTCAGAAGGAACATACTGTAGATTTACAGATAACTACGAAGACATAAGGTCATCTCAGTGGTAAGATAGGAGTAGGGAAGTGAAACAAGGAATTACAGCAAAGAGATTATAAATAAAACAGCACATGCATTTGAAATGCTGTGCTACAGAAAATATTCCCAAAATTATCTGGAAGAACGTGATCTCAAATGAAATGGTGTATAACATCATTGGAGATCGAAGGTCTCGGACAAAGGATTTGATTTTAAAAAAATATTAAGCTGGCTAGTCATTTATTCAGAGCTTCCAGAAGCAAGCTAGTTAATTTAGAAGATAACATGGCAGAGGACAAAACTTATAAAGAAAAAACAAAGGGGTATGTTTACTAAACCGTCTTAATGTTACCGGTGCTAGTTGCAGCGTTAATGTGAAGAATGCCATATAAGGTAGTGGGTGTTCCGGCGGCAAGGTAGCAAGAATCTGTATCACGCAATAGTGGGTGCCGTGGCACATTAACACGCGTTAACCCTAAGTTCATGCCAGTGCAGTGCTAGCAGCTCTAAAGATGTAGCCCACTGGTTACTGCAGTGACTGTGGAGGTAGCGGTCATGGGTTTGATCCCGCAGTGATCTTATGTAAGAAGGCTGTCTGAGGCATTTCCTTTTAATTTAAATCAGTGCTGTCAGCAAAAACACCTTCACAGTGCCATAACCTAAGGCGCCCTATAAGGCACTCCATAGGGCACCTTATAATGTGCCCTATAGGGCGCCTTATGAGGCACCTTAGGCTACGGCACTCTGAGGGTGTTTCTGATGGCAGCACTGATTTAAATTAAAAGGAAAAGCTTCAGACAGCCATATTAAATAACACCACTGTGGGATCAAACCCAAGACATCTATCTTCACAGTCATTGAAGTAAACAGTGGGCTACATTTCCACAGCATCTAACACACCACTGGCTGGCTACAGAAAGACTGCAGGTCACCACACAAACTGTCTGCTGTGGTACCAGGATAGGGTAAACCCACCCGTACCCATGATGCACTACACATGCAGATCAGCAGCCTACATCTGATCACAAGATGGGGTATGCGCCTCTATAGCACCCCGGCCTGGTAGGGGGAACTGACCGCATGTGTTCCTGGCACAGAGTAGCTGCAGACCATGACATTGTGCAGTTCCTGTGCTCACTCTGAGGGTGAGGTGGGGCGCCCAGCACCAGGTCCGCAGCACCTGGCTTGGCTGAGATAGGCTATGCTGCAGGTCCTCATCAGTGTCAGTGGGCGATAGGTAGTCCTTGCAGACACACCTAGGAGACATCTGTATCTTCTAGTCACGTCTAGCCCTTGTGGACTATGATGTAACCAGAATAGGGGTGGTGTGCCGTTCCAGGCCATCCAGTGTGCCAGTAGGCAGCTGCTTATGGTGAGTGATATGGGGTAGGGGTGCCTGCCTTGATATCCATGCTTCCCCCTAGCACTGCCTGCCAATGTTATGTCTGTTTATACATGTCTATATGTCACCTAGGCATCTACCTAGTCCACCCTGTGCCCTAGCTGGCCAACTGTATGTGTTGCCTGCAGCACCCTGTACCCAATTTACACCATCACCATAGTGCCATTTCCTATGTGGCCACTCTGCTGTTGCTGCACATGTGAAAGCCACATAAGCAAGCTGCCCAATATATACCACAGCAAATCCTCATCAACACTATCAATGTTGGAACATTCACTATGTGGGGGGAATCAGACTTGACCCTTCCAAAAGTGACATCTTCCTTTTTATTCTTTATGGGTAGTGTTGATTACCGTTTCTCAATGTTTTTTCTATTGGCCAGCTCGGTGTTTTGTATGTCTATTTTGGTTCTGGTCATTATCTCTTTCGTTTTTGCATGTTTTGTCATTGCACATGTATCACTACTATTCACTTATCTGGGTCTCCCTGCCTTTGCTGTACATTGCAGACTGAACTGGTTTCTCTCTCCTGCAAATGTGCCTCTAACGCAAGGTTTTCAGTGGCGTTAATTTTCAGACCCTGATTTCACAGCGTTAGTGTGCCTGGGGCTTCTCTCCACCCACTCTCCATCCATTGACCCCTTATCTCCACCCTCTGGGGAGTCTTACTCCACCCTCTGCGCACCTTAACGCCGCCGGAGACGTTATCGTGCGATACGTGATGTTATCACATGGTAATGCACCATTATCATGCGATAACATCACTTATTGCGTGATAACGTCGGCGCTGCGACATTAGCTCTGTTTAGTAAACATACCCCTTGGTATACACAATTGTAGGGACGCAAGGAATGAAGTATATAAACGCTCCGCTCAGTGTGCAGCAGTGGCCAAAAAAGCAAATAGAACGCTAGGAATCATAAGGAAAGGAATGGAGAATAAAACCAAGGATATTATAATGCCTCTGTATCATTCCATGGTACAACTGCACCTTGAATATTGTGTGCTGTTCTGGTCGTCATATCTTAAAAAGGATATAGCTGAATTAGAAAAGGTACAAAGAAGAGCAACAAAAATGGTAAAGGGAATGGAAAGATATCTCTATGAGGAGAGGCTTAAAAGGTTGGTGATCTTCAACTTGGAAAAGAGACGACTGAGGAGGGATATAATAGAGGTCTAAATGTAGTAGAACAGGTAAGCGTAAATCAGTTGTTTACGCCACCAAAAGTAGAAAGACTAGAGGACACACAATGAAGCTACAATGCAACCCATTTAAGACTAAGGGGTATATTTACTAAACTGTCTTAATATTACCGGCGCTAGTTGCAGAATGCCATATAAGGAGTGGGCGTTCCGGCGGCAAGGTAGCAAGAATCTGTATTGCGCGATAGGGTTAACATGCCACGGCGCACACTAAGTTCATGCCAGCACAGTGCTAGAAGCTATAAAGATATAGTCCACTGGTTACTGCAATGACTGCGGAGGCAGAAGTAATGGGTTCAATCCTGCAGTGGTGTTATGTAAGAAGGCTGTCTGAGGCAATCCCTTTTAATCTAAATCAGTGCTGTCTGAGGCATTTCCTTTTTTAAGTTAAAGCAGTGCTGCCAGCAAAAACACCCTCACAGTGCTGTAACATAAAGTGCCGCATAAGGCGCCCTATAAGGCACTCCATAGGGCACATTATAAAGTGCCCTGTCCGCCAAGGCGCCTTCTAATGTGCCCTATAGGGCGGTTTTTAGGGCACCTTATAGGGCGCCTTATGAGGCACCTTAAGGTTACAGCACTGTGAGGGTGCATTTTGCTGGCAGCACTGATTTAAATTAAAAGGAAAAGCCTCAGACAGCCTTATTTAATAACACCACTGTGGGATCAAACCCATGACCTCTGCCTCCACAGTCATTGAAGTAACCAGTGGGCTACATCTCTATAGCTACCAACAACCCCTGGCTGACTACAGAAACACTGCAAGTCACCACACAAACTGTCTGCTGTGGTTAACAGGATAGGGTAAACCCACCCGTACCCATGATGCACTGCACATGCAGATCAGCAGTCTACAGCTAATCACAAGATGGGGTATGCACTCCCACAGCACCTCGGCCTGGTAGGGGGAACTGACCGTGTGTGTTACTGGCACAGAGTAGCTACAGACCGTGACACTGTGCGGGTCCTGTGCTCACCCTGAGGGTATGCGCGGCGCCCAGCACCAGGTCCGCAGCACCTGGCTTGGCTGAGGTAGGCTATGCTGCAGGTCCCCATCAGTGCCAGTGTGTGATAGGTAGTCCTTGCAGACACACCTAGGATACACCTGTGTCCATCTGTATTTCCCAGTCACGTCTAGTCCTTGTGGACTATGATACACCCAGAATAGTGCATATCCTGTGTGGGTGCCATGATCACATGTTATAAGTGAAGGGGGGTGTTTGGAACCAAAAGCGGATTATGCAGCACCACCCAACCTGCCCTCTGTGGCCCAGTGTGGGGGACAGGATGTCCCAACAACAGATCCACATTCTAAATCTCTGCAATGGTGGCAGTAGAAGGGACCATCAACCCCAGTCCTGCTGGGGAGCGGTCACCCTACAGGGCAGTCAATGCAGATCTGTACGCATCGCATAGGGCACTAGCAGACAGGCAGTAGGCCTGGAAAAACTCAGCTGCCTCCCATCCTATCTGATATTCACCAGCAGAGAGCACAGTCAGTCTCCACCCACTGTACCCTGCAAGGTGTTCCAGCCATACCCATACTAACTGCAGACAGTCTGCTAGCTAGTACATAGCATATGCTCCTGGAGAAACTGTGTGCACCCAAAAATGGGATGTGAGCACACACACCAAGCAGGTATGTCAGTGATTGGACCCAGAAAAGAAAACTCATAGATATCACTTGAGAAAAACATTGTAGAGCACTATGGGGGAACCTAGTCATGCCGTGGTCACAGCTCAGTCAGGGTGAGAGTGGCCACCCAGCATGACATGCTGTGGCCACCCTGTCCGTGCACATGGTGGTCGGGCACTACAAGGTCCCAGCCATTGCCATATGCCCTGTGCAGATGCATCCTGCCCAGGCCGCCCTGTTCGGGTCATACCCACAGTACCTTGCTCCTCATTATGCACATTGGCAGGCTAACACTGGAAACAGTGCAAGCATTGTGAGCTCAGTAAGGTGTCGGCAGCCACAAAACACTGGATAGACATACACACACTCCCACACCTATTTCAGCATTGTGCAAAGATAGAGGTGGTTGGCAGCTCTGGCCGTCACATCAGTCCTGGGCACAGTGTAGGCATTGCTATGGTACTCAATACTGTTAGGGTCACTTCCCGGGGTGGTAAACACTGTCCGAAACAAACACTGAAACACACTCCACAGATATCAGAAAGGTTGCTATGATGAATCTCTGTCAACAAATTGTGTTTAACGTAGGATTTGTTATCTGACATTAATCATAGCAACCTTTTGATATATGTGGAACGTGTTTCCAAGTTTAAGACGGCATTGCTAAGGTATGCAGGTGCTAGTACTGGTAGATGCTGCTCCACGCAGGGCCCAATAGCCTGACTCTCCATGAGCCATTGGATAGTGGAGACTGTGGGTGTGGGTGTTTGTGCCCCTGTTGGCCGCTGCTCTAGGGCAGAGGTTCCCAGCTCTGGTCCTGGTGGGCCAAACACATTTCGGGCTTTCATGCTGTCCCTAATGAATATGCATGGAGACATTTGCATACAATGGGGGCAGTGCATACAACTGCATCACAGGCATATTTATTAGGGATGGCATGAAACCTGAATGGTGTTTGGCCCTCCAGGACTGCAGTTGGGAAACTCTGCTCTAGGGATTGCACATGTTTATATTGTGACCTTCTGCCCCTGAATATACTGGCTGTGTGTACTACACCAAATTGTTGTCACACAGGTAGGTCATTCCCTGGGGATACCATGACTGTTCGTCAGACAGACCTTGTCTGTTGCAGTGCACGGCACCCACCTACACAGGGCGTGGGCTTGGTCTGCTGTGGGCAGATGCCACTGCCCCCTCCATCACCAGCACCCCTCCGCCACCATGTTGACATGCCCTTCTGCCGGTGGTGCTGGTGGTGCGCAGTCCCAGGCCATCCAGTGTGCCGGTAGGCGACTGCCTATGGTGCGTGATATGGGGTAGAGGTGCCTGCCTAGACATCCACGCTTCCCCCTGGCACCGCCTGCCAATGTTATGTTGGGGTACTTGCTGGGTACTGTCCCCTGGGACACTGTGGGACACACACTCGTGGCCATGTTTGCCCTTGGTCAGTTGCTGTCTTGCTGGTTTTCCACTTCTAAATTCCTAAGTGTCACCTAGGCATCTGCTTAGCCCACCCTGTGCCCCAGCTGCCACACTGCATTTCCCGCCTGCAGCCCTCTGTACCCCATTTTCAGCCTCACAGTAGTGCCCTCTCGTACTTGGGCACTATGATGTTGCTGCACATGTATCACTACTACCACTTTTCTTGGTTTCCCTGCCTTTGCTGCACATTGCTGACTGAAATGGTCTCTCTCCCTTGCAAATGTGCCTCTAGTGCGAGGTTTTCACTGGTGCTACTTTTCAGACCTTCATTTCACGGCGTTAGTGTGCATGGAGCCTCTCCCCGCCCACTCTCTGCCCACTGACCCCTTATCTCTGCCCCTGGGGAGCCGTACTCCGCCCTCTGGGAAGCCTTACTCCGCCCTCTGCGCACCTTACCGCCGCTGGAGACATTATCGCGTGATACGTGACGTTCTCGCACAGTAATGCACCATTATCGCGCGATAACGTCACGTATCACGCGATAACATCGCAGCTGCGACGTTACCACCGTTTAGTAAACATACCCCTAAGAGAAAATATTTTTTTATTCAACGCGTAATCAAACTCTGGAATTCGTTACCGGAGGATGTAGTAAAAGCTGTTAGGGTAGCTGGGTTTAAAAAAGGTTTGGACATGTTCATGGAGGAAAGGCCCATAAACTCAGGAAATCCACTGCTTGCTCCAGGACAAGCATTGTGGAACCTATGTGCCTCTTTGGGAACCTGCCAGGTTCTCGTGGCCTGGATTGGCGACTGTTGAAAACAGGATACGGAGCTTGATGGACTTTGATCTGACCCAGTAGGGCATTTCTTATGTTCTTATATTTTTAAAAGGCAAAAAATTAAAGAGGCAGATGAATTTTGAGGAGTCCATAGTGAACACAGAGAAGATCTGAGCAAGAGATAGTTGGTATCGAAGGATAGACCATATTCTAGAAATGCACAAACTAGAAGAGTGAGGGAAATAAGATACACTCTCATGTAAGAAGTGACGGCTTTTTGATCGGTGATGACGAAGCTGACCTGAAGCAGGGCATCTTAAATTTGGGCCCGAAATGCAGGACTGTGTCGTGTGTGTCTTTCACCTTGAAAAATTTGCCGTGACAATTAAGTTTGTATTTACTTTTTACTGCTGGTTTGATTAAAATGGACTAAGATTTACCAGGGTCTAGGAGGTTTGGTTTTCTATACCCCCGGACAAGGTAGTATATAGTCCGACAAAAATTTCTTCTTACATGGGAGTGTATCTTATTTCCCTCACTCTTCTAGTTTGTGCATTTGCTTGAGCCGAGTGGTGGGTTTTGGCTCATAGGATTGGCTTGTTGCCTTTTGTGATTGATTCATATTCTAGAAATGACATATAGGAAAGAGAAAAATAAATAATGGTTCCAAGAAAACGTTTTCTTGGGGGGGGGGGGAGAGGAATACTTAAATTGCTCTTATTTTGCAAAATTCAATAAAGGAGGAGACATGTTATCAATGAAAATCAAAATAAGAAAAAAAATAAGAGGCAAACAATTTGAATAGCAAGAAGAGAACTTTAGTTAGGTCTGAGATCAAAAAAAGTAAGCATTAACACATCCAAGCGGATACAGGAATGGTATCATATTAGAGGGTCCAGGCCAGTGAGACAGACAGAGAATATAAGAGAGGCAACAACATAGCGCTAGGAGAGACTAGAGTAAATGTATCAGACTAGTATTATTAGCAGTGACAAAGTGAGAACATTAGTGGAGAGACTGGAGGTGGACTAGTAAAATTCCAAAAGATGACAATTTAAACAGGAGGATGATGCCACTGAATATAGCTGAGAAACTAAGATGGGAGATCTTCAAAGTGACACTTTACTAAGGAGCCCTTTTACTAAGAACTGCTAACCAGTTAATGTTCATTATAGTGTGCGGTAAATGGTTACGGTGAATGTTAATGGATAGGCATGCCTGCTACTGAGCACTAAGACGCACATTAACTGTCACTCGTATGCTGATGTGGAGAGTGGGCGGGTTAGGAGCAGAATGTAGGTGTGGAACGCACACTAGCGAGTGACCGTTAATGTGGTAATCAGCGTGGGGCACCTAACAATGGGGGGGGGGGGTAGGCTAGTGGCTTGAACAGTGGCCTGGTGACCAAGAGACCACAGTTTGATTCCCCTTGTGCCTTTAGGTAAGTCACTTTACCCTCCATTGCCTCAGAAGAAAGGCCTGACAATCTACTTCCAGTCACACATTCCCAAAGCCCAGGGGCTGCTGGTCACCACCAGTCAGCACCGACTTGACAGCTCTCACATTCACATTGTTACATGCACCTGTTTTAATTGTGCTGCATGTTAACATACTCATTCGCACATTAACTGCTGGGAACATGTTGTTGAAACCCCTGGCAGTAAACACAAAGGCTTTGCATGTAATGTGTGTTACAAACATATGTTAAGTGCACAGCCTTAGTGGGATTTAATAAAAGGGCCCATAAGTGATCAGTTTAGAGAATCAAGATGGACTGAGCAGAGTGCAGCCGATAGAAAACCAATCAACAAGGGTTAAGAATGGGAGAGGGCAAATGTGAGAAGCTGAAAATGAACAGTCCTTGGCCACTGAGACAAAAAGGGAATAAGACGGGATTTAACTGCTAAGAGACAGTGGTTGCAGGGATGTTTTCCTCAAGATGGACAGTAGCAAATTTATAGCACTCACTGGCATCATGGTCTCTCTACCCCTGCCCATGCTGAGCACACCTGGGGAGGAAGAAGGAGCGGTCTTATTTAAGCAGGGGAAATCTCCTCACCAACACTGCAATCTTCAGCTTACCAGCTTCTCTTTAAAACATTGAGGCGAGATTGATTTCCCTGCACTTTTTCTTCAAGAAATACTTGCATCACTCCTGTCTGCCCCTCAAGCAGGGATGGGAGGGGTGGGGGGGAGGAAGGAACGGAAGATTCTTGCTTCGAGCTATTCAGTTGCATAATCCCCCCCTCCCTTCCCCATGCCCCCGCCAAAAGATTGGGGAGGAGGAAGAGGGAAGGCCTCCACCAAAAGGTGTCTCAACCCACTCCCCGAGACACTTTGAGGGAGGGTGCGTACATGGGTGAGAGAGGGAGGGATCCAGTATCACCAGGTTCTACAGGTGGCCACTGCCAACCAACGCCTACCGGCCTGCTCTGCATTTCCACCTAACAGAAGTCTTTCCAATCTATTTCAGACTGCACAGGTTTAGACCACATCAAACTGGTGAAGACTGAGAAATACTGGTGACAGAAGGGCTGCACAGGACCCTTATACCATGACATCATCAAAACAGTGATTCTCTGTCTCTGTCTGCTCGTAAGAAAGAATAAACCCACGCATCTGGACTGGAAGGATGATGAGGAATAGCAACTTTATAGCACTAAGGAAAAATAAGAAAAAGAGGATCTGAATTTAACTACAGAAGCTCCAACACATTTTCAGACTGAAAGGCTTTCCTTCTTCAGTATCATCTTTGCAAGGAATTCAGAAGTCCTCTTGAACCTCACATAATGGGCCTGACATCCTAAAGGTTTTTTCCTCATTTTGCTTCTTGCATAAAAAATAGTTAGTACATTTGCCCCACCTCTTCATCCAGCAATTAATTGAAAATGTTCTTCATAGGCATAGAATGGACCAAACCCATTTTGAAAGTGTGGCTCTAATTATGTTAATAAAATGCATAAATTGTTTTTCATATCCGATGGTTTAAAAAGAAATTATGCACAATTCACCTTACAAGCGCTGCTATTACAGTGCACAAGAAATGTGCTTGCATGTAAAACACTCGTCCAAGGAAATAAATCCTATTTGTAAATTGCTAAATCCTGTTGTTTTTCTCTCTATAATATTAACAAGATTCATCCATTCATCTCTCTGTGTGCCACTAAGATTCTGGTACATTCCCTTATTATCCCCCATCTTAATTACTGCAACCTCCTCCTCGCTGGTCTCCCTCAATCTCATCTTTTCCCACTTCAATCTATTCAAAACTCAGCTGCGAATCTAATCTTCCGCCAAGCTTGTTACCGTCACATTACTCCTCTCTTAAAGTCCCTTCGCTGGCTCCCTATCAGTTGCTGTATTCAGTTCAAACTACTTACCTTCACACAAAAGTGCATTCACTCTGCTGCTCCTCTTTAGCTCTCCTCTCTGCTCTGTCCCTACACCCCCTCCCGCAATCTTCATTCATCTTCTGCTTTTTTTCTCTCCATGCCGCATTCTACTTCTGCTAACTCTTAGCTTCACTCCTTTGGCCTTGCTGCCCCTTTTGCTTGGAATAACCTACCACTTTCCCTGCGTCAAATCCCTTCCCTTATACTCTTCAGGTCTAAACTCAAGACGCACCTCTTTGAGACCACCTATGGCTCATAATCCCCATCCTTATGTTTCAGGTTCTTATTGCCCCTTTTGTCCTTCTCCTTTTATACTACGTTATGTCCGTCCTTTTAGATTGTAAGCTCAACGAGCAGGGACTGTCTTTTCTGTGTCTGTACGATACTGCATAAGCCTGGTAGCGCTTTATAAATGCTCATTAATAATAATAATAATAATAATAATAATAAATAGTCTTTGAATATTTGTATCCTGCATTCAGCATGCTTTTGTAAGAAGCTTCAAGTGCCTATTTTTTGCTATACACCTCACAATATCAACTGACAGCCATCTGCATAACAGCTGTTCATTAATTCATATTGTCAAAAAAGCAAACAATATGTTAAGTTGATAGGCATGAAAAAGAATCCTGTTGTTTATTCATTATTAAAACAAAATTCCAAACATCAGAGTTAGGAGCCCTTTTACTAAAGTTGGTAAAGCTGTGCTCTTAACGTATGTTCATAACACACATTAACTTCAAAGCTTTCACGCCAGTTGTCGAAAGTCTGATCAGTATATTCCTGAAACTTAATGCATGACTGACTAATTAACCTGCAGTGCACTCAACCTGGGTGCACCTTACGATACCCGAAGAGATATCATTAGGTGCACCCATGCTGATGCGCTCTCCACACCCACAATCTGCCCCTAACCCGTCCACTCTCCATATTAGCGCAGGAGTGCCAGTTGACATGCATTTTATCAGTTGGTAGCTGGCATGCCTGCATGTCAGCATCCGCCGTGGCCAGTTCCTGCATCTTATAACGCAAGCTAATTGGTTCGAGATGCATAGTAAAAGGGCCCCTTAGGCAATGTGATCAAATCAAAGTTAATTTCCACCACTTCTCTCCTGTATCACCTCCTAAAGCGCTACGCATGCTCTTCTTCTCTTTCACATGCCAAAAGGCCCCTGGGCTGAGATCAAGGATAGCTTCAATATCAAAAACCCATGAATCTATGAATCCATGTCAACATAAGATGGGGTGCCAGTATTCAAAACAGCTTACCAAGTTATCAAATGAGAAAAAAACTGTAATCAATTATCTTAAGCCAAAGATCATTGAATAAAGCTTATTTTTCCATCTTTCAAATTTAAAATATAAAGAGATTTTTTTTCAATTGGCATAGAAGACAAAGTTCTATTAAGACTCACAGCTACCATGGATTGAAATTAAATTGGTGTTAAATGTAGTTATTAGCACTCTGCTATTCCCTGTATTATGATAAGTTAGCAGGTGAGCTGATTCATGCCCTTCTTAATCCTTTCTACTGCTTGCAGCTGCCGGGGCTCTGACAGGGTTTGCGCCGACAGTCACTGGTCACAAATGAAAACACCATTGCTTACCACTTTTTCATGGCAACATTCATTTGACTCTGTACAACTGCTATTTACTATCATGCATATAGCATGCATCTGAAATGTGCGTAATAAGACCACCTGTTATGAACCAGGCATGTTTGGCACAGTGCTGGTCTTAATACCCAGGTTTAATTCTAGTCATAGTAAGAAAGTGAAGAAAGATATTCTGAAATACCAGTCTCTTCTAGAAAATATCCATCTGTGTGAATGCCCATGACTTCTCTTATTCATTCTGCTGACTAATCAGTAAGGCGTGAATCATATTTCTAAAAGTTCAAGGACATGCATAAAACTTCAGCTTGAAAATAAGGAATAAAGTGGTGCGTAATGTAAATCATTCCCTCATATTCATGTGGTTGACCTACATTGATTTTCTATGGTAGGCACTGAATCTAATTCACCAAGGCTTCTCTCTCTCATCTTGTGTTCATAAGGAAAGCAGAAAAACCCCAACAATTCTGACTCTTATGTCTGAAAAAAAACAAAGCTTTTAGAATGACTAATATTGTTAATAAATGATTATTTATGGCAAATAAAACTAAACAGTACTTAAATTGTTGGCAAAGTGAGCTGGTCCTGGGTGAATCAAGTTCCTTGCACAAAACCTTGCTCAAAAACAGTCTCTGAATAGGGTACACCTGACTCCATGTCATAAGAAACAGGCTAGTCCAGTCCTGGTTTTATACTATCGCATGCATGAACTTATTTCCATTGTCATACTGAGTTTCCCATGAAAATCAAAACTACAAGTCCATGCATGCAATAGGGTAAAAGCCTTTTTCTTAAACCCCACCAAATTTAAATTTCCACCAAACTCTACTGGGACTTGTCTCAACAGACAGAACTCACTTTCCTTTGTGCAAGCAAGCTTCCCTAATTTATCTTTAGAATTTAATCCACTAGCATTAGCTAACCGCCTTATGGCATCACCTCTGAAAAATGAATGCCATAAGCACCATGGGCACCAGTTTCCCTGCAGTACCAGTCATGCTTTTTGCGTGCAGAATAGTCAGAAAACAGAATTACTTCTCCAAAGTAACTCAAATAATATTTAATTAATTTAGTGATTCATAAACCACTTTCTAGAGGCACTCTCCATTCTGCAGTGAGCAACAAATAAAATAAATAAATATCAAATTCACCAATAAAACCAGTAAGAACACTGAAAAGAACATAAAAACCATGAAAAATACAATTAAAATCTACATCTAATGCCATGCCAATTAAAGCTATCACATTCTGAATCTGTCAAATGTGTTGGCTTTGATTTAATTGATTTGCTGTAACGTAAAAAAAAATTATGTATATATATATATATATTTTTTTTTTTTTACGTTACAGCAAATCAATTAAATCAAAGCCAACACATATAATTTTTTTTTACGTTACAGCAGTACCAGGAATGTTCGTTTAGATCGGAGGTGTCAAACTATAATTCAGAGGGGCCAAAAACTATCATGTTTTCAGGATACCCCTAATGAATATTCATAAGATATATCTGCACACAAAGGTAGTGCATGTAAATATTTCTCATACATATTCATTAAGGACATCTTGAAAGCTTGACTGGTTTGGGTCTTTCCAGGACTGCAGTTTGTCACTCCTACTTTTTCATGTTTGATCTCCCTTCAAGGTATAAACATTAAAGTTTTTAAAAGCTTAGCCACTCCCACCATTCTGAATCTATGTCAATCAAAACACTATCCAGATCCAACCTTGACTCATGTAAAATGTGAACGACTGAAATGTATGAAAATACAAAGATCTATCAGGAAAGTAGAACAAATCAGCGTTGATATTTTGAAGCCTCCACTTACTGCAGATACTTGCCATTTACTTCCACGAATTAAGCTATGAAAGAATACGTCAAATGCTTTTTTTCTTGCATTGCACTTTCCGCCAAAATCCATACAGAACAAAAACTACCACTACTACTGAGCATACAGAGAATAGAGGTTAAAACACAGGCATAAGCAAAATATGGTGCCGGTATTTTGTTGACACAGTCTTAAAAGTTATTTCTGCTGAGGATAATACTTAAAGCCTAGATTAATCACAGGATACTAGTAAAATTCAATACTGGGGGGGGGGGGGGGGGGGGGGGGGAGATAAAGAACTTCCCCAGAATGTGGACTCGTTTGCTTAAAACTATGCTTTTGAGTGATAGTAATGAAAATGTAATAGAGTTTGCTATCCTTTGCCAATGCACGTTTTCTTAATTTTGATTAATTTTTGTTGTATGTTTTTCGATATCCACTTGTTTTAGTTCCTATATATCCTGTCACTGGTATCTTACAGCAAGCCACCTGGCAATCTCTTAAATCCACAGAATTCTGATATACAGAAATCCACAACTCCTTCCATCATATGCCATCTATCAGTTCAGAAAAGAGGCCTATGTAGCAAAGGGGGGTTCACCCCAATTAGGTCTTTAGGAAAAATAGTAAATAGGGACATACATGCTAAAAAAAATTCTGTCTTCCTCTAATTTCCTACAGTGCGAAGATCTTACTGGTTACCCCTTGTATGTTGTCTTTAAGGTAATTTGGATATCAAATAAAATAATATCAATTTGCCAATACGACTTCAGCCATTTACCTGGTGACAGAGGTACTAAGAAATGTCTTACTGGTTTGTTTGTTTTTCTAATGCATACTGCAATTGGTTTGTGTCAACACATACACACAAACAAAATAATTCTATATGCTAAAGGCCAGATGCAGAACACACTTGTTGAAAATGCACTTTAGCTGCAGTTGGCATCGTCAACCACATGGCTATTCAAAAGAGTACTGCAAACTGACGTTCTGCATTACCTGCAATGTAATTTGACATCGTTCTTCCTCTGTAATGTAATGAATAGTGCAAAAGAACGGAAATTCCTCCCCAAACTCCCAAGTCTGCAGTCTTGAATTATTCACCACCGATGCACCTTCCAGGTTGTTTCTAAGCTTTGAGGTCGGCCCTGAACACTAAAAAGCTTGTGATCAAAGTGTGCAGCGAGAGTAATAGTGCGTGCAATGTGCTATTGCCCGGCAAGCCTTACCTGTTGCAGAAGCGGGGCACGGTCTGGGTGCCACTGCTGTCGGCCGAGGCCACCTGCGCACGGGAGCTGCCGCCGTCGCCCTCTCCGGGGCTCTGCGGCTCGCGCTCTCTGCTCTTGGGCTTGCTTTTGGCTTTGCTTTTCCCGTCTCTCCGGGCGCCGAAGTCGCCACCGCCTCCCCCTCCTTGGCCGCCGCCACTGCTGCCGCACTCGGGCCTGAGGCCAGAATCCGGCGGCAACGTGTTGGTCAGACAGAACAAGCCGGGGCTCTCCTCCGCCGCCTTCCTGCCGCCGCTGCTGCTGTATCTCATGGTGCGAGGGGGCACCGCATGCCAGGCTGCTTCCCGGAGTCTCTCTCTTCGGTCGGACCGCCTAGGGTGGGGAGAGGGGGCGCTCAAGCGTCCCTCCGCGCGGCGGGAGGGGACCAAGCAATCGCCGCTCGTCGCCTCCCCCGCGCGATTGGCCGCTGCTCTTCGGGCGAGTACCTCAGTGCACTGGCGCGAGGACGACGGGGAGAAGCGGCGGCAGCTCGGGGCTGCATCGCGCGCTCTCTTCCGAGCGGGGGCGGGTGGCGGAGGCTGCGAGCATTTTATTCGACAGTCTCTCAGAGGGAATGCCTCATCCTTTTCCCGGGTTGTTGGGGTTTTTTCCTCTCCTGAGAAACGCAGTTTCGTTAGAACAGCAGCAAGGTGTCAGCGTCAGGCAAAACCTCCTCGGCTGAGGAGGATGAAGGAGGCGACAGGTAGCGCTAAGGATATCGCGGCCGAGGGGGAGAGAGGAGCGCCCCTGGCACGGACTATTTATCCGTGGGTTTAAAAAAAATTATCCCGAGACTGGTGTCGAAAATGGGTCAGAGATTAAAAAAAAAAATAAAAAAGAACGGCTAATGGCGGCAAGTAGGTAGGTTGCTTTACTTTGCTCTGGGATAAGAGAGCCGCAGCGAGCGCTCTTCTCACAAGTGCAGGAAATGTTCCACTGACCTACATATTTTTCCAAACATACGTGACCTTTTTTCTTCTCTGCTGTGTGGGAGGAGACGGGCGCGGATCCAAGAAAAAGAAACCGGCGAAACAGAAGTAGGGCGAAAGGGAGATAAACAAATAATAGACGAGGGTTTTGCAAAGTGGAAAGCGAACACCAACTCTAGTTGTTTTAATGATTGCTCTACCAGGAAAAGGTTTTATTTTTTTATTAGCTTAAAGAGCTTTCAAACTGGAGAGGCTGTGAAACAGGTAAATCAGAGACGAATTCCCTAGTAGGGCCTTGTTCAAAAACCACCTTTTTAATTCATTGCGTATAGAATAATAATCTTTTTTTATTTTTAATAAGGCCAATATTATAGTGGTGTTTTTTTAAGTGCCTAAGGTTTGGTTCACAGCCTAAGTGACAAGATTAGGCCTATGTTTAGAAACAGGCCAATCTAGGAGTCTAATTATGCGACCTGGAACTTGAAAATAGCCCCTTTGAAAAGTCACATGGCTGAGTGCATAGATTTAGGCGTCTACTTTTTAAAACTTTTATTAGGCACTTAAATTCAATGTCCTAGAAAGTGGGTGGCTACCAGTGGAATTAGGAAGGAGAAAAATTGTTAGCCGCTTAGCACAGATTTATTTATTTATTTAAAAGTATTTATAGTCTGTCCTAACCCCTAGGCGGGTAACATAAAACATACATAAAAATATGTAATTTTCTTGTGTTTGCGCCCATCTCCTTGTAACGAAAAACAAAAACATATACTGATGCCTGAGATACCCCTGAGCCTCCTATCTTGCTTACTCAAGAAAGATCCAAAGAAAATAACAAATGAACTAATTCATAAAAACAGCTGCAAAGACCTGTTGAAACAGATGTGCCATCAATTTTTTTCAAAACACCAAAATATCTGAAATGCAACGCAATTCGGCAGGCAGGGCACTCCAAATATATGGAACAGCTTTAGAAAAGATTTGATTTCTGAAACACCTGAAAATGAATCCGCCGGAATGATGGAACATCTAATAACAATGTATCTTGTGAGTGTAAACCTGCAAAAAAGCTGATAATTCAATTGGCACTTGATGATTAAGAAATTAAAACACAAGCATGATGACTTTATATAATCTTCAAATTTTAATCAGTAACCAATGTAATTTATATAAATCCAAAGAACTATGTTCAAACTATCTAATGTAAGTAGAAGTGTAAGAAGATGCGCTGCAAGGTTCTGCAGAGACTGCAAAGGTTGAATAGCATACGACAGAAGGCCAAGGAACAAATTAGTACAATAATCAAAAAGAAATAGAACTAAAGTTTGAACCACAGCATGCAAGTTTTCAGCGGATAAATATGGTTTAAGTTTTCGAAGTAAATTCAGTTTAAAGAAAGCAGCCAGTGAGCTTTTGTATATGTGCTTGCATATTTAACTAAGTATCAAGTACAACTCCCGAATCACGAGCTTGAAAAGCCACCGATAACAAATAATCCCTGGTTTTCATGGTCAATGATACTGGGTCTGTAAGTACCCAAGACAAAAACAGAATTTCAGTTTTATTAACATTCAGCACCAGCCTATTATGTGTCATCTAAGATTTCACTGTACTAATACACAACTTGGTATATTCCATGGCATCATCCAAGGAGGAAGATAAAGGAACCACAAATTGACCATCGTCTGCATAAACCCGATACATGACAGCCAATCCATTAAATATTTAAAACATGGGAACAATGTAAATGGTAAACAAAATTGCAGACTAGGCAGACCCCGGCAACACACCAGCTGAAATAAGCTGCCAGGAAGAATACTTTCCTGCAGATCTAACCTGAAATTGTTGACCAAACAAAAAAAAACAAAAACAAGAATAAACTGTCTAATCAAGACCAATCTCATGCAATATTGCCAATAACAAAGAATGGTCAATTGTGTCAAAAGCCACAGAAATATCCAACAAAATTAATAGATAAGATTTTCCCTAATCAAAACCAGTAAGAAAAACATCCATAAATGAAAAATGCAAGGTTTCAGTACCATGATGTCTAAACCCAAACTGAGAAGTAGTAAGCACATTCTGGCTATCAATATAGTCCTGAAGTTGTCACAGGAGAATCTTCTCCAAAAGTTTTGCTAAAAAAGGCTAGGAAGAAATAGGACGATAGTTCAATGAATGTCTGTTCTCAAGGAAAAATTTTTCAATGAAGGGTAAACAGAAACTCTTTTAAGAACATCTGGAACAAAACTGTGTGTTAATGAACTGTTTACAACAACCGCAACCGACTTACTCAAAGATTCTTTCAAGGATTTAAATAATTTAATGGGGCAAATGTCTAAAGGACTAAATGTATTATTTAAAGAAGACATAGGGGTATGTTTACTAAAGAGCATTAAGGGTGCACTGGTTAGCAAGCTTTAACAGCCGCGGTAAGGATGTTATTGTGCGGTAAAGGCCGGGATGCAGAGAGGCGTTCTGGTGATATGGGCATTTGGCTCCACTTATCGGGCACTAACAGGACACCGGGCATTAAGGTGCCAAGCACGCACCTTAACACCCAAAAATGGCACTCACCTTAACACAGGATAAGGGAGCCCTTGTGAAAGACACATTTTAGGTGATGGATGGAAGGAAAGGTAAGAGCTTATGGACATGTCAGATCCATATGTATCTTACACGTTAGTAAGTGGGATGAGCATGAGAGTGGCTCAGTGGCTGGGACAGGTCAGGGGTCTCTAGTCCCATGGCCACTCCTTGTGGCCTTGGGCAAGCCACTTAACCCTCCATTGCCTCAGGTACACTTAGGTTGTGAGTCCTTTGGGGACAAGGGAATGAAAAAGTACCTGTTAGTATAATTGTAAACCGCACTGATTCTACAGAGTGCAGTATAAATAAAATCTGTCCTGTATCAGTGAGGGGTCCCCACATAATCTGCTGTAATGCCAGTGTGCCATAGGATTGGGAAGAAGTGTCCCCTGGTGCAACCAGCATTGCCATGATGGTCTTGGGCAAGCCACTTAACCCTCCATAGCCCATGTTCCCTGTAAAATAGTTATCTCCAAGTTATAATGCCCTATTCAATGTAATTTCAGTTTGTTCAATGTAAACCGCACTGATGCTGAATAGCGCAGTATATAAGAGAATGTAAACAAATAAAATAAATAAATAAATAAATGTAGGTACTGAAAGGATGACTGAATAAGAGTACAAATCATTCACAGGAGAGGTGTGAGTGATACATCCTAATGATTAAAATGTTCCTGTGAAGGCTGTGGTGTAGCAGATGGCAGGAGAATACATGACTGTACATAATGGGCATAAGCTGAAGGATGGATGGTGGTAGATGAGAGTGTGGTATTGCCTTGCTGCCCCAATGTACTTGATGTGACTGCACAAATGCAGTTGTAGTGTGTGTGAAAAAATAGTAGCTGTGCCACGGGGAAGTTCCAATACCAGCTATTTGGGTATGACACCTGTCTCAGCTTTTCTAACCACCATACAACTCCCCGACACATGTGCATATAACAACTGGACAAGTGTCTCTCATATTAGCTATGGAGCAAGTAAGGACGTGTGATGATCCCTGCAGGTGGCCAACCCAGGAGTGTGATGTGCCTGCATGTACTGCATATATGTGATGGAGCCAAAGCTGTTCAGTCACAGTTATGATGAAATGTCCCAATCATGTACAACTCATGTGTTATACATCTCCAGGGTGAACATGTCCAACCCTTTGCAATGGGCTACAACAGAGCCAATAAAGTCATGCTGTCAGATGGACATAATTACAATGTGCATGTTTGCAGACCGAAAGTGCTATTGTAACACATAATAAAGTATAAGAATGCATGTCCTCCAGTCAGTGCAGACCCCAAACTGTTCTTGGTAATATATTGAAGTGAGTTTCCCACAGCCACAAAGAACAAGTGGGATTCAAACCCTGGGCTGTCGCTTACACAGTGCTGCACAGCAATGTCTAGAATCAAAGAGACTGCAGCTCCCTGCCTGCAATGGCCAAAACCCAGGACATGGAACAACGTGTCTGGCACATTCTGAGACAGTGGAGCAATACACATGCAGTACATACAGCACTGGACACTCAGTACTGTAGCTGCATAACAGACACAAAACTGCAGAATATATGTCTTGTCCAAAGGCCAAGCCCCATGTGAGGTAAAGATGCCCATCCCTCCACTGTAGCTCCAATGCCAGTTGCACATGGGACCACAGAGATTGTTTGATGCACCACAGTGTGGCACTAACCCCTGAGGCAGCACATGTGCAGGGTGTGCAGTCCCTTGTTTATTTTTTATTTATTTATTTAAATAATTTCTATACCACGCTCTTTAGAATCAATGCAGTTTACAAGTAAAATTAATTTGTACAATGCAGGCTGAAACATACATTGAACTTTATTTACATAGAACAGGTATTGCAACTTGGGTTTCAAAAGGGGTAACTATACACAACTGAGCAATTGTGTCATGGATATGTTTATTCAACATGATATGCTCTGACAACTATTTAGAGGTTGAGCAATTGTATTGATGGAATGGTTACATGATGTGAGTGCTGGTGGTGTCGTCATGATGGGGTGGGAGGGTATGCTGGGTTGTGTTATATCATCGGTGTGGGAGTAATGTTAAAGTAAAAGATGGTGCTTTAGTGCCTTCCTAAATTGTGCAAGTTCAGTAAAAGCTTGGATAGTGGTTGGGAGGGCATTCCAGAGTGTAGGTGCGTAGAACACAAAGGCTCTGTTCTTTGTTGCCAAGGAGCATTTTGTTATTGCGTTGAGGATTGTGAGTGTGTTAGCAGCGAATGTCCTTCTGGATCTGTTCAGAGGAGTGGGGTGGACGAGGTCCGTGAGGGAGGTGGAGGACAGTTTGTTAATGGCTTTGAAGGTCAGCAGTAATACTTTGAAGGTGAGCCTGCAGTGGATTGGAAGCCAGTGGAGGTTTTTTCAAGATTGGAGTTATGTGATCTCTTCTGGAGGCTCTGTGCAGGATGTGGGCGGCGGCGTTCATTGCTAGTTGTAGTGGGTTCAGTGTGTTTTTAGGGAGTCCATGCAGAATAGCGTTGGCGTAGTCAAAGTGGGGGGTTACAAGTGCTTGAAAGATCGTCCGGAAATCGTCAGGCTCCAGTAGGGGTCGTAGGTGACGAATTGTACATATCTTGTGATAGATTGCCTTGATGGTGTTGCTTATATGTGCTTTCATGTCAAGCTGCTGGTCTAGGGTGATACCCAAGTAGCGGATGGTGGGCTTGCTCGGGAGCTTCACGTCTCTCACCTTTATCAAAGCGGGAGGGGTAAAGGATTGATTTCTGGTGATGAATAGGACATCTGTCTTGTTGAAATTGATTCTGAGGCTTTGCCTTTGGAGCCAGTCAGTGAGAGCATCAAAGCATTTTGTTAATGGAGAGAAATCAGGCTGGTCAATAGAGAATGGTGTGAAGAGCAGTACATCATCGGCATACACCAGGCAGGAGATATTAAAGGAGCGGATGATTGAACAGATGGGCTGAATATATATATTGAAAAGGAGGGCCAAGAGTGAGGAGCCTTGGGGGACACCTTGCTTTTGTTGAAAAGGCTCGGAGGTCATTTATTTATTATTTATTTATTTATTTATTACATTTGCTTATATACCGCACTATTCGGCATCAGCGCGGTTTACAATATAGCAAAACGACCAAGACAACATTCTGTTTGGTTTTACAAGGAACAGGAGTAACAACTTGGCTAACAGGGTTGAACTATATACAGAGACAATAATTACAACAACAGGGTTGAACTATATACATGAGATAATAAATTGCAACAACAGGGTTGAGGAGAATATATGAAATGATAATTACAAGAATCTAATGAAGTCCAGTAATCACTTTAAGACGGTATGCACCTGATCTGTAGGAAGGAGGCTGGGAATATAGGAACACTAGGGAGGGGTGTTTTAAGGTGGGTTACTTAGACTCGGTTGCTGGCTGGGTAGTATTGGAGGAAGAGGTGAAATTTGATTGCCTTCCTGAATTGAGATAGGTCTACAATAGCTCGGATGTCTGGTGGTAGTGCATTCCAGCATTTGGGGGCGTAAAGACTGAAGGCCCTATTTGCCGTTGTGTTGTTGCATTTAGTTAAGGACTTCGGAGTTATCAGTAGATTTAGGGTTGTTGACCTTCTGGATCTGTTGGGGGGCACTGTGTGGATAAGCTCAGTAAGCGCCATAGAGGAGAGGGAATTGATGGCCTTGAAAAAGAGAAGTAAGGTCTTGAATATGATCCTTCCGTGTATAGGTAGCCAATGCAGCTGCTTTAGAATGGGGGTCACATGGTCACTTCTGGAGGCTCCGTGGAGGACCCTTGCTGCGGCATTCATGGCCAGTTGTAATGGGTTCAGTGTAGATTGAGGTAGACCTTGTAAAATGGAATTGGCAAAATCAAAATGAGGTAGGATCAGTGCTTGGAATATTGTCCGGAAATCATCTGGGTCCAGTAGGGAACACAGATGTCTGAGTGAACGGATTTTGAAATAAACAGCTTTGACTATGTTGCTTATGTGAGATTTCATGTCAAGATGTTGGTCTAGGGTGACCCCAAGGTATTTTATTGTTTCTTTGGTTTGTAATTCCGCTTCCTTGACTCTTACATGAGATGGTGGAATAAAGTCAGGGTCTCTTGAGATGAACAGTACCTCCGTTTTTTTGTGCTGGATGCGGAGGTTTTGTGATTGTAGCCAATCGGATATAGCATTGAAGCACTCTACAAGTGGTGTGAGGTCCATTCGAACTGTCATGGAGTCAGTTCGTACCTGTTGCCATCTGTCTGATAGGTATGAGTTGCACCAGCTCAAAGCTGAACCGTGGATTCCCTTCTCTTGGAGACGTGCAAAGAGCAGCTCGTGGTTGACTGAGTCGAACGCAGAGGCAATGTCCATGAAGATTAGAGCGTATCCTTGTCTGATGTTATTAATCCCTGTGATTAAGGTACTGAGTAGAGTGGTGAGGAGTGTCTCGACACCATGTGATTCTCTAAAGCCATGCTGACATGGGTCGAGAGGAGCAGTGGTCTCGATGTGGTGCTGGATTTGGCATTGAACAACCTTCTCAATTATCTTGGCCAGAAGGGGGATGCTGGAGATTGGTCGATAGGATTCCGCCTTCTGGGGGTTCAGTTTGTTCTTCTTTAGAAGGGGCCGGATGGACGTTTGTTTTAGACTCAGTGGGAATGCCCCTGTTGAAAAGGACAGCTCCATGATCTTGGCTAGGATTGGGCTGAATTCCTCCTGCAGCGATCTTATCCAGAATGCTGGGCAAGGGTTGTTGGGAGCTGTGGTGGTGATGATGGATATGATGATGTCCTCGATGCATCTCTTGGAAGGGGGCGTGAAGGAGGTCAGCGGCGTTAGATGGTGTGGCTTGTGACCTGGTGTGGAATTAGTGTCGGTGTTGGTTTGGCTGGTTTTGGCCTGTAGGTAGTCAGCAAATTCCTGAGGGTGTAGCAGGCTTGGTTGGGTGGGAGAAGGCTCTTTCGTCAGGGTCTTTACTGTGTTGAAGAGGTCATGAGATTTGTTTAGGGAGCGTAGCAGTTCATAGTGATATTCTTTAATTTTCTAGGAGAGTGCTTTGTGGTGTGCTTTTAAGTGGGAGGTGTAGGCTACCTGGTCGTCCGAAGACCGTGAGCATCGCCATTGTCTTTCAAGCTTCCTGAGGAGGAGTAGTGAAGTCTGTATTTCTGAGGAGTACCATCGTGTTAATTTTCTTCTTCTTGGTAGCTTGTTTGAGGCAGGTAGATGTGCGAAGGAGCTAAGGCTGTTGTTCCAGGTGGATATCATCGCATCGAGGTTGGGTGATGCCAAGCTGAGGTTTGGTAGGACTTTGTTAAGGATCTCTTCTTTGTTGAAGAGCCGGAAACGTCCTGTGGGTGCTGAGGAAGCCTCGGCTGCCTTACGAAGAGTGTTGTGATCTTGATGCATGGGCATCTGAAATTTAATTAAGCTGTGGTCGGACCATGGGACTGGAGTGATGGATAGGTCGAGGTTGTAGTTTGGGCTTATGGCTGGTAGTGGAGTGAAGATAAGGTTCAGTTTATTTCCTTTTAAGTGGGTAGGGGCATCGATTATCTGTTTGTAACCTAACTTGAGTGCTTCGAGGAAGGCTTTGGAGTGGGTGTTTTGGAGAGCTGGCAGGTTAAAGTCACCCATTACCCAGTTTGGTATGTGTGGGTTCTTGGGGTTGCAGGCGAGGTCTATTATGGTCGAGAGGTCTTCAGGAGAGGAAGACGGGGATCTGTAAATTAGACTGATGGCGTTGTATTTGTTGGTTATGGTGATTGAATTCAGATATGATGTGCTATTGGAAGCGAGCAGATGAAATTGGAGCTCCGTCTTTACTAGGATGAAGGCCCCTCCGTCTCTGCAGTTAGTTCTGTGGAGGGGGGGATTGAGAAGTTGGGAGGGATGAGTTGGTTGAGAAGGACTGAATCTGAGTCAGACAACCATGATTCTGTGACCAGTAGAATGTCTAGATCGTTGTTGGTTATAAGGTTGGAAATGGCTAGCCATTTCTTGCGGACTGAGCGTGCATTTATGAGGGCGCATTTCAGGTTGTGAGGATTTAGGTGCTTCTCCACCTGGGACTTTGTGGTATGCTGAAGAGATATGTAGAGAAAGTGTGGGTGTAGGTTATGCTTAGTTTCTGCTGGTGGTTGGCGGGGGCCGCCAGAACATCTCTTTCCTAGGCCTTGTAGCACTGGAATGGGGCTGTAGTTAGTGGTGAGAGTGCAGATACTGTAGAATAGATTGACGAGGAGGTAACAGCTGGTAAAGGCTAGTAAGGAGGATGCCATTTTGAATGTAGGGGAGCCGAAGTTGGTTAGGGACCTTCTGACAATGTAAGGGTAGGCTGTCGTATATCTAAGCAAAGACGTAGGGCAGCTTGTGTATGGTTGTGTTGTCTATTCATCATGGAGGATTACATTGTGACCTCCTGTACAATGCAAGATAGATACACCTGCACATACACCTAACTCGAACCATATTTATGGACCCTGAAGTCCAGCGCAGCCCATCCTGCCCTGCTTGGGGGTCCATGTACATGTCTCCAGCCATCATAGAAAACAAGCAGATACTGGGCAATGCTGCAGTGATCACAGTCACCAATATGGTTGCAGTTGGGGCTTTGGGTGCCGGTATCACTTAGCCCCTACATTACTCAAGATTCACCGCTCAATCTGAGCAGATATATGCAACTGATGCCCATATGGAGAATGCAGCGATCTATCGCATCAGCTCTGTAATATGCAGGGACACTCTGAGCATCCTGTGCATAATAGCTGCAATGTTTGCAAATAACCTGTTTCAGCAGTCACCCTGAATGTGAGGAAGGGTACACATCACCTGATCCCAGAGCAAACCCTGCAAGAGATGGATTTTTCAGGTTCTGGAGCAGACCTATATCACTGCCAGTGTGCTTCAGGTATTGTCTGCAGTGTGTGATGCTAGCTGCTTGTTATTCTGTACAGTTGTAGCATGCTGGAGTGGTCTGTCTTATCTGGACCTTGTAGGCACAAAAAAGGAGCAGGTAGCTTTATTTGTTCTTAGGAGATCACCCTACACATGTTTTGGTGGGTGCCTTCTTCGGGGGTAACTGATGCCTATAAACAAATAATTAATAACATGAAACAAAATTATAAACCACAGAAATATTAAATATATGAATATTAATAAAAACATAAATATGTAGAGATGTGCAGAACCATAAAACCACAGCAATAATAAATAGACTACATGTTATTAGAATAGTTAAAAGATAAGTTAATTAATAATAAAAAACAACTTTAAATATCGAATTGTTAGTCAAATAAATATTGAAGATGTATTAATCAGTGCCATAGCAAAATATGCCATATGCGAAAGACTATTTCATAATATATAATTATGCTATAGCAAGGAGATGACTTAAAACCATTTCTAAAAGACAAATTAGACAAAAGGAAACATCTCAAGTGCAATAAAAGAGACGAGGATGGCTACCAAGCTGTGTATGCCACGGACATAGGCTTACCAATAGAAAGGAACCTTAAAGTTTGCTCTCCTGATTATGTACGGCTGTGAACCTACAAATAGGCAGAGGAAATATTGTATGTAATCTTCAATGCCTACAATCAAACTCTTATGGTGGTAAAAACTGAATGGTGATTATCCTATCAACGCAACTCAAATAAAGGAGAGGCTAGTCTCAAATACATATGGTAAATACCTGCAATCTGCTGATGCGGTTTTAATTAGTAGACGTACAGACTACCGTATAACTAAACACATATACAGTAAATGCTAATATGTACTGTTTAAATAGATGTCTGAAAGCAAGAGGGATGATGGTGAGAGCACATATTAGTTCAAACTTCTCCTGCTGATCTATAAATGCATTTACTCTGCAACTCCTCACTACCTTTCTTCTCTTATCTCTCCTTACAACCCCCTCGGGAACTCTGCTCTTCTAGCAAACTGCTTCTGTCTGTGCCCTTTTCTTCTATTGCTAACTCCAGACTTTACTCCTTTCACGTTGCTGTACTTACGCCTGGAACAAACTACCTGTGTCTGTAGACCAGGCACTTTCTCTGACCCTCTTCAGATCCAGGCTGAAAACTCACCTCTTCGCTGCTGCTTTTGGATCTTGACTCACCTGATCTCCTTTTTCTTTTACTTTACCCCTTATTTTATCCCTACCTACACCTTCTGTGTTGTCTGTCTTGACTAGATTGTAAGCTCTGATGAGCAGGGACTGTCTCTTACATATCTATGCAGCGCTGCGTATGACTTGTAGCGCTATACAAATGCTCAGTAGTAGTAGTAGTTATACCATGCCAAGAGAGCAGTGGGACCCACAGACTGCATTTATTTTTTTATTTAATAATTTTTTTAAATTTATAATTTTTATTGAGAATTTCAAAAATAATACAAGAATTAATTACCAGAAGAAAAACATGAAACACAAACAGTCCACATCTCGGGGAGTACAACAAAAGAAATTACTTCTATAAGAAGTAAATAAAAAGGAAAAATACAAATAGCGATCAGAGAAGGGTGTCAGTAAGCATCATTTAAACAAAAACTCAAATTATTTCTAGCATGTTAGTATACCAGTAATAATCAAAGAAATGCTTTTCCCCTAAGGACAATGACTATCAAGAAAAGTTTCCAAAGAGGATACATCTGAGAAAACATATTTAGTTCCTTCCAATGTGACCAGGCATTTACAGGGAAATTTAAAAAAAATATAGCACCCATAGCCAAGACGCGAGACCTTAAAGAAATAAAGGCCTTGTGTCAAAGCTGCATCTGTCTGGAAACATCGGGGAACAAATTTATTGTCCCCCCACAGAAAATAGCCTTTTTATTCTGAAAATATAAATGTATAACTGTATTTTTATCAATCTCGGAGTTAAAGGATACCAAAAGAGTAGACCTAGTAGAAATCAGATCCTGCGAAGACTCAATAAACTCAGATACATTCACAGAATCAAGTAAAGGCAAAGCAGTATCTCCCTGGAGAACTCCACTGGGAGCCGCTACAGATTGAGGTAAATAATACAATTTATTAATTATTGGTTTAGTATTATCTTGAAACCCCAGAATTTCTGTCAAGTATTTATCAAATAAAGTCTGAGGAGACTGCAAACGACTACAAGGAAAATTTAAACACCTAATATTTTTAGCCCTAAGACTATTTTCCAACAATTCCTGCTGGGTATGCAAGGAAATACTGTCTTTAATAAATGATACATTAGTGTTCTGTAAAGCTACAACTTGTTGATGCAATTTCTTATACTGATCATCTAAAGCAATTATCTGAGATTCATGTTGAGACAATTTTGCAACTGTTTCTTTAGAAAACTCAGAATATTGTGAGACAACAGATAATAGAGACGTTTCAATCCACGAAAGGACTTGCCAAACATCAGATAAAGATAAACGTTTTGCACAGACTGCATTTAAAGATGTTTCTAAACTTTAAGAAAAACAAGCAGTCTTTAACATTCTCTGAACTGGAGCCATGTGAAAGTATATTTAAAGAAATGTGTGTGAGTTGTTATATGGGCACATAAGACAGCCTAAACTCTCACAGCTTCATGGTTTAATACATATTAACAGAGCACTCACCTCAAACGGATAAGCACAAATGCTTAACAAACTCTGAAAAGGAAGTTTGGCACTAAGCAGTACGTTTTCAAAGACAGCATGCTGACGTCATTGTGACATAAATCCAAGTCATGGCACTGAATATTCATGAATGGACATTGAATACTGATATGTTTAATGAGCTGAAATAAGGTTCATATGCAATTTGAAGTACACTGTGGCCCATGTTGGTAGCCGTATGTGTGCCTGCAGGGGTGAATATTATGAAAAACAAAAAGTCTACTGTGAATAAGTAAAATGTCCAGCTACTTATCACAAGAGAGCACCGCAAAAGAATACAACAGATGGATAGAATAAACTCATTCTAATTATTGTATATGTAACGATAACTGTGGTGTATAGATTCATGGTATAAGTACAATACAGCACCATGAAAACCTATAAATCCTGGTTGTAGTGCAATCACGCTGGGACTTTGACATTATTGACCAGTATTCAACTTTAAAGAGGCCACTTCTGCCAAAAGCCAAAAGCATGGAGGGGCCAAAATGTGTGTGTGAATTTCATAGGACACATCTCATATATATAACTTAAAGGTGTTCAACCTGTGGATGCTAATCATTAGACAGTTGCATTTAAAGCGGCATAGCGCTGCAGAAGACCTTGTCCGACTCTGAAAAACATTCGTATTGATATCTTTTAGATTCAACAATCCTTAGGAACCAAAGTGTGCATATGAATTGTGCCAGCCAGGTCAATGGAAACCGTGCTTATCATCACATTAGAAGGACAATAGAGAATCGTCAATCAAAAAGCCAAGACTTAGGGGTATGTTTACTAAAGTGCGTTAGTGAAATTCGCGTTAGGAGCCGCGGTAGAGACAGAAACCCCAAATAAAGACATGGGCGGTACATCGTTACCACGAACGCGCGTTCCAAAAACCAACGAGCGTTACAGGGCGCCGTGGTGCGTTACCGCGCGTTAATCGTAAGAAGGCGTACAGACACAAATCACTGAAACAGAGCTGTAGCACAATGGTTACTGCACTGACTGCTGTTACAGGCAGCATGGGTTCGAGTCCCCAGTGTGCCTAACGCAGAAGCCTGGCCCAGGCATCACCCTGTACATTACATGAGGAGACATGTTTTTCTTTACGTCTGGTAGTGTTGTCAGAAACACACCCTCACAGTGTGCGTAGCCACATGCGTTGGTGCGTGCATGGCTGCGTGCGTGGTCATGTGCATTGGTGCGTGCATAAAATCGTGCGTGGGTACGTGTGTTTTACCAGCGTGGGCACTTTATATTACAGACTCTAGGGTGTCTTGCACCTATGAATTATGCTAACAGATGTAAGTGTGATGGCCTATGGTTTATCAGAGCCTGTGAGTAGGTGCTGGATTTTCACAGGGTTGGATTGTGCCAGTCACACCCATGATGCACTGCACATGCAAATCAGCTGTCCACAGATACACACCATGGGGTATGCACCCCCACAGCACCTCGGCCTGGTAGGGGGAAGTGACCATGTGCACCCCCACAGCACCTCGGCCTGGTAGGGGGTACTGACCGTGTGTTGTACTGGCACAGAGTAGCTACACACCGTCACATTGTGCGGGTACTGTGCTCACCCTGAGGGTGCAGTGAGGCGCCCAGCACCAGGTCCACAGCACCGTCCATGGCTGAAAGAGGCCATGGCGGAGGTCCAAAGCAGTGTTAATGTGTGAGATAGGTAGTTTCTGCAGAAACACCTTGGATATCTCTGTATGTTTCAGTCAGGTGTAGCCCCCAGGTGGGCCATGCACCACCACCCACCCCCCCCCTCCCAGGGGCCAAGGGTGGCAAACAGGGCCTCAGGGCCTCCTATCAATAGATCTACCTTCCTGCAGAGGGGAACAGACACCCCACAGGGCAGTCAATGCAGCTCTATACACATCCATAACACAATAGCAGACAGACATTAGGCCTGGATATGGTAAGCTGCACCCCACCACTATCTGATATTCTCCTGCAGCAAGCCATCAGCCACTGCACCCTGCAAGCCACTCCATCAAGACACATACCAGCTGCAAACAGTCTGCTAGTTAGTCCATAGTGCATGTGCCCAGTGGAGATGCATGCACCCAGAACTGGGATGTCAGCATACACAACAAGCAGATAAATCAGTGACTGGGCCCCAAAAGGAAAACCATATCTATCACACAAAAAAAATACTATATAGCACTATGGGGGTGCCTAGCCATGCTGTGGTCACTGCACAGTCAGGGTGAGAGTGATCTCTCAGCAGGACATACTGAGGTCACCCTGTCTGTGTAGGTGTTGGCCGGGCACTAAAATGTCCCAGTCAGTGCCCTATGCCCTGTGCAGATGCACCCTGGCCAGGCCACCCTCTCCGGCCTATACCCATGGTACCTTGCTCCTCATTATGCACATTGGCAGCCCAATACTGGCAACATTGCTGGCAGTGTGGGCTGTGGAAGGTGTTTGCAGCCACCACACACTGGATAGACAGACAGCCACCCCCACACCTATGCCAGCATTGTGCTACTATAGAGGTGTTCAGCAGCCATACCCACCACACCAGTCCTGGGCACAGTACAGGCATGGATATGGTACGCAATACTGTTGAGGGTCACTCCCCAGGCTGGTAAACACTATCAGAGACCAGACCTGCAGCACACACCGCAGACATCTGAATGATTGTTATGGTGGAGCTCAATGAGCAAAATGTGCTTAACGTAGGAATTGATATCTGCCAGTTATCATAGGAAACGTTTGATAGCTGTGTACCATATACCCAGGTGTAGGGTGGCATTGCTAAGGTATGCAATTGCTAGTATTGGGAGATACAGGCAGGGCCCAATGTCCTGCCTCTCCAGGAGGCATTGGCCTATGGGGCCTGTTGGTATGTGTGTGGGTGTGTCTGGCCCTGTTGGCTGCAGCTTTACAGCAGAGTTTCCCAACTCCAGTCCTGGTGTTCCAAACACTGTTTCGGGTTTTCATGCTGTCCCTCATAAATATGCATGAGCTACATCTGCATACCATGGGGGTGGTGCATAGATATGCAGCATAGGCATCTTTATTAGAGGCAGCATGGAACCTGAATGGTGTGGGGTCCTCCAGGACTGCATTTGGGAGACTCTGCTCTAGGTAATGTGCCTGTTTATGGTGTCTGTGTTTGGTGTGGTAAAATATAGGCGTATTAACCATGTGTATGTTCTCAGCAATAAAGGTTTGTCCTTACTATCACGGTTTAGTTGTGGGAAAAATATGTGGACAGGATTGGCAGTAGCCCCAGCTGGAATTTGAACCTGTGACCCTCTGGTCTTACAGGCACTGGCTGTGTCCGTTGCACCACACTGTGGCCATGGAGACTGTGCAGTCCCTGGAGATAGGAAAACTGGCCTGACGAGTCAGAAACCCTGCTCTGCACATTTGTACTGTGGGCTCATTTACCTTGTATGGAGACAAAAGTGCAAATAAACCTCAAAAAAGACCTCGAAAAAAGGGGCAAACACCCATAACCAAGCTGGGCAACAATGATATCATTGGGCAACATTAAAAAACACTCCCAGGAAAGCTCCAATAAGATGAAATGATTTTTGAAAGGGTCTAAGGAGCGTAGACCCTTCCAAATATCATATCTTTTTTTTGGAGCTTTCCTGGGAGTGTTTTTTATTGTTGCCCATTGCTATCACTGTTGCCCAGGTGATTTATAATTTTTACAATTTTTCTTGTGGTCATTTTAAAGTTTTATTTGAAATTTTGTTCTGTGCACATGTATCACACTGCTCACGTTTTGTAGGTTTCCCCGGTTTTGCTTTACATTGCTGACGGAAATGGTTTCTCTTCCCTTTAATATGCCTTTAACGACAGGTTTTCATTCGCGTTGGAATTGAGCTCTGAAATTCAGAGCGTTAGTGTGAGGGGAGCCTCTCCCCACCCACTCTCCGCCCATTGACCCCTTCTCTCCGCCCACTCTCCACCTTCTGCGCTGTTTTAACGCGCAGCGGGGTTTCCGTTAGCTGCGGTTAACGCGCGTAACATATGGTTAATGATCTTCGCATGTCAGAACGCGCGTTATGACGTGCAAACGATCGTTAACTGTACGTAACGCGCGTTATTCACGATTACCGCAGTTTAGTAAACATACCCCTTAATGTAAATGGTTTTAAACTGCTTAGAACAAGCAGAAATAATGGATATAACGTAATAAAATATCCATAATATATCTGATATTACAAAAACAGACCAATATAAAAACAAGCAATGAAAAGCAATAATTTAAAATGTAATGGTAGATAAACAAAAGGACAACGTATAAGGGGATAGATAAAACTAATACATTTCCATTCTCCAATCCATACAAAAGCCATTATGTAAAACCAATGTGATCCAGAATACATAAATAGCTAAAATGCTATACTAATACACACAAGGACCGTTATATAAAAAAATACGAGTCAGAATAAATAAATACATAATTATAGTGATTTAATTAGTTGTTAAAACCCAAGAGGATTGTGGAAAATTGCAAGAGGATCTTGATAAATTAGAAGACTGGGCATCAAAATGGCAGATGAAATTTAATGTGGACAAGTGCAAAGTTATGCACCTAGGGAAGAACAACCCAAACTATGGTTACACGATGCAAGGTTCCACATTAGGAATCACCACCCAGGAAAAAGATTTAGGCGTCATTGTGGATAACATGTTAAAACCCTCGGCCCAGTGTGCAACTGCAGCCAAGAGAGCAAATAGAATGCTAGGTATTATAAGCAAAGGAATGGAAAATAAACAAAAGATATTATAATTCCTCTATATCGGTCCATGGTGAGACTGCACCTTAAATATTGTGTGCAATTCTGGTCGCTGTATCTTAAAAAGGATATAGAGTTATTAGAAAAGGTTCAGAGAAGAGCCACCAAAATGGTAAAGGGGATGGAAGGATACTCCTATGAAGAAAGGCTAAAAAGGTTAGGGCTCTTTAACCTGGAAAAGAGATGGCTGAGGGGAGATATGATAGAAGTCTATAAATTAATGAACGGAGTGTAACGGGTAAACGTAGATCGATTGTTTACATTAAGAACATAAGAACATAAGATATGCCATACTGGGTCAGACCAAGGTCCATCAAGCCCAGTATTCTGTTTCCAACAGTGGCCAATCTAGGTCATATGTACCTAACAGTTTCCCGAAGAGACACAAGTTCCACAATGCTTGTACTGGGTCAAGCATTGATATCTTCGGTCACTTCTTATTAATGATTTATGGACCTTTCCTCCAGGAACTTGTCCAAACCTTTTTTAAACCCAGCTACACTAACAGCCTTTACTACATCCTCCGGTAACAAATTCTAGACTTTGATTACACGTTGAGTGAAAAAATATTTTCTTTTATTAGTCTTAAATAGTTTACCCTGTAGCTTCATTACATGTTCCCTAGTCTTTCTGTATTCTGATAACGTAAACAATCGATCTACGTTTACCCGTTCCACTCCGTTCATTAATTTATAGACTTCTATCATATCTCCCCTCAGCTGTCTCTTTTCCAGGTTAAAGAGCCCTAACCTTTTTAGCCTTTCTTCTAAGGAGTATCCTTCCATCCCCTTTATCATTTTGGTGGCTCTTCTCTGAACCTTTTCTAAAATCGCTATATCCTTTTTAAGATACGGCAACCAGAATTGCACACAATATTCAAGGTGTGGTCTCACCATGGAACGATATAGAGGCATTATAATATCTTTTGTTTTATTTTCCATTCCTTTCCTTATCAAACCTAGCATTCTATTTGCTCTCTTGACCACCGCTGCACACTGGGCCGAGGGATTTAACATGGTATCCACAATGACGCCTAAATCTTTTTCCTGGGTGGTGGTTCCTAATGTGGAACCTTGCATCGTGTAACCATAGTTTGGGTTGTTCTTCCCTAGGTGCATAACCTTGCACTTGTCCACATTAAATTTCATCTGCCATTTTGATGCCCAGTCTTCCAATTTATCAAGATCCTCTTGCAATTTTTCACAATCCTCTTGGGTTTTAACAACTTTAAATAGTTTTGTGTCATCTGCAAATTTGATAACTTCACTCGTTATTCCACTTTCCAGTTCATTTATGAATATGTCAAAAAGCAGTGGACCCAGCACAGATCCCTGGGGTACACCACTATTCACCTTTCTCCATTGGGAAAATTGGCCATTTAGCCCTACCCTCTGCTTTCTATCTTTTAACCAGTTCCTGATCCACAATAGAACACTGCCTCCTATCCCATTACTCTTTAGTTTTGCCAAAAGTCTCTGATGAGGGACCTTGTCAAAGGCTTTCTGAAAGTCCAGATACACAATATCAACCGACTCACCTTTGTCCACCTGTTTATTCACTCCTTCAAAAAAACATAACAGATTAGTAAGACAAGATCTTCCTTGTCTAAAGCCATGTTGGCTGTCTCCCATTAGGTCATGACTATCTACATGCTGAGTAATTTTATTCTTTATGATGGTTTCTACCATTTTTCCCGGTACTGACGTCAGGCTCACCGGTCTGTAGTTTCCCGGATCACCCCTGGAACCCTTTTTAAAAATTGGTGTTACATTGGCGATCCTCCCATCTTCAGGTATTAGAGATGATATTAATGATAGTTCACAGATTACTGATAGCAGGTCTGCAATCTCATATTTCAGTTCTTTCAACACCCTTGGATGTATACCATCCGGTCCAGGTGATTTGCTACTCTTCAGTTTATCTAATAGTTGTAAGACATCTTCCCGATGTATCGATATTTCCATCAATTCTTCCGCACCTTTAAATACCACTTCAGTCATGGGTAACATCCCTACATCTTCCTCAGTAAAGACCGAAGCAAAGAATTCATTCAGTCTCTCCGCTATCGCCTTGTCGCCTCTTAGTGCTCCTTTAACCCCTTTAACATCTAATGGACCAACTGACTCTCTCACAGGTTTTTTGCTACGAATGTACTTGAAAAGGTCTTTATTTCGCGTTTTTGCTTCCACAGCAAGCTTCTTCTCAAATTCTCTCTTTGCCTGCCTTATCAAGGCCTTGCATTTGACTTGCCAGTGCTTGTGCTGTTTCCAGGTTTCCAGAGCGTAGACCCTTCCAAATATCATTTCTACTTTTTGGAGCTTTCCTGGGAGTGTTTTTTATTGTTGCCCATTGCTATCACTGTTGCCCAGCTGAATTATAATTTTTACACTGTTTCTTGTGGTCATTTTAACGTTTTATTTGACATTTTGTTCTGTGCACATGTATCACACTGCTCACGTTTTGTAGGTTTCCCCGGTTTTGCTGTACATTGCTGACGGAAATGGTTTCTCTTCCCTTTAATATGCCTTTAACGACAGGTTTTCATTCACGTTGGAATTGAGCTCTGAAATTCAGCACGTTAGTGTGAGGGGAGCCTCTCCCCGCCCACTCTCCGCCCACTCTCCGCCCATTGACCCCTTCTCTCCGCCCACTCTCCACCTTCTGCGGTGTTTTAACGCGCCGCGGGGGTTTACGATCGTTAACTGCGGTTAACACGCGTAACGTACACTTAACGATCGTTCGCACATCAACGCGCGCGTTATGACGTGTGAACGATCGTTAAGTGTACGTTACGTGCGTTATTCACGATTACCGCAGTTTAGTATATATACCCCTAAATTGAACAGGGCATTATAGCTTGGAGATAACTGTTTTACAGGGAACATGAGCTATGGAGGGTTAAGTGGCTTGCCCAAGACCACAAGGACCCCAGTCCTTCTGGCTCAAGGTTGCTCTCCTCTAGTGGGATTTGAACCCCTGACCTTCTGGCATGAAGTACCTTACCCAACCGCTAGGCCACTCCTCCACTCAACTTCTGCTCTAAAATAAAAAAATATTGGGTCTGCAAAACCTGGGGATAGAGTCTTAGGGGTATGTTTACTAAAGGGCGCTATTTGTGCTGCTGTCATGTTATCGGGCAATAAGGTACCTTATCGCGTGATAATGGCACTTTACCGGGCGATAAGGAACCTTATCACGTGATAACGCACGCAGCGGCGCAAACAAGCGCTGAAGGTGGAGGAAGGATCCCGGAGGGCGGAGGAAGGCTCCCCAGGGGCGGAGTGAGAGGGTCAATGGGTGGAGAGTGGGAGGGGAGAGGCTCCCTGCACACTAACGCTGTGGAATCCGGGGCTGAAAACTAACGCCAGTGAAACCCTGGCGTTAGAGCAGATTTAAAGGGAAAAGAAACTATTTACGTCAGCAATGTACAGCAAAACCAGGGAAACCTACAAAAAGTGGTAAGTGTGATACATGTAAACGGAACAAAACGGCAAATAAACATTGAAAATGACCTGAACAAAATGGAAAAAAAACATAACCAAGCTTGCCAATAGTGATATTAATGGGAAACAGCAAAAAATACTACCAAAAAAGCTCCAGAATAAAGATATTAATTTTGGAAGGGTCTATGCTCTGTCCCCATACAAGGTGAATGATCCCACAGTGAAACAGCGCTGATCAGGGTTTTCCCTTTCCATTGGCGTGCACATGTTCCGCAACAGCAGGGCGGACATGTCAGAATGGGCAACTGGACAGATGCTCTAAAAGGAGACACAGAGGGCTGCAGGCGGCACATGCTGTGGTGCAGCTGGGCCACGGTGCGGACTAGGGTGATGCCTAGGTGGCCCATAGGAATGCTGAAACAGTAGAGCAGACAGATAGCAACTGATGAGGCCCAACATGGGCACAAGTGTGTTTCCCACAGTGTCACAGGGGATAGTACCCAGCAGGTACCCCCAAGGGCACAGAACATTGGCAGGCGGTGCTGGGGGAAGCGTGGACAGCTATGCAGGCACCCCTAGCCCAGAACCCGCACCATAGGCAGCTGCCTACCGGCACACTGGATGGCCTGAGACTGCGCACTACCAGCAGAAGGGCATGTCAGCATGGTGGCGGAGGAGTACTGGTGGTGGAGGGGGCAGTGGCAGCTGCCCAGAGCAGACCATGGCCTAGCCCTGTGTAGGTGGGTGCCATGCACTGCAACAGACAGGCTCTGTCTAACAAACAGTCATGGTATCCCCAGGGAATGCACTGCTTCTGTGGCAACACAGTGGTGCAGTACACACAGCCAGTGTGCTCAGGAGCAGAAGGTCACAGGTTCAGGTCCCAGCTGTGGTTCCCAAATGCAGTCCTGGAGGGCCAAACACCATTCAGGTTCCATGCTGCCTCTAATAAATATGGCTGTGCTGCATTTCTATGCACTGCTCCCATGGTATGCAGATGTATCTCATGCATATTCATTAGGGACAGCATGAAAACCCAAACAGTATTTGGCCCTCCAGGACTGGAGTTGGGAACCTCTGCCCTAGAGCAGCGGCCAGCAGGGGCAGACACACCCACACCCACAGGCTCCATTATCCAAAGCCTCCTGGAGAGGCAGGATGTTGGGCCCTGCGTGCATCTTCCAGTACTAGCACCTGCATACCTTAGCAATGCCACCCTAAACCTGGGAATACGGTACACATCTATCACGACACACTTTCTTCACCCCCGTCAGTCCGGTTTTCGACCAGGTCATAGTGTTGAATCCATCATTACTGCTGTCATGAATGAAATACACTCTGCACACGATCGTGGTGATATCTCGGTGGCGGTGTCTTTGGACCTTTCAGCAGCTTTTGACTTAGTTGATCATTCTCTTCTCCTCTCTAGACTACGTGATGCAGGTGTTTGAGGTACTGTCTATCGCTGGTTCCACTCTTTCTTACATGCTCGCACTTTTGCTGTGTTCTCTGCTTCATCCACCACAGACCACTTTCCTCTCACTTGTGGTGTCCCTCAGGGTTCGGTCCTTGCACCACTATTATTCAGTGTGTTCCTGGCCCCTTTAACATTACTAATTCAGCAATCAGGTATTTCAGTTATTACAATGCCGATGACATTTTCCTTTTGCACCACACCTCCTCTTCCCATCCTGACATCACCCCGCTAAATGAGTGCCTATCCCTGGTCTCTACCTGGTTATCCTCAAACTGCCTTGTTCTTAACGTCTCCAAAACTGCTGCTATCTGGTTTCCTCACAGTTCTGTCTGCCCTTCACTTACTCCCTCCTTCTCAGGCTCTCCCATTTCCCTAGTGCCTATGCTCCGTTATTTAGGTGTTCTGCTCGACAGCGCTCTCACGTTTCGCTGATCACATCTCCCAGGTTTCTCGACATTCTTTCATTTGTCTCCGGAGCATTTGTGCCGTCCGGCCATTCTTATCCCCTCAAGCTTTGATCACTCTCCTTCTTTCACTTGTCATTACCAGGTTAGATTTTTGCAACTCCATATTTGTCGGTATCCCTCAGTATCAGCGTCAACGGCTACAACTCCTACAAAACACTGCCGCCCGGATGATTACCCATGCTTCCCCCCGCGATCATATCACTCCTATTTTGCAACAGCTTCATTGGCTCCCGGTAATATTTCGGACAAAATTTAAGATCCTCACACTAGTTCATCGAGCCATTTATTCCCATAGATCTCAGTACTTAGCCGACCTATTAACATTTCACACACACACCCGGAGCCTTCGTTCTATTCATATCAACTGCTTACACCTCCCTTCCCCCTCACAAGCACATCTGCAGGTTACTAGACAGTCAGCCTTTTTCTATGTTGGCCCCTCTCTGTGGAACTCCCTGCCTACTGCCTTACGATTGGAAGAGTCCTACCCCAAATTCCGTTCTCTCCTGAAAACCCACCTTTTCTCCTCCGCTTTCAACCTTCCCCCTTAATCCCTTGACTCTCTTTTCACTTTATTTTTGAATCTCACTTATCTTTCCTGTTTATATTGATTGCATTTCCTTTCTTTCTTTCTTTCTTTTTTGAATTGTAAACCGCCCCGATGTAACGGGGGGCGGTATATCAAGTGTGTATTAAACAATAAACAATAAAAGGTTGCTATGATTACTGGCAGATAGCAATTCCTAAGTTAAGCACAATTTGTTGATTGAGCTGCATCATAGCAACCTTTCTGATGTCTGTGGAGTGTGCTTCAGGTCTTGTGTCTGACAGTGTTTACCACCCTGGGGAGTGACCCCAACAGTATTGCATACCATAGCCATGCCTGCACTGTGCCCAGGACTGGTGCGGTGGCCAAACACCTCTATAGTTGCACAATGCTGGCATAGGTGGGGGGAGTATGTGTCTGTCTACCCAGTGTGGTGGCTGCCAACACCTTCCTCAGCCCACACTGCTTGCACTGTTGTCAGTGTCAGCCTGCCAATGTGCATAATGAGGAGCAAGGTACCATGGGTATAGCCTGGACAGGGTGGCCTGCCCAGGATGCATCTGCACAGGGCATAGGGCAATGGCTCAGACAGGGTGGCCACAGCATGTTCTGCTGGGAGGTCACTCTCACCCTGACTGAACAGTGACCATGGCATGGCTAGGTTCCCCCATAGTACTATATATTATTTCTTTCAAGTGATATTTATGGGTTCTCTTTTTTTGGGGGGACCCAATCACTGACTTATCTGCTTGGTGTGTATGCTGACATACAAGTTTTGGGTACATGTATCTTCTCCAGGACCATGCACTATGGACTAGCTAGCAGACTGTCTGCAGTTAATATGTGTATGGCTGGAACACCTTGCAGGGTGCAGTGGCTGGAGACTCACTGTGCTTGCTGCTGGGGAATGTCAGATAGTGGTGGAGGGCAGCTGAGCATTTCCAGGCCTAATGTCTGTGTACCTTGCCTTATGGAGGTGTATAGATCTGCATTGACTGCCCTGTAGGGTGCCTGGTCCCCTCTACTGCCACCATTGCATGGAGGTAGAACGTGGATCTGTTGGTGGGAGATCCTGTTGCCCACCCTGAGCCACAGAGTGTGGGTTGGGGTCCATGATCTGCCTGGGGTTCTAAACGCCCCCTGCTACTTGCATCATGCAACCATGGCACCAACACAGGATATGTAGTATTTGGGGTGCATCATAGCCTATAAGAGCTAGATGTAACTGAGAAATACAGACGGACACAAATGTATCCTAGGTGTGTTTGTAGGCACTACCTATCACACACACTGGCACTGATGGAGACCTACAGCATGTACCTATTTCAGCTATGAAAGGTGCTGTGGACCTGGTGCTGGGCACCCCACCTCACCCTCAGGGTGAGCACAGTACCCGCACAATGTGACGGTCTGTAGCTACTCTGTGCTAGTAACACACACGGTCAGTACCCCCTACCAGGCTGAAGTGCTGTGGGAGTGCATACCCCATCTTGTGATCATCTGTAGACTGCTGATTTGCATGTGCAGTGCATCATGGGTACGGGTGGGTTAACCTATCCTGGTAACCACAGCAGACTGTCTGTGTGGTGACCTGCAGTCCTTCTGTAGCCAGCCAGGGGTTTGCTAGTAGCTAGAGAGCTGTAGCTCACTGGTTACTTCATTTCCTGTGGAGCCAGAGGTCATGGGTTTGATTCCACAGTGGGGTTATTTGATAGGGGTGTCTGAGGCATTTTTTTAAAAATTTAAATTAGTGCTGCCAGCAAAAACACCCTCACAGTGCTATAACCTTAAAGTGCCTCATAAGGCGCCCTATAAAGCGCTCTATAAGGCGCCCTATAGGGAACATTATAAGGTGCCTTGGTGGACAGTGCACTTTATAATGTGCCCTCTGGAGTGCCTTATAGGGCACCTTATGCGGCACCTTAGGTTACGGCACTGTGAGGGTGTGTTTGCTAGCAGCACTAATTTAAATTAAAAAAGAAAATGCCTCACACAGTACTGATTTGAAGTAAAAGGTAATGCCTCAGACAGCATTACTCTTCAAGTCCTCTGGGGGATCAAACTCATGATCCCTGTTTTATCAGTCAATGTATTAACCATTGTGCTACACCTTTGCTGCTGGGTCCGTAGGTCAGCAGGCCTAATTAAGGCTAACGAGCGTTAACGTGCCACGGCTCCCTCTATCTCACGATAACGGACTTTATCGCAGGATAACCCAAAATGCTATCTTAAGAGCGGAACGCCCACTCCTTTTATGCCATTCTGCACATTATCGCTGGGTGCCCATTAAGACAGTTTAGTAAACATACCCCTTGCTTTCGATCTTATCTCTCTGGCCACTTTTTTCAGGTGCTTTGGTCTTCGGTCTTGTCTTCTCCCTTCCCTTGCACTGTAGGGTCCCACAGCGTTCAGTTTTGGGTCCTATTCTCTTTAATATTTATTTGGCCCTTTGGCTTCTTTGATGTCCTCCCTTGGTATTACATTTTTATCTATGCTGATGACATTCAGCTCCTATTTCGTTATGTCTCCTATTCTACTTCCTCAGCTTTCACTATTTCTTCTGCCTTGGATCGGATTGCAGATTGGCTTAAAACTTAACAACTCTAAGATGGCTTTGCTCCTATTTTCCCCTCTGTCGCCTATTTCTTCTCAGCCTTTACCTCCTCCTTCAGTCCTCAGTGTTCACCTTTCATTCTGTGCCTCAGTTAAGATTCTTGGGGGCATGTTTACTAAAACCCCGCTAATGTGCGGGCCACGCTAGTGTGCGGGTGCCATATAAGGATTGGGCGTTTCTTCCTGAAAAAGAAAAACTGTGATTTACATATGCGCTAAGGTGCGCGGTGCCCATGTGCACCCCGCACATTAGCGCATGAGAAAGCTGTGCGGGAGGCATAAGTGGCGCGCTGATGTGCAAGCAAAAGAGTAGAGCCACAGCACAATGGTTACGACACTTACCAATGGTTCAGGGGTTCAAACCCCCACAGTGCCCAATGAAGACGGATGGCTGAGGCATTACTTTAGGAGCCAGTTTAATATTGGGTGGCATAAGGCGGCACACTGATGGGCATTAGGCAGCGCGCTATTGTTTTAGGAGGCATTTTAATATTGGGCGGCATAAGGCGGCGCGCTGATGTACAAGCACATGAACAGAACCACAGCACAATGATTAAGACACTGACTAATAGTGCAGGGATCAGGGGTTCAAATCCCCAAAGTGCCCAATGAACAAGGCTGTCTGAGGCATTACATATTATGGGGAAGATTGCTTTAGGAGGCATTTTAGTTTTATTTTAATTATCACTACTAGCAAACGCACTCTCAAAGCGTGTTAACATAAGGCGCCCCATAAGGCACATGTTAAAGTGCACTGTCCGCCAAGGCACCCTAGACTGTTGCTTATAGGGCGCTTTATATGGTGCCGTATGAGGTACCGCAATGTCAGAGTACTGTTTTTGATGGCAGCACTGTGCAGTTTAAGGAATGAAAAGCATAAGTAGGTGTGCTGACATGCAAGGAGGAGCAGCAGTGGAGCACAATGGCTAAGGCACTGACTGCTGATACAGGGGTCATGAGTTTGCTCCCCAGGGTGCCTAATACATAAGGCTGGCTGAGGCATCAGCTTTGCAATGTATGTTTTGTTTCCTGCAGCACTTTATTTTTATTTTATTAATTGCTGCCAGCAAACACGCCCTCACGTGCCGTAATTGAAAATGCCGTATAAGGCACCCTATAAGGCACTCCATAGGGCACATTATAAAGTGCACTGTCCGCCACGGCACCCTAAAATGTCCCCTATAGGGCACCCTATAAGTTGCATCACAGGATAATGTATAGTGCACCTTATATGGACGGGAACCATAAGGTGCCCTATAGGGCACCCTATAAAGCGCCCTCAGAGGCACCTTATGGGTACAGTACGCTGAGGGTGTTTTTGCTGGCAGCAAAAATGTACATTAAAAATCGATAATGCTTTGGGCAGCCTGATCAAGTAACCACACTGTGGGTATGAACCCATGACTGCTGGCTTCACAGGCAGTGAAGTAATCATTGGGCTACAGCTCTATAGCTGCTAGAAAGCCCCTGGCTGGGTGCAGATAGCCTGCACATCACCACACAGACAGTCTGCTGTGGTCACCAGGATAGGGTTAGCCCACCCGTACCCATGATGCACTGCACATGCAAATCAGCTGTCCACAGATAAACACAAGATGGGGTATGCACCCCCACAGCACCTCGGCCTGGTAGGGGGAAGTGACCATGTGCACCCCCACAGCACCTCAGCCTGGTAGGGGGTACAGATCGTGTGTTTTACTGGCACAGAGTAGCTACACATAGTCACATTGTGCGGGTACTGTTCTCACCCTGAGGGTGCGGTGAGGCGCACAGCACCAGGTCCACAGCACCTTCTATAGCTGAAAGAAGCTATGCTGGAGGTCCAAAGCAGTGTTACTGTGTGAGATAGGTAGTTTCTGCAGAAACACCTTGGATATCTTTGTCTGTCTCAGTCAGGTGTATCCCCTATGGACTTCTAGGAGGATTATGTACCACCACTCTCCTCCTCAAGGGCTGAAGGTGGCAAACAGGGTCTCCCATCAAAAGGTCCACATTCTACCTCCCTGCAATGGTGGCAGTAGAGAGGACTATCAACCCCAGTCCTGCTGGGGAAAAGACACCCTTCAGGGTAGTCAATGCAGCTCTGTACATAGCTATAACACAATAGCAGACAGACATTAGGCCTTTATATGCTAAGCTACACCCCACCACTATATGATATTCTCCTGCAGCAAGCCTTCAGCCACTGCACCCTGCAAGGCATTCCAGCAAGACACATACCAGCTGCAAGCAGTCTGCTAGTTAGTCCATAGTGCATGTTCCTGGTGAAAATACATGCACCCAGAACTGGGATGGCAGCACACACAACAAGCAGATAAATCAGTGACTGGGCCCCAAAAGGAAACCCATAAATATCACATGTGAGAAATACTATATAGCACTATGGGGGTGCCTAGCCATGCTGTCGTCATTGCACAGTCAGGGTGAGAGTGATCTCCCAGCAGGACATACTGAGGTCACCCTGTCCGTGTAGGTGGTGGCCGGGCACTAAAATGTCCCAGTCAGTGCCCTATGCCCTGTGCAGATGCACCTTGGCCAGGCCACCCTGTCCGGGCTATACCCATGGTACCTTGCTCCTCATTATGCACATTGGCAGGCCAATACTGGCAACAGTGCTGGCAGTGTGGACTGTGGAAGGTGTTTGCAGCCACCACACACTGTATAGACAGTGTGACAAGGCAGAGGTTGCAGAACCTAAAAATAGGGGTTTAAAACACTTTTTGTCCTCAGAAGCTGTCAGTAAACCGGGTCAGGAAAGGGTTAAGGATTCAGCCCTGAAAGCTGTTCTGCACAGGAAAGCAGAAAGAGAGCCACACCCCAGCTTCAGGCAAACCCAGGGAGCTGACGTGGGAGGAAAAGGGGCGGAGTCACACCTGATAGGGCAGCCCTGTTCACATAACCAGGAAGCAACTGTTAGTCAGATAGAACTCGAACTGGAAAGAGAAAGAGAGAGAGAACACTACGTGGAGTTCCATGAGCAGCAAGGAGAAAGAGAGCAGTTCCAGGAAGGTCCAGGAGAGTCAGATCCAGGGAGAGATCTGGGGACCAGGAGAAGCAAAGCCAAGAGCAACCGATGCCCGGTTGGCACAGGGTGCTTGGGGAGTTGCTGGCCAGACTGCAGAGAGACAGCCAGGTCTCAGGAGTGCCGTCTGAAAAAGCTTCCAGGAAGGAACTACCGTGAGCTGCACAGCAAACAAAAACAGGTCAGAGACTATTTTAAACCTCAGGGGAAAAGGTCAGATACCTTGCCTGAAAGGGATAGGAGTAGTTCTCTGGAATCTTCTCTCAAAGCCAGAATTATAAAGGAGAGATTGGGAAGAGAGAAAGTCCCATTCAAAAGACTGCAAAAGTTTTCATACTACAGAGAACGTGACAGGAGCTCTAGCTCTGAGTATAGCCAAGGTGCCTTTCAGCAAGTTACTAATTGCAGGCAGCACAGACACGGGCAAGAGTTAGACTCTGAAGAGCAAGCTGTGTTAAAAGAACTAGTGAAGCAGTATCAAGGGAAATGTTTGCCTCTCAACCAGAAAGCATATACTAGGCAGACCAGAAGGAAGGCGAGCCCTTTTTGTGATGTTTTAAAAGGTGCTGGTGATTTGGAATCCTTACAAGTGCCTAGGTATTTTAGAGATAACAAACGGAAGCAGCTTAAAGCACTAATTAAGCAGTGGCAGTCTGTAGACTCCCTTAACCCAGGTCTCAAGGACATAGCAGACCCAGAGCTGGAGGACATGCAAATTGATGCACCATTAAGTGATAGCAGTGGATCAGCTATGGACTGTGGGGTTTGTTATAGGGAATGAAAGCCATATAAGTGTATCCTGTAAAAGGAGTGAAAGCTGTACAAAGATATCCTATAGAAGTGCTGAGAAAGCCTACTTGCTATAACCTGAGTTTCCACGGAGAAAGGCAGCGTTCTGCCTATGGGAAATTCAAACCTAATTAATTCAGCTGTGAAGAGAAGTACAAGGCTGTGGAAGTTTTCCTATGTTTAAAGCATGTATATGAAAGCAATGCCAGTGGAGAGAAACAGCTGTTGTATTTGAAGCTGAAGGAAGTTTGAAAGCTGAATGTTTTGCTTTGAGTTTGTACCTGAGAAGCATCAGGGGATTCTTGGACTTTTATTTGACACAATCGCGTAGCACTATCTTTTGTCTGTGTTTGGGGAAGTAGTTCACCAAACTCCTGTGCGGCAATAAAGTTATTGTTAAACCCACGGAGGCCTTTGCTGTATTTACTTGGACCACAACTACAACGGATACCAGGCTGCAGCACTTAGAAGGTTTATAAATATTTATTCCCCTATGCATCACATGCCAACCCCTCCTAGGCAACCGCCTATATATACCAGAGGGTGCTGAAGTGTGACATAGAGGGAAACTGGCGTAGTTGGCAGGAGTTTTAAACTACGGCCTCACACAGAAGAAGAGTTGCTTACCAACGTTGCCAATAAAGTCCTGAAGAAGGAACATTCTTGAAAGGTTTTGAAAAAAAAAAAAAAAGAGAAATTTGTCAACACAAAGAAAGTACCCAGGAAGAGCTTACCAGGTCTGCAAGACTACATATCGGAGTGGAGTATCGGTGGAGGCGGAACGGAGTACCTGTACCAGGGATACCGCAGTGCTGATGAGCGAGACACTCCACTTGTGGCAGGTAACCAGTAGCTAAGCGGGTTAACTGGGATACTGCTGCAAGGGGGTGGTAAGATTGCAGGGTTGGACTGGAAGCTGAGGGGGTGCAATTGTGTGTGTATCGCACTTGGTGTTGCTTTTTTGTTTCCTTGCAGTAATACATCAGGATGGAGCCAGCACAGCTAATGAGCTGGGTCGCAGAAAGGTTTCAGCAGCAGCAGGTGATGTCAGCGCAGGCCCAGGAGAGGACGGCAGAGATGCTGCGTGCGCAACAAAAGCCGCTGTTGGATCTGCTGGGATCATACATGGGAGAACAAAAGCAAACAGTGCAAGTGTTAAAGACTGTGTCCAGTTCACTAGGAGCTATAGCAGGACTGGGAACTGTGGGCCAGGGTATATTTTCACTAGGCCAAATGTCCAAAGATGAAAATGTTGACGATTACCTAGAGGTTTTCGAACGCATTGCGCTCATGAGCGGTTGGCCGAAAGAACAGTGGGTCATCAGGCTAGCTGCATCGTTAACAGGCGAGGCTCTCGCAGCCTACCGGGCTATGCCTAATGACCAGGCCAACAACTATGACGCAGTGGTCAAAACCATTAAGGAAAGATTAGGCCTAACTCCAGTGGTATATCGCCGCCGTTTGCGAGGGTGCAAGTTAACCCCGGGCGAAACACCACAGGCCTTATGCCATAGAGTCAGAACCTTGGTTTACAAATGGCTGTCTCCAGAGGGAAAGAGCATTGACACGATATTGGATGACATTGACATTCGTAAAAGCATTACCCGGTGAAATACAGTCCTTCCTTATTCTACAAGACTGTAGGAACACGAAAGACGCCATCTTGCTTGCTGACCGCTTCTTAGAGGCAAAAGCCATCAGTCAGAAGAGGATGGGTGTTCCGGAAACAGCAGTCTTGGGAATGCCAGGAATGAAGGAGAGGTTAAGGGTGGATGAGTCTGTATCTAAGAAACCCTTGCCAAAACCTGGTTGGGAGGAGCGAAAATGCTTTGCATGTGGACGGAAGGGTCACTTGAAGAAGAATTGCAGGGATAAGCTGGTGTTAGTAACCACCCAGTCCAAGGAGGTTGGGGAGGGATTTTTACTAACGGTGCAGGTCAACAATATCCAGGTCGAAGCCCTTTTAGATTCGGGCACCGACCAGTCAATGGTCTCTAAAGCCCTATGGCAGGAGATAGAGGCTCAGGGAGGAGATTCTGTAAGGTACCCTGAGGATAAAATAAGAATTCGTTGTGTGCATGGCGCGTCATCGTCATATCCTTTGCACACGGTAACTGTGGAAGGGCTAGGTTTGAGAAAGAACATCTCAGTAGCAGTGGTACCTAGGTTACCACATCCCATGGTTTTAGGTAGGGATTGGCCTCAATTTAAAAATGGCCTAGTTAAAGGACTAGCCGCCACTGCAGAAGCCAAAGTCCCTGTCCCTAATAAGATAAGAAAGGAACCAGGATGGAGGGAGGAAAAAGTAAGATACACAACATCCTCTCCGAGGGGTAAATCCAGGCTAGGGATGGTACCAGCCCCGTTATGTGAGAAACCCCGAGAGAAGCCAGGTAGGGAGAAAGCCCCTATCCAGGACCCTCCAAATAAGGGAAAGTTCCTCCTAAAATGTTGTAGGCTTACACCAAATGCTAGGATCCCTAAGAGAGCCTCAGAGCAAGCTGCAGGCTTTGACCTATATAGTGCAGAGGACACTATTATACCACGTCAAGGGCGAGCCTTAGTGGAAACCGGTATCCAGCTTGAAATACCGCCCGGTTGCTATGGTCGGATCGCTCCGCGATCAGGTCTAGCGGTCAAGGAGTGCATTGATGTAGGTGCAGGGGTAATAGACCCGGACTTTAGGGGAGCTGTTAAAGTCTTATTGATAAACTGTTCCAGAAAAGATTATAAAGTAACCTTAGGTGATAGGATAGCGCAGCTCATCATGGAGAGAGTTGGCTTCCCACTTATAGAAGAGGTTACTGAATTAAGTACTACCTTAGAGGGATTAGGTGGGTCGGGAGCCATAGGACCGCCCGTGAAGACAGGCCTAACAGCCACTAGTAAGGGGGAAAAGGCCAAAGAGGACTTTGTCCCTCAGTTGGTTGACGGGGAGGCCCAGCCACTACCCGAGGTAGAGGAGGAGATCTCTTGGCATCAGCAGCGAGCCCTGCTGAAAATAATAGAGATACCCCAGTTCTTAAAGGACTTAAGGGGGCGGTTGCAGCGCACGTCTCAGGTAGTGGAGGAAAATATGACCACCAGTCAGGGGCGTCATAGAAAATATTATGACCGTAGTACCCAACCGCGTCACTTAGACATTGGAGAAAAGGTCATTGTAATGGTGCCCGGTCATAGCCCAAAGTTTGAGAGTGCCTGGAAAGGACCCTGTCGGGTCATCAAACAGGTAGGGCCAGCCACATACACCGTAGAGACTAGGAAGGGGAAACAACAAAATTTCCATGTAAATGTTCTACGACCGTGGCACGAGCGAGTAGCTTTAGCTCGGTTAGCCATAAAAGAGGATAGTTTTGCTAGCTACAGTCACCAGAGTAAGATTCCGTGCTGTTCTGGACAGGACCAGCCAGCCCGGAATATCTTAAATGGGGGGTTATGTGACAAGGCAGAGGTTGCAGAACCTAAAAATAGGGGTTTAAAACACTTTTTGTCCTCAGAAGCTGTCAGTAAACCGGGTCAGGAAAGGGTTAAGGATTCAGCCCTGAAAGCTGTTCTGCACAGGAAAGCAGAAAGAGAGCCACACCCCAGCTTCAGGCAAACCCAGGGAGCTGACGTGGGAGGAAAAGGGGCGGAGTCACACCTGATAGGGCAGCCCTGTTCACATAACCAGGAAGCAACTGTTAGTCAGATAGAACTCGAACTGGAAAGAGAAAGAGAGAGAGAACACTACGTGGAGTTCCATGAGCAGCAAGGAGAAAGAGAGCAGTTCCAGGAAGGTCCAGGAGAGTCAGATCCAGGGAGAGATCTGGGGACCAGGAGAAGCAAAGCCAAGAGCAACTGATGCCCGGTTGGCACAAGGTGCTTGGGGAGTTGCTGGCCAGACTGCAGAGAGACAGCCAGGTCTCAGGAGTGCCGTCTGAAAAAGCTTCCAGGAAGGAACTACCGTGAGCTGCACAGCAAACAAAAACAGGTCAGAGACTATTTTAAACCTCAGGGGAAAAGGTCAGATACCTTGCCTGAAAGGGATAGGAGTAGTTCTCTGGAATCTTCTCTCAAAGCCAGAATTATAAAGGAGAGATTGGGAAGAGAGAAAGTCCCATTCAAAAGACTGCAAAAGTTTTCATACTACAGAGAACGTGACAGGAGCTCTAGCTCTGAGTATAGCCCAGGTACCTTTCAGCAAGTTACTAATTGCAGGCAGCACAGACACGGGCAAGAGTTAGACTCTGAAGACCACGCTGTGTTAAAAGAACTAGTGAAGCAGTATCAAGGGAAATGTTTGCCTCTCAACCAGAAAGCATATACTAGGCAGACCAGAAGGAAGGTGAGCCCTTTTTGTGATGTTTTAAAAGGTGTGGGTGATTTGGAATCCTTACAAGTGCCTAGGTATTTTAGAGATAACAAACGGAAGCAGCTTAAAGCACTAATTAAGCAGTGGCAGTCTGTAGACTCCCTTAACCCAGGTCTCAAGGACATAGCAGACCCAGAGCTGGAGGACATGCAAATTGATGCACCATTAAGTGATAGCAGTGGATCAGCTATGGACTGTGGGGTTTGTTATAGGGAATGAAAGCCATATAAGTGTATCCTGTAAAAGGAGTGAAAGCTGTACAAAGATATCCTATAGAAGTGCTGAGAAAGCCTACTTGCTATAACCTGAGTTTCCACGGAGAAAGGCAGCGTTCTGCCTATGGGAAACTCAAACCTAATTAATTCAGCTGTGAAGAGAAGTACAAGGCTGTGGAAGTTTTCCTATGTTTAAAGCATGTATATGAAAGCAATGCCAGTGGAGAGAAACAGCTGTTGTATTTGAAGCTGAAGGAAGTTTGAAAGCTGAATGTTTTGCTTTGAGTTTGTACCTGAGAAGCATCAGGGGATTCTTGGACTTTTATTTGATACAATCGCGTAGCACTATCTTTTGTCTGTGTTTGGGGAAGTAGTTCACCAAACTCCTGTGCGGCAATAAAGTTATTGTTAAACCCACGGAGGCCTTTGCTGTATTTACTTGGACCACAACTACAACGGATACCAGGCTGCAGCACTTAGAAGGTTTATAAATATGTATTCCCCTATGCATCACATGCCAACCCCTCCTAGGCAACCGCCTATATATACCAGAGGGTGCTGAAGTGTGACAACAGACACACACTCAGACACCTATGCCAGCATTGTGCTACTATAGAGGAGTTCAGCAGCCATGCCCACCACACCAGTCCTGGGCACTGTACAGGCATGGATATGGTACGCAATACTATTGGGGGTCACTCCTCAGGGTGGTAAACACTGTCAGAGATCAGACCTGAAGCACACACCGCAGACATCAGAATGATTGTTATGATGGAGCTCAATCCGCAAACTGCTTAACGTAGGAATTTCTATCTGCCAGTACTCATAGCAAACGTTTGAGAGCTGTGTACCGTATACCCAGGTGTAGGGTTACATTGCTAAGGTATGCAAGTGCTAGTATTGGGAGATGCACGCAGGGCCCAATGTCCTGCCTCTCCAGGAGGCATTGGATAATGGAGCCTGTGAGTGTGGGTGTGTCTGCCCCTGTTGGCTGCTGCTTTACGGCAGAGGTTCCCAACTCCAGTCCTGGTGTGCCAAACACTGTTCGGGTTTTCATGCTGTCCCTCATGAATGTGCATGAGATACATCTGCATACCATGGGGGTGGTGCATAGATATGCAGCACAGGCATCTTTATTAGAGGCAGCATTGAACCTGAATGGTGTGTGGCCCTCCAGGACTGCATTTGGGAGACTCTGCTCTAGGTAATGCGCCTGTTTATGGTGTCTGTGCTCGGTGGGGTAAAATATAGGTGTATTAACCATGCGTATGTTCTCAGCAATAAAGGTTTGTCCTTACTATCACGGTTTAGTTGTGGGAAAAATATGTGGACTGGATTGGCAGTAGCCCCAGTTGGGCTTTGAACTTGTGATCTTCTGTTCTTGCACACACTGTCTGTGTGCACTGCACCACTGTGTTGCCACAAATATGCTGTATTCCCTTGGTTGTCCATGACAGTACATCCGACAGAGCCTGTCTGTTGCAGTGGACGGTGCCAGCCTGCACAGGGCTAGGCCATTGTCTGCTGTGTCTAGCAGCCACTGCCCCCTCCACCACCTGTACCCTTCCGCCGACATGCTGACATGTCCTTATCTTGGAAAAAGCATATGACCTGATTGAGGTGTGGCACTCCAGGACTGCATTTGGGGGACTCGGCTGTAGGTAATGCCCATTGTTATGGTGTGTGTGCGGTGTAGGATAAAATATAGGTGTTTGAACCATGCTTATGTTCTCTGCAAAACATGAGTGTCTTTACTATCTCTGTTTAATGGTGGGTAAAATATGGGGACTGGGTTGGCAGGAGCCCCAGTTGGGATTTGAACCTGTGACCCTCTGGTCCTACAGGCACTGGTTGTGTCCGCTGCACCACACTGTGACCACAGAGACAGGGCACTCCCTGGAGATAGGAAACCTGGCTGAAAGGGTCAGAAACCCTGCTCTGCAAAGTTTTACTGTGGGCTCGTTCACCTTGTATGGAGACAAAAGGGCAAATAAACCTCAAAAATGACCTCGGAAAAAGGGAAATAAAACATAAGCAAGCTGGGCAACAGTGATATCAATGGGCAACATTAAAAAACACTCCCAGGAAAGCTCCAAAAAAATGAAATGATTTTTGGAAGGGTCTACGGAGCGTAGACCCTTCCAAAAATCATTTCATTTTTTTTGGAGCTTTCCTGGGAGTGTTTTTTAATGCTGCCCATTGATATAACTATTGGTCAGCTGGATTATAATTTTTTAGAATTTTGTTGTGGTCATTTTCACTTTTTATTTGCTATTTTGTTCTGTACACATGTATCACACTGCTCACGTTTTGTAGGTTTCCCCGGTTTTGCTGTACATTGCTGACGGAAATGGTTTCTCTTCCCTTTAAATCGGCTCTAACGCAAGGTTTTCACTCGCGGTATTTTTAAGCTTGACTTTCAGCCCCGCTCCTGTGCGGGGAGCCTCTCCCCTCCCACTCTCCACCCATTGACCCCGTCCCCCCGCCCCTCGGGAGCCTTCCTCCGCCCTCGGAATGCCTTTCCACGCCTCTATCGCACTTCAGCGCGCCGCGCACTTGTGCGGGTCCGTTAGTGTAGCGCGCACGTGTGCAGGGCACAAAAACGCACTATTAGCATGCGTTAAGGTACCTTAGCGCACGCTCAAGTGCGCCCCGCACAATTGCGCAGTTTAGTAAACATACCCCTTGGTGTGCTTTTCAATTCTCAGCTTGTTTTTCCCCACCATATTTCTTTGGTTGTGCAGCGCTGGTTTTTTTACTTTACGCCAGATCTGTTCTGTGCATAAGTTTCTGGGCCATTCTTCACTCCATCCTCTTTTTATGTCTCTTGTTTTAACACGTTTCGATTTCTTTAATGCCCTTCTTTCTGGTCTTCTGCTCTGTCAGGTATGGCGTATTCAGTTAGTTCAAAACACCGCTCTTAAGGTTCTCTATGCTGCTTGTTGGTTTACTCATGTCACTCCTCTTTTTCTTTCTGAGCATTGGTTACTGATTTCGTTCTATATTAAGTATACAGTTCTCCTTCTGACATTTCACGCCCTTCATACCGGTCTTCCTGTCTGATCTCTTGGTTCCCTACACTCCTTCGCGTGTCCTTCGTTCCTCCTCTTCTCAGTTGCTCACTCTCCCTGGGGTCTGTTCTGTTCATTCCACTCTTGCTTGAACTTCCTCTTTTTGTGTCGTTGCCCCAACCTTCTGGAATTCTCTTCCCCTTGACTTACGCTCCGAGCTTTCTCTTTCTTGTTTTAAGGTCCAGCTGAAGATCTATCTCTTCTCTCTGGCCTTACCTTCGGCTCTTTTCCTGGGAGTTAGTTTCTTATTTTTCATGCAGCTCTGGCTATAGTGCCTTCCCTTCCCCTTTTTCGCTGCCTGTTCCTTCTTTTGTTTCTTTCTCTTCTCTGCTTAGTGATAGCTTCTCTTGTCTTGTTGTGTTTTGTCCCCCCATCTTCCCCTTGGTTGTATTATGTTTTATTGTAAACTGCCTATCTGCTATCTGCTATAGGCCGTTTTATCAAATTCTAATAAACAAAAAACAAACTTTCCCAGATCCTGGTCATTTAAATCTAAATTAAGACACAAAAAGTAACACCCAATTCTCCACTACAAAACTGATTAAAATCTTTCTCAATTGATTGTAGTGTCCAAATTTCTAAACACTCTTGTTGACTTTTTAATTGCTATTGTTACTATCTTCCATTAATTACTTAATAAATCAGAAATTATTGTATTTAAACAGTCCCTATGCTATTTTCAATATATCGTGGATTTATAAGAACATACATTTATTATGCACTGTTTTTTCCAAAGGAGCTCAGCTGTCAGTCTTGTTAGGTAGAATTCATTTCTTTAGCTTGCCTAGTATAGATTCATCATCTTATCTCTCCCTACATCTCTACTCGGGAACTCCTCTCCTCGGGAATTCAATGGGGCTGTGGCTCCGATATCGCACGGAAGTCGTTACCACTGTTTAGTAAACATACCCCTTAGATACCATGAGGGATTGTAGAAAGGACATTCAATTTAAATAGGGAACGTCCAGGGCAGAACATGCAGAAAAATGCCATGGACCTCTGTGGGGTATGTTTACTAAACTGCGGTAACGTTACATAACGCGCGTTATGTAACGTTAATGATCGTTGTTACTTTAACGTGCGTTATGATACGTTAGCGATCGTTAATGTCTCATAACGCGCGTTAACGTAACTTAACGATCGTAAAGATCCGCGGCGCGGTAAAACACCGCAGAAGGTGGAGAGAGGGCGGAGAGAAGGGGTCAATGGGCGGAGGGTGGGCGGGGAGAGGCCCCTTCCACACCAACACGCTGATATGAAGAGCTGAATCTTAACACGATTGAAAACCTGCCATTAGATGCACATTTGCAGGGGAGAGAAACCATTTCAGTGTCAGCAATGTACACCATAGGCAGGGAAACCTACAAAAAGTGATAAGTGAGATACATGTGCACAGAACAAAAGGGCAGATAAACATTGAAAATGACATCAACAAACTGGAAAAAAACCTAACCAAGCTGGCCAATAGTGATAATATTGGGAAACAGCAAAAAACACTACCGAGAAAGCTCCCAAAAAAGATATTAATTGTGGAAGGGTCTATGCTCTGTCCCCCGAAAAGGTGAATGATCCCACAGTGAAATAGCGCTGATCAGGGCTGTCCCTTGTTATTGGACAGGTGTCCTATGGCATGCACATGTTGCACACAGCAGGATGGGCATGTTGGAATGGGCAACTGGACAGATGCTGGAAAAGGGGATACAGAGGGCCGCAGGTGGCACATGCTGTGGTGCAGCTGGGCCACAGTGTGGACTAGGGTGATGCCTAGGTGGCCCATATGAATGCTGAAACAGCAGAGCAGCCAGACAGCAATTGATGAAGGCCCAACATGGGCACAACTGTGTTTCCCACAGTGTCACAGGGGATAGTACCCAGCAGCTACCCCCAAGGGCACAGAACAGTGGCAGACGGTGCTGGGGGGAAGCGTGGACGTCTATGCAGGCACCCCTACCACAGAACCCGCACCATAGGCAGCCGCCTACTTTCACACTGGATGGCCTGAGACTGCGCACCACCAGCAGAAGGGCATAGCAGCATGGTGGGGGGAGGGGTGCTGGTGGTAGATGGGGCAGTGGCAGCTGGCCGCAGCAGATCATGGCCTAGCCCCATTTAGGAGGGTGCTGTGCACTGCAACACAGGCTCTGTCTGACAAACAGTCATGGTATCTCCAGGGAATAGAACTGTCTCTGTGGCATCACAGTGGTGCAGTACACACAGCCAGTGTGCTCAGGAGCAGAAGGTCACAGGTTCAAGTCCCAGGTGTGGTACCTGCCAACCCTGTCCCCATTTTTTACCCAGTAATAAACTGTGGTAAGAAAGACAGAACCTTTATTGCAGATAACAGAAACATGCCTGGGACACCTACATTTTACCCTACAGAGCACAGACACCCTACGCAGGCGCAGTACCTACAGCAGAGTCTCCCAAATGCAGTCCTGGAGGGTCAAACACCATTCAGGTGCCATGCTGTCACTAATAAAGATGCCTGTGCTGCATTTCTATGCGCTGCCCCCATGGTATGCAGATATCTGACATGCATATTCATGAGGGACAGCATGAAAACCCGAACAGTGTGTGGCCCACCAGGACCGGAGTTGGGAACCCGTGCCCTAGAGCAGCGGCCAACAGGGCCAGAAACACCCACACCCACAGGCCCCATTAACTGAAGCCTCCAGGAGAGGCAGGATGTTGGGCCCTGCGTGCATCTCCCCATACTAGCACGTGCATATCTTAGGAATGCCACCCTAAACATGGGAATACGGTACACAGCTATCAAAAGGTTGCTATGATTACTGGCAGATAGCAATTCCAAAGTTAAGTACAAATTTCTGAGTGAGCTGCATCATAGCAACCTTTCTGATGTCTGTGGTGTGTGCTACAGGTATTGTGTCTGACAGTGTTTACCACCCTGGGGAGTGACCCCAACAGTATTGCGTACCATAGCCATGCCTGCACTGTGCCCAGGACTGGTGCGGTGGCCAGGGCTGCCAAACACCTCTATAGTTGCACAATGCTGGCATAGGTGTGGGGAGTATGTGTCTGTCTATCCAGTGTGTGGTGGCTGCAAACACCCTCCACAGCCCACACTGTTGCCTGTATTGGCCTGCCAATGTGTATAATGAGAAGAAAGGTACTGTGGGAATAGCCTGGATAGGGTGGCCTGGCCTGGATTCATCTGTACAGAGCATAGGGCAATGGCTGGGACATTGTCATGCCCGGCCACCACCTGCACGGACAGGGTGGCCACAGCATGTCCTGCTTGGAGGTCACTCTCACCCTGATTGTGCAGTGACCACGACATGACTGGGTTCCCCCATTGTGCTATACAGTGTTTCTTGTAAGTGATATATATTTGGTTCTGTTATCTGGGGCTCAATCACTGACTTATCTGCTTGGTGGGTGTGTGCACATCCCCTCCAGGAACATGCACTATAGACTAGCTAGCAGACTGTCTGCAGTTAGTATATGTGTGTGGCTGGAAAACCTTGCAGGGTGCAGTGGCTGGTGACTCACTATGCTTGCTGCTGGAGAATGTCAGATGGTGGTGGGGGGCAGCTGTGCATTTCCAGAATGACTGTCTGTCTGCCATTGCCCTATTTATGGATGTGTACAGATCTGCATTGACTATCCTGTAGGGTGTCCTACCACCAGCTGGTCTGTGGTTGATGGTCCTCTCTACTGTCACCATTGCAGGGGGGTGCATTGTGGATCTGTTGGTGGGAGATTCCGTCCCCAATCCTGAGCCACAGAGGGTGGGTTTGGGGGGGGGGAGGAAGAAGGAATCCGCCTGTGGGTCCAACCACCCCCTTCACCTAAATCATGTGACCATGGAACCCACACAGGGTATGCACTATTCTGGGTGCATCATAGTCCACAAGGGCTAGATGTGAAATACAGATGGACACAGGCATATCCTAGGTGTGTCTACAAGGACCACCTATCACACACTGGCACTGATGGAAACCTGCAGCATAGCCTATCTCAATAAAGCCAGGTGCTGCGGAAATGGTGCTGGCACCCCACCTCACCCTCAGGGTGAGCTCAGGACCCGCACACTGTGACGGTTTGTAGCTACTCTGTGCCAGTAACACACACAGTCAGTACACCCTACCAGGCTGAGGTGCTGTGGGGGTGCACATGGTTAGTACCCCCTACCAGGCTGAGGTGCTGGGGGGGGGTGCATTCCGCATCTTGTGATCATCTGTAGACTGCTGATCTGCATGTGCAGTGCACCATGGGTATGGGTGGGTTAACCCAAATCCTGGTATCTACAGCAGACAGATTGTGTGGTGACCTGACGTCCTTCAGTAGCCAGGCAGGGGTTTGTTAGTAGCACTGGAGATATAGCCACTAGTTACATCACTGCCTGTGGGGCCAGAGGTCATGGGTTTGATCCCACAGTGGGGTTATTTGGTAGGGCTGTCTGCAGCATTTTCTTTTTTTAATTTAAATTGGTTCTGCCAGCACAGACACCCTCACAGTGCTGTCTCCTTACGGTGCCTCATCAGGCGCCCTATAATGCACCCTGTAAAGCGCCCTCTAGGGTGCCCTGTAAAGCGCCCTATAAGGCATCTTATGGGGCGCCCCATAGGGAACATTATAGGTTGTCTTGGTGGACAGTGTACTTAATAATGTGCCCTCTGGAGTACCTTATAGGGCACCTTATGCAGCACCTTAGGTTACAGCCCTGTGAGGGTGTGTTTGCTGGCAGCACTAATTAAATTTACAAAACAATATGCTTCAGACAGCACTGATTTAAAGTAAAAGCTAATGTCTCAGCCAGCTTTTCTCATTGGACCCACAGGGGATTAAACTCACATCCCCTGCACCATCAGTCAGTGTATTAACCATTGTGCTACAGCTCTCGACATCTTGCTAGACACCTTATCATACGCCTTATGGGCGCCATACAGGGCGCCTTGCATGGCGCTTTACATGGCACTTTGTAACGCTCGTTGCTCTATGGCGCCTTCTAATGCGCGTTATCTGCAACGATGTACCGCCCATGTCCTTATTTGGTCATTTCTGTTTCTACTGTGGATTCTAACGCGAATGACACTACCGCAGTTTAGTAAACATACCCCTATGTCTCTCTCTGATTTCACTGTTCTACAGCCAAAATACTTCCGAAATAAATTCAGTCACATATTACTAAGTCTGTGTCACTGAAAAAGAAAATGATGCTTAAAATTGTTTATTTGTTCTAGTTTTCAATTTACACTACTGGGTCAATATATCAATACATACTTACGACCTCGACTTCAGAAGTGCTAAGGATATGTGAGTTATAGAATGGGAAGAAATCTCAATTTAAAGCATAAATTACTAAAATACATGCACATCTTTGACTGGATTTTTTGGACAGTATTTGCTTTTCAGGCAAAACAATTAATGAATGATGCAATTTCAATGTGCTATTACATCATACATGAAATGAAATGCATCATGTTATTCCTAGAAGTCATAGATGATGCAATCCTAACTCAGCTTAATTATATCACTATGAAAATTGCAAGAGGACATCGATAAATTGGAAGACTGGGCATCCCAATGGCAGATGAAATTTAATGTGGACAAGTGCAAAGTCATGCACCTAGGAAAGAACAACCCAAACTATGGTTACACGATGCAAGGTTCCACATTAGGAACCACCACCTAGGAAAAAGATTTAGGCGTCATTGTGGATACCATGTTAAAACCCTCGGCCCAGTGTGCAGCGGTGGCCAAGAAAGCAAATAGAATGCTAGGAATCATAAGGAGGAGGCATTCTCATACTTACCAAGGCTGACCTAAATTTCCACACCGTTGACTCCACAAGCTCAAATAGCATGGACGTCATAACCATCACAAATGAGCTGTGCTCCATCAATTTGATATACAGAGCACCCTCACCCTCCACGGATGACCTTCCTAACATCTTAGACCTAGCAACCAACACACGCAAGCCCAGCAGTCCCAACTGGATTCTAGGAGACTTCAATCTCCCATCACTGCACCCCAACCACGCCTCAGCCCTCCTTGAAGCAATCAACGAACTGGGCTACAAGCAAATTGTCGAAGCTCCCACGCACAATAGAGGAAATATCCTTGATATGATCTTTGCTCCTCTGACGGCCCTTGATTCCAACAATAAACTTGACACATCTGTAACCCCAGTACCCTGGTCAGACCATAACTTGATTACCTTCCCTATCCTCATCAATGACAAACAGTCATCATACAGCAACAAAAACCCCATTGACTCAACAAAAGTAACATCTCGGAAATTCAAAACCTTCAACAAAGAACTCATTCTTACTGAAACCCTCCCTCTCCTCCACGACACTTCTCTCAATCTCGAAAATCTGATTACCACCTGGAACAGCACTATCAGTACCATTGCACTGCAACCAATCCAGAGTAACAACCCAAAGAAAAGAAAATCCTCTCCTTGGTTCTCCCCTGAATTACGAGCCTCCCTCACACACCTAAGAAAACTTGAGAAACGATGGCGTCGCTCACACTCCACAGAAGACCAAGCAGCCTACAAAGCACATCTATCTGCGCACAGAGAGTCAGTCATGGCCAAGATGAAACAATTCCATACTGACACGCTGAAAAGATCACTAACTAAACCTCGTGATCTTTTTAATCTAGTCAAGACCTTATCTAAGGAACCATCACCAGAACAACCTGAACCCATTCAACCCCAAGCTTTCGCCGATTATCTACAATCCAAACTGCTCCAAACCAACAACATTGCAACAATCCCTGCCCAGGACATCGTATGCATAGCAAACTTATCTATGTTCTCCACACCATCCAGAAAACATGTTGAGGACACCATCGCTGCCCTTAACATCACCACTGCACAAACCAACCCTTGCCCAGCCCACTGGATAAAGGAACTACGCCAAGATCTCAGCCCCATCATCACTAGAATGATGAATTTATCCTTTACAACCAGTTCCTTCCCATCAGCCCTCAAGAGAACGTCCATCAGGCCCCTTTTGAAAAACCAAAAGCTCGACCCAGAAAAGGTTGAATCTTATAGACCCATAGCTAGTATACCCCTCCTAGCTAAAATAATTGAAAAGGAAGCTCAAAGACAAATACAAGACCACATTGACACCGCCTCCCCTCTGGACTACTGCAAACATGGCTTCAGAGAGTTCCACGGCGTCGAAACCCTCCTTGCCACTCTCTGTAACACCATCATCACAGGCATCGACAACATCCGCCAAGGCTTTGCTCTTATCTTCTTGGACATTGCTGCTGCCTTTGATTCTGTACATCATGATCTTCTAATAGGGTGACTAAAAGAAAAGGGCATAAACAACACTGCTCTGGATTGGTGCAAGTCATACCTTGATCAGAGATGGCAGTACGTTACCTCAGGAACCACAACTTCCACACCTTACCATCAAAAGCAAGGCGTACCACAAGGATCATCTCTATCATCACTCTTATTCAATATATACATACAGCCCGTCTGCAATATCATCAGGTCTTTCCAGGTCGAATGCTTGATATACGCAGACGACATCCTTCTCTACATGCCTTTCTCCACAGTCCATATGGACCTCTCCCCGCTAACCAGATGCTTTGATGCAGTGTCCGAATGGCTTCAATCACAGAACCTCCGAATTCAACACAAGAAGACTGAGGTTCTCTTCATCACCAGGGACCCACTTTTCACCCCCCCCACCTCAGATAAAGGTGAAAGAAGCCGAGCTCCAAGCAAAACCTTCCATTCGTTACCTCGGGGTTACTTTGGACCAACGCATGGATATGAAACTACATATAACCAACGTAGTCAGAGCAATCTACCTCAAAATCCGGACACTCCGCCATCTTCGCCCCCTACTTGATCCTGATGACTTCCGAACTATATTTCAAGCTTTAACCCTACCCCACCTCGACTATGCTAATGCCATCCTTCAAGGCCTCCCACACTCCACCTTAAACCCTTTGCAACTTGCCATGAACACCGCGGCTAGAGTCCTCTACAGAGCATCAAGAAGGGACCATGTAACACCTATCTTGAAGCAACTCCACTGGCTCCCCATACATGGCAGACTACTGTTCAAGACATTATTACTCACCTTCAAGGCCACTAAGAGCATCACTTCCTCCTCTCTAATAGACCTCATTCAGACCGTTCCACCCAACAGATCTAGGAGAACAATGTCAACTAATGTGCTAGTAATCCCGAAAGCAGCAACTAAATGCTTATCAGTGACATCTAACAGAGCCTTCAGCTTCTATGCCCCTAAGTGCTGGAACGCCTTACCTCCAGAGATTCGGGCTATCACCGACCTATCTCTTTTCAGAAAGGAACTCAAAACCCACCTTTTCCCCCAATACTACTAGACCATCCAGCCAATTTTGAACACTACCCAAACTAAGAACAATTCCTGTTGTGTATATACATGTAAATACTCATGTAAATAGTTGCAGTAATATCTTCCCCATGTTTTTCCAAGTTCGCTGACCTGTTCTATGTAAAACCAAACAGTTGTTGTTCTGGTATGTTGTTATATTGTGAACCGCGCTGATGCTGAATAGAGCGGTATATAAGAGCCTGTAATAAATAAAATAATAAATAAATAAATAAGGAAAGGAATGGAGAATAAAACCAAGGATATTATAATGCCTTTCTATTGTTCCGTGATGTGATCACACCTTGAATATTGTGTGCAATTCTGGTCACCACATCTTAAGAAGGATATAGCAGAATTAGAGAAGAGACACCAAAATGGTAAAGGGGATGGAAGGATACCCCTATGAGGAAAGGCTTAAAAGGTTAGGGCTCTTCAACCTGGGAAAGAGATGGCTGAGGGGAGATATGATAGAGGTCTATAAATGAATGAATGGAGTGGAATGGATAAACGTAGATGGGTTGTTTACACCATCAAAAAGTAGAAAGACTAGGGGACATGCAATGAAGCTACAATGTAACCCGTTAAAGAATAATAAAAGAAAATATTTTTTCACTTTATGCATAATCAAACTCTGGAATTCATTATTGGAGGATGTAGTAAAAGCTATTAGTGTAGCTGGCTTTAAAAAGGTTTTGGACAAGTTCCTGGAGGGAAGGTCCATAAACCTTATTAAGGAGGACCTGCTTACCCCAGGACAAGCACTGTGGAACCTGTGTACCTTTTTTGGAAACCTGCCAGGCACTTGTGACCTGCATAGGCCACTCTTGGAAACAGAATATTGGGTTTGATGGACCTTGGTCTGACCCTGTATGGCATTTCTTATATTCTTATGTTATTTTATTTATTTAGACAGATTTGTATGCTACCTTATCCTTCAATCAAGGTGGTCACAACATTTAACACAAGAGAATATGAGACACATATGCTAATGCTTACAGGGAACATGGGCTATGGAGGGCTAAGTGGCTTGCCCAAGACCACAAGGAGCACCTGTGGGACTAGAAACCCCAGTCTTTCCAGCCCCTGGTTGCTGTCCTCTAGTGGGATTTGAGCCCCTGGCCTTCTGGCCTGAGGTACCTTGCCCCAACCACTGGGCCACTCCACCCCATGTTATGTTCCTATCTCTTCATCAAAGATAAGTCTTAAATCTGTTTGCTGCATAATGGCGTTGTTTTGCCATTGATTCCAGTTGGTCATGCAGTCCATATGAAGGAAACCTTTTTTTTTTTTTTAAGTGCCATCAAGTCAGTGTTGACTCATAGCATCCCAGCTACCTCTGAGTTTTCTTGGCAATGTATAACCGGAAGTAGATTGCCAGCCTTTTCTTCCAAGGCAATGGAGGGTAAAGTGACTTGCCCAAAGTCACAAGGAGTGTCAGTGGGAATCAAACCCTTGATCTTCTGGGTACTAGGCTACTCCTCCACTCAGGAAACCTATGACACTATAAAATAGCTGTTCAGATGCATAAACTATGACCAACATCAGTAGCAGCTTTGTGGTGATTTTAAAGTTGTTGCTCTGTTGCTCGATCTGCAGTTTAGATACACAAAGTACTGCTGTTTTCTCTGTGAATGGGACAGTCGTGCAAAAACTTCCAACTACATCAAGAGAGATTGGCCACTCTGACAGTCATTGGAGCCTGGAAAGAAAAGTGTGCAGCATCCACCACTTGTTGAATCTAGGAAAAGTTTGTTACCACTCTTACACATTAAGCTGGATCTAATGAAAAATGTTGTCAAGGCCATGGACAAAACAAAATCAGCTTTCAAGTTGCTCAGCTGGAAATTTACAAGACTAAGGGGTATGTTTACTAAACCGTCTCAATGTTACCGGTGCTAGTTGCAGCGTTAATGTGAAGAATGCCATATAAGGTAGTGGGCGGTCCGGCAGCAAGGTAGCAAGAATCTGTATCGCGTGATAGTGGGCGCCGTGTAAAAAGGCTGTCTGAGGTGTTTCCTTTTTAAATTTAAATCAGTGCTGTCTGAGGCATTTCCTTTTTAAATTTAAATCAGTGCTGCCAGCAAAAATACCCTCACAGTGCCGTAACCTAAGGTGCCGCATATGGCGTCCTATAAGGCACACCATAGGGCACATTATAAAGTGCCCTGTCTGCCAAGGCACCTTATAATGTGCCCTATAGGATGCTTTATAGGGCGCTTTATAGGGCACCTTAGGCTACGGCACTGTGAGGGAGTTTTTGCTGGCATCACTGGTTTATTTTTTATTTTTATTTTTTTTATAAGTTTATTCCATAATAATGAAACATAATTATACAAAGCAACATTACACATAAGTGTAATCACAAGTCCACATCAAGGAGCAGCTTCATACGAACAGTAAATAACCGAGAATTGACCTAAAACTCAATTATACAAAGTCAAGAGCACAATTAACAAAAAACAAAAACAAAGCAAATTTATAAGTGTTCCCTCTCATCCAGAAAATTCACCAATTGGTCTACTTCACAAAACAAGTAACGTTTACCCTGATAAGTAATCTGACATTTACAGGGAAATTTAAGATAAAATAAAGCACCAATGGCTAGAACACGCGGGTGAATCCCCAGGAAAGCCTTACGGCATTCCTGTGTGACTTTGGCCACATCCACAATTATCTGGATACTCTGCCCACAAAACTTTTCAGTCTTCTTCTGAAAATAAGCCCATAAGATCCTATCCTTATCCATCTCCTGAACAAGGGAGACTAAGGGGTATGTTTACTAAAGTGCGGTAAACGTGAATAACGCGTGTTATACGACATTAACAATCGTAAGTGCAGTATAACGCACGTAATCACGCGCCAACGAGCGTTAATGTCATACTACGCGCGTTAACTGTAGTTAACGATCGTAAAGCCCTGCGGCGTGGTAAAACAACGCAGAAGGTGGAGAGAGGGAGGAGAGTGGGCGGGGAGAGGCTCCCCTCACACGAACGCGCTGAATTTTAGAGCTCAAATCCAACGCGAATGAAAACCTGCCGTTAAAGGCACATTAAAGGGGAGAGAAACCATTTAGGTGTCAGCAATGTACAGCCCAGGCAGGAAACCCCCAAAAAAGTGATAAGTGTGATACATGTGCACATAGCAAAAGGGCACAGAAACACTGATAATGACCCCAACAAACTGGATAAAACCAATAACCAAGTTGGCCAACAGTGGTATCAATGAGAAACAACCCCCCCCCCCTGAGTAAGCACCATAGAACAGATAGAAATCGTGGAAGTGTCTATAATCTGTCCCCTAGGGTGGTCCGCTGCCATAGGGGAAAAAAATAAAAGTAGGAATTTCTTTGCTCCCTGGCCTGATTCTGGTTCCATTTATGTAGAAAACAATGTGTGCAAAGTTTGAAGCCAATCAAATAATATTTAGGGGTGGCTCAAGGTCCCTATCTATCAGGCCCCTGGATCCCCCCCAGGGTTCGTCAGACCACTGGGTATTATCCGCTCATAGATGGGGTATCATGCTTGCCAAGCACTCAATGTGGTCCAGATGCTAGTAAGGACTTTGACGATGTGGGGAACATCTTACGGTGTTGCGAGACAACACCCAGAAGGAACTGGAGTTGCTCTTCTTTTGTGGTGTGTCGGCCGGTGAACTCCTCAATGAGTTTGACCCCTCGCTCAGCCACATCGTTGATAACTGGAAGATTTTTTACTTTCTTCAGACCGTCTTTGAATGATGCATTCTCTTCCCAGTCTTCTGGGTCTGCATTAAGAAAATCACTGTTGATGTCGAGGTGTTTCAGGAAACGGATTGACTTGCGAGTTGCAAAAGATTCAAGTGGTGGAATCATGGAACTTTTCAATTCGACCCGCTTTGGGGGATCTTCGTCTTCATCATCATCCTCATCGCTTTCATCTGATTCTGCCGGGATCATGGCCGACACTATGGCCCGCTTTGTCGGTGCTGAAACAGCTTCATCGAACAGTGACAGTGCCACAAGCTCCTCTGACACATACCACAGATGCTGTTGCAGTTTGTCTCTGGCCGCTCTTCCAACACGGTCATTGTGGTAAGAGTGTAGTTTCTTCAGCATCTCCAAATCTGTTCGAGGAGCAACTGCGGCATCAGGGGCAGAAAACCAGGCTTCCACATGAATCAGGATGGAGAAAATGCTCACATCACGAACACAGGACTCCTCCCGTTGGGTAATATCTTTGAGTTGTCCTCGGAACATCCAAATCTTGAGACAGTACAAGACTTTTGCCATTCATCTGGCATGATGGAAAGCTCCGGGTTTCTTGAAATTGAAACTAGGAAGATTCCCTCCAAGGCAGACAATCGTTAACTCCAAGAATTCCAGGTAATCATCTCGGTGATTGCCCTGTGCCAACTTGGATTCCGCAAACTTCATGATGCGATCCCTGTCAGGTTGCAGCACCTCCAAGTCTTTTCCAGTTTGATAGTTGGACTTGTCAAGGGAGCCCCAATTCTTTTGGAACCCGCGAAAGAGTTGGACATCGGGACCCAATGAAGCTCCAGAGCATGTAGAGAATACTGCACCAAGAATTATTTCGTAAATGTGATGGCGGCATGCCAAATGAAGGACTGTGCGATGGAGTCTCTGTTCTAGAAGAATGCACGCTCCTGATCGACGTCCCGTGTTCGATGCAGTTGTATCAAAGCAGAAGCCTGCAACCTTTTCATCCAAACACCATTCCTGTAACAGTTCATAAACTGCTGCAGCTTGATTCTCGCCCGTTCCTGATGTCAGTTTTGGTACACCAAGAAGTTGTGTTTCTCCAGTGGAGACAGCCGTTATCAAAACTGGAAGGCGGTCAACGGATGTGGTTGAACAGAGGAGAGATGGCAATAACTTGCTATCCCAATGCACAATGCATGTTTTGCCTTCGGCTTTGAATGCGTTGTGCAGGTCCGTCCATTGTTGCTGACGGTGCTTTTCTCTATGGTGCTTGACGCTGTAGCGGCTGATATTGAGCTCCCCAGGATAATGTCCCAGACTTCTGGCGGTTTCAGCTACCACAGAGCATTGCGATCCGTTGTCCCTGTCCGATCCAGGGCTGCTGTAAGCTCTGGGGTCCAGACATTGTTAGGTCGAAACTGCTTCGGTTGTGGAGTTGCTTTCTTCTGTCCGTTATCTGAATCCGCAGATGTCGACGAGTCTTCACCTGACTCTGCTGAGGAAGAAGATCCTTCCAGCTGAACTTGGCTTGTAGTTGCCTCGGCTTTGGCAACATGTTTTTGTCTGCGCCTTTTCAGTTCTTCTTCTCGCTGTTGCAATCTTGATTCCGTGTTGGCCAGTTTCTTGTCCATCGTGCACATTGAGCCACGGCGCCCTGGTTCTCGTTGCGCTATTAAGAATTCTTTGTCTTCTTGAATATGAATTAGACATTGCATTGGCATGCGCCACATCAAATAGGTTTTTCATTGCAACCTGGAATTCTTTTTCATTTGCCTCTTGTTTCCCTCCTCTCCCTTTGTTTTTCTTCAAAAGTTTCCACTGATTGAACAATTTCTTTACTTTTTCTTGAATTTTGTCATTTCTTTGAACAGGAAGCCTGGCCTTTTTCCCAGTAAGCTTCTACTTCACTTGTTACAATAGATGCACTTTCACTAACGCCTTTGTTTAATATCATATGGTGATGTAAAAATACACTTAACACTTGCTCCTTGCTGGGGAGCTTGGCCCCCAGAATTGTGGTGGACATTTCTTCAATGAGATAAAAACCACGTTTTTTCGCCATCTGAAAAGAATAAAGATACAAAGATAATAGTACAATGTCTTTGCCACCTCTCAGAGACGAGATTAGTTCAAATATGACGCAATCAAATGTAATCAGTGTGGAACTGAGTGGATGATACAAGATGATGCAACATTTCGTCATCTGCTCCCAGGGGGAAATCTCAAGACTTGTTGAGCCACCCCTAAATATTATTTGATTGGCTTCAAACTTTGTACACAGTGTTTTCTACCTAAATGGAACCAGAATCAGGCCAGGGAGCAAAGGAATTCAGGAATTCATTTTTATGGACCACCCTATCCCCATACAAGGTGAATGGACCCACAGTGAAATAGCGCTGCTCAGGGTTTCCCCACCACCAGACAGGGTGCCTATGGCATGCACATGTCTCGCAACAGCAGGGCGAGCATGTTGGAACGGCAACTGGACAGATGCTGGAGAAGGGGATACAGAGGGCCGCAGGCGGCACATGTCAAGGTACCACCAGGGAATGCACCATCTCTGTGATAACATGGTGATGCAGTGCACAAAACCACTGTAATCAGATGCAGAAAGTCACAGGTTCAAGTCCCAGCTGTGGATTCTGCCAACCCACTCTGCATATTTTACCCACCACTACAAAGTCCTAATACAGACAGAACCTTATTTGCAGATGACGTAAACATGCCCATAACACCTACATCCTACCCTACAGAGCACAGACACCATAAACGTACCCAGTACCTAGAGCAGAGGCCCCCAAATGCAGCCCTGTAGGGCCAAACACCCATACCGGTTCCATGCTGCCTCTGATAAAGATGTCTGTGCTGCATTTCCATGCTCCATCCCCATGGTATGCAGATGTATCTCTTGCATAGCCATGAGGGACAGCATGAAAACCTGAACAGTGTTTGGCACACCAGGACTGGATTTGGGAAACACTGCCGTAAAGCAGCAGCCAACAGGGGCAGACACACCCGCACCCACAGGCCCCATCATCCAAAGCCACCTGGAGAGGCAGGACTTTGGGCTTTGCGTGCATCTCCCAATACGAGCACCTGCATACCATAGTAATGCCACCATAAACCTCGGAATATGGTACACATCTTACAAAAGGTAGCTATGATTACTGGCAGATAGCAATTCCTAGCTCAAGTACAAGTTTTCTCTGAGTGAGCTGCAGCATAGCAACCGTTCTGACGTCTGTGGAGTGTGCTACAGGTCCTGTGTCTGACAGTGTTTACCAACCTGTGCAGTGACACCTACAGTTTTGCGTACCACAGCCATTCCTGCACTGTGCCCCGGACCGTTGTGGGGGGCAGGGCTGCCCAACACCTCCATAGCTTGTGATAAGGAAGCTTATCATAGCTCAGGAAGGAGCTATAGAAAAGGTGAAGTGACTCTGAACAAGCAACCTGTCAGTTCTGGTAGAAATAAGAAAACAGAATTTTCCCATAAAAGACTACCAGTCCCAGAATGCACCAGGTTTCCAACAGCCATTAGAGAAGCTGAAGTGGGGAAATGTGTGTTCAATCAGGAGGGCTATGAGGTAATCCCTAAGCACTCATCTCAAAGGGCAGGGCCTGATTCAGCACAGCTGCGCTGTGTTAGGGAGGAGCACTCATCTAAGCAGAATAAGAGTAGAGTTTATTCTACAGATGACCATCTTCATGATCACCTTGGATATCCAGAGAATTGTCCTCAGTATCCTGAGAATCAGCTTGAGTTTGATCATCAGTTTCATCTGAAGGATCATCAGAAGCAGAAGCCAAACCGGACGGACAGAGAGGGAAAGAGACCCTCTGGAAGAAGGAAGAGAAAAGCCTTTGATAGGTCTAGAAGAGTCTAAAGCAGTACGTATACTGGGAGGTATTCCAAGGGCCAGCATACACCATTGGACTGGGGAAAGCCAGAGGAATGGTGCTGCAGAGCTAGGAATCACCAGAGGCTACCTGTGAGGGAGACGGCTGCACGTGGAAGGGACCCTAAGACCTGTGCCAGAAGGTATGTGAAGAGAGAGCCAGTGTCCAGGGATCTGGATTGGAAGGCTGGACATAAGAACTGGACTACATACTGGCCAGGCTATATAGAGAGGAACTCTAGCAGCAATGGAAGCTCAGGTATGAACACTGATCTATGCCCTAGCTATAACCTTGAAAGACAGCAGGGAAACAAGTATTCTCCTGAAAATGTTCCATTGAGAGATTCATCTGTGCCAATCCATGATATTGAACCCATGCTTGTTGAACAAGGGGGAATAATAGCAGATGAGGATCCTGTTTATATGGACTGTTCTCTATCCAAACTCCGTTGGTAACTTTCTGTTATAAAGTACAGCAACCATCACAAAGAAATACAAATTTGTTCTTTAATCTACTCAGAAAAGCTCCTGAAGCAGGATTTGACCCACACAGTGGAAGGCAAGCCAGCTAAGGGGTTTCAGCTGGTAACTGCTAGCAATTAAGCTTTACCTAATTGCTTGTGAGCTAGGAGAGAATCACTTCTGTATCTATGTGGGAAGTAATCAGAAGTTAAGAACAGTTTGTTTCTTGCTTTGTGGCTTTTCATTTGTTGTTTTCCTGATTTTAACTTTGTTTTTCCAAGTTAACACTGAAAGCAAGTTACCTAATTTATGTGCTACCAAGCATATCTGTGTTGGGAGAAATAACCCCATAAATAAAATATCTTATTGGCTTTACCCAAGAGCACAACTAAATTATTGTCAGCAGCTGTGTCTGGTGTGAATGAACTACATTGCCCACAATACCTTGCAAATCATATAGAGATATGCACTTGTCAAGACTGTGAAGATTCTCACCCAGGCAGCCGTCTGACAAATGGCGTAGTTTTTCGGATTGCTTTTGCACAAAGGGGATTTACTTGCTGAGGATTACAACTAAAGTTCAAGTTTAAAGCTGGAAAAAAAAGATTTTCCCTCAATTACACTTTGGAGGAAAAGGGGTTGTTCCAGGAAGCTGTCCCAGGAGGAAAAGACCCTGTGCAGAGCTGGATTCATCACTGAGACAAGGTAATAAGTACCTGGGCATGTCTAGTGGTGGATGGGAGTAAGCACAGGGTAATTAAAAAAAAAAAAAGTGTAGAAAAAACACCTGTTTGGAAGGTGGTGCACTGTGTTTTTTTTTCTTTGTATTTTCTTACAGGGTTCAAGATGGATTCAAAGGAACTAGCTCAGTGGATGGCAGCCCAGTTCAGCAGGCAGCAGGAGCTAGCACAGCAGGCTCAGGACACTGCTATGAGAGCCTTAATGGACCAGCAGAAGCCAGTGCTTGATCTGGTGCAAGCCCTAGTTCAGCTGCAGAGCCAAAGTGGAACAGATGCAAGACCAGCAGTAAATACTGGTATACCACATGTGGACAGTGTGGGACTCAATCAAGGGATTGGGGCATTTAGTTTTGGGAAGCTAACTCCAGATGATAATGTTGATGATTTTCTAGAGTCTTTTGAAAGAGTGGCACAAGCATTAGCATGGCCAGAGACCCAGTGGGCAGTAAGGCTGGCAGCCTCATTAACTGGAGAGGCGCTTGCAGCTTACAGAGCAATGCCGGCAGCCCAGACTTTGAATTATAAGGATGTAAAGGCTGCTATTAGAGATCGCCTAGGGTTGTCTATTTCAGAGTATAGGCGAATGTTTAGAGCTACTACATTGAGAGTGGGTGAGACACCCAGGGCTCTGAGTCAGAGAATCAGACGTTTAGCTGTAAAATGGTTGGAGCCTGAGCAAAAGACAGTAGAAATGTTATTAGACATTATAATGCTGGAACAATTTATGTCTGGGGTGTCTAAAGATTTGCACACTTTCCTTATACAGCAAAATTGCCAAAATCTTGGAGAGGCAACCATGCTAGCAGAGAGATTCTTGGAAGCCACGCAGGCTTGCCATAGAATGGGTGGCCCTCTGAAGATTGGTGCTGAGGCTAGATGTGCTGTATCAGAAAAGAGAATAATTAAAAATGTTTCTGAAAATGAATGTACTGTATCAAACCAGATGACACAGTGGAATAGAAAGAAATGTTTCAAGTGTGGAAAATGGGGACATTTAGAAAAGAGATGCCAGACACATACTAGCTTAATGGGTCTGGATTTAAAACAGCCCAAAGAAGGATTTCTTTTGATGGTTGATGTGCAAGGAATTACCACAAATGCTTTGTTAGACTCTGGGGCAGACCAGAGTATGATGTCAAAAAGGCTTTGGAAGAGGATAGAGGCCCAAGAAGGATTTGTGCCTAGAACCCCTGAAAGCCAAGTTCACATCAGATGCATTCATGGTGCTGCAACACCATATCCCACCTATAGGCTAAAGGTTAAGTGCCTGGGGGAACAAGAGGAAGTCCTGTTAGCAGTGGTGCCTAGGCTACCCTTTGATTTGGTTCTAGGAAGAGACTGGCCAAGATTTAAGCAGGGTCTAGTGGAAGGACTAGGAAAGAAGGAGGGAGAAGGTTTAATGGTAATAGCTCCCGGGCCTTTATTTGGAAGTCCTCAGACCCCAGCTAAAAAGATGGTTAAGCGTCCAGAAGACCAAGCTACCCCAAAGCAGACATTCGTCCTAAAGTACCATAGGGTCACAGAGAAGGCCCAAGCTCCTAAGCGGGCAACCCCTCAAGCTGCTGGGTTTGACCTGTGCAGCATAGAAAATGTGACTATACCTAGCCAAGGGAGAGCCCTGGTTGACACCGGTCTCCAAGTGGAAATACCTATTGGATGCTATGGGAGAGTAGCCCCAAGGTCCAGATTAGCCCTTAAATATTTCATCGATGTGGGTGCGGGAGTAATTGATCCCGATTACAGGGGCAATATTAAAGTTCTGTTGTTTAATTTTGGACAGAATGATTATCACGTGAAGACAGGAGACAGAATTGCCCAATTGATCTGTGAGAGGCTGGGTTTTCCACCTGTGGAGGAGGTCACATCCCTGGAGAATTCTGAACGTGGAACCAAAGGCTTTGGTTCTACTGATGTCAAAGGGGTTAAAAGCCTAGCTGCCACCTGTGCCCGAGAGAGGGAGGTGAATGAAGAGGAAGATTTGGGACCCCAGGTATCTGATTGTAAAGAAAAATCAGAGCCCCAAATAGGTGAGGACCTGACAGTGGTACAACAGGAAGAAATTAGGAAATTGCTCAAAGAGTTTCCAGATATGTTGACACCCATACCTGGGGAGACACATTTGGTTGCCCATGAAATAATAACTCCACCTGGGAAATTAGTTCGTCAAAGGCCATACCGCTTGCCTGAAGCCAAAAGACAGGAAGTAGTGGCACAAGTCCAGGAGATGTTGGACATGGGAGTAATAGAGGAGTCAAAGAGTCCCTGGAATAGCCCCATAGTCCTGGTGCCGAAGCCTGATGGATCTTTAAGATTTTGTATTGACTTCCGGCAGGTAAACGCCATATCAGTTTTTGATGCATATCCAATGCCAAGAATTGAAGAGCTGTTGGACCAGCTGGGACAGGCTCAATACTTAACCACCCTTGATATGACAAAAGGATATTGGCAAATCCCTCTCACCAGGGAGTCGAAGCCGAAGACTGCGTTCAGCACCCCCGTTGGCCTTTTCCAGTTCAAGAGAATGCCTTTCGGACTGCATGGAGCAGCGGCTACCTGCCAAAGGTTAGTGGATCAGGTACTTCGACCCCACCAAAATTATGCTTTTGCATATATGGATGATGTCATAATCCATAGTGACACCTAGGCGGAGCATCTAAAGAGGATCAGGGCAGTCTTGTGCTCCATGAAGCAAGCGGGAATCACTTTAAACCCGAAGAAGTGTGCCTTTGCAAATAGGGAGGTAAAATACCTGGGCCACCTAGTGGGAAGAGGAAAAATTAAACCTCTAATGAGTAAAGTAGATAGCATAAGGAATTTTCCTCCTCCAACAACAAAGAAACAACTAAGAAGTTTCTTAGGACTTATTGGATACTACCGCAGGTTTATACCGCAATTCGCAGAGAAAAGTGCAATTTTCACGGATATGCTGCGGAAGAATTGTCCAAACCAGCTAAAGTGGACACCTGAAGCTGAAAAAGCGTTTTCAGTCTTAAAAGGAAAATTGTGTACAGGACCGGTACTGAAAGGGGTGGACTTCAAGAAACCCTTTCTGGTTCAAACCGATGCATCGGATGTAGGGCTAGGAGCGGTTCTATCCCAGTGTCATGATGGGGAGGAGCATCCTGTGATGTACCTGAGCAGGAAGTTGTCACCGGCTGAACAAAAGTATTCCACAATAGAAAAAGAATGTTTAGCTATCAAGTGGTCAGTGGAGGCGTTAAGGTTTTACCTTACAGGGAGAAAGTTCCAGTTGGTCACGGACCATGCCCCACTTAAGTGGTTGCAGCAAATGAAGAACCACAATGCCAGGTTGACACGCTGGTACATGGCCTTACAGGCATTTGATTTTCAAGTTGAACATCGTGCTGGGAAGTTACACAAGAATGCGGATGCCCTTTCCCGTATTACGGACTGTAGAGAAGTTTCACCAGTGACACCAGTCCGTAATAACTTAAGCAGGGGGGTATGTGATAAGGAAGCTTATCATAGCTCAGGAAGGAGCTATAGAAAAGGTGAAGTGACTCTGAACAAGCAACCTGTCAGTTCTGGTAGAAATAAGAAAACAGAATTTTCCCATAAAAGACTACCAGTCCCAGAATGCACCAGGTTTCCAACAGCCATTAGAGGAGCTGAAGTGGGGAAACGTGTGTTCAATCAGGAGGGCTATGAGGTAATCCCTAAGCACTCATCTCAAAGGGCAGGGCCTGATTCAGCACAGCTGTGCTGTGTTAGGGAGGAGCACTCATCTAAGCAGAATAAGAGTAGAGTTTATTCTACAGATGACCATCTTCATGATCACCTTGGATATCCAGAGAATTGTCCTCAGTATCCTGAGAATCAGCTTGAGTTTGATCATCAGTTTCATCTGAAGGATCATCAGAAGCAGAAGCCAAACCGGACGGACAGAGAGGGAAAGAGACCCTCTGGAAGAAGGAAGAGAAAAGCCTTTGATAGGTCTAGAAGAGTCCAAAGCAGTACGTATACTGGGAGGTATTCCAAGGGCCAGCATACACCATTGGACTGGGGAAAGCCAGAGGAATGGTGCTGCAGAGCTAGGAATCACTAGAGGCTACCTGTGAGGGAGACGGCTGCACGTGGAAGGGACCCTAAGACCTGTGCCAGAAGGTATGTGAAGAGAGAGCCAGTGTCCAGGGATCTGGATTGGAAGGCTGGACATAAGAACTGGACTACATACTGGCCAGGCTATATAGAGAGGAACTCTAGCAGCAATGGAAGCTCAGGTATGAACACTGATCTATGCCCTAGCTATAACCTTGAAAGACAGCAGGGAAACAAGTATTCTCCTGAAAATGTTCCATTGAGAGATTCATCTGTGCCAATCCATGATATTGAACCCATGCTTGTTGAACCAGGGGGAATAATAGCAGATGAGGATCCTGTTTATATGGACTGTTCTCTATCCAAACTCCGTTGGTAACTTTCTGTTATAAAGTACAGCAACCATCACAAAGAAATACAAATTTGTTCTTTAATCTACTCAGAAAAGCTCCTGAAGCAGGATTTGACCCACACAGTGGAAGGCAAGCCAGCTAAGGGGTTTCAGCTGGTAACTGCTAGCAATTAAGCTTTACCTAATTGCTTGTGAGCTAGGAGAGAATCACTTCTGTATCTATGTGGGAAGTAATCAGAAGTTAAGAACAGTTTGTTTCTTGCTTTGTGGCTTTTCATTTGTTGTTTTCCTGATTTTAACTTTGTTTTTCCAAGTTAACACTGAAAGCAAGTTACCTAATTTATGTGCTACCAAGCATATCTGTGTTGGGAGAAATAACCCCATAAATAAAATATCTTATTGGCTTTACCCAAGAGCACAACTAAATTATTGTCAGCAGTTGTGTCTGGTGTGAATGAACTACATTGCCCACAATACCTTGCAAATCATATAGAGATATGCACTTGTCAAGACTGTGAAGATTCTCACCCAGGCAGCCGTCTGACAAGCTGCACAATGCTGGCATAGGTGTGGGGCGTGTGTGTCTGTCTATAAGGTGTGCGGTGTCGGCAAACACCCCCCACAGCCCTCAGTGCTAGCACTGTTGCCAGTATTGGCCTGCCAATGTGCATAATGAGGAGCAAGGTACTGTGGGAATAGGCTGTATAGGGTGGCCTAACCTGGCTGCATCATCTCAAGGCATAGGGCAATGGCTCGGACATTGTAGTGCCCGGCCTCCACCTGCACGAACAGAGTGGCCATAGCATGTCCTGCTGGGAGGTCACTCTCACTCTGTTTGAGCAGTGACCACTGCATGGCTAGGTTCCCCCATAGTGCTCTATGGTATTTCTCTCATGTGATATATATGGGTCCCCTTTTGGGGCCCAATCTCTGACTTATCTGCTTGGTGTGTATGCTATCACCCCTGTTCTGGGTGCCTGCATCTCATCCAGGACCATGCACTCTGAACTAGCTGGCAGACTGTCTGCAGTTAGTATGTGTCTTGCTGGAACACCGTGCAGTGGCTGGAGGTTTGCTGCTGGAGATTGTCAGATAATGTTGGGGGGGCAGCTGTGCATTTCCAAGCCTGCCATTTGTCGTCCATTGACCTATGGATGTGTAGTGCTTTGTCTGTCCCCCAAAAGGACTGGGGATGATGGTCCCCTCTACTGCTACCATTGCAGTGAGGTAGACTGTGGATCTACTGGTGGTTGAACCTGTTCTGCACCCTGAGCCCCGGAGGGTGGGTTGTGTGGTGGGTCATAATCTCCCCCCCCCCACAGCAGGTAACTATGCCACCAACACTGGATATGCACTATTTTGGGTGCATAATCGTCCAAATAGACTAGACATGAGCAAGACATACAGCAGGACACTGATGTAACCACGGTGTGTCTAACGGAACTACAGACAACATACTGCTAGCACTGTTGCCAGTATTGGCCTGCCAATGTGCATAATGAGGAGCAAGGTACTCTGGGAATAGCCTGGATAGGGTGGCCTGGCCTGGATTCATTTGTACAGAGCATAGGGCAATGGCTCGGACATTGTAGTGCCCGGCCACCACCTGCATGGACAGGGTGGCCACAGCATGTCCTGCTGGGAGGTCACTGTCACCCTGACTGAGCATGACTAGGTTCCCCCATAGTGCTATTTAGCATTTCTATCATATGATATTTATGGGTTCTCTTTTGGGACCCAATCACTGACTTATCTGCTTGATGTGTATGCTGATGTCCCAGTTCTGGGTACACGCATCTCCTCCAGGAACATGCACTATGGACTAGCTAGCAGACTGTCTGCAGCTAGTATGTATCTTGCTGGAACACCTTGCAGGGTGCAGTGGCTGGCGGCTTGATGATGGAGAATGTCAGACAGTGGTGGGGGGCAGCTGAGTATTTCCAGGCCTACTGTCTGTCTGCTATTGCTTTATGGATGTGTATAGATCTGCATTGACTGCCCTATAGGGTGTCTGTTCCCCCGCAGGACTGTGGTTGATGGTCCCCCCACTGCCACCATTGCAGGGAGGTAGAATGTGGATCTGTTGGTGGGAGATCCTGTTTCCCACCCTGAGTCCCAGAGGGTGGGTTGTGTGGTGGTACATAATACAAACACACCCACCCCCCTCCCCTTGTTAGGTGACTTATAAGGTGCCCTATACAGTAAATCTCCTTAGACTAAGCACTGTATTAGGCACCCCTGGACAGGGCATCTTAGAGGCACCCTGGGTTACGGAACCATAGGTTACGGTGGCCTAACAAGGTTATGGTGCCCTAGGTTAGTGTGGCCTAAGGGCTGCAGGGTGCTGCAGGATGATATGCATGACCTGTGAGGAACAGAGACAGATGTAGCCCTAACACTAGATAGAGCACTCAGGAAAGGCAATGAACAGGTGAGTGAAGGAGGGAGAGCTGGGAGCCGCTGGACCTGCCATATCTGTGGGCATCCCATGTGGCTGCCAGTACTGATGACAAACATGGTGGGGGCAACTATACCACAGCACAGGGTGTTGGCAGTGTAAAGTACTGGAAAGACAGTTGGTGGCAGACGATGGGAATACGTGTCCCCCAGTGGAGGTGGCGGTGGCAGGATAGCTACAATGATGGGTGGACAGAGGAGTGGTGGTGCCATGCAGATCAGACACAGGCGAGGCAAGCATGACGAGGCACAATGCAGGAAAGGGTAGCAATGCAGGACATGGGGTGACAGCCCGCATAGGCAGACAGGTCTCTACACAGCTGACACATGCAGATAGATGGACCAAGGGAATGTTGGCAATTGTGGCAAGGGTATTATGGGCTGGCAGCACAAATATGACTGTTTCAGGCATGTGCACTATTTGAGTAGGACAGGCATGAGAGGAGGGAACAATGAGGAATTGAACCCATGAACACTGCCAGGAATGGCATTGTATTAACCAGTACCTCCATGGTGTATGTCACAGTAATGGCTGGGTACAGAAGGGCTGCAGGTCACCGCACAAACTGTCTGCTCTGAGTGCCAGGATAGGGTAACCCCACCAGTACCCATGATGCAATGCACATGCTGAATAGCTGTCTACAGCTGATCAGAAAATGGGATCTGCACCTCTCCGGTACCTCAGCTTGGAAAGACGAACTGACAGTGTGTGATACTGGCACAGAGTAGCTACACACCATGCCATTGTGCAGGTTCTGTGTTCTCCCTGAGGGATAGGGTGGGTGCCCAGCACTAGGTCCGCAGTACATGTGGTGTTAGAGTTAGGCCCTGCTATACATCCCCATCACTACCAGTGTGTGACAGGTGTTCTTTGCAGTACAGCTGAAGGTACATTTGTTCCAGCTGTGTTCTGCAATCACATGTGGGACTGGACACCACCTAGATTAGTGTGTACCCGGTGTTATGGTTTGGCTGCCCTGGGTACTTGTTATCAGGGCAGTGGGGTGTCTAGACTCGCATGAGGGTGATACAGCACTGCTACTATGGGTCTGAGTGGCATGTACTATATACTCCAAGGGGCCTCCATCACCCCTTTTGTAGATGACTGGAAACAAATAATGTGTGGCACTATGTGGGAACATAGACATGCCATGGCTGCTGCTCGGTCAGAGTGAGAGTGACATGCTGTGGCCACCCTGTCTATGTAGGTGGTGGTCAAGCACTACAGTGTCCCAGCCATTGCCCTCCACCCTGTGCAGATGCATCCTGGCCAATCTGCCCTGTCTGGGCATACCCCCAATACTTTGCTCCTCATTATGCATATTTGCAGGCTAACGCTGGAAGCAGTGTGAGCAATGTGGGCTCAGTGAGGTGTTGGCAGACAAAAAACAAGGGAGAGACATATGCACACTCCCACACCTATCTCAGCATTGTGCAGAGATGGAGGTGGTTGACAACCCTACCCGCTGCACTGGTCCTGATCACAGTGCTGACATTGCTAATCTGTGCAGGGGGTAGTAGTAGTGCTCTGGTGATAACTGCAGCTCTGTGCTGGGGCCAACAGCCTGAAACTCCATGAATCTGTGGATAGTGGAGCCCTTGTGAGTGGGTGTCTGTACCCCTATGCACCACTGCATTGGGGTTTGCCCATGTTGTTGTTGTGGCTGCAGTGTGGGCTAAAACTATGGGGAGAAGCTCTGCAGGATCCACAGATGGGACCTGAACCTCTGACCCTCTGCTCTTGGACATGCCAGCTGAGTGTACTGCACCACACTATTGCCATGGCAGCATAGTGGTCCCTGGGGCTACCCTTATGTTCCTCAACCAGACCTCTTCTGTTGCACTGCACACCCCGTACTGGTACAGGAGCATGGCCTAGGTCCACTTCAGGCGGGTGCCATTGCTCCCTCCAGCAGAATCACCCACCCCCTCTGCCATGCCGCCATGACCATATGCTGTCGGTGCCGGTGGTGTCCCATCCCAGGCCATCCAGGGGGCAGGTAGGCGGCTGCCTAAGTTGTGGGTTCTGGGGTAGGGGTGCCTACATAGATGTCCATGCTTCCCCAGGCACTTCCTGTCAATGTTATGCATCCCTTGGGGTGCCTGCTGGGTAGTGTCTCCTGGATGGGACACTGTGGGCCACAGACTCATGGGCATGTCTGACCCTGGTCAGTTGCTGTCTTGCTGGTTTCCATTTTCTGCATTCCTATGTGCCACCTTGGCAACTGCCTAGTCCACTCTGTGCCCCAGTAGCCCCCACTGCATGTCCCGCCTGCAGCCCCCTTGCCCCATTTGCACTATCACCATAGTGGCCTTTCATACCAGGGCACTATGCTGTTGCTGCAAATGGAGCACTACTATCACCTTTCTTGGGCTCCCTATGCTGTACATTGCTGACACAGAACTGGTTTCTCTCTCTTGCAAATGTGTGCTAACACCAGGTTTTCAGGTGCATTAGGATTCAGCCCTTAATTTCTCCACGTTAGTGTGAAAGGGGCCTCTCCCCGCCCACTCCCCGCCCATTGACCCCTTCTCTCCGCCCTCTCTCCACCCTTTTCTGGACTTACCGCAGCCGGGAACGTTAAGGCGTGTTACCACAGTTTAGTAAACATACCCCTAAGACCGCTTCTTCGGGAATGGGAGTAATTGTCAAGAACAAGTTGAATATACCGCCCATGATTGATGATACTCCTAGGGGTGATTATAGTAAGTGAAAGAGTTGGTGCTAAGTAGATTGTCATTGTAGCTAGCTCTGTGTTTTAAACCATATTTAGAAGAAAAAGAACAACAGTTGATAACATAGTTATTATTATTGAGCATTCTTTATTACTGTAATGCATTGCATATGGGGTTAAAAGGAAAATGGTTGAAGAAATTACAGGCTGTGCAAAATGCAATTGCAAGGCTTTTATTAGGAGGAAAGAAAAATGAGATTGCTCGATCATTGTTGAAGAAGCTACGTGGGCTCCCTCTGAAGGAGAGGTGTTGTTTTAAATTATTAGTTATAACTTTTAAGACCATTTGAATTGGTAAACACATGTATTTTAAAAAATAGAATACGAATGTATAATCCAAGAAGATAATTACACTCCTTCCAAGGTAACTTTTCAGAAGTACCTGGATTTTCATTTATTCATATATCAACTTGGAAATCCAAAGCATTTGTGTGACTTGACCTATCTATTCAAGGAAGTGATTTAAAACGGGGTCATACTAAATGTGGTACCTGCAATATTTGTAATGTTACGCTGGAATTGACCGAATGTAAATATTAAGAGACAACATTTGCCCTAAAAAAACAGACAACTTGTGGATCCACGTATGTGGTGTATGCCATTCAGTGCCCATGCCAACTGTTGAACATTGGTAAAACTATCCGGCCTCTAAGAATTAGAATTAATGAACATAATAGTCGGTTGCACTGTAAGAAAACAGAAGCGCCCATAGTAGCTCATTGCTTAACTTTTTACCATCAATTTGATCAACTTCGTTGCTTCTGTATAGATCAAGTGACTGCAGGTTTTGCTGGCAAGATGAGAGATCAAAGCCTGTTGATATGCGAACAACGGTGGATATATACTTTACGGTCTACCTATCCAGGAGGTTTAAATGCTCAAATCGATTGGACGGTTTGCGTCTGAAATTGTGACTAAGAAAATTGGTATGAATAACAGAAGAATGTAATACCAACGGGATTGTGGGTGATCTGCAGAAATAATTTTGACTGCATAGCAGCAGTTGTTTGACAATTGTGACTGTATTGTATGGCTCACCCATGTGGGACAGGGCCGGTAGAACATCAATGGTTGTGATGAATGAGTGTGTGAACACAGCTGTTGCAAATGCGAGGGGGTTAGTAGGCAGAACCTGCATAAAAGCATGTCCTTCTTATCGCCATTACGCGTGCACGGCGTTTTTTAGCAATGACAAGCCCGTGATGAGAGCTGCGAGGTATGACTTCTCTCGTTGGTATGATTGGATTGGTTTCTAAAGCATATTGAAGTCTGAAAATAATGAACTTTAGTAAGAAAAATACTGACTTTGTTCATTTGTATTATTTAGAACTTACAGAGATGAGTAGTTGCTGCATACTTATAAAGAGCTGGATTCCCCCGAAGAAACCGCTTGGTCGGTGAAACACATCAGCGCTCAAGATTCGCGTTGGGACCCGTGTTCTGACTCAAACTATTTTTACAGATAAGCAATTTTCGCTACTTATTTAAGTGGTTAAATGAGTCATGACTATGGGGTATGTTTACTAAAGTGCGGTAATCGTGAATAACGCGCATAACGTATGTTTTACGATCGTTTGCATGTCAGAATGCGCGTTCTGACGTGCGAACGATTGTAAAACGTACGTTACGCGCGTTAACCGCATTTAACGATCGTAAACCCCCGCGGCGCGTTAAAACAGCGCAGAAGGTGGAGAGTGGGCGGAGAGAAGGGGTCAATGGGTGGAGAGTGGGCGGGGAGAGGCTCCCCTCACACTAACGCGCTGAATTTCTGAGCTCAATTCCAACGCGAATGAAAACCTGTCGTTAAAGGCATATTAAAGGGAAGAGAAACCATTTCCGTCAGCAATGTATAGCAAAACCGGGGAAACCTACAAAACGTGAGCAGTGTGATACATGTGCACAGAACAAAATGTCACATAAAACCTTAAAAATGACCACAAGAAACATTGTAATAATTATAATTCAGCTGGGCAACAGTGATAGCAATGGGCAACAATGAACAACACTCCCAGGAATGCACCACAAAAACGAAATGATGTTTGGAAGGGTCTACGCTCCATAGACCCTTTCAAAGATCATTTCATTGTAATGGAGCTTTCCTGGGAGTGTTTTGTAATCTTGCCCAATGATATCATTGTTGCCCAACTTGGTTATGGGTGTTTGCCCCTTTTTTCGAGGTCTTTTTTGAGGTTTACTTGCACCTTTGTCTCCATACAAGGTAAATGAGCCCACAGTAAACTTGTGCAGAGCAGGGTGCCTGACTCGTCAGGCCGGTTTTCCTATCTCCAGGGACTGCACTGTCTCTGTGGCCACAGTGTGGTGCAACGGACACAGCCAGTGCCTGTAAGACCAGAGGGTCACAGGTTCAAATCCCAGCTGGGGCTCCTGCCAACCCAGTCCCCATAGTTTTACCCACCACTAAACAGTGATAGTAAAGACACTCCTTTATTGCAGAGAACATACGCATGGTTAATACGCCTATATTTTACCACACCAAACACAGACAACAGAAACAGGCGCATTACCTAGAGCAGAGTCTCGCAAATGCAGTCCTGGAGGGCCCCACACCATTCAGGTTCCATGCTGCCTCTAATAAAGATGCTTGTGCTGCATATCTATGCACCACCCCCATTGTATGCAGATGTAGCTCATGCATATTTATGAGGGACAGCATGAAACCCCGAACCGTGTTTGGAACACCAGGACTGGAGTTGGGGAACTCTGCCGTAAAGCTGCAGCCAACAGGGCCAGACACACCCACACACATACCCACAGGCCCTATTGGCCAATGCCTCCTGGAGAGGCAGGACATTGGGCCCTGCCTGTATCTCCCAATACTAGCAGTTGCATACCTTAGCAATGCCACCCTACACCTGGGTATATGGTACACAGCTATCAAACGTTTCCTATGATAACTGGCAGATATCAATTCCTACGTTAAGCACATTTTGCTCAGTGAGCTTCACCATAACAATCATTCTGATGTCTGTGGTGTGTGCTGCAGGTCTGGTCTCTGACAGTGTCTACCACCCTGGGGAGTGACCCCCAACAGTCTTGCGTACCATATCCATGCCTGTACTGTGCCCAGGACTGGTGTGGTGCGTATGGCTGCTGAACACGTCTATAGTAGCACAATGCTGGCATAGGTGTGGGGGTGGCTGTCCGTCTATCCAGTGTGTGGTGGCTGCAAACACCTTCCACAGCCCACACTGCCAGCAATGTTGCCAGTATTGGGCTGCCAATGTGCATAATGAGGAGCAAGGTACCATGGGTATAGGCCGGACAGGGTGGCCTGGCCAGGGTGCATCTGCACAGGGCATAGGACAGTGACAGGCACATTTTAGTGCCCGGCCACCATCTACACAGACAGGGTGACCTCAGTATGTCCTGCTGAGAGATCACTCTCACCCTGACTGTGCAGTGACCACAGCATGGCTAGGCACCCCCATAGTGCTATATAGTATTTCTCTCATGTGATAGATATGGGTTTCCTTTTGGGGTCCAGTCACTGATGTATCTGTTTGCTGTGTATGCTGACATCCCAGTTCTGGGTGCATGCATCTCCACTGAGTACATGTACTATTGACTATCTAGCAGACTGTTTGCAGCTGGTATGTGTTGTGATGGAGTGGTTTGCAGTGGCTGATGGCTTGCAGCAGGAGAATATCAGATAGTGGTGGGGTGCAGCTTGCCATATCCAGGCCTAATGTCTGTCTGCTATTGTGTTATGGATGTGCACAGAGTTGCATTGACTGCTCTGTGGGGTGTCTGTTCCTCAGCAGGACTGGGGTTCATGTTCCCCTCTACTGCCACCTTTGCAGGGAGGTAGAATGTGGATCTATTGTTGGTGAGGGCTTGTTTGCCACCCTTGTCCCTGGGGGAGGGGTGGTGGTGCATGGGCCATCTAGGGGTCCATGGGGGCAACACCTGACTGAAGCAGACAGGGATATTCAAGGTGTTTGTGCAGAAACTACCTATCTCACACATTTAACACTGCTTTGGACCTGTGCCATGGCCTCTTTCAGCCATGGACGGTGCTGTGGACCTGGTGCTGGGCGCCTCACTGCACCCTCAGGGTGAGCACAGTACCCGCACAATGTGACGGTGTGTAGCTACTCTGTGCCAGTACAACACACGGTCAGTACCCCCTACCAGGCCGAGGTGCTGTGGGGGTGCACATGGTCACTTCCCCCTACCAGGCCGAGGTGCTGTGGGGGTGCATTCCCCATGGTGTGTATCTGTGGACAGCTGATTTGCATGTGCAGTGCATCATGGGTGTGACTGGCACAATCCAACCCTGGGAAGATCCAGCGCCTGCTCACAGGCTCTGATAAACCATAGGCCATCACACGTACATCTGTTAGCATAATGCATAGGTGCAAGACACCCGAAAGTGTCTGTAATATAAGGTGCCCACGCTGGTAAAAACACACGTACCCACGCACGATTGTACGCACGCACCAACGCACGGGGCTACGCCTGTACCAACGCACGCAGTCATGCACGCACCAACGTACATGGCTATGCACACTGCGAGGGTGTGTTTCTGTAACCGCTACTCAACGTAAAGAAAAATATGCCTCCTCATTCCCTCTGTAATGTACAGGGTGATGCCTGGACCAGCCTTCTGCATTAGGCACACTGGGGACTCCAACCCATGCTGACTGTAACAGCGGTCAGTACACTAACCATTGTGCTACAGCTCTGTTTCAGTGATTTGTGTCTGTACGCCTTCATACGATTAACGCGCAGTAATGCGCCACGGCGCCCTGTAACGCTCGTTAGTTTTTGGAACGCGCGTTAGTGGTTATGATGTCCCGCCCATGTCCTTTTTTGGCTTTCCTTTCACTAACGCGGCTCCTAACGCGATTTGCACTAACGCAGTTTAGTAAACATACCCCTATATAACCAGCTGAATCATACATGGATAGTGACTTTCTTTAATAATTTATTATAAAATATTTTTAAAGGGAATATTCAGGTCCTTGATGCAATATAGGGGATTGGAGTTTAGAGGTTTTCACCTGACATGATCCTTCCCCGATCTAGTCTGAGACCTGTTCCCTAAATGATACAGTATTTTCTGAATACTGTCAGACGGCTGCCTAGGGTGAGAACTTACACAATCTTGACGATGCATATATTCATATGATTCTTGCAAGGTATTGTGGGTAATGTAGTTCTTTCACTCCCAAACACAGCTGAAGTCAATAATTGAGTTGTGATACCAGTGGTAAGGCCAATAAAATACTTCTTTTATTGATGGGGTTTAATTCACCCAGCACAAATATGCTTGATAGCAATATAAATGAGGTTACTTGCTTGCAGTGTTTAAATGGATAACATAAAGTCACAAAGCAAATCAGAAAACAACCTTCAGCTTGTCAGGCAATTAGCTAATGTTTTCTTAGCAAATAATTACCAAATAAAAAGGCACAAAGAAATGAATAAACTTTGCTTGTTAGGTTAACTTCTGCTTGTTTTCCACGCAGATCCCAGCAGTGATTCTCCCTTGCTCACACACACAATCAGGTGCAGCTTTAATTACTATCAATTGACCAGCTGAAAGCCTTTAGCTGGCTGGCTGCTACTGTGTGAACCCAAATCCTGCTTTAAGAGCTGTTTGCAGTGGAAATAAAGAACAAAGTTAGGTTTCTTTGTGATGGCTGATGTGTTTGCTCACAGAAAGCTAGCAATAGCATTTAGATAGAGAACAGTCCATGTAATGAATAGTTTCATCTGCTGTATCTCCCCCTTCATCAATCAGCATAGGGTCACTATCATACATTGGCACAGACGAGTCTTTCCATAAGGCACTATCATGAGAATGCTTATTCCCTTGCTGCCATTCACTATTATAGATAGGGTCTGGATCAGTGTTCATACCTGAGCCTCTCCTGCTATCATAATTCCTCTCTGTATAGCCTGGCCAGTATGTAATCCAGTTCTGATGTCCAGCCTTCCAATCTTGATCCCTGGACACTGGATCTTTCCTCACATACCTTCTGGCATAGGTCTGAAAGTCCCTTCCACGTGTAGTCTTCTCTCTCTCAGGTAGCCACTGGTGATTCCTATCTCTGCCATTCCATTCCTCTGGCTGACTCCAGTCCAATGGACTCTGCTGGCACTTGGAATACCTCCCAGTATGGGTACTGCCTTGGACTCTCCCAAACCTGCCAATGGCCTTTCTTCTCTTCCTTCCAGAGAGTTTCCTTCTCTCTCTATCCGCTTGGCTTGGCTTCTGCTTCTCGAGATGATGTTGGTGCTTGAGCTTGAAGCTGTTGCTGTATCTTTTCCTGAAGCTCTTTCTGTAGCTGAAGCTATTATCTGTAGAATAAGCTCTATTCTTATTCTGTCCTAATGTGTGTTCCTCCCTAACACAGCGCAGCTGTGTTGAATCAGGCCCTGCCCTTTGAGATGAGTGCTTAGGGATTACCTCATAGCTCTCTTGATTGCACACACGTTTTCTCACTTCAGCCCCTCTCATGGCTGCTGGAAACCTGGTGCATTCTGGGACTGGTAGTCTTTTATGTGAAAACTCTGTTTTCTTACTTCTACCAAAACTGACAGGTTGCTTGTTCAGAGTCACATCATCTTTTCTATAGCTCCTACCTGAGCTATGATAAGCTTCCTTATCACAATAAGTGAGTGAGTTGAGCAATTTTGTGCCTCTGTATTTGAGGACTGTGTATGACTTTTGATTTCCCTCTCTCTCTAACCCTGAAAGTTTTTTCCCTTTTTCTCTCTAAAGTCTTTTCCTTCCTAACACATGTTTCTCTCTCTCTGAAATCCAAGAACAAAATGCTGTTGGTTTCAGATTCATGATTACATCATCAGCCATGGGATTTGGAAGTGAGGCTGGGATACATAAGAACATAAGAACATAAGATATGCCATACTGGGTCAGACCAAGGTCCATCAAGCCCAGTATTCTGTTTCCAACAGTGGCCAATCTAGGTCATATGTACCCAGCAGTTTCCCCAAGGGACACAGGTTCCACAATGCTTGTATTGGTTCAAGCATTGATATCCTGGGTCCCTTCTTAATAATGGTTTATGGACCTTTCCTCCAGGAACTTGTCCAAACCTTTTTTAAACCCAGCTACACTAACAGCCTTTACTACATCCTCCGGTAACAAAATTCCAGAGTTTGATTGCACGCTGAGTGAAAAAATATTTTCTTTTATTAGTCTTAAATAGTTTACCCTGTAGCTTCATTGCATGTCCCCTAGTCTTTCTATATTCTGATAAGGTAAACAATCGATCTACGTTTACCCGTTCCACTCCGTTCATTAATTTATAGACTTCTATCATATCTCCCTTTAGCTGTCTCTTTTCCAGGTTAAAGAGCCCTAACCTTTTTAGCCTTTCTTCATAGGAGTATCCTTCCATCCCCTTTACCATTTTGGTGGCTCTTCTCTGAACCTTTTCTAAAATCGCTATATCCTTTTTAAGATACAGCGACCAGAATTGCACACAATATTCAAGGTGCGGTCTCACCATGGAACGATATAGAGGCATTGTAATATCTTTTGTTTTATTTTCCATTCCTTTCTTTATCATACCTAGCATTCTATTTGCTCTCTTAGCCGTTGCTGCACACTGGGCCGAGAGTTTTAACATGGTATCCACAATGACGCCTAAATCTTTTTCCTGGGTGGTGGTTCCTAATGTGGAACCTTGCATCGTGTAACCATAGTTTGGGTTGTTCTTCCCTAGGTGCATAACCTTGCACTTGTCCACATTAAATTTCATCTGCCATTTTGATGCCCAGTCTTCCAATTTATTAAGATCCTCTTGCAATTTTTCACAATCCTCTTGGGTTTTAACAACTTTAAATAGTTTTGTGTCTTCGGCAAATTTGAAAACCTCACTCGTTATTCCACTTTCCAGGTCATTTATGAATATGTCAAAAAGCAGCGGATCCAGCACAGATCCCTGGGGTACACCACTATTCACCTTTCTCCATTGGGAAAATTGGCCATTTAGTCCTACCCTCTGCTTTCTATCTTTTAACCAGTTCCTGATCCACAATAGTACACTGCCTCCTATCCCATGACTCTTTAGTTTTGCCAAAAGTCTCTGATGAGGGACCTTGTCAAAGGCTTTCTGAAAGTTCAGATACACAATATCAACCGACTCACCTTTGTCCACCTGATTATTCACTCCTTCAAAAAAACATAACAGATTAGTAAGACAAGATCTTCCTTGTCTAAAGCCATGTTGGCTGTCTCCCATGACTATCTACATGCTGAGTAATTTTATTCTTTATGATGGTTTCTACCATTTTTCCTGGTACTGATGTCAGGCTCACCGGTCTGTAGTTTCCCGGATCACCCCTGGAACCCTTTTTAAAAATTGGTGTTACATTGGCGATCCTCCAATCTTCAGGTATTAGAGATGATTTTAATGATAGTTCACAGATTACTAATAGCAGGTCTGCAATCTCATATTTCAGTTCTTTCAACACCCTTGGATGTATACCATCCGGCCCAGGTGATTTGCTACTCTTCAGTTTATCTAATAGTTGTAATACATCTTCCCGATGTATCAATATTTCCTTCAATTCTTCCGCACCTTTAAATACCACTTCAGTCATAGGTAACATCCCTACATCTTCCACAGTAAAGACGGAAACAAAGAATTAATTCAATCTTTACGCTATTGCTTTGTCGCCTCTTAGTGCGCCTTTAACCCCTTTATCATCTAATGGACCAACTGACTCTCTCACAGGTTTTTTGCTACGAATGTACTTGAAAAGGTCTTTACTTCACGTTTTTGCTTCCGCAGCAAGCTTCTTCTCAAATTCTCCCTTTGCCTGCCTTATCAATGCCTTGCATTTGACTTGCCAGTGCTTGTGCTGTTTCCAGGTTTTGTCATTTGGCTCTTTTTTCCATTTCCTGAAAGATGCTTTTTTGGCAACAACAGCCTCTCTGACCTCACCTTTAAACCATGCTGGCAGTTTTTTGGACTTCCTTCCACTTTTCTTAAAGCGTGGAATACAGCTGGTCTGGGCTTCCAAGATAGTATTTTTCAACAACAGCCAAGCCTGATGTATGCCTTTAACCTTTGCAACTGCTCCTTTTAGTTTTTTCTTAACTGTTTTCCTCATTTTATCATAGTCTCCCTTTCGAAAGTTAAAAGGTAGTACTGTGGATTTCCTTACTATCCCTCTTCCACTAATTAAATCAAAGGCGATCATGCTATGATCACTATTGCCAAGTGGCCCCAACATCCTTATCTCTTGCACTAGATCTGTTGTTCCACTAAGGACTAGGTCTAATATGGCTTCCCCTCTGGTCGGTTCTTGAACCAGCTGCTCCAAGAAGCAGTCATTTATTTCATCTAGGAACTTTATCTCCCTAGCATGTCCTGACGTGACACTGACCCAGTCGATACCGGGGTAGTTGAAATCATCCATTATTATTACTGCACTGTAACTTTTGTTAGCTTCCTTGATTTCTTTGAGCATTTCATCATCCATTTGGTCATTCTGGCAAGGCGCTCGATAGTACACCCCCACTGCCATTGCCTTCCCCCTTTTACATGGAATTTCAATCCATATAGATTCTACAGCAGATTTTGTTTCCTGCAAAACTTTAATCCTTTCTGACTCAATGCCCTCTCTAACATAGAGAGCAACCCCTCCACCAATTTGATGAGCTCTATCATTACGATATAGTTTGTACCCAGGTATCACAATGTCCCACTGGTTGTCCTCCTTCCACCATGTCTCTTATATTCCAATCATATCTAACCTTTCATTTAGTGCTATATATTCTAACTCTCCCATCTTATTTTTTAGACTTCTAGCATTTGCATACAAGCATTTTAGAGAATGTATTTTACTCATATTAATTTGGCTATTGTTAGACATGGGTAATTTGGGATCTTTAAGCTCAGTCTGCTCCATACTTGAGGGCATTTGGGCTACTTTACTCTTTTGTGTAACCTCTCTGCTTTTGGTAGTGTCCTTCAAAGATACATTCTTCCGAACCATCTGCTCTTGGGCGACTGTCGGCTTTCCCCTAATATCTACACTTGTATACACTTGTCTGGCTGCTTGTCAAAAGTTTCAGCATACTAGGATCCAATGACTTCTTTCTTTTTGTTTCTTTCTAAAGTGGCTCTTGACTCATCAGGGATTGAGCCTATGATTGTCAGGTTCACAGGCTGGAGACTTATAGCTGAAGCCATAGGAGCTGCACTGCCAAGGTAAAAGTCAGCGGATATTTATCTTCTGGGTGGCAGGAATCCCATTGGACCAGCATAGGGCATGTCTTTGATTAGGGGTCAAATGCTGGCCCAATTGGCTCCTCTAGAAGCTTGTGTTTCTGGGCAAGCCTTTCTCTTTTACTTTTATTTACTCTTAGGGGTATTTTTACTAAACCAGACTAACGGTTAACCCTGACTATGTTCAATTAGGTTCCAATGGGACCTAGTTGCAGATAGCCCAGGTTAACGTTAACCTGGTTTAGTAAACATACCCCTTAGTGAGGATTTGAAAATATCTGTCTTTTGGTGGTTTTGCTTTACATTCTGTAGTATGGTGTAGTCAATCGTGTATAGCGTACTGATATACTTTAGTGATGAACATCATTAAGGTCTTAAGAGTTTTACTTAAAGAAGGTGCTGTATGTTTAAAAAAGTTCTTGCAATATTACTGGTACAGGATCTAAGTGAAGAAATCAATTTTCAACCATTTCCATGAAGTTATTAAACCTAGATTAAGGGAAGGGTCATTGGATGAGTTTTATCAAATTTAATTAAAATTACTTAAAAATCTAACATTCATTAATTTAAATGATAAAGGCTTTCCTCTTTGTTCTTTGACAATCCAATATTCATATATAGTAAAAGGATAAATAATGCAAAGAAAAATGACAACGTTTTAGTTAATGCCTTCAATAATATGTGAGTTATTTAAATAGGGTACTGAATTCCGTTTGCTTAAAATTGAGTCATTGATTTAAATGACCTAAGTAATTGGTTTATTCAATTACTAAAGTCTTGTATCAGAAATGCTCTTTCTGATTTAAATTGGAATTAATAAAAGATCTGTGGGAGCCACATATTTATTATTAAAGTCTTGATTCACTAAACCTTTGTCAGAGAGCATAGTGTAAAATGCATCAGGAAACAGCCAAGATCTCTTTAACCAACACATGCAGAAGGGTTGGCCATCCCTATTTTAATATTTGGATTAATAATGGATATGCATTTTTGCATTAATCTTTTGTAGTGTGAATTACTTTTATTATTTTTCAGTGAAGTACCTTGTACAAGTTTTACAATTCGCAATAAAAGTAAAAATGGAAAACAGAAAGAAAACATATTAATAGAGTTACAGTACTAATGCATGCTACTGTGTTACCATGAACTAATGCTATTAATGTGCATTATTTGCAATTAGGTCCCATTATACAGGGTGGCCCAAAAAAAGTGAGAACATCTCGTAGCATATAAGTTATTTAAAAATTCAAAAAGACAGATATAAATGATTGACAAATTAAAAAAAAAAAAAAAGATGGCGACTGGAAATTGTTGAAATAAAGACGTTATGTGGCTAAAAAAGGTAAATAAGTAAACTATTTAAGCTTTTAATTTACCTTCAAGGTGGAATGTCCCCCATGCAAATGGCTGACCTCGGATGTACAGGGCTGACTTCGGAATTGGCCCTGTATGTCCAGGGTCTTGGTGCCACCCACAGCCCGCCCTCGCATCCATTCCTCCGCCTCTTCTCCCCTTCTCCAGCATCCACCTACCTTCTTCTCAAATATCCATTTACTCTGCCTTTCCTCCATCCTAGCATCCATCCCTCTGCCCCTCCATCTTTCCTTCCAATGCATATGCCCTTTCTTCTCTGCCCACAGTATTTGTCCTTCTCAGCCCCCTTGTGTCAGCCCCCCTTTCCCATCCACAGCCCCTGCCTAAGCCACCAGCCCTTTTCTCCCATCTGTCTACTTGTCAGCCCACTAGCCTTAGCCTCAGCCTCCTTCTCCCATGCTCAGCATTAAACCCCTATTCCCACCTCCATCCCTAGCATCTGCCCATTTTCCTACCCCTAGTATCTCATGTTAGTGCTGAGCCTCCTTCTTTCAGTCCTAGCATCACCCTCCTTCTGCCACATCCACCATCAGCCAACATGAGTCCTCTTCTGCCATCCCCAAACTTGTATCAGCTCCAGTCCCTTTCTCCCAACCCCAGCACCTGCATTATCCCTCAGACCCCTTCTTCCAGCTTCAGCCCCTGCATTAACCCCTAGCCTCGTCCTCCAGTATCAGACACCTTTCTCCACTCTGCCATTTGCCAGTCAGCCTCCTTGTCTTTTTCCCCTTTCTCCCAATCCAGCATTTCCCCTCTATCTCCCTATTCCCAATTCTTCTGACACATTTCCTGCTCTGAGGGGGTGAGGCCCAGCAGAGACTTGCAGAGGCTTGCTTGTGAAGTATCCGTGGCATATTAACTTTCTTTTTACATCTGACACTGTTGTGGCAAAAGGAAGCAGCTGTGAGAGGAACCACGAAGGTCTGAGGGGAGGGGTGGACCATGGGGGGGGGGGGGGGGGTGGGTAAAAAATGAACCTGTCTTGAATTTCTGAGAAAAGGTGTGAGCTAAATCCAATTTCCTTTACCTTTAGTGGCGATACTCAGTTACTAACCAAATAGCACAACCCCATTGACCTGCCCTAATCTTTATGCAGTTTGCCTACTTGGTTAGGAACTAAATATTGCTACTAACTGGTAGTCACTGGGACTGCCCTACCTCTGCTTATGGACTGCCTCAGAGTAACCAAATGCTTTCGAGGTGGTTTGTGGGGATATTCTGCAGCAGTAACTGGTTAGTGCTGCTGAATATCGGGTCGAGTAGGGTTATGGGCTTTGCAGGCCCTGCAGATGCATAAACACGTCTGAATATCATCCTCAAAGTATAGCGCATTTCTACTAAAAGCAAAACTTCAAGTCCTTGGTCAAATCTTTCCTTTGCATTTGAGCTGAAGATGGGGCCTGGGGACTGACCAGACGCCCATAGTGTTTGAACCCCTTTTACTATCTCTATCCTGTCTGCAATGGAGTTCTTTTAAAGCTTTATATTGTCTTTGCATATCTTATTTTATCTTATTTCATTCTATGTTTTAACCTTGGGAGATGTAAACTGTTTTGGATGCTCGCAAAAAAAGCGGCATACCAAGTACAATAACTATAAAGCATAAACCATAACTTTCATACTTCAGAAACGGCGTAGAGGGGGATAACCTTCATGGAGCATCAGTTAGAACTCTAAAGAACAAGAGAGGAGTAACTTGCATGGAGCAGCAGCTACAACTCTGAACAGTGTATCGCAAAAGGCTACGAGGCAAATCTGGAAAACGAGAGCACGGGCACTCCTCTGTCCTTTTCTCCTGCTGCAGCCATGATGAGGTGTGAACTTCCAGTAACACGTCATTTCTTCTCTGTTTCTTGAAAGTAATCACAGGCAAGTTAGATGCAAGGCATCGATAAAGCAGGCAAAGAGAGAATCTGAAAAGAAGCTTGCTGTGCAAGCAAACACTCATAATAAAATCAAGTACATTTGTAACAAAAAACACTGTGAGCAGTGGACCATAAAAGGAGCACTCAGGGAGGACAAGGCCATAGCGGAGAGACTGAATGAATTCTCTGCTTTGGTCTTTATTGAAGAAGATGTAGGGAAGTTAACCATACCAGAAATGATATTTAAAGGTGCTGTATCGGAAGAATTGAAACAAATCTCGATAAACCTGGAAGATGAAATACAGCAATGTGATAAACTAAAGAGTAGCAAATCATCTGGTATACATCCCAGGATGCTGAAAGAACTAAAAAATGAGATTGCCGACCTATAATTACTAATCTCTGAACTATCAAAAAAATAGTCTGTAGTACCTGAAGATTGAAGAGTGGCCAACGTAATGCCAATTTTTAAAAATGGTTCCAGGGGTACTCTGGGAAACTATAGACCAGTGAGCCTGATGTTAATACTGGGCAAAATGGTAGAAACCATTATAAAACATTAAATTACTGAGCATGTAGATAGTCATGGTTTAATGGGACAAAGCCGACACAGATTTAGCCAAGAAATGTCTTACTAATCTCTTATATTTTGTTTGAAGGTGTGTATAAAGAGGTAGATAAAGTTGAGCTGGGATGACAAGGCCCCATATGAGGAGGAAATTAAAAAGTCAGTGTACTATTGTGGATTGGGAACTGGTTAAAAGATAGAAAGCAGAGAGTAGGGCTAACTGGCCAATTTTCTCAATGGAAAAAGGTAAATAGCGGTGAATAGTGCTTTCTAACATTTTCATAAATGACCTAGAAATGGAAACAATGACTGAAGTGATCAAATAATTCAAAGTTGTTAAAACACAAGAAGATTATGAAAAATTGCAAGAGAATCTTGACAAATTGGGATACTGAGGGGTCTATTCTGTTCAGTGAATTGCAGGTCTGCACGTCCAATCCAGATGTCCAGACCCGCTATTCGCCTGGCCAGCATCGGGGAAACAGAGCTCCCTGCATATAGAGCTGAGCTGTATGGGGAGCTCTGTTTGTAGGCGTGTGGGCAGCCGCAGGCAAGGCGAGGGCGGGCTCTGGGTGGCACCAAGACCCTGGACATACAGGGCCGATTACGAAGTCAGCCCTGTACGTCTGGGGTCAACCATTTGCATGGGGGACATTCCACCTTGAAGGTGGAATAAGTCCCTCTGGATGGAGGATGTTGGGCATCCCTGGCCCGGAAAGGCAAGTATGGGGGTGCAGGGGGTTCCCTGCTGCCTGACCCTGGCCACAGCAGGCCCAGGCAGGGGACGTCCAGATCGGAATAAGCCTCTGGGTGTGCAAATGGCAGATGAAATTTAATATGGATAAGTGCAAACTATGGTTACATGATGCAAGGTTCCACATTAGGAATCACCACCCAGGAAAAAGATCTAGGCGTTATTGGGGATAATACATTGAAACCCTCCGCCCAGTTTGCAGTAGCGGCCAAAAAAGCAAACAGAATTCTAGGAATCATAAGGAAAGGAATGGAGAATAAAATGAAGGATATTATAATGCTTCCGTATCGCTCCATGGTGCAACTACAGCTTGAATATTGTGTGCAGTTCTGATTGCCATATCTTAAAAAGGATATAGCAGAATTAGAAAAGATACAGAGAAGAGTGACCAAAATGATACAGGGGATGAAAGAATACTTCTAAGAGGAAAGGTTTAAAAGGTTAGGGCTCTTCAACTTGGAAAAGAGATGGCGGAGGGGAGATATGATAGAGATCTATGAAATAATGAGTGGAGTGGAACAGGTAAACGTAGGTCGGTTGTTTATTCCTTCAAAAAGTCGAAAGACTAGTGGGCGTGCAATGAAGCTACAATGTATCATATTCATTACCAGAGGATGTAGTAAAAGCTGTTAGTGTAGCTGGGTTTAAAAGAGCTTTGGACACGTTTTTGGAGGAAGATTTCATAAACTATTATAAAAGCAGACTGGGGAAATTCACGGATTACCCCTGGTATAAGTAGCATGGAATCTACCTTTTGGGAACCTGACAGGTACTTGTGACCTGGATTGTCCACTGCTGGAAAGAGGATACTGGGCTTGATGGACCTTTGGTCTGATCCAGTATGGCGTATCTTATGAGTATTTTATATGGTCCCATGGGCACTGCTCCTTTTCCTCCCACTTGGGGAGTATTGCTTGTCATGCCTATGCAGCCCTACCAACCCAGGTTCTGCTGGCTATCTCAGAAATGGCCCAATGATATCTGACACCCTAGGCAAACTTTCAGCTGTGTGTTCCCCCACCCCAGGGCAGCTTAATGCTGTGTTGTCCAGTGGTGATGTAGTGCACTATAACAATACTTGCATTATTGCAATCCAAGAGGAATATGTATAAAACCTATGGAAAATATATGTGACCATACAGACATGAAAAGTGATGTTTATAAAAAGCAAGGTTTGGCAGATAGCGGAGTGGGCAGATTTATGGAGGGGACATGAGACCTATAAAATTAATCTTTTCACTGACGACATGCTCCTTTTTATCAACCAGGCCAGCGAAAGGTTAGGGCAAGTGATGGACACTATAGCAGGCTTTGGAGCCTTCTCAGGCCTCAAAATCAAATGGAGCAAGTCGCAGACCATGGCGGCTTCCTGGACTTCCTGGTGCTGGGACAGGAAAATTTTCCACTAGCCTGGGCGGGTGAATTTCTCAAGTATCTGGAGCTCTACTTGTGCGTGGACCCAAAGAAAGTCTATGACAAGAACGTTCGGGACAAAGTGGGGGGCTGAAGGCTTTGTGCGAATGCTAGCGGGAACTCCCCTTGTCCCTTTTGGGGAGGGTGGCGCTGGTAAAAATGGTGGTGCTGTCGCATATCTTATACCCATTGCAAATTATACCCTTTTGGGTCAAGGGGATGGAGGAGTGCGCTATAAGAGCATGCTGTGCTCCTTTTTGTGGTGTGGGAAAGGGGCATGGATCAGCTGTGCCAAGCTTGCGGTGGACAGACAGGGGAGGGGTAGGGCTGCCTGACATATGCCTCTACAATGTGGCGGTGCTCCTGTGGTGGGTGGATGAGTTGCATGCTAGGAGGGGGGGAACATATGCACCCCCGGAGTTCTTTGATGTCAGTTGCCAGCCATATAAACGGTTTATTTATTGAAGACCAGTCAGGAATGGGGCAAGAGGATGGATTTGGTTCCTGACCCCCCTGGGGAAAATGTGGGCTTGGTGGAGGGAGATAGTGGGTGGAGGTAAAGGAAGGTTTCCCTTTGGATGCTTGGTGGAAACCCAGAGTTTACCCCAGGCGTAGGATGATCGGTTTTCAACCAGTGGGCTACCAAGGGGTGTCGATATGTGAGTCAGCTGTTGGAGGTTGGGGGGAGGGCACGGATTTCCTACCTTTGATCAAATAAAGGAAAAGTGGGAGCTCCCGAATAAACATCTCATGGTGTACCTGCAGAGTCATTGTGTAGAATCTCAGTTCTGGGAAGACAATGATCAGAAGGGCTTTATAGCAGTGGAGAAATGTTTTCTGCAGATTACTGTTAAGCAGAACAAACTTTCCTATTGGTAACAAATGGGAAGAGAGCAATGGCAGATGGAGTGGGGAGGGCCGCTGGATGACTTTTGGACAAGGGAGTTGGGAGAGCAGGTGGATCAACCCTTCCTCCAGAAGTGCTTTTGAGAAGTCTTTGCTTTAACGCCAAGCACTGCACTGCAAGAAATACAATACAAGATCCTGCATCACGCATATCTCACTAGGTACAGAGGGGTGAGGTTGAAGTTGTGGGAGAATCCCAAGTGTCTGAGGTGCCAGGCACATAGAGGGCCTATTGTGTACACAGTTTTAGAGAGTGAGCCCCTGTGTCTGCTTTGGCAGACGGTCCTGACCCATGTGCAGAGGGTAATAGGGGCTCAGGTGGAAGGGACCTTCACTGCTGTCCTGCTGGAGGATGACACGCTTTTGAGGGAGAGGGCAGTAGGTGTGGAGGAACAACAATTTACAGGGGTGGCCATAATTGTTGCTTGCAAAATGATCCTGGTCCACTGGATAGCACCATTGGGCCCTGAGGGGAGTCACTGGGTCAACTGTATGCGGGAACTGGTGGACTGGGAACGGATGGCAAGGATGCCTGGGGCCTCCACAGCCATGCACTGGTACTGGGCATTATGGGATGCCTTCAATATGGGCCTGTAAAGGGCAGGATAAAGGCAGATGGTAGAGAAGTTAGGGGAGTGTGTGCAGAGAGGGGGGTAGGGATCAGAGGGCTGGTGGGGGAGGACGAATAAATGGGGGAAAATGGGTCCCACAGAAGGGTGTATTTGTCCCGAATGGTTTGTATGCTATGTGTGCTTTGTTCTTGATTTGTAGTTGCTATGCCTTCTTTGGAGCGGGCTTTCTCTTTTTTTAAAATTTATGTTGCTGTGTTGTATGTTGGATATCCTGTGGTACCCTCAATAAAGATATTAAAAAAAGAAATTTGACTTGAGTATGAATTTCCTTTATGAATTCTTTGTTAGATACCAACAGAAGCACAACTCATTCAAGACTATCTGCCAGTACTTAAACAACTTTGGGTCTTAATTTAGAAGGGAAATACAATGATAACAGCTGGCCATCTGTCCAAACTATAATTATTATTATGATTAAGTATTTATAAAGTGCTACCAAGCGTATGCAATGCTGTACAGACACAAAAGAAGACAGTCCCTGCTCAAAGAGCTTACAATCTAGAAGACAAATGTACAAGACAAAATAATACGATAGGAATAAGGGTTATAAGGGCAATAGGAGTTGAAACACAAGGGAGGGGATTAAGAATCAAAGGCGGTTTCAAAGAGGTGAGTCTTGAGCTTGGACTTGAAGAGGGCGAGGGAAGAGATTTGATGCAGGGACAGGGACAGGTTGTTCCAGGCAAATGGAGCAGCAAGCTTAAAAAAACAAAGCCTGGAGTCAGTAGAAGAAGAAATCGACATAAAGAGAAGGAAGGTAGAAGAGGAATGGAAATCATGCGGAGGGGTATAGGGAGAGAGGAGAGAGGAGAGAGAGGAAAGGTAAGGGGGAGCAGCAGAGTGAATGCATTTATGTGTCAAGATAAATAGTTTGTACTGAATGTGGTAATGGATAGCGACCCAGTGAAGGGACTTTAGAAGAAGAAGAATATGACAGTATCTTGGCTGTCAAAGAATTAACCATGCAACAGAGTTTTGAATGGATTGTAGAGGGAAGAAATGAGTGAGGGAGACCAACAAGGTGGAGGTTGCAATAGTTAAGCCGGGAGATAATAAGGGAGTGAACAAGAATCTTAGTAGTGGAGGTAGAGAGGAAAGGATGAATCTTGTTAAATGTCGAAGAGAAAAAAGCGACAGGATTTAGCAATTTGTTGGATATGAGATGAGAATGACAGGGAGGAGTCAAAGACGACCCCAAGGTTACGAGCAGAGAAAACAGAAAAAATAGGAGCGTTATCAACAGTGATGAAGAAAGGAGGAAGGATGGAGGATGGATTAGGGGAGAAAACCAGAAGCTCAGTTTTGGCCATGTTCAATTTTAAACAGTGCTGAGACATCGAGACAGCGATGTCGGATAAGCAGGCAAAGATATGTGCCAGGAGAGAAGGAGAAAGGTCAGGTGAAGAGATATAAATTTGAGAATCATCTGCATAGAAATGTTACTGAAAGCCAAGGGATGAGATAAGGGAACCAAGTGATTGTGTATAAAGGGAGAAAAGGAGTGGGCCAAGAACGGACCTTTGGGGAACACCAACTGAGAAAGGGATAGCAGAGGAGGATGTACCATCTGCCATAGATACTTCTATCATTTCTTTCATGAATCAAAAGTAAATGTTTTTTAAGTATTTTAAAAAATTCATCCCCGAATGCAGCCAACTGATGTGACTTACATTTTTTCATAGTCGTTATCGGTTCTATTGTTCTATCTCATATTCAGTCAAGGGAACATTTAGCTACTGTAGATTTCTATCTGCACTCATAGGCAACTTCAGATCTTTAAAAAAACTTTCCCTTTCTGTATAATCCTTCAGATCTGTTGCATATAATTCTTATTGGTAATCTAGGTTTGGTGAGCCTCAAGGCAGTATTGATTTCTGTCCTTATCCTTGAGAAAAGTAATGAACCTTGTTCAATTTTGGATCTTAATCATTCTGATTCATAATTTCCTTCATTAATTTCCAGATCTATATAATTTCTATTTGAAATAAGTAAAAATATGTGTACTCTTGAAGCAACCTATTTAGTTCAGTTAAAAAAAAATCATTTGTTTTAGCATAGTTTTCTTTATTGTAATGCCCAGGACGCATTGATGGACCTAATCAACCCTAAGTTCAATTCCTTGACTCTTGTTCTTCAGTATACACTGTCTCTTACCTCCTCTGGAGCATACAGCTGGCATTGTCTCTACTGCATTTTTTTCTGGCATTGCATGGATCTCAGTGAGTTTGGGTCATGTAGTGCCCTGGTCTGTTCTTGCAAGACAGTGAGCCCAGTGCAGGAGTTCAGGTACGATGCCGTGCTCCAAGAAAACAGAACAGATTTTCTGGAGGTGGCACCAGCAGCAAGCCTCCAAAAAAGGTGAAAAGGAGATCAACAAACTGGGAGGGGGGGGCAGATTAAAGGTAATGGCAATGAGAAAAGGATAACAGAGGTTGTGGGAATTTAGAATGGCTGGGATTGGGATAAGGGACATGTATGTACTAGGAGAAGAGAGTGTATGCAGAAGAGAACCTATGGAGAGAACGAGTTAGAGGAAATAAACTGGTGTGTGGGAGAGAAAGGCTAAGAGGCACATTTCACAATGGGATGTCCAAGTGTAATCTGGGATATCAAAGCCAGAACGTCTGAAATGAAAGGCAGGCATGTGAAAGTTCAGGCACAATTTCGGAAACATGGATGTGCCTTATATGCGTGTGTACCAAATGTCTATATAGATGTCCCCAGCATAGCATTTCAGAGCTAAGCTGTCTGATAGCATAATGGCTAAAGTAGTGGTTTACGAGTAGTGTGGTCATGGCTCAAATCCCACAGCAGGCTTTTGTAATTTAAGGCTTTTCGTTTAATTCTCCATCTTCCCTACACTGTCTGGATTTTTTAAGATGAAAACAAGCACTTTCCTAATGCCTATTCGTGCTTGGAGCAGGTTTAAACATGGATGTGCCTGCAGATGTTTCTGAGATTGAACAGGGATGTGTTAGTCCATTGTACTTCCCCCGACATGCCCCTGCCACACCCTTGTGCCGACTTGGACATCCGTGCACTGGAGACCTCTGCCAGCATCATTTATGGAAAGGCTACGGAGACGTGTCAGTGATTTTAACTTCCACATGCACATCCTCAGATGTCCAAATCATGACTAAACCTTTTGAATTAACCCTCTAAGGGAGAGGGAGATAATGTGGGAGAGCAGACTTTATTTTAGTTATTGGAGGTTCTCTGGGCTGGCAGGGCCGGTGTTGCAATTAGACACACTAGTGTAAGTGGTTGATAGAGTGTCAGTGTTGCAAGACAGGAAGACTGCATTGGAGGGGCACATGCAGCGCTGAAGGTTTAGGTAAGCGCTGTGGTGCTGTTTAAAGCCATTGCCGCAGCTGCTGGTCCACAACTGTAGCAATGCAGGTTGGGATGGGAGCAAAACGGGGCATCAGGAATGAGGTTCACCTAGGGTGTTTCATATCCTTGCACCGCCGCTGTGTGCCGGACACCTCATTGAAAAGAGAAACTCTTCCACTTTACTCAGGGTGCTGGCCATTTTGTCTGATGATAGTGCTGGCTCTCACACTGAAGGTTTTTTTTTTTTGTCCAAATAGCTCCTGATTAAAAAATAGTGAAAGTCACTGTTCTAGTGCAAAGATTCACTGTTAAACTACTTCTGTCTTTCAGCCTTTTCTCTATTATCAGGATTTTGCTAATAATTTTTTTCTGTTTAGAAAATGGCATAATTTCCCCTCTAATTACAGCTTTAGTGGTTTCTCAAAGAATTATTGGATCAACTTTATGAGTACTATTTTTAATTAGGAATTCTTTCCATTTGGATATTAAATTTTTCTTACAGCCTTCATTTGATTCCAAATAATATGTTAATCTTCAAATCCTCTTGAGTTTTTCTTCAATTTTCAAACATTCGTTTATAAATCATCCTAGGCTTTCCTTGAGTCATCAACCCTTTATTGTTCAAGAAATTATATTTTCTTCTGTCTAAATATTTCTGTGGTCTCATATCCTCCTTTGTTTTAAGACTTTAGGTAAACTGCAAAATGAAACTTCTCTTTCCTCAAACCTATCCCAAATCTAATTGGATCATCTCTAAGCACCCCCAAGCCTCTCTTGTTTAGGAGACATTGGTTGACTGGAAGGGATATTATCCAGAGGAGCATAGCGAGGACTGTTCATGCTAACAAGCTACTACTTGTTTTCAAAGACAGCACCCAGGAAAACCAGATTGTAAGGCCTGAGAGGGGCCAATAGGAGGGGTTTACACTGTCAAGGTTGTGATCCAAGATGAGATCCGCAGCAGATCTATGGAGGCTACTGCAGCACTGCAAAGTCTGGGAATAGCTATCCAGTGAACCGGGTGAAGGTAGCTACACCTCTGGAAACTCCTCAATGGGCCATCACAGGATTTGTTCTAATCGAGACTAGGATATAGGGAAGTCCAGGAAGATACGCTTTGCTGGTCCAGCAGTTTCCTTGACGTTCATCCCAGGGAAACTCTGCTCATCTGGCCTATCATCTGGATTCAATGCCTGGGTCCTAACCAATACCTGGCTCCACACTGCAACCTTTGGGCCTCAGCCTTTCCAGATAAGTTTCTTCTGTAGTGAAGAAGTAGCCCTTAACCAAGACAATTCCTTAAGTTGCTGGACTCCTTGGAGTGAGGTCCTGGGAACAAGAATTCAAGTTACTTATGAGGACAAAGGGTTAAATAAGAATCTAAAAATGACTGAAATATATTAGAAAAAGAAGATACCACAAGATGCTTGTGCATTTGCTAAACCAAGTGCTTAATCATGCAGAAACAAAAATTTGAAGATGTTAGATTACGATAAATTGTGAAACCACATAACCGAGGCAGATAACCATTGAAACATCTATCTGGATGGCTAAAATTCTGTTAGCACTCTTGTAAACTTTAAAGAGGGGTTATAAATAGTTTAGTTTTAGAACTCAGCAGAGAGCTTTTAGTTTAAATTTAAAACTCAGTCAAGGCCTAGAATCAGCAGAGAGCTTTTAATTTAAATCAAGATCATAAGATCAAAGGATATGCCATACTGGATCAGACCAAGGTCCATCAAGCCCAATATCCTGTTTCCAACAGTGACCAATCTAGATCATACGTACCTACAGTGGTGTGCAAAAGTCTGGAATCACTTGTAAATTTGACGTTTCCCCCAGGAATTTGTCCAAACCTTTTTTAAACCCAGCTACACTAACAGCTTTTACTACATCCTCCGGTAACAAATTCCAGAGTTTGATTACACATTGAGTGAAAAAATATTTTCTCTTAAATAGGTTAGCCTGTAGCTTCATTGCATGTCCCCTAGTCTTTCTATATTCTGATGACGTAAACAATTGATCTATGTTTATCCGTTACACTCCATTCATTAATTTATAGACCACTATCATATCTCTCCCCCCCCAAAAAAAGAACAAGAGTCAGGGAATTGAACTTAGGGTTGATTAGGTTCATCAATGCGTCCTCAGCCATCTCTTTTCTAGGTTGAAGAGCCCTAACCTTTTTAGCCTCTCTTCATAAGGGTATCCTTCCATCCCCTTTACCATTTTAGTGGCTCTTCTCTGTACCTTTTCTAATAACGCTTTATCCTTTTTAAGATATGGTGACCAGAACTGCACACAATATTCAAGGTGCGGTCACACCATGGAACGATACAGAGGCATTATAATATCCTTTGTTTTATTTTCCATTCCTTTCCTTATGATACCTAGCATTCTATTTGCTCTCTTGGCTGCCGCTGCACACTGGGTGGATGGTTTTAACATGTTAGCCACGATGATGCCTAAATCTTTTTCCTGGGTGGTGGTTCCTAATGTGGAACCTTGCATCTTGTAACCATAGTTTGTTTTTTCCTAGATGCATAACTTTGCACTTGTCCACATTAAATTTCATCTGCCATTTTGATGCCCAGTCTTCCAATTTATCAAGATCCTCTTGCAATTTTCCACAATCCACAAGAGGGTTTTACATCACCTGGAGGACAGGTCCTAGCTACAGGATCACTTTCTGCCACATCAGAGTGATGCTTTCCTATCAAGTGACCTCTTTCCTCCATGGCAACAGGTATGCTGCCAGACTGGTGGTGGGACTTCAGGACTATATCCCTGTAGGTCTCGCCTATGTACCTCTCTGTCTTCCTTATGTCCTCCAAGTCTGCTATTCTAGCCTCCAGAGATCGGACTCGTTCCCTGAGAGCAAAGAGCTCCTGGTACCTAGTGCACACGTAAGATCCCTCACCAACTGGGAAAAAAATCATACATGTGACACTCAATGCAAAAGACTGGAAAGCCCCCATCTCACTGCTGGACTGCTGTCTGCATCTTAATTTTAAGGTTGTGTTTAGATATTTAAATTCTTTACTTACTAAGGGTTGCTGGGGATACTTATACTAATAAAACTATACCTAATATGTTTAATGTACTTTGTTCACCAGAAACTTAATTAATCTCAGGTCCTTAATGTATGCCTGATGAATATAAACAGCTGCAGTTGAGAGTGAATATGACACCTCCTTTCCTTTAAGAGGTTTAAGCACCTATAAAGCTATGATTATCCCAGAGGGGGGTGGTTGTTGGGGAGGGAGGGAGGGAGGGAGGGAAGGAGTGGGGGAGGGAGGGGGAAATAAGACATTAAAAGTTGGCTGCTACACAATACCCTGTCCTTTGCTTCTAAGGTAATCTGTGACCAATTCCCACAGCCCTTGCTTGGATAGAGGGAGTCTTGGGGTCTAAAGTTAACCAGAAAGCTCTCTGCTGTGTTTTAAATTTATTTTTTTATTTTTTATTTTTTATTTAGAATTTATAGTCCATGCAAACAGAATACATCACTCACTATTCAACGTTTTACATTATCTACACAACAATGCCAACAGCCTCAAACCAACATTCCTGAACAGGCTACGCAATGCTTCAATAGTTTTTCCCCCCCCCTTTTCTCCCGCTCCCCCACCCCCTACTCCCCCACCCCACCCCTTCCCCCCACCTTCCGCTCCCCCCTCCCCCCCACCCCTTCCCCCCACCTGCTACTCCCCCCTCCCCCTCCCCTCTCCCCCCACCCCCCTCCTCCCCCCCCTTACCCGGATTGCTTCTTTGAATCGGCTCGAAGGTACACCAGCACCTTGCTCCATTGCTTCTCAAACCGGTCAATCTTTTGTCTCCTCGCAGCTGTTAACTTTTCCATTAAATATACCTGCCTCAACCTCTCCACACAGTGGGCCACCTGCGGGGCTTCCTTCTGCTTCCACCTATAGGCCACCTCACAGCGGGCCGCACTAAGACAGGCCACTATCTGCCTCTTCTCCCGTTCCGGCCCCCCCTCACTCCACCACCCCATCAAATACCCACTAGGGTCAAGGGTCACCTCTCCGCCGCCCACCACCTCCTGGATCCATTTCTTAGTCTCTCCCCAAAAGCCCTGTATCTTTGGGCAACTCCACCATATGTGGAAGAAGGTCCCCTCCCCCCCCACAGTCCCTCCAACATCTATTAGATACATTGGGAAACATCTTATTTAAGCGCGTGGGCGTATAATACCACCGCATCACCACCTTGTACCAATTCTCCCTAATGGCCACCGACAGGGGCAGGTATCGCACCTGGTCCAGGAGACTTCTCCACTGCCCCTCCTCCAGCTCCCTCTCTAAGTCCCTCTCCCACTCGCACATGTACCTATGCTTACCAGCCCCTGACCCCTGTATCGCCCGGTATAACGCCGAGGTGAGGCCCGCCGAAAGCTTCTTCCCATACCACACCACCTCCAGTGGTGTATAGTCGCGATCCAGCCCATCCCGCCCTAATTTCTTCCGAAGGAAATGCACCACCTGCCCGTAGTAGAACCGATCTGCTTCGCGCAGTCCATACGCCTCTCTCAAATCTGCAAAAGGGACCCACTCCCCCCCAACAACAAACTGATAAAAGTACTTCAGTCCCCCCCGCGTCCACCTGCGAAATCCCCCCCCCCCTCCTGCCCCGGGCAGAACTCTGCTCTGTGGCACAACCCCCGCATCAGTGAGAACGAAGCCCCTTCCCCCTTCTGCTCTTGGCCCCTAATTTTATCCCACTCTCGTAAGACATGCAAGATGAAGGGACTATCCCCCTCCGTTAGTCCCCGCTCCCCCTTCTCCATCCAAGGGAAGCAGGCCAGCCGCTGCCCTGGTTCACTCCCCTTTTCCATTTCCACGTAGGTCTTCTGTTCCCACCCTTCCCTCCAATCCATCACATGGCGAGCCTGTGCCGCCCAGTAGTACCCCTGTAGGCTCGGCACACCCAGCCCCCCTTCCTCCCTACGCCTATACATCACTGCCCGCGCTATCCGAGGCGGTCTCTTCCTCCAAATATACTGATTAACCTTCCGCTGTATCCCTTGTAGATGTGCCCCCGGGATGGACACAGGCAAGGCCTGAAAGTAGTACAGCAATCTCGGGAGCACGTTCATTTTAATCGCCGCTATTCTGCCCAGCCATGAAATCTCCATGCGCTCCCAACGTTGCAGATCCCGCTCTACCTCCCTCCATAGGGCACTATAGTTTGCCTCATACAACCCCCGTGGCGTAGCCGTGATATTGACCCCCAGGTACCAAATAGCTTTCCCAGCCCATTTAAAGGGGTAACGTGCCCGCAGTCTCTCCGCCATCGGCGTCGGCAGGTTAATACCCAAGGCTTCCGTCTTGTCGGGATTCACTTTGAACCCGGAAACTGCGCCGTACCGTCCCAGCTGTGCCATAATCTCCGGTAGGGACTCCTCCGGCTTTGTCACAACAAGCAGGACATCATCCGCAAATAAAGAGATCTTATGGTGGAGTCCCCCCCTCCGCAACCCCCATATCTTCCCATCACTCCGGATGGCCTGGGCTAGGGGCTCAATAGCTATAGCGAACAGCAACGGCGAGAGGGGGCACCCCTGACGAGTCCCCCTCTCCAGCTCTAGGGCCGCCATATACCGCCAGTTAATCCTCACCCGCGCTTGGGGTCCCTGGTATAAGGCTTGCACCCATCGCAGGTACCTTGGACCCACCCCCATTTTCCGTATTACCCCAAACAGGAACTCCCAATCCACCCTATCAAACGCTTTCTCAGCGTCGATAGAAAGCAGCATGGCCGGCTCCCTCTGCTCCCTCGCTCCCCAGATGGCCTCCAGCACCCTTTTAATATTGTCAGATGCCTGCCGCCCCATGATAAATCCGGTTTGGTCCAACCCTTGTCAGACGGCTGCCTGGGTGAGAATATTCACAGTCTTGGCAAAGGCATATATCAATATGATTTGCAAGGGATTGTGGGAAATGCAGTCCATTCACACCAGACACAGCTGCTCACAATAATTAGTTGTGCTTGAGTGTAAAGCCAATAAGATATTTATTTATGGGGTTATTTCTCCCAACACAGATATGCTTGGTATTTTATTTATTTATTTATTTATTTACATTCTCTTATATACCGCGCTATTCTGCATCAGTGCGGTTTACATTGAACAAACTGAAATTACATTGAACAGGGCATTATAACTTGGAGATAACTATTTTACAGGGAACATGGGCTATGGAGGGTTAAGTGGCTTGCCCAAGACCACAAGGAGCACCTGTGGGACTAGAAACCCCAGTCCTTCCGGCCCAAGGTTGCTGTCCTCTAGTGGGATTTGAACCCCCGACCTTCCAGCCTGAAGTACCTTGCCCCAACCACTAGGCCACTCCTCCACTCTAGCACATAAAACAGGATACTTGCTTTCAGTGTTAAACTTAGAAAAACAAAATCAGGAAAAAACAGCTGAACTTGTCAGGCAATCAAATCAAAAGAATAAAGACCTGGTTGGTAACAAACTGGTCTTTTCTGTAGGCTTTAGCTAATATTTTCTTAGCAGTGCATAAAACAACAAACAAAACCCACAAAGAGGGGAAAAAAACTGTTCTTTTCAGGTTAACTTCTTATATCTTCACACATAGACTCAGAAGTGATTTCCTCAGAGCTCACAAGCAATTTGGTAAGGCTCAATTGCTAGCAGTTATCCAGCTGAAACCCCTTAGCTGGCTTGCTTTCTACTGCGTGGCTCAAAATCCTATTCAGGAGCTTTTCTGAGTAGATTAAAGAACAAGTTTGTATTTCTTTGTGATGGTTGTTGTACTTTGTAACAGTAAATTACCAAAGGAGTTTAGACAGAGAGCAATCCATGTATTCACAGCCTGCATTTGCAACCCCTCCCCCTTCTTCAACAATCATGGGTTCAATATCATGGATTGGCACAGAGGAATTCCTCAATGGAGCACTCTCAGGAGAATACTTGTTTCCCTGCTGTCGTTCAAGGGTATAGCTAGGGCATAGATCAGTGTTCATACCTGAGCTTCCATTGCTGTTAGAGTTCCTCTCTAAATAGCCTGGCCAGTATGTAGTCCAGTTCTTATGTCCAGCCTTCCAATCCAGATCTGGAACTGGATAAAAAAAAGAAAGCAGAGGGTAGGCATAAATGGCCAATTTTTTTAATGTAGAAAAGTGAATAGTGGTGTTCCCCAGGGATCTCTGCTTGGCCCGCTGCTTTTTAACATATTCATAAATTACCTAGAAATATAAATAATGAGTGAGATGATCAAATTTGCAGATGACACAAAATTATTCAAAGTTGTTAAAAACCAATAGGATTCTGAAAAATTGCAAGAGGACCTTAATAAATTGGAAGACTGACCATTGATATGGCAGATGAAATTTAATGTGGACAAGTGCAAAGTTACAAACAACATAAGGAGAGCAAAGGGTGAGGTGGGGCGCCCAGCACCAGGTCCACAGCACCTTCCATAGCAGAAATAGGCCATGCTGCAGGTCCCCAGCAGTGCTAGTGTGTGAGATAGGTAGTTCCTGCAGACACACCTTGGATACATCTGTATTTCTCAGTCAGGTTTAGCCCTTATGGACCCATAGGCGGATTATGTACCACCACCCAATCAACCCTCTGGGGCTGAGAGTGGGAAACAGGGTCTCCCACCAACAGATCCACATTCTACCTCCCTGAAATGGTGGCAGTAGAGGGGACCATCAACCCCAGTCCTGCTGGGGAACAGACACCCTACAGGGCAGTCAATGCAGCCCTGTACACATCCATAAAGCAATAGCAGACAGACATTAGTCCTGGAAATGCTCAGCTGCACCCCACCACTATCTGATATTCTCCTGCAGCAAGCCTCCAGCCGCTGCACCCTGCAAGGTGTTCCAGCAAGACACATACTAGCTGCAGACAGCCTGCTAGCTAGTCCATAGTCCATGTTCCTGGAGAAGATGCATACACACCAAGCAGATAAGTCAGTGATTGGGCCCCAAAAAAGAACCCATAAATATCACATGAGAGAAATACTATATAGCACTATGGGGGAACCTAGCCATGCCGTGGTCACTGCTCAGTCAGGGTGAAAGTGATCTCCCAGCAGGACATGCTGTGGCCACCCTGTCTGTGCAGGTGGTGGCCGGGCACTACAATGTCCCAGCCATTGCCCTATGCCCTGTGCAGATGCATCCTGGCCAGGCCAACCTGTCCGGGCTATACCCATGGTACCTTGCTCCCCATTATGCACATTGGCAGGCCAATACTGGCAACAGTGCTGGCAGTGTGGGCTGTGGAGGGTGTTTGCAGCCACCACACACTGGATAGACAGACACACACTCCCACACCTATGCCAGCATTGTACAACTATAGAGGTGTTTGGCAGCCCTGGCCACCGCTCCAGTCCTGGGCACACTGCAGGCATGGCTATGGTACGCAATACTGTTGGGGTCACTCCCCAGGGTGGTAAACACTGTCAGACACAAGACCTGTAGCACACTCCACAGACATCAGAAAGGTTGCCATGATGCAGCTCAATCAGAAAATTGTACTTAACTTTGGAATTGCTATCTGCCAGTAATCATAGCAACCTTTTGGTAGCTGTGTACCGTATTCCCAGGTTTAGGGTGGCATTGCTAAGGTATGCAAGTGCTAGTATTGGGAGATGCACGCAGGGCCCAATGTCCTGCCTCTCCAGGAGGCATTGGATAATGGAGCCTGTGGGTGCGGGTGTGTCTTCCCCTGTTGGCTGCTGCTTTACGGCAGAGGTTCCCAACTCCAGTCCTGGTGTGCCAAACACTGTTCAGGTTTTCATGCTGTCCCTCATGAATATTGTGATAAGGAAGCTTATCATAGCTCAGGTAGGAGCTATAGAAAAGATGATGTGACTCTGAACAAGCAACCTGTCAGTTCTGGTAGAAGCAAGAAAACAGAGTTTTCACATAAAAGACTACCAGTCCCAGAATGCAACAGGTTTCCAGCAGCCATGAGGGAGGCTGAAGTAAGAAAATGTGTGTGCAATCAAGAGAGCTATGAGGTAATCCCTAAGCACTCATCTCAAAGGGCAGGGCCTGATTCAAGACAGCTGCGCTGTGTTAGGGAGCAGCACACATTAGAACAGGATAAGAATAGAGCTTATTCTTCAGATAACAGCTTCAGGGAGAGCTTCAGCAAGGGCTACAAGCTCCAGCCCAGTTTCAGGAAGAGATACAGAGACAGAGACGGCAACGGCTATGAGCTCAAGCACCAGTATCACCTGGAGAAACAGAAGCCAAGTCAAGCAGATAGAGAGAGAAGGAAACTCTCTGGAAGGAAGAGAAGAAAGGCCATTGGAAGGTCTGGGAGATTCCAAGGCAGTACTCATACTGGGAGGTATTCCAAAAGCCAGCAGAGTCCATTGGACTGGATTCAGCCAGAGGAATGGAGTGGCAGAGATAGGAATCACCAGTGGCTACCTGGAAGAGAGAAGACTGCATGTGGAAGGGACTTTCAGACCAAGGCCAGAAGGTATGTGAGAGAAGATCCAGTGTCCAGGGATCAAGATTGGAAGGCTGGACATCAGAATTGGATTACATATTGGCCAGGCTATACAGAGAGGAATAATGATAGCAGGAGAGGCTCAGGTATGAACACTGATCCAGACCCTATCTATAATAGAGAATGGCAGCAAGGGAATAAGCATTCTCATGATAGTGCCTTAATGAAAGACTCATCTGTGCCAATGTATGATATTGACCCTATGATTGTTGATGCAGGGGGAAATACAGCAGATGAAACTATTTACATGGACTGTTCTTTATCTAAATGCTATTGCTAGTTTTCTATGAGCAAACACATCAGCCATCACAAAGAAACCTAACTTTGTTCTTTATTTCCACTGCAAACAGCTCTTAAAGCAGGATTTGGGTTCACACAGTAGCAGCCAGCCAGCTAAAGGCTTTCAGCTGGTCCATTGATAGTAATTAGGGCTGCACCTGATTGTGTGTGTGAGCAAGGGAGAATCACTGCTGAGATCGGCGTGGAAAAATAAGCAGAAGTTAACCTAACCAGCAAAGTTTATTCTTTACTTTGTGCCTTTGTATTTGGTAATTATTTGCTAAGAAAACATTAGCTAATTGCCTGACAAGCTGAAGGTTGTTTCTGGTTTACTTTGTGACTTTTTGTTATCCATTTTAAACACTGCAAGCAAGTAACCTCATTTATAGTGCTATCAAGCATACATGTGCTGGGTGAATTAAACCCCATCAATAAAAGAAGTATTTTATTGATCTTACCACTTGGTTTCACAACTCAAATTATTGTCATCAGCTGTGTTTGGGAGTGAATGAACTACAATACCCACAATACCTTGCAAGAATCATATGAATATATGCATCGTCAAGATTGTGTAAGTTCTCACCCTAGGCAGCCGTCTGACAAATGGCGTAGTTTTTCGGATTGCTCTTGCACCAAGAGGATTTACTTGTTGTGGATTACAAATAAAAGTCAAGTTTAAAGCTGTAAGAAGATTTTTTCCCTCGTCTGCACTTTGGAGGAAAAGTGGTTGTTCCAGGAAGCTGTCCCAGAGGAAAAGACCCTGTGCAAAGCTGGATTCATCACTGAGACAAGGTAATATGTACCTGGGCATGTCTAGTGGTGGATATGTGTAAGCACAGGGGGTAATTGAAAAAAAAAAAAAGTTGAAAAAAAAAAACCACACCTGGTTGGAAGGTGCTGCTCTTTGGTTTTTTTTTTTCTCTCTTTTCTTGCAGGGGTCAAGATGGATCCAAGGGAGATGGCTCAGTGGATGGCAGCCCAATTTAGCAAGCAGCAGGAGCTGTCACAGCAGGCCCAGGACACTGCTATGAAGGCCTTAATGGAACAGCAGAAACCAGTGCTTGATCTGGTGCAAGCTCTAGTTCAGCTGCAGAGCCAAAGTGGAACAGATGCAAGACCAGCAGTTAGTACTGGTACACCACATATGGACAATGTGGGACTCAATCAAGGGATTGGGGCATTTAATTTTGGGAAATTAACTCCAGAAGATAATGTTGATGATTTTCTAGAGTCTTTTGAAAGAGTGGCACAGGCTCTAGCATGGCCAGAGACCCAGTGGGCAGTAAGGCTGGCAGCCTCATTAACTGGTGAGGCACTAGCAGCTTACAGAGCAATGCCAGCAGCCCAGGCTTTGATTTATAAGGATGTAAAGGCAGCTATTAGAGATCGCCTAGGGTTGTCAATTTCAGAGTATAGGCGAATGTTTAGAGCTGTTACATTGAAAGTGGGTGAGACACCCAGGGCTCTGAGTCAGAGAATCAGAAGTTTAGCTGTAAAATGGTTGGAGCCTGAGCAAAAGACAGTAGAAATGTTATTAGATATTATAATGCTGGAACAATTTATGCTTGGGGTACCTAAAGATTTGAATGTTTTTCTTATACAGCAAAATTGCCAAAATCTTGGAGAGGCAACCATGCTAGCAGAGAGATTCTTGGAAGCCACGCAGGCTTGCCATAGAATGGGTGGCCCTCTAAAGATGGATGCTGAGGCTAAATGTGCTGTATCAGAAAAGGGAATAATTAAGAATGTTTCTGAAAATGAATGTACTGTATCAAACCAGATGACACAGTGGAATAGAAAGAAATGTTTCAAGTGTGGAAATTTGGGACATTTAGAGAAGAGATGCCAGACACACACTAGTTTAATGGGTCTGGATTTAAAACAACCCAAGGAAGGATTTCTTTTGATGGTTGATGTGCAAGGAATTACCACAAATGCATTATTAGACTCTGGGGCAGACCAGAGTATGATGTCAAAAAGGCTTTGGAAGAGGATAGAGGCCCAAGAAAGATTTGTGCCTAGAACCCCTGAAAGCCAAGTTTACATCAGATGCATTCATGGTGCTGCATCATCATATCCCACCTATAGGCTAAAGGTTAAGTGCCTGGGGGAACAAGAGGAAGTCCTATTAGCAGTGGTGCCTAGGCTACCCTTTGATTTGGTCCTAGGAAAGGACTGGCCAAGATTTAAGCAGGAACTAGTGAAAGGGCTAGGAAAGAAGGAGGGAGAAGGTTTAATAATGGAAATAGCTCCCGGGCCTTTCTTTGGAAGTCCTCAGTCCCTAGCTAAAAAGATGGTTAAGCTTCCAGAAGGCCAAACTATGGGTAATAAGAGGGGCCTTGTATCCACCCGCTCGCAGGCTAAGTTAGAGAGCCAGCAGAAGGAGGAGGGGGAGCAGGCAGAGTTATTAGGAGATTTACTCTCTCATGATGATTTAATAACCCCATCATCTGGTAAAGTAAGAAAGTTGAAAGCACAAAAGAGGCGTGAGAGACTTTGCAGAGCACAGGGTAGGGCTGAGATGTTAGCTGGTCAAAGTTTACCCTGGGTGCCAGCTGAGTTGGTGGCAAAGTTTCCTAACTTTCCACAAGAGCAGCGAGCTGATCAAGCTCTCACCCGAGCTTTTAAGTATGCTCAGGAGGTCAGGGAGGAATTGCCCAGATTCAGACTAGATAATGATATATTATATAGAGAGAGTCAGGACCCCAGAAATGGTGCCATACGTAAACAATTGGTGGTACCCACAACTTTCAAAGGGCTAGTACTTAGACTAGCACATGATCATCCAGTGGGAGGTCATAAAGGTATGCAAGGAACGCTGGATCAAATTCTTGTGCGTTTTTACTGGCCAGGTATATTCAAAGAAACTGCCCAGTTTTGTGCTGCATGTCCAGCATGTCAGCGAGTTACAGCGGCTCACCCACCGGTGGTGCCATTGATCCCCATGCCAATCATCACAGACCCAATTGGTCGCATTGCCATGGATATTGTAGGCCCATTAGTTAAAACGCCCCGAGGTTTCCAATACATCCTAGTTATGGTAGATCAGGCAACAAGGTTTCCCTGGGCCATACCATTGAGGAATGTTTCTGCAAAAACAATAGCTTTAGAGCTAGTAAAATTGTTTTGTGAAGTGGGATTCCCAAGAGAGGTGTTGACTGACCGAGGGTCCAATTTTGTATCCAAATATTTGGCCCAGGTCTGGGATGCCTTTGGCATTCGTCACGTGAAAACCTCAGCCTACCATCCACAATCAAATGGTTTGGTGGAGAGATTCAACCAAACTCTCAAACAAATGTTGAGAAGGGGGTTAGCAGGAGAGGTAAAAGAATGGGATATGTTATTACCCTTTGCCTTATATGCCTGCAGGGAAAGAATTCAAGTGTCCCTAGGTGTAACTCCTTATGAGTTGATGTATGGTAGGGCTCCCCGGGGTTTGTTGGATATTTTGAGGGAACAATGGATTGATCCTGAACCAGGAAGTCAGGAGGTGCCACTGTTTCTACGTGACTTGAGAGCACGTTTGAAAAGGACGTCGCAGGTTGCTGAGAGGAACCTGCAGGACAGTCAAGTTCGCCAGAAAGGGTGGTATGATAGAAAGGCCAAAAGCCGCCAATTAAGCATTGGTGAAAAGGTTTTGGTTCAAGTAGCAGGAACTGCTCCAAAATTTGAGGTACAGTGGAAGGGGCCATGGGAGGTTGTTAAACAAGTAAGCCCAGTGTCTTATATGTGGAGTGGAGGAGTGGAGTGGAGCCATGGGAGGTTGTTAAACAAGTAAGCCCAGTGTCTTATATGTGGAGTGGAGGAGTGGCCTAGTGGTTGGGGCAAGGTACTTCGGGCCGGAAGGTCGGGGGTTCAAATCCCACTAGAGGACAGCAACCTTGGGCCGGAAGGACTGGGGTTTCTAGTCCCACAGGTGCTCCTTGTGGTCTTGGGCAAGCCACTTAACCCTCCATAGCCCATGTTCCCTGTAAAATAGTTCTCTGTGTGCTGTGCTTTCCTGTCTAATCAATGTGTTTATACCTCAAAAATGTCCTGTCATGATTTGACAATTTCCAATCTGTAATAAAACCGCTGCTGATCGCTGGAAGTAGCGGTATACAAATGTATACTAAATAAATAAATAAATAAATAAATTATATGGTAGAAAATGCCAGAGGGCGTAGGCAGACCTACCATATTAATGTACTTAAGTCTTGGAAGGAGAGGCCTGTAGATAATGACCTTGAACCCAGTCAGGAAGTAAGTGAGCTTCAAGAAGATAACACTCTCGTAGGTATTACGGACTGTAGAGAAGCAGTTTCACCAGTAAAACCAGTCCGTAATAACTTAAGCAGGGGGGTATGTGATAAGGAAGCTTATCATAGCTCAGGTAGGAGCTATAGAAAAGTTGATGTGACTCTGAACAAGCAACCTGTCAGTTCTGGTAGAAGCAAGAAAACAGAGTTTTCACATAAAAGACTACCAGTCCCAGAATGCACCAGGTTTCCAGCAGCCATGAGGGAGGCTGAAGTAAGAAAATGTGTGTGCAATCAAGAGAGCTATGAGGTAATCCCTAAGCACTCATCTCAAAGGGCAGGGCCTGATTCAAGACAGCTGCGCTGTGTTAGGGAGCAGCACACATTAGAACAGGATAAGAATAGAGCTTATTCTTCAGATAACAGCTTCAGGGAGAGCTTCAGCAAGGGCTACAAGCTTCAGCCCAGTTTCAGGAAGAGATACAGAGACAGAGACGGCAACGGCTATAAGCTCAAGCACCAGTATCACCTGGAGAAACAGAAGCCAAGTCAAGCAGATAGAGAGAGAAGGAAACTCTCTGGAAGGAAGAGAAGAAGAAAGGCCATTGGAAGGTCTGGGAGATTCCAAGGCAGTACTCATACTGGGAGGTATTCCAAAAGCCAGCAGAGTCCATTGGACTGGATTCAGCCAGAGGAATGGAGTGGCAGAGATAGGAATCACCAGTGGCTACCTGGAAGAGAGAAGACTGCATGTGGAAGGGACTTTCAGACCAAGGCCAGAAGGTATGTGAGAGAAGATCCAGTGTCCAGGGATCAAGATTGGAAGGCTGGACATCAGAATTGGATTACATATTGGCCAGGCTATACAGAGAGGAATAATGATAGCAGGAGAGGCTCAGGTATGAACACTGATCCAGACCCTATCTATAATAGAGAATGGCAGCAAGGGAATAAGCATTCTCATGATAGTGCCTTAATGAAAGACTCATCTGTGCCAATGTATGATATTGACCCTATGATTGTTGATGCAGGGGGAAATACAGCAGATGAAACTATTTACATGGACTGTTCTTTATCTAAATGCTATTGCTAGTTTTCTATGAGCAAACACATCAGCCATCACAAAGAAACCTAACTTTGTTCTTTATTTCCACTGCAAACAGCTCTTAAAGCAGGATTTGGGTTCACACAGTAGCAGCCAGCCAGCTAAAGGCTTTCAGCTGGTCCATTGATAGTAATTAGGGCTGCACCTGATTGTGTGTGTGAGCAAGGGAGAATCACTGCTGAGATCGGCGTGGAAAAATAAGCAGAAGTTAACCTAACCAGCAAAGTTTATTCTTTACTTTGTGCCTTTGTATTTGGTAATTATTTGCTAAGAAAACATTAGCTAATTGCCTGACAAGCTGAAGGTTGTTTCTGGTTTACTTTGTGACTTTTTGTTATCCATTTTAAACACTGCAAGCAAGTAACCTCATTTATAGTGCTATCAAGCATACATGTGCTGGGTGAATTAAACCCCATCAATAAAAGAAGTATTTTATTGATCTTACCACTTGGTTTCACAACTCAAATTATTGTCATCAGCTGTGTTTGGGAGTGAATGAACTACAATACCCACAATACCTTGCAAGAATCATATGAATATATGCATCGTCAAGATTGTGTAAGTTCTCACCCTAGGCAGCCGTCTGACAATATGCATGAGATACATCTGCATACCATGGGGGCGGCGCAAAGAAATGCAGCACAGGCATCTTTATTAGAGGCAGCATGGAACCTGAATGGCGTTTGGCCCTCCAGAACTGCATTTGGGAGACTCTGTTCTAGGTAATGCGCCTGTTTATGGTGTCTGTGCTCTGTAGGGTAAAATGCAGGTGTTTTGGGCATGTTTACATCATCTGCAATAAAGGTTCTGTCTGTATTAGCAGTGGGTATAATATGGGGACTGGGTTGGCAGGAACCACAGCTGGGACTTGAACCTGTGACCTTCTGCCTTTGAACACACTGGTTGTGTGCACTGCACCACTGTGTTGCCACAGAGGCAGTGCATTCCCTGGTGATACCATGACTGTTCGTCTGGCAGGGCCTGTCTGTTGCAGTGCATGGCACCCACCTACACAGGGCTAGGCCATGGTCTGCTCTGGGCAGCTGACACTGCCCCCCTCCACCACCAGTACCCCTCTGCCACCATGCTGACATGCCCTTCTGCTGGTGGTGCTGGTGGTGCGCAGTCTCAGGCCATCCAGTGTGCAGGTAGGCGGCTGCCTATGGTGCATATTCTGGGGTAGGGGTGCCTGCATAGACGTCCACGCTTCCCCCCCCCCCAACACCGCCTGCCACTGTTCTGTGCCCTTGGAGGTACCTGCTGGGTACTATCCCCTGTGACACTGTGATAAACACACTCATGCCCATGTTGGGCCCTCATCAGTTGCTGTCTGGCTGCTGTACAGTTTCAGCATTCCTAAGTGCCACCTAGGCATCTGCCTAGTCCGCACTGTGCCCCAGCTGCACCACTGCATGTGCCGCCTGCAGCCCTCTGTATCCCATTTTCAAGCATCTGTCCAGTTGGCCATTCTGACATGCCCGCCCTGCTGTTGCCGCACATGTGCATGCCATAGGAAACCTGTCCGATGGAGAGGGAAAACCTGCACAGCGCAATTTCACTGTAGGCTCATTCACCTTGTATGGGGATGGAGCATGGACCCTTCCAGAATTCATATCCTTTTTTTGGTGCTTTCTTGGGAGTGTTTTTTGATGTTTCCCATTGAGATCACTATTGCCCAGCTTGGTTATTTTATTTTTCCATTTTCTTCTGTTCATTTTCACTGTTTATTTGCCCTTTTGGTCCGTGCACATGTATCACACTTATCACTTTTTTGTCGGTTTCCCTGGTTTTGCTGTACATTGCTGACGGAAATGGTTTCTCTTCCCTTTAAATCAGCTCTAATGCCAGGGTTTCACTGGCGTTAGTTTTCAGCCTCGGATTTCACAGCGTTAGTGTGCGGGGAGCCTCTCCCCTCCCACTCTCCACCCATTGACCCCTTCTCTCCGCCCCTGGGGAGCCTTCCTCCGCCCTCCGAGAGCCTTTCTCCGCCTTCAGCGCTCGTTTGCACCGCTGCGCGCGTTATCGCGCGCTAAGGTACCTGTGCGCCCGATAAAGCGCCATTATCGCGCGATAACGTACCTTATAACGTGATAACGTCACAAAGCGTACATTAAGACGGTTTAGTAAACATACCCCAAAGTCTTTAAAAAGACTCCATACAGAGTGCTGCTGACAATGCTGGTATGGTACTAGATCCCAGAGCCAGGGGGACCAGGAGGAACATCAGAAGGGAAATATCAAATGCCAGGGAACCAGGGAAACAAATACAGATAAAATTTAGTGCATGGATTAATAAATAAACACTAAAACAAGTAATCAAAAAAGTTTTATATAAAAAAGGGGGGAGATTTATAATGTAATTAGAAACAAAAATCAGAAAACAAAAAAGAAGAACAGAGGACTCTCAAAATAAAAATCAAAATAAAAAACTAATTCTACTCCTAATATAAAAGTATTTCTAAACAAAAAATTAAAATTAAAAATGGTAAATGGTAAACGGGGGACAGTGATATTGTACCTTAAGAGCTGGTGTTGATTGTTTGTTATAACAATAAAACCGCACCGCGGGAAAGGCAACAATAACACGATATATCAAAATTGAGTAAAAAATCTTTTAAACGGCAATTGCACTTTTATATTAAGAGTACAATTATAATCATTCCAAGTATTTCTTTTTTCACCAGAGTTGCAGTGAATAACATCACTTCTTGGTCATGGCTCCGGTTCAACCCGCTGAACATTTCTTGTACTAGTAGTTCACAATCATTGTCTCCACATTATATCACATCTATATACTGTCACCCGTCCTACCTGGGCAGCGTATTGGAGCGAGGTAGGTGGGGCATAAAAATATTTATGCATGGGTTTTGGCCAATATCATGCAGGGCCCAGGGACTTTCAGGCCTGGTAGCGTTCTCTGTCACCAAAATCCCACAGAAACAAAAGGTCCGAGTGGAGGAAAATAAAAGGCTTTTATTTCCCCTGTTAATGCACAAAGGTTCAATTGCTTGGTTACAAAAATGTCCAACACAAATTCCTTACTTCAGGTAAAAGGGAAAGTAGTAAAGAAAAACTGTTATCTTCACATTCACTGATAAAGCAGATAAACAGTCTTAACTCCCAAGATAGCTTAGTTGCTCAGACAGGACTCTAGGCTCCCTCTCCTACAGAAGCTACAATCCATCTCATGGTCTGACTCAAACTCCAATTGCATCGGCTCGGCTTCTGAGGCCTCTGAGCCTAAATCAGTGCTCGTGGGTAAGTTGCCATAAGGTTCTTTAAATATGTTTTGTACAACTTCCCAATGCTCGGGGTTGAGAACTGGGCGTCGGTCCTGCGCCTTCAGATACTGTGAACTGTCCCTGCTTGGCAAGAGTCTTGTCTTAGCTTTCTGTACAGCTGGGACCTTAACAAGTCTTTTAGTGGGCGCGTGTTCCTTGCACGTTATCTTACAAACATTCTCATAAGGATAATATTCTTGTGCTCCTCGCACACCCCATACATCCGCAGTTTGTACCCTGCTTTTAGTAAAATATGGGTTACCTTGTCTTCTTGGTTGGACTGCTCCGGGTGAAGCTTGAGGCCTGCTCCAGTAGGGATCCTGCTCGGCCTGAATATTAGGCCTTAAGCTCTCCAAGCGTTTGGCTGTGGGTTTCAGCTCACAAGCACAGCCACGCCTTGGCCTCTCAGTATGGCCACCACTCACTCGGGCTGGGGTTGGCCCACCTTCTCCATAGGGTCTCCTTTCTCCCAACCTCTGAGGCTGCTGCTGCCTCCTGCGAAACTGTTGGTCAGGGATTATTGCTCCTCTTGGATATCCAGCTCCTGTATTCGGATGTCCTGCCCAACCTGCTGGTTCTGCTGGTTCTCTAAGCAGGGCTCCTTCCCCAGGCCGTCCCGCCTGTACCTTTCTCCAGGGCTGTCCTGACTCCTCTGGTTCCGCTCCTGGTTCCACTCCAGGTTCCTGTAGTTCTGCTTCTTATTCCCGGTTTCCTTCTCGGTCCTGTTCTCCCTGTTCCGCCTGTTCTGCTTTCCAACCTTTCAAATTCCCTTTAAAAGGCACTCCTCTCTTTCTTGATTGGAGGTGGATTGGCACTACCTCCTGACCTAGGAGGTGTGGTTCCTCTGTTCCTTGGAGGTCCCTCCTGTTCCCCCTATGTGGTTCCTCGGGATATTGCAGTCGGTGTTTGACTTTTCCCAGGTTTAAAACATTTTCTTTCGCTCCCAGAGGGTTTGCAGCATCTCATATCCCCCCTCTTAAAATATTATGGGCTGGTGAAGCCCCTTCCACACAGCACGTAATACAGGATATTTCACTTTTCTGCAGCTGACTGGTTCGATGATTCCCTCGACCGTTGTCCATTTGTATCCCTTCGGGGTGGAACACCTTGGTAGCTGATGCTAGCAAACCTGACCGCTCATGCCAGGGCCGAAGAACATTAACGTGATAAGTTTGCGGATGTCCTTTGGTATCCTGGACCAAATAAGAAGTGGATCCTATGGGCTTGACTATTGTAAGTGGCCCCTTCCATCGGGCTTCAAATTTGGGGGTAGCGCCTGATACTAGGATCATTACTTTTTCTCCGGTTTTCAACTGCCTAGGCTTTGTACGCCGATCATAATACCGTTTTTGTTTTTGTTGACTTTCCTTTAGATTCTCGCTTGTGACCCGAGAGGTTCACTCTAGGCGAGTCCTTAAGTCCTTCAAGAACTGGAGTACGCCTACTTCAGTCTCCACTGGTTCAATCCATTGTTCTTTTAAAACATCTAACAGGCCTCGGGGTGGTCGTCCGTACATAAGTTCATAGGGTGAGGTTCCCAAGGAACTCTGCTTTCTCTCCCTACAAGCATATAGGATGAACGGCAGCACAGTGTCCCACTCCGTCATTTGTCCATCCAAGGCTCTTCGGAGCATCTGTTTTATGCTTTGGTTTAATCGCTCCACCAAGCCATTACATTGCGGGTGGTAAGCGGCGGTCGTTATGTGGTGAATGCCAAAGGCGTCCCAAACCTGAGCGAGGTATTTTGACAAGAAGTTACTACCTCTGGACTTCTTGCGGAAAGCCTATCTCGCAGAATAGCTTGACTAGCTCGATGGCGATTGATTTGGCTGAAACATTTCTCAGGGGCATTGCCCATGGAAAGCGGGTGGCTTGGTCAACAATTACCAGGATATATTGGAATCCTCTTGGCGTTCGGATGAGAGGTCCTACTATGTCCATAGCCAATCTCCTTACCGGGTCTGAAATGATGGGCATCGACACTAGTGGTACTTCCGCTGGTCTGTGAGGGGTCACTCTTTGGCAGGCCGCGCATGATTCACAAAAGCGAGTTGTTTCCCGGAAGACTCCCGGCCAATAAAATCTGGCTAAAATCTGGTCAAGGGTGCCCTGTGCGCCCTTATGGCCCCCTACCGGATGGTCATGGGCCAGCCGTAGAACCAGGGATTTAAACGTGTTTGGTACTACCAGCTGTTTCCGCAGAGCTCCAGTCTTAGGGTTCTTGCTCTCCCGATAGAGTATATCTTCATCCAAGATGAATCTGGGAAATGAATCCCTTTCTTCGTGTGCATGCTCAAATGCACGGGCTAGTGCCGGGTCTGCTCTCTGCTCCATTTTGAAGGAGGGGAACTTTTCCATTAAGTCTGCCGGTACCCACGGCATCCCTCTCCCAGCTTGCAATTCCGCTCGACCCTGCGAGCGGCACTGTCTTTCTTTCCTTCGCTCAGCTTTGGGCTTCCGCTCTCTCTTCGAGGGGTCCCCAATTAAATCTTCGTGCGAAGGAAGGTCCCCTAAAGAAGTATCTTTAGAACATGAGGGTCTTTCATCATCCAGGGCGTGCGACCTTGTGGAAACCAGGGCTGCCCTGGGATCCCTACCCTTCTCCGGGTCATTTGGTTGTGGCTTGGAGTTCTCAGCAGGCTCCTGCCGAATGCAAGTGGAGTTTGGTATCTTGTGCGGAGATAAGCCCTCTTTAAGACTCCTCCTAAACTGTGGCCAATCGCGGCCCAATACTAATTCCTGTGGCAACTTTGGCACAACTGCCACTAGCATTTCTTTCTCTAAGCCCACTCCCTTAACCCACAACTTATAAACAGGGTAGCGGGTGGCCGCACCATGAACACATTTTATTTTCACGCTTCCTTCTGGATGTTCAGGAACTGACAACCCTTGATCTTGGATCACCGACCATAACCGTTTTGAGATCATGGTCTGGTCAGCTCCTGAATCCAGAAGCGCTTGTACACTGACTCCCTGAATTGTTACATTGAGGACAAACCCTTCTCGCATTGTCCTTGGGGCCTCTCCCACAAGAGCCATGCGAGAATAGCACTCACTTTTTAAGTGACCTCTCTTACCGCAAGCATAACATCTTTTAATACTTTCCCTTGCCAGCGGTATATTACTTTCCAAATTACCATATGGAGGTTTTGAGGAATTCTTTACTCTCTGTGCCTCCATTCCTATGGCCAATTTGGGAGTCCCTACCCTAGGCTGGGTGACTCTTTCTGCCTCCAAGTATCTCTCGGTAAGAGATATGGCATCTGTAGTAGTACAGCAATTTTGTAAGATTAAAAAGTTCTGTACTCTACTAGGCACAGCAGACATGTACTGTTCTAGTACTATGGCATCCATTAAAGTATCTATATTCTTTCTTTCTGGCTGTAGCCATTTGTATGCTAGGCTTTTTATCCGATAACCAAGGGCTTTTGGTGTTTCATCTGCTCTAAGGGTCGTGGCTCTGAACATTTTATTATAGGCCAGGGGTGTAAGGCCTAAGCGGTCCCTAATAGCAAGGATGACTTCTTCATACGTGTTAGCTAGGGCTGGGGGCATTGACCTATAGGTGGCTAACGCCTCCCCTGTAAGGGACGCCGCTAGTCGAATGGCCCATTGCTCGGGTGGCCAGTTGGCTGACCGGGCAATCCTACTAAATGAGTCCAAAAAGTCATCCACATTGTCATTAGGACTTAGCTTTCCCACCACCAGGTCATTACAGGACCACTGTCCAGTTCCTGGGTTAGCCGGTCTGGTAGCCTGCAACCTATCCGCGTTGACTTTTTCCATCGCCTCACGCTGTTGAGCCAGCCATTTCTCCATTGTCTGTAATACTGGCGCTTGCTGCTCTTGCATCGCCTGCAAGGCTTGTGCTTGATTTCTCAGGGCAACCTCTGCTTGCTTATCAAATTGATGTGCCATCCAGGCACAGAGGTCTTTAGGCTCCATGATGAACCTGCAACACAAGAGACAAAGAGAAAAAAAAACAAGTGTGGCTCTCCCAAACTTTCTTTCTTTTACTCTCTCTCTATTTTTTTTTTAAACTTCCCTGGCATCCAACACTTGTCAGGCCCTATTACATTTTACCTGACGGAAGTGTTGAGTCAGCTCTGGAATGTTAGTTGCTGTCCCCTCTGCAGCTCCTCTGCTTCCGGGTTGGCAACAGGATTTTCGTTCAGGATTTTCACTTCCCTTCCGGATTTCAGGTTACTCCAGATCGGGTTTTCTCCCTCCAATCCGGTCTCTCTGGCTGATCCGCTCCGGATCTTGTCCTTCCAGCAGTTCCAACCAGGCTTGGTTGCTTTCAACCGAGGAGTTTTCTTTCCTTTTCTCTTCTTTGTGCAGACGTAGGTTTTAAGCAACGGAAAAAATCCTGCCAACTACGCCATTTTATGTCACCCGTCCTACCTGGGCAGCGTATTGGAGCGAGGTAGGTGGGGCATAAAAATATTTATGGATGGGTTTTGGCCAATATCATGCAGGGCCCAGGGACTTTCAGGCCTGGTAGTGTTCTCTGTCACCAAAATCCCACAGAAACAAAAGGTCCGAGTGGAGGAAAATAAAAGGCTTTTATTTCCCCTGTTAATGCACAAAGGTTCAATTGCTTGGTTACAAAAATGTCCAACACAAATTCCTTACTTCAGGTAAAAGGGAAAAGAAAGTAGTAAAGAAAAACTGTTATCTTCACATTCACTGATAAAGCAGATAAACAGTCTTAACTCCCAAGATAGCTTAGTTGCTCAGACAGGACTCTAGGCTCCCTCTCCTACAGAAGCTACAATCCATCTCATGGTCTGACACAAACTCCAATTGCATCGGCTCGGCTTCTGAGGCCTCTGAGCCTAAATCAGTGCTCGTGGGTAAGTTGCCATAAGGTTCTTTAAATATGTTTCGTACAACTTCCCAATGCTCGGGGTTGAGAACTGGGCGTCGGTCCTGCGCCTTCAGATACTGTGAACTGTCCCTGCTTGGCAAGAGTCTTGTCTTAGCTTTCTGTACAGCTGGGACCTTAACAAGTCTTATAGTGGGCGCGTGTTCCTTGCACGTTATCTTACAAACATTCTCATAAGGATAATATTCTTGTGCTCCTCGCACACCCCATACATCCGCAGTTTGTACCCTGCTTTTAGTAAAATATGGGTTACCTTGTCTTCTTGGTTGGACTGCTCCGGGTGAAGCTTGAGGCCTGCTCCAGTAGGGATCCTGCTCGGCCTGAATATTAGGCCTTAAGCTCTCCAAGCGTTTGGCTGTGGGTTTCAGCTCACAAGCACAGCCACGCCTTGGCCTCTCAGTATGGCCACCACTCACTCGGGCTGGGGTTGGCCCACCTTCTCCATAGGGTCTCCTTTCTCCCAACCTCTGAGGCTGCTGCTGCCTCCTGCAAAACTGTTGGTCAGGGATTATTGCTCCTCTTGGATATCCAGCTCCTGTATTCGGATGTCCTGCCCAACCTGCTGGTTCTGCTGGTTCTCTAAGCAGGGCTCCTTCCCCAGGCCGTCCCGCCTGTACCTTTCTCCAGGGCTGTCCTGACTCCTCTGGTTCCGCTCCTGGTTCCACTCCAGGTTCCTGTAGTTCTGCTTCTTGTTCCCGGTTTCCTTCTCGGTCCTGTTCTCCCTGTTCCGCCTGTTCTGCTTTCCAACCTTTCAAATTCCCTTTAAAAGGCACTCCTCTCTTTCTTGATTGGAGGTGGATTGGCACTACCTCTTGACCTAGGAGGTGTGGTTCCTCCGTTCCTCGGAGGTCCCTCCTGCTCCCCCTATGTGGTTCCTCGGGATATTGCAGTCGGTGTTTGACTTTTCCTGGGTTTAAAACATTTTCTTTCGCTCCCAGAGGGTTTGCAGCATCACAATACACACAGTCAAAGAATGTAGTATGGAAGATCAAGGAGTAAAATATAACAAAGAACTTTATTTGATTTGCCAATAAAACCAGAAACAGGCCGTGTTTCATTTAAAACTTCATCAGTGGTAAAAGGCAAACTGGGGTCAGGAAATAAAAACAGACAAAACATTAAAAGGAATATGCAAATTCATATCATAAAACTCAATAAAAACTTAAATATAAAAAAAAATCCTAAGGGGTATGTTTACTAAGCAGTCTTAACATGCGCCCGGCGATAGTGTGCAGGATGCTATAAAAGGAGTGGGCGTTCCGGTCTAAATGTAGCAAACCGGGATTATCGCGCGATAACACGCGCTGCGCACATTATCATGCTATGGATTGAGCTATGCACGTTAATGCACATTAATCTTAAGTAGACGCGCTGACGTGCAAACAGAGTAGCAGAGGTGTAGCACATTGGTTAATACACTGACTGATGATACAGGGGGTCATAGGTTTGATCCCCCAGTGAACCTGATGAATAAGGCTGGCTGAGGCATTACCCTTTATGTTTAAGCAGTGCTTTGTGAGGCATTTTATTTTTAATTTTAATTAGTGCTGCCAGAAAACACACCCTCACAGTGTCGTAACCTAAGGTGCTGCTTAAGGTGCCCTATAAGACACTCCAGAGGGCACATTATAAAGTGCACTGTCCACCAAGGCACCCTATAATGTCCCCTATAGGATGCCTTATAAGGCACTTTATAGGGCGCCTTATAATGCGCCCTATAAGGCGCTTTATAGGGCACCTTATAAGGTGCCCTATAAGGCACTTTATAGGGCGCCTTATAAGGCACTTTATGGGGCGCCTTAAGGTTACAGCACCGTGAGGGTGTTTTTGCTGGCAGCACTAATTTACATTAAAACTAGACAATGCCTCAGACATCCCTATCAAATAAACCCACTGTGGGATCAAACCCATGACCTTTGGCTCCACAGGCAGTGAAGTAACCAGTGGGCTACAGCTACTAACAAACCCCTGGCTGGCTACAGAAGGACTGCACATCACCACACAAACATTCTGCTGTGGTTACCAGGATAGGGTCAACCCACCCGTACCCATGATGCACAGCACATGCAAATCAGCAGTCTACAGATGATCACAAGATGGGGTATGCACCCCTCAGCACCTCATCCTGGTAGGGGCAACTGACCGAGTGCACCCCCACAGCACCTCAGCCTAGTAGGGGGTGCCGACGGTGTGTGTTAGTGGCACAGAGTAGCTACAGACTGTCACATTGTGTGGGTATTGTGCTCACCCTGAGGGTGCGGTAGGGTGGCCAGCACCAGGTCTGCAGCACCTTTCATAGCAGGAATAGGCCATATTGCAGTTACCCATGAGGTTGGTCGCCCACCTTATGGGCTATGTTACCCCCTGAATAGTGCATATTCTGTGTTGGTGAGGGGAGGACAGGGTGCTTGAACCCATAGACAGATTATGTACCCCCACCAACAGATCCACATTCTACCTCCCTGCAATGGTGGCAGTAGAGGGGGGCCATCAACCCCAGTCATGCTGGGGAACAGACACCCTACAGGGCAGCCAATGCAGAGCTGTAAACATCCCTAAGGCAATGGCAGGAAGACAGTAGGCCTGGAAATGCTCAGCTGCCCCACACCACCATCTGACATCTTCCAGCAGCAAGCACAGTAAGTCACCAGCCACTGCACCCTGCAAGGTGTTCCAGCCATACACATATAACTGCAGACAGTCTGCTAGCTAGTCCACAGTGCATGCTCCTGGAGGAGATGCATGCACCCAAAACTGGGATGTGAGCACACCCACCAAGCAGATAAGTCAGTGATTAGAACACAGAAAGGAGAACACATACATTTCACTTAAAAAAAATACATTATAGCACTATGGGGGAACCCAGCCATGCCGTGGTCACTGCTCAGTCAGGATGAAAGTGACCTCCCAGCAGGACATGCTGTGGCCACCCTGTTCGTGCAGGTTGTGGCCGGGCACTACAATGTCCGAGCCATTGCTCTATGCCCTGTGCAGATGCATCCAGGCCAGGCCACCCTGTCCAGGCTATACCCACAGTACCTTGCTCCTCATTATACACATTGGCAGGTTAACACTGGCAGCAGTGCTAGCAGTGTGGGCTGAGTAAGGTGTTGGCAGCCACCACACACTGGGTAGACAGACACACTCCCACACCTATGCCAGCATTGTGCAACTATAGAGGCTTTTGGCAGCCCTGGCCACCGCACCAGTCCTGGGCACAGTGCAGGCATGGCTATGGTACGCAATACTGTTGGGGTCACTCCCCAGGGTGGTGAACACTGTCAGACACCAGACCTGAAACACACTCCACAGACATCAGAGAGGTTGGTATGATACAGCTCAATGAGCAGATTGTGCTTGCATAGATGTCCACGCTTCCCCCCAGCACCTCCTGCCACTGTTCTGTGCCCTTGGGGGTCCCTACTGGGTACTATCCCCTGTGACACTGTGGGAAGCACACTCGTGCCCATGCTGGGCCCTCATCAGTTGCTGTCTGGCTGCTCTACTGCTTCAGCATTCCTATGGGCACCCACCTAAACATTCCAATAACCCACATTTAAAATTCCAATAACCAAGCTGGCCAATAGTGATATTAATGATAAACATAAAGCAACACTACTGACAAAGCGTAAAAATTAAGATATCATGTTTGGAAGGGTCTATGCTCTGTCCCCCTACAAAGTGAATGATCCCACGTTGAAACCTTTCCCCGAAGCCTAAAGCACACGTCAATAAGACCATTGTTGAAAAACAATAAGTTAGACCTCGCAAAGATGGACTCCTATAGGCCAATATCGAGCATCCCGCTGCTAGCTAAAATCATGGAAAAAATAGTCCAACGTCAACTGAACCATCATATCAAGAATAATGCACCCCTTGACCCTTGCCAGCATGGATTCCGGGAGTCACATGGCGTAGAAACTTTGTTGACAACCTTATTCAGCACACTAACCATAGGTCTGGACAATATCAGACAAGGTTTCGCTCTCATCTTCCTTGTCATCGCGGCAGCTTTCGATTCCGTCAGCCACAAATGACTCCTATCTCGCCTCACCGATAAGGGAATCCACGGCATGGCACTCGCCTGGTGTGCTTCATATCTGAACGACAGATGGCAGCATGTCCGCTCTGGCTCCTCTATATCCACTACTTTCCCGCAAGAGAAGGGCGTTCCGCAAGGATTGTCACTCTCATCCCTATTGTTCAACATTTATATGCAACCCATCTGCAACCTCATCCGGTCCTTCAACATTAACTGCCTAGTATACGCTGATGACGTCCTTATGTTCACACCAATATCCACGGATCACCCAGACCTCTCTTGGCTGTTTGCATGCTTCGATGCAGTCACAGACTGGCTACAAACACAGAAGCTCAAAATAAACTTCAAAAAAACGGAGGTCCTATTCATCAGCAGAGATCAGGCATTTACTCCACCCTCATCACTGAAGGTACGCAATGCAGAGCTCCTCACCAAAACGAGGATACGATATCTTGGTGTAACGCTCGACTAGCGTCTTAACATGAATGCCCAGATAAGCAATACGGTAAAGGCGATCTACCACAAAGTTCGGATACTACGTCACATGAGACAGATATTAGAGCCAAAAGACTTCCGAACAGTCTTTCAAGCACTAATAATGCCTCATTTTGACTACACCAATTCCATACTGCACGGCCTCCCGAAGAGCTCGCTGAACCCCTTGCAGCTCGCAATGAACACTGCAGCCAGAATCCTCTATGGAGCATCTAGAAAGGACCATATCACCCCAATCCTAAAACTTCTGCACTGGCTTCCGGTCCACTGCAGGATTACCTTTAAGATTTATTTATTTATTTATTTATTTATTACAATTTCTTATATACCGCGCTATTTGGTATCAGCGCGGTTTACATCATAACACAACAACCATAACAACAAGCTGTCTGGTTTTACATCGAACAGGAGTGCAAACTTGGATAACAGGGGTTAACTATATACATGAGATATTTACACGGAACAAAGTTAGGTAACAATCAGATCTTAAGAATGACATTCAAGGCAATCAACAAATGCACGTCCATCTCCCTCTCAGACCTCGTCCAGACCACCCCCCTCAACAGATTGAGTAGATCAGCCGCCACCAACACCCTACTTCTTCCAAAAGCTATCACCAAATGCTCCAAGGCTACAAGAAACCGTGCCTTTGCACTATATGCACCTTCTTGCTGGAACACACTGCCACCAGACATTCGTGCCATAAACAACCTCTCCCAGTTCAGGAAGGCACTGAAGCATCATCTTTCTTCAGTACTTTTCCAATTCAGATGACATCACTTAGCCACCCGCACCTCGACCTAAGCCAGCTCCCACAGAGTACCCACCTCACACACCGTAATCAGATCACTTAAGCTAAACCCCCCCCCCCCCCGATAATCTCCCCCCCCCCCACCGGTAACCATGGATGAGCTGTCCATAACTCTGTGACATAAAATTATGTATGTGTATATAGTCATACTATTTAATTTCTAAATAATGCCAAATCACATGTAGAACCTTGATACTAATTTGTATATAGTTCACCTGTTCACCATGTTTTAAGCTCCCTGTTTAATGTAAGTCCAATGTTAGACTGTTCTGCATTGCACAATTTTTGTTGTCTGTGAACCGCACTGATGATAAATAGCACGGTATAGAAAAAAAAACGATAAATAAATAAATAAAATAGCACTGATCAGGGTTTCTGTCATTTAGATTGGGCAGGTTTGTTATGGCGTGCACATGTGCAGCAACAGCAGAGTGGGCACGTAGGAAAGGGCAACTGTACTGATGCTGTAAATGGGATACAGGGGGCTGCAGGCGGCACATGCTGTGGTCCAGCTGGGGCACAGTGCGGACTAGGCAGATGCCTAGGTGGCACATAGGAATGCCGAAACTGTAAAGCAGCAAGACAGCAACTGACAAGGGTTCAACATGGGCATGAGTGTGTGTCCCACAGTGTCACAGGGGATATTACCCAGCAGGTACCCCCAAGGGCACACAACATTGGCAGGCAGTGCCGGGGGAAAGCGCGCATGTCCATGTAGGCACCCCTACCCGAGAACCCACACCATAGGCAGCTGCCTACCAGCACACTGGATGGCCTGGGACTGCACACCACCAGCACCACTGGCATAATGGCATGGCAGCATGGTGGCAGAGGGGTGCTGGTGGCGGAGGGGGCAGTGGCATCTGCCCACAGCAGACCATGGCCAAGCACCATTTAGGTGGGTGCCGGGCACTGCAACAGACAGGGTCTGTCTGACGAATAGTCATGGTATCCTCAGGGAATGATCTGTCCCTGTGGCAATAGTGTGGTGCAGTACACACAGCCAGTGTGTTCAGGAGCAGAAAGTCACAAGTTCAAGTCCCAGCTGTGGCTCCTGCCAACCCTGTTCCCATATTTTACCCAGTACTAAACCATGGTAATAAAGATGGAACCTTTACTGCAGATAAAATGAACATGCCTGAAATGCCTATATTTTACCCTACAGGGCACAGACACCATAAACATGTGCAATCCCTAGAGCAGATTTTCCCAACTGCAGTCCTTGAGGGCCAAACACCATTCAGGTTTCATGCTGTCCCTAATAAATATGCCTGTGCTGCATTAGTATGCGCCGCCCACATTGTATGCAAATGTATCTCATGCATATTCATTAGGGACAGCATGAAAACCTGAACAGTGAGGCACACCAGGACTGGAGTTTGGAACCTCTGCCCTAGAGCAGCAGCCAACAGGGGCATAAACACCCACACCCACAGGCTCCACTATCCAAAGTCTCATGGAGAGTCAGGCTGTTGGGCCCTGCGCACAGCAGCATCTCCCAATACTGGCACCTGCATACCTTAGCAATGCCGTCCTAAACTTGGGAACATGTTCCACATATATCAAAAGGTTGCTATGATTAATGTCAGCTAACAAATCCTAAGTTAAACACAATTTGTTGATAGAGATTCATCATAGCAACCTTTCTGATATCTGTGGAGTGTGTTTCAGTAATTGATTCTGACAGTGTTTACCACCCCAGGGAGTTACCCTAATAGTATTGATTACCATAGCAATGCCCGCACTGTGACCAGGACTGGTGTGGCGGCCAGGGCTGCCACAAACCTCTATATTTGCACAATGCTGGCATAGGTGTGGGAGTGTGTGTCTGTCTATCCAGTGTGTTGTGGTTGCCTACACCTTACTGAGCCCACATTGCTTGCACTGTTTCCAGTGTTAGCCTGCCAATGTGCATAATGAGGAGCAAGGTACTGTGGGTATGGCCCGGACAGAATGCATTTGCACAGGGTATAAGGCAATGATTGGGACATTGTAGTGCCCGACCTCCACCTGCACGGACAGGGTGGCCACCACATGTCATGCTGGGAGTTTGCTCTCACCCTGACTGAGCAGTGACCACGGCATGGCTAGGTTCCCCCATAGTGCTATACAGTATTTTTCTCAAGTGATATTTATGGGTTTTCTTTTTTGGGGCCCAATCACTGACATCCCAGTTTTGGGTGCACACAGTTTCTCCAGGAACATTCACTATATACTAGCTAGCAGGCTGTCTGCAATTAGCATCTGTATGGCTGCACCACCTTGCAGGGTGCAGCAGGTGCACTCTGACTGCCCTCTGCTGGTGAATGTCAGATTGTAGTGGGGGGCAGCTGAGCTGACTGGGCCTGCTGCCAGTGGCCCTGTCCCAAGTACAGATCCTCAGCAGATGTCCGTTTGCCACCAGGACTGGGGTTGCTGGTCCCACAGCCTGTTCTTATGTACCTCCACTGCCCCCCTTGCAAAGGGTGAGAGTGCAGTTCTGTTGGGGGCAGATCATGTCCCCCACCCTGACTCAGAGAGAGTGGTTTGCTAATTACATTGTCGCCATGTGAGCCCTGACACACCCCTGCTCCCTAAACAAGTGACCATAACAAGCACAGTGGACATGCACTATGTTGTGTGCATCATAGTCCACAATAGCCAGACATGACCAGCAATTACAAATAGACACAGAGACCTCCTAAATGTGTCTGCAACAAATACTTGTCATACACTGGCACTGATGGATATCTGCAGCACAGCCCACCTCAACCAACCCAGGTACTGAAGACCTGGTGCTGGCCACTCTACCTCATCCTCAGGGTGAGCACAGAACATGCACATTGGCATGGCCTGTGGGTACTCTGTGCCAGTAACACGCACGGTCATTCCCCCCTACCAAGCTGACGTGCTGTAGAGGTGCATACCCCATCTGGTGAGCAGATGTAGACTGCTGTTCTGCATGTGAATTGCATTATGGGTACTGTTGGTTCTATCCTATCCTGGTAGCCACAGCAGACAGTTTTATGGTGACGTGCACTCTTTCTGTAGCCAGCCATTGGCATGATAACTCCCATAGTGATGTAGCACAATGGTTAACACAATGACTTTAGTAGCAGAGGTCATGGGTTCAATTCTTCTCTGTTCCACTTTTTTTTATGGCTGTCCTACACAACTACATTTCATTCGTGTAATAGTCATATCTGTGCAGATCTGTGCTGCCGCCATATTATACCCTCATCACTGTTGCCATCCATCCTTCTGTCCATCTGTGTGTGTGTGCCAGCTGTGTGGCATCCTGCCCTAATGTGCAGGCTGCTACCCCATGTCCTGCACTGGCACACTTTTCTGCATTGTGGCTCTTCAGGCTTGCCTCTCCTGTGGTTAGAGCACTGGCTTGGTAACCAAGCAACCAGGGTTCGATTCCCACTAGCACTCCTTGTGGCCTTGGGCAAGTCACTTAACCCTCCATTGCCCCGGAAGAAAGGCCTGGCAATCTACTTCTGGTGACACTGCCAAGAAAACCCAGGAGCTTCTGGGTCGCCAGGAGTCAGGACTGACTCGAAGGCACACATTGCATTTGCATGGCAGGGTGGTAGTGTGCCCTCATCACCATTCTGTTATGGATACACAGTATAGAAAGATCATTGCTAACAAGCACTATGATCTCAGCACCATTGGAGTGTGCATGTGAATGTGAAGTGGGAGGAGGAGTGGCTTGGTGGTTGGGACAAGTTGCATTGAGCGTGGGCCAGGGGTTTGGGTCCTGCTTGAGGACAGCAACCTCAGGCCAGAGGGACTGAAGTTTCTGGTCCCACAAGTGTTCCTTGTGGCCTTGGGCAAGTCACTTAACCCTCCATTGCCTCAGGTACAAAATGTAGATTGTGAGACCTTCAGGGACAAGGGAAATATATACCATACCTGAATGTACACCGCTTTGACCCAGTGAAAAGCAGTATATAAGCATTGCTGAAGTGACTAGTAAAGCTCCAAAAACATAGCTACAACTGTCATGGCAGCCTGTCCTGCTGGATCTCCATTTTATGGCTCGATGAATCTGGTGTCCTGACAGACCAGCTCATTGTGAATGAGGCTGCATATCAGTATGGACGTTCACTAACATAATCAGTGTCACCATGGGGGGAGGGCCTGAATGCAATCAAGCAGGAAGCTATTACAATGCTACATGTTCAGGGTCCATGCAGCCAGCATACAAGTTGCAGGGCATCAGCTATGGTAACTCTATCTGCCTGAACACACAACACTGTGACCAGCATTGCAGGACCATCCTGGCATGAGTCTCACAGCTAATATGGCATTCAGATCAGTAGCATGGCTAGAGTGAGAACACTAACAAAATGTGTGGCATTCAAGTCATGTGGCCCATGGCAAGTGTGTGCACAAATGTTAACAGTTGCTGAAGCACTAAGACCATATGTGTTGTCTAGACAGTACAGGGGCCTACGATGCAAGGGCATGCACCTTCACCCTGCTCTGAGATATCATAGGCATGATTATGGACTATTTGGGATAATGGGGTCCCATGCAACATTGTGTGGAGGTCGACCCCATCCCACAGGCTGGTTCATATAGGTGCTGACAGCAAGTGTATGCTATGGCACTATGCAATATGGTCACTGCCTCACCAAAGACTATTCAATACCTGGCCACAGTGGACACACACACATGTTGCACAGGCTGACAGGTGGCATGTGTAGCACACCGTGTCACCTGCAATGAGGTCCGCAACATCAGCATTGTGTAACATGCAGACATTGCAGCTACATCATACCATGCGCACATGTCCACATGCCAGAAGCCCACTGCAGATTCCAACTCCCTCAGTTCCATGTGTGTGTGTGGAGATGACCAGTATGGATACTCACCAGCCTGCCCTTCTGCCATCTCATCCAGGACCTGCGTGAGTAGCCCTGACTGCCTGCACCTCAGCTCCTGGGCCTTCTTCTGCACATCTTCTAGCTGTCAATAGGAGAGAGATGAAATAAATGACATCATCTTCAGGGAGGTCACATCCCAGAAAACACACACTGACATGACTACACACGGCTAGCAGGTCACACAATGTGCAAAGGGGCTGCGTCAAAGCTGAAATGTCATACACATGGGTACCCACAGAGAGTACAGTAAGACAGGCTGCCAACACAATGGCTTCCCCATGTCCCCTGCTGCCCTCAGGGAACTGCACATGTGGTACCCATCTGTGCACAGATGTCCTGCAGACCAGATATGCCTTAAAAAGACATGCATGCACAAGTTGCTAGACCAACAGCTTTGGGACCTACACCTGTCAACATAAGAAAGCATCAGGTCCCTGGCTCTGGGAGGAGAAGGGACCTCATGATGTGACACATGTTATCATAGCTAACAACAATTCCTACAGATTGGCAGGTGGTCACCACAGCCTTTGAAACACCACAAACACAACCTCTACCACAAGTAACATTACAAAGCACCAGTATTGTGCACCAAGGCATACGCAGCACTGTGCTGGTACATCTGAAAGATGGCACATGCTCATCAGAGCTTAGAAAACTAGTCAAGCCAGACTACACAACAGCTGAGGACAAGGAGATGCCTAGGGAATGGTGAGGTGACACATAAAGGAACACATTTTTTTTGGCTCCTGCTGTCGCGATTACAAAGCCCTTTTGAAAGAGTCGCAGTTCCCCTTTTTTTCAGTTTACGCTTCTCTTTTAAGGGCAGGACTGATAGTAACGATGTTTTTTCCTTCGTTGCCTTTTGTATGAAGGTGGCCATCGGCGATTGTCATAGGGGTATGTTTACTAAACTGTCTTAATGTTACTGGCGTTAGTTGCAGTCTTACTGTGACGAATGCCATATAAGGTAGTGGGCATTCCGGTCTTAAGGTAGCATTTCGGGTTATTGCGTTATCGCGCGATAGAGGGAGCCATGGCACGTTAACATGCATTAGCTTTAATTAGGCACACTGACCTGCAGACACAGCAACAAAGATGTAACACAATGGTTAATACATTGACTGCTGATACAGTGGTTGTGAGTTTGGTCCCTCAGTGGGCTCAGTTAAAAGACTGAAGCAATCCCTTTTCCTGCTTGTAACAGTCAGACACATCCCAACAATTTGCACTGCCAGCCAAAAAAGCCTCACCCCAGTGCCGCAACCTAATGCTCCTTTTAGGGCACACCATAAGGCACATCATAAAGCACGACATCATCAAAGGCAGGTCATAATGTGCCCCAGAGGGCGGCAGGAAAGGTTGGCACTCTCCAAGGCAGCATATAAGGTGCCCCATAAGCTGGCCAAACATAAGGTGCCGTGAAAGATGCCCCAGGGATGCCAAGGTGACACAGGAGATGGTGCCCAGGGGCACAAAGGTGCCCCAAAGTCACAAGCATGAAATATATGGCTCAAAAACAGATGTAACCATAACACTGCACAGAGCACCAAGGAAAGGCAATGAACAAGTGATGGAAGGAAGTAGATGACGGAGCTCATGGACCAGCCAAATCTGCGTGCAGCCCATGTGGCAACAGGTAAAGTGGACAAACATATTGGGGGCAGCTGTACCGATGTACAGGGTGATGGTAATGTACAGTGCAACAATGACAGTGTGTGGCAGAGTATGGGGATACGTGTCCACCAGAGGAGGTAGAGGTGGCAGGATAAGTGCAATGACAGGAGGATAGAGGAGTGCAGTGCCATGCAGAGCAGACACAGGAGAGGCAAGCCTGAAGAGCCACAATGCAGAAAAGTGTGCCAGTGCAGGACATGGGGTAGCAGCCTGCACATTAGGGCAGGATGCCACACAGCTGGCACACACACACAGATGGACAGAAGGATGGATGGCAACAGTGATGAGGGTATAATATGGCGGCAGCACAGATCTGCACAGATATGACTATTACACGAATGAAATGTAGTTGTGTAGGACAGCCAGGTCTTCAGTACCTGGGTTGGTTGAGGTGGGTTGTGCTGCAGATCTCCATCAGTGCCAGTGTATGACAAGTATTTGTTGCAGACACATTTAGGAGGTCTCTGTGTCTATTTGTAATTGCTGGTCATGTCTGGCTATTGTGGACTATGATGCACACAACATAGTGCATGTCCACTGTGCTTGTTATGGTCACTTGTTTAGGGAGCAGGGGTGTGTCAGGGCTCACATGGCGACAATGTAATTAGCAAACCACTCTCTCTGAGTCAGGGTGGGGGACATGATCTGCCCCCAACAGAACTGCACTGGCAGCAGGCCCAGTCAGCTCAGCTGCCCCCCACTACAATCTGACATTCACCAGCAGAGGGCAGTCAGAGTGCACCTGCTGCACCCTGCAAGGTCCATGTACAAATGCAGAAAAGGATTCCTCAGCCACATGTTGCTCTTCTTAGATTTGTATGTTTGCAGCATGTTGTCAACAATGTTGTTCTACTTGTGTTTTTGACAGCCTACAGTCCCTCACCAGGTCACTCAATGACTGTCTTATCAGATGAGACACAGCAGACATATACGATTCTGATGCTGGATCCAGTCTAGACATTCTCTAGATTGCAAATCAGCAATGCTCCCTCAACCTGTTATACAGAACACCGTCTGCTTCTCCAGATGACCTCCCTTCAATTATTGACCTAGCAGCCAACACCCTTAATCCCAATAAACCAACTTGGATAATGGGTGATTTCAATCTCCCATCCTTATCCCAAAACCACGCAACTGCTTTCCTTGATGCCATTGAAGACCTGGGATTCAAGCAAATCATCAACAATTCCACACATATAAAGGGCAATATTCTTGATATGGTGTTTGCTCCTCAGCCTGTCATTGAACAAAATCACAACCTACCAATATCAGTCGTTGATGTACCCTGGTCGGACCACAAATTGATCATTATCCAGATACCCATCAACAACAAGCAGCTGCATACCAGCCAAAATATGAACAGCACATCACGAACGTCCATGAGAAGTTTTCGCCCATTTAACAGGGAACACATCCTGTCTGAGACCCAATCACTCCTCAACAAAACCACGACTGACCTTGAAGAACTAATCTCCTCCTGGAATTGCAACCTGCACGCCATCTCACAACGCCTGAACTCCAATAACACAGCAAGGGTAAGAAGAAGCTCTGCCCCATGGTTCTCTCCTGAGCTGCGATCTTCTCTTACTCAATTACGCAGACTTGAGCGCCGATGGCGCCGATCGCTTTCTATTGAAGACCAGACCGCCTACCGACTCCACCTCGCAATGCACCGCGAAGCTATCACAACTAAAATGAAACAATATCACACCGACACTCTAAAGAGATCACTGAACAAACCACGTGATCTTTTCAACTTGGTCAAATCTCTTTCGAAGGAACCATCTCCCGAACAACATAGTGAAATTCACCCACAAAAATTCGCTGACTACCTGCAATCCAAGATCGTACAGACTGACAAGGTTTCAGCAGACCCGTATCAAAAGCCAACCGGCCTAACCCCACTAAATACATTTTCCACACCATCCATTAAATGTATTGAGGATACAATAGCTTCTCTCAATACCTCCACTGCGCAGACTGACCCTTGCCCAGCTTTTTGGATTAAGGAGCTACGCGGTGTGTTCAGCCCTTTCATCGCGAATCTGATGAACCTCTCCTTCACAACAGGTTCCTTCCCCACAGCACTCAAACAAACTTCCATTAGGCCACTACTGAAAAACCCCAAACTAGACCCTCTAAGGGTCGATTCTTATAGGCCAATAGCTAGTATTCCCCTTCTAGCTAAGATAATTGAGAAAGAAGTACAACGGCAAATTCAAGATCATATAGATTCTGCAGCTCCCCTTGATCACTGCCAACATGGTTTCAGAGAATATCATGGAGTCGAGACCCTACTCACTAGCCTATTCAACGATATCATCACAGGCATCGACAATATCCGACAAGGCTTTGTGCTCATCTTCTTAGACATCGCCACGGCGTTCGACTCGGTGAGTCACAAAATTCTCCTTGGGCGACTGAACGAGAAGGGCGTCTGCAACACTGCGCTAGAATGGTGTAAGTCTTATCTGGATGGAAGATGGCAATATGTGAAATCCGGATCAGAAGAGTCTAAACGCTTCCATCAAAAGCAAGGTGTACCACAAGGCTCCTCGTTGTCTTCTCTACTATTCAATATATACATGCAGCCCATCTGCAATATCATCAGATCATTTAACGTGAACTGTTTGATATATGCAGATGACATACTCTTATACATGCCGTTCTCTACAGTTCACTTGGACCTGACACCACTGGTAGACTGTTTCAATGCGGTCTCAGATTGGCTCCAATCACAAAATCTACGCATTCAACATAAGAAAACGGAGGTGCTTTTCATTGCCAGAGACCCCAACTTCATTCCTCCATCCCATCTCAGTGTCAAAGAAGCTGACTTACAAACTAAAGAAACAATAAAATACCTTGGAGTCACCTTGGACCAACGTCTGGATATGAAACATCACATAAGCAATATAGTCAAAGCTGTATACTTCAAAATCCGCACGCTCAGGCATCTGCGCTCTCTGTTGGACCCAGACGATTTCCGGACTATATACCAAGCACTAATCCTGCCACATTTCGACTTTGCAAATGCCATCTTACAAGGTCTCCCTCAATCTACACTGAGCCCATTACAGCTGGCCATGAATGCTGCAGCAAGGGTCCTCTACGGAGCCTCTAGAAGTGACCACGTGACTCCCATTCTCAAACAGCTTCACTGGCTCCCCATACATGGGAGGATTATATTTAAGACCCTACTCCTCTCATTCAAGGCAATCAAAGGTATTTCATCTTCCTCACTCACAGAACTTATTCACACGGTGCCCCCCAACAGATCCAGAAGAGCAACAGCTGTAAACCTGCTAATAACCCCAAAGGCATTGACAAAATGCAACATGACAACTGCAAACAGGGCGTTCAGTTTCTATGTCCCCAAATGCTGGAATGCTCTACCTTCCGACATTCGGGCCATTGTAGACCTAACTCAATTCAGGAAGGCACTCAAATACCACCTTTTCATCCAATACTACTCAGTCAGCAACGAAAACTAGGTATCCCCATTAAGAAATGACCACTTACGTGCCTTATGTTATTGTTACCTCAATCTTGTTCCGTGTAAATATTTCATGTATAGATCAACACATGGCACCATGTGATCTGTACAATGAGATGATGCTGTACGCCAACCTGCTGCCATGTAGTCCAGCAAATGGCCTCCTATGTACGATGCTGGCAGCATTAATTATGCAGGTTGATGTAAAGCTGGCCATGTCATGTATGTAGCACACACATATTTAACAGAATGTGGGGCCACATCTTTGAGACTTAAATTCCAGTCCCTCCAACAGCATGACAATTGCTATCTGTGTCAGGTATGAGTTGTTACACACTTCAGCACTGCTGTGTGCCTCCCAAATTGGGTATAGTGAATGACTGTGGCTGCCACCATGTTGTCATATTGGTATGTGTCTCATGATGCCATGCATGTGGGGGTCCTCTGTTTTGCACAGGGTCCTGCAAAGGGATCACATCCATCCCTGCTCTCAGTGCGCATTGCATGCTCAATATAGCATGGCAGCTGGTCGTGAGGCTGAGGTAAGGGGGGTAATTGGGAGGTACAGTGGGGAGCAGGGCATCTTGCCCTCACATGTGGTTTGATCATTGCACCGGAGATGACTACTGCTGTTGTGTGACTGTCATGTGGCTGTGGTACTGAGTATCCAATACAGGCTGTAATGCATGTGTCCCACTGCAGGCAGACCCTGGATGTGGTTTCGAACTTGGTAAGAATGTGCCTGCCAGGTTGCTTGGAGCCCAGGGCTTATGGTCTTGATGGCAGGGACCTGTGGTCTGGTGTATTGTTGGGTGTGCTATAACCAAGCATGAGGAGCTGTGGTTGAATAGTTGGAGCAGTGGGCAGGCAAAGCCCAGAGTTCAGATCCCACCTGTAACCTTAGTGATATCACCCTACCCTCTATTATCATTGTGGAAAGGCTGGCCAATATATTTCTGATCCTGCTGCCAGGAAAACCCTGGAGCCACAGGGTCACCAGGGCACACATCCATTTTATTCTGGGTACCTCATAGCCGGCCCTAGAATTGGTTCAGTGTTAGTTCACTAGACAAAACTCAAGCTTTACATCCCCTCTTACTGTCATTATCTATTATTTAGTTTTGAATGCCCTGTTTTTGCTGCCCTCTAGATGTTCTTGCCCTAGGCAACCACCTGGTTTGGACCGGCCCTGGAGCACCTTTACTATATGCCAGTAACAGTGACTGCCTGATATGTGTGCCATGGCCCCAGTGGCTAACACGCGGCTACAGCACACATAGTGGGTGGTCGCCACTACCAGCATTTGTAAGAACTGTCATTTGTTTTGTGTTGTGCACATTAGTTCTTCAGGCAGGCATTACACATTTCTACCCACTCCCATGATATCCACAGACTTTACCGTGGATTACATGTATTCCCTTCACTGCCAATGTCCAACTGCCTCCTACATTCACCTACCACACTATCTCACGTGGACATAAGCAGGAATTACTGTGCACACTTGGGGGTATGTTTACTAAACCATCCTAATGTCACCGGCGCTAGTTGCAGCGATAATGTGAAGAATGCCTTATAAGGAGTGGGCGTTCCAGTCCTAAGGTAGCAAGAATATGTATCGCGCGATAGTGGGCGCTGTGGCACGTTAACGCGCGTTAACCCTAAGTACATGCCAGTGGAGTGATAGTAGCTATAACGATGTAGCTCACTGGTTGAAGATACCTGGCCAGTAAAAACGCATAAGTATTTGATCCAACGTTCCTTGCATCCCTTTATGACCTCCCACTGGATGATCATGTGCTAGTCTAAGTACTAGCCCTTTGAAAGTTGTGGGTACCACCAATTGTTTACGTATGGTCCCATTTCTGGGGTCCTGACTCTCTCTATATAATATTTCATTATCTAGTCTGAATCTGGGCAACTCCTCCCTGACCTCCTGAGCATACTTAAAAGCTCGGGTGAGAGCTTGATCAGCTCGCTGCTCTTGTGGAAAGTTAGGAAACTTTGCCACCAACTCAGCTGGCACCCAGGGTAAACTTTGACCAGCTAACATCTCAGCCCTACCCTGTGCTCTGCAAAGTCTCTCACGCCGCTTTTGTGCTTTCAACTTTCTTACTTTACCAGATGATGGGGTTATTAAATCATCATGAGAGGGTAAGTCTCCTAATAACTCTGCCTGCTCCCCCTCCTCCTTCTGCTGGCTCTCTACCTTAGCCTGTGAGCGGGTGGATACAAGGCCCCTCTTATTACCCATAGTTTGGCCTTCTGGAAGCTTAACCATCTTTTTAGCTAGGGACTGAGGACTTCCAAAGAAAGGCCCGGGAGCTATTTCCATTACTCCTTCTCCCTCCTTCTTTCCTAGCCCTTCCACTAGACCCTGCTTAAATCTTGGCCAGTCCCTTCCTAGAACCAAATCAAAGGGTAGCCTAGGCACTACTGCTAACAGGACTTCCTCTTGTTCCCCCAGGCACTTAACCTTTAGCCTATAGGTGGATATGATGTTGCAGCACCATGAATGCATCTGATGTGAACTTGGCTTTCAGGGGTTCTAGGCACAAATCCTTCTTGGGCCTCTATTCTCTTCCAAAGCCTTTTTGACATCATACTCTGGTCTGCCCCAGAGTCTAACAAAGCATTTGTGGTAATTCCTTGCACATCAACCATCAAATGAAATCCTTCTTTGGGCTGTTTTAAATCCACACCCATTAAACTAGTGTGTGTCTGGCATCCCTTTTCTAAATGTCCCCATTTTCCACATTTGAAACATTTCTTTCTATTCCACTGTGTCATCTGGTTTGATACAGTACATTCATTTTCAGAAACATTTTTAAATATTTTCTTTTCTGATACAGCACATCTTGCCTCAGCACCAATCTTCAGAGGGCCACCCATTCTATGGCAAGCCTGCGTGGCTTCCAAGAATCTCTCTGCTAGCATGGTTGCCTCTCCAAGATTTTGGCAATTTTGCTGTATAAGGAAAGTGTGCAAATCTTTAGGGACCGCAGACATAAATTGTTCAAGCATTATAATGTCTAATAACATTTCTACCGTCTTTTGCTCAGGCTCCAACCATTTTACAGCTAAACCTCTGATTCTCTGACTCAGAGCCCTGGGTGTTTCACCCACTCTCAATGTAACAGCTCTAAACATTCGCCTATACTCTGAAATACACAACCCTAGGCGATCTCTAATAGCAGCCTTTACATCCTTATAATTCAAAGCCTGGGCTGCTGGCATTGCTCTGTAAGCTGCAAGCGCCTCTCCAGTTAATGAGGCTGCCAGCCTTAATGCCCACTGGGTCTCTGGCCATGCTAATGCTTGCGCCACTCTTTCAAAAGACTCTAGAAAATCATCAACATTATCATCTGGAGTTAGCTTCCCAAAACTAAATGCCCCAATCCCTTGATTGAGTCCCACACTGTCCACATGTGTTGTACCAGTATTTACTGCTGGTCTTGCATCTGTTCCACCTTGGTTCTCCAGCTGAACTAGGGCTTGCACCAGATCAAGCACTGGCTTCTGCTGGTCCATTAAGGCTTTCATAGCAGTGTCCTGAGCCTGCTGTGCTAGCTCCTGTTGCCTGCTAAACTGGGCTGCCATCCACTGAGGTAGTTCCTTTGGATCCATCTTGATCCCTGCAAGAAACAAAGAAAAAAAACAAAGTGCACCACCTTCCAAACAGGTGTGTTTTTTTCTACTTTTTTTTTTTAATTACCCCTGTGCCTTACTCCCATCCACCACTAGACATGCCCAGGTACTTATTACCTTGTGTCAGTGATGAATCCAGCTCTGCACAGGGTCTTTTCCTCCTGGGACAGCTTCCTGGAACAACCAATTCTCCTCCAAAGTGCAGTTGAGGGAAAATCTTTTTTTCCAGCTTTAAACTTGAACTTTAGTTGTAATCCTCAGCAAGTAAATCCCTTTTGTGCAAAAGCAATCCGAAAAACTACGCCATTTGTCAGACGGCTGCCTGGGTGAGAATCTTCACAGTCTTGGCAAGTGCATATATCTATATGATTTGCAAGGGATTGTGGGCAATGTAGTTTATTCACACCAGACACAGTTGCTGACAATAATTTAGTTGTGCTCAAGTGTTAAAGCCAATAAGATATTTATTTATGGGGCTATTTCTCCCAACACAGATATGCTTGGTAGCACATAAATCAGGTTACTTGCTTCCAGTGTTTAACTTGGAAAAACAAAATCAAAATCAGGAAAACAACATTCAAACTTGTCAGGCATTAGCTAATGTTTTCTTAGCATATATCAAACAACAAACGAAAAGCCACAAAGAAAGAAAAAAACTGTTCTTTTCAGGTTAACCTCTGATAACTTCCCACATAGATTGAGAAGTGATTCTCTCCTAGCTCACAAGCAATTAGGTAAGGCTCAATTGCTAGCACTTATCCAGCTGAAACCCCTCAGCTGGCTTGCTTTCTACAGCGTGGCCAGAAATCCTACACAGGAGCTTTTCTGAGTAGATTAAAGAACAAGTTTGTATTTCTTTGTGATGGTTGCTGTACTTTATAACAGAAAATCACCAAAGGAGTTTGGACAGAGAGCAGTCCATATAAACACATTCTTCATCTGCAATCATTCCCCCTTCTTCAACAAGCATGGGTTCAATATCATGGATTGGCACAGATGAATCTCTCAATGGAGCACTTTCAGGAGAATACTTGTTTCCCTGCTGTCTTTCAAGGTTATAGCTAGGGCATAGATCAGTGTTCATACCTGAACTTCCATTGCTGTTAGAGTTCCTCTCTATATAGCCTGGCCAGTATGTAGTCCAGTTCTTATGTCCAGCCTTCCAATCCAGATCCCTGGACACTGGATCTCTCTTCACATACCTTCTGGCACAGGTCTTAGGGTCCCTTCCACGTGCAGCCGTCTCCCTCACAGGTAGCGTCTGGAGATTCCTAGCTCTGCAGCACCATTCCTCTGGCTTTCCCCAGTCCAATGGTGTATGCTGGCCCTTGAAATGCCTCCCAGTATACGTACTGCTCTGGACTCTTCTAGACCTCTCAAAGGCTTTTCTCTTCCTTCTTCCAAAGGGTTTCTTTCCCTCTCTGTCCGTCCGGTTTGGCTTCTGCTTCTGATGATCCTTCAGATGAAACTGATGATCAAGCTCAAGCTGATTCTCAGGATAATGAGGATAATTCTCTGTAGAATAAACTCTACCTTTATTCTGCCTAGATGAGTGCTCCTCCCTAACACAGCGCAGCTGTGCTGAATCAGGCCCTGCCCTTTGAGATGAGTGCTTAGGGATTACCTCATAGCCCTCCTGATTGAAAACATATTTCCCCACTTCAGCTCCTCTAATGGCTGTTGGAAACCTGGTGCATTCTTATGTCCAGCCTTCCAATCCAGATCCCTGGACACTGGGTCTCTCTTCACATACCTTCTGGCACGGGTCTTAGGGTCCCTTCCACGTGCAGCCGTCTCCCTCACAGGTACCGTCTGGAGATTCCTAGCTCTTCAGCACCATTCCTCTGGCTTTCCCCAGTCCAATGGCCAGGCTATATAGAGAGGCCTATCTTTGGGATTCCACAACTTTCACCTGATGCAGGGCCATAGATGATATGACTGGCTCGAAACGTGGCACGTTGTGTTTTCTGGATTCTCTAATGGCTGAATTGAAAGAAAAAAGCTAAGTTTTCAAGCATTTAAAATGAGTAAAATGGACTGACCACGGCGAGGAGCGGGTTTTCTCCTGCTTCCTCTTGACTGGTTACTCCGACAAAAAGAGAGTGTATTTCCCTGTTTATGATTGATGATTTATTTACACGGGAGGTTCTGTGTGCTGGGGTATTCTTATATTTGGATTCACGAGTTTTACCCTGTGCTGGGGGTTCTTTTTTGACTGGTCCTATTAAACTATGACTATCTACATGTTAAGAAATTTTGTTCTTAATAATGGTTTCTACCATTTTTCCTGGTACTGATGTCAGGCTCACTGGTCTGTAGTTTCCCGGATCACCCCTGGAATCCTTTTTAAAAATTGGCATTACAATGGCCATCCTCCAATCTTCAGGTATTACAGATGATTTTAATGATAGTTCACAGATTACTAATAGCAGGTCTGCAATCTCATATTTCAGTTCTTTCAACACCCTTGGATGTATACCATCCGGTCCAGGTGATTTGCTACTCTTCAGTTTATCAAATAGTCGTTATACATCTTCCCGGTTTATTGATATTTCTTTTAATTCTTTTGCTGCTTCAGCTTTAAATACCATTTCAGGCATGGGTAACTTTCCTACATCTTCTTCAGTAAAGACCGAAGCAAAAAATTCATTCAGTCTCTCCGCTATGGCCTTGTCCCCTCTTAGTGCCCCTTTTACCCCTCTATCAGACAGTAGTCCAATTGACTCTCTCACAGGTTTTTTGCTACAAATGTACTTGAAAAAGTTTTTATTATGTGTTTTTGCTTCCACAGCAAACTTTATTTCAAATTCTCTCTTTGTCTGCCTTATCAATGCCTTGAATCTAACTTGCCAGTGCTTATGTTATTTCCCGTTTTTGCAATTTGGATCTTTTTTCCATTTCCTGAAAGATGTTTTTTGGCTACAAGAGTCTCTCTGACCTCACCTTTAAACCATGCTGGCAGTTTTTTGGACTTCCTTCCACTTTTCTTAAAGCGTGGAATACAGCTGGTCTGGTCTTCCAAGATAGTATTTTTATACAACACCCATGCTTGATGTAGATCTTTAAGCTTTGCAGCTGCTTCTTTTAGTTTTTTCTTAACTGTTTTCCTCATTTTATCATAGTCTCCCTTTTGAAAGTTAAAAGATTGTACTGTGGATTTCCTTGCCATCCTTCTTCCATTTATTAAATCAACCGTGATCATACTATGATCACTATTGCCAAGAGGCCCCAACACCCTTATCTCTTGCACCAGATCTTGTGTTCCAGTAAGGACTAGGTCCAAGATGGCTTCCCCTCTTGTTGGTTCATGAACCAGTTGCTCCAAGAAGCAGTCATTTATTTCATCTAGAAACTTTACCTCCCTAGCATGTCCTGTCGTGACACTGACCCAGTAAATACTGGGGTAATAAAAATTACCCATTATTATTACTGTGCTGTAAATATTGTTAGCTTCTCTGATTTCTTTGAGCATGTCATCATCCATTTGTTCATTCTGGCCAGACGGTTGGTAGTACCCCCCCACCCAACCCCACTGCCATTGCCTTCCCTTTTTTACATGGAATTTCAATCCATAGAGATTCTACAGTGTATTTTGTTTCCTGCAAAACTTTAATCCTGTGTGATTCAATGCAGTCTCTAACATAGAGCGCAAACCCTCCACCAGTTTGATCTACTCTATCATCGCGATATAATTTGTACCCAGGTATCACAGTGTTCCACTGGTTGTCCTCCTTCCACCATGACTCTGAGATACCAATCATATCTAACTTCTCATTTAGCGCTATATATTCTAACTCTCCCATCTTATTTTTTAGACTTCTAGCATTTGCATACAAGCATTTTAGAGGCTGTATTTTATTCATATTAACAGGTTATCGGGAAGCAGGGGTAATTTGTAATCTTTAAACTCTGTCTGCTTTGTACTCAAGGGCATTTGAGTTACTTTTGTCTTTATTGGAACCTCTCTGCTGATATGCCCTAACTTCAATCTTTTGCTAGTATCCTTCAAGGATACATCCTTCCGAACCATGCGCTTTTGGGCGACTGTCTGCTTTCCCCTATTATGTAGTTTAAAAGCAGCTCTATCTCCTTTTTAAAGGTTAATTCCAGCAGCCTGGTTCCATCCCAGTTAAGGTGGAGCCCATCCCTTCGGTAAAGCCCCTCCTTTCCCTAGAATGTCACCGAGTTCCTAACAAATCCAAAACCCTCTTCCTTGCACCATTGTCTCATCCACATTAAGACTCTGGAGCTCTGCCTGCTTTTTGGGTCCTGTGTGGGAACAGGAAGCATTTTGGAGAATGCTACCCTGGAAGCTCTGGATTTCAACTTCCTACCTAAAAGCCTAAATTTGGCCACCAGAACCTCCCTACCACACTTTCCTATGTCATTGGTACCAACATGTACCAAGACAGCAGACTCCTCCCCAGCACTATCTAAGAACTTGTCTAGGTGGTGTGAACAAGCAATCAACATTTACCCATTCCACGCCATTCAGTAATGCATAGACCCCCAGCATATCTTCCCTTAGCTATCTGTCCTCCAGGTTGAAGGGGCCTAACTGTTGTAACCTCCACACATAGGGGCATCCCCCATCTACACTATCCTTGACTTTGGTGAAGCACAAACATACGGCAGCTGTGGAAAGTAGATCTGCCACATGGAGTGGTCCAAGGGACATGGCACCCTAGGCAAAGATACAAGCAGGCCCCCCCCCCCACAGTGCCACTGAACCCAGTTGTGGAGCAAGAGGCCGATAGCACCTGCAGCTTTATCCCTCCAGGTAGATGGAAAATGCAGGTGCCTGGAGAAATACCACAGCAATGGCTGCCATCCTTCCCCCCCCCCCCGAGATGTATCAGTGGCAGGCAGTGATGGGGCCCCTGCATAGTCAGCTGGTGGGGGGGGGGGGCTGCATGGCATCCATGTGTGTCTCTTTTCCCCCCATCCAGCCCTTGCCCCCAAGGTGCACACCCACCACCACTGACAGCACATGGGCATGTCGCATGGTATAGTGGTGGTGGTTGCGTGGGCAGCGACACCAGCCTGCAGCAGACAGAAGCCTTGTCCTAGTCCTATGCACCATGCACATTGCAGTATGTGCCAAAGGCCAGCCAAAGGGGAGCATGTCAGAAACAGGGTCCGTTACCCCATATGGCAGCACTTTGGTATAACACATGGTTGGTGTGTATAGGTGTGGAGGGTCACAGGTTCATGGCCCCACTGGAGCTTCTGTATTGCATGTTCCAGTGGACAAGATTTCACCAACAGTACAAGTACAGCTCCAGCATGTGCAACCCCCAAGGAGGAGGACAGCAAGGGTGGAAACACCCACCAGCAGCACTGATAGCCTCCAACCAGCTGTGGATGGTGGGGCCTAATAGCACACTGACCGGGCGGTAACAATGTGCAGTGAGGCCAAGGTGCGCTAATAGCACCTGCACATGTTATCAGTCCTTGAGCTGACATTGAGACAGGAGTGGCAAGCAGGAATGCCAGCCATCCCACTTTTGCACAGTGCACCAATGAGAGTGTATGCATGTGTGTGTGTGTATGGCTCCCCTTTGTCCTGTGGCTTTCTGCACTTCACTTTGGCTCACATTGTCCGAGTTGTTCCCAGTCTTTGTTTGCCATGACCCCAATGAGTAGGCCATGAACCACTGCTACCCTAACAATTGAGGACCCACAATTGACCACAACAGTATAGTAAGACTGCCCTCCACCGGGCTGTGTCAGCCATGCACAAACCAACTGCAATTTGTCTGCTGGTCAGCACACATGGCATGTGCTTAGAGCAATCACGAGCACACTGCCTTAGGATACTCAGCATTGACACCCAGCATGTTGCTCAGTGATTATCATCCCCAGACAAAGATTGCATACACATCACTGGAGCCAGACATTATAATAGCTGTATGTGGATACATAGCTATGCCATGGTCACATTTTGGTCATAGTGAGAGTGCCATCTCAGCATGACATGCTGTAGCAACTCAGACAATGCACATGGCAGATGGGCACAATGACATCTCAGCCATTGACCCTACCATTGCGGCAGACACATCCAGGTCAATCTGCACTGTTTCAGAAAATACCCACAATCCTCTGCCTTATGTTATTCCCATTTTCAAACAAAGGGACAGGCATTGCTGCTACAGTGTAGCACATCCGGACTGATAGGGGCATATAGTTTGTCAGGCAACACGTAGACAATCTCTGACACTCTGATCATGAAAATGTCATAAAAGCTCCTCGTATAACTGTGCTTAGAGAAGGTTTGGTTAGGTTCCAGGGGAATAATCATTGCTCCATGAGGCATGGGGCACTGCAAATTCACAGCTTGCCTCACTACAGGCATCGTTGAGCATAGGTACATTTTAAGGACCCAGCTATGTATTTGTGAGCATTATTGGCTACTGTGGAACAGAGGATACAGGCTTGATGGACTATGGTCTAACCCAGTATGGCATATCTGCAGATCCTCTGTTCTTATGCCACTATGTGCCACCTGGCAGCTCCCTGATCTGCAATGTCTACCTGCACCTACCACTGTATAACCAATGTGCCATCCCCTTTGTTCCATTAGCAGCATCAACATGGTGTCCTTTCCTACTTGTGCACCATGCTGCTGTTAATATGGAGAACTACTATCACTGACTTTGGCTCCCTTGTCATTTCGTGAAACTGCTTACATTTAAATAGGCCCTCTCCCCTCTGCAGACACCCTTTCCATGAGGTTTTACATTGTGGTAAGGTTACAGGCATTAAGGGGCTCTTAGGGGTGTTAATGCAAGAGGCATTAAAGTAACACACTGTGTTACTGCTCCTTCTCCACCCACTTTCTGCCCCTTCATGCCGGCTCTGCACCTCCTGTTCCTTTTATGCTGCAGGAGCCTTTTACGCACGGGAACTCATCATTTTTGCAGCTTTAAGGGGACATGTGTGCCGCTACCACACATAAACGGCACATTTGCTCCCTTACCGCCATTTAGTAAACATACCCCAAAGAATGCTTTTTCTGTGTCTGGGGGGTGAATAAAAAAATCGTCGGTGACCAAAACATGGTCACTAACAAAACAGTGTCCTCATCTATAATGTCTGACAACCTTTGATGTGGACTGACATGTAGGCAGGGCTGATGGTACTAACAGATTAGCTAGACTGGCACTCCTTCTGTGCTCTATCATAATTGATTATGCAGAGAAAGCTGGGATGGTTTGCAAGATATGCCACTCTTCTCTAATGAACTTAGAGATGTCTTTGGACAAGTTGGTAAAAAGGAGTGGGCATACAATCCGATTAATGGAACTATTTGTTATCTTAATCAAGATGAATGCGCCCTGTCGTATGCCTTTCGTATACATCATTTAGGATATCCTTTGTCTACAAATCCAGGGTACATCTCCTGTGTGTTTCTCTTAAAATGATTGCGCTGTGAGAAAATCCTTCCAATATGGAGGAATTGGCTGACAGACAAATTTGCCTTAAGTGAGCAATTATGGAAACTGTTTAGTGAAGAAGCTGATTCCGATCAGTGGGCTTTCTATATAAATCAGTAATAAATCCTGTAGTGGCCTTCTTGATCAGAATGTCCAAGTATGGGATCTCTTGCCTACTGAAATATGCCTGAAACTGTAAATTAGTATCCAAAGTATTAATCCAAAATGGAATTGGTCCAGGGTATAATGGTCACCTTCCCAAATCAAGAGTACATCATCTATATACCTCCTCCATAGTTAATGTTGTTCACAACATGGTGGTTAGTGAAAAAAAACAGCTTCAAAATCAGCGATGTCCAGGACCATAGCAGACCCCATAGTCACCCCTTTGATCTGTTTATAAAACAGGCCTCGAAAACTAAAATAGTTCTCCATCAGGGTTAATTCAGACTGTTGTATAAGGAATTCAGTAGGGATCCTCCTGTGTTCCGTGTGCTCAGGAAGGACATGTTCAACAATCTGCATGGCTTCAATCTGGGGGATATTGGTATACAAGAATACAATATCCATAATCACCAAAATCAGTTGCTCATGGTATCCCTCAAACTGTTCAAGGATCTGGAGAATGTGGGAAGAATCCCTTGTGTTGGAGGATAAAGAGACAATGAACCACCTTAGTACATCGTCTAAAAATTGAGCGATAAGTTTGAATGGAGAGCCTATAGCAAAAATAATGGGTCATCCGGTGGGGGGCTAGTAAGGGATTTATGAAACTTGAGAAGAATATATATAGTAGGGACTACTAGATGCAGAATAGTGAGAAAATCGGATTCTTTTTTGGTTAAATATGAATCCAACTTCTAAACCTGTTGGTATGAGAGAGCCTAAGGCAGGGGTTCTCAACCCTGTCCTTGGGACCCACCTAGCCAGTCGAGTTTTCAGGATAACCACAATGAATATGCATGGGAGAGATTTGCATATAATGGAGGCAGTGTATGCAAATCTCTCTCATACATATTCATTGTGGTTATCCTGAAAACCCGACTGGCTAGGTGGGTCCCGAGGACAGGGTTGAGAACCCCTGGTCTAAGGGGTATGTTTGCTAAACTGCGGTAACGTTACATACCGCGCGTTATGTAACATTAACGATCGTTAAGTAACGTTAACGCGTGGTATGTAACGTTAACGCGCGTTAACGTTACTTAACAATTGTTAACATCCCCGGCAAACACCGCAGAAGGTGGAGAGAGGGCGGAGAGAAGGGGTCAATGGGCGGAGAGTGGACGAGGAGAGGCCCCTTTCACACTAACGCGCTGAACTGAAGGGCTGAATCCTACCGCGAATGAAAACCTGCCGTTAGATACACATTTGCAGGAGAGAGAAACCATTTAAGTGTCAGCAATGTACAGCCTAGGCAGGGAGCCCAAGAAATGTGATAGTAGTGCTCCATTTTCAGCAACACCATAGTGACAAAGTATGAATAGCTACTATGGCGATGGTGCAAATGGGGCATAGGGGGCCACAGGTGGGACATGTAGCATGGGCAGCTGGGGCACAGGGTGGACCAGGCGGGTGCCTAGGTGGCACATAGGAACATAGAAACCGGAAATCAGAAAGACAGCAGCTGACCAAGGCCAAACACAATCCACCTATATCTACCTGGTTCACCCTAGCCAATAGTTGCTAGGACACTGACCTGACATCCCGCCAGCCATCCCGCCCCCATGTGGAAGGGACATAATATTGGTAGGCAGTGATGGGGGGGGGATGTGAGGATGTCCATGTATGCCCCCCACCCCACGATCCGCTCCCTAGGCGGGCGCCTACCTACACAGTGGATGGCCTGGGACTGAGCACTACCAGCACCGACAGCAAATAGCCATGTCAGCTTGGCAGGGGTGTGTGTGCCCGTGCTGGAGGGGGCAGTGTCACCTCCCTGCAGTGGACCTAGGCCATGCTCTGCATCAGTATGTGGTGTGCAGTGCAACATACAAAGTCTGGCTGAGGAAAAGTACAGGTAGCCCCAGGGACTATTGTGCATCTGTGGCAACAGTGTGGTGCAGTACACCCAGCCAGTGTGTCCAGAAACAGAGGATCACAGGTTCAAGGCCCAGCTGTGGTTCCTGCAGAGCATGTCCCTATGTTTTACCCTACAATGCAGATACAACAGCAACATGTGCAAAGCCCAAAGCAGCGGCAAACAGGGGTACAAACACCCACCCACACAGGCTCCACAATCCAAAGATGCATGGAGAGTCAGGCTGTTGGCCCCAGCATTGAGCTGAAGTTATCACCAGAGCACTACTACTACCCCCTGCACAGTTTAGCAATGTCGGCACTGTGATCAGGACTAGTGTGGCGGGCAGGGTTGCCAACCACCCTATCTTTGTACAATGCTGCAGTAGGAGTGAGCGTGTGTGTATGTCTATCCATTGTTCTGTGGCTGCCCACCCTTCACTGGGCCCCAAATATCCCACTGTTACCAGCGTTAGCCTGAATAGGTGCATAATGAGGAGCAAGGTATTTTGGGTATGGCCCGGACAGGGCAGATTGGCCAGGATGCATCTTCACAGGGTGTGGGGCAATGGCTGGGACACTGTAGTGCCTGACCACCACCTGCATGGACAGGGTGGCCACAGCATGGCATGCTGGGAGGGCACTCACTCTGACCGAGCAGTGACCATGGCAGGTCTAGGTTCCTACATAGCGCTCTACACTATCTGCATCCAGTGATATATTTGTGTTCCCCAGTGCTGGGGTCCCAATCAATGAGATGCCTGCTTGCTGTGCATAGTTCCTCTATGAGCATGCACTATGGACTGGCTGGTGGACTGTCTGTAGTTAGATTGTGAATGATCAGAACACCTATGAGGTACAGTCTAACTGTGCTGTCTGCTGATGACTGGCAGACAGTGGTGGAAGGCAGTTGGGGTTTTCCAGACCTAACCCCAGCATTGCTGCTGGTCTGCCACTGCCCCAGTCATAGGTATGGCTCTGGCCCACCAACCCTGGAGGGCTGTCTCATACAAACAGGATGGAGGTTGCTTCTCTGGGGCGGGGGCACCTGTTCTTTACCTACAAAAAGGGGTGATGTGGGCCCTTTGGGGTATGTAGTGTAGACCACTGTGACCTATAAAGGCACTGCTGCACACACCTCATGCAATTCTAGGAACTCCTCTGCCCTGATAACAGCTGCCCATGCCAGCCAGACCCTAACACAGGGTACACACCAATCTGGCTGGTGTTTGATCCCACAGGGTCACATGCGACTGCAGGATACAGATGGACACCAAATTACCTTAAGCTGCACTGCAACGAACACCTGTCACACACTGATAGTGATGGGGATGTACAGCAGGACCTATCTCTAGCACCACATGTACTGCGGACCTAGTGCTGGGCACCCATCCTATCGCTCAGGGTGAACACAGAAACTGCACAATGGCATGGTCTGTAGCTACTCTGTGCCAGTATCACGCACTGTCAGTTCGTCTTTCCAAGCTGAGGTACCGGAGAGGTGCAGACCCCATTTGGTGATCAGCTGTAGACTGCTATTCAGCAAGTGCATTGCATCATGAGTACTGGTGGGATTACCCTATCCTGGCACTTAGAGCAGACAGTTTGTGCGGTGACCTGCAGTCCTTCTGTACCCAGCCATTGCTGTGACATACACCATGGAAGTATAGCCTACTGGTTAATACAATGCCATTCTTGGCAGTGTTCATGGGTTTAGTTCCTCATTGTTCCCTCCTCTCGTGCCTGTCCTACTCAAATAGTGTGCATGCCCGTAGAGGTCATATTTTTGCCAACATTCCCTCGGTCCGTCTATCTGCGTCTGTCAGCTGTGTAGAGTCCTGTCTGCCAGTGTAGGCTGCCACCCCATGTCATGCACTGCTACCCTTTCCTGCATTATGCCTCTTCATGCTTGCCTCACCTGTGCCTGATCTGCATGGCACCACCACTCCTCTGTCCACCCATCATTGTAACTATCCTGCCACCTCCGCCTCCACTGGGGGACACGTATTCCCATCGTCTGCCACCAACTGTTTTTCCGGTACTTTACACTGCCAACACCCTGTGATGTGGTACAGCTGCCCCACCATGTTTGTCATCAGTACTGGCAGGCACATGGGATGCCCACAGATATGGCAGGTCCAGCGGCTCCCACCTCTCCCTCCTTCACTCACCTGTTCATTGCCTTTCCTGAGTGCTCTATCTAGTGTTAGGGCTACATCTGTCTCTGTTCCGCACAGGTCATGCATGTCATCCTGAGGCACCTTGCAGTCCCTAGGGCACACTAACCTAGGACACCATAACCTTGTTAGGCCACCTTAACCTATGGTTCCATAGCCCAGGGTGCCTTCTGCGGTGCCTTGTCCAAGGGTGCCTAATATGGTGCTTAGCCTAGGAGGCCCTATAGGGCGCCTTCTGAGGCACCTTACAGGGCACCTTACAAGGCACCTTACTGGGCACGTTACAAGGCACCTTACAAGGCGCCTTGCAATATGCCTTACAAGGTGTCTTGTAATGCTCGTTAGTCTAAGGAGCCTTGTAATGTGCATTAGCTGTTACAGCTTGCTGTAACGATGCAACACCCACGCCTTTATATGGGCATCTCTACCTTTACCGCGGAACCTAACGCGAATGACATTACCGCAGTTTAGTAAACATACTTGAAGGACTAGAAAAGGGGACTGTTACTTCTGGAGAGAGATCTGCAATTGTGAGTATATACTTCTGGGAATTTTCTGAAAGAAATTATTTTTATTAAAGCTAATTAATCTGTGAACCTACTATTTTTTGTTAAATCAGTCAGGGCCTAGTAGCAGCAGTTTAAGTTTACATTTAAAACACAGAAGAGAGCTTTCTGGCTAAATTTCATACCCAGCAGAGAGTTTGTAGTTTAAATTTCATAGTCATTCAGGGCCTAGCATCAGCAAAGTACTTTTAGTTTAAATTTAAAACACAGAAGAGAGCTTTCTGGTTAAATTTAGAACTCAGCAGAGAGCTTGTAGTTTAAATTTAATAGTCACTCAGGGCCTAGCATCAGCAAAGTACTTTTAGTTTAAATTTAAAACACAGAAGAGAGCTTTCTGGTTAAATTTAGAACCCAGCAGAAAGCTTGTAGTTTAAATTTCATAATAAGTTAGAGCCTAGCAGCAGCAAAGAGCTATAATTTAAATCAAATAAGAATATAGATTAGCACAAAAGGCAAAACAGGGTCAGTACTCTTTGAGCAGCAAATAGTCTTCTAGAGACCTTTACAAAGAGGCCTTCTACCTAGGGGGCAAGAGACCTGTGAAACTTTTTCAATAGGTGTAAACACCAGGTGGCAGATCAAAAGGCTATTTTGAAAGACTCCTTCTATCCAAGCAAGGACTGTTAATCATCCAGGAAGTTGGTCACAGCTTCCCTCAGCAGCACAGGCATAAATAGCTCAACCAGAGCGCTCTGATCCTCAGTCTTGAAGGACTAGAAAAGGGGACTGTTACTTCTGGAGAGAGATCTGCAATTGTGAGTATATACTTCTCGGAATTTTCTGAAAGGAATTCTTTTTATTAAAGCTAATTAATCTGTGAACCCACTATTTTTGTTAAATCAGTCAGGGCCTAGTAGCAGCAGTTTAAGTTTACATTTAAAACACAGAAGAGAGCATTCTGGTTAAATTTCATACCCAGCAGAGAGCTTGTAGTTTAAATTTCATAGTCATTCAGGGCCTAGCATCAGCAAAGTACTTTTAGTTTAAATTTAAAACACAGAAGAGAGCTTTCTGGTTAAATTTAGAACCCAGCAGAGAGCTTGTAGTTTAAATTTCATAATAAGTTAGAGCCTAGCACCAGCAAAGAGCTATAATTTAAATCAAATAAGAATATAGCTTACCTCAGCAGCACAGGACAGGGTACTGTGTAGCAGCCCTCTTTTAATAAGTGTTATTTCCCTCCCTCCCTCCGCACACCCACCCACCCCTGGGATAATCGTAGCTTTATAGGTACTTACACATTTTAAAAGACAGGAGGTGCTCTCAGGTGAAGCTCGTTACCCAAATCAGTCATACACTAAGGAACTGAGATTAATTAAGCTTCAGGTGAACAAGGTATATTAAACGTATTAGGTACAGTTTTATTGGTATAAATATCCATAGCAAACCCTAGTAAGTAAAGAAGATAAAGATCTAAACAAAAACTTTTAAAACTAAGATGCAGACAGCAGTCCAGCAGCGAGATGGGGGCTTTCCAGTCTTTTGCATTGAGTGTCACATGTATGATTTTCTCCCAGTTGGTGAGAGGTCTTACGTGTGCACTAGGTGCAAGGAGCTCTTTGCTCTCAGGGAACGAGTCCGTTCTCTAGAGGCTAGAGTAGCAGACTTGGAAAACATAAGACAGACAGAGAGGTACATAGACGAGACCTACAGGGATATAGTCCTGAAGTCCCACCTCCAGTCTGGCAGCATCCCTGTTGCCATGGAGGAGAGAGGTCATGTGACAGGAGAGCATCACCCTGGTGTGGCAGGAAGTGATCCTGTAACTAGGACCTGTCCTCCAGGTGATGTAAAACCCTCTCGCACCGAGGACGTTTCTCCAGGGCCATGTGCCCATGAGGGAAGGATTAGGACAGCTGTTATAGTTGGTGATTCGATCATTAGGCATGTAGATAGCTGGGTGGCTGGTGGACGTGAGGATCGCCTGGTAACATGCCTGCCTGGTGCGAAGGTAGCGGACCTCATGCGCCACCTAGATAAGGTCTTAGATAGTGCTGGGAAGGAGTCTGCTGTCTTGGTACATGTCGGTACCAATGACATAGGAAAATGCGGTAGGGAGGTTCTGGAGGCTAAATTTAGGCTTTTAGGTAGGAAGTTGAAATCCAGAACTTCCAGGGTAGCGTTCTCCGAAATGCTTCCTGTTCCACGTGCAGGACCCAAAAGGCAGGCAGAGCTCTGGAGTCTCAATGCGTGGATGTGACAATGGTGCAGAGATGAGGGTTTTGGATTTGTTAGGAACTGGGGAACATTCTGGGGAAAGGAGGGGCTCTTCCGAAGTGATGGGCTTCACCTTAAAACCGGGATGGAACCAGGCTGCTGGCATTAACCTTTAAAAAGGAGATAGAGCAGCTTTTAAACTAGAAAGTAGGGGAAAGCCGACAGTCGCCCAAGAGCGGATGGTTTGGAAGGATGTATCCTTGAAGGATACTACCAAAAGCAGAGAGGTTCCAAAAAAGAGTAAAGTAGCCCAAATGCCCTCAAGTATGGAACAGACAGAGCTTAAAGATCCCAAATTACCCATGTCTACCAATAGCCAAATTAATATGAATAAAATGCAGTCTCTAAAATGCTTGTATGCAAATGCTAGAAGTCTAAAAAATAAGATGGGAGAGTTAACAAATGGATGATGAAATGCTCAAAGAAATCAAGGAAGCTAACAAAGGTTACAGCGCAGTGATAATAATGGGTGATTTCAATTACCCCGGTATCGACTGGGTCAGTGTCACGGCAGGACATGCTAGGGAGATAAAGTTCCTAGATGACATTAATGACTGCTTCTTGGAGCAGCTGGTTTATGAACCGACCAGAGGGGAAGCCATATTAGACCTAGGGGCATGTTTACTAAAAGCCGTACAATTGCGTGCCGCACAATAGCGCACGGAAACGCGGCACTCAAACGCTCAGAAACGCTCTTAAACGCCCCGCACAAGTGCGCTTGGGCCCCGCACAATTGCGCGCCGCACTAACGTGCCCCGCAAAAGTACCCGGCCCGCAAATGTCCGATAGAGGCGTGGAAAGGCATTCTGAGGGCGGAGGAAGGCTCCCGAGGGGCGGAGGGACGGGGTCAATGGGTGGAGAGTGGGAGGGGAGAGGCTCCTCGCACAGTATCGGGCCCGAATTTGCATGTAAAAACTACCGCGAGTGAAACACTCGCGGTAGAAAGCATTTAAAGGGAAGAGAAACCATTTCCGTCAGCAATGTACAGGAAAACCGGGGAAACCAGCAAAACGTGAGCAGTGTGATATATGTGCACAGCACAAAAGTGAAAATAAAAATAGAAAATGACCACAACAGAACTATTAAAACTAGTAATTCAGCTGGGGAACAGTTATAGTGATGGGCAAATACAGATATCACACCCAGCAAAGCTCCAGAAAAAAGAAATGACGTTTGGAAGGGTCTACTGAGAGGAGACTCTTCCAAAAAACATTGCCACGTATTGGAGCTTTCCTGGGAGTGTTTGCTATGGTTGCCCATTAATATCACTGTTGCCCAGCATGGTGATATTTTGTCCCACATTTTCCGTGGTCATTTCCGGGGTTTATGTGCACGTTTGTCACCAGACAGGGTGCATATGCCCACAGTAGAATTGCGTAGAGCAGGGTTTGTGACTCCATCCTGCCAGGCTTACTGCCTCCAGGGGCTGCACTGTCTCTGTGGCCAAAGTGTGGTACAGCGGACAGAGTCATTACCTCTAGGACCAGAGGGCAGAGGTTCAAAACCCAGCTGGGGCACCTGCCAGCCCTGTCCCTATATTTTACCCACCACTAAATAAAGATAGCGCAGACACCCCTGTATGCATGGGGAAAACACCCATATTTTACCCAACACCGCACACACACCACAACAATGGGCATTACCTACAGCCAAGTCCCCCAAATGCAGTCCCATACTGCCACATTGCAATCAGGTCAACTGCTTTTTCTGAGAGAAGTTCATGCCAGCATGTTGGCGGACAAGTACATGTGGTGCAGGGGGCAGTGGCTGCTAACCACAGAAGACAGAGGCCTAGCCATGTGCAGGCTGGCACAGTCCACTGCAACAGACAGGTCCTGCCGGATCCACAGTCATGGACAGTCCAGGGAATCCAACCAATCTGTGGCTACACAGTGGTGCAGTGCACACAGACAGTGCATACAAGAACAGAAGGTCACAGGTTCAAAGCCCAGCTGGGGCTACTGCCAATCCTGCCCACATATTTTTCCCACAACTAAACAGTGATAGTAAGGACACACCTTTCATGGCGGGGACATATGCAATGGTAAGACATCTATCTTTTACCCCACTGAGCACAGACACCATGAACAGGGGCAGTACCTAGAGCAGAATCACCCAAATGCAGTCCTGGTGGGCCACACACCAGTCAAGTTCCATGCTGACACTCATACATATGCCTGTGCTGTATATCTATGCACCACCCCCATGGCATGTAGATGTAGCCCATGCATATTCATGAGGGATAGCAGGAAAACCCGAACAGTGTGATGCAAACCTGGACTGGAGTTGGGAATCTGTGCCGTAAAGCAGCAGCCATCAAGGGCAGACACACCCACACCCACAGGCCCCATTGGCCAATGTCTCCTGGAAAGGCAGAACATTGGACCGTGCATGCAGCACCCAAAACGAGCACTTGCATAACTTACCAATGTCACCCTACACCTGAGGTATACGGTACACAGCTCGGAGACGTTTGCTAGGAGCACAGGCAGGCAGTTATCCATACGTTACATACATACTGCTAGTTGACCCCATCCAAACAATCTGTTAGGTGTTTGCGGGGCATGCTCCAGGCCTGGCCTCTGACGGTGCTTACCACCCTGGGGAGTGACCACCAGCTGTAATGCGTACCATATCCATGCCTTGCCGTGCTCAGGACCGGTTTGGTGGGCAAGGCTACTTACCCCCTCAATCGTAGCACCATGATGGCAGAGGTGTGGAAGTGTGTGTCTGTCTATACAGTGGGTGTTGGCTGCAAGCCCCTTCAACAGCCCGCACTGCCAGCACTGTTGCCAGTATTGGCCAGTCAATGTGCATAATGAGGTGCAAGGTACCATGGGTATAGCCAGGGCAGGGTGGCGTGGCCAGGATGCATCTGCACTGGGCATAGGGCCCTGGCAGGGACATTGGCTGGGATATTGTAGTGTCCGGCCACCACCTACACAGACAGGGTGGCCAAAGCATGTCCTTCTGGGGGATCACGCTCACCCTGACTGTGCAGTGACCACAGCATGGCTAGGCCCCCCCATAGTGCTGTATAGTAGTTCTCTCATGTGATAGATATGGGTTTCTCTTTGGGGCCCAGTCACTGATCTATCTGCTTGCTGTGTATGCAGACAGCCCAGTTCTGGGTGCATGCATCTCCATTGGGAACATGCACTATGGACTAACCAGCAGACTGTTTGTAGCTGGTAAATGTCTTGCTATAATGGCTTGCAGGGTGCAGTGGCTGTTGGCTTGCTGCAGGGGAATATCTGGTGGTGGAGTGCAGCTTACCATACCCTGGGATTATGTCTGTCTGCTATTGTGTTATGGCTGTGTATGGAGCTGCCTGCCTGGGGGGGGGGGGGGGGGGGTGGTGGTGTTCCTCAGCAGGACTGGGGTTGATGTTGCCCTCTACTGCCACCTTTGCAGGGAGGTAGAGTGTGGATCCCTTGATGGGGACCATGTTTGCCACTGGGGGGGTGCCTGATGGCGGCAGACAGGGATATCCATGGTGTTTGCGCAGAAACTAGCTATCTTACACATTAACACTGCTTTGGAACGCCCGCTTGGCCTCCAGCAGCCATGGCAGGTGTTGTTGACCTGGTCCTGGCCACCTCATTGCACACTCAGGGTGAGCACAGTACCCGCACGATGTAACGGTGTGTGGCTACTCTGTGCCAGTAAAACACCCGGTCAGTGCCCCCTACTAGGCCAAGGTGCTGTGTGGGTGCACCCGGTCACTTCCCCCAACAGGGCCGAGGTGCTGTGGGGGTGCATTCCCCATCTTGTGTCCATCTGCGGACAGCTAATTTGCATGTGCAGTGCATCATGGGTACGGGTGGCCTAACCCTATCCTGTTGACACCAGCAGACTGTCTGTGAGGTGACGTGTAGGCTATCTGCAGCCAGCCAGGGGCCTGCTTACAGCTATGGAGCTGTAGCACAATGGTTACATCACTGCCTGTGCAGCCAGAGGTCATGGGTTCAAACCCACAGTGGGGCCCTTTGGTAGGGCTGTCCACAGCTTTATTTTTATTTACTGTACATATGTCTATGCCGGCAAGACCACCCTCAGCTTACTATACCCATTAGGTGCCTCTGAGGGTGCTTCATAGGGCGCCCTGTAGGCCACCTTATGGTTGCCATCCCTATAGGGTGCACTATACATTATCCTGTGTCGCAACATACATGCTGCCCCATAGGGGTCATTCAAGGGTGCCTTGGCGAACAGTGCACTGTAACATGTGCCTTATGGGCCGCCGTATGTTAACATGCTGGGAGAGTGCGTTTGCTAGTAGTGATAACAAAATAAATTTATACAGCCTCCTACAGCATAATACATACTGCCTCAGCAGGCATTTTTCACTGGGCATTGTGAGGTGTTGAACCCCTGATCCCTGCACCATTGGTCAGTGTTGTAACCATTGTGCTGTGGCTCTGTTCCTGTGCTTGTGCATCAGCGCGCCGCCTTGTGCCTATCAGCGCGCCGCCTTCTGCCGCCCAAGGGGACCAGTGCGCCGCCTTCTGCTGCCCAAACATAACTGTGCGCCGCCTTCTGCCGCCCAAAAATAACTGTGCGCCGCCTTCTGCCGCCCAAAAATAACTGTGCGCCGCCTTATGCCGTTCCAAATTAATTTGCCTCCTAAAACAATGTTAATCATTACAATTACTGCCTCAGCTGACCTTTGTCGTTGCGCACACTGGGGGATTGAACCCATGGCCCCTGCACCATTGGTCAGTGTCTTCACCATTGTACCACGGCTCTGTTGTTTTGTATACTCAGCAGCGTGCCACTTTGCCTTTCCACGCGCTAATGTCGACCCCCGCACATTAGCGCGACGCACACACATCCGGTTGCTTACTACCGTTTTTTTTCTATTTTCTGCCTGAACCGCCCACTCCTTATATGGCACAGGCACACTAGCACGGCCCCGCACGTTAGGAATGTTTAGTAAACAGACCCCCTAGTCCTTAGTGGAACACCAGATCTAGTGCAAGAGATAAGGGTGATGGGGACACTTGGCAATAGTGATCATAGCATGATCGCCTTTGATTTAATTAGTGGAGGAGGGATAGTACGGAAAGGAACACAAAAAAGAGCACTGACTCGCAGAGAGTCCAAACGAACAAACAAGGGCGAGCAGAAAGAGGTCACTTGCGCTTTTATTGAAAAACCAAAACCCTGACGCGTTTCGGCAGATGCCTTCATCAAGGGGCTAGAGGAATGCAAACAAATAAATAAAAACATAAAACTCAATAAACCATAATAAAACAGTAATATAAGTTTAAAATAACTGATCACAAGTAGTATAAAAAGACAATAAATATAATATAAAATGTAAATCATAATATACTCACACACTGTATTAATTCAATACATGGAGCGCATGAGAATATGTAACTAGTAATGTGATTAATAATGCTGAAAAACACTAAACACATTGAAACATCAAGGCAAATAAAATGCAATAAGTGAACTAAAGACTGGACAAACCAGAAAATGGGAAACCCAGACCCAACACAACATAAATTATGCACATTTAAAATGCGGTACTGAATTGATGTAACACAAAAGTTACTAATAGAGACATAACTTCAAATGTAAAAAGGTTTATTACTAAACATGGTTAATAAATACTAAAACAACAATAAAAAGCTATTAAAAAAATATATATCATAAGCAGACTTAAAAAATGTGATGCAAACTAGTGTTGTAATAGGGTGCTACCATATAAAAATCATGTGTAAAGGGTAATTGTGAAATCAGACTGTCTACCCAGGAGCTAGTTAAAAAATATAATAAATAAATAAATAAGAATGGTATAGGGACCACGCTCGGTAACAGAACTGTTATAATGTGGAAATTGTATAAAATGAATTAAGAGCACCAGAAGAAAAAAAATATATATATTATGCTTATATTTAAAAACATTCGAGCCATACTCAAAATATATATTGTGTTTGTATTTCCAAACAAGTGAGCCATACTCAAAGGGCAGACACCCAACTTATCAAATAATAAAAGATCAAAAAACATAAAATGTACTGTACCAGGTTTTAATAAAAGAGAAGAATGTCACATAACAAATGCTAAAAGATTGAATTGAAGGCGTTAAAACAACACAGTTAAAAGGACATATGTGTAAGACCAGCAGATGCTGACCAGTACATATAGAATTGATGTTTGAACCAAATGATGAGGAACATTCTGTATAACTTAACCCCATACAACCAAGCCCTATTTAGAAAATATAGTTGTGCAACAAACGGCTGGCAATACCAGACATAAAAAAATATATATAATAATCACAAGACTAGTAAAAAAAGGGGAGAAACCCGGCAGTTTATCATTGTAAAAATATATAGAGGACACAAGGAAGAAAAGGGGGGATTTTTATACGCTGCAATACTGGTATTATATAAAAAAACGTATTTCAAAAACGGCATAAAAATGAAAAGGGGTGGGGTTGCCCGTTTAATGTAAAATCAAAATTCAAACAATTCAAAGGCGATGCCCAAAAATTGTATGGTGAATTCTCATGCAAACAAAAGTCGTGCAACCTGAACTGACACTGATTAAAAGACCGGTGCTGTTATAAAGAGAGGGTGCAAGCATGAATGACAAACCGGCAACTCAAACTAGAGCCGAAAGTGAAAGCATTCAAAGAGAGCTTCATACAAAATGTTAAATAACAGGATAAACCTGAATACTATAGAGATAAAGTCCAAAAACAGCAATCACACGTACCTTCAGCACTGACACGTACCTACAGCATTGACAGTCACAGCAAAACAATCCTTGATGGAACGCCGATTTTGGCGCGCTTAAAAGGTCAAGAGACTAAATTAGCATATATGCATATGTAAAGAAAAAATGAATTGTCACCCAAGTGGATAAAAATAAAAATAATAATAATAAAAATAATGAAAGTGGGCATACATTTAAAAAAGGCTTGCAAGAAAAGGTTCAAATAGTATTGTTCCAAGAAGGGCGTTAATGTTTTAAAAAAACATATGTGGTTAAGCCATACTAAAAATGCAATGCTGAGCATGTAGTGCAATTAAAAATCAAGGTTGTAAGAGAACCATATTAAATGGAAAATCCTATATGATACCGGGCTTATAATAAACCATACGAGAGGAGAGAGCTGTGCAACCGAGCCAAGAAAAGAGAAACGTACGAAAGTGTTACATCTTCAAAAGCAAGCCGTTGTGATGATTGTTAAAAACCAAGTACCAAAAGGGCAAAAATAGGGATTGACCATGGGGAAGAGACACATAAAAAGATCCAGGTATCATAAAAAAAGATAGTTAAAACACTAATTTGTAAGGAATAGTGCCAAAAAACAAACAGACTATATAAACCATCGCACATTTAAGAAGACAGGCTCTATGCCCATATCTGTATGGACAATGGAGCCATAATGCAAAATGTAGAATCCAACAAAATGAGGCAAAAAATAAGACAAAAAATGATAATAATATAATAAGGCAAAAAATAATTTGAGGCAAAAAGTAATCAATCTGTGCAAACAAAATAGAAAGCATACCCATAAAAAAACAGAAAACAAGCCCTATAAGGCAGATATGAATATCTCAAGGAAACAGTGATATTTGAGATGGGAGAGGAAACAATATTGCACTTAAAAACAAAGATTAAACACACTGTCGTGCTGTTATTACGGAAAAAAGTCCAAAATTGGATGTAAACATCAAAACATGAAAAAGGGAAGAGAAGGAAGGGGAGAAGGGGAAGGGGGGAAGGAGGGGGAAGAGGAGAGGGGAAAAGAAGGGGGAGGAAGGGGGGAGGGGGGAAGGAAGGGGGGAGGGGGAAAAAAGGGGGGGAAGGAGGAGAGGGAAAAGGGAGGAAGGGGGGGGGAAGGGGGGAAGGGGGAGGGGGGGGAGGGGGAGGGGGAAGGAAGTCTGCAGATGATCACAAGATGGGGTATGCACCCCCACAGCACCTCGGCCTGGTAGGGGGAACTGACCGTGTGCACCCCCACAGCACCTCAGCCTGGTAGGGGGTACTGACCGTGTGTGTTACTGGCACTGAGTAGCTACAGACCATCACATTGTGCGGGTACTGTGCTCACCCTGAGGGTGCGGAGGGGCGCCCAGCACCAGGTCCACAGCACCTTTCATGGCTGAAACAGGCTATGCTGCAGGTCCCCATCAGTGCTGTTGTGTGTGTGATAGGTAGTTTTTGCAGACACACCTAGGATACATCTAGCCCTTATGGGCAATGATGTACCCAGAATAGTGCATATCCTGTGTGGGTGCCATGGTCACATGATGGAGGAGGGAGGGGTTTTCAGACCCATAGGCAGATTATATATCACCACCCAACCCACCCTCTGTGGCTCAGAGAGGGAAACAGGATCTCCCTGCCATGGTGGCAGTAGAGGGGATCATCAACCCCAGTCCTGCTGGGGAACAGACACCCTACAGAGAAGTCAATGCAGATCTGTACACATCCATAAGGCAATGGCAGACAGACAGTAGGCCTAGAAATGCTCAGCCGCCCCCCCACCACCTGACATTCTCCAGCAGCAAGCCCCCAGCCGCTGCACCCTGCAAGGTGTTCCAGCTATACACATATAACTGCAGACAGTCTGCTAGCTAGTCCATAGTGCATGTTCCTGAAGGAGATGTGAGCACACCCACCAATCAGATAAGCCAGTGATTAGACTCCAGAAAAAAGAACCCATAAATATCATTTGAGAAAAATACTATACAAGACTATGGGGGAACCTAGCCATGCCGTGGTCACTGTTCAGTCAGGGTGAGAGTAACCTCCCAGCAGGACATGCTGTGGCCACCCTGTCTGTGCAGGTGGTGGCTGGGCACTAGAATTTCCCAGCCATTGCCCTATGCTCTGTGCAGATGCATCCTGCCCAGACCACCCTGTCCGGGCTATACCCACGGTACCTTGCTCCTCATTATGCACATTGGCAGGCTAACACTGGAGACAGTGCAAGCAGTGTGGGCTGAGTAAGGTGTTGGCAGCCACCACACACTGGATAGACAGACACACACTCCCACACCTATGCTAGCATTGTGCAAATATAGAGGCTTTTGGCAGCCCTGGCCACCGCACCAGTCCTGGGCACAGTGCAGGCATGGCTATGGTACGCAATACTGCTGGGGTCACTCCCCGGGATGGTAAACACTGTCAGAAACCAGAACTGAAATACACTCCACAGACATCAGAAAGGTTGCTATGATGTAGCTCAATCAGCAAATTGTGCTTAACTTAGGAATTGCTATCTGCCATTAATCATAGCAACCTTTTGATATATGTGTAACGTATTCCAAGGTTTAGGGCGGCATTGCTAAGGTATGCAAGTGCTAGTATTGGGAGATGCTGCTGCACGCAGGGCCCAACAACCTGCCTCTCCATGAGGCTTTGGATAATGGAGCCTGTGGGTGCGGGTGCTTCTGCCCCTGTTGGCCGTTGCTCTAGGGCAGAGGTTCCCAACTCCGGTCCTGGTGGGCCAAACACTGTTCGGGTTTTCATGCTGTCCCTAATGAATATGCATGAGATACATTTGCATACCATGGGGGTGGCGCCTAGAAATACAGCACAGGCATCTTTATTAGAGACAGCATGAAACCTAAATGGTTTCTGGCCCTCCAGGACTGCATTTGGGAAACTCTGCTCTAGGTATTGCACATGTTTATGGTGTCTGTGCTCTGTAGGATAAAATATAGGTGTTTCAGCTTGTTTATGTTATCTGCAATAAAGGTTCCATCTTTATTACCACGGTTTAGTACTGGGTAAAATATGGGGACTGGGTTGGCAGGAGCCACAGCTGGGACTTGAACCTGTGACCTTATGTTCCTGAACATACTGGCAGTGTGTACTGCACCACACTGTTGCCACAGGGACAGTTCATTTCCTGGGGATACCATGACTGTTCATCAGTCAGAGCCTGTCTGTTGCAGTGCACGGCACCCACCTAAACAGGGCTAGGCCATGGTCTGCTGTGGGTAGATGCCACTGCCCCCTCCACCACCAGTACCCCTCCGCCACCATGCTGACATGCCCTTCTGCTGGTGGTGCTGGTGGTGCGCAGTCTCAGGCCATCCAGTGTGCCGGTAGGTGGCTGCCTATGGTGCGGGATCTGGGGTAGGGGTGCCTGCATAGACATCCACGCTTCCCCCCCACCACCGCCTGCCAATGTTCTGTGCCCTTGGGGGTACCTGCTGGGTACTATCCCCTGTGACACCGTGAGAAACACACTCGTGCCCATGTTGGGCCCTCATCAGTTGCTGTCTGGCTGCTGTACAGCTGTACAGTTTCAGCATTCCTATGTGCCACCTAGGCATCTCCCTAGTCCGCACTGTGCCCCAGCTGCACCACAGCATGTGCCGCCTGCAGCTCTCTGTATCCCATTTTCCAGCATCTGTACAGTTGCCCTTTCCGACATGCCCTCCCTGCTGTTGCCGCACATGTGCACGCCATAAGAAACCTGTCCAATAAAAAGTGAAAACCCTGATCAGCGCTATTTCAATGTGGGATCATTCACCTTGTAGGGGGACAGAGCATAGACCCTTCCAAAAATGATATCATTTTTTTGAGCTTTCTCGGTAGTGTTTTTTTCTTTTTCCCATTAATATCACTATTGGCCAGCTTGGTTATGATGATTTTACATTATGTTCAGGTCATTTTCCATGTTTATCTGCCCTTTTGTTCCATGCACATATATCACAACTATTACTTTTTTTAGGTGTCCCTGGCTTTGCTGTACATTGCTGACGGAAATGGTTTCTCTTTTCTGCTAATGTGCCTTAACGCGAGGGTTTCACTGGCGTTAGTGATCAGACTCGGATTCCACAGCGTTAGTGTGCTTGGAGCCTCTCCTCTCCCACTCTCCATCCATTGACCCCTTCTCTCCACCCTCTGGGAAGCCTTCCTCCACCCTTCAGCGCCGTATTTCATGGCATTAGGGTGCCTTAACGCTGCAGGCGCGTTATCGCGCGATATGGTACGTACCTTATCGTGCGCTAATTCCGCCACTGCGACGTTAGCGCCCTTTAGTAAACATACCCCTAAGTTTCTTTTCAGAAGTAAGGTAGGATCTCCATCCAATCTCTCATAAAAAGAATGGTCATTGAGCTGTCTCATAATCTCTTTGACATAGTCCTCCTTGTTTATAACAACCAGAGCCTCACTCTTATCAGCTGGCTTAATAACAATATTTTGGTTGGCCTTCAGGGACCATAGAGCCTGTTTCTTGCCCTTATTTTTCTGTCTCAACTCCAGCTCAGAAACCCTTTTCAATACCATCTTTTCAATCTCTGTGTTAATTGGATTGGAGTGGATCCACTTGGATTTCTTATAAATGATAGAAAAATCATAGTACACATCCTGAGAAAAAGTCTATGATCTTAAGTTTTCTGAAAAATTTAAAAAGGTCCACCCAAGTCTCAAATGGATCATAATTATGGAAGGGAACAGAGGATAAACCCTTGTTAAGCACATCCAATTCAGCCTGGCTAAGGGTGATACTGATATATTGATCACCCTGTATTCTAATTGTGGTATGATACTATCCTCATTTCCAGGGATGATCTGCCTCTCTCTGCCTCTTCCCCTTCCTCTGCCTCTTGCAGTAGAGGTTTTACTTTCTTTTGGATTTTGGTGGGCTCTAAGCAGGCAAATAGCTGCTTGCTTTAGACGTTTTAAATTAACCTCTGTTAGATTTATGTATGCAAATGCTAGAAGTCTAGACCTATACCATGCACATCTCTTAGTTACTAGTTAGTTATCCCTGTTAAGAGAGAAAGTAAAATTTGACACCACAATCTATTTTCGTCAAGAAGTAACAGATCATTGCTTCATTGGGAAGCAATCAAAAATAATAATATAAAATAAACCAAATAATCCTAAAGTCCTTTATATTAGTCCTATCCATTTATGAACTCTAAACAACTAATTCACTAATATAAAGTTGCAGACAGAAATCCAGTAGTGAGATTGGAGCTATCCAGTCTTCTGTATTGAGTGCCACATGAATAATTATCTTCCGTTTGGTGAGGGGTTATATGTGTGCACTCAGTGAAAAGAGTTCTTGGATCCCAGAGAACATGCCCGATCTCTGAAGGCAAGAGTAGCAGACTTGAAGGAGCTGAGGAAGACAGAGAGTTATATAAATGTGACCTACATGGACATGGTAGAAAAGTCCCACCTCTAGTCTGGCAGCCTCAGTACTGTCTTGGAGAAGAGAGGTCAGTTGGAAGGAGAGCAACGCCTTGGTGTGGCAGGAAATGATTCTGTAGCCAGAACCTGTCCTCCAGGGGATGCAATATCCTCTTGCATCGAGGATAGAAACATAGAAACATAGAAATATGACAACAGAAAAAGACCACATGGCCTATCTAGTCTGGCTTCCATAACAACTACAACAGTCCCCTTTTTACCTTTAGAGATCCTCTGTGTTTGTCCCATGCTTTCTTGAATTCAGTTACTGTTCTCATCTCTACCACCTCCACTGGGAGACTATTCCACGGATCCACTACTCTTTCCGTAAAGAAATATTTCCGCATATGACTCCTCAATCTATCTCCCTTCACCCTCATCCCATGTCCCCTCATAGCAGAACTTGCTTTCAACTGAAAGAGGCTCTCTCCCTGAACATTTATGCCACGGAGGTATTTAAACATCTCAATCGTATCACCTCTATCCCGCCTTTCCTCTAAGGTGTACATATTAAGATCCTTCAGTCTGTCCTCATTTGCTTTATAATGAAGACCACTAATCATTTTAGTAGCCACCCTCTGCACCGACTCCATCCTGTTCACATCCTTTTGAAGGTGCGGTCTCCAGAATTGCACACTATACTCCAAATAAGGTCGCACCAAAGACTTATACAGAGGCATTATCACCTCCTTTTTTCTGCTAGCCATTCCTCTCCGTATGCACCCAAGCATCCTTCTAGCTTTTGCCGTCGCTTTTTCTACCTGTTTAGCTACTTTAAGATCATCAGACACAACCACGCCTAGGTCCCACTCTTCTTTAGTGGACAAAAGTACTTCACCCCCTATACTATATTGCTCCCTTGGATTGCTGCAGCCCAAATGCATGGCCTTACATTTTTTAACATTAAATCCCAGCTGCCAAATTCTAGTCCATTCTTCAAACTTAGCTAGATCCCTCCTCATGTTATCTACCCCTTCCTGGGTGTCTACTCTATTGCAGATTTTGCTATCATCCGCAAAGAGGCAAACCTTACCTGAAAGTCCTTCTGCTATATCACTAACAAAGATGTTAAAAAGAATCGGACCAAGGACAGATCCCTGGGGCACACCACTGATAACATCTTTTTCCTCAGAGTGAGCTCCATTTACTTGTACTCTTTGTCACCTCCCACCCAACCAATTTCTAACCCAAGCAGTAACTTTAGGGTTCATCCCTAGGGTGCTCAGTTTGTTTATAAGTTGCCTGTGAGGAACAGTGTCAAAGGCTTTACTGAAATCTAAATACACCACATCTAGGGCTCTCCCTCGGTCCAACTCCCTGGTCACCCAATCAAAAAAATCAATCAGATTTGTCTGACAACACCTGCCTCTGGTGAATCCATGCTGCCTTGGATCCTGTAATCCGCTGGACTCCAGGAACCTCACTATTTTCTCTTTCAGCAGCGTTTCCAATAATTTACTCACCACTGAAGTTAAACTAACCAACCTGTAGTTTTCAACCACATCCTTACTTTCATTTTTGTGTAAAGGCACCACATGAGCCTCTCTCCAGTCCTTTGGCACCAGTCCCGACTCCAACGAGGCATTGAAACGAGGCATCAGTGGAGCTGCTAGAACGTCCCCAAGTTCCCTCAGTATTCTCGGGTGTATCCCATCCGGTCCCATTGCTTTGTCTACATTAAGTTGAGATAGTTTCTCACGAACACAGTCTTTTGAAAATTGTTCAAGATGTCCTTTGCTTCTGTTCCTATTTGTGGGTGTTTTCTGAGGTCTTGCTCCTGGTTCTTCATCTGTGAACACAGAACAAAAATATTTGTTAAGCAATTCCGCTTTATCCTTATCAGCTTCTACATATTCCTCCCCTGCACCCTTCAGTCTGACAATACCACTCTTGCCCTTCCTCTTCTCACTAATATATCTGAAAAATGTCTTATCCCCCCATTTTATTGCATTGGCTATGTCCTCCTCCTTTTGAATCTTGGCCTTCTTGACTACTTTGCTAGCTTCTCTAAGTTTTTCCAAATACAGATGCCTGTCTTCCTCTCTCTGTGATCTCTTGTATTTCATGAAGGCCTCCCTCTTTTTCTTCACTTTTTCAGCTACTTCTTTCAAAAACCATAGCGGTCTCCTTTTCCTTTTGCCTTTATTTACCATTTTAACAAAAAGGTTGGTTGCCCTTAAAATATCCCCTTTCAGTTTTTCCCACTGTTTTTCTACATCCCTCAGCTGTTCCCATCCAACTAACGACTCCCTGAGGTATTGGCCCATCTTCGCAAAGTTAGTCTTCCTAAAGTCTAAGATCCTCGCCTTTGAATGGATTCTAACAGCCCTAGTCCTAATACTGAACCACACCATCTGGTGATCACTGGATGCAAAATGATCTCCCACTACAACATCAGAAACACTTTCACCATTGGTAAGCACCAAGTCCAGTATGGCCCCTTCATGTGTGGGGTCTGTTACCAATTGCCTGAATAGTTCTCCCTGTAGAGAATCCAGGATCTCCTTACTTCTAGATGATACTGCAGCAGGAATGTGCCAATCAACATCTGGCATATTGAAATCTCCTATCAGTAGCACTTCCCCTTTCCTAGCAATGCTGCACATGTCTTCAATTAACTCTCTGCCCACCTCTTCCTCTTGTGAGGGAGGTCTGTATATCACACCAATGTAAATAGATTTCTCTTTCCCTCTTTCTAGTTTAACACAGGAAGCTTCTGCCCAGGAAGGAAGGGTTAGGGTGACCATTTTAATTGATGATTCAGTCATTAGGCATGTAGATAGCTGAATGGCTGGTGGGTGTGAGTATTGCTTAGTCACTTGCCTGCCTAATTCAATAGTAGTGGACCTCATGCATCATCTAGATAGGATTTGAGACAGTGCTGGGGCACCAATAACATAGAAAAGTGTGGGAGAGAGGTTCTGGAAGCCAAACTTAGGCTTTTAGGTAGAAAGTTGATATCCAGGACCTCCAGGGTAGCATTCTCAGAAATGTTTCCTGTTCCAGGTGCACAACCCAAGAGACAGGCAGAGCTCCAGATTCTCAGTGTGTAGGTGAGATGATGGTGCAGGGAAAAGGGCTTTAGATTTGTCAGAAAGTTGGCAATATTCTGGGGAAGAGGGGGGGGGGTCTTTTCTGGAAGGATTGGCTCCAACCTGATCAGGGTGGAACCAGACTGCTGGCACTAATTTTTGAAAAGGAAATAGAGCAGCTTTTAAACTAAATACTGGGGTAAAACTGGCAGTCAGTCATCCAGGAGTGAGTGGCTTGTAATAATGCATCTTTGAAGGATATTATCAAAACATAGAAGTTAGGGAATCCTGATAGATTGCAATACAGGTAAAAGTAATCTAGGTGCCCTTATGCTCTTAAGCAAACAGCAGACAGAGTTGAAAGATTACAAATTATCCCTGTCAACGGATAAGCAGGTTGTCAATATGAACAAAAGAAATACTTTGAAATGCCTTTATAGAAATGTTAGGAGTCTAAAAAATAAGATGGGAAAGTTAGAATATATGTTCAGACTAGATGGACCATATTGGACTTTATCTGCCGTCATTTCCTATGTTACTATGTTAAAGAGGGTATCGAGTTAAACAGTAATAGTTTTGCAGGAAACAAAGCACACTGTAGAATCATTATGGAAAGAAATGGCATATGAGAAGGGGAATGGAATAACACTGGGGGGCAGGCCATACCAAGGGTTGTGCCAGCAGGGCGGTGATACCATAGGTGAACTAGGCGGTCGCCTACAATGCTGGCCCTCCAGAGGCGCTATTGCCGCCACTGTAGCCCCTCTTTGGAGCCTGCAGTGGCAGCAATGGCTCAGTAAATGTGGGGCAGTGCTTACCTCTTGTCGTCAGCACCGCCCCCATGGTTCCTGGGCTTAACAATGACTTTTCTACACACCTCTGCCTGCAAACCGGAAGCAGCATCGGGGGGGGGGGGGGGTTATAAATCATTGTTAAGGCTAGGAACTGCAGGGATAACACTGATGATCAGAGCTAAGCATTGTCCTGCATTTACTGAGCTATTGTCGCTGTTGCAGGCCCTGGAGAGGAGCGATGGCAGCAGCAGCGGCGACAGGGGTGTGGGGGGGGTGGCAGGATGGAGGGGCCTGTCTAGGGCACTTTCAGTCCTTGCACCAGTCTATTTTAGAATTGACATCCCCTACTCCCAAATTAATTTTCCACTGGCACAAAAAAGAAAAACAACTCACATCTTGTCCTTCATTGATAGGTGCTATATAAAGAATTCCTTTTTTAAAGCAACAATGAACTGGGAGCGCACCCATGAGCTGTTCAAATTGGAAAAAACATAAACAAGTGAAAGACATCAAACCCACAATAAAAGGAATGATGACTCACTGCTGGAAGGGTGATTCATGCATCAGCATAAGAGCATAACTATTTTAGAAGTGTGACTGGTTTTAACATGGCTGGATTAATCAGAATGAGGCTTGCTTGACTCTGCCCATGTTTGTGCTTATAAGAAGAACATGATGTTTTATAGTCTGTGGCACTTGGGCAAGTAGGGACATAATGGCAGACAGATACTCTATTTAATCATGGTTAAAAAAGAACACAATATCCAAGTTGAAATCTAACTTATAAAGGAATCAGTTTTTAATGTGTTTAGATGGCTAACAAAAAATTAAGAACCTAAATGAACTCCTTTGAAAATTAAGACTCAGGACTTAAAACGGAGGTGCCTATTTTCAGATACTTAAAAAATGTGCTGCTACGGAGACTGAGTTGGGGAAGGAAAAAAGTTGGGCACTTGGCACTGATTTTCAACCAAAGGGGGGGGGGGGGGTCTCTGGAATTTTATGGCTGCGTGCACAAGTCAAAAAGATGTGCATACTTTTCTCTGTGTGAACTTCATCAGATTTTCAAAACAAAAACATTTGCATACTTCATCTTCAAAAATTACTCCAAGAAAAATGTGCACTGATATTTGCACCTAGTCATTAGGGCACACACATTTTCTGGCTTACTTCATGCATTTATGCTTGAATTTTCAAAACTACGTGTATAAACCCTTTCCTTTGCTCTCTTCTCTCCCTCTTCCTGACCCCCCCCCCCACCTCAGCCCCCTGGTAGCACCTCTGCTCACTGTGGGTAAAAGTATGTGCATATAGTACTTCTGCCTGCGTTTTGGATATACTGATGCATTCTGAATGTTGCTGCTGCACGGTTATCCCCTGATGCCGCCCTGCTGCGCCTCGGAATGCTCTGATGCTAGCTGGCTAGCACCGAAGCACGCAGTGTTAGCACCCATGCATATTCAGTGTCAGTGCCGCTGAATATCCAAGTCAGTGCGATTAACACAGTTAGAATGTCAGCTAGCTGCTTTAATCCTTTTAAATATTGTGCCCATCAACTCTGAATAATGCAATCCCTTTTAGCACTTTCAAAGTTAGCAATATGACTAACAGGCACAAACTCTGCTAGAATACACTTTACAAGAATACTCTAGTCATTTAAATAACTCTCTTAGTGGAAAGACTTCCCTCTGCCGTTCTCCCCAGAGAACCACTCTTTGCTAATGAGACTCTTGCTTTTAATCACAGCAGTTTTATAGTGTTCTCTGAAAATATACCTAAAAACACATTTCAAGTTTTGTTTTCATAAAATATTTCAGACCCAATAAAAAAGCCTCAGGGGTGGCGGTTATATCATGCATAGAATTAATTGTGCACCAGTAAAAGGTATGGAGCCCGATTCTGTAAGGGGCATGTCAGGGCCGACTGGACACCCTTGGGTAGAACGGGTTTGTTAGGACCTGATTCTGCACCACGGGAGCAGGACAGTCCCGCGGGTGCAGGATTGGGCCCTGGGACGGCCTGGCATGCCCCTGCTTTGCCAAGGGGACATCCTCCCTGTGGCTCTATGTGCCAGCTGCCCACCGAGACCCTGATTCCCTGCCACCAGACCCTGATGGGGGCTGCTGGGGCCCAGATTGGGAGGCGGGGACTCACCGTTGGTGACCTTTTGTTCTGGTGGGAGGGCTTCTGGGCTCCGGGGAAGCTACACGCCAGGTTTGGAGGGGCGCCCCTCCCCCCCCCCCCCCCAGCGATCCCCAGGAGTACAGGACCATCACTGGAATCAGTCCTGTATATCTGGGGGTCGGTCCCGCCCATGCTCCATCCTCACTCCTCTCCCATTGCCCGCAGCACACACAGTGGCTCTGTGCATGCAGTGGGGGTGGGAGGCAGCATACCGCGAAGGCAGACAGCAGAGCTACACATCACGGTGGGACGTGCAACTCCGCTATCTGCTTTATAGAATTGGGGCCAAAATCAATCAACAATATCTGGTAGTCTCAACCTATAAATTATATGTGGGAGATTCCTCTAGGCCTAGAGACTTTTAATTGGATTTCTGGATAATTTACACTAATGGACAGGGCTGGCTCCAGAGTTGATTCAAAGTATTAGAAACCTAGGCAAACATTAAGCCTCTCCCTCCCCCCACCAGCTGTCAGAATCTGTTGTTTAGACTTGCATGCCTTGCTCTTTCCTGCCCCTGGAGCTACCCCCTAGGCAACTGCCTAGTTCGTCTATTGGTTTGGCTGGCCCTGCCAATAGTTTCTCAATCAGTAAAAGTTTCCAATCTTTTGTTTCTCTGGTTTGATTTTCTCACTCAGTGTCTTTTTTACCTCATTCTCTGGATTTGCCTTTATTCCTTTTCTTGTCTCTCCTCTTTCTCTTTCTCTCTCTCTCTTTCCTTAGTGAACTCCCTTTTTCTTTTGCTGTTTAAATTCTCTCTACCTTGCCACTTTCCTTTGGAATATTTTAATTGTTTCTTGTCTCTCTTTGTTGTCTTATCCTGCTTCTCCCCTTACTCTTCTTACTTTTCCTTTTCTTGTCCCATCCTCCTCTTTCTTCTCCATTCTTTATTCCTTTACTCCTATATTATTTCCTTGGATTGCTTTCCTCCCAGCACCTTTCTATTTTAGGCTCCCTGCTCTCTCACACTCTTAATCACCAGTCCTCTACCTCTCCATCTCCTGCCTCCTCCGTAATAGCTAGTCCTTTTTCTCCCTTTCCCTCCATTCTGGAATCATTCTCACTTTATCTCCCCTTCTTCCCTTGTCCTCTCTTTGTCTCCTAGTTATTATCTCCCCCACACCTTTCTTTGTTCCCAGAATTACCAAGAGGGACTGCTACTGCTGGGAAGAAATCTGCACTTGTAAGTATTTACCTGCTGGGAAATTCTCTAAATCTCAAGGAAAAAGGATTTCTTTGGGTTAAAAATCTGAGTATTCTAAAATTCTAGCATTTTTGTTAAGTCAGTCAAGGCTTAGTAGCACAGGACAGTGTTTCTTTCCCTTCCACTCACCCCGGCTCCCACCCACCCCAGGCATAATCCTTGATTTATAGCCTCCAGTTAAGGGGAAAGGAGTAATCTTACTCACTTTCATGTTTAACACAGGCGCCACTCATGTGGCTGGAAGACTCTGCTGACCACAGAGGTAAGTGGCCCGGATGGTCATGCCCTGGTTCACTACAAAGGAGCATAGGGCTGTCGCCTCTGAACAGAGGCTGTAGGAGCTGGTACCTCCCTGTTCATTCACATAGAACATTGTGACCTGGTTGTCCTTCTGGACCATCACCGCTCGGTGCTGCAGGCAGTCCCTGAAAACCTTGAGAGTTAGGCAAATGGCCCGGAGCTCCATCAGGTTGATTTGCTGCTGGGACTCCTCAAGGGATCAGGGCCTTTGAGTATACCGCCTCTTGCAGTGGGCTCCCCAGCCCACCAGGAAGGTGTCCGTCATTAAAATCACCTGATGCGCCAGACCTTGGAAAGGCATACCTCGAAGCAGGTTCTGAGACTCCTACCACCAAGCGAGAGTCTCCGCTGTGCTGGGAGAGATCGACATGGAGTCTAGGAGGCGGTCAGTCGACTGCGCCCATTGCGCTCAAAGGCACCACTGCATCATCCGCATATTGAGATGGGCATTGGGCATGACATGGACCATGGAGGCCATGTGGCCGAGAAGATGAAGCATCATCCAGGCCAAGACGGCGCTGCAGCACTGCACTTCGGATGCCAGGGACACGACGTGGTCTATCCTGTCCTGAGGAAAAAAATCCATGGTCCAAAGGGTGTCCAAATGAGCCCCGATGAACTCCAGGGACTGAACTGGAGAGAGGTGGGACTTTGGGTAATTGATCACAAATCCCAGATGCTCCAGGAGGTGAATGGTGCGGTCCGTGGCCTGCCTAACCGGAGGCTGTGTTCCCTGTTACGAGCCAGATCTATCCTGCAGCCGTAGGTGTGCCGCAGCCACGGCCAGGCACTTCGTGAACACCCGTGGGGCAGGCGCGAGGCCGAAGGGAAGTACCCTGTACTGGTAATGGTTTCCCTGAACCATGAAGCGGAGGTACTTTCTGTGTTTGCGATAGATGAGGATGTGAGCATAAGCATCCTTTAAGTCCAAGGAGCATAGCCAATCACCCTTCTGGAGGTAGGGCAGTAATGTTCCAAGGGAGAGCATCTTGAACTTCTCCCGCACCAGGAACTTGTTGAGGTTCCGCAGGTCGAGGATAGGCCAAAGGCCCCCTGTCCGCTTCAGGACGAGGAAGCATTGGGAGTAAAACCCCCATCCTTGGAAGTGCGGTGGGATTGGTTATATTGCGTCGTCCTTGAGTAGGCCTGCAAGCTCCTGACTCAGGAGGACCTGGTGCTGGGGAAGCCAACCGGAATCCCTGGAGAAATACGGAGGAGGGGCCTGGTCCAGATGGAGAAGATAGCCCTCCCGAATGACCTGGACCCAGGCGTCGGTTGAGATGGACTCCCACCTGTGGGAGAAATGGACCAGACGCCCCCCGACAGACAACTGCCCTGCCAGAGGACGAGAGGCTATGCCGATGGCGTCAGAACCCTGAGAGTGGCAGAGTCGGTGCCGGGGGTTGGGTCTTGGGGCCCTTTGGCTTACAAGGGTCGTGGACCCTGGTCTCACCCTGACCACCCTGAATGGGGGTCAACACCGATGGATAGGCTAGTTAGCCCCTGTACGGGAGCTCCTTTCAATGGAAGAAAGGCTTCTTGCTCTGCTGCTTCTTCCTGGGGAAGGAGGACGTTTTCATACGCTGCTCAGGAGAGGCACTTTGAGCAATCTCTGACTGACTTTGAGAGGACCTGGAAACGGCGGAGATGGACTCCATCAAGGCCTGCCGCAAAGCCTCCGAGCTCTCTAGCGAGGTCGCGGAGGAACATCCCAATGTATAATTGGTAAACTTGGATGCGGCATGACAGCATGGAGCCCTAATAAGCCTTGTGCCCAAGGGCGTCGAAGTTATGAGACTCTCTGCCTGGCGGGACCAATGAATGAGTCTTCGGGATCTTTAGCTTCTGCATGGCCGATTTGACCACCATTGAGGTGTGGAGAAGCTGGGCTTTCTGAAACCCCGAGCCTCACTGAACCATGTACATAGCGTCTAGGCGCTTGCTCACGATTGGGACAGAGGCCGGGGACTCCCACATGCGGAGGAGGTGTCTCTTCAGGATGGGAGGAACTGGCACTGAAAGAGCCTATTTTGGACGGTCTTCATACTGCAGAATATCGATCTCCTCAGTGCAGGGCTCCTCCTCCAAATTGGTGGCGAGCGCCAGGGCCTGCGCCATGTCCCAGACGAACTCCAGAAAGGAGGTGTCCTCGGGAGGTGACCGCCACCTCTGGGTCAGTGGGGAGGTCTTGGTGGGACTGAGTCTCCGAGGAGGTCTCCCCGTCGGACTCCCACTCTGAGTAGTCCATGCAGGACTCGAGGTCGGGTGGCTCGAGATGGATCTCTGAGGCCAAAACTTGCCCGGAGCCGGAGGCGCTCACCCGAGAAGATCTCATGCCCAAGGATTGGGACAGAGATCGAAACCCGCGCCGAGGATCCTCACAAGGCTTCTGGCTCTCGGAGGTCACGGCAGCAGCCCAGGGAGTCCTCGAGGTCGAGGTCCCTGCAGGCTCGAGGCACGTGCCAGCGGGGCCAGGTACCAGCACCTGCTGGGCAGTGAGGAATGCAGAAACGCTGTGCTCCAGGGCCAGCATCCAGGCCTCCCACTCAGAGGTGTGGCCCTGCGACACCGATGCCAGGGTGACCGGGTTGGTTGTCAAGGAGGAGAGGGGGTCCTTGCCGGGATGACCCTCGAGACCGGGCACCTTTGTCGGAGGCCTCCATATCAGTTTGAGGTATCTTACTGGGCTGCTCCTTCTCCAACTCCAGAGGCTGCCGAAGGGGGGGGGGGGGGGGCTGAGAGACTGGGCGCATAACCTCTCATGCTTGTCTGGCACCCCCGACAGAGTCCTCACGGCCTTCTTCTTCTTCTTCCGCTCACATTTGGGCGACCCCTGGTCAGAGTGCCTCCAGGCCCAGGAAAAAGCCTTGGGAGACTCCAGAGGTTGAGGGGTCAAAGACCAGGAGGCTACCGGGGATACCAGGCTGCCTTATGGAAGGGATCATCCAGCTTCTGCTTAGGGCTCTGGATGGCCTTGGAGGACATCTTCTTACAGAGGGAGCAGAGCTCCGGGTCATGGTTGGCTCCTAGACACCTGAAACAACAGTCATGGGTGTCTGTGAGTGACATGTTTTTTTGGACACCGACCACATTTCTTAAAACTGGAGGCTATTGGGGGGAAAAGGACCCCTACGAGGTTGAAGATCCTCGACACGACCAGTGGTTAAAAAGGGTGCAAAAGCACGGTAAAAGACAAAAAGAGAAAACCCCCGAAACCAAGGCTGAAGCAGAGGTGCTCAAGAGGTGAGAAGAGGACCATCAAAAGCCAGAGAGCAAAAACCAGTTGGAAACAGAGAAACTTTTTCTGGGGATGAGAGGCATGTCCGAAGGACTCCGTGGAAAAAAGGAAGACTGAGTAAGATGGCACCTTTGGGCAGGAAGGGGACCATGCATGTGTGGTGGCATTCCCAAAGGCTTTTTTTGAAAGGTGAGGAAATGCTCCGCATGGGCTCCATCGGTGCCAGCATCACCCATATGTGAGGACTGATTTCCTGCTTGTTCCTGGAGAAACTTCTTTCTATCTAGGGGTATAGTAAGGAAACACCTAGGAGCTGAACAGGAGACTAAGGGAATCAAGGTCCAAAAGCAGTTTCAAAGAAGTGAGTTTTACCTTGGGTTTGAAAAGGGCCACAGATGGAGCCTGACAAACAAACTCAGGTAGTTTGTTCCAGGCATAAGGAGCAGCAAGGTAAAAAGATGTAAGGCAGTGGAAGAGACATGCATAGATAGAAGGGATCTGTCAGAAGAGCAGAGTTCCCAAGGAGAAGTATAGGAAGAGATAAGAGAGGAAAGCTAGTGAGAGGTGGCCGAATTAAGGCGCTTAGAGGTCAGTAGTAGAAGTTTGAACTGGATGCGGTAATGGACAGGGAGCCAATGAAGTGATTTGAGAAGAGGTGTGACATGAGCATAGTGACACTGGCAGAAGATTAGGCATGCTGCTGAGTTTTGAACAGATTGAAGTGGAGAGAGATGATTCAGAGGAAGACCACCGAAGAGGAGGTTGTAATAGTCTAGATGGGAGGTGACTAGAGAATGGATAAGGGTCTTAGTAGTGTGTTCAGAAAGAAAGGGATGAATTTTGCCAATGTTATAGAGAAAAAATGGCAGGTTTTAGCTATGTTTATTGTTTATGTTTATGTTTATTTTGGCTTGATGTACAGTTCTTCACTTACCGCATCAAATTGGTGTACAAAGTTAAAAGCAAACTAAAATCAAAGACAGAAAGGAACACAAGTTCATATAGGATAGGATAGAGCATTCATACTGATAAGTGGGGGGGGGGGGGGGGGGTGATAAAGGAAAGGGAAAGGGAGCAAGGGGAGAGAGGCCTGAAGAGGTGAGCGAGTGGTCAGAGGTCACGGGCAGGTCATAGGCAATGTTGAAAAGATGGGTCTTTAAAAGAGTTTTAAATTTAGCATGAGGGCTCAGTTTTGGCCATGTTCAACTTCAGATGGTGGTGAGACATCAAGGCACTAATGTCAGATAAGTAGGCAGAGATCCGGACCTGGATTCCAAGAAAGATTTCAGATGCAGAGAGTTAGATCTGATAGTCATCAGTGTAGAGATGGTACTGAAGACCATGGGAGAAGATGAGTGCACCAAGGAACTGAGTGTAGAGAGAAAAAAAGGAGAGGCACCAAGACAGAGCTCTGGGGTACACCAACTGAAATTGGGATAGCAGTAGAGGAAGATCCACCAGAACATACAGAAAAAGTGCGGTGGGAGAGATAGGAAGAAAGCAGATAGGACTGAAACCCTAAATCCAAGTGAGGACAGGGTATCAAGGAAAAAATGATCAACAGTGTCAAAAACAGCAGAAAGGTCAAGAAGGATGAGGATTGAGTAAAGGCTCTTGGATTTGGCGAGGAATAAATCATTGGAGACTGGTAAAAACCGTCTTAGTAGAATGTAGGAGGTGAAAGCCAGAATGCAGTGGGTCCAGAAGGGACTGAGAGGAGAGAAAGTCAAGACAGAAGCAGTGAACTGCACATTCTAGTTGTTTAGAAATAAAGGGGAGGAAAGAGATGGGTCAATTAGAAGGACAGGTAGGACCAAGGGATGGTTTCTTGAGGAGAGGTGTAACCACAGCATACTTGAAGGATGCAGAATTAGTGATGATAGAAAGTCATAGGTCAAGGATATGACAGATGGAAGGGCTAATAGTGGAGGAGATGGAATTTAATAGATGGGTGTGAATGGGATCAGAGGAGCAAGTAGTAAGTTTAGAGGAGGAGAGAAGATGTGTGGTTTCTTCCTCGGTGATCTTAGAAAAGGAAGAAAAGGTGACAGAGGTTGAAGGAAGGATTAGGGAATGAAGAGGGGGGAAAGGGAGATAGAGATGACTCTGGGGGGAACTCAAGCGTAATCATCTGGACTTTGTCATGGAAGTAGTTAGCCAAAGTCTTGGCAGACAGGGAAAGATGGGTCAGAGGCAGAAGCACTTTGAGGAGAGAGTTGAGAGCTGTAAAGAGATGGCAAGAGTCAGAGGCAAGAGAGTAAGTCAGATGGACATAGTACTCTTGCTTGGCGAGTGCTATGGCAGACTGGAAAGAGGCTAGCATGAATTTGAATGTAGGAAGTCTGCAAGGGTGCAAGATATGAGCCAAAGGCACTCAGCTGAGTGGGCATAGGAATATAGGTAGCAGGTTTTAGAGGACAGTCAGGGCTGAGCTACAGTATGCCTCACAGTTGTGGTGGGAAGAGCAAGAGCATCCAGAGCAGAGGAGACTAAAGTCTTATAGGAAGATACCACCTCAATCAATAGACTAAAATGACATTGTGGAGGAAAGAGATGGTGAGACAGCAGTGGAGAGAGCTGATGGGTCGATAGCATGAAGATCCCTAAAGATGTTGGAGACTGTGTGAGAGTGAGGTGGGGGGTGTTGAAGAGTGAAATTTAGTAGGTGGTGGTCAGACAAGGGAAGAACTGAGGTGCAGAGGTTTGAGGGCAAGCAGTTAGAGAAGAAGACAAGGTCAAGGCAGTGACCTGGCTGATGATTAGGGGCAGTAGAGCATAGCTGGAGATTGAATGAGGTGGTAAAGGAAAGGAGCTTTAAGGCATGAGGGTCAGAGAGGTTATTGATATGAACGTTAAAATCCCCAAGAATAAATGAGGGGGAAGATGTATCTAGAAAGAGGGAAAGCCACGACTCATAGCCAGTGAGAAAAGTAGAGATGGACTTATCAAGGGGTCAATAGAGGACAGCTATCTGGAGAGGTAGCAGAGTAAAGAGGCAGACAGAGTAAATTTCAAAGGAAGGAAAGGAATGAGACTAAGGCAGAAGGTAGGGTTGAAATTGTCAGGAATGAGAGAGTAGAAACCCAACACCACTGCTATGCCCAACGGAGTAAGGCATATGGGAAAATTGATATCCCTCATGACAGAGGGCAGCAGCTTAAGCAGAGTCTTTGGGGAGAAACCAGGTCCCGGTTAGAGCAAGAAGTTGCAGAGTATTAGAGATAAAGAGGTTGTGAATGAAGGCGAGTTTATTAGAGATGGAGTGTGCATTCCACAAGGCACATGAGAAAGGAAGAGAGGGCAGGGAAAGAAGAGGAATAAGATTTGAGGGGTTGCATGTGGATCTGCTCTGGGAGAGTGAAAAGGGTCAAGGGGGGCTAAGGTTGGGATTGATAGAATAACTATGCATATTAGTAAACAGCCTAGAAGTATAGTTCCATCTGTGGAAGAACAGGTGCAATATTTTGCACACTGGGCTAAGAATGTTAAGCAAACGATCCAGATGTTTAAGGTGTAAGATGATTTGGGTATTTTTAGATTATGCCCGGAAAATGCCCAGGAAGCAGACCAGGTGGGTGGCAATGAGGTAAGTTGGAGCTTGTTTATTGTTTATTGTTTATTTCACACTTGTTATACCGCCCCCCATAACATTGGGGCGGTTTACAAAGACAAAATTAATAACAATTATAGAAAAAGGAAAAATAGAACTACAATATATGATAGAGACGAGAAGAGAGTAAGAACAGGACAGTTAGACAAATAGAGTGATAGGAACAGAATATTAATACTCATGAGGGAAAGGCTAGGGAAAACAGATGGGTCTTAAGGAGGGAACAGAATTTGGGGTATGATTCTTCTGTACGGAGGGCAGTGGGAAGGGAGTTCCAGAGAGATGGAGCTAAGTAGAAAAATGCTGCTTTCCTGGTAGATTGCAAATGTGCTTTGGAGGGTGCTGGTAGGTGAAGGCGGCTGATGTGAATGGACCGAAGACTGTGGGAGGGAGTATGATGAGTAAGCAGATCCGAGAGGTAAGTAGTTGTAGACAGATAGATAGCTCTATGGGCTAAAGTAAGGACCTTGAAGGATATCCGGAAATCAATTGGCAGCCAATGTAGATGGAATAGTAAAGGGGTGACGTGATCACGGGGTGAAGCATGTAGGATCATACGAGCGGCGGTATTCTGAATTAATTGTAAGCGGCGTCTTTGATACTGGGGAATACCGGCAAAAATGATGTTGCAGAAGTCTAGTCTGGTGATGATCAGGGAGAGAAGGATAGTGGTGATAGCCTGAGTGGACAAGAATGGACGAATAGCACGAATTTGTCGAAGGCACATGAAGGAGCACCTGGAGACATGAGAGATATGGTTGTGGAAACTGAGGGCACTATCCAGAAAAACTCCAAGATAACGGAGTTGGGGGACTAGAGTAATGCTGGAGCCTGAAAGGGATGGAGCGAGTGAAGGAATAGGGGAGGTGTGCGGGAACCAAATGGCAGCAGTCTTGGAGACGTTGAGTACTAGGCAGTTAGAGGAGAGCCAAGAGGAGATAGTGGCCAGACAGTCATTTAAAGGAGATATATCAGGGTGAGATGATGAAGTATGGTGCAGAAGAAAGATATCATCGGCATAGAAGTAGCTAGAGATCCCAGATTGCTGGATGAGTAGAGCCAGGGGGGCAAGAAAAACATTAAACAGTAGGGGGGCCAGAATCGATCCCTGAGGGACACCACAGTGGATTGGGAAACGATCGGAGGTGGAAAGAGCAGAAGAGACAGCAAAGGACCGGTGACAGAGGAATGAGTGAAACCAGTGATACACCAAACCACAGATGCCCGCGTCCCGAAGGCGAGAGAGGAGAAGAGCGTGATCCACCAAGTCGAAGGCTGCAGAGAGGTCAAGTGAGACAGCCAGAGTGATATTGCCCTGATCATGAGAGGTGTGAATTTCATTCAGAACTGCTGCAATTGTGGTCTCAACACTAAAGCCGGGTCGAAACCCGGATTGTCTGGGATGAAGAAAAAGTGTTGAGTCGAGAAAGTGAGAAAGCTGTGAGAACACTACTTTTTTCAGGAGCTTGGAAGAGAAAGAGAGATTGGAGACTGGACGATAGTGCGCAGAGACCGAGGGAGCAAGGGTGGGTTGTTTCAATAAAGGACGCACTGTGGCGTGCTTCCAGGGGGTAGGAAAAAGACCGGACAAAAGACTGGAGTTAATGATCGTCAGAAGGGGTTGAAGGAGTACAGCGGGAGGCAGGGCCGGATTTACCTTGAGTGAGGCCCTACGCCAACAAAAATTGTGGGCCCCCAGCAGGGGCGGCCCAAGGGGGGTGCGGACCTCATTTGCATAAGGGGCCTCATTTGCATAAATATTTGCATAATGTTACCATATACTAACTTTTAGTAAACGTGCCTCTTAATGAGTGTATGGATAAAGAAAGACTAAAAGATTTCTACATTACTATAATCCAGTGCCAACTGCCAGACACATTAGGAACTACTACAAACACTGCCCATAGTAAAACCCGCCGTATCCTAACAGCACTACCAGGACTCACAAAGCACCATACTCTACCAATCAAAAGGCAACACTGCAAATATTAAACCAATACATTTCAGAGAACAACAATACATGACCTACTGGGGAAAGAGAACAAGTGGCAATGTCAAATAGGAATTATATAAACAGAACACCTCAGCTCAGTTACACATGCAGAACATAGACCATCACCAAACAAGTAATCACAATTTAGAAATAGGAAGACAATAATTAAACTGGGAATCCCAAAAGCCAAACTTGGAATGTACAACACTGTAGAAATAAAACTATACATTAATTTGCTCTTGTACTAAACAAAGCGCAGATGTTAATGATGCACATTTACCAGAGCTGACATATTCCAATTAATAAATTCAAAATAAAGAGATATTTTTCTACCTTTTGTGCATTTTTTTTCAGCTGCAATTGCTCCAGCCACTTTCTTCTGGTTTCCTTCGTGTCTTCTGCTAACTCTCCATCGTCTGCTGTCCATTTGTCCTTTCTTCTCTCTTCTAGATTTTTTTCCATTCTCTCTCTACATCTGCTTTAACATACTAATCTTTCTCCTTTTGCTCTTTCCTCATTCCTATTTCATCCACTCAAATTTTACCCCTCCATCCTCAATCCCCACTTACTCTCCCAATACCCGGCCAATTGTAGATTTTTTATCCCTCCCACACAAAATATTTTTCCCTTCTCCATTTTACTCTTCCAGCCCCATCCCATTCTAATCCTCCCCCAACATCAGCTCCCTTCTAGTTCCAGCCTCACCCAGCATCCATTCCCTTCTAGTCCCTGCATCAGCCCATTTCCAGTCCTAGCCATCCATCAGCCCATTTCCAGTCCTAGCAACCCCCCACCCAATACCAGTCCTAGCCCCCCCATCACGCCACTATCAGTCCTTAACCCCCCATCACCCCATTTTCAGTCCTTAACCCCCCATCACCCCATTTTCAGTTTAAGCCCCCCCTATAACCCATTACCAGTCCTAACCCCCCATCAGCCCACTTCCAGTCCTAACCCCATCAACCCATTTCCAGTCAGCCCCCCATAGCCCATTGCCAGTCCTACCCCCCCCCATCAGCCCATTACCAGTCCTAATCCCATCATCCCACCTCCAGTTTTAACCCCCCAGCCCATTTCCAGTCCTAGCCCCCCATAGCCCATTACCAGACAACCCCCATCAGCCCACAGCCCATTACCAGTCTTAACCCCCCCAAAGCCCATTACCAGTTCTAACCCCCCCCAACAGCCCATTACCAGTCCTAACCCCATCAGCCCACCTCCAGTCTTAACCCCCCAGCCCATTTCCAGTCCTAGCCCCCCCCATAGCCCATTACCAGACAGCCCCATCAGCCCACAGCCCATTACCAGTCTTAAACCCCCCCCCCCCTACAGCCCATTGCCAGTTCTAAGCCCCCCCCACCCGCCCACAGTCCATTACCAGTCCTAACCCCATCAGCCCACCTCTAGCCTTAACCCCCCCCAGCCCAGCCCAGCCCAGCCCAGCCCCGCCCATTTCCAGCCCCAGCCCCCCAATAGCCCATTACCAGCCCTACCCCCCCCCATAGCCCATTTCCAGTCCTACCCCCCCCCGGCCTAAAGAAAAATGTAATTTAAAAAAAACCTGGTGGCTGCCGCCGCGGGGCCCCCTCTGCTGCCGCGGGGGCCCCGTCTACAAGCTGAAGCGGTGCGGTGCGGTGCGGTGCGGTCGGGTCGGGTCCGGTCGGGTCTCTCCCTCCCTCCTTCCCTCCCTGCAGGCTGCGAGAGACGCGAAGATAGAGCGTCTCCTCGCGTCTGTGTTAAGCCGGCAGGGGCTGATGGGAAATCCCATCAGCCCCTGCGGGCTTAACACAGACGCGAGGAGACGCTCTATCTTCGCGTCTCTCGCAGCCTGCAGGGAGGGAAGGAGGGAGGGAGGGAGGGAGAGACCCGACCGCACCGCACCGCACCGCACCGCACCGCACCGCTTCACCTTGTAGACGGGGCCCCCGCGGCAGCAGAGGGGGCCCCGCGGCGGCAGCCACCAGGTTTTTTTTTTAATTGAGTAAAAAAAAAATTACCTGGTTCTTTTTTTGTGGGCCCCTGCCGGCTGTGGGCCCTACGCCATGGCGTACATGGCGTATAGGTAAATCCGGCCCTGGCGGGAGGTTCAGAGAACCAGACAGAGGGAATGGGATCCAAAGCACAAGTGGTTTTGCGGGTAGCTGACAAAAGTTGGAGCAGTTCTGGGGAGGAAATTGGAGAGAAAGCAGACCAGGTGTGGGAGAGAGAAGGAGAGGAAGGAGGGGAAACGGGGGGAGGTGATATCAAGGCCGGAGGACAGTGAGGAAGAGAGGAGCGAAGATTCTGAACTTTAGAGAAAAAGTATGTCGCCAAAGAAGTGGGGCTAGGAGCTTGTTCAAGAAGGAGAGCATCCTGAGCTGTAGGGGATTGCAGTCGAGAGAGGGTAGTCAGTGTCGCAAAGAGTTGGCGGGACCTATTCGGGCAGCTGTGATCGAGGATGAGTAAAAAGAATACTTTGCCTGGTGGATGGCAGACCGGTAGTAAGCGTGACAAGATTTGAAATGCTGATAAGATGAGGCAGAAGGGACTTTGCACCAAAGTCGCTCGGCTCTTCGCAATTGGGAGCGAAGCAGAAAGAGCCCGGCGTGGTACCAAGATTGGTGAGCACGGCGCCGGGGTTTGAAGGGTTTAATGGGGGCAACTTGATCCAAGGCACGTAACTGTTCAGAATTCCATACGGTGACCTGGGACGATGGTGAAAGAGACGAAAAATCAGATGGGGGAGAGTGAAGAGTGGAGAGGAAAGCCTGCAGGGTAGTCGAGTGGAGACGTCGGGAGGGGCGGACAGGAGGGGAGGGAGGAGGAGGAGCAGGGGGAGGAGCCTGGAAGGAGAACAGGAGGTAGAAATGGTCGGACCACGGAATAGGAACTGCGGAGGGACAAGAGATACAGTATGGAGAGGACAGTGGAGAAATAACTAGATCAAGGGTGTGACCCGCAATATGGGTTGGTGAGGAGACATGTTGAAACAAGGAAAGATCCCGAAGTAAGGCAGTGAAGGCGACATCCCTAGCTGAAGTAGGGGAGTCGAAATGGACATTAAAATCGCCTAGTAGATGGAGCTGAGGAAACTGCAGAGCCAAATCAGAAATAGAAGATAGGAGAGAGTCCCAAATAGAGGGAGAGGAGGACGGGGGGGAGGAGTAAAGGAGAAGGAATTGGAGAACAGGCAGGCTATCTAGCTGGAGCAGAAGAGATTCAGGATAGGATAGGGAGGTGGAAGAAATCCTGGAAAGTGGGACCGAGGAGCGGTAAATAGCTGCGACCCCACCACCCGACCTGGAGAGACGTGGAACGGAAATGGCTACATAGTCAGAGGGAAGGCAGCGATGGAGGAGGGACTCCTCTCCTTCCTTAAGCCAAGTCTCGACTAGAAAGAGGACGTCAATACGCTCGCGGTCAATGAGATCATATATTAGTGCCGTTTTTGAACGTAGAGATCGGCAGTTCAATAAACTCAGACGAAGGGGCGCTGAAGATGCAGAGACGGGATGGAGAGGGGGGGGGGGAAACAGAAACACAGGAAGGGGCCAATGTAATAGAACGAAGATGGGCTCGGAAGGGAGCCTGCGGACGTGGAAACAAAGACGGAGGAGGCAGAGGCCGTCGGCCCCAGACTACCGGAATGGCCGACATAAACAATGCCCCGAGCAGTAACACACAGAGAGTGAAACAAAGATTAGGTAAAGAGAGGAATGTAGGCCTATACCGAGGGGCAGAGGGCAGTTCAGCGGGCGAGAAGAAGGCAGGAGAGTCTGTATCTAAGACACGGAGAGGCAGGAAGGGAGTATTAGGAGCCGGTAGTAAGACGTCGCCCCAAGGAGCTCGCCCAAGGAGCAAGACTTGCTCCTTGGGCGCGGGACGCCGTTGGGAGCGTCTTTAAATAGAGTGCCAGGAGCAGGGCACAGACGTGATCGCGCTGCGCTGTGCGCGATCACGAAGTTCCGGGGGTGGAGTCAGGTGGACAACAGCACACTAAGAGAGACAAAAGCCAGAAAAGGAGGTAAACAGAGGGTAAATAATGAATAATAGAGAGAGGACAATAAGGAACAGCAATAAAGAATAACAGGCAGCCAGTAAAACACAGAAAGCAATAAACAATAACAGAGCATAAAGTATAAATGTACAGTGACAATGATATGAGACAAAATACAACTATTACATACGGAGAGAACCAGTCAAGGTAGGAGCAGACAGGACGCCGTTGGGAGCGTCTTTAAATAGAGTGCCAGGAGCAGGGCAAGACAGGCCAAATCACAGAGTGTGCAGTCTTTGCATATAGAAGGCCACTAGAAGTTTCTAGATATTAGCTGTCCCAATTTAAAAACATCCATGTGACAATTCCAAGGGACACAGCTGCAACCCCAGGGACGGGAAGCTCCATACCATTATATTCTTGAAAAACATTCTCCAGAAGTCTGATCTCACAATGTTTACAAAAATCCTGGATACTGGTGTAACAGCAACTGTATCAGCAGGAACCAAAATATCCTCTGGAGAAACGTGTCAAGGGAGGTCATTGGCTTTAACATTCTTTGAGCTTGGATGATAAGAAATAAGAAATATGGTAATATAGTAACATAGTGTATGATAGCAGATAAAGACCAGTTATGGTCCATCTAGTCTGCCCAGCCAGTCGTCAAGAGTAGGTACACCTGCCGCTCCATGCAGGTCACTCCTCCGCATGCCTTTGTTTAGGGGTGTACCCACCGCTCCGTGCAGGCCACCCCTATTTGTTCAGATATAAGAGATAGTTATGTTTATTTTGATTTTATCCTGTTGCTATAAAGGGATCCACTGTGTCTGTCCTATGCCATTTTGAATTCTGTCACTGTATTTCCCCCACCACTTCTATTGGGAGGGCATTCCAAGCATCCATCACCCTTTCAGTGAAAAAGTATTTTCTGACATTGCCTTTCCATTTACCCCCTTGCAGCTTCATGTTATGCCCCCTAGTTTTACAGCTTCTCCGTCTTTGGAAGAGGTTTTTTTGTTCATTTATACTATTTAAGTATTTAAAGGTCTGAAACATATCTCCCCTGTCCCATCTCTCCTCCAAAGTGTACATATTTAGGTATGCAAGTCTCTTCTCATACATCTTCTGACGCAGGCTCCAAATCATTTTGGTCACCTTCCTCTGAACCGTTTCCAGTCTTTTTATATCCTTTGTGAGATATGGTCTCCAAAACTGTACACAATATTCCAAGTGAGGCTTCATCAGCGACTTGTACAGTGGCATTAGTATCTCCTCCTTCTCCAGGACCAAGCAGGAAGTCAGTCCTCACATATGGGTGTCATCGGCGCCGATGAAGCCCCAGCAGAGCATTTCCCCAGCTTTCCATGAAAACCTTTGGGAATGCTGGCATGCATGCGCGGTTCCCTTCCCGCCTAAAGGTGCCATCTTACCTCAGTCTCTTTATTTCCGAGAAGCCCACCGGACGTGTGTCCTGTTCTCCCAGATAAAAGTGATTTTTTCTTCGGCGATTTTTCACTATTTTTCTCCGGTTCGACGCCGGTTCCCCTCCCGCCGGTACACCGGTATCGAGCCCGTTTATTTCTTTTTCGGTTTTTGCCCTTCGTGGCTGACGTTCGCGCCCTTTTTTCATTTTTTCCCTGGAAGGCTGGTCTTTTGACCTCGCAGGGGCTCTTTTTTCCCCGATGGCTTCCAGTGGTTTCAAAAAGTGTGATCGGTGTAAGAAACTTATGTCTCTCACCGGCACACACGACTGCTGCCTTCAGTGCCTCGACCCTGACCACGACCCCAAGTCGTGTGTGCCATGTGGGAAGATGTCTTCCAAGGCACTCAAAAGTCGACAGCATCAGAAGGAAAGTTTTTTCTCAGACTCTGCCTCCGGCCGGGCCCGGACCTCGTCTGAGGCCTCGACATCTCGGGATTCCGATCCCGAGCGCCGTCGAAGCTCCTCGAACAGGGGGTCCCCCGACCAGGAACGCAAGAGGAAGAAGCGGCTCGCGAGGACGTCATCGGAGGAGGTCCCTGGTCCCTCGAGGGCCAGGTCTAAGACCCCCGACCGCCGTCCCGGGCCCGTGGACCAAGAGAAGCCTGCCAAAGTTCCTCGTGTGGAGCCGGAGTCTGCTGGACACGTAAGCCCCGTAGTCCTCGTGGACTCTCCTCCCAGAGAGCCCGAGTCGGTGGCTGCTGCGTCTCCCGAGCTGAGTCTCAGGATGACAGCCTTGGAGTGCAGATTGTCTGCCTTCATGGAGCAGCAGCGGGCACTGATGGCCAGCCTGTCTGGTGCATCTGCCCCGACCACCAGGACGTCGACTTCGAAGTCAACCCCGGAGACCGAGCCGATACTCGAGACCCTCGTGGCTCGAAGTCGTCCTCGGTCGAGGTCTCCCTCGACCTCCCGTTCGGGACCGAGGGTGTCGACGCCGGTGCCCTCGGGGCCCCGCGGGGTCGGACCCTGACTCCTCCTCGGATGAGTCCGCCTGGGAGACGGAGGACGAGGAGTCTCCCGATACTTTTAAAACTCGGTGCGTCCCGTCGGACTCACCACAGTCTGAGCCCCGGAGTAGATCCCCTCCGGAGGACACTAGGTTCTCGGAGTTCGTCCGGGATATGGCCGCTGCCTTGGCTATCCCTGCAGATCCCGAGGAAGAGCCTCGAGCTGAGGAGCTCGATGCTCTACAGTATGACTCTCCTCCGAAGGAGGCCTTTACTGTCCCGGTTCCTCTGATGCTGGAACGGCTCCTCTTCCGGATATGGGAGGCACCGGCCTCGGCGCTGGTTCTGAGCAAGCAAGTCGATTCCATCTATCGACTCCGCAAAAGCCCTGGTTTCCAGAAAGCACAGCTACCACACCATTCCATGGTTGTGGAATCGGCCGTGCATCGTCTGAAGAGCCAGAAGATGCACTCCGCGGTGCCCCTCGGCAGGGAGGCCCGCAACCTCGATGGCGTCAGTAGGAAGTGCTTCCAGGGGTCTATGCTTGCTTGCCGTGTCCAGTCTTAACAGCTGTACATGGGCATGTACTTGTGAGACCTGGCCAAGGAGTTGGCTGGATTCTCTGCTGGTCTCTCCGGGGAACCCTTGCAGAGATTTAAGACCTTGTCCTCAGGGATTCGGGAATGCTCCAAGTTCATTTCCCGCGCCGCCTACGATGGCTTCGAGGCTTCGGCCCGAGTTGCGGCTGCCGGCATCGTGGCTCGACGCCAGGCGTGGCTGCAGTCATCGGACCTCGAGCCAGGGTTCAGGACAAGTTGGTCGATGTCCCCTGCTGAGGTGAGAACCTTTTTGGCAAACCCGTGACCGAGAAGGCCGCTCAGCTCGAGACCGAGCACCTTACCCGGACAAGGCTGTCGAGGAAGACCTCTGCCCCTTCACATAAAAAGAAGGGCTCGGGTAAAATGTCCTTTTACACGAGGAAGGGCACTGCCTACAAACAGTACCCTCAGTATCAGGCTGCCCAAGCTGCCCCCCAGGGTCAGCAAGCCAAGGGCCAGGGTAATGGGCCCCGTAGGCAGAGGACCCCCAAGCCTCAGGCCCCTGCTACCACTCAGCAGGGTGGGGGTTTTGACTCCTTGAGCGTAGCCTCTCCTCCACTGCTCTCCCAACCCTGCACAGGAGGTCGCCTCTCCCTCTTTGCCCACCAGTGGCCCCTTATCACCGGGGACAGTTGGGTGCTGGAGATAGTCCACAAGGGCTATGCCCTCCATTTTCACCAACTGCCTCCACCATATTTTCCAGGGGAGCCTCCAAGGCCTCCCCTGCACACAGACCTTCTTCTACAAGTACTTTTGTCCACTAAAGAAGAGCGGGACCTAGGCGTGGTTGTGTCTGATGATCTTAAAGTAGCTAAACAGGTAGAAAAGGCGACGGCAAAAGCTAGAAGGATGCTTGGGTGCATACGGAGAGGAATGGCTAGCAGAAAAAAGGAGGTGATAATACCTCTGTATAAGTCTTTGGTGCGACCTCATTTGGAGTATGGTGTGCAATTCTGGAGACCGCACCTTCAAAAGGATGTGAACAGGATGGAGTCGGTGCAGAGGGTTGCTACTAAAATGATTAATGGGCTTCATTATAAAGCATATGAGGACAGACTTAAGGATCTTAATATGTACACCTTAGAGGAAAGGCGGGATAGAGTTGATATGATTGAGATGTTTAAATACCTCCGTGGCATAAATGTTCAGGGAGAGAGCCTCTTTCAATTGAAAGCAAGTTCTGCTACGAGGGGACATGGGATGAGGGTGAAGGGAGATAGATTCAGGAGTGATATGCGGAAATATTTCTTTACGGAAAGAGTAGTGGATCCGTGGAATAGTCTCCCAGTGGAGGTGGTAGAGATGAGGACAGTAACTGAATTCAAAAAAGCATGGGACCAACACAGAGGATCTCTAAAGGTAGAAAGTGGACTGTTGTAGTTGTTGTTATGGAAGGACAGACTAGATGGGCCTTGTGGTCTTTTTCTGTCATCATGTTTCTATGTTTCTATGTTTCTATGTAAGAGCTTCATGGTCTGTTGGTGGACAGGACGGTGGAGCCTGTGCCTCCCCACTTGCAAGGTCACGGATTCTACTCCAGGTATTTCCTGGTACCCAAAAGGACCGGTGGCCTTCGACCCATTCTGGACCTCAGGAACCTCAACAAGTTCCTAGAGAAAGAGAAGTTCAAGATGCTTACTCTTGGAACACTTCTGCCCTACCTCCAGCAGGGAGATTGGCTATGCTCCTTAGATCTAAAGGATGCGTACACTCACATCCTCATTCATCCAGACCACAGAAAGTACCTCAGGTTCATTGTGGGAGGAAACCATTATCAGTACAGAGTACTACCTTTTGGCATGACCTCCGCTCCCAGGGTTTTTACCAAGTGCCTGGCAGTTGTGGCGGCCTACCTGAGAAATCAAGGCATCTTTGTCTTTCCCTATCTAGACGACTGGCTCATCAGGGGTCAGACATCCCTGGAGTCCAGACAAGCCACCCTCAGAACCATTGCTCTGCTTCAAAACGTGGGCTTTGTCATAAACTTCGCAAAGTCCACTTTGCTCCCCTCCCAGAACTTGGAGTTCATAGTGCAAGGTTGGATTCTCAACTGGCAAAGGCATTCTTGCCAGAAGACAGGGCCCAAAGACTGATGGACGTGGCCAAACAGTTTCTAAACAAGCCCCTGGTCTCCTCCAGACTCTTCCTCAGACTTCTGGGCCACATGGCTTCGACAGTGCATGTGACTCCCAATGCCAGGCTCCATATGAGGCCTGCACAGTGGTGCCTTCGGACTCAGTGGTCTCAAGTCACAGGCCGCCTGAGAGACAGGATAAAGGTGTCCAGACTCCTTTTGGCCTCCCTCAGCTGGTGGCTGCATCCACCCAATCTGCTGAAGGGGATGCCCTTCCAAATGCCAGCATACTCGGTGGTCCTCACCATCGACGCCTCTCTGCGGGGCTGGGGTGCTTATTGCCTGGACAAGTGCACTCAAGGTCTCTGGTCTTCCTGGGAGGCAGCCCAACAGATCAATCTCCTAGAACTTCAAGCTATCCACTTAGCTCTCAGGGCTTTTTCTCCGGCCCTAGCTCACCGCTCAGTCTTGATTCAAACAGACAACCAGGTAGCCATGTTTTATGTGAACAAACAAGGCGGGACTGGGTCAAAGCTCCTCTGTCGGGAGACTCAAGACATTTGTTCCTTTGCCCTAAAGCACAACATGCTTCTCAAGGCGGTGTACCTTCCAGACCAGGAGAACTGCCTGGCCGACCGGTTGAGCAGAATCCTGCAGCCCCACGAGTGGCAGCTGCATCCCTTGGTCGTTCAGAAGATCTTCCTGAAGTGGGGTCTCCCTTGGATAGATCTCTTTGCCAGTCCGCTGAACAAGCAACTGCCCAAGTTCTGCTCCAGGCAACCGCATCCTTTGAGGATAGCACCAGATGCTTTTCTGATGTCCTGGTCTCAGGGCCTCCTGTATGCGTTTCCTCCCACGCCCTTGGTGGCCCGAACTCTTTTCAAGACTCTTCAGGACAAGGCCTCGGTCCTGCTGGTAGCTCCCAGGTGGCCGAGGCAGCCTTGGTTTCCACTTCTGCTTCAGCTGGCAGTGGATTCCCCACTACCTCTGGGGTTGCAGCCCGACCTTCTCTCACAGGAGCAGGGTTCCCTTCGGCACCCCAATCTCAAAGCTCTCAATTTGATGGCCTGGAGGCTGCAAGGGTAGTTTTGGCTCCCAGGGGCCTACCTCAGGAAGTTGAGGAGGTTGTCCTAGCCTCTAGGACAGCGATGGCGAACCTATGGCACGCGTGCCAGCTGTGGCACGCGAAGGCCTTGCAGCTGGCACGCGGGCCCATTTTAAGACTATGTTCCTTCAAAAAGATTAAAAAAAAATTAAAACGCTCAAGTTTGTTCCACTGCCGAGGCCGCTTCTCGGCAGTGGCAGATTCACCCTCTCTAGCGGCAGCGGCGGCGGCGGCGGTGGCGGTTGCGGTTGTGGCTGATCTTCAATTTAAATAAAAACCAAGCCGGTGCACAGCCTTCAGTCTCTGTGAAGGAGCCCATGCAGATGCATTCCGCCCCAAAAAGGAAGTTAATGTAACTTCCTTTGGGGGCGGGACACATCTGCACGGTGGCTCCTCAGAGGCAGGAAGGCTCTGCACTGGCTTGGTTTTTATTTAAACTGAAGATCACTCGCACGGAACAAGAGTGTCTGCTGCTCCTCTGGTTCTCCCCCCCCCCCCTCCTATCCTTTGGATGGGACTTGGGGCCACTCACAGGATGTTCCTTGGGAGAAAAAAAGCACCCAGGCACAAGTGGAAAAACAAGGACTAACAGGCAATCCAGCACACAATCATCCAAGGAAAAAAAAGGCACTCTCTTTAGCTTTAACCACAAACACTCAGCCACACCAGCTCCCCCCAAAAAACAGAGGCAAACTGGCTTGTAGATGGCATGACTAACTCTTTCTTCTATGATCAAATACTTGCCACTCCAGCCAAATCCATCAAAGGCCCTCAAGTTCTGGTGAGGAAAGTGCATGCAGGCAATAGCATCCTTCACATTCTGTATCTCCCAGTTTTAGACTGTAAGCTCAAAGAGCATGTCCCTGTGCAGACAAGTTCATCAGTAACACTCCAGGGGGGTTGGGGAAGGAGGCAGCCAGCACCACAAAAAAACAGCTTGCAGCAGTCAAGTCTCTCCTAGCGGGCCTTAACTGGTCACCGCATGCTGCTCTAGTGCTGTCTACATGCTGCTCCCATCCCGGCTTCCATGGCTGCACTGAACTCTGCTCCAGTGCATGACAAACAGGACCCGCCATTGCACTGGAGCCCAGAAGCCAGATATTGCTTGTTTCAATCCATGCTGTGGTCATGCTGCTGTTCCTGTTCTTGGTCACTCAAGCTCCCCAAGATGTCAGAAAGGCCGTGCCAAACCCTATTTTCGTGCCAGAGCACCATCAGAGGTGAGTGGAATTCCCATTTTTCCAGGGCAAGGATAATGCATGCATATTTTTATATTTTACACTATATTGGGGAACTGCATCTCTTATTTATTTGATGTTGCACTGCATGTGGACTCTGGCTTCTTGGGGTTTCAATTTAAATTTTGTCTACATAATTTTATTTTTACTTTGATGGACTCCTTATGTGAGTTTTGGAAGTTTGTGCTGATATGGTATGGTATGGTAGATTTGCTCTTTGTTGTAGGGTTTTGTATTAGTTCACAATATGCCTGGTACTTGAGAATAGTGCTTGTTGTTGTTGTTGTTGTTAGTGAGATGATCAGAATCAGATTTTTTTTCTTTTTTTAAATATTGAGTTCTGTGGGTGAATGTCCTGGTTCTGCTCTGCACCTACTGTGGATGCAAAATATATGTTGAAAAAGAAAAAGCAAGAACCATAACGCAGTTTATAACAACAAAATAAACATCAGTTATAATTTAGTTTTATAAACTGTGCTGTTGATTCTTGCTCTCTTTTAGCTCCTTGGTGTGCAAATAGGACCTACCTAGCCCTGTGCAAGCGGTGCAGTCGCACAGGGCGCAAAGGCTTAGGGGACACATTTTGGCTGTATGCCGTTGCCCTGCTGCCGCTGGCAGGACAATAGAAGGCAGCCAAATTGTGCCCCCAAGCCTTTTCGCAGCACTTTAAGCAGGTCTGGTCCCTCCCTCCTCTGATGCAATGTCAGAGCAGGTAGGGACAGATCTGCTTAAAGTGCCAGCGCCTTTCAGATGGGGCGCATGCCCCCATCCTCCTCCCCATACCTCCATCCAGCACTGCCTGCTCTTTCCCTGCTGCCGGTGCCGCCATGAAAAAAAAACAGAGGGCGGCAGCAGCAGGGAAAGAGCAAGCAGTGCTGGATGGAGGTATGGGGAGGAGGGGGGGGGGCGCGTGCCCAAGCTGCAAGTCGCACAGGGCACGATAGCAGCTTGGTACGGCCCTGTGTGCAAACATCTCACATTCCCTCCATATAATCTAAACGGCTTTTTGGTTTGGTTCAGTCCCTGATTGGAATTCTGAAAAAGCCCTTCCTCCCTCTAAGTGGGGGGGCACCATCTCATTCTTCACCTCGGACAGCAGATTGCCTTGAGCAGCCCCTGGGTATCAACAGCATAGCGAAGGTTGTTGAGTCTTCCACCAATCTTCACATCTCTGTTGTCTTCATACAATCCTGCTTCTCTGATGATTTGTTTTGCATATAAATTAAACAGGTAGGGGGAAAGTATGCAGCCTTGTTTTACACCTTTGCTTATTTTAAACCATTCTGTTTCTCTTTGTTCCGTTCGAACTGTTGCTTCTTGATCAATGTACAGATTGTGCAAGAGAATGATCAGGTTCCTCGTTCCTCGACCTTTTCTGAACCCTGCTTGCACTTCAGGTAGTTCTTGTTCCAGGTATGGCTTTATAGGCTAGATTTATAAGCAATTAAATGACTGGACAAATATAAAGGAATTCCTGTATAAAATTCTGTATGGGTCAGATCAGAATCTTAAATTTTATTTGATAACTAATGAGAAGCCAGTGACCTTTAATGAGCGAAGAAGTCACAAGGTCAAATTTAGACGCATTATGGAGACGTTTTATGGCCATATTTTTAATACGTTGTAATTTGGATATTCGGACTTAGAGAAAATCTACCATGCCAGCACTAACACCCAAAACTCACATAATAAGAATCCTACATAGGAAAAGGCAGTGCTGTTAATATTGTAGTGGGTGCTATATTCAGTGATGGGAAAGTGATGCTAGAAACAGATTAACGGATGACATGAGTGCTGCATGTGTTGCTCTGAAATTAACGCATTATGAGCCAAGGATTGACAAGTTATCAGCATGCATGCAACAACAAACATCACATTAATTTTTTTCATGTATAGATTCTTTGGGAATACACACCGAGTCCTGACACAGTTAACAGTTTTAAGAAGTTTATCTTTTTTTTACTCAGGATACATTTGACATGTTATGTGAATAATACATTTAAAATATATTGTGTAACTGAATCAAATTCTTCTTAAATTCATTAAATTGAATGAAATCATTAAAACATTATAAATTGCCAATAAATTGAAATGAAAACCAAAGGATTGTGAATCAAATTGATTCTCTGACAATACAAAGATTCCAACCTTTACAAATGATGTTACATAGTTCAGGCAGCTTTATAAAGAGTTTTTAGATACTAAAATCTTGTTGTTAAGGTTTAATTGACGTGCTGGCACTTTGAGGAAATTCTTTGGTTTTGTGCGGCAGTTTGGGCACTCGGGCTCAAAAAGGTTAGCCATCACTGCTCTAGGAAACAGTCCACTAGGAAAACCTATGCCCTCAAATGAAAGAGGTTTTCTGTGTGGTGTCAGCTACGTACAGAGGATTCTTTCTCCTGTACTCTGCCAGTAGTGCTTCAGTACTTACTGCACTTATCAAATCAGGGACTTAAGTCCAATTCTGTTCGGGTTCACCTCTCAGCTCTAGCAGCTCATCACTCACTAGTGGAGGGACATTCTCTGTCAGGTCACCCCTTGGTGTCCCACTTTCTCAGGGGCTTGCTTTTGCTCAAGCCCCCCATCCGTCCTCCTGCTCCTGAGTGGGAGCTGAATGTGGTCTTGCAGCAACTGACTCGCCCACCCTTTGAGCTGATGGCTACTTGCCCTCTACGCTTCATTTCCTGGAAGACTCTCTTCCTGATAGCCCTCACCTCGGCTAGGCGAGTGAGTGAGCTTCAGGCCCTGGTCTGTTATAGACCTTACACCAGGATTTATAGGAACAGGGTAGTCCTTAGGACTCATCCAAAGTTCCTCCCTAAGGTTGTCTCCTCTTTCCACCTCAACCAGGAGGTGGTTCTTCCAACTTTCTTCCCTAGGCCTCATGCTAGCCAGGCTGAAGCAGTCCTGTATACCCTGGACTGTAGGAGGGCCTTATCCTTCTACCTTGACCGTACGCAGGGACATAGAAGGGCTACTCAGCTCTTCGTCTCCTTTGACCCCAATAAGTTGGGGTTGGCTGTGTCCAAGCGTACCTTGTCCATCTGGGTGGCTGACTGTATCACCTGGGCTTACAAGGCGGCTGACCTTCCTTTGCAGGGTCGGGTCACGGCCCATCGTGTCAGGGCAATGGCTGCCTCAGTGGCTCATCTCCGCTCTGTGCCCTTGGTAGACATCTGCAGGGCTGCAACTTGGTCTTCAAGCCAGACGTTTGCGGCCCATTACTGTCTGGAGAGGGAGTCCCGTAGGGACAGTGCTTTTGGCCAAGCAGTACTCCGGAATCTCTTTGAGGTTTAGGCAACTCCTGCCCTCCTGCCCTCTGTTGGGCTACTGGTGGAGGTTGTGTCCTTGAAAAGCCTTTCTTTGATGCTGTGACTAGAGGGAGTTCTCTTGTTCAGCCTGGGTTCCTGGTAGCCCAGAGCTAGGGAGTCACCCATATGTGAGGACTGACTTCCTGCTTGGTCCTGGAGAAAGAGTAGTTACTCACCTGTAACAGGTGTTCTCTAGGAGCAGCAGGAATCAGTCCTCACAACCCTCCCTCCTCCCCTTGGAGTTGCAGTTGTACATAGTTTGTTTTTACATTTTTGTGTGCTGTTCTTAGCTATGTCATTTGACTGAGGTAAGATGGCACCTTTAGGCGGGAAGGGAACCGCGCATGCGTGACAGCATTCCCAAAGGCTTTCATGGAAAGCTGGGGAAATGCTCTGCTGGGGCTTCATCGGCGCCGATGACACCCATATGTGAGGACTGATTCCTGCTGCTCCTGGAGAACACCTGATTTCTGCTTTCCAAGTGCATGCCACTGCATTTCTTCATATTAAATCTTAACTGCCAAGCATTAGACCATTTTTCCAGTTTTTGTAGCTTTTTCCTCATGTTATCCACTCCCTCAGAGGAGTCCACTCTATTGCAAATTTTCGTGTAATCTGCAACAAGACAGACTTTTCCATTCAGTCCTTCAGCAATATCACTCACAAATACATTGAACAGTACCAGTCCCAGGACCGAACCTTGGGGCACACCACTAATCACTTTCCTTTCATCTGAGTGAGTTCTGTCAGTCAACCAATTTATGATCCAGTTCACCACCTTGGGACCCAACCCCAAGCTGATTAGTTTATTGATAAGTCTTCTATGAGGAACAGTATCATAGGCTTTGCTGAATTCTAGGTAGATCACATCCATCGCATGCCCTTGATCTAGTTCTCTGGTCACCCAATCAAAGAACTCAATCAGATTTGTTTGGCAAGATCGTCCTTTGTTTAAACCATGTTGCCTCGGATCATGAAACCTGTTGGTTTTGAGAAAGTCCACTATTCACTCTTTCAGGAGTGCCTCCATTACTTTTCCCTCTATCGAGGTAAGGCTTACTGGCCTATAGTTTGTCACTTCTTCCCTATTACCACTTTTGTGAAAAGGTACCACATCAGCCCTTCTCCATTCCTTTGGAACGTCTGTCTCCAAGGATCTATTAAAAACATCCTTTAACGGTCCAGCAAGAACCTCTCTGAGCTCTTTTAATATCCTAGGATGTATCCCTTCTGGTCACATAGCCTTATCCACTTTCAGTTTTGCAAGTTGTTCAAAACATCATCTTCTGTGAATGGTGTGGTATTTATTTTATTTATTTTATTTAACATCTTTTATATACCGCACTATTCATAATCAGCGCGGTTTACATAGAACAAGAAAACATCAGATAAGATAAGATACATATTATCTGTTTTTTTACATAAAACAGGAACAATAACTTGGGTAACCGGGGCAATTATTTATAATAAATAATAGTCATAGAACTATTTACATTTGGAAGGCATAATGTATGAAAAGAACCTTGTTAGTATGAGAGAGAGGTCTGAAGTGTTGCTGGGTTAGCAGAGGATTACGTGTTAAGAACGGGGTTGTTGCTGTTTGAGTGTGCCTGTGTTACTATGTTTTCTGGGAAATATTTGATGAAAAGGTGATGTTTCAAGGCCTTTTTGAACTGGGAGAGATCAGCGATGGCCCTAATGTGTGGTGGGAGGGTGTTCCAAAGTTTTGGAGCGCATAAACTGAAGGATCGGTTTACTGTTACGGAGATGTATCTTAAGGACTCTTTTGGAACCATTAGCATGTTTAATTCCGTGGTTCTTCTTAGCCTGTTGGTAGGGATTGGTTGGATCATCTCTGATAATGATGAGGGAGCGAGTCCTTTATGAGCTTTGAAGGCTAGGAGCAGGGTCTTGAAGGTGATTCTCGCTTGGATTGGGAGCCAGTGTAATTGTTTCAGGAGGGGTGTTACATATTCTCTTTTAGGTACCCCGAAAAGTACTCTTGCTGCGCTGTTTAATGCTAGTTGAAGCGGGTTAAGGGTAGATTGGGGGAGCCCCTGTAATATAGAGTTTGCGAAGTCAAAGTGGGGAATAATTAGAGCCTGGTAGACCGTACGGAAATCATCTGGATCAATCAGTTGGCGGAGGTGTCTGAGGGAGCGAATCTTGAAATAAACTGCCCTTACTGTGTTGGCTATGTGGGTCTTCATATCTAGATTCTGATCCAGAGTCACTCCAAGGTAACGGATGTGGGATTTTACTTGCAACTTGGCATCTTGAACCTCAAGGAATGTGGGTGGTGTGAACTTAGAGTTCCTTGAGATAAAAAGAACTTCCGTTTTTTTGTGCTGGATTCTGAGATTTTGAGTCAGTAGCCAATTTGAGATGGCGTTAAAACAGTTGGTTATGGGGGTGAGGTTCATCTTATCTATGCAGAACGGCATATATAGTAACACGTCATCAGCATAGATCATATAGTTGACATTGAAGGACATGATAATGTTGCATATAGGTTGCATGTATATGTTAAATAATAGTGATGACAAAGAGGATCCTTGCGGGACTCCTTGTCCTTGGTGAAACGGATCTGATATTTCACCATTTGAGCGAACCTGCTGCCATCTCTCTGAGAGGTATGAGTTGCACCATTCGAGAGCCTTTCCACAAAGGCCCTTCTCTCTTCCCATTTGTATATCTGTCAGTCACAGATGGTCCTTCTCCAGGATTTTCTCTAGTAAAAACAGAACAGAAGTTTTTGTTTAGCATTGTCGCTTTTTGAATGTCACTTTCCAGAAATCCGTTCCCAGCACTTCTGAGTCCTGAAATTCTCCTCTGATTTTCCTCCTCTCCCGAATATACCTCAAAAAAATGTTGTCACCACACTTTACATCTTTAGCCATCTTTTCTTCTGCCTTTGATTTTGCTATCCTTATTTCTCTTTTAGCTTTGTCCTGTATTCTTTTCTGTGTTCCTCTGTTTGCGAACTTCTGAATTTTGTGAAAGCTGTGTTTTTTGCCTTTATTTGTGCAGCCATTTCTTTGGAGAACCAAAAAGGTTTCCTCTTCCTCTTGTTTTTATTTACTTTCCTTACATATGTATCTGTTGCCCCTTTTATTGCCTCCTTTAGTTTAGCCCACTGCAATTCCACTTCCCTTATCTCCTTCCACCCTGCCAACTCCTTCAGGCACTTGCCCTTTTTACTGAAGTCAGTGTTTTTGAAGTCTAGGACTTTGAGCTTGCTGTGATTGGACTCCGCCTTGGCTTTTATCTCAAACCACACTGTGTGATGATGGTTGCTGCTCACATGGGCACCCACCCGGATATTTGACATGCTGTCTCTGTTGGTGAGTACTAAATCCAACATCGAACTTTCTCTGATCGGTTCCATCATCATTTGTCTAAAAAATGCATCTTGGAAGGCATCCACAATTTTTTTGCTTCTTTCCAGATTTGCAGAATGAATACTCCAGTCCACATCGGGTAGATTAAAGTCACCTAATATGATCACTCCCCCCTTCATGGCTATCTTTGCAATATCAATAATCAATTCACTATCCATTTCTTCAGTTTGAGTTGGATGCCTGTACGCTACACTAGTGCCATCTCCTCTTTCCAACACAATCCACAGCGCTTCTTCTTTTCCCCATGTCCCCTGCATTTCAGCAGCTTTAATATTGCATTTGACATATAGGGTTACTCCTCCTCCTCTTCTACCCTCTTTAAATAGATTATAGCCAGGTATGGCTATACCCCATTCATGCAACTTGTTAAACCATATTTCTGTAATGGCCTCAATGTCCAAGTCCATTTCCACCATTAGGGCTTCCAGCTCAGGAAATTTGTTGGCTAGGCTTCAAGCATTTGTGCTCATTGCTTTCCAGCATTTGTTGACTGGCTTGCCTGTATTTTGCATGCATTTTGTTTTACATGTCTCTTCCCACTTGGCATTGATGTGTGGGTTAATACTGCGGCTGTTTCCAATGTTATCATGCTTTTGCTGGGAGTGATGTCCTGAATTTGTTCTTTTCTATCCACCACCCCCTTTTCCTAGTTTAAATGCCTGTCCACATAATGCCTGAATTTTTCACTTAGGGTCCTTTTCCCTGCAACAGAGAGATGTAGTCCATCCATACAGTATAGCCTCTTGTTGTTCCATCTGTTTCCCCAGTCACCTATATATCTAAATCCTTCTTGTTTGCACCAGATCTGGAGCCATGTATTAAAGTTGTTTATGCGATGCAGCCTTTCTGCCCCCTTACCAAGAACAGGTAGAACTTCTGAGAATGCTATAGTGTTAGCAATGGGTTTGAGTTTCTCTCCTAGAATCTGGAAATCCTTCTGAACTGTAGAGGCATTGTTTCTAGCCAGGTCGTTTGTAACCAAATGGATGATAACATCAGTTTTGAAGTGCTCACTTTCTGCACTAACTATGCCAGCAATTTGCTTCATATTCCTGATGGCTGAAGAGCCTAGGAGGCATTTGACCATCTTCTCTCCTTTGAACCGTGTTCCCAAGTTGGTGCCTCTGATGATGGAATCTCCAAGTAGTAGTAGTTTCCTCTTTTGTGATAGTTTCTTCATATTTAGGAAAACATAGGGTCTGATTCTGAGAGGTGGCTTGTGGGGCTGCATGTCCTGGTGGGTTATGTAGCCCCGAAAGCCATCCTGCCCCTATTCCTCCTCTAACTCTCTCCACACGGCTAGAGCAGCAGGACGGAGAGAGTCGATGGAGGGTGAGAGGGGATGGGGTCTAGGTGGAGGAGTGGTGGGCCGAGGCGGCAGGACGTACAGGGCCATTTCAGGTCACTGTACATCCTGCGGGGTCAGGGGGGATCGTGCTGATTATTCCACCTTGAAGGTGGAATAATCAGCATGAGCCAGGTGATCGGGTCCAGACATCCTCCCCCCCAGGGCCAGGACCGGGTTCAGGAAGGTCCCCGCTGCCGGACCCAGTCCCCAGCTGGCCAGCTGTGGGTCGAGCAGTGGGGAAGAGGGGGATCAGCACCATAGGAGCCAGGAGAGCCTGTGGGGAGGACATCCCCGCAGGCATGCAAGGGCACGCCAGGCTATCCTTGGGCCCGATTCTGTATGTCACACGAACTTTGGGTCTCTGCCATAGCCATCTATAGTGGTTGCCCAAGTCTATCCAGATCCTAGACAGACCCTCCCAGGCTGGCCACACCCCACTTCCGGACACAGACTCCACCGTCCCACTCCTCTAAAGGGGTCAGCAGATCATTGTGTGAACACGGTACCAGTGTGGCAATATATGGTTCCCAAAGCATCACAAAGGAGGTCCAGTTTGAAGTCTCCCCTCGAGCTCCCATGCACAAAAGCAGCATCAATTAATGAAAGCAATTTCACCATTCCCAAAAGGTGGGGGGCACAGGATCCCTCCAACACCAAACCAGGGGCCCCTTACCCACCAAGCATGCTTTACGCACCAGCAAGCAAGCCCATTGCCCCTTAGGGAAGAGTGGTTCAAGTTGATCAAACACCACAAGGGATCCCATCCAGGTCACCTGTTGGTTAATTAGTGAAGAAATATAATCTTGGTTATGAACCCAGTAAGGGCCGATCCTCCCAAAGCCCCACCACATATGCCCCAGTTGGCCAGTAGCATGGAACAATGGGGACAGCGCCCATCCAGGGTCAAATGACTGTGTAGCGCCCGACAAGGGGAATAATGAATGCGGGTCAGCAACTTAAATTGCATTTTCTGCAATTTCGTTAATACCACTAAAGTGGGAATATGGGGGATTGCCATCTGAACTGTACCAGGAACGACTGACAGACCCAACTCTGCCGCCCATTGGTGCTCCACTTTATAGTCCGGGGGATAGCCCACCGAGCCAATTTATGTTTGAAGCTTGAGATGAACGGGGGACTCTATTCCCCAACTATGAAGAACTGCAAGATCTGTGCTGATATCTCAACAGTAAGGGCTGCACGTGATAGAGAATGAACATAATGCTGTAGTTGGAAATAGAAAAAAAGATGGGTATTTCCCAGCTCATGCTCTGTACATAAAACCGCAAATGGTTTACAGACACCAGCAGTATCCACCATATGTCCCAAGTTACATATCAACGCGTTTCGGCCACCGGCCTTCTTCAGGGGGTCTTAGAGAACACACCTCAAAAATAGTAAACATAAACATGAAAGTTAAAATCATAATATATAAAAAAGGTTTTGTATTACATCAATAAATAAATAAATAGAATATTGATGAAATAATAAATAAAACCATAACTTACACATAGAGCATCTAAAGGACAAACTATTAATCCATAATAGTTAATTAAAAACAAACTAATAGATAAAAATATATATTATAAAATATATATACACTAGAAAATAATAAATACCTTTTAAAAAAAGGGGGAAAAAAGAGAGAGACGAGGAGAAGCAAACAATAAATAAATACCTTAGTAGGATCAAATTGAATGTTATCCCGGAATGAACCTACGGGATACTGACGGCTGACAATTTTGATCCAATCTGCCATAAAGGAAGGGTCGTCGCGATACATCCCAGGGGCCTTATAAACTCTAAGTCCCCTAGGGATAATCTTGTGACGACAGTTCTCAAGAAGGGATGAAGCGTGCATCTCTTCTTTAATAAGTTTCTGGGTTAAATGTACAGTCCTTTCCCATTCTTCTTCTAATCCAACACTCATTTCTTCTTGGTTAAAAAAGGGGTCCTCAGGTAACAAGTCTTGCAAGTCTTTCTCATTATAGCTGAGGACCTCCTGCCACGAGGGAAACATAGCTCGAAGAGCAAAAGTACCAAAAAAGGAGCTAAGGATCCGCACAATATAGAAGAAAACAAAAAAGCGGAGCCTGGACTGGTATAGTAAACCTTGTTTATTACGCCCCTACGCGTTTCGGCAATACAACAAACACATTATATAAGCTGCATTTTTAAGATTACAATTTTTGATGTACTTTTTAAGCACATTTAAGAGTGTCTCCACCTTTTTACAATTTGTTTTTAAAATAGGTCTTTTATATATTCTTTATACAATTCTCACATGTTTTACATGTGTTTTTCATATTATTTTTATATGCGTTTTTATATGGGCTCTATGATGATTTCTTCTTTACTTGCTTTTTTTGTGTTCCTTGAAGTACCTTGTTTGTTCATATATGAAAAGTTTTTATTACACATGTATACAGTTTTACTTTCATAATTGCTATTTTTATAAAAAAAAATTTTATACAGTACATGTGTTTTTTCACTTTTTTATGTATATGTATATTTATTTATGTAATTAATTATTTATTACTAACTGGTTATACATTTGTCAATATGTATTATTGATGTTTTAGAATTGTATTTATTTGCTTTGTGAGTATTTATTTACTTATTTAATAATTTATTTGTTCATTGTCAGCCGTCAGTATCCCGTAGGTTCATTCCGGGATAACATTCAATTTGATCCTACTAAGGTATTTATTTATTGTTTGCTTCTCCTCGTCTCTCTCTTTTTCCCCCCCTTTTTAAAAGGTATTTATTATTTTCTAGTGTATATGTATTTTATAATATATATTTTTATCTATTAGTTTGTTTTTAATTAACTATTATGGATTAATAGTTTGTCCTTTAGATGCTCTATGTGTAAGTTATGGTTTTATTTATTATTTCATCAATATTCTATTTATTTATTTATTGATGTAATACAAAACCTTTTTTATATATTATGATTTTAACTTTCATGTTTATGTTTACTATTTTTGAGGTGTGTTCTCTAAGACCCCCTGAAGAAGGCCGGTGGCCGAAACGCGTTGGGGCGTAATAAACAAGGTTTACTATACCAGTCCAGGCTCCGCTTTTTTGTTTTCTTCTATATTGTGCGGATCCTTAGCTCCTTTTTTGGTACCCAAGTTACATATCTCCAGGTCTTTCCATACCTGAAATACACGAGTATCTGTGCTAGGAAAAAAACAGATATACCCCTGAATGGGCAGCCAGTTTGAGACCGGCGATGGTGTCTGCCAATGAGAGCATAGCCAACGCCATGTTTTACGAAGAGGCTCAATCAAAAAGCTCTTCGTAAGGCATCCCGGCAGGAGGGTATAATGAGGAGCCGTAAAGACCTCTTCTAAAACTCTAGGAGTATAGGTCTTTGTAACACCCAACCAATTGGCATGCCATAGCATACTTTTCCAAATCTGGGATGCCTATGCCCCCCTGTTGCCAGCCCCTGCGCAAGCATCTCAGGGGGAGATGCGCCTATCTCCCCTTCCACAGAAAGTTCCATAATTCTTGATCAAATCGAGCCACATCCCTCTGCAAAAGTCACAGTGGCAGAGTTTATAGCTAGTAAAGCACTTTAGGAAACAGCACCATCCCACAGGCTGCTACCCACCCCATCAGTGACTACGGTAGCAGGTCAACGCCCAGAATGGGGCACTTAGGTGCTGCAGGTCCCTATCACAATTCTGGCAGTATAACTCACTCAGGTCTCTAATTAATTGAATACCCAGATAAGTAAAAGAGACGTCAGCCCAACGGAGGGGGAAGGGAGGCTCCCTCCTTGCCCACAGCCGGTCCAACACATTCAACGCTTCCAATTTTTCATAGTTAATGCGCAGTCCCGCTATCCCTCCAAATACCTCAAACTCCTTCAGCGCTCATGGCAGAGACATCGTCAGAGAGGTCAAATGGACAAGCATGGCATCGGCAAAAGCCAACATTTTAAACTCATGCCCACCGATGCACTTCCGGCAGGCCACCAGCTGTCATATCAGCGGATCGAGAGACAATACAAAAAGGAGTGGTGAGAAGGGACAGCCCTGTCTCATCCCCCTTCCTAGAGTAAATGACTCTGATAGCATACCATTGGCCAGCACTGCCGCTGTGGGGGCTGAATACAGCACTTGCACCATGCAGAGAAACTGATCCTCCAGACCATAGCCCTGCAAGAGCTGGAATAAGTACTGCCAGCCCACTTGGTCAAACGCCTTCTCAGCATCAAAACCAATTAACAAGGAAAAAGTATCCTTCTCTCAAACCCACTGGCCTGCTGTTGGAGGGCCTCATTAAGGGCCACTTGTGTCTCCCACAGGTGTGCTTTGGTTGCCGCAGTTGGGCATGCAGCATGGCACCGGCGATTCCCAAACACTTGCCTCTCCAGGTGAATTATTTGGGCATTTAATAGCCTACATTTACGGGTGGTATATGCAATAATATCATCCCTAAGGATGGCCGTTTCCCAGAAAAGTTCTGGGTTATCCTTGTCATGTTCGTTATGGGCACTATACATCTGTCAGTACTCTTGAATAAAAATCTCAAAGTGGAAAGCACCACACCCAGAAGTGGGGCCTATTATCCTGCTATTCCAAATCAGTCCAGATAGGGGAGTGGTCCGAGAGCTCTGATGGGCCTATTTGCACGTCCTGGGTTCACGTGTATAAGGGCTCTGATATAAAGAGGTAATCAATTCTAGCACTTGAGCCATGCACACGAGACTGGTGAGTATAATTGTGTTCGCCCCAACTCCCCAGGACATGTCAAAAGTCGGATTGAGGACCCCATTAGTGTCCCCTCCCAATACAAGGGGATGTTTGGGGAGCTGTTCAACCTGAGAGGCCAATCTTGCATATAATTCAGCGTCAGGAGTGTTGGGGTTGTACAGGTTGCACAGAATGATCGGGCAGCCTTCCAAATCACCTTGCAGAAGAGCAAAACGACCTGTCAGACCTGAAAACACTGTCCCCTGAGTAAAATGGACCCGCTTGTGTATCAAGAAGACCACTCCTCCCTTTTACCTCTAGCAGGAGCACCATAGACCTGCCCTACCCAGTCTCTGCGTAATTTGGCATGCTCTTCTACTGTTCAGTGGTTTCTTGAAGGAAGGCAATATCACACTTAAGCCTGGCCAGGTCCTGCAAGATTTTGTAGTGTTTGAGGGGGGTGCCCAGCCCATATACATTCCAGGATTTAATTCTCAGCATGATTGCATAGATCTAATAATAGTAAAACCATGTAACTCAATGTAGGCAGGACCAACACAGCTATTGGCTGTTGTTGCCAAAAAAAGCATCTTTCAGAAATGGAAAAAAGAGTCAAATGACGAAACCTGTAAACAGCACAAGCACTGGCAAGTTAAATGCAAGGCATTGATAAAGCAGGCAAAGGGAGAATTTTCATCAAATATTTCCCAGAAAACACAATAACACAAGATCACTCAAATAACACCATTCCCGTTCTTAACACGCCACCTCTGCTAACCCAATAACTTTTCACACCTCTCTCTCATACTATGAAAATTCTTTTAGGCTTTATTCCTTTCATTTGTAAATAGCCAATGTGTTGTATTCATTGTAAATAATTTCCCCGGTTATCCAAGTTTTTGTTCCTTGTTCTATGTAAAAAACAGATAACATGTACCTTATCTGATGTTTTCTTGTTCTATGTAAACCGCGCTGATTATAAATAGAGCGGTATATAAAAGATGTTAAATAAATAAATAAATAAATAAATAAATAAGAAGCTTGCTGTGGAAGCAAAAACGCGTAATAAAGACTTTTTCAAGTACATTCGTAGCAAAAAACTTGTGAGAGAGTCAGTTGGTCCATTAGATGATAGAGGGGTTAAAGGGGCACTAAGAGGCGACAAGGCGATAGCGGAGAGACTGAATGAATTCTTTGCTTCGGTCTTTATTGAAGAAGATGTAGGGATGTTACCCATGACTTTAGTGGTATTTAAAGGTGCGGAAGAATTGAAGGAAATATCGATACATCGGGATGATGTATTACAACTATTAGATAAACTGAAGAGTAGCAAATCACCAGGGCTGGATGATAAACATCCAAGGGTGTTGAAAGAACTGAAATATGAGATTGCAGACCTGCTATTAGTAATCTGTGAACTATCATTAAAATCATCTGTAATACCTGAAGATTGGAGGATGGCGAACTTAACGCCAATTTTTAAAAAGAGTTCCAGGGGTGATCTGGGAAACTACAGACCAGTGAGCCTGATGCCAGTACCGGGAAAAATGGTAGAAACCATCATAAAAAACAAAATTGCTGAACATGTAGATAGTCATGGCTTAATGGGAGACAGCCAACATGGCTTTAGACAAGGAATATCTTGTCTTACTAATCTGTTATGCTTTTTTGAAGGTGTGAATAAACAGGTAGACAATGGTGAGTCAGTTGATATAGTGTATTTGGACTTTCAGAAAGCCTTTGACAAGGTCCCTCATCAGAGACTTTTGGCAAAACTAAAGAGTCATGGGATAGGAGGCAGTGTACTACTGTGGATCAGGAAGTGGTTAAAAGATAGAAAGCAGAGGGTAGGGCTAAATGGCCAATTTTCCCAATGGAGAAAGGTGAATAGTGGTGTACCTCAGGGATCTGTGCTGGGTCCACTGCTTTTTGACATATTCATAAATGACCTGGAAAAGGGAATAACGAGTGAGGTTATCAAATTTGCAGATGACACAAAACTATTTAAAGTTGTTAAAACCCAAAAGGATTGTGGAAAATTGCAAGAGGATCTTGATAAATTGGAAGACTGGGCATCAAAATGGCAGATGAAATTTAATATGGACAAGTGCAAAGTTATGCACCTAGGGAAGAACAACCCAAACTATGGTTACACGATGCAAAGATTCCACATTAGGAACCACCACCCAGGAAAAAGATTTAGGTGTCATTGTGGATAACATGTTAAAACCTTTGGCCCAGTGTGCAGCGGCGGCCAAGAGAGCAAATAGAATGCTAGGTATCATAAGGAAAGGAATGGAAAATAAAACAAAGGATATTATAATGCCTCTATATCGTTCCAAGGTGAGACCGCACCTTGAATATTGTGTGCAATGCTGGTCGCCGTATCTTAAAAAGGATATAGCGTTATTAGAAAAGGTTCAGAGAAGAACCACCAAAATGGTAAAGGGGATGGAAGGATACCCCTATGAAGAAAGGCTAAAAAGGTTAGGGCTCTTTAACCTGGAAAAGAGACGGCTGAGGGGAGATATGATAGAAGTCTATAAATTAATGAACGGAATGGAACAGGTAAACGTAGATCGATTGTTTACATTATCAGAATATAGAAAGACTAGGGGACATGCAATGAAGCTACAGGGTAAACTATTTAAGACTAATAAAAGAAAATATTTTTTCACTCAACGTGTAATCAAATTCTGGAATTTGTTACCGGAGGATGTAGTAAAGGCTGTTAGTGTAGCTGGGTTTAAAAAAAGTTTGGACAAGTTCCTGGAGGAAAGGTCCATAAACCATTATTAAGAAGGGACCCAGGATATCAATGCTTGACCCAATACAAGCATTGTGGAACCTGTGTCTTTTGGGGAAACTGCTAGGTACGTATGACCTAGATTGGCCACTGTTGGAAACAGGATACTGGGCTTGATGGAGCTTGGTCTGACCCAGTATGGTATATCTTATGTTCTTATGCAGTGTTTGATGGGGGTGCTCATCCCATAAACATTCCAGGATTTAATTCTCAGAATGATTGCATAGATCTAATAATGTAACTCAATGTAGGCAGGACCTACACAGCCTGGGATCCCCCCGTCTTCTTTCCTGAATCTCAGATGTGGCTGTTGCCTCTTATAAGCCCGGCTGTGACCGGTTCCCCCCACCCCCACCTACCCTCCCTGCTCCCTCTTCTCCCACCCTTTTACATGGCACACTCTCCTCACATGCAACCCATTCCCTCCCCCCCCCCCCGTTGCTGAAACTCTCCAACCATTGCGCACACGTATAATGTGTCGAGGATTACCCTCCCCCCAGTCACCCTCCCCCTGTGATGTTTAGCTCCCGGCCCAAGCCCCCAATCTCCCTTTACGCTCATCTTCCCGAACCCATGTCATCCCTCACCCCACACATCCAGCTCTATCACTCTCTCACTACTCAGGGTCTCAGGCTCACCAGGCCTAGCTTACAGCAGTCCCATAGCCAACCCTAGATCAATTCACACATACCTGACTCTTCCCACTCTACCTGCTTCCTTTCCGACCCTTTATCTAGAACTACTCATCCATACACACCCCTTAATAAATATCACCCTATCTTGTCTTCAATACCAACCCCCCCCCCCCCCCGCAACATCAAACACACATTAAACTGTTAAACAATAATGAGCTCTGATCCAAGTCCGGGCCACTGTTTAGAAAGGCCTCTTGTCCTGGCAGGATGTCTTTTGCCTGCTTTTCCAACTCGGGCCATAACTGTAGGATCGGTGGTAGAAAATCCCACAGGTCCCAGTCTATGTCCATGAGCCTACTATTCAACAGGGGCCCACTGCATCTGGCTGGGGTAACATTTCCTTCATTGCTCTGTCAGCGCCACAGTTCAGGTTCTGAAACTGCAGGTCTCTGAAGTACGTTGGGCTCAGGTTCCGCCACCTGCGGAAGGTCTAGGCTCACTCCCAGGCGATGAGGCTGCCGGCTGCACCAGCAAAGGTCCGTCGACATACTGGCTCACTGCACTCATGGTGTCAATAACACGACGGACACTGTTGTGACTAATGTGCAGTCTAGCAGGGTACTGCACCGTGAATTTGATGTTGGCATTAATCAGGCACTAACAAATGCGGGCATAGGCCCGATGACGCTGACTTAAGGTGGCCGAATAATCCTTAGCCTCCCTGAGGTGCAAATTATCCTGGCAGAAAGTATCATTCTTGTGGGATGCTCAGAGCACCGCCTCCTTTTGTATGAACTGCAGAAACTTTGCTAAGACCACTCTTGGATGACGATTCGTTGACTGACTGGGTCCCATGCGGTGCACCCGTTCAAGTTGCAGTGGGCCACAGTCCTCTCCGAGCTCCAGCAATCGGGGTAGTAGTGTCTCCAAATACCCCCTTTAGTTTGCAATCTTGCTCGGAATCCGGGCCACCCAAGGACTGGAGGTTATTTTGCCAGCCTTGGGTCTTGAGGACATCAATCTTGGCCTCCTGAGCAGTGACCAACTCCCAGAGCTTGTCTACCTCCTGATCCGTTGTTGCTATGGTGTCCTTGGCCTGGGAGAAGCGAGTCTCTGCCTCCTGGATACAGCCTCCAAAGGTGCTGATCGAGCTTTGAATCACATTCATTTTCCTGTGCAGGCCATCAAATTGTGCCGATAGGGCTCCCATCATGGCTGCAGTAACTTCCTCCAGCAGGACCATCGGCGGGAAGGCTGGGGATGCTAGAGAAAAGTCTGCCATTTTGGCCGCTTGTGATCCCGCTCAGTCTTTCTCAATTTAGCGGTCACTATCCTTTTGTTGCTGCTGGTAGGAGAGGGAGGATGACGTATGCTGTTTCCGACCTCCTTATTTTCAGTTTTTGGTCAGATTTTTTTTTATTTACTATTTTAAAAATGTTCACAAATTTTTCAAGAACAAACTTGTACAGAAACGGTATTGACACCAAGAAAAAAGAAATAATACAAAATTATTACAAGCAGAAAACATTCAAGAGATGCTAAGACCTATAGTCCACAATGGGACATACAATTCAATAATACAGGAAAATAAATAGAGGGATTGAAGGAACTTCTCCAATTTATACAGGAAATAATTTCAAAAAGCAAACAAGAGGGCTGCAGAGGATCCAAAGCGTGATCGTATCTACTCACCACCCCTGGCTGAAGGCGAGGAGGTAATAGGTAACCTAGCATTAATAAATGTGGAAAGGTCTGCCGGCTGTAAAAAAAGAAATCTTTGTGACCTATACACCACTATACATTTACACGGAAACCTAAAAAAAAAAGGTAGCATCTAACTCCAAAACACCTGGTCTTAACAGCAAAAATTGCTTCTGGCGTTTTTGCATGTCCTTGGAGACATCAGGGAACACTGCAATTTTTAGCCCATAAAACAAATGAGACCGTTTAATATAATATAATCTAAGCAGCCAGTCTCTATCTGATGATAAAGCAAACGTTACTAATCAGGTAGAAGTTTTCAATACAGGTGGTCCAGGAGACTGCAGAATCTCAGAGACATTTATAACATCCATATTAGATAGTTCTTCCAAAACTCCAATATCCCTTTTATCAGTTGGCAAGTAAAAAGCCTAAACAATCAGCCGCATCAAGTCCACTGACACAGCCAAAATCTCTGCCATATATCTTTTAAAAAGATCAGCTTGCAAAGTTCCCTTGATTATTGGACAATTCAAGGCCTGAGCAGCATTTTCTACCTTAGCCCTTAATAAGGCATTATCTTTTTTTTTTTTTTAGTGCCATTGAGTCAGTGTTGACTCATAGGGGCATGTTTACTAAACACCGTTGCTGTGCGGGTTCCCGTTAGTGTGCGGGTGCCATATAAGGAGTGGGCGGGCCAGCCAGAAAAAAGGAAAAAACGGACCGTACCTGTGCGCATCGCGCTAATGTGCGGGTCCCACATTAGCGCGTGGGAAGGCTAAGTGGGGCGCTGCCAGGCACATAGAAGAATACAGCCGTAGCACAATGTTGAAGACAAAAATCAATGGTGCAGGGGCCATGGGTTCAATCCCCCAGTGTGCGCAACCAAAGAAGGCAGGGTGAGGCATGAATATTAATGGTAAAATATCATTTTAGGAGGTATATACTACATTAGGGCGGCTGTCGGTGTTGCGCTGTTACGTTTTTGCGGCAGTAATTAATATGTTGCGTTATGAATTTCGCTGTAAAATCTGTGGTGCATTAGGCGGCGCGCTGTACGTCGCTTGCGTTACGTGCGTCGTTAGGCTGTGCGCGGGACATCTTTTGCGTATTGTGAGGCAGTAGGTGGTGCTGTGTGAGTTGTTGACGGCATGAAGCGGTGGGAAAATATCCAAACACAGGACCCGAGACGTAGCACAATGGGGAAGACACCAACCAATGGTGCAGGGCCCACGGGTTCAATACCCCATTGTGTGCAATACAGAAAGGCTGGCCGAGGCATAACTAGTACTGCTGGACAAGAAAGTTGCTGGAGGCACACTAATTTTGGCCGTCACCAGGCGTCGCGCGGGTAAGTTTTTGCGGCAGTAACTAATATTGATCCACATTATGCGTCTCGCTGGCAGATGTGGGGGTCGTGAGTTGATGCGCTGGAAATGTGGGCGGCATCGGGCGTCGCGCTGTTACGCTTGTGCGGGTCTGGCAGCAGTAGGCGTCGCGCTGTTAGTTGTGAACGGCATAAGGCTGTGCGCAAATGTCCATACACAGGAACTGAGCCGTAGCACAATGGCGAAGACATTAACCAATGGTGCAGGGGCTATGGGTGCAATCACCCAGTGTGTGCAAGCCAACAATTCTGGCTGAACCATGCCTAGTAATGTTTTAAAAAATATATTTAGGAGGCATACCACATTAGGGCGGCTGTCGGTGTTACGTTGTTGCGCCAGTAATTAATATGTTGCGTTATGAATTTCGCTGTAAAATCTGTGGTGCATTAGGCGGCGCGCTGTACGTCGCTTGCGTTTCGTGCGTCGTTAGGCTGTGCGCGGGACATCTTTTGCGTATTGTGAGGCAGTAGGTGGTGCTGTGTGAGTTGTTGACGGCATGAAGCGTTGGGAAAATATCTAAACACAGGACTCGAGACGTAGCACAATGGGGAAGACACCAACCAATGGTGCAGGGCCCACGGGTTCAATACCCCATTTTGTGCAATACAGAAAGGCTGGCCGAGGCATAACTAGTACTGCTGGACAAGAAAGTTGATGGAGGCACACTAATTTTGGGCGTCGCGCGGGTAAGTTTTTGCGGCAGTAACTAATATTGATCCGCATTATGCGTCTCGCTGGCAGATGTGGGGGTCGTGAGTTGATGCGGTGGAAATGTGGGCGGCATCAGGCGTCGCGCTGTTACTCTTGTGCGGGTCTGGCAGCAGTAGGCGTCGCGCTGTTAATTGTGAACGGCATAAGGCTGTGCGCACATGTCCATACACAGGAACTGAGCCATAGCACAATGGCGAAGACATTAACCAATAGTGTAGGGAGCATGTCCCCAATCACCCACAGTGTTAGTCCACAACGAGGCATATGTTTAGGGGTGAGAGAACCAATGTTCAGCATAAGGCGTTGCGTTGATGGGCATGAGGCGGTGAAAAATATCCTTTTGGAGGCACTGTAATAGTAGCCTGCAGAAGTGGCGCATTGATGGGTATGCACAGGAACAGACCCACAGCACAATGATGATGACACTGACCAATGGTGCATTGATCAGGGGTTGTATACACGGCTGTGCAGAAATAGAAAAAGGCTGGGTGATGCATCACCTGTCCTAGGTAATATTGCCACATGAGGGGCATGAAGTTATTGCCCACATAATGTGTAAGAGGCAAAAGGCGCTGTGCTTATATCAGAGCCAAATGAACAGAGCCACAGCAGAAGGGTTAGCACACTGCCCAATGGTGCTGGCATCATGGGTCCAATCCCCTGCTGTGTTCAATGAATAAGGCTGGTTGAGCCATCACCTGTCATGAACTAGGAGCCATGTAACCCTCAATTGTATGTACTACTGATAGCAAATGAACTATGGAAGTACTGTAATAGCAGGTAATGCATAAGGTGCCCATCAAGGTACCTCAGAGGTCAAATTGTAGCGTACACTCTCCACAAACGAAACACACAATGATGTGTATAGGGTGCGTTTTGTGTGCCGTAGGAGGCAGGGCATTGACCAAACACAGTCAGTGCTAGTACCATTGTGTATTGTAATGTATGGAAATCCAAAGTAGGTGAGCAGACATGCAAGATGGAACAGCAGTGTAGCAGAATGGTCATGGCACTGACTGAACGTGAAGGGGTCATGTGTCAAATTGAGCAGTGACTAAGCCTGGGTTACCTACATCTGCGTACAGCATGCAATTGGACAGCGATCTGTGTTGCCAGCTAAACACAAGCCCACCCCAGTGCACAGGAGTATGTCACCCTTTAGGGTGTCACTGAATGCACATCATAAACCACCATTTCAGTGATGGCGAGTTCACATATAACCCAAACACTGCACAGAGCTGAAAGGAAACGTCAAGCAGAACGACAAGAACCACAGACAGCACATGTGCTGCAGTACAATAATGACATCCAGGACATGTGGCATCTACATAAATACACACACAAATTGGGTCTAGCTGGAGCTATGTACAGAGTGATGCAAATGTAACATCCAATCATGATCGTGTGCGACAGACAACGTGAAGATGTGTCCAGCAGATGCGCCTGAAATAGCACAACAGGTGAAATCTCATGATGATAGTGGACCAGCGGTTATAGGCAGAGCACACACACACGAGCCAACCATGGAGAGATGAAATGCAGGAAGGTGTAGGAGTGCAGGATGGCTTGTAGCAGCATGCACATCAGGGCAGGATGACACAAGAGCTGGGAGTCAGAAGATGGACAGAACCATGGGTCAAAACTCAGATGAGGGTACAATGTGCTTACATCACAAACCTGCCAACATCTGGCCGCCAAAAAAATGGAAACGACATCTGCACGACAAGCAGACACAGCCAACAGAACAGAGATTAATCACACCGAGGACCACTCCCAAAAAACAAAAAGCAACCAAAGGTAGCACAGAACAACAACTTCCACGTCATAGCAAAGGCTGCATTCACAAGCAGTCAAGCCACCCACACAGCACGCATGCTGGTTGTAAGGACAGGCAAACCCACAGGAGAAAGCGGGAATAAATGCACCTGGTGATCTGCTGTGATCAGATCACATCACATATTGTATATGGTACCAGCGACACATGCACACACACACAAGGATATGTTATGCAGTGGATACAGCATGCAAAAGGAACAGAACACATCACCCCAATTGTAAAGGACCCACACATACCCCTACTTGAAACACTGACTAAATGCAAAGCCAACCCACCCACCCACCAATCAAACACAGAAACACCAAATCACAACCCAACAGTAATGAAACGCACATGGAAGAACTACCAGACCAGACGCTTCCAAAGGCTTCAATGTACCTCTGAAATTTAACTAATGCCTGTAATGGACGTGACATCTAGCGTCCTAACTGTATGCCTCCTCTTTACGCAAAACCCTACCAAGCAGCCCCGGAAATAAGACAGGCCAAATAACTTCTAGAATATAGCTTGAAAAAAAGCATTACCAGGAATCCCCCAAACCCCCACACATAATCAACCCTAGACGAATCAGACACTGTTCACAATCTGTCAATGTCCATAGCATGTCCTATGTGCCCTGTGGTCACCCTTAATGTAGCCTCCCTGGGGATGGCCCTGCCCTACCTGTAAACCCCACCCCTTGTAATGTAATGCAGATATGACCCGCAGAAATGTTGCATCAACATACACCTACATAAATGAATAAAAACAAAAAAAACCCAGAGGAAAATAAATAACCAACAAGGGCAGTGCGTGCTGTGTGGTTGAGCTGCCCAGCAATTGTGGACAGGATAGGAGCCAATTCAACATGAGAAAAGGTGCAGCACACACCTGCTCAACCTCAATATTACCATACCCCCAGGTGTAGTGCTGTGCAAACAACATTAAGAAAGAGACCCATGCAACAGCTAATATGTGCTGCCTTGTCAACACAGAGTGAACACCTTGCTGTACACTGACGACAGACAAGGGTGTGTGTAGAGCTGATGAAGCAGCTGTAAAATAATGTTTCCGTTTCCAGATATTCCATAAAAAAATACGATGTTGTGAGGCAAACTGCTAAGCACTGTGTGAACAAACATGCCCCCAACCATACACACAAACAACACACTGAGGGCAAGCCAAACATTACATTCCAAAGGGAGGGCCTGTATGGGGATGTGCCGCACTCAGTGATGTGCCAAATTGCAGACACATACACAGCTGTCATCAAACACCAATGTGAGCACAGGGGTCCATGGAAATTACCATCAAATCCGTAGACAAACGTGTAAATGTGGTCCATGAGTGGAGGAGCAGTCTAGTGTTCACATAAATGTCTTGCACACAAGGCAAACACGCACCATATCACAACAGCACACCATGCGCCCTGGGGCAAATCAGTGGAGGTACATGTGCAAGAAAAGCCAGGATTCCCATGGTCCCAAGGAGTCATGTGTGATGGAATGTTAAACATTGTAATGCATGTATGTCACAGAGATAAAGTACAGAAAGAGACACATGTCTGAACAATGAACATATTTATTTTTTCTAACACATCTCATACATACCATACACAGTGTAAACAGAATTGCAAGGTGTGTCCCACCCTGGCAAATGATGGGAACACAGTCAGCAATGTCAAAATGCACATGCCATGCAAAGGTCAACTCAAGAGCAAAACATAATGGCACGAGAATAAATGTTCATCAGGTGCATGATATGCACTGTGTAGCAGGGCCACACAACACAGCAGATGCTGCATGCCCACAATGTGTCACACACATATGCGTGCATGTAGACAACAGGTGTGGCAGAATGAGAAACCAAAACACATAACATGTCCCCCCAAACATAGCCCTCATGCAACAGAGGAGGTCACCAAATTAAAAATACATATGCTGCCAATATGTTGTAATGTGACAAACACATCTGCAAGCGAATGTCATAACTCCCACATAATGGCAGATCACCACATCAGCAATGTGTCAATGTACACCCCAAATATTATCTCAAACTGACTGACTATATGCTAACAGGTAGCAGGGACACATGAACACAGAGTGAATACAAACCACAAAACAGGCAGAAATGTGTACACATAACACCATACAGGAGGCCCCCTTGCATTGTCTGTTGGTTACACAGTCGCTGGCCACATATAGCAGGTTACATGGAATGCAGATGTGTAGCACGAAAATGGTCACCCACAATAACACACCCCAAATACAATGTCCTAATGAGAGTGTGGTAAATGCAGGGGGTAACACAGGACTGTGCAGACGTGCAATGCAAGGCGTGGCCATACATGCAGAGTGTCATGTCTGAACATCAAACAAACACAATAATTAGCATGTGAATATGCAAAGAATGGCACATAATCTCACACTGCAACACACCGAGGTCATAGCTCCACATGTTGTGGCTCACAAACAGAGTCACTCTGATGCACAGCCACCAGCCGGACACTAACATGGTACTGTGATGCCACACATGAATGTAAACCACATTGCCGCCTACACACATCAATCAAGGATGTTGGTGGGCATGACCGTGTGTTATTGGAAAACATGTAGCATGTCCAGGTGTGTGGCAGGTGGACATAGACAATTGCAATGCTGAAACTGTTCCCCCCTGCAACAATCACGGCTGTATGCTACAGTTGAAATAAACAGATCAGGGTATCCTGAGTGCCATGTCACACACATGGGCCAAAGCTCTGCAGTAAACAACTTGTGAGGAATGTCCAAACGACACAGATGATGTCAGTCCCTGATGCGCAAACTGTACCAAAAGCAAAGGCTTCCTGACATCCAAAATATCACTTACAAAATTCCCAGGCAAACATGGGCGTGCATAGTAAAGTGTCACATGCCAATATGGCACAGTCCGAGGAGGTTCATCTGTGTCCCTGCAATCAGCAGGACTGTCAGCTACAGCATGGCACAAACTGTGTGCTGTACATGTCTGTCATGGTCAAACAAGCAGTCCAAGAGCAATAACGTCCAGCACAGGCCTGTGTTCCACTCACAGACGTCAAACATCAAATAGGATATTTCCCATTAAACAATAACATGGTGCACTGTCCCACAACAGCTGTTGGATGAGGAGACGAGATGCACTGGAGGAAATGTGTCCATAATGTCCACTGCCCTGTGCAAAGAAAGGATAGGTGTGGCCAATGTTAGTAACCCTGCAACAACACCACAAATTGCCACAATGCACACTGCACTAATGAAAGATTGAAGTGATGGAAATGCAAACATGACAGGATATGCACATCAAATAAAACACAGATGTGAAAGGAACAGTACATGTTGCTGCAGACACGGGTGTCACATGGAGATGGGTATGTTAAATACCATGTCACACAGGCATCTCACAGCTACACACTATATGCATCCCTTTTTGTGTACAGAGATGCAACATTACATGTCCATGAGATCAAATGATACCCCACAAAAGGTACAGCCAGATGTAATAACAATTAAACAAAGGTGGAATCTAACCTATGTGTCCATGATGTGTCCCTCATCAATCCCATCAACTGCTGCATATGTACACCAGGTCACAGCGAACGGAGACGATATCAGGTCAACCAGTAGAACCAACATGTAAAGTCACACATCAGGGATCTTCACATCATGCCTATGTCAGACAGAAAACAAATGTTGCTCAACACCAGTCCCACATAACACAGGACACAACTCTGCTCACCAGAAATGTGGGTGATGATGAATAGGTGAACAGCACTACTGTAGAGGTAACAAACCCCACAATGTCCCCCAGGTGCCCGCACCCATCAAAGCATATGACAATGTATCATGCATGTACAATGCAGCACCACATAAGCAAACCAATAAACAGCCACCAGCACAATATGCGTAGTACAATGTGACAGCTGAAATACGTGGCCTGTCGGTGCCCAAGTGCTAATTTGTGCACATAACGGTCGAGTGACATGCAAGGACACCCTGATGATGGCCTATTTAACTAAAATGGTGGAGGCAGCAGGTGTTGCTTCCGCAAAGTTAGCCCATCAAGGCCCACATGTGGATCTGTGGAAAATCTACCAGAAAACCCATTACAGGAAAAATACTGGTCACAACCGCACGTGGAGATGTGTGACAACAGGCAAATATGGGTAAGACCGGCACACAGAATATACGTGAACAACACCAGCTGCCAAATATGATACATAACAGGCTAGATGTTGTGCACCTGACATCACACACATACAATGTATCGGTAGTTCTACATACCCTGGACCCCAGCATTTCTGCTGATGTTCTGCCATGTGCTAATGACACACACCGACAGCACTGTCATCACGTATGTCCTGTGTAGTGGAAAGAAGAAACAACCTTGTCAGGTTCCAGCGCTGAACGCCACACTGCAACGTACTGTCCCCAGCTGTAATACACCAAAACATGAACCAACAACGGACTGTGCACCCTCACACTGCACAGATCTTGTACATGGGAGAGGCATCATGTACATGTGTGATGCAAATACCAAGGCCCCCCACATCCATCATATGCCTCCCCACCCTCCTGCTGTGCCACACACGTGCCAAAACAGGAGGATGGACACACCATGTTGGTGACGCATCCCAAGGTTCACACTATATGTCTGTGCCTCCCATGTTCAGACCAACACCCCCTCTCTGTGTGCAGTACCCTCCAATTGTGTTTTGAAGCACAGTGTAAGTACCTGTGTCACCTGGAAATATGCCTCAATACCACCTGTATACACTGTGTAGATGCATATTATGCATTGTACATCTCCCCCAGCAAAGAATAATGACAGTTGTGTGTTTATCATGTGATGAAATACATGGCAAGGGCAGCACCATGGCTCTCCACAATAACCACCATGTCTGCATGTCACCTTACCGTGATTGTTGCATGTTAACCCATTGTGTAACTGTGAGAAAGTTCAACCAAGGATAGGTTTGATGTCTCAATGCCCCAAATAACCCCCACATAGGTCTGTGTGTGTATGTGCATATAACATCCCTTGATAGTGTCCTCAAGGTATCTGTGTGTCTGTACCGTGCTATCCTGCCATACACACAGCACGTCCCACACGCATGAGGCAGATGTAGAGATACTATCAAATACATATGCCACCACTAAAATGGAAGACCCCATAAAATCGGAAGGGCAAACACATCTAGCGTCACATTTGCCTAACGAAATACACCCATTCAGCATCTAACCCACTGCACATCTGTATGTGTGTACATGTAATATACTGCTATGCATTACTCCACCACAAATGGACTGTAGCAATCATATGGCCCCCTGGCTGCCCACTGCACATGTCCACATAATTCACCATATCCATGCCTGTGACACCTGATGAGGCATACCTTACCACACACTGCGCTGCTGCTGCAGCAATACACGTGACACCTTGTCAGAAACACCATAGGAACGTTATCAGGTGCATGTGTACTGTGATATGTCTGACATATTGCATTGAAAATATCCAACATACAAACATAGCAAGCTGACAGGAGCAGAACACACACACACAAACACCCACAGATTGCAGTACACAAACAAAGGTCCCGCATGAAAGCTCACCACAAACATGGACACCTCTATCACACCAAACCCCTAACCATCTGCCTGACCCAGGGCTCCTCACACACAATAACACCAAATAACTGTGTCTGGCCAGCAGTTGCTAGCACAAAAAACCACTAAATGGTACTGTGACCCCCAAAAGCTCTGAAAGGTGTAGCAACACCCTCTGACCCACAACACCAACAGCTGCTACTGTGCTCTGTCCACATTGTCCATCACACACCTCTGACGACATGTTATGATGGATGTTTAAGAAAAGGACAATGCAGTGTTGCATCTGAATGGTAAATGGTCCAAACATCACCCTTTGTAAACCTCACACGCATACAACAGCACATATATGTGGGTAGATGTGCAATACATACCAGTGAATCTGTCTGCAATCAATTGACGCCTGACCGATGTGCCTGCCTGTGTGTCACCACAGGCACGTACAGGGGGGCATGGTGGATCCTCCTCCACATCCTCATTAATCTCTGCAGGGATACCATGCCTGAGAGCAATGTTGTGCAGTATGCAACAAGCTACGATAATCTCTGCAACAGTCATTGGCGAATATTGTAAGGCCCATACTGATCTATCCAGACTCATGAAGCGACTTTTCAAAACGCCAAAGGTGCGTTCTATGACTGAGCGGCTGGATGCGTGGGCCTCATTGTACCTCCGCTCTGCACGTGTCCGTGGTTGACGCACAGGTGTCAGGAGCCAGGGCCGACACCCATACCCTGCATCACCTGCAGAGAAGAATGTTGCATGTGAATGACTGAGCGCATGACACCATAAATTCACAGATGTATAAACGAGAGACATAACCCACAACACATCAGGACAGACATATTTTACATCACAATTATCCACCAGATCTAACAACTATTCTGATAGAAACACAACAAATGCCCTGTCAGGTCTGTAGAGACATGTCCGAGAACAACACAATCCCACCTTGTCCCCCCAAAAGAGTCCTATGTTGAGCACACATCCCATGTTATGTGGCTCATGTTCTCATCACCGACACCATCACCACCAATGGTAGAGTACGCAATAAAAACACACATGACACATACAAACAATATATGTTTGCAAAGAAAAGAACACAATAATGTTTGCTGGGCCAATGTAGGCGCACACACACAACATGTTTGACTGTGATGTCAGCCAGGATGAACACAATATCACCATGACACCCCATGTCGTCAAAGGTCTCCATATCTACATATAGCAGTATAACTTAAAATGCTGTTGACCGCTGTCAACAAACCATCTCAGTAGACACCATGTCTACTGTACCCTCACCGTTCCATCCTTGTTAAGTTGTGCTCCACAGAATATGACATTGTAGGCCACATGATTTGTAAAACATCACAGCTACTGAGTATGACAACGTTCCTGTGTATGTCCCACCAATACCCCTACGTCTGGCCAAAAACATAGGCCCACGTCTTTGCAGTCAAATCTCCCAAATGATGAGTCACATCAGGAGAATCACGGACAATGACGCCTCAGCACTGCACATGTGCAGTGCGCAAAGGTAATGTTAACCCCAGCCCGGCCCCACCCCTGTAATGGCAGAGGACAAAAGCATTTGCACAGCTATGCAAAAATGTACACCCAATAGCAAAGGCAAGCAACATGCATCATATGTTGGCAACCCCCCCCTGTCCAGCAAACAACAGCTGACAGACCCATGAATGATTGAGTGTGTGGCCCTCACACGCACATGACACGCATTAGGAGCATGGATTGTAAATAACACACGTCTGACATGACCTAACACAGATACAATCTAAACCCATGCATACACAGGTGGGTGGAAATGCCCCCCCCATCCCTGTGTGCAGAAGGTATATAGACACAGGTGCCAATACACACCCGACACACACATCTGAACAGTTGCATATGTTCCGTAACAACACCAGCATCTCCACATCACATATCTGCAACACATGGGTAATGTTACGTAAACACATACATATCTGACTAATCATCGAAGATATATATGGAGATACTCACCCAGCAATATACAGTCACCGTAATGTCCATCCTCAAATTCCCTAAATAGTGCTGAGCGATGCAGGATATAGGAGTCATGGGTGGACCCTGGAAACCTTGGGACCACATTCAGAATATGCAGATTAGCATCACATACAACCTGAACATTCAGGGAATGGTAGTGTTTGCGGTTGCGGAACACCACCTCCCTGTCTCTGGGCGGGACCAGGGCAACATGTGTGCAATCAATAGCTCCCATCACGTGTGGTATCCCGGCTAACGCCTCAAAGGCCTGGTCCAGGGTCTCCCAATGTTGCCTACTGTGGGGAAGGGCTATGTACGTCCCCACCCGGCTGACCATAGCACGCAGTACTTGGTGGAGACAGCGTGAGAAGGTGGGGCGGCTCATGCCACCCACTGCGGCCACAGATGACTGGAAACAGCCAGAGGCAAAGAAATGTAAGGCAGCAAGGAGCTTGACTACACCTGGTATGGCATGGGACCGGCTAGTCAGGGGCTCAAGGTCAGGTCTCAGATCCTCATACAGCCCCCTAATAGCCCTTGTGCTCAGTCGGTACAGGGAGATGACCTGGTCCTCACGCATGCCCTGGAGCTGGGCCCTGGGCCTATAGAGCCGCAGCTGCCGAGCCTGCACCTCAGTACGCCGTCTGTGCCGTCGCCGCACAGCACCTCTCTGGCCAGCCGCCGCAGCAGCAGGTCTGAGTTGCTGCGGGTCTACACCCATGCCCTGTGCCACAGCCCCAAGGACATCATCTCCCCTGTCCAGCAACCGTAGCATCTGCCCACGTCTTTGGGCACATGCAACAACTATTATGTCCTCCATGTAAAGCCCTCTGTGACTACACAAGCACAAACACACAGACAAACACAGACACACAGACACACACACACTTGCCCAAACACTGCACAAATGGCAAACCACCACAAACATCAAAGACAACAGACAACTCCCACAATATGGCTCACTACAGTTGCTCCCAGATTCTCCAAACAAACACACGCCGCGCCTACCAAAACACCCTCAATGTTGCTGACTGAGCACCCTCTTTTTATACAGTGTACAGTTATTTTCCGTTTTGTCGGTACCGCGCCCCGTGTGCGTAGTGCGCATGCGCAGGAGGTCACGCATCGCCGCCTGTCTGTGCGTGCCGCGCATGTGCAAGCGTTGTCACGTGTGCGTGTGTATGACTGCGACGCGCATGTGCCAATTGGGGCGCATGTGCGTTTGGGTGTGCGCGGAGCCCATGTGAACCCCGTTACGCATGGGCGTATGCGTTTCACCAAAGTCATGATGCAAACACAAACGGTCATGTGCTAAGAGTGGCGCTTGCGTGTCGCGCAAGCACCTTAAAAGGCCAGCGCATGAGCATGCGCAATTCAACACAGGCGCGTCGCACAAGCAGCGCCGTCGCCGACGTCCTGCTGCAAACAAACGCCCACGCGTTAAGAGTTGCGCCTGCGCATAACGCACACAACCATAGAGCGAGACGCATGAGCATGCACAATGAAACACAGTCGCGTCGCACAAGCAGTGACGTCACACAGTGGCGCATGCGCAACGTATGCACCGTCCACAAAACTACAAATGCACCCAAACGGAAGCAAAATGTTGAGGGTTGGTTGAGGAGTCAGAGCGAGTGTATACAGAGTTGATGTACGTGAGAGGTGGTGTAGTGAGAGGTGGGTCAGTGTCATTTGGGTAGCCACATTTTCCCGTGTTGTTTGATAAGTACCCATATCTGTAGTCTGTCATTGTGTGTGTTACCTTGTCTGTGTATTGTGTTAGTGACTGTTCTGTTCCTGTGCTGTGTGCCTTGTGGTGGGGTCGTGGTTGCGGTGTCTGTCCCGTGCCTGTTGTGGGAGGGGCGGAGGGGGTGAGGTGCAGTGGGGAGGCGAGTGGTGAGGTGAGTGGGGAGCAGAGAGGAGGGAGGAGGCCGATGGAGAGACAGACCCGAAGCCAGCGGGGGAGGGGGAGTGACAGGGAGACACACAGGGGTACAGAGAGAGATAGGGAGCCAGGGACAGAGACAGAGAGGGATAGAGAGAGGGATAGGGATAGGCAGGGAGGGACACAGACAGAGAGGGACAGAGAGAGGGGCAGAGGGAGGCTGAGGGTGGGGGAGGCTGAGCCTGGTGTATTTGCGGGTGAGGTGGTGCCGCCAGTACCACTAGAGGCAGGGCCTGCGGGGACTGAGGGACCTGTGGAGGTGGGGGCAGTGCCAGGGCCATCAGTACCTGCACAGCCTGCTCCCAGCAGGCACACAGGGAAGAGGAAGCGTGTCCCTGTGTCTGAGGCTCTCAGGAGGAGGGCATTAAAATTCACAGACGCTGAGAACCACAACCTCCTCTCCATGGTCCTTGAAAATTACGAGGTTCTGTTTGGCCGACAGAGCACAAGGACAGGCACAGCAGGGCGCAACGCGGTGTGGGAGGCGGTCCAGCGAGGGGTCGCAGAGGCAGGGGCCCCCCCACGGGACATAGATAGCCTGAAGAAAAGATATTCCGACATCAAAAGAGGTGTACGGCAGCACCTCTGTGCTGAAACAAAACATGCTAGGGGTACAGGAGGAGGGGGCCCCCTGCCAGCCATGCTGACGCCCCTGGAGCAACAGCTGTCCGAACGCCTCGGTCCGGTCTACACCTATGGTCTGCCTGCGCTGCTGGATACTGCAGATCCACATGCAGGTAAGTATGTCATGCATATCCATCACATCGCATAACCCCCCTGAGATGATCAATGTGTATACAGCTGACATTTGCAGATGCACACACATACCTATCTCCCCATTCCAAGGATGTCGTTAGCCTTGTGTCTGAGGCTGTGTGCACACCCCATCATACCCTATGGTGGCCAACACATAGACACAGTGCGAACACTATGTCGGTAGACGTGAGGGTCAGAGATGTTTTGCGCAATGTGTCTGGGGTTGTTTCCCTGAGGGTGGAATGATAAAGCGGCCCGTGTAATCATATGTAGATGGTGAGTACTGTCTGCCACCACATGGTGGCATGGAACAGTTGTAATGGAATGTATATTTGCCAGGGTAGGGGCGAAGGGGAATGGTCACCACAAATGCAGTATACGGAAATATACATCCACACTGTATTTAACAATCCGTCATGTGTTCATGTTTTACAGAGTATTGTAAACATGGGAAACACACTATAATGTACCTGTACTGTAACCCAGTTACCCAGGCGCGTCATGTGACCCTTGTCAGGATCACTGACGGCTGGTACACACACAGCAGATGTATGAGGATAGTGGAGGAACATCCAGGCCTTGCCGTAACAATCCCTGTCAGTCTGACACGTTCTGCAAACCCTTTGTCATGCAACACAATCATTGACCATTGGGAAGCCAAGGGTATATCAACCACGAGGGTTCCCCATGATTGCACAAACCTCTGGCCATGTCTGTCATCCGCATCTATGGGATCTCAGAGCTCATTACAGGGTAACTATGGCATCAGTACAGCTGGACTGTTTGCAGGGCTCACCCCACTTTGACAAGGGTATTGCTGGCAGATGTCAGATGTGGATGACACATGATGTTATCTGTGTCTACACATCTCTGTCATGCATTGTTGGTACCCCTCTCACACCTGTGTGTGTATGCAAGTAGTGGATGACACTAGTTAATATTATGTGGCGTGTCCGTGAACCGTGTCTCACACGTACGACACTCAGATTCCCCCTGGATCATATCCCCTCCATAGAGATATGTTGTTTAACGTACACAAGAGTACATGGTACATCTCACAGATGTGTGTGGATATATTCTGGGTATGCCCCAACCCACGTCAGCCTGCATGCACCCGCCCTCTCAATGTCTGCCTGTAATTAGGTGAAAGACAGTGGTCAGCCAACCGTGCTGCTACTAGAAACTGTCACTGGGATGAGGGACACCATGTACCATGTCGTGGGGAGTCCACGCATATTTGTGCCCACTCTGTCCACCCCCCCATGGGTCAGCTGTTCCCCCCAGAGGGCCGGACACCATTCCTGTGTCTCTCACTGCACACACACCTCACGTTTTCCGGAATGGTCTTACCAGTCACAGGATCACCCTGCAAAACTGCTGGTGTGTTTGCAAAGACCGTGCCATATGAATTCTGCTAGCCATTGCTTGCCCTAATCAGCCAAATGTTACAGCGAAATGTGCATGTCCCTGGCCTTCACATTGTTTCACATCCCCATCTTCAGCTCCCCTGGCTCCCTGCCACCCACCCTCTGTCACTCTGTCTCTCTGTGTTTAGCAAGCTGCCCCTGCATCGGGCAGTCAGCCCCCTGATGTGCTGTGGTCCATCAGTGTCCCAGTCATCCCCCTCTCACAAGGTGATGCGTGTTAGCTGATTGGACATGTGTTCCGTGTTGTAACTATATAAAAGGGTGCATGCACCTGCATGAACAGAACCGTACACCTGGACGACATCTGTCCACATGGACGTTGTGTGTGCAATCATGTCACAATTCCCCCCCCCCCATGTCACACCACAAAAACACCACAAGATGCAATACACAGAGGGACAAATATGTAGCTGTGTGATACACAGCTGTCATGTACCCTACATAGGCTATGATTTGCTGCCAGCCCCATGGCCAATGACTATCCTGACGGGGCCCCCCCCCCAACGTATCAGGGATAGTACATCCTTAACACACATCCCATACAACTTCTGAGCGGGTAGGTTTAACAGGACTAGGGATCGTGGGGATCATGTATCTGTGGCATGTGTAGAGGTAATGCACATACCCATTCACTTGCAATCTGGCTCAGTGCTATCACCCTCCCCTATGTCACACTCACACATGTACATGGCCAGTCAAATGTGGTGACATGTGACTGTTGGGGGGGACGGGGACAGCACAGAGTATGGGTGGTGGTGCACCATGGGTAGCCTAGTATCCACACCTGCCAGTACAGCAGGCAGACAGTACAGCAGTGCGGGCATAGATATTCCCTGACACATGTTATGGGAAGTGTCCTGGCCAGGTGTGTCAATACACGTACTAACATGACCGAAGGGCAGATGTGTCACCCTTCCCCTGACCCTGTGGCTGCAGTAACACATGACCTGTGCTCTGATGATGACATATGTCCACCATGAGACATGTTGTGTACCCTCTCAGTTGCAGCTAGCCCTGTATTGGCGTGTTTATCCATGGCCCCCACCTAGGGTACAGGGAGACATCCAACATGTGGTACACATCCCAGCAGTGTGTGACACTGTTCCAGACATGTCATGGAGTAGAAGCCCCTAAACAACTGCACCATCACTGCCCTATGTCATCTCATCTGTCACTGTGCATTTGTGTGTGACTGTTTCCTGTTTATCTGACATACTCTACGCACACTGCTACATGTGCCTGTCAATTGTCTCAGGATCCTCTGCAGTGGTATCGTCCTACATTGTAGGTTCGTGGAAGGTACATGTAGCACTGGGGAGACAGTATGTCCCATGTGAATATGCCGTGAGCAATGGCATGCACACCCAAACCTAGACTGTCAAGGATGGAGTACCTGTTGGTGCTGTGTAGCCCTGTCAGCACATACATTACACACATGGGGTGTGGGATCGACTGCTGAATAGATGGCCATATGAGGATATAGTCAAACCTGGAGGCCACACAGGGCATGCACGGCTGACTCCCAGACCAGTTTTAATGACACAGGTACATGGTTTTGGGCGATAGGTATGTGGGTATGTGGGGGCTCTGTATGTACCACACATTCAGGGTACTCTGAATATCACATATGGGTGGTCTGGATCACACACGTAGATGTTGCTGTACAGCTGACACATATGTATTTATCTGTGTGTGCACACAATACAGGTGACTATAGTACATTGCCGACACATGTGGAGCAGGAGGAGGAAGAGGAGGAGGAGGAGCTGGAGCAGGAGGAGGGGGAAGAGGAGGTGTGGCACGCACCTGGAACAGAGAGCCCTGATATGGTGGTTGATGTGGGGAGTAGTCGCCAGGGGGAGAGACCTGGTCCCCGGGAGGGTCACATGGGACCTCCATGGAGCCCCACACCACCAATGTTGTCTGCAGCAGGATATGCTGCAGCAGCACCAAGGCGCAACGAAACTGGCGAGGATGTGCTACTACATGAGCTGCGTGCCCGTGGTGCTGCATCGCAACGCGACAATGAAGGTGGGTAATTAACATTCCTTCCATTAACCATCACTATGCTGTGTGTACATAGGCTCACAGATGTGCACCCTGGGGCGGGCCTGTCAAGGTTTAAGATGCCACACAAAGACACTTGTTGTTACAGAAGCTATCTTTGTGACACACATCAGCGTGCACTATGTGCAACACAGTGCTGGCATGGGAATCAAAGTGTGAGCCACACATGCACAGCATCCTATATATCATGACACACAATTGCTGTGCCGGACCAGTACCAGCAAGCAAGCACTGTGCCACAGGGTATACATCCCCTATGTATACTGTGCAGTGTGTTTGCCCACACACCTGTGCACAGCTAAGAGGGAGATGTGGAGGGGGCGTGGCCACCACACACAAAACACACACACCTCTAATCCATCTCAGGGGTGTGTATGTGGTGTATGTGACAGCATACCCTGTACAGCTGTGATATGCGTGTCCACATTACACATTACACATTTGAGTTACCTAATCTTTGTGCCTTTGTTGCCCAATGACACTGTTACACACAGCCTGACAGCCAAGAGAGTGTGTACAGCTACAGATGCAGATGTAACAGTACTGATGCGTCAGGTGCCTCTGTTTGTGAGGGTACACAAAATGGTGAACATATAACAGGAAGGTCTAGGCCCCCTGACTGTAGCACACCCATGTGCCATTGCTACATTGTGACAACTGTACCGTGCAGCAGCGCAAATCAGGGTTCACATACACAGGCGGGACATATGTGTGATATGCAACGTGATAATGGCCCCATCCCACATAGGCTTTATCAACAGGTGTCCACACAGCATCATAGACGACATTATCGTGTACAGTGCCTCATACACACAGAGAGCACTATATCCACACTGGACAGGATCAGATGTTCCTTTCCCCTGTTTTTGGGGGGCAACACGCCCCTGCGGTCACCTGAATGCCCACAACTAGGGTTGGCTGTCCCGCACATGTATATTCCTAATGTACAGTCGTCTGAGGCGGATGGCCATTAGGGTCTATACGCCAAATTACGTGTCCTTGCATCAGCATTGTGGATGAGGCCATCAGGTGATGTGGCTGGGGGGGGACATAAAGTGAAGTCCAAACTGTATGGCATCACACAGGTAACCTGTGATGAGGCCAAGTTGCGTTTTGGGGTCAGCAGCTACACAGGCAGACCCGGTATAGGTTCCCCTGACCCCAAACAGACACAATATCCCAAATCCAAACCTACATCCCCAAAAGGAAACGTTAAGCTGCGACAGCAACAGACTATTCAGCACCCTCCTGACATTGCAGATCCAGACAGTTCACGTGAAAAAAAACAGTTCGCACTCACGGTAACATGCCCATTCAAACATGTATGTACAGTTGCGCTCATCCGCTGGGGAATACCTTGTGATGCCATGTGGCATGGTAGTCAGGTCGATGAACAGCAGTCTCATACAGGTCCAGCATGTGAGCAATGGCTGTATGGACAGGTCAGGTTGTGCTCACCTTCCCCTGGCGTCCACAATAGCCTATAGACGGCAGACACACATTCCATATTTTGACCCACCACACCCACTACAGATGCTATACATTGGCCCTGGCAAAGGCACATTCCATGACATGACCAGGGGATACATACGTTCGTGTGCCAAATGCAACTGCTAGCTCACCCTCTATGCTGTGCGACGCAGGGGCTGGTATACACCCAGGGACATCTGGCCTGTGGCTTGGTGTGAGCAGACTGCTCATTCGCCCACTAGGGATTCCGTCCTCCCTCTTGACATATCTCACAGACACATGCCCTCTTTCCCCTGAGGGATCATACATAGGTGACGTGTGTTGTAACGTGAGTCCTCACATCATTCCAGTCCTAGGCCCGTGGAAAATGTTTTTGCCCCATGCCCGTGGTTTTGGACGGTTTGGTCTCCAAGTGACAGCTGTAGTACCTGGGATCCTCACACATTTCATTCCCCCCCTCTGACCCTGGTACTTGCATTGTAGGTTTGGGTTATCCACCTCGGGATACCAAGATGTCTGAGCCCTGCATTGCTGTATCCACTACTGGACTACGCAGCATCCCTGTGTCATAGTGCTCACCAGGCTCTTGCCTCCACAGCACATTGTCTCGTGGTTGGTGTATGCCCTGGGCTACCCTCACCTGTCGACTGCCACAGTTGAGATGCCTGCCATGTTGACCCGCCCTCACAGTGTACACCTTCTGTCACCCTCCCGTGTTTGTGGCGACTGGGTGTGCCTGTAGGCTAGCATTGGATGTGTTTGTTTTGTGAGCTATGTTTCCCTTGGGATGTATGCTTAGGTGAGCCATCCCCCAGTACGGGTACAACCGTTTGTCCTCTTTTCCTACCCAGGGCTGTGTGTCAGCAGGAACAATGCAATATGCAACACTGCTGTCTGCATTTGGATGGATGCTAATATTGCACCGTGGAACAACACATGTCAATAGGGCCCGTGATGTGATGTGACCCGCTTCACACCTCACCCCTGCCTTGCCTGCTGCCAGGCACAATCAGGGATGGCCCACTCTCCTATATCCAGGGCTGAACACACTTATCTGAGGCCTGTCACTAGCATTTGCATGCCTAGCCATACCCCTGTACAGGTACGTCTTGAGTCTGGGACCCTGTGCAGCAGCAGGACTACATCACCGTGGCCCTTGAGGGCACACAACATGGGCCCCAAGGTGTAACATGGCACTGTTTTTTCTGCCCACTGGGGTCACCCCCGGGAGGGGTTTGGTGTTGTGAGAGAACCTTAAGCTGGTCACCCACATGTGGGAGTGTTGGGTCAGCCCTGGGTACATGTTTCTGGGAACCGCTGTTCACACCCCATCGCACATTGTCATGAGTCACTGCACTGGTCACATGGCCGGTGTGTGTGTCCCATCTGCTTGACCCCAACGTTCCCTGCCTGTAAGCATCCCATATCTCCTACTCATTGTGTATCCCTGGTGTTGTTGCAGTCAGTCCGCACACCCTCCAGCCACCCACACAATGTACACTTATCTTCTGTCTGTCTCTAATATTACTGGTACATCTTATGGACGTTGTCTAGTTTCTTGCACACACAGTGTATCCGTGTGCCTGTGTCTCACAGCACGTTCTCAGACGGCTGCCTAGTGTGTGAACCTACCCAATCATGATGATGCATATATTCATATGATACATGAAAGGTAATTGTGTTAATGTAGTTCATTTACCACAAACACAGCCGGAGAACAATACCTTTGTTGTGAAACCAGTGGTAAAGCCAATAACCAACTTCTTATATTGATGGGGTTTAATTCACCCAGCACAAGTATGCTTGGTACATATAAATGAGGTTTACTTGCGTGCAGTATTTAAATTGATAACATAAAGTCACAAATCAACTCATGAAATCAACCTTCACCCTGTCCCGCCAATTAGCTAATGTTTTCCTAGCAAAGAATAACCAAATGAAGGTCAGCAATAATGAATACACCTTGCTGCTTAGGTTAACCTCTGCTTATGTCCCCACACAGATCCTGCAAGTGATTCTCTCCCTTGCTCACACACACAATTAGGTGCAGATTTCATTAATATCAATTCCCCCAGCTGAAAACCTTGAGCTGGCTGGCTGATACTGTGGTTTGCGCCATATCCTGCTTTAGAACGGTTGGTATTCAATAAAGAACAAGGTTAGTTTCTTTGTGATGCTGATGTGTTTTCCCTCACAGAGAGCTAGCAATCGCACTTTTGATAGAGAACACTCCATGTAAACATAGTTTTCAATCTGCTGTGATTTCCCCCTCATCAATAAGCATAGGGGTGACTATCATAAAATAGCACAGATGAGTCCTTTCAGTAGGGAACTATCAAGAGAATGCTCATTGCCCTGCTGCCATTCACTATTAGAGATAGGGTCGGGATCAGTGTTCATACCTGAACCGCCCTTGCTGCCATGGTTTCCCTCTCTGTATAGCCTGGCCAGTAATGTACTTCCTCCAGTTTTTTTTCTTATGTCCAGCCCCCCTTCCAATCTTTATCCCTGGACACTGGAAATCTCCTCTCACATACCTTCTTCATAAGTCCTATGTGTCCCCTATGGTCCCTTCCACGTGCAGGTCCTTCTCTCTCCTTCACCATTAGCCACAGGTGATTCCTATCTCTGCCCACTCCATTTCCTCTGGGTGACCCCAGTCCCCCAATGGTCTCTGCTGGCACTTTGGAATACCTCCCCAGTATAGGTACGGCCTTGGACTCGCCTAGATCTCTCTGGCCTTTCTGTCTTCTGCTCTTCCTTCCAGAGGTGTTTCCTTCCTTCTCTATCCGTTTTGGCTTGGCTTCTGCTTCTACAGGTGATGTTTGGAAACCTGTAGCCCCTTGCTGTAGCTGGGCTGGGCTGAAGCTTGTAGCTGTGGCTGTAGCTTGTAGCTGGACTGGAGCTTGTAGGTCTTGCTGTAGCTGCTATCTGTAGAATAAGCTCTATTGTTTAGGCTGCTTGATGTGTGCTGCCTCCCTATCACAGCGCAGCTGTGCTGAATCAGGCCCTGCCCTTTGAGATGAGTGCCTAGGGATTACCTCATAGCTATCTTGATTGAACACATGTATTCTCCCTTCAGCCCCCCTCATGGATGCTGGACACCTGGTGCATTCTGGGACTGGTAGTCTTTTATGTGTGAGCTATGTGTTATTACCTCTACCAGGACTGACAGGAGTCTTGTTTCAGATTCACATCACCCTTTCTATAACTCCTACCTGAGCCATGATAGGCGTTCTTAGCAAAACGTACATGGTGTCTGTCCTGTGTGTGGCCATGGACGACACCTTTTGTGTAATGTTTCTATACATCAAAATATGTATCTCAGTAGTACAGTTTGTACCATGCAAAGGGTATTTGTGTGATATGTTTTGCCTAGTTCTCTTGACAATTGTACCCGCCACAGGTAACTCAATGACCACCATCTCTTCCCCACACAGGCAATTCGTCAGGAACTTGGCAGCTATACGGCAACAATGGAGAAAGCCTGCATAACAGGAGGTGGTGCTTCTCTGCGTCCAACACATCCCAAGATATTGCCCCTTTTGTGTGAGGATGTTGTGTGTGGCCCATGGAGTGCAATGCCTCAAGCTGCCCTGGGACAAAGGGGAATGGGCACCACCGCCCCTGCCCGCCCACAACCGGCCACCGACCGACCACCCCCCACAGGCCCCCGCCAAAATAAACAAAGGTCCCACAAAATGAACAAAAAAAGACAAAAAAAAAAAAAAAAAAAAAATTGAACAAAAAACCCCCCCGTGGGTGGGGCCAGCTGTCAGGGAACACGTATTTTGCAGCGGTGCCAGACGTGAGAGGCAGCGCCAATCGGCCAATTAGTTTGGCATACCTTATTACTGTAACATTGCAATACATATAAAGTCTCGTCGGTCCAATGGTTTCCTCTCCTCCTTTTATAGCATAGTGTTGGTGTGCACTGCAATGCCTGCCCATTACCTGAAGGGTTTTCCAGATCCTGGCCCCGGTATTTTGGCCGGGCGGTGTTTCCATTACTGTCTTGTATTAACTGCCACAACATGGCTATGTTGCCTCTGCCATTTCATAACTGCAATACGCTCTGTGCATTGGGCCCCTTGGCTGCAAATACACCAAGTTTCACGATCAGGCCCAAATGACCAACATTTTGGGCCGCTGCAGGGTTACACAACAACGATCGTTGCCCATTCCCACTGTCCCCACACCCCCCCTGATACTTGTGCACATTGGGGTTAGGATCTGTGGCCATGGGCCCCTGTCATTGGCAGGGGTGACATGCGTGTCCCCGCCCCTCCATGGCACACATGTGGTCAGAGGGACACATGGGGTTTCCAATGGCGTGTGGGGGGCGATGCTGCCTCTGGCACCAGCAATTGTTTGTGGGGACCAGACACATCCCTGTGACATGACTGTTTTAAGGCGGGAGATATGTTAAACAGGCAACATGACCTGTGGTTACCCTTGTTCGCCATTCCTATGCACACATGTGCATCACAACAGCATAACGCATGTGGTGGCCGGTAACATTATGATGGCCATGGGCCACGAGCTCCTGTCCAAACCAGGTGTATATGGCACCTTCCCCATGCTTGCCTACATGTTGTTGGTGGTGAAGGTACAACACGTGACCAGTGAGGCAGGTTTTCCCAACATGTGGTTATTTATGACAAAACTAACACACAATGGCCAACAGGCCCCAACATAAACACACGCCATGAGGTGGGGGCGGTGGAAACACAGGCGGCCGCAGAGGGCACATAGGGGCATCACAAGTGGCCAGCCGTCGGTACCTTGTAATGCCTGTTCGGCAGGTGGGCCATCGGGATGCCAGATGCACCACAATCATCTGGCCACCTGTCCCGAACAAGCCCCATTCAAAAACTGCAGGGCCTTGGAACACGACACGGATGTTCCGGTGGTTTTTTTTTTTTTCGTTAACGTCATCCCAGGCCATGACACACATCGCGATCCACCTGCCAGCCCACAAACACCCATTGTCCTGGTGGTCCGGTGGGGGTTGCTGGCCCATGAGGCAGAGGTGTACCAGTGGCCCGTGGTGACGCACGATCGTGCTCACGTCCGTGCCGTGCATGACGCCCTGCAATGCCGGACTGGTTTTGCCCCGGTGGCCCCTCCTGCTGGGCTTTGTTCCCCCCCCCAACCCAACCTCCAACCCCTCCCCGGCCCCTGTCCATACCCACCCCCCACCCCCCCTGCCCCACACAATCACCCCAACTCCCCCCCCCTCCTGCCTGCACCCCGTCCCCCCGTTGCCCCTCTTGTCCTGCACACCCCCCTCTGTCCCCCTCCCCAATGCTGCCCCTGTTTAGGGGTGTGCCTGCTGGCCATCTTGCCTCTTCCTCTCCCCACATTCACTGGAGGAAACCACCACCACATCTGCCCTCTCTGGTCCGGGACTGTGGCGTGGCTTCCATCCCACCAGGCTGGTCGTCCCCTCCTCCTCCACCGTCCTCCTCCTCCCCCTCGTTTGTGTGCCGGGTGGTGGGCCTCCGGAGACTGGACTTGGGCAGAAGGTGTGTGGCGCGGCGTCGCTTGCGATCACTGTCCCTGTGGGAAGGATTCATACATCAGGTGAATGTCCCATGTGTTTCACATCCCAAATATCCAGATGCCAGGTGGGAGACAGGCTGGTGGCCCTATGGCACCACCTGACCGTGTGCGTTGCCCATTCCAATTACTCACCATCGTGTGGTGTGTGCTGGCGCTCCCCTGCCAGGCAATGTGAGGAACCTCCGGGTGGACATTTGTGGAATTTCGCGCCCCTTCTTTCCCTCAGGTCCTCCACCTGTGTTTATGCAAAAGTTTGTCAGGTGTCAACACATACCACCTTTCCCCCCCCCCTATTGCTCTTGGTTGAACAGACGTTGAACTTGTCCCCTGGCCCACACCATGCTTCTCTCCCCCACCCCTGCTGTTTGGGGCATATAGAGCATAGTAACCGACCTCCCCATCCCCGTCAGTCCCTCCCACATGTTCAAATCTGTTAGCACAGTAGGTGTCACTGCCATATGACCATTAGCCTAGCTTACATCCACCTGCACTGTCCTGTATGGCCTCACACATCAGCATCACAAAGTGACTGCATGCTGCTCCCTCCCCAATATCCCCCCCCAACAACCTGTCCCCCAGAACGGTGGACTGGTGGGGGTG